>OZ004704.1:184038877-185478877 GCA_963924515.1 Vespertilio murinus | reverse complement strand
CCTATATAATAAAAGGCTAATATGCAAATCAACCAAACAGCAGGATGACCGCTCGCTATGATACACACTGACCACTAGAGGGCACGACACTCAATGCAGTAGTGCACCAAGCCTCTAGCAAGAAATAAAAGTCTCTTTCTCCTCCCCCAGGATCACTCCCTGATGTACTGATATTTAACATTTCCTTGTATATTCTTTAGAGGAAAATAAAGACATTTATTTGCATGTATATATTCTATACCTTGCTTTCCCCCCTCCCCCACTTAATAGTATATTGGAGGCTTTTCTATCCCAGCACATACAAATATTTTTTATTCTTTTACCAAGGGTAAATTAGTTCATCACAGAAATTATAAATTATTTAGTCATATTCATTTTTTGTTTGTTTTTGTTTTTGCTGCTATAAGCAATGCTGTGGTGCATGTTTGAGCCTCTTTAAATGAATGTAGCTTAATCTCACAGGCTTACAAAGAGTGAAAACGAAAACATGCTACAGTTACTCACACTTTGTCTCCAGAGTTCATTCATCATCTTCCATTTTCCATTCCTGGCCAGCTTCTTCTCCTCGCTGCTAGTTTCATGTGTCCTCAATCACCTAACTTTTGACAGGTCATCTTATCTTCCATGGTTTGCCTAGCTCCCCTGATAAACAAACTTTCCCCTTTGGATTTGCTGACCTGGCCTTGACCTCAGTATCCTCCCAGGACTCACTTGTCAACATCTGCCCTCTGGCTCTACAACCTTCAAATGTGATTGAGAAAGCACTCTTCTTGAACAGTTGTGATATTGTGCTTTATAGTAAGAAATACACTTTTGATCTTTCTCCCTGGTTCTGGCACAGACCGCCTAAAACCTTTGGGATTGCCCAAGTAGTAAGAGCAATAGTTGTCTTTTGTTATGTTCATCTTGTAACTTTTGAAGCGCTCCTAGATTACCTAAGGAGGTGGATGGTCATGAGAGGACCCAACAATGTGATTAGAGGATTGGAATGTTTAGTCCCACACCATCCCTCAGGGAGAGGGGCTGGAGATTGAGCTCAATCACCAGTGGCCAATGATTTAATCAATTGTGCCTATGTAATGAAGCCTACATAGAGACCCAAAAGGGTGGGTTTGGAGAGCTTCTGTGTGGTGAACACTTGGAGATGCGGGGGTAGCACCCGAGGAGGGCATGGAAGCTCTTCACCCCTTCCCACGTAGCTGGCCTTATATGTCTCTTCCATCTCCTGTTCCTGATGAAAGAGACATATTTTTTTTTCTTTATAATAAACTGGTAATCTAGTAAGTAAGTTGTTTTTCTGAGTTCTGTGAGCCATTCTAGCAGTTAATCCAACCCAGGGAGGGGGTTCTTGGAACCTCCCATCTATAGCTGGTTGGTCAGAAGCCCTGATGATAACCTGGATTTGCGACAGGCATCTGAAGTGGTGGGAAGGCAGCCTGTAGAATTAAGCCCTCAACCGATGGGATCTGATGCCATTTCCAGGCTCTCTCCAGGTAGGCAGTGTTAGAATTGAGTTGAATTCCAGCTGTTGTCAGAGAACTGCTTTGTGGCATAGGGAAACACTTCTCCAACCCCCCACCAAACACATGTTGGAATTTGGTGACCAGAATCGTTAGCACTTAAACCTCACCAAGTGCTCTTAGCAGGAGAATGGGAACTTGACAGGAATGTTTTCAAGACTCAGATTCTAGGTGGCCCTTAACTAACAGGGTGGATTTTTAAAGGTAGGATAAAGTCCTCGGGGGAGGATTGAACAATTTCTCCAGACACTTGGCAATGTAGGACTCTACAGAAAGCAGGTACTGCTCTGTGAAAAGTCAACTAGTTTAGCAAGATTCCTCTGAGTGCCACATTAGTGCCTGGAGGCCAGTTTAACATGAAGTAAATTGCAATGAATAGTCTCAAGCCAGACAAACTGTCTATAATATTACTGAGGGCCCACAAGTGCCATACTAACTCAGAAGCAGAGACCCAACGGCACTGGTGAGGAGCTTGAATAGAGCTGGTCTCCTGTGAAGATTCGAATGCAGGGTTAAAGATTTTATTAAAAAATTATGATTCTTAGTGATGAATGAAGAAAGCTAGAGAAAAACCACCCTGCCAGAAATGAAAGAGTGCCTTAAAGACTTGACAACAGTGGCAATTCTGCTTGCCAGCGTGGTAGAGTAATTTATGAGCCACATAGCAATTCAGAGCAGCTTAACAACAATTACTGAATGATGAATGCATACTTGGAAATGTTACTAACTCTGAAAATAACAGAAGGATATCAAATTAACAAATTCTAGTTTATTTCCATATCTGAGGATTTGGGGAAACAAAAGGGCTTGTAAGCATGCATGTTAGCATAACCAATGGACACAGACACCGGGGCAGTGGGGGCTTGCCTGGGGTGTGAATGACTAGAGGGTAGTGAGGGGGAGAGAAGGTCAAGCGAGAAAAAAGGAGACATATGTAAAATTCTAGACAATGAATAAATTAAAAATATATGCATAGGTACAACCCCTACTTCTTGAAGGCCCCCATGCTCTATAAAGACCTCCTGAGTAAGAACCTTCTACAATTGGAAAAATGTGTACTCTACATGTCCAAGGATGGATTTGTCTGATTTTTCATATTTACCTAGTGTGGTAGGAAGAATAGTGGCCCCCCCAAAGAGGCCAGGTTCAGGTCCAAATCCCCAGAACCTGTGAATATTTTACCTCACATGGCAAAGAGGACTTTGCAGATATGATTACATTGAAGACCTTGGAATGGGGAGACTGTCTTGAGTTATCTCTGTGGCCCCAATATAATCACAAGGGTCCTTAAACGGAAGAGTGTAGAGTCAGAGAAGGAGATATGACTTTAGCAGAAGCAGGAGCTGGAGTGATCTGAACAGGGACCATGAGCCAAGGAATGCAGATGGTTTCAAGAAGTTGGAAAAAGGCAAGGGAAATGGATTCTCCCCTAGAGCCTGAGAAGGAAAACAATCCTGCCAACAGCTAGCCCAGTGAAACCCATTTTGGACTTCTGACCTCCATGTTTGTAAGAAAATAAATGCTTCAAGACACTAACTTGTGGTAATTTGTTACAGCAGCAATATAAACCTACAACACCAAACAGCTTTCATGATGGTTTTCTTCATTTCTTTACCTCATAAATTCAGAAGCCCAATAGCCAAGTCAATATTGATGGGGGAGTTCAACAAAGCCTTTTTAAGAAAGCATGAGATAGCAGTCACATAGATCCAAATGGAAGCAAGAAAAATATAGACTAACACTGTAAGCCTTATGCCATATTAGCCTACACCCATCTTTGGTGGGTTGCTAATTCAATCTATTTCAATGTTTTCAGTGTCTCTTACAGATTCATATTAAATATATTAAATTTACCTCAGCCCCCTGGCAAGGCTCTCTTCAGAGAAATCTTTTCCACACACATTTCATGCAACTATGGATATTTGAAAGGCAATGCATTTAAATTGTAAGAATTTAAAAAACTTCTATTTAGATATGATAGATTGTTTACAGAATTTCCCTCTAATTTCCCTGATAATCTCCACCTCTTTGGGAATTGCCCCTTGGTCCACAGGCCCTAAATTTATTCCTCCTACTAGCCAGCGAGAACTGGAGCATGCAGGGGACAAGAGGAACTCCTGACCCACGCTGGGCCAATTGTTTCTCCTGGGAATCTAGAATGTGAACTGTGAAATTCAGAGTGTGGGAATTGGAAGCAGAGTTACGTTCGTGTCAGAAATTGATTGAGAAGCTCCATAAGCTCCACAGCTGAACCGTTAAGTTTTCCTAGGCCCCTTTGCTAACCTCTTCCTTGGATTCTATAAAATACTCTTGTGTGGCAGGATGATTTGTGTCAATCACAGCAATTCTCATCCCTCTCTGTAACCACTTCTCTTTCCAGTGTGGTGTGCAGCTCCCCTCAGTGGTGGAATATGTTTACCTCTCCGTTGAATCTGGGATGACCTGTGAACACTGGCATGTGGTGAAGATGGTGTACAAGCTCTATCACCAGGCATGCGAATGAAGCATGAAGGTTACCCTGGACCTGCTGGGCCCCATTGGATCTACCAGCTGATCCCGAATTTATGAGCAGTGAAGCCCGGCCCAGAGCATTGGACCCATCCTCTGACTCACATATACCCAAGTAAAGATACGTTATTGTTTTAAGTCAGAGTTTTGGGTGATCTATCATGAAGCAATGCCTAACTGATGCACCTTAATTTGTGCGTTTGCCCATTTTTTTTCTCTTACCTATTTAATATTTGCTGAGCATCTGGTAAATACCAGGATAAGTTCTTGTGCTAAGAATGTGAAATTACATAGACATTACTGTAAAACAGTGTCCCCACTCTCAGAAAGCTCACACTTGAGTACTATTGGGGAGACGAAGAAAAAGTCAAAAAACAAGAGAGTAAATATACACTAGAACAAATGAAAAGTAATAAAACAGGATTAGGGAAACAGGGAGTATGGTGTCAGGAACAGAAATGGTTTTCTTACAAAGAATGCAGAGGGAACGTATCTCTCTCTAGCATGGCATCTGAGCAGAGACCTAAAGGTAGGGAGTGAAAAAGCATTCTAGATAGAGGGAACAGCAAGTGCAGAGGCCCTGAGGCAGGAGTGAGTCAGGCATGTTTGTGAAGCAGGAGGTAAGTGTTTTCTGGAGCAAAAGTTAAGGGAAAGAGGGACCGGGGAGAGATCACAGCGTTCGCCAAGGGTCAGACCTTGGAAAACTTGAGAGTGACGATAAGGACTTTGGATTTTACTCGGAGCAAGATGGGCAGCAATTAAACAGCTTTGGTCACAGTGATTAAATGAAAGATAACATATTTTAGAATGTTCGCCCTGACTATTCGGCAAATGATCTCTAGATGGGCAAGAAGAGAGATCTCGGAAGGCCAAAATCAGGTGATCTGGACCAACCCAGTAAGAGAGGAGCAGGCAAAGTCTGGACACTTCCCTACGGAGTGATCACAGGGTTTGCTCCAAGTTTGGATAAGGGCTGTGAATAAACGAGGGGGATGAACCACAGTAAGGTTTTGGCCTGATAACTGGAGGGACAGAGGAGGTATTAATGGAAAACAGAGAGTATTCAGGGAAACCGGGACTTTGGTCTTGGCCATGCTAGCTCTGAGAGTGTTCTTAGACGGTAACATCAATAGGTAGTTGGCCGTATGACTATGAAGCTTAAGTCAGAGTGCTGAGTTGGAGACATGAGTTTGAGAATAATTTGTGTGCACTCGGACTTGAAAGGCTCTGAGTCTTAGAGAAGTCCTCCCGGGAGCACCTGTGGGGAGGAAAAGCAGCTGTGGGCTCCCTGCTGACTTTATCCAGGGAGAGAGGAAGGACCAGCCAAGGAGAAGAGAAGGGGGCCAGCAAGGAGAACCAAGAGGGGTTTCTGCCAGTAAATTCCTTTCTCTTCTCCGTAACCTAGCTTAAGCTGGTTTCTGTTATTTACGTAATGGGATAATACATGGAGATTTTAAACAGAGGTTTTCCTTTCTGAAAATTATCCCCGCTGCCCTGCAGCGCCCCACACACTGGGGGTAGGGCATCCTTGGCTGCGAGAGGAGGGGAGGCAGAAACAGAGAGACAAAGACTTCCACTGACTGCTCAGGGATTTTTTTTTTTAAGTCATGGCAGGCATAATAGTCTAAAACCAAAGCATTTTTGATGTGTGAGAGCCAAGAGTATGAGAGAGAAGGGGTTTTGTTTTGATTTCTAAAAGGGCTGGAGTGGAAGAGGGAGCCAGAGCCTGGGGTGGAACGTAGCCATGTAGGAAATAATGCGCGATGGGGATTAACAGCAGTTGCTTGCCCCACGGGAGGGAAAGCAGATTCCTTCACGGGCAGGAAGGAGGCTGGAGGGAGGAATCAGGAGCACTGAGATGCTGTGAAAGCCTTCCCAGGCTGTCCTAGGCTGCTTCTCCTCCCCACCCCTCTCGCCCCTCCTTCCTCCCCCCGCCCCCCCCCCAGCCAGGTTGAATCAAGCCCTGCTTCCAGGGGCAGACCAAGACCCCCCAGGCAGCAGAAAATCCCTCAGCTAAAGGGTTTGCACCCCACTTCCCATCCGGAGCTCAGAAGGGACCACCTCACAACACACATCACACCAACTCAGCTTCCTTATATGGAAAGTGGGGATAACAATATATTTTTTTGTAGATTTTCGGTAAGAATTAGTAACAATTTCCAGAAGGTACCCAATTCTTCAGTGCAACTGATCTTGGTGAGGGGGTCAGGGAAAAAAATCCAATTAAACAAACTACTCTAAGCTAGGGATGACTCATGCTCCCTGAATCCTGGTACAACTATCTGCACTTGTAAAAGAGAAATCGTTCTAATTAAATATATAAATAAAGGCGTGTCCAGTAATTCCTTTAATAAGAAAGCCAACTAAAACATGAAGTCCCACAAGGGAAAAGAGTTTGAAAGCAAGGTGGGTGTGCTGTCCGAGCCAGCTTAGTATTCTTTTTTTCCCCCCAGGATTAGTCAGGGCTGCATATACTAGAGAAGCCCTAACAGGTTTAAACAAGATAGAAGTTACTCTCTCTCTCTCTCACACACACACACACACACACACACACATAAAAGGGATCCAGAAGTTAGCGAGCCAGGACTGGTGTTGGCACCTCACAGAGCTGTCCAAGTCCACAGCCCCTTTGCTGTCCTTGAGAATGGTTCTTGTCCTCATGGCCCAACATGGCTGACAGAGCACCAGCCATCACATCCACATTCTGGTGGCATGATAAAGAAGGGGCGAAAGCAAAACCACACTTCCTGGAAGCCCCCACATAATAATTTCACCGCATTTATTGGCTCAAATCAAGTCACATGATGTACCCAGCTGCAAGGAAGGCTGGGAAACATCCTTTACCTGAGTCTTGCCTTCCAAAGAAATTTCACGTTCTATCACTAAGCATGAAGAATAGAACCCCAGTTAAAAATAAGCACCCAGCGGCCTTCCCCACAGCACGATGGAGCCACTTTTTCCAGTTCTGGTCCCTCAGCTGCAATTTCTCCCTCTCATACTCTGCTTTGTGATGTTGGAGGTTGGACTGTGACCACTACAGCCTGCTCTGCCGGGGCATCTAGAGAGGGACGAGAAGACCCGAGGAGAAAGGATGCTATCTCTGTCCACGTCACCCAGCTCTGCTTCTTCGCCCTGGTGCTGGCAATTCTTTCCAGGAGCGGTGGTTGATCCCAGGTTGCAGGTTTCCCAGCATCCACAGACCAGCCTCATCTCTCCCCACGTCAGATGCACCAATGCCAGGCCAGCTGGCAGCCCTACTATGGACTGAACTGTGTCCACAAAATTCATCTGTGGATCCCCTAACCCCTAATGTGCCCATGTTGAAGTTTGGGCTTTTAGGAAGTAATTAAGGTTAAATGAGGTCCTAAGGGCAGGACCCTAATCCTAAACTCTCTTCTGTGTCTGTCTGTCTGTCTCTGTTTCTCTCCCCCTCTCCACTAGCTGGGATTCAGGGAAGGCCATGTGAGCACACATAGAGAAGGTGGCCACCTGTCAAGAAGAGAGCTCTCATCAGAAACTGACCTTCCTGTCACCTTGATCTTGGACTCTTGCCCTCGAGAACTATGGGAAAATAAATTTCTGTTGTTTATGTCACCCTTCCATGGTGCTTTGTCATGGTAACCTGAGCAGACAACGTACTCCTAGAAGTCTGACTCGCAGGCCCCTGGACCCCTTCTCCAGCCCTTCCTTTGCTCCCCAGACCCAGGGCAGGAGCTGTTTTCACCAAGTTATGAAACATTTCATAACTCACATTCTATTTTCTTCTTTTCAGTACCTCAATATCTAGTCAATTTTTCACATTAAGGGTTTTAGTCTTTTCTTTTGTTTGTTTGTATGTTTTTCTGTTCCAATAAGTAGTTGTGGTTTCTGACTGGCCCTTGGCTGATAAAACACAGCTGAGGATGCTTCCAGCTATGGCTCCAGATTCGTTCTTTCTTTTTCTTATTTTTATGTTAACTTACTTTGAATATTATTTTTTTTTAATTCTTTGTTGTTGAAAGTATTACATATGTCTCCCCCCCCCCCCGCATTGACCTATCCCTGCCCACCCCACTCCCCAGCACAGGCCCTCACCCCGCTACTGTCTGTGTCCATTGGTTATGCTTATATGCATGCATACAAATCTTTTGGTTGATCTCTTACCTCCCCCCACCTCCCACCACCACTTCCCATCAAAAGCACCATTAGCACATTCCTCAATCGTCATCTGCTCCCAAGCACATCCCCAAATCCCACCTGCCACTTCGTACCTCCACTTATTCCTAGTCTCCATTTCTGCCCCCCCAGTGGCCCTGAGTATAGTCTTTTTCCTGTTTACTCTGGATGACAGACCTGGGTTTTGGTTCCACATTTCCAAAACCCAACAATTCTCACATCCTTGCCTTAGACCTGAGCTGCACTGCTTCCCTAGGCGTGGGTCCAGTGATCCATGCTTCTCCTGGATGAGGATAAGGGTCATAATCCAAAATCACACACCCAAACCAACTCCCTTAATCAAGCTGTTGTTTTTTTTCAAAGTTGTAGAACTTACTATTTTTGTAGCCTGAAAATTTTCAAAACAGTTCCAATTTGTTCTCCTTATGAGAGCAAAGGGAATTCCACAGAGTAGGTAGGGTGCTTATGCAGGAAAGCTAATTATTTGGTTATTAAGACAGGTATTTTAGGTTGTGGGCAGCCTAAAATATCCTGTACTTAGCTGTGCATTTAAAAAATAATTTCCAGGCAATACATCATCTTCACGCATTTTCAGGTTGTTTTTACACCCAAGATCTGTTTTTCTGCCTCACCCTTTTAGTGCTATGTTTCATTTTTGGGTGTGTGTTTTCATGTATTGAAAGCAATGGAACAATGAAAACTTAAAATATATTTTTATTGATATCAGAGAGGAAGGAAGAGGGAGAGATAGAAGCATCAATGATGAGAGAATCTACTGGGGATGGAGCCTGCAACCCAGGCATGTGCCTTATGGAATCAAACAAAGCTCAACCACTGAGCCATGCTGGCTGGGCCAATGAGAACTTTTTAGAGAAGTCTTTCCATAGCTATACTCCTACTTGTACTACCTCTGCTTCTCTTCTTTTCATTGTTTTTATTGTAGTTGATTTCTAATTTTATGCCATTGTGGTCTGAGAAGATGCTTGATATGATTTCTATCTTCTTGAATTTGAAGAGACTGCCTGTGTCTATCTTTGAAAATGTCCTATGTGCACTTAAGAAGGATGTATATTCTGAGGCTTTGGAGTGAAATGTTCTGAAGATGTCAATTAAGTCTATCTAATATAGTGAGCCATTTAGGATTGCTGTTTATTTGTTGATTTTTGTTTAGAGGATTTATCCAGTGGTGTCAATGGGGTGTTAAAGTTTCCTACTATGGTTGTATTGCTGTAGATCTCTCCCTTGATATCTTCCAAAAGTTTTTTTATGTATTGGGGTGCTACTGCAATGGGTGCATAAATGTTTACCAGAGTTATATCTTCTTGTTGAATTGCTCCCTTTAGTATTATGAAGTGGCCTTCCTTGTCTCTTGTTATAGCCTTCACTTTGAGGTCTGTCAGATATAAGTATTGCTACCCCAGCTTTTTTTCATTTCCATTCACCTGGAAAACCTTTTCCCATCCCTTCACTATCAGTCTGTGTGAGTCTTTTGTTTTGAGGTGGGTCTCTTGTAAACAGCAGATATATGGGTCATGTTTCCTTATCCATTCAGCCTCCCCATGTCTTTTGATTAGAGAATTTAATCTATTTACATTTAAGGTTATGACTGATAGGTACTTGTTTGTCACCATTTTTATTCTTTATGCCTGTGTTCTCTCTTCCTATCTTATTTCTTCTTCTTCCTTCTTCTCCTTCTTCTTCTCAGCAGTCCCTTTAGCATTTTTTTTTTTGTTTTTTGCATTGCTGGTTTGGTGGTATTAAACTCTGTTAGCCCTTTGTTGTCTGTGAAGCTCCTGATTACATCTTCAATTTTGAATGATAGCCTTGCTGGGTATAGTATCTTGGATTCAGTCCTTTGCTTTGCATCACTTTGTATATTCCATTCCATTCCCTTCTGTCCTGATGTGTTTCTTTTGAGAAATCAGTTGATACTCTAATGGGAGATCCCTTGTAGGTAACTTTCTGTCTCTCTCTAGCAGCCTTTATGTTTCTTACTTTGTCAGTGTTTGCCAATTTAATTATGATGTGTCTTGGTGTTTGTCTTTTTGGGTTCATATTGTTTGGGACTCTGTGAGCTTCTTGGACTTCAGTGAGTTTTTTTCTTCCTAATGTCAGGGGAGTTTTCTGTCATTATTTCTTCAAATAAGTTTTCTATTCCTTGCTCGGTTTCCTCTCCTTCTGGCACCCTTATTATGCAGATGTTCTTTGGTTTTGTGTTGTCCCAAAGCTCCCTTAAGCTCCCCTCCTATTTTTTAAGTTTTTTTTTTTCCAGTTGCTGCTCTGCTTGGGTGTTTTTTCCTACCTTGTCTTCTAGCTTACTAATTCATTCCTCAGATTCTTCTAGTCTACAATTGATGCTTCCTATTGAGTTCTTTATTGAAGCTATGTCATTATTCGTTTCTTCTTGGTTATTCTTCATTTCCTCTTGATTCTTACACATGTTGTTGAATTTGTCTGCTACCCTTTTCAGTATCCTTATGATTATTGCTCTGAATTCTTTCTCTGGCAAATTGCTTGCCTCCATTTAATTTACTTCCTTTTCCAGTGATTTCTTCCTTTCTTTCGTGTTGAGGCTATTTCTTTGTCTCCCCATTTTAATTCCTTTCAGGGTGTCTGGTTATGTGTTTCACTGTTTACAACATTGACCAAAAGGTACAAAATACAACTGGACAAGAAACGACACAAAGGGAACAAAACACAAATGTATTCACAACATTGATAACCCCTAATAAAGGTGACCACCAGAGAAAAGAGAATTATGGGAGAGAAAAGAGCACAAAAATGATATTGAGAAAAGGAAAAAAAGATAAGAGAGGAAAGAAAATGAAGAAAAAAGAAGGGAAAAGAAAGAGAGGGGGGGAAAATCCCTAACCAGTTTGACTTAGTGAATAGAGCATCGGCCTGCACACTGAAAGGTTCCCAGGTTCAATTCTGGTCAAGGGCACATACCTTGATTGCTGGCACATCCCCAGTGGGAGGTGTGCAGGAGGCAGCTGATTGATGTTTCTCTCTTATCAGTATTTCTAACTCTCTATCCTTCTCCCTTCCTCTCTGTAAAAAAAAATCAATAAAATATATTTTTGAAAATAATATATATGTGTATGGTGAGAAAATGTCACAAAACCAACAACTAAACCAAAATGTGCAAACCACAAACCCCCAGAAAAAGTTGGAAGAGAGCTGAATCTGAAGTGGCAGAGCTTATTTTCAGACAGTAAGGTAAAGGAATCGAATGGATGAGGAAATGGCCATGATTCAGTATAGAGGATGTAGAAAGAGAATGAATGTATAAGAATAAAAGTAAAAAATAAAATACTCAAAAATTAATAAATGATAATTTAAAATAATATATATATATATATATATATATATATATATATAATTTCCCCCTTTCTTTAATCTATCTACCTATATATTCATCCATTTTTTAAAAAGGAGAGTAGAAAAGGCAGCAGATAGGCCTGATTTTGGTGAGTGAAACTAATTAAACAATTATATTTTATTGACTTTTCACAGAGAGGAAGGGAGAGAGATAGAGAGCTAAAAACATCAATGAGAGAGATACATCGACCAGCTGCCTCCTGCACACCCCTCACCGGGGATGTGCCCGCAACCAATGTACATGCCCTTGACCGGAATTGAACCCGGGGCCCTTAGGTCCGCAGGCCAATGCTCTATCCACTGAGCCAAACTGGTTTCGGCACTAATTAAACAATTAGTAGAAGAGAACAAACGAGAAGAGGACGAACAAAACATAAAAAACTAACAAACTATCAAACAACAACAAGAAAAAAAAATTGGCTAGCAAAGAAAGAGAAAAGAGAAGGGTGCATGGATTTGGAGCAGAGGAGAGGAAATTAGATATGAGTAAGCCAATAGAGACTACTGTAATCGTAATGCATCAATAAAGCAGATAAAAAAGATCAATTTTTAGCAAGGAGTAAATAGAAAGGAGAAAGAAAAACTAAAGCAGGAACAGAAGAAGAGAAACAGGATGAAAAAGGGTGAAGTTAGTAAGAAATGGTTGGGATAAAGAAAAAAATTAGATAGAGTAAAGTAATAATAATAAAATAAAATGTAGAACACTAATCCAAAAAAAAGTTAAAAAAATAATAGTAATGAAAATAAGAAAAAATAAAATAAGAAAAACTTTTTAGTTTCATAAGTAAAAGTTTTTTGTTTGTTTTTTTAAGTGAAGTTCATTCGCTTCATCTGAGTATTTAATGTCCCAGGGGGGCTGGTCTGAGACCCCTCTCCACTGTTCTACCTGCCACATCTCAGCTTCCTGTTAGATAGTCAGGTCATGTGGAAGCTCCCAGCAATCCTCATCTCTTTTGTGTCAGACTCCACAGCCTTGGTGTCAGCCGGGAGGGACTACTCTGCCTGCTTTGTTTGCCTACAGCTTTCAGTTGTATTTACACAGGCATCTATTTCTGACACTGCCTTTAGGTGGTGGTGGTTCTGTATTACCTAGTTTCTAAGACCAAATGGCCCCTCAACCCAGTCCCCAAGGTCTCCCTGGGAGTATTTCGAACCCTCCTTTCCTTACCTAGCTCAAGGCTGGGTGTGGCTGTACTGCTAGGAGGGACCTGATCTCCAGGAGAAAAATGTCTGGTCAGGGTTGGAGTGATTGGACTACCCCAGAGCTGGTCTCCTAATCGCCTCCCTCTATTTTGTTCCCCAGCTTCCACAAAACCTCCTTCCCCTGCACCACAGCCACAGCGAGTGGTTGTGATGAAAAGCTCCTGGTTTAATGAGTAAAAGCAAGGAGATTATAAAGACAGAGCAACCATGCCTTTGCACGTCTCTCTCCCCCCAGCACTGTGTGGCTAGTGAGAACGTCAAACTGCCTTCCTGGGCGCAGCCTCCCATGGTTGTGGGCTTAGTTCTAGAGTCCTCCACTGCCAGCAGCCCTGTGGACCCCCTTCCACATTCAGGCACTACCCTTCTTGAAAGATGAGACGGGGGGCCCAGAGAACCAGGACACAGGCTTTATTAGAGAAGACCCCTGCTGGGCTACCTTCCAAGAAAGAAAGAGCACACATGCCAGGGTAAACACGCCTTTTGAGGGGAGGAAAGGAAAGGGATGGGGCTTAGGTACTTGGCACATGCTGATTGGTGGTTTCATATAAGGCACATGATTAGGGACTTAGAAATCGGGGGCTTAGGGTATTTGGCAGGTGCTGATTGTTGATTCAATGTACAGCCCACATAAGGTGCCTGGTTAGGTGTTCAGGAATGTCCGTGCTGCAGGTGGAGTTTACATCATTCTCTGTCCATCAGTTGGGGGAAGAGAGGATCTATCACTTCTCCCTAAGGGACACCGTGTTGGCTCAGCACAGTCCAGGCTGTGCGAGTTTCTTTCTTCAGCCCAGATCCCTGATCCCACCAGTTTCCTGACTAGCCCTGACCTTTTTGTCCACGAATTGCCTCTCCAGCTGTGTTTACTTCGAGAATTCCGGGTGGATGTTATCCAATTCAGCTGTTTCTTCTATCTGCTCCGTGAGAATGCGCTGGACCCATCCATCTATTCGGCCACCATTTTGTTTCCCCCTGGACAAAGTTTTTAGGAGCCCGGGGCCAGAGAGGCTGGAGTCTCAGTGTTCATGGGTTCTCAACCGTGGCAGCTGGTCCCAGGGTAGCTGTAGGATCCCAGGTGGTGTCCGAGGTCACCCCAGATGAAGGTGAGGGTGGGCTCTCAGCCCCAGCTGCTCTCCCCCTCAAGATAGCCTGATCCAGCCATCCTGGGAGAGATTCCAGCGGTAGAAAAGGCTGTCTCGCTTTGAGGAGCCTGGTCTGCCAGTTTCCAACAATCCTATGGAATATAACTGTCCCTCATTCACACACACACACACACACACACACACACACACACACACACCATACACCCCCCACACACACACACCATACACACACACACACACACACACACACACACACACACACACACCATACACCCACAGTCCCCTTTCTCTCTCTCACTCACTCACACTCTCTTTCTCACTGCCATCCAGCTTGCTGCCATCTTGGACTCCTCTGCTTCTCTTCTTTGGCCATCTGGTTTACTTTAACAGACTTTCCTTTCCCTCCACACCATAAATCCCACAATTGCTTTTAAAAAATGTTAGGGTACAAATATAAAGCACTTTCTCAAAGTGCCCTCTAACCAAGTTATCTTGTACAATAACGTTTTAGGACCTATTCATGCCAAGAGTCTTGTTTTCCTGCAGAATACTTCTTGCAAATGGTTTCATGGCCTGAGGCATGGGTGAGCAGGGAGGCTGGAGGACCAAGCACTGATTTAAAGCCCTTGCTTTCTCTGTGGCTGCAGAGAGCGAAAATCCTCACTTAGGCTCTACCATGAAGAGCTGAATTGCAATAAGCAGACATTTTCTAAATACCAAGAAAGCCTCGGAACTAATAACGACCTCACTGATTCAACAGAGGCTACTGTAGCCTCTGCCAACTTCTGTTTTTCTGTGCTCCTCGCCAGTCCTGGCATCCACACCCCTGGGGGCTAAATTATTTAATCCAAAGAACAAAACATACTATCAAATCGGTATAAATTTACCCATGTACATGAGGAAATATGAGTGTAATAGGAAAATAACATTGGACAAGACTGTCCCAGAAAATTGTTTATGACTGCTATGTTCCTACCAGATGAGCAAGACACACCATCTGCAAACCTTGAAACGCACAAGGTAGGGCACTTGAGCAAATATCTTGGGGCTTGATGGGCCACAAGGTCTCTGTTTCAACTACTCAACCCAACTGTGGTAGCACAAAGCAGCCATAGTTTTACAAACTAAGCAGAGGACCATTTTGGCCCTTTGATTACAATTTGCCAATCCCTGTTCTAGTATATCCAAGAATACTCTTTTACATAAAAACAAACTTGCCACCAAAAAAAAACTATACTCTGTTTCCCCAGTGTTCTACATAATCACCTGCACGTTATACCTGTAAAACATACACAAAAAGTTGTCCTTTTTCTTTCAGCTTCCTGAATTGAGGCAATGAATTTCTATACCCAAAGAGAAAGGCTTTTACTGCCCTTTTATCAATTCCTATTTGCTAGGATTGTATATCAAGGCAAGACATTGTCACTAACAGGGTCGTTTATGGGCAAGGCCTGGGTTCTAACTTAACTTCTTAAGAGCATTCCAGGCCATTACAAACCAAATAACCCAATTAGGACAGGTGAAGGCTAAGGCCTCTAATGGCTCTCAGGAAAATCAATCAGCCAAGACAAACAGAGGAGACTGTCAATGTTTTGTTGACGAACTAGTGGGTGGTTTATTGCAAGAAATGGAAGTGGGTGAAGGGAATATTTGCAAGGGCAATAGAGGATGAAATTCTTTCTAAACCCTTGAGACAAAAGTTCAAGTTCAGGGTTGAGGTTAATGGGATGGATAGAGAAGAAGCTTCATATACTAGAGTCTAAAACTCCAGTTTTGGGGGGATTTTTTGTTTGTGGGATTTTTTTTCTTGTAAATCATCAAGTTTTTAAAAACCAAACTTAAAATAATTATGCTTGAAGTTCTCAGAGTGGGGACATTAATACCAATAACAAATATTTGAGTGTTACTATGTTCTAGTTCCACATACTATTATAGTTTGTATTTATTTTTATTATACCCAAATTGTAGGTGAGGAAAGGTTTAGAATGGATAAGTAATTTACCCAAGGATACACAGATAATAAAAGGCAGGGTTAATAGTATGTAAATAGGTATTTCTAAGTTGGACGTCCTTATCTCAATGTTTATATTATACTAAATTATTTCTTCTCATTTCTTGTTGACAGCTAAATCTTCAGGTCACAAAGGATTTTGAAAGTAATTTTTAAATATATGGTAAACTAAGTTCTAACTCTCATGTTTCAAAGACATCCCAA
This sequence comes from Vespertilio murinus, assembly GCA_963924515.1. NCBI lineage: Eukaryota > Metazoa > Chordata > Mammalia > Chiroptera > Vespertilionidae > Vespertilio > Vespertilio murinus. The sequence goes on along the minus strand of OZ004704.1, from coordinate 185,462,795 downwards.
ATCAAATTCTCTACCCACTGAGTTACTTAAGTTCTGATGATGAGAGAGGACAACATCTTACATTTAGAAATTTGGGTCAGAAAAAAAAAGAAAGGAAAGGAAAGGAAAGAAATGCCAAGAGGAAGAGTTTAGTAAGTTTAATATTTAAACAATTTTATTAAATATTTAATTTAATTAATTTCCTTCCTGGAAAGAATGTACCAAGTATTTTAGGGCCAACACTTTGATTTAATTAAAATAGAAAATGTTTCCGGGACCGGTTTGGCTCAGTGGATAGAGCGTCGGCCTGCGGACTGAAAGGTCCCGGGTTCAATTCCGGTCAAGGGCATGGACCTTGGTTGCGGGCACATCCCCAGTAAGGGGTGTGCAAGAGCAGCTGATCGAAGTTTCTCTCTATGGATGTTTCTAACTCTCTATCCCTCTCTCTTCCTCTCTGTGAAAAATCAATAAAATATATTAAATAAAAATAAAATAGAAAATTTTTACATATGATGTCTGATAGTGGAGAGGGAATATCGGTCAGGCAGAAAGAATGAACAATCTAAAAAAAATAACTATATATACATTTTAAGAGTATTCCCATTATTATATCCAGCCAGTTTCTTGAAGAAGAATTCCTCTTTTTAATCAGGCAATAATTCTTCCTTTCTCCCCCCAACACACGTCTTACAAGTTCTAACTTTGCCAAGTTAAGAAATGTTGCCATTATTATGGGGGTTGCGTCACCTCATTCTTGAGATGGTCTTGATTTATGACAGACATGGCCTGCTTCTCCCTTTTTTATCATGGAATCTGACATATTTATGTAACACTGGGCCTGAGGTCTGGGGGTTTTCTCCTAATTTGATATTTATTACTTTATCTTATAGGTACGGTCAGTGGAGGCCACCCTCCTCTTTCCCTCACGGCCTCCCCTCCCTGTCACTATAGAACAGTACAAAGCTAGAGAGCAGGGAGCAGAAAGCCTTAGGAAGATGGTTTTGTCCATACTAGTTAAAACAAGCAGGCTTGCCTGGCTGGTGTGGCTCAGTGGTTGAGCATTGGCCTATGAACCAGGAGGTTGCGGTTCGATTCCCGGTCAGCCCACATGCCTGGGTTGCGGGCTTGATCCCCAGTGTGGGGTGTGTAGGAGGCAGCTGATCAATGATTGTCTCTTATCATTGATGTTTCTTTCTCTCCCTCTCCCTTCCTCTCTTAAATCAATAAAAATATAAAAAACCATGCAGGCTTGCTTATCTATCTATCTACCTATCTGTCTAATTTAGGGCTGATGAAAGTCAAATAAAGGAGGTCTGAGGAGAAACCACTCCCTCTGGGACCTCAGCTTCAGCTGCCTCTGCTCCTTTTAATGAGATTATTTTTGGTTCTGAAGTTTTGCCTCCAGAAATCCCTCCAGAACCAAGTTGATTTTGAAATCTTAGGCACATTCCAGGGCCCAGGACCCCAAGGAGTTAGGCTGTCTGCAGATCATTTAGACCACCCACCAGCAATGGCTGCACGGTCTGTCCAAGCTCCACAGAAACTCAGACGCCTGCCTCGCTCTGTCTCCCCGACAGCGCCCAGGAGGCTTTCCTCTCTTCCGAATTGCCGAGCTGGACAGGAATTTCCCTCCTCTGGCCCCGTGTCACTGGCAGGTGGGAGGGAAGGGGAAATTAAGACACACATTCCATTGCGAGTGAATAAATGCTGGACCCAGGAGACTAGTCTATCAAAAACTGGGAAGGGAATTTTGCACTTCATACACTTATGAATTCATTGTGCTTCCATTCAGATCCTTCTCTTTTTTTTTTTTTTTCAACCACCAGTTCCCATAAAAAATCACTCCCTCTCCAGTAGCATAATTAACGGCGAACTAAGAAAACTTCCATGTTGAAGTTACTTTCAAATCTTGTTTATGGGTCATGCAAGGAAAACGTTCATATTGCTTTATATTCAAGTCCATTTTTTAAATAACAAATCAGTTCTCCCAGATGACTTTTGGTTGTGTCCAAAGGGGCAGATATGCTCTTTAAAATTTGGCACTACTACTGGTGTCGTTGAAGAGAGGGGAGGCTGTGAGAGGGTGGGAGGCAGAAGTCTAAGAATGACACCTCGCCTTTGTGTAATTTCCTCCCCTGTGAACGCAATGGGACGCCCCGTCTGCGCTATGTCACGTGGCATGGCAAATAGAGAATTTGCAGATGTAATTAAGGTTATTAATCATTTGACCTTAAAATGGAGAACACTTGGGTGGGCTAGGTGTAATTATATGATCCCTTTAAAAGCAAAAAATGTTTCTCTGGCTGATGGCAGAAGTCGGAGAGAGTCCCAACGTTAAGAATAACTGAGCACAGCATGGCTCATGTGCAGAGGGAGGGCCACGTGGTGAGGGAGGAATGCAGCTGCACCTGGCAGACAGCAATGAACCAGTTTCTCCAAAAGCCTGAATGAACTCGGGACCCAGTTCTTCCCCCGAGTGCCTCCTGATACCCAGCCAAGCCCACAGGGACTGCTGGCCCACAGCACGGTGAGCTAATACATGGGTGTTGCTTTCAGGCCGCGGAGCTTGTGGTGATTTGCTCTGCAGCATTAGAAGACTGATATAGAAGGACAAAGGCATGCAGAGTAATGAGTGCAACCCTAGGACAGCATCCTCCTTACCGAGGAGGACACGCCCGGGGCTGGGAATAACGTCCGGGCAGATGTCTAAATTCTGAGGTCATTCCTCAGATGTGCTTTTATAGCCATGTCCCATTTGCTGGTTTTGAATCTGTTCCTTGAAATCCACTCCTCTACTCCAAACCCACCCTGAGGGGAGGACAGGGAGACTGGTGAGATTCCCGGCTGGGCCAGCACTCCATCTCCCTTGGTGTCCCACGTGTGCATCTGCCTATCAGGAAACAAGGGCTATGGGACAGCACTCTGTAGTCTAGGATGCCCGTTCTTGTGCATCAGTCAAGTCCTAGCTGGCTCCCGAAGACCCGCCAAACATGTTGGTTGATGGGCCCATTGTCTCTCCTGCCCAAGGAAGCGGTAACCGGGGCGGTTCAGAGAGGTCTCGGTAAGCAGATGGAAGGTGTTACTGGTACTGCCATGGGAACAGAGATCAACCGTGGCCAGGGGTCCAAAGAGAAAAACAGCAGGAGCTATAACCAGCAGCCCCAAAGCAGGAGCTGGAAAACAGGCACAGGAGATGCTGGTGAGAAGTACGTAGACTGGCCCAATCGCATTTTGTTGGGAAGGATCACACTGGCTTGAGTCATCGTAAAAGATTAGGTATCCTGTTGGATCTGGCACTTCAATCCCATTTATCACTTGGAAATGTCATCCATTTGAAGTTTAGTCTCTCCCCTCCCCCCCTAGTTTTATTGTGTTAATATCTTTGCAGCACTTACACTATCATCTGTCCCTACATCTAGAAACTTCTCTCTTAACTTTCCTGACGCTGGCTCTCCTGACTTTCCTACTATATATCTGCTATCTTCTTGTTCTCCTTCTCTTTTTGAGATCTTCTGCCTCCAGTCATCCAAACTGAGTGTTCAGGAGATGGCTGTGTGTATATCTAGAACTCAAGAATTAGGACTGGATCAGGGATAGACATTTAGGAGTTATCGGCCTATATGGGTGTTAAAACCAAGCCATAGAAGTGGATGAAATACTCTAGGACAGTGGTCGGCAAACTCATTAGTCAACAGAGCCAACTATCAACAGTACAACAATTGGAATTTCTTTTGAGAGTCAAATTTTTTTTAACTTAAACTTCTTCTAACGTCACTTCTTCAAAACAGATTCGCTCAGGCCATGGTATTTTGTGGAAGAGCCACATTCAAGGGGCCAAAGAGCCACATGTGGCTCGCAAGCCGCAGTTTGCCGACCACTGCCCTGAGAGGAATAGAGAGCACAGGAAGCTGGACACTGCGATTTGGATGTTCCCTGGGTACCTCTAACTCAAGATGTCTGTTCCCCAAACCAATTCTCCTTCCTTGGTCCTTTTCTTTTTTTTTTTTTTAATATATTTTATTGATATATTACAGAGAGGAAAGGAGAGAGATAGAGAGCTAGAAACGTCGATGAGAGAGAAACATCAACCAGCTGCCTCTTGCACAACCCCTACTGGGGATGTGCCCGCAACCAATGTACATGCCCTTGACCGGAATCGAACCCGGGACCCCTCAGTCCGCAGACCACTGAGCCAAACCGGTTTCGGCCCTTGGTCCTTTTCTTGATTTAATAAAATCATCAAACACCAAACGTTAGCCCAAAATCTACCTGTTGTAGACGTCAAATTCTCATTCTCACACCCTGAGACCCAAGTTACTTAGGTTAATAATAAAGAGTTAACATTTAATGAGGAGCAGTCAACCAATGACTCCTTAGCTTCAAGCAAAAGAAATAAAGACAGCAAGGGGGAAAAAAGAGAGAGAGAGACCAGTTTCAGAACATCATAGCTGGTAGGGATGTAAGTGAGCAGTATTTCCATGCGTAAGCCTGTACGCCAATGGAAACAGAGCTCACCTGAGGAAAACTGCTTTAGACAAGGCCCAGTCTGGCACTGACAGCATAATCCTCTTCTAAAAATGATCTCAACCCAGCCACAGATGCTTATGCTTCTCCCTAAACTGTAAAGACCTGGCCTGGGATTCAAAGCCAGGATCCTGGCCATTTTCTTACCTGCATTCTTACCCAGCAGCATTCGCTTCCTAGCGAGATGCCAGGATTTCCTGGAACAAAAGCCCACAGACAGGGCTTCCCCACTGTTCCAGGTCCACCGGTGCTCACTGCTGTCTTTCACACAAGCCAGGAAAACAGTTTACCTGCACCTCTTGTTGCCATTTAATTATAACATAATCCTACATATGCAAACATGAAAACAGCAATCATGTTTTATGCCAAACTCTATTGCATGTAGTAATCATGTGCTTTCACAAAATTATTCCCATCAAGCACACAGAGCACCATTATTTCCAGCACGCCCAAGGCTCACCTGCAGCCCCGCCCACCCCAGAAAGGCCAATTCAAGGTGCATATACTTGCTCTGCAGTTTCATAATGTGGTCCTCCCCATAAACACACACACACACACACACACACACACACACACACACACACACTTTTATACCCTGTTCTACTTTCCTTTTTCACTAGCATCACAGACCTCGAGACTCTGAGTGTACACTTGCTGTTCTTTCCTTTGTGCATAGGGACACTTTCAACTGGGCTTTCTCTTTAACTATTTTCTGTCCCCCTGGTTTTAATATGTTAATCTCTGTTGCTCACAGGCTTTTGTTGATCTCTTTTATCTAGAAACACCATAAACTAGTCTTATTAGCATCAACCAATAGTCATTCTTTCTTATTCTTTGAACCTTTCTCCCCCCCCCGTCCCCCAAATATAGAATGAAAAGGGGAAAGAGGAGAATGTCCTTTCGTGTGTGTTCATTTTGAAGCCCCTTTCTCACTCTAGGAATTGTGCATTCTTTGCCTTATTCCCTCCCAACTTCTTTTCTACATCCCATCCTTGGAAACGAGCCTAGAAATTAGTTAATTCATGTACATAAAAACGAATGCTAGAGAAAGAAAACATGAGATAGGGAGGTGGTGAATTACTAAGCACTGGGATCAGCAAACGCTTGGATTTTTTTTTTGCTTCTGCGCATCAACGTTTGTGCTGTTGGGCACATTCCAAGCTAGGCCTCAAGCCATTACCAGAGCCAGCCATCTCAGTGAGTTTTTCTTTCCCGTGTTCTCCAAAGATGTTATCAATCAAGCTTTCCCAAAGGCTCATGGGCTATTAGCAAAGCAAAAGGAAGGCTGGGTGTCTCTGAGGCAGGATTACCATCTGCTGCAGGAAGCAGGGCCGACACCAGGAGGATTCGGTCTCACTGGGGCTCGCTCTGATTAAGGAAAAGCCCCAGAGAGCTCTGAGGACTTGCAAACAGCCAGCGTGACTGGGCCGTTTAAGAAAGAAACCCTGCGGCATTCCAGAAACATGAAGACAGCCTCAGCCCTGCGCAGCCAACGGAGGTCACTCCTGGTGGACGAGCTAGTGGAATGGAGAGAATTGCCGTTAAGAAGTGGCTGTCTGAGTGAAAACAAGCAGGAACTTTTGTTCTTCCTTTTCTTTTCCTTTTCCTTTTTTTTTTTTTTTTTAAGGCCTGAGCTGCATGCTCACTAGTCTTAAATGCAAAGGTTAAACATAAAATGAAACAGAAAAAAAAAAATGTTTTCCAACTGTCTCCATGTGGCCAGCTGCCAATCTGCTTAGCCTGGGTGGCGATTCTCTCAAGTTAGCAGAGAAATGAGCTGCATTTTCATTTCAGTTAGTGTTGCATTTAGCCATTTTAATCGTGGAAGGCTTTGAAGTTTAACAGGAAGGAGAACAAATTGTGGTCCGAGTTTGGGATCATGAACTCACATCGACCATTCAACAGATGCAAAGAGCCACACAGCCTCTCTTGCCCTCAGTTTCCTGACTCACAAAGTGAAAAAACAATTCTGCCTCGAGAGTAATTCTGGATTCTTACTGTTATTTGGGTTCTGGTTTTCATATCACATCACCTAGTTCCAATTCCTTCCCCAAGGTCTTCTCTTTTTGTTCCTTGCCTGTCTCCACTCATGACAGTGTGAGCACTGTGAGGGTAAGGACCCGTTGCCTTTGCGGATTCCTTCAACACTGTTTAGTGGCTCCTGGACGCCAGGCACTGTCCATTGCACTGAGGGTACATCCTAAAGTAAGGCGATTAAGATCCTGTTTTCTAATAGAGGAGTCAGGCCTTGAACAAAATAACATATAGCATGTCCAGCCGTGACAGGTGCTTTGAAGAGCAGGGTCGGCTAGAGGGATAAAATGGATCATTGTGGGGTGTGTAACTATACAGGTGGGTCAACAAAGACCTGAGCCAGCTTTCACAGAGAGCTGGAGAAAGTGAAGGAGAAAGAGCTGTGACTACCAGAGCTGATGCATTCCAGGAGGAGGGAGCTCAAAGGACATAGGTCCTGCCTGGTGGTACCTAGAATAACAGGGCCAGTGTGGCTGGAGGGGTGTGGGTGAGGGGCACAGGGCGAGGAGATGAAAAGTGAGGCCAGCTCATGCAAGAATATGTAATTCACAGTATATATATATATATATATATATATATATATATATATATATATGATTTTTTTTTTACAGAGAGGGAGAGGGATAGTTAGAAACATTAATGAGAGAGAAACATTGATCAACTGCCTCCTACACACCCCCTACTGGGTATGTGCCCACAACCAAGGTGCATGCCCCTGACTGGGATTGAACCCAGGACCCTTCACTCCGAAGGCAAGTCAACACTCTATTCTGTTAGGGCAAATTTTTTATTGTATTCTGGGTAAGGTGAGAAGATGGCTGGTTTGGGGCAAAGGCGTGGCTCCTGTTTTATGAGGCTCACCGCGGCAGTTGTGTGGAGGAGGGTTTGAATGGTGGCAATGTAGCCTGTAAAGCTTACAGCTATGATCCAGGCAAGAAGCCAAGGTTCTCTAAAGGGGTGGTAGCAGTGGAGAGAAGGGGCTTTGATTCCAGATATATATTTTAAGGTACAGGATTTCCTGACAGTTTAATTGGGGGGAGGAAGGGGAATCAAGAATGACCTCTGGGTTTTTACTTCAACAACCAGAACAGAGATGGGAGCTTAGGGGAGAAGGAAGGTTAATATGAGATGGGTAGAGACAGGGATGAGGTATTTGGTGGTAGACATATTAGTTAATTCTTGGAAGCCTGTTAGAAATCCAAGTGGAAATGTTAAACATGTTAGGTATACCAACTCTGAAGTTCTAGAGAAGATAAAGAGACCGAAGATATAAATTTGGACAAACCAGCAAAAAGATAAAATGTAAAACCATCTCTTTCACCATTGTATCTTTGGTCCCAACACGGTATGAACACTCAACAAATATCTGTCAAATGAATGTTATGATGGTCAAATAAGATAATGGGTATGAAAGTGTTTTTCAAAGTCAGGAAATATGTGGCTACATATAAAGACTATTTTTAATTAAACTCTTTAAAAGATAATTGACTATGTAAAGCAAAATAATAACAATGTGACATTGTTTTACATTGTTATAATTTCACATAGGCAGAAGAGAAATGTGCAGCATCAATAGCACAAAGATAAGAAGGAAGGTAAATGGAATAAGGGTGAATATTATAACCTCTAGAGCATGACTCAAGAAATAAGAAAACAAAAAGTTGTAGTTAAACATCCAATAGAAGAGATAGCATGCAATACTAAGTAATATTTTATTAATTCAAAATAAGGCAGGAAAAAGGAATGAGGAACAGAGGAGAAAAGCCAAAAACAAACAGACTTATACTCAACCATATTAATAATTGTATTAAATGTAAATAGACTAAAAACCCCAGAACAAAGCTTATCTTACTGGGGGGAAAAACATGCAAATACATGTTGTTTGCAAATGATACTTTAACTATAAAGACACACTTATAAACCCTTAGTCAGAAAAAAGATTGAAAACACAAATTGCTGAAATCAGGAATGACAGAAGAGACATCGCTATAGAACCTGCTGCTATAAAAGCAGCAGCATGCTGGTAATGTTCCTACTGAAGGCTTACCAGCCAGCTTTGTATCACAGCCGCTGACCATTCACTCAGAACAATGACCAACAGTTGCCATAAGCCACAGGTTGTGCTGAGCCGTTCGTGCACATCCTTTTAGTTAGACTTCCCACAACCCTGCAGTGTGGTTATCTTTGTCCATATTCTATAGATGACAACATGGGGGCTTACAGAGGGAAATTGAGACTTGCCCAAGGTCAGCCTGCCTGCTAGCAGAAGAACCACTTACTTACTGGATTCACATCTTGGGACTCTACTTAGCTTCACGCCTTTCTCATTAGAATGAATCTAAATGTATATATTGTATTTTAAGAAAGAACTGCTCCTGCCACCCAATTTTATAGACTGAAGGTCTTAAAGACAGGATGAAAAAAATACTACTTACTGAATTGCTGCCTCTGTTGCCATGGAAACCTGAAAGGAGATTAAGCACGCATCAGTTTTACTAGTACAACTCCACCTTTTGATAGGTGCAGAACATAGCCAGGGGCTGCTGACTCCTTGTGGGAAATTGCCTGGAAAAAAAAAATCTCCCCAGCTTGGTTCTTAATTCAAAAATCCCATGTCACAGCGCAAGCTGAACTTTCCCAGAAGAGGTAGATAATGATTCTCTTTCCCAGAACAGCTGCCCCTCCTCTGCCTGTTGGGAAGTGAACCAAGACAAAAATAAAAATAAAATAATAATATTAATACTGAAAAGCGAGAACAAGGGGCTACAATGCATTGGAGACCTATGTCAGAGCCAGGTCAAGAAGTGCTGGAGAAGAAGCTGGGGGCACTGACTAAGGAGCGTGAAATATTCTGAGATACACAGACAAAGGTCATTAGTCTCTCCCCTGACAGTGGAGGCAGCATCCTCCACGGGGAGCAGAAGAAAACCTTTTGGGCAGCACAGACCTACCTCTGCCGAGTGTGTCTGTGATGTGGGGACACAAACACTGTCAGCGGAAAGTCAGCTGGTGCAGGAAGGCCAAGTCCGCTTACAAAAAACAAAACAAAACAAAAAAACCCTGATGTCCTTGCTTATCTAAATGTGGGCCCTTTCCTACACCTGCGAGTTGATTTGAAAAGTCAGAAAATGGAGCAAGAATGGTAAGTCCAGAAAAGTGAGACATGATTTGCCTTTTTTTTCCCCATGATGGTTGACTCCGAGTCAGCCAGTAGAAGTGATTTGGTAGATATACTACTCGTTATAAGATTGGGTTTGGTTGCAAATGGCAGAACAACAAAGAGTTTGATTAACCTCTCATTTAAAAATCTACATAGATCTTCCAGGGATGATTGGCATCTCTACAATCATTAGAGACCCCACTATGTTGTTCCACCATCTGTGACTTCCAACTCCTGCTCCAAGATGGCTGCTGGCAGTGCAGCCTACACATCCACCACAGAGCCAGCAAGAAGGAGGGAGGAATGAAGAAAGGCATTCCCTTTCCCTTCAAGAACACTGTTTTCTAGTTCATACATGTCTACGGACATCCCATGGGCCATGTGCCACACAGACACGCAGGACCTCACGTGCTGTGTAGAAATCACCAAAGAGGACCATGCAGAAAACATGGGTCTCAGGTTCGATTCATTTATTCAGATGTTTAAGATACAATGACTAGGCAGTATGTGTGTTAGATTCTGGACACAACAAAGACAATGGTGACACATACTTCAACAAGGCATTTCAACACAAAGTGTCAGGAATTCCATAAAGGTAAAAAAAAAAAAAAAAGCTAACTTTGCATTGCAAAGGAGAGCATTCAAGGCAAATTTCATAGAAGAAATGCTGTACAAGGTAAGTGTTTCAAAAATATGACTTTGCCAACTAACCTGGTAGAGAAGAGCGGGGCGGGGGGGGGGGGGGGGAGGGAAGGTGGGGAGGCCAAAGATGACAGAGATTGTTGGGACGTGGAGGAGGCATTCCAAGCAGAAGGAGGAACAGATGCAAATGTGACAAAATATGGGCAACTATGGCTCCCTAGAGGGCTGTGTGCAGTCCCACAGGATCTGGAATAGAAACAAGGGTGCAGGAAGGGAGCCAGCGGGGAGGGAATGGTAGATGACGCTGAAAAGTAGACAGGTTGGGGAACTTACGCACCATTGTGTGCTCAGAAGCATTCTGAGGCACCATTCTGGACTAGAAGTGGGAGGATCACAATGTGTTTCTGTTTTGAATGATTCTGTGGGGTGAGGAGTATGGAAATGTGGAAGGTGAATGGGAGATGGGCATGATTGAAAGCAGGAAAACGGTTCATTTATCAAGCTGAGTGCCAGGTCCATGCCAGGCACTAAGTGCTAAGAATACCAAGTGGAGTGCAACTGTCACCGAAACAGGGGCAAGCACCAGCATTCACAGTGCTCTGTGCTGTGTGGCCAGAGGAAGGCGAGGATGGCCTGGGGGACACTTAAGAGTGTGCCCAGCCCTGCGAGAATGGAGAGGAAACTGCAGAGAGTGAACTTTAGTTTGTGAAAGATGAACAGAACAGGTGATCAAGGGCTATAAGGAGTGTTCTTGGCAGAGTATACAGTACCTATAAATCAAAAGAGAGGCATGAAGAAACACTGCCCGCAGTTCAGTCTAAGGGTTCAGGGTGCAAGTAGGGGAAGACAGAAAACTAGGCCCAAATCAGGACAGTGCCAGCTGGAGAGTCACATGATCAGACCTGGTGACAGGTGGTGTTATGGCAAATGTCTAGGTCGCAGGAGATGAGATTTACCTTTAAATTCGAGTGGGTGTAAAGGGGTCCACTGATCTGCAGACCTCCCATTTGCCCCTGATCTATCCCTCATTTGTCCACTCTGCTCTGGTGCCTGGAGAGCACCCATGGGCTCTCTTGTCCTCTGGCTTCCAGTTGGGTTGGGCCAATGGAGAACAAGAGAAGAAGATGAATGGGGAAGACTCTGGAGAGCAAGGTCAGGTAGATATTCATTCCCCAGTTCCCTGCCAGTGGTGCCACCCAGGGTAGCTTCACGCTCCTGTTTGGTGATCCAGTCTCCACGGAGCTCTCCTCTCTGCCCTGAAGCTCTGGTTTCTCGTCTTCTCCTGGTTCCCAGGAGCGCTCCCTGCCCCTTCCCATTCAGGCATGGCAGTGTTATGAACAACACTCACTACCTACAGGGCATTACACTATCCCGTGGTTTCCCCACACTGTGCCCTTTGTAAGCAGTCCCTTTATTAAATTCTCAAGTTATGCAATAAGTGTGCCAACTGCTTCCTGCTAGGATTCTACTATAATTACTAATCACCGCCCTCACTTAAACTCCCATTTCTTCACAACTCTTGTGACTTCTCTGTGCAATCTGGAGGCCCCAGTTTTTTCAGGAGAATTGATTGTACCCCCAAAACAGCTCATAGCTCTCACAGATCTTGGTTGTTGTGCCAAAGATCTGATGGGTTCAGATGAAAGCAGAGGAACAGAATCAAATTCTTGCCACTGACAAGTTCACAAATGAGTGGGGGATATAAACTTGTACACTCACCAATAAACCCCACTAAACCAATCTTTGGCATATTTCCTGGGCATAGCATAGTTTAAGCAAATAGTCCACACTGAATTAATATAATCATTTCCATGGGGAGATATTGGTCAAAGGGTACGCACTTCCGGTTATAACATTAACAAGTTCTGGTATCTAATGTACAGAATGGTGATTATGGATAATAGTTCTGTATTTTCCCACTGAATGTGGCTAAAGTGTAGATCTTAAAAGTTCTCACCACAAATAAAGACCTGGTTATTGTGTAATGGGATGGGGGCGTTAACTGATGCTATGGTGGTAATCATCTTGCAATATATAAATGCATCAAGTCAATGTGATGCACACCTTAAGCTTACTCAATTAAATTTCTATAAAACTGAGGGCGAGGGGACTCATTAAATTAGTTTAGTGAAACAAAGGCTCAGAAGTACTGGAGTGTGTGGAGGCCACACAACTGGTCATGCAGGAGGCAGTGCTGGAACTGAGTTCTAGATGTGTTGCCTTTTGCTACCAGTTTTTTCACAGTTGTTCGAGAATAGTAGCAAACCCACATTTGTTCCACCCCGTCGCTCTCCCATGCAAGAATTGCATACTTTTGAAGCTGCTCAATATGTGTCTATTAAATAATTTTGTTAAATCATCGTTTCTAATTCCCAATTCCAGGGAGAGATAACCTGGTTGTCCACCTGAATTAGGTGTTCAATTCTAATGGAGCCAGGGTGGCTCGAGAGGGAACTTCCAGACCAAGGTTCTGGTACAGGCTGAGCAACATCCCTAATAGTATCTATCACAGTAGATAGTAAGACCTGGTTAGTCTTCCTTCCTTCCTTCCTTCCTTCCTTCCTTCCTTCCTTCCTTCCTTCCTTCTTTCCTTCCTTTCTTTCTTTCTCTTTCTTTCTTTTTTTGTTTTGTTAATCTTAACCTGAGGATATTTTTTCCTTTGATTTTTTAGGGGGGAGGGGCAACCCAGGTACATGCCCTTGACCAGGAATTGGACCTGCAACCCTTCGGTGTGCGGGCCAATGCTCTACTATTGAGCCACACTGACCAGGGCTAGTCTTTCTTTAAATCAATGTCATATGGCAGATTATAATGTGCCAAGAGAGACCAGTTTCAAGTCCATCTTGCCATAAAGTATTTTAGTGCTTGTTTTAATAAAAGAAAGGAAAATGACATTTATTTACAAGTCAGTTATTTTCTATTATTCTAGTTCTAGTCAAATTAGACATTCCTCAGTTCCACAATAATTTTTTTTTCAGGGGAAGAATGTTTGTCACACCTGCCACACAGCTGGGTCCAAGGACTGCCTGCATGCGCCAGGATTAGTTTCCATGCCAACCCATCTAAGAGTGTTTCCACCCTATCTACCCGCACCACAAGAGACATTAATAGAATAAGCACTTGTAAGGGAGAGTAAAAGACAGATCTAAATAAGCATATGCAATTATTTTTATAACACAGTGGTCCTAAATTATTCCTTATGCTAGCCAGTCCCCTTTATAACACAAGATAATAGAAGACAGATTATGATGTCTTTACTGCTATGTACTCAGAGCTCTTTCAAATATGTTGACATGTTATTATCACAGCATCCCTAAGAGATAAGAAAGGTTGAGAATCCCTTTTTGCAGGTTGGGAAACTAAGGCACAAAGTGGTGAAATGCCCACTTTACACACAGGAGGACACAATGTTAGCATGAGGATGGAATGCAAGAATGCTACCTGTACAATCTGCATTTTCACTCTGCCTTTCTGCTTCCCTGTCTCCATCAGCCTTAAGCTCCAAAGCAAATGAATTCGATACAATTCTGTTTAAATATCATCTTATTCTATGTTGTATTAACTGGGGGGAAATAGCAAAAATGGTGGGGGAGGTTACTGAAGAAGGAAATTGGGTAAACTAATAAAGAAAAAGACAGGTAACTACAGAGATTGGGAAATAGGAAGGCAAGCATATATGTTTAACTTACAAGTTAAAATTTTTCACCTTAGTTTTCTTTAAAGGGAAAGATATAACCTTCCAGCTTTGGAATAACAATTCACTAGCAAAGTGGTCGGCAAACTGTGGCTCGCAAGCCACATGTGGCTCTTTGGCCCCTTGAGTGTGGCTCTCCCACAAAATACCATGTGCGGGCGTGCACATACAGTGCGATTAAAACTTTGTGGCTCATGCGCAGAAGTCAGTTTTCAGCTCCCAAAAGAAATTTCAATCGTTGTACTGTTGATGTTTGGCTCTGTTGACTAATGAGTTTGCCAACTACTGCCTTAGAGCAACAAGCCCAAATGGATTTTCCCCCCCATTCCATCCCCCCCAGGGGGGGGGGAAGTAGGGCTGGGGAATGAGGCTTAAGAGATTCAAATCCTGGCCCTTGGTGAGCAGTTTGCTGACCAATAAAACTTACAATGCGTGACCACAGGCAATGTTACTTTTCCGCTCTAGCTTTGTGTTCCTAGCTATAAATTATGAATATTAACAATACCAACCTCATAGGGATATTAGAATTAAATAAGACAATCCAACCCAGCTGGTGTGGCTCAGTGGTTCAGCATCAACCTATGAACCAGGAGGTGATGGTTTGATTCCCCGTCCTGGGTTGCAGGCTCAATCCCCAGTATGGAGTGTGCAGGGGGCAGCCAATCAATGATTCTCTCTCCTCATTGTAGGTCTCTCTATCTCTCCCTTCCTCTCTGAAATCAATCAATCAATCAATCAATCAATCAATAATACAATCCAGATAAAGTTTCAGTTCAGCGCGTAAAACATATAGCCAGCACTCAGTAACAGCTGGCTATTCATTAAAACAGCTCCTGAGAAATCTGTCTCGGTGAAGAGCGGTGCCTGTGTTCATCACCAGGTCTTTCTGTCCCACTCAAGAGAGTCAGCTGTGAAAGTGGCCAATCAGGATCCAGTTACTTACCCAACACATATTAAGGATCTCTCTGGATAGAATGGAGGACAGTGTGTGTAAGTCAGTATAAATGTGCACAATTTAAGCTCCATAGGGTGAATCCAAGAAGAGGTGTATTAAGTATATTCATAAAAAATAGACAGACTTGGGAAAATATAGTTAATTCAATGAAAGCTTCACATTGAAAACTTGTCTTTTCCCAAGCTCATTAGACTGGCAAGTCAAAGATCCCTTCACAGATTCCAAGTGTTGCTCCTACAGGGTGGGAAGGCTAGGAGGCTGAAACAGCTCAATGCATTTAGCAGTAAGTCTGTGTCAGGTCCAGACCTTGAGCAGAGCTAACACATGTTAGGTAGTGAACAAGTAGATTCTAAAGGAGAATTCAAGAGACACAAGCGACATGCTTGAAGTATGCCAAGTATATCTGCAAAGAGAGATTTACTCTTTGCTGCTTTCAGTATATTGCTCGGAGCAAGAATGATCTCTTGCTTAAGATTCCTGGTTCATACTGCTTTTCCTTTCTGACATAACGCTCTTCACTTGCCACAAAAAAATGAAAAAAAGATATTTCAAATCTGCCATAAGCACAGACACTCCCCACACAGTATAATGATAAACTAGCTTTTACAAAGAGCTTAGAAACTAGACAGAGGGTTCCTGCATCTCTAACCCAAGATATTTTCAGTGGCTTAACGTATTTTCAAAAGCAGTTCAACCACATGCTCAACTCCAACATAGAATTCCTTTCACTGGCTATGGAAAAAAAATAATCAAAGAGACTATTGCTTCTGTGGAAGTTCTTGTACATGACTCCAGGGGAATTATCCTCACCCTCATTCCAACACACTTTATGAGGTTGCCCCAACCTGGCTGCACTAAGCCCCCAAACGTACCAGTCTGTGTGCACCACAGCCATGGAGGTTGGAAGACTCCCAAGAGTCTCCGAAAGACAAGAAAGAATGCTGTAAAGCCTGAGACCATTAATTATCCTGCAGAACACCTAACCAGGCAGAGCGTTTCTTCTCCATGGTCTGCATTATTCCAGTTACTCTCAACTACCATTTCTAATGACTGTGACGGCTTCCATCCCTTAGACCCTCCACACATTTCCTGCCCTTCCACCTGGATCATGGAGCCTCCTACGAAGGAGACAGCATGACAATACACCAGCACAGCCTGTCACAGGAAATGGCCTGCATTCACTTCTGGCTCAGCCTACTGCTGGCCCACTACCAGATTAAACGTTTGGGTCTGAGGCTAAATGAACTGGGTTTGAATTCCAGCTCCTCCTTTCACTTGTTCTGAGGCCTTGGGCAAGTTATTCCACTTTTCTGAGCCTCAGTTCCTATCAATTGAGGATAATAATACAACCACCTCTTAGAATTTTGGAGATAATTTATGTAAAGAATTCAATTAGCAGAGTAAGAAGCCAATACATAGCTGTTGTCATAGACTACTACCTTAGAGACTCAGTTGGACTTCCCTCCCGTCCATTCCATCATTCATTAAGTGATGATTGACCCATCTCAGGCAATAGCAAACCATCCACAGAGCCCCATCAGCTATGTATGTGAGAGCCCTGAGGTGCAAACTTCATGCAAAGATCCAATTTTGAGGAAACTAGTACAGTTAACAAAACCCACCTCATTCTAATCCCAGATTATTTTTTCTTGACCCCTAAGAATTATTCCACCAGACTGCTGGGCTCAGTCACATGAAAAACCAGCAAGAGAGACAATCAGCAATTTATGTAAGAAGATAAATTATAAGTAAACACATAAGAAATTTTAACTTTGCTGATGATTAAATTAAAATTAACCCAATGATACCATTATACCTAGACAAAATGTATACAGTTTTAAGTATTCAGGGTCATCAAAAGCATATGAGAGATGCTGATGAGAATGTAAATATCTAGCCGAAACCGGTTTGGCTCAGTGGATAGAGCATCAGCCTTCGGATCGAAAGGTCCCAGGTTCGATTCCGGTCAAGGGCATGTACCTTGGTTGCGGGCACATCCCCAGTAGGGGGTGTACAAGAGGCAGCTGATCGATGATTATCTCTCATCGATGTTTCTCTCTCTCTATCCCCCTCTCTTTCTCTCTGTAAAAAATCAATAAAATATATATATTAAAAAAAAGAATGTAAATATCTAGAGAATATTTTATTAATATGTATCAAGACCACTAATCCCCCCCCAAAAAAAAAAGTTTATATCTTTTAACCCTCAAATTCAACTTCTGGAAATTTTCCTAAGGAAATACTCAGAAATGCAAACAAAGTGGTTAGAGCATCAGCCTGCAATCAAAGGGTCATGGGTTTGATTCAAGTCCAGGGCACATACCTGGATTGCAGGTTTGATCCGTAGCCCCTCTGGTTGGGACATGTGCAGGAGGCAACCAATCGATGTGTTTCTTTCACATTGATGTGTCTCTCTCTGAAAAGTCAATGAAAAAATTATCCTAGGGTGAAGATTAAAAAAATAAAAATAAAATTATTAAGCTCACCTTTCTCAGAGGTGAGCTGATCTCAGAAGTAAAGGCATGGTGAAACAAGCCATGCCTTTCTAGTCATCCTTTGACTCAAGGTCTAGCCGTGGCCCAGGGTGTGAAGGACAGCAGCACATACTATTGTACTGGGCTTCATTGTTTCTGTAGCACATTGCTAATTGCCGTTATTTAGCCCTCTTAGAGTGTTCTATTGTTCTAGGGCCTCTTGCCAACCATAATTAGTAATTGTTCACATGGCTCTAAAGAGGAAGGTCAACATTATTAGCATTCTTATCCTCTGAAATACACAAGAATGTTAAGAAAGCTGATGCTACAGCAGTTATTGGCAAAGCCAAAATTAAATATATTTTCTGGATCTTTAGTTAATAAATAGAAGTTTTGTAGAATAATATAAAATTTTCCCGCTGGGAAGGAAAAATGCTTATTAGTAAATTGGTTGTGATTTGCTCTCATCTCTAACAAAAATTACTGTGTATTCTTTTAATTCAAGTAATATGATCACACTGCCTTAGTTACAATAAGTGTCTTATCTTTCTTGCTTTCCTCTAAATTTTAGTTTCTATACCGCATCCAGCATGGCCAGTGGTGAACCTGAGGAGGGGCAGTGAAGGATTAAAGAAAACAGACAAGAGACTATAGTTGGGGCCAGGTGGATTACTGTGCCTGGATGAGGAAACAGTGACACATACTGTAAGCCAAGTCTTTATTTCATAGTTAGATTACACAAAGCAAAAAAAAAAGGGAGTGGTCAAGATGTTTACAATGTTCTTGCGAGTTTCAAATTTACCTAATTACATGCACCTGAGAACTCGATCAAGCTTTGTTTTGGCAGCACTTGTGGCACGTACTGCAGCCCACATCCCTCAGCTACCTAGGACTACAGGGTCGGACTCTAAGGTCAAGCTTACAACCATAGCCTTTGGATATAATTGTGCTGGGAGTCCCTCCAAGCTGGGACTTGTATGTGGCTTTGCCACAAGAGGACCATGCCCTCTCATCAGTCTGAGGCTTGAACCTGTCCAAACGCTGTAGCTGCTCTCCACAGGTTTCTTCAGATTATTTGTGTCCATGGATTTTGCTGGCTTTTGTGTTAGTCACCTACTGTTGCAAAACAAATTACCCCCCAAATCTAGCAGCTTAAGACAACATTTATTATCTCGCACATTTTCTGAGAGTTGGGACTATGAGAGTGGTTTCATTGGGTAGTTCTGGCTAAAGATCTCTTCTGAGGTTGCAGCCAAGCTCTCAGCAGAAGCTCTGGGTCACCAGCTTCACTAGGGCTGTGGATGTCAGCAGGAAGCCTCAGTTCCTTGTGGGCTTTTGGCTAACCATCTCAATCCTTGTCTTGTGGGCCCTTCGCTGGGCTGCTCCCTACATGGCAGCTGGCTTCCCCCAGTGAGTGACCCAAGAGAGACCAAGACTGCAAGACAGAAACCAAAATGGAAGCCACCTAGTCCTTAATAGTCCAGCCTTGAAAAGTGACGTCCCATTGTGTCTAGCATATTCTTTTGGTTACACAGACTTACACCTGCAAAATGTGGAAGGGAAATTTACAAGGGTGTGAACATTGAAAGGCAAGAACTGCTCGGTGCCACGTTGGAGCTGCCTACCACAGCTGCTAAAGAAAATGTGATTTGTTTGTCCAATGATTTCTTCTTACCTCAGTGGCAGTAGGTCTTCCACACTCTTTTACATCTCATTCAGCAGCACAAAGATATCTAAGGAAATGCATTAAAGTACAATATTCCAAAATAATTGTCTTAACATAAATTTTTTTAAATATACATTTTTATTGATTTCAGAGAAGAAGAGAAAGGGGGAGAAAGATAGAAACATCAATGATGAGAGAGAATCATTGATTGGCTGCCTACTGCGTGTCCCCTACCGGGAATTGAGCCTGCAATCTGGACATGTGCCCTTGATCGGAATCAAACCTGGGACCCTTCAGTCTGCAGGCCAGTGCTCTATCCACTGAGCCAAACTAGCTAGGGCAACATAATTTTTTTTTATTCAAATAAGCTTTTGATCCTTCATAGCAGCTTTACTGGCCATAAGATAATAAACCTGTCATGCCAACATCATCAGAATTGGGGGTGTATTTTTCTTGAATTGCATTTCCAAAAGAAAATGGTAACATTATTCTAATAGTGAAAGCCATTTGAAAGACTAGAATGGCAATGAAATATAGCAGTTAAGACTCAGATCCTGAGTCCCACTGGCCTATTTACAAATCCTAATTCTACCCCGCACAAGGTATTTGACTTTGGGAAAACTGAGCATCACAGTGTCAGTTTCCTCATCTATAAAACAGGCATACAACTTCTGAACCTTGCTGCGTGAAATCAGAAAAGTGCTTATCCAAGGTTGATTGTTGTCAATCATGTTGTTTTTGTATTAAAGTGCTGTACCCTCTCGGGGTAAAGAGTCTTTATAATTTTTTTCCAACCTCATAACCTCCTCCCTCTTCTTTCACTTTAAGGAAGTTATTTAGTCCTTTTTGCTTTTTATACAAGGCAGATGTGTCATAAGACCTTTTTCTTTAATCCTCACCCAAGGATTTGTTTTTACTTATTTTTAAAGAAAAGGAGAGAGAGAGAAAGAGAAGGAGGGAGGGAGGGCTGAAGAGAGGAGAGAGAGAGAGAGAGAGAGAGAGAGAGAGAGAGAGAGAGAGAACATCAATGTGAGAAAGAAAGATCGATCAATTTCCTCCTAAGCATGCCCAGACTGGGATCAAACCAGCAACTTAGGTATGTGCCCTGATCAGGAATGGAACCCACAACCTTTTGGTGTATGGGATGATACTCCAACCAACTAAGCCACCTGGCCAGTGCTCCTAAGAGATTTTTAATTTTTACACTCTGTGAGCAGCAAGGGAAAGCAGTGAAAAGGTGTTTTATTTAATAATAATAATAAAAACCTATTTGGAAGAATCTGTCAGACAGATTCAGGCATCTGGAACTAGACTGTTGTGAACATCGCAGGTTGTTCCCCTGCTTTCCCCTACTCTGTGCCTCATCTCCAAAGTGAGCAAATGTGTGTCCTGAGTTGAGGTGGCAGCTTTCACATGCCGAGGTCCTAGGGGAGGGAGGTGGATGAAGTGTAATCAGAGGCATCTGTTTGTTCCCAACTGCACAGACTCTTTGCTTAAGGCTTGAGCAAGGTCATTATTCTTAGCTTGCGATGCATGAGTGCACAGCAGGCTCAGCTGACAGTGCATGTCCCATTAGTATTCTGCACATTCCATCCGCTAAATTCGCCATTTTATTTAGAATGTTCTGATTGCATTTTTTTAAAAAAATATCCCCCGCCTCCTCAGAGAAATGGATGCCATTGTTAGTGATCTGACAGGCAGCCAAGCACCCAGGGATGGATGTATTTGTCATCAAACTAAAAAGAAAAGTTACTAAAACACTTATAATTCGATCAGAAACATTTAAGTTATAACAGTACATGCAAGAGCCAAAAGTAACTAAAAATAAATAAAGGAATTGTAGAAAGAGAACAAAACAACTTTTAAAGGTTAGAATTTACTAAAAAGACTGTCTTTCTTCTGTGCCTATGTCTGAATAAAAGTAAGTGAATGCAGACAGGCACATGTTTCGGGCCACAAAATCATTTTTTGACCATAGAAATTGATTTCTGCTCAAGGCATATACAGCAACACATACTTGGCAAACACCAGAAATTATTCATTGTAAAGTGGGTACCTTTAAAGAGATAATTAATATTTATATCTCATTATACTTTTCTCAACATTTCTTGGGTGCAATGGGCAAGAAGACATCTGAATTGCTACCTCAGAAGAGAAAGAAATGAGGGACATTGTTTCGCAGGCTGCGATAGGGATGTGCAATTTGTACTCCTATCAGTAGAGCTACTAAGACATGGGAATTTATTATTTTTGCCCTCCAGAAAACCTTCATTAAGCTCCTTGAAGAAATGGAAACCTCACGAGCAGTAATCAAAGCCGGTGAAGCCTCCTGATTGGTGAACAGAGAGCCCACTTCATCAGACAATTCCACAGGGGCCGGCGCTGCCCAAGGACAGGCTTCTCATGGAATGTATTATGAACTGAAATTCAGCTGCAGAGCGTGGCAGACCAGGAGAATGTATCTGTGAGAGTCTTTCCTGAGAACATGTTGGCCTTTCGTGATCGTCAAATCCCTAGGAACCCTAAGCAAACAAGAAGCAGATTGATGTGCCCATTCAGGGCAAATCCAGGGAGAGAAGACTCCAGACAGCGAGGCCCCACTCCTGGAGGCCTGAGTGGCTGGATACTATGGCCCCTCAGCACGAGTGAGTGTGACCGTGAACCACAGTCCACACATGTGTCAGCCTGTACTAAGCATGCTTTCCCTGTTTCCACTGAGCGCTGGCCACCTATCAGCCTCGGTGTTACTAGCCTGAGGAAGGAACACTGAATAGAGAAACCATACTAAAAGTGCTTGGGTTTTCAAAGCATCCTGTGAGACAATGTACTCGTTTTTTCTAAGGCTGCTGTAACAAAGCACCACAAATCAGATGGCTTCAAACAACAAAGAGTTGTCTAGTACTAGAGGCTAGAAGTCTGAAATCAAGGTGTTGGCAGGGCCATCCTCCCTCTGAAGTCCCTAAGAGAGAATCCTTCCTTGCCGCTTACTGCTTCTGGTGTTTGCTGACAATCCCTGGTGTTCCCTGGCTTAAAGATGCATCACTCCACCCTCTGCCCCCACAGTGACAGGGCTTTCTTCTCTCTGTGGGTCTGTGTCTTCACAAGAGGTCTGATTTTCTTATAAGGACACCAATCCCATTGGGCTAGAGCCCATCCCCATGACATTTTTAACTTGATTACATCTGTTAAGACCCAATTTTCAAATAAAGTCCAATTCACAGGAACCAGTGGTTAGGACTTCAACATATGTTTAGGCGACACTATCCAACCCACAGCAGTCCACTTTGGTTGAAGGAGGAAGAAGCAATGTATCCAGATGAATAGAATGCAAACCCCGGGGGAATGGGTTGCAGAAGACAATGGAAGAGATCGATAGAAGAGTGTTGCCAATGGTAGTGGATAATTCAATTAATACATTAAGTAAAATAAAGACTAAGAATACACTGGATTTAACAGCATGAAGGTTTGTGTGTACAGTGTGGTGATGGCTCAGACCACATTGCCATGGGTAACAGAATGAGTGGCAAATATAGCCATAAAGACCACAAGTGCAAGCAAGTCTCTCGAGACACGTAGCTGTGCAGAGATAGGAGACAAGACAGCTATAGTAGGCACCACTGATTCTAACCAGATCCTTTACTGTCGAGAATCTGTAAGCATCTAACGTTCACTAGTGTTCTTAAAGTGAATGGCCACTGGCACATATAACTGCCACCAACGAGAACACTGACCAGAGCATCTCCAGATTGGTGGCAAAGGTTGATTGGTTGATGTTACTTATAATGAGATGGACAAGGTGTGAGAAGAGGTGATTTGAATTGGGAGGAGTTTATTAAATAAACATGCTGCAGTGACAAGCGTGTCATGAAAACTGACTCTTGGCAGCTAGATTTGGATAAGTCCATGATACCTGCCTCCATCAAGGACCCAATAAACTCTTCTGTGATTGGCAAGTCATTTGTTTCTATCTCTCATCTACCACCTATATCAGTCAGGGTGCTCCAGAGAAACAATGGTTAGAATTATATACATATACTAGAGGCGTGTTGCACGAAATTCGTGCACGGGGGAAGGGGTGTTGGGGAGGGGTGATCCCTCAGCCCAACCTGCCTTCTCTCACAGTCCAGGAGCCCCCAGGGGATAAGGCAAGCAGGCTAATCAGGGGAAGAAACCACCCCCATCACCCTACTACTGCTGCCACTGCTGGCCGCTACAGCCGCCAAAGTGTTTTCATCAACACAGACTCCAGTCCCTTCACCATGAAAAAATGACAACTTTCTTTAGGCATTTTTAAGATGTCTTTTTCATAGGATATGACCTTTCTTCCTTCCTTCCTTCCTTTCCTTTCTTTCTTTCTTTCTTTCTTTCTTTCTTTCTTTCTTTCTTTCTTTCTTTCTTTCTTTCTTTCTCCTCACCTGAGGATATTTTTCCATTGATTCTTAGAGAGTGTGGAAGAGAGAGGGAAAGACAGAGAGAAACAACAATGTGAGAGGAGCACTTAGATTGGTTGCCTCCTACATGAGCTCTGACCTGGGCCCTGGCCAGGGAGAAGCCTGCAACCTAAGTACATGCCCTTGATCAGAATTGAAACTAGACCATGTGGTCCATAGGCCAAGGCTCTATCCACCAAGCCAAACTGGCTAGGGCAGGATATGACATTTCTTAGCCCCTCCAGCAATGGACCTTCATTTTTTTCCTCCAGGAGTGAGATGGAAAAACCCTAGATCACCTTCTTGGATTCTTATTATGCAAGTTACCAAGAACACTGAGAGTGGCATGCAGGGAGTTTAGCCAACAAGCAGTCAGAAAAGGTGTTTCCTCTGCAGCTCATGCACAGAAGTGGGACTGCTGATGTGCTGTCTCCCAGGGCCTACCTGTGTGTTGTGTCTCTGCTCCAGGACTGCTCTCAGCCCCAGCCGCCCCACGGCCACTGTTGGAGAATCCTGGCCAATTTGCATATTACCTCTTTATTTGTATCTGTTTCTTGTTTACCTTCTATAATTGAAACTTTGTAGCCTGGAGTAGAGGCTTAGGCCTGCTAGGGCAGGCAGAAAGCTTGGCTTCTTCCATTGCCAGAGAAACCCAAGCCTCTGTGGCCAAAGCCATCTTGGTTGGGGTTAATTTGCATACACACTCTGATTGGCTGATGGGTGTGGTTGGTGGGCATGGCTTGTGGAGCTGAGTGATGGTTAATTTGCATATTATCCTTTTATTAGGTAGGGCTGTATTATTTATTTATATTACAACTATAAACTTACTTTTCCCCACTACACACACACACACACACACACACACACACACAAAATTGATTTATTTTTAAATAAATCTTTATTATTCAGATTATTACAGTTATTCCTCTCCCCCCCCACCCCCCATAGCTCCTCTCCGCTCGGTTCCCACCACACATCTGCCCTTACCACTCTGACATTGTCCTCATCCATAGGTGTACAATTTTTGTCCAGTCTCTTCCTGCACCCCCCACACCCCATTCCCCTCTGAGAATTGTCAGTCCACTCCCTTTCTATGTCTCTGATTCTATTATATTCACCAGTTTATACTGTTCATCAGATTTTTTATTCACTTGATTTTTAGATTCAGTTGTTGATACATATATATTTGTTGTTCATAATTTTTATCCTGACCTTTTTCTTCCTCTTCTTAAAGAATACCTTTCAGCATTTCATATAATACTGGTTTGGCGGTGATGAACTCCTTTAGCTTTTTCTTATCTGTGAAGCTCTTTATCTGACCTTTAAGTTTGAATGACAGCTTTGCTGGGTAGAATAATTTTGTTTATAGGTTCTTGCTACTCATCACGTTGAATATTTATTGCCACTCCCTCCTGGCCTGCATAGTTTCTGTTGAGAAATCAGCTGATAGTCATATGGGTGCTCCCTTGTAGGTAACTGTTTTTCTCTTGCTGCTTTTAAGATTCTCTCTTTGTCTTTTGCCCTTGGCATTTTAATTATGATGTGTCTTGGTGTGGTCCTCTTTGGATTCCTTTTGCTTGGGGTTCTCTGCACTTCCTGTACTTGTAAGTCTATTTTTTTCAGCAGATGGGGGAAGTTTTCTGCCATTATTTCTTCGAATAAATTTTCACTATCTTGCACTCTCTCTTCTTCTGGCACCCCCATAATTCAGATGTTGGTACGCTTGAAGTTGTCCCAGAGGCTCCTTACACTATCTTCATATTTTTGGATTCTTTTTGCTTTTTGCTTTTCTGGTTGGGTGTTTTATGCTTTTATGTATTTCAAATCTTTGACTTGATTCTTGTGATTCTCTATTCTGCTGTTGGATCTCTGTATATTATTCTTTATTCCAGTCAGGGTATGCTTAATTTCTAATTGGTCCTTTTTCATAACCTCGAGGGTCTCACTGAATTTATCGGCGGTTTCTAGAAAATTCTTTAAAAACCTTATAACTTTGGTTTTGAATTATATCCAGTTTGCTTTCCTCCATTTCTGTTATTTGTGACCTATTTCTTTGTCTCCGCATTTTGGCTGTTTCCCTGTGTTGATAGAGTGGCTTTGTGTCCTATAGGGCCCAGGGGCTCAGCCTCTCCAGTTACCTGAGGTGGACACTCTTAGTTCACCTCTTTGTGGACTGTATGCACAGTCTTGTTGCATTAAGTCTTGATTGTTGTTGGTATCACTGGGAGAAATTGACCTTCAGGCCAATTGGCTGTGATAATCAGCTTTCTCTATGATGGGAGAACCTCTGTGCTGGAGACACCCTTATGGGGCAAGATTTGCTTTAGTGGGGCTTTGGTGCTCACTGATTCTGCCCCCTGAGTGTGTCCCTTATAGATCTGAGGAGTTGTAATCTGGATGGTCCCACTCTGACCACTGAGTACACTGGCTCTTGGATCTCTAAGGAGGTGCTAATTTAGCCTCTGCCTGAGGCCACTCAGCAGGAGCTACGGAGAGATTTACAGATTCATCTTCTTTGGGGTTTGGTGGTACCCAGATGAGGCCCAGCTCTGAAGCAATGCAAGCTGCTGTGGGGCCTTGGACCTTATTTTGGATGTTCTGGGTCTCTCTGATCCAGTTTCAGTTTGTTAGGTAATTTTAGATTGCAAAAGTTCAGGCTATTCATATGCAAAAGCCTCTGCACATAGCTTGGGTGGGGCACACAACTTGGGTGGGGCAGGGTCTCAGGGAATCCACAGGGCGAACAAAAAGCAATGGCTGATCCTCAGCCCTGCCCTGAAAGGCTCCCGGGTCTCAGTGTCCCACAGTAATTGATGCAAGCACCTCTGAGAGAAAACCATCCTCGAGTTTTGCCTTATGCCAGACACTCCAGTTTCTCCCTGTATGAGTCTGGGTCTCTAGAGTGCCTGGAGTTAAGAGCAGTCGGGAGCTTGTGTCTCCATATCTCTGCACTATACTTCCACACCTCCTCTGAGTCTCAGTGTGCTTTTCTCTTTCCTTCTAGTTGTAGAATTTCTACTCAGCCAGCCTGTCTGTGGTTCTGGATAATGTCTGTTTTAGCTTTTAGTTGTAGTTTTGAAGTGGTTGTGCGAGTCAGCAATTTTAGGAGTTTACCTATGCCACCATTTTGGTTTCTCTGACCAAGTAATTTATTTTAAGGAATTGGCTCACTGAATTGTAGGGTCTGGCAAATACAAAATCTATAGAGCAGGCCAACAGGCTGGAGATTCAGGCAAGGAGTTGAGGCACAGTCTTGAGATAGAATTTCTTCTTTGAGAAACCTCAGTTTTTGCTCTTAATGCTTTCAATTGACTAGATCAGAATGAGGCCCCAATCCACATTATTGAGAGTGATCTCCTTTACTTAAAGTCAACTATTGATAAATGTTAACCACATCTATAAAGACCTTCCCAACAACAGCTAGACTCACATTTGAGTCTAGCCAAGTAGATACATGAAACTGACCTTCATATCCTCCTCCTCCAAAGGACTCTGAAAGGCCAGCGCTTCTGAAAAGGTGTTCCAGTTCTGGCCACAGCAATCAGGTAACTGTCTACTCTGTATTAGGCTTGGCTTTAGGCATTTATAAAATACTATTTTTGCAGCAAAATCTGTATGGTAAATGTAATTTACAGCCACAAATAACACTAGATTCAAGACAACCGGTTCACAGGTTTATAGATGCTTACATTCTTTCTAAAAGCAAAATCTGTTTTGCTCATTCCTGATATCAAGCATGAGATTCAGCCCATGGCAAATAGCTCATTATCTTATAGCAATACCGCCGATCACTATCTGGAGGTGTCATTAACCTCCTTTCTCCTTAGAGGAGAATTTAATACAAGGCAGCTCTGTCTCTCCTGCCATTCAATAGAGCATTTAATTATCAAAGGATCAAAAGCATCTTCAGGATGTTGATGTGCAGTGTGGACTCCGAGGGGATTATGAAGGACAAATTAAGTGTAGTTTCATGAAAGAAAGGCAGTCAACAACAACAACAAATAAGAGAGCGCAGAAAATGACTGGCTTCAGAAATATAACATCTCTATTCCCATATTTCTATCAGAGAAAGCTCTACTAAATAACCTAGGAAAAAAAGGCAACCAAACAAAGCAAAATTGTCTCTTAGGCACACACACTGAGCCTTTGAGAGTGTCACCAAAGGTGCTTCCTGGAAAATGTCATATACTAATATCCACCTTTCGCATCTCAGTTCAGGTCATGCATCCAAAAAACTGGCATAGAGGGTGAAGCACACAAAAGCGAGCTTCTCCAAACTCCTGCAATTAAATGAGGTTTAAAATTCTTCATTCCCTAATCATACTGCTTCCACTGGGGCCTCATCTAATCAATTGAAAGCATGAAGTTTTTTATTATAGCTTCTTTAAAGAAGATTTGCTTTAAATGGAAATGGCATGATATGCCAGCAAATTGTCCTTTATAGCTTCCCTTCCAAGACAAACCAGTTCACCTTCACATAAAAGCTTGACAGGTGTGTGTGCAGTAGCTAAAACAACACAGAAAGCTATTTAGCAAGAGTCAAGGGAGAGGAATCCTGGGGCTGCTTTTCTCGATAATATTCCCCATCTCCAACCTGCATATGTGATTAGAAGATGTCACTCAATTACGTTTCAATTTTTTATGCCAGCTGCGTTCATTACAACATTTCAGAAATGTTCCGGGAAGGATAATTTATTACATAGATGTTGAATTTGCCATTAGAAACCGACAAGCATCCAGCAGCACATTCTATTCTCGCTCGGAGATCATTTATTTCAAGATACTGTGGTTTTGATAAGGGCACTGTGTTTGGGTATTTCGTGTCTCATGCAGAATATACTAGCGGTAATTCCTTCTTAATAAATGCTTTTATGACTAGGCCTATCAAGGGGGGGGGGGGGGCTGTGGGTTGTATGAGTAAAGGGGATTATATTTATTACATAAATATTTTATGATATCTATTTTCCATTTCTTGCCCCGACACTTTATTATCACTGACTCTTATTAATTCCACACTTGATGCAAATTAAATGCGAGATTTGGATGTGTGTGGTTGCCAGGCCTTGAGGGCACAGAATCTCTGCTGGGAGATTACAATGATTAAACTTCTCCTAGGATTTATTTGCCTCCCCACCGCCCCGGAGCTGTCCAAGAAAGAGACCATTTGGAAACATAGCAGCAGGCTTCCGAAGGGATAACTCACAGCCTCCTACGTGGGCAGCTTGTGGGGACGCAGAGTTCACCGGGACACGTTTCACAGGCGCTCTGGAGACCGAACACGGTCAGAGCCTCCACTGCTCCGAGGCTGGTGCTCTTGTCTGGGGACTTCATTACTTGCTGGCACCTCTGTGTGAGGCTCGATTGGGCTGGGGAAGTGGAGACGCTCGCACCATGGTTACCACTTGTTAGCGACTCCATGGAATGAAGTCACGGCCGCTGAAACAAGTGCCACGTCCTACGGGACTTGTGCAGGCTCTGCCCAGCTCAGTTAGCCTCGCAACATTGATCGCACTGTCGTGATTTCTGCAGGTTTCTCACATAAGTAAAAAGATAAGCTCAGGTAGAAAATAAACCGAGTATGGTTGGGAGCAGTGAAGGTGACAGAGGCGCACAGGAAAGGACACTGGGAAAAAAAGAAACTAGACCGGATGTCAAAAAGGCTTAGGAAGCTAAAGAATGTGGGTATACTGTGTATATAGTAGAGGCCCAGTGCATGAATTCGTGCATGGGTGGGGTCCAACCAGCCTGGCCAGGGGGAGGGGACATGGGCGGTTGGCCGGCCTGCCTGCTGGTGGAACTCCTGGTCGAGGGAACAATTTGCACTTTTATTATATAGTATATACACTGAGTGGTCAGTTTATTATACATTCAGAGATCATGATAATCTGGCCACTCAGTGTATTCTGCAGGCAAGATTTTCTTAAAAAAATGTTTTTACCAATTTTAGAGAGGGGGGGGGGAGGAGAGAGAGATAAAGAGAGGGAGGAGAGGGAGAGAAACATCGATAAGAGAGGCACCAATTGGCTTCCTGGTGCACGCCCCCTACTGGGGATGGAGACTGTAACTGGGCACTTGAATCAAACCAGTGACCTCTCCACACTAGTCAGGGCTATGAACCCCTTTTTAAAGGAAAGAATTATCTTTGAGCCCTAGTGTTAAATCATTAGGTATAGATACATATATACACATACATACATATATTTGCACATATATTTTACATGTGTGTGTATGTGTGTGTATAAATTCTTCCACTCATATTATGTGTCCTTTATGTTTGGCTGAAGCTCCTGGGTGTGCACCATCTCCATTCTGTGGTCCAGGATGAAGGAACAGTTCCTTTCTGGGATACTGCTAGGCTCATGCCAGAAAGGAAAAAGGGAGAGGGTCACACATGCAGTGGCTCTGAGAGCTTCCCCTGGAGAGAACGCCATATTCCACCCACTCCCATTTTACTTGGCAAACCCAGTGGCACAGCCAAAAGTTAAGGTCAGGAGAGGAGGAATTATACTTTTCCTCAGAGGGGGCCCAGGACAGAGAGACAGGACAAACTTTTGAAAAATAACAGCATGTATACTAGCATGTGATGTAGAAAACTAAGCTTAAACTCCTTTTGCTTACAGATTGTATGTGAATCTAAGACCACAATTAATTTCATAGGAAATGTACAAAACCAATGAAGTTCGAATTAATATTTATTTATTGTGCTAGGCGTTTCACTACAACTAAAACACCACCCACAGTGAGAAACTTGTTTCAGAGGGCTAAGGCTCTTTTTTGGTTTGGTTTTGTTGTTGCTGCTGCTGTTTGCAACTTAGTTAGGCAAGCCTGGTCTGTGATGTACTTGGTAACCAAATTCTCCCCACTGTTTTCCCTGCAGGGAGCCACTTTACTGAAAACCTGCCTTCACACAGTTTGCTGTCACAGCATTTGGCCTTCGCCTAGATCAAACTCATCATTGCAAATGAAGTCTACTTCTGTTCGTTTTTTTCATTAACTCGTGACACTTGAAGTCATACAACTTGGTGCTAACAAGATCAAATTATATCTGCAACCCAAAGAGTGAAATTGTATGCAAGTGATAAAACAGCCATTTAAGATGAGCCAGAATATAATCATTTTTAGAAGACTTTTCCCCATTAACATTAAAATACAAAATTCAAGGAAACTTTTAGACAACCTAAGCATGACCTCCCTACTCCTTTGAGAATGTCGCTCCGGGGGTTTGAGGACACTGATGCAGATAAAAGGGAGACACTGAAGAATTGGATGCCATCAAAATTCAATATTATTTTTGAGAAAAATCATGCTTAAGGAACCAATGGGCACCAATTTGGAGGCATGGCAATAGGTTGAGTAAGGAAAAATGAAGGCCTGAACATAAAGGTGGCATGAATAAAATGAAATGACAAAAACTAAACGTTTAACACAGCAACTTGAAATCTGGAGAAAACTTGGTAGAATCAGGGAAGACTTGGTTGAAGGCAGAAAACAGCTACCCTGATTTTAGGAACCTCAAACTTGCACATCAGTCTCCCCCAAACAAGGGAAACTCATCATTATTAAATATTCGGGCACATGATTGATCACAGAAGCTGGAAAGAACACTGAACAGAATCAGAAGTTCTGAGTTCCAGTCCCAGCTTTGCCACTCTGTCGCTATGGCTCTCTGGGACAATGACAACCTGAGTTTAAAAGGAGATGATTCCTAAGCAGTTTCCTGCCTATTTCACAAGAGTTTTAGACACCAAGACAAGATGCAATACAGAAAAGTGGTTTTAAATGCAGTGCAATGGATACTTAATTAGGTATCTAGTATATTAGGGAGAAACTTGGTCATTTGTAAAGTGCCATAGAAATATGTTACCATTTGGGGGCTGATGGTAAGTTTTCTCCCTTGTTCTCTCTTTCCTGGATGCTGGGCAACCCAATAATAAAGTAAATGGATGGAAAGTGTTGTGTGGAACTCAAGTCTGACCAGAAACCGGACATTCAGACATCACAATAAGGTACAGAATATAAGGAGAGAAGAACTTTTATAGGCAAGCAAGAGTCTGCTCTTTCCTTTTGCCATGCTTCATCTTGGCCCTCTCAAGCCTCGGAGAGTGACAGACCAGGCCAGAGGCTGTGACAGAGGGGGATAAAGAAACAGACTGACATACCTTGATGTGGGACTGAGGAGACAAGAAGAGATAAGCCAAAGGAAGTATATACTTATATGCATAGCCAGTGGACAGGGCAATAGGATAGTGAAGACCTGGGGGAGGAGGGGCAAAAGAGGGGGAAGATGGGAAATATCTGTAATACCATCAAAAATAAAAAATATATTTACAAAAAAAAGAAAAGAAAAAGAAACTTCCAAGGAAGAGAAATTGTCACAAGCCCTGGGGACTGGGGTGAAGAGGAAGAAAAGAAGTAAGGGGAAAAGTCACAGTAGCCCTGGCTAGCTCAGCTCAGGGGTTGGAGCTTGGCCCATACACAGAAGGGTCACAGATTTGATAACCGGTCAAGGGCATATACCTGGGTTGCAGGTTTGATCCAAGCCCAGGTCGGGGAAGCTGCAGGAGGCAACCAATCGATGTGCCTCTCTCACATTTATGTTCTCTCTCTCTCTCTCTCTCTCTCTCTCTCTCTCTCTCTCTCTCTCTCTCCCCTCCCTCCCCACTTCTAAAAAAATTAATGGAAAAAATTCTTGGGTGAGGATTAACAACAACAACAACAAAAAGAGTCCACTACTGAAGGGAACAGCCACCAGAGGCATCTGGGGAGTCTATGAGCGAGGTCCCTGTCCTGCGGGCAACACATGTAGACATGTGAGAAAAGGGATTATTTGAACTGGTTGGATTATCTTGCTAGAACCTGAGGCAAAAAAAATTGCTTCAAATTCTTTGAGGGCCTGTCTATGCATTTACTCAGCTGAGGGAAGGCTTAGTCCATTCCCTTTACCCCTCCTCATCCCAATCACCAGCAGATGCCTGGATTTTAACAGTATAAAAGATCAAGAAGCAGGTAAGTCATGTGGGATCAATCACTGGTTGACCAATGAAACATTCTTTAGACTCTCCCCTTCTCACCCTCCCACCAAGACAAGGAACATAGTGTCCATCCTGAGCTATTATTTCAAACCCAGCCCTCTGCCATGGACTATCTTCCAGGAAAGTTCAGAAATCATTTAACATTAACATAAGTGAAGAACAAAGAACTTCTTGTGGGGAATGCCAGTCTTAGAATAGCATTATGATTTGTCAGTATTCGATGAGTTATTCCTCTATATGTTGACTCCTGACTTTTCTGAAGTTTTCTGAGGCTTTTAAACTAAAAGCAAAGTGTGGGTCCTTGGCTATTACGCCTTGTTAAAGGAAGTATTAAAAGGAACTGTGGTTAAGCTACTGGTCTTCCATCTCACAGAGGGCAATTCAGCTGCATACAAGGACACATTGTGAACCTAAAGTAAATCAGATTCAGCAAATTCTAAAGGTGGATTTGAAATCTGCAATCGTAGCCAGGGAACTAAAATACTGGAGAATATTGATGCAGACTCAGAAGTCATAATATTTATCAAAAAGAAACGTATGCCACCTTACACTTTCAGTCCAAAAGATCATACAATATTATTTTTGAGCAAGAGAGAATGTTGTTCAAATATCAGAAGTGAAACACTAGTATGGTTATGCTACTCTGCAGAAGTTGGTTAAATATTATTATAACTACATTGTTCTCCGGGAATGTTAAGACCATTCTTCCTTTCCTTAGATAGGCAACTTAAAGGACTATCTCTTTCACCTACACCTTCCAAGACTTCAAGACACTTCTCTAAATTGCCTACGTCCCTGCCCTGGGTGGTGTAGCTCAGTTGGTTGAATGTTGTCTCAAAGGTTGTTGGTTCAATTCCCAGCCAAGACACAGGCCCAGGTTTTGGGCTCCATCCCTGGTAAGGGGCATGCCAGAGGCAGCTGATCAATGTTTCTCTCTCACATTGATGCTTCTCTCTCTCCCTCTCCCTTCCTCTCTCTCTCTAAAAATCAATTTAAAATCTTTTTTAAAAATTATAAAACAAATAAATTGCTTGCCTCCCAATTTCTCACTCTAGAAACCTGAAAGAACAAAGCTTCTGATTACTACATGTACTGGTCCATGCACACTTGTGATCTCTCAAAAGCTTGGCATCCCTATGAGGCAAGAAAAAGGCAAATAGTTATTATCCCTTTTCTAAAAGAGAAGATTGAATGCAGAGAAGTTGAGTGTGTTGCCAAAAATAACTGAGCAGTTATTGAATGAGATGTGAGCAGATCTAGTTGTTATGGTTCCCAGACTGGTATTTTATCTACTGGAATAAATCACGTCTCCAGCATAGAACTATATTTTAACAGATCAGATGCTACCGCACTGAACAGTGGTAATTCTAAGAATTATCAATCTTAAAGTTGGAGAATTTTAAACAAACCAAAAATATTTTGGGTTTTGAAAGAGTTATGAAAAGAATATCTAAGTGAATCTAATAAATTTAACCAGTGTGGAGCCGTTGACTAAGTAATGTGGCTCTCATTGTAATGTGCATGTATATTTCACTTCCTGCTAATATGCCCTCTGAAAAATTCTATGGATATGATTTTTAAATTGTATAAATCATGTTGTATTTCAAATATCCAAGGGTAAC
The DNA here is from genome assembly GCA_963924515.1 of Vespertilio murinus. Taxonomy (NCBI): domain Eukaryota; kingdom Metazoa; phylum Chordata; class Mammalia; order Chiroptera; family Vespertilionidae; genus Vespertilio; species Vespertilio murinus. Next base: position 185,428,583 of record OZ004704.1, on the reverse strand, counting down.
TCACTATTAAAGGAAGGAAGTCTGTGTAAATCTTTCATATATGTGTATCCTTTTGGGTAATGTCAATAGTCACTCTCTATTTGAGGGGTTCTATAGTCTCTGATTCAGTACTTTTGTGTTTCTTGATAGCAGAGCTTGCCCAAAATTTAAATTAATAGTAAAATATTATTTTGTAACAATTCGCTTTTGACAGATGTATGAAGAGTTGAATATATTCATGAAAGGCTTTTATTTGTCCTGCAGGCAATGATAGAAGAGTAGCAATTGATACCAATGCAACATTCTTTTTTCTCCTAAGTAAAATCTCATAAACATATTTTTAGACTATGCCCATCTGCTCCCATGGCCTTAAACTGTTAGACACGTTTTACGCATGGGTTGGCTCTGAAAGAGTTATCTTTTTCACAGATATCTGTCTAATTGGTAGCAGCTGTTAATCAGGCACATTGTCACAAATCCCGTAGTGCAGCATTCATCCTAAGGTTTGTGGTGTTTTACATTTTGAAGGGAAGCCATATGCCTTAGGCAGCATGGAATGGAATAGATTTCAAGTAATTATATTGAGTAGATGTAATTTGGCCTGAAATATCTGATTTGAATGTTTATGTTGCTCAAACTTCCTGGGAAACTGTCAGGCTGTATCAACACTTTGTGCCATTCACACACAGCTGAAGAGGAAACGTCCCTTTAGTGCTCTGGGTAGAGGGCCCGGGAACAGAGGGTGGAAGGGAGGCTTGCTAAGAGTGGAAGCTTTGGCTTCAGCAGACGGGGACTTGAACCCATGTTCTATCATTAATTCTTTAAATTACCCAGCCATCTTTTTGTGTCTGGATACACATAACACTGTGCTGGAAGCTAGGGTGCCAAGGTGAGTAAGGCACAGTCCTGGCCCAAGGCTCCCCTCTATTGAGGGATGTTTCAATCACCAGGGTACAGCAAGACCAGGCTGATGCTCCAAGATATCCAGACCCATAGGACTCTATGCCTTCCTTTCAAGTCTTTTACCCTGAAATCTCTGAGACCAGGTTGAAACTACCTCAACTTCACAGAGCCAAGATACCTACCCTTTGGGTCCAGTGCCCACCTTCCAATAGAGGACTGTCAGAACTAAATCCTCTCATGTTTCGCATCCCTGCTCTTAACAGTCAACTCTCAAAGGCTAAGCTTCCTGTTTCTTTAATAAAGCCTCCAGACCCTACCATCACCATAACACTCTGTCCTCTCTTATCCTCAACTTGATAACCTAACCTCCTCCTCCCTTGCGCTCCCTGAGCCTCCACTCTACTATTAGACTGCTTCCTACCCCCTCGAGGGTTTCCTCCACTTCCATTAAAGAAAAGCTGGCTTTCCCCAGGGAGACCCACTTCCACATAGTTCCCTCAGATGACTTCTTTATTCTCTTAGGCATCAAGCATCTAGGTTGGTGCTGTGCTTTTGGCTCCCCAATGCCACGTCTCACCTTAAACCCCTGTGGCAGGCTGCATTTTCCAAAGACAATACCTCCCACTCCTGCAGTGGGACCTTGCTCAGAGACAGGCACCCCCCCATCTTCAGCAAATGTACTTGCATCTGCATCATCTTCCTTCCTTCTGGTGAAGAAGGCGTTCCTCCTTCTAAGGACAACCCTTCTCCTATGCTCAAGTCCATTCTTATATCAATTCTCCTCTCGTGTCTGCATGTTTGGCTTGTCCCTCTAATAGATCTTTTGAAATACTGGTATTTAAACATTCTTATGTGTGTGTGTTTTTCAATTAAAAAAGTTATTTTATTGTCCTGCCTCATAGCTAGCCTCCTGTCACAGTCATGTTTGTCAACAGTAGTTTGTCCTTGCCTTTTTCATTTCTTTTCTTCCTTCCCATTCTTCAACCTGTCCCATCTGGTTTCTGTCCTGCCACTGCACCAAAATAGCATGTAGAGGTGAACACAGACCTCCACAGTGCTCATTTTAGCAGGTGGGCTTTAGTCTTTGTTATAAATGGTGCCAGAGCTAGAGATAGAGTTTTACAAGTTTTTTTTTAAAAAGAGACTAAAGGTCATTCAGGAAGAATACTGAATATCAAGAGAGAGAGAGAATACTGAGAAAAGAACCTCAGAGAATGCTAAGACATAAGGGGGGTGGGGTAAGAGAAAGAAGTGTAAAGAAGACTGAAAAGGCACAGTTGTGAGATAAGAAGAGGACCAATAGAGATCAACAGTATGAAAATCAAGGGAGACAAGAATTCCAGGTGGACAATAATACCACCTATTTCATGGGGTGTTCATGTCTGACTTAAAGCATCCATTTGATTCAGGAATTGGAAGGTTTATGGTGGCCTAAGCACCAGAAAATAGTGAAGCGAAAGCCTGGTTAAAGAGAGTGGGAATGGAGACCCTCTTTTAAGAAGCTTATGTACAAAAGAGAAGAGTGAGATCAGGCAGCAACTTTAATTCTCTCTGCAGCTGTTTCCCATTCTCTGAAGTACAGACAGTACCTTGCAGAGTTGTTGTGAGGACTAAATTAGATAAAGGGTAGAAGGTATAGGCATGTGACACATGCTCTCTAAATGATGGCCATATTATTAAAAATTGAACATGAGAAATTGAGTATATTTCTCAACTGGCAGAAAGAAAGCAAAAGGGAGTGAAGATAATGGGTATGAGAAAATGATAAAGAAATGTTCTGTGACCAGACTAAACAAGATCAAGCATCAAGGTGGAAAAGTTGGCCTTGACCAAGAAGTAGGAAAGTTCATGGTCCCTGACCGGGGGGAGGGGGGGGGGGACAAGTGTTGATGTAGAAGGCTGCCTTCAGAGGGAAAGGAGCTGTGAAATGGACAGAATCCATGACTGAAAACCTTGATTTATCAGGGAAGTAAGAGGAGAAATTATTTTCTAATAATAAACATGCCAGGTCAAGAAAGGGGAGGTGGGTGGTATAGAATAGTTGCCAAAAGGAACAGGAGACAGTGCTGACCAAAGACAATTTAATTAGATGAGCACTGATGAGGGCCTTAGTGAAACTGGAAACTATAGGTGTACAATGGCCCCCACCTGCCAGGCTGTGTGCTTTGCTCTCATTGGCTTGAGATGAACTATAAATTGCCCATCTCCCATCATGAAAACATAAGCTCCCTGAGAGTGGGATCTCCGGTGATCTTGTTTACCATTACATTTAGCTTCTGGATTCACAGTAGGTACTCAAAAAAATAGCTGGTAAAAGAACAAATAAGTTAATGGAATAGAAATGCAAAATGAAAATCATAAAAGTCACATGAGTTGTGTAGATGTGTAGAATGAAAGAATTTAGGATGGGAAGGAATTGAAGGAACATATAAGAGAATTATGGGAATTGCATAAATGAATGAGACCTGAGACTGGGAATGAAAACTGCTAAGCTGAGGCAAACAGAATGGAAATATGCAAGGCCATAAAAGTTCTAGTCAAAAAGAAGATTCAGTAGAATAAGAGAGTGCAAGAGATCTGATTGGCTTTTAAAACATAAAGGTGGAGCTGTTACCGGAGATAAAAAATATAGAATGTATCCAAGGGGGTTGAAAAATTAAAAAGGAATTGAGACAAGAGTCAATAGAACTGAAGGTCAAAGAACTGTGAGGTCAGAGTAAAGTTTTAGTTATTTTTCTAGCTTTAGGGCCATTGCAACAGACGAAAAGGAAACGATACTGGATATCTCTCTTCCTGGGGTCATGTGTGCACTTCCTATCTTCCTGGAGTATAGAGACTGTGCCACACTCATTTTAGCACAATGGTTTACACACAGATGAAACTTTGTTGACGTGAATGGAAGATAAGGAGAATTGCCTACTTCCTTTCACTCATACACACCATTACACCAGTACTGTCAATCAAAAGCAACTCGATGAAAATCTGTCCAATTCATGTTCCAAGTGAGGCAAACCAAATGTGAAAGCCAGAGGAGATTAGCAACTAATCTAGCAGTAGAGATGATGTCACTGACAGACTGCTGCAAATATCAGTTAGGTAATTTCTCCCTTTATTTTTTAAAATAATTTTTATTGGTTCAGAGAGGAAGGAAAAGGGAGAGATAAAAACATCAATGGTAAGAATCATCAATCGGCTACCTCCTGCATACCCCCCACTGCAGAGTGAGCCCGCAACCCAGGCATGTGCCCTTAACTGGAATCCAACCCAGGACCCTTCAGTCCATAGGCCAATGCTCTATCCATTGAGCCAAACCAGCTAGGGCAATAATTTCTCCCTTCAAATGACTCTTTGTTAAACAAGATAGATTCAACTTTGAAAGTTGGCAAAATCTAATAAAAAAGACACCCCTGTGGTGAATTTTCTCATGTATCAAAGTGCCAGCCCAATTGGGACAGCATGACTCATCCTCTCTGTGACTCAGTTTTCTTTATATGCAGAGTGCATCCACCCCCTAGGATGGTTGGATGATTAAATAAGGTGAAATTTGTAAAGACCTTAGCACAGGGGCTGGCACACTGTAAAAACTTAAGAAATGAGAGCTATAGCTGGATTTACCCATGAGAGTTAAACAAACCCCATACCTCCTAGCCCACCTCCCTATACCGAGTCATCATCCATAGGGAAAGCCGCTCAAAAGTAACTCTGGCCTCCAGTTCAAGTTGGAAGACAGAAAACATGCATTAACTTCCCCTCCTAAATCTTATTGAATCACAGTAAAGAAGTATAAGAAGAAATTCTCTTATAAAAGGCCCAAGAATAGGAAAGGTATTAGTTTGCTAGGGCTGCCATAACAACAACAACAACAAAAATGTAGACTGGGAGACTTAAACAACTGAAATTTATGTCCTCACAGTTCTGGAAGCTAGAAGTCCAAGATTATGGTGTCAGCAAGGCTGGTTTCTTCTGAGAGCCTCCCTCCTTGGCTCAAAGACAACTATCTTATTCCAGGGTCTTTATCAGCATGGTCTTTCTTTTGTGTGTCTCAGTGTCTAAATTTCCTCTTCTTGTAAAGACACCAGCTATATCAGATTAGGGCCACCTAGTGACCTCCCTAATAACTTCCCTAGATATAAAATGTTCTATATTAAGACTAAAGATGATCTTCACCCAATCCTCTCCCTGATCTACCCCAATCTGTGGGCCACTTGTAATACCTCAACATCCTAGAATGGACTTGTAGGTCAGTACCTCATGCAGGTCAGTACCTGGCACATTAGAAATAAATACTCGGTAAATATTTATTACTGTTTTTTTAAGGCCTCAATGTGGTCACGTTTCAAGATTCCTACCAATTGCTTATTTTGGGGACATTTATTAACTCATTAAATCCTCACAACTATCCATGGGGTCAATGCCGTTGTCATTCCCGTTGTACAACAGAGATGCTGAGGAGTTACGTGCTTTGCCCAGGTCACCCAGTGAGCAGCAGTGCTGGGCTTTGGAACCCTGCTCTCCACCTCAGCTCACCTCTCCAGAGCCCCGGGGCACCAGCACGTCTTGCTCATTGCCTCCCATCCATGCAACAGGGGCCAGAGAAAAGACAGATGTCAGAAACACTGCCTCCACCTTGAATGATACGAAGGTATTGAATGGTGCTGAAATACCAGTAGCAGCTAACATTCGATGAGCCCTCATAAAATGCGATGCCAGGCACTTTATCTCATTTAATTCACACAACCACTTCACAAAAGAGGAACTATTAATTCGACCATTTTACAGACCAGAAAACTGAAGCTTAAAGAGGGTATGTGGTGATGGCCACACCAGGGCCAGAGCCAATTCCACCCCAGATCTCTCTGAGCCTGTATTTGACTCAGTCCTGTTCTGTAATTTTAGGGATATGGATAAAGATGCAAAAGGTACGGGTGAACGACTGCTTCAAGATTCAAAAAGGAAACCGAAATTAACCTTGACAGCTGGAGTGATGCACAAAGAGAAGAGAACAGAGGTAATGTCAAGCCACGCACGGAGCTCAAAGTAGCTCCTGGAACCTAGGAGTCCTACTGAAATATGAAGTCAACCTGAGACATAGGCAAGGTGTGGTCACAAGGGGAAGGAGTATAGTCATAATCTTCGGAGCAAAACCAAAGATCTGATAGCTCAGTAAGGCAGCGGAGCATTCCCCAAACCTCTGGGCACATAGAGGCTAGAGCAGGGGTGGGCAAACTTTTTGACTCGAGGGCCACAATGGGTTCTTACACTGGACCGGAGGGTCGGAACAAAAGCAACCTGACCGTGCTGGCACTCTCATCTTGGGCTGCTGGTGAAGGAGCGGAGGGGAGAGCAAGAGTAACCTTCAGCTCTTTGGCTCCACAGGCCGGATAGAACAGCCGAACGGGCCGGATCTGGCCCGCGGGCGGTAGTTTGCCCACTGCTGGGCTAGAGTACGTATCATATGAGACAAGTCCAGGGAAATGGAGACTTAATCTAGAGGGGGGAAATCAAGAAAGTAAAACCCAGAGAAGTCACCAGAGCTAGTGTTAAATATTTGGAAGATCAGCTACAGTGTTCAAGTGTCATTAATTTTAGGGAGGTGACTTAGGACCTACAGATATATTTTCAAAGGATTGTAAAGAGGATGCAAATTTTACTGAGCCGAAGGAAGACCCTGCCAACAAAGTTGTTCACAGTGGGAATTGGAGTTGCATGCTCCCTCCTCACCTGGAGGCTTCAGCCAGAGGTTTCCTGACCACCTGCCAGGAATGACATGGAAGGGCCTTCGAAGGTGTAAATTGAGTAGGGGATCAAAGGACTCTCTCCTTTAAGTTTATTTTTAATTCTGCACCTCTAGGATTCCATGAAATGAGCACCAGCAACTATAGCTGGGAGCTAAGGAAAAGGAGGCAGGTTATCTGCAGTGGGAAAACACGAGGGAGACATGAAAAGCAGAACTGAAAAGCTCCCTTTCTTTAATCCTACCTACACCTGGATTTGCTCAGAGCTTTGTGTGGTGGCATTCGTCTGGGAAAGGAAGAATTCAGTGTTGCTTTCCCCTTCTCAGGAACTGCATTTCTGTCTCACAAATTGTCGACCCGGCGGTCAGGATGCAAATGCGTTTCTACATGTGGTGTAAAGTATATAGGTACATTTTGCTCCATGTCAATAGTGAATGGAATATATTGGCCCCCAAAACGCAGGCTGCTGGAAGGAATGGAATCTCAAAAAATGGTGGGTGGCCACTGGAGACTTGGAAAGAAATAAAAGGCCTTCAAAATCCCTGGGATCTGGCCTTTGGATACTTGTCAAAATTCAACCTTTGAAATGCAAGGATTCTCTTAGGGTTTTAGGTTTTGTTCACTTCCAATGACTACAACAGAAATTAAGACAATGCATTCCTTTATTGAAAGGCTATAATTTACGTATGATTGTCTGGAATTTTGGGTACTGCACTGACAGTGAAACCAACCTCATGTGGAAATGTGGTTGCACACCCACCCAGAATGGCTTCCACATCGGGGACACATGGGGCTGTGCTCTGCCCAATAAGTTTCTAAGGTTTGTCTGGGGGGGGGGGGGGGCAGCACAGTCTCCATGCTTTGTTGGGCATACACTCCCATTGTTCAATGTGTGCCACATCCCTCTGAAGAAGCACGGAGCTTAGGCTGCAAAACAAAACACAAAAGCCCCTGCCCAGGTTTACACCATATGACCCAAGGCAATGCTGAAGCGTATTTTTATGAAAATTTCTCCCGCCGTCTTGGTCTTCTCTTGTGGTTTTGGAATCACAGCTTGCCACTAAGTAATTAGCTCAGAAGTCCTATTGTAATCTGTCTTCCTGGTTTGTCTGGATCAAGGGAAATGAATTATACCAAGTATGGCTCTAATTCCAGCCAACTTGTATGTCAGAAAGTCATGGCTATGGCCTCGCTTCATGATAAATGGCAAGTAAAAAGGTGCCAGTAAAAGTGGCACTCACACTTGATGGTAATGGCCCCCACTAAGTTTATTGGCCATGAAATAAATGAGTACATACAGCTGTAGAGGAGATTAAATGTAATATATATATTTAAAGTAATTTAGTGTTTGGCCCATAACAGACCCTCAATAAGAAGTTTATTGTTAAAACCAACAACTGGGCTAAGTGTCCTTGTTTTACATATTCATAGGCTTGATCTCTATCACACTAATGTGTTTTGCTCTGTTTACTTATCTGTCTCCCCATGCGACTAGACTCCATGCCTATACCCCAAGCACATAAATCAATGTAATTTGTTGAATTGCAAAATGTTGAGCACTTGCCTTTGGACTTTTAACATAATCAATAGTTCTCCTGCCATCAGATTCCACTGCCTTACAAAAGACGAGCACTTTTTTCTTGATCACCCTTTCTAGCTTTGATTGGTCCAATCAAACATATTCAACATTTCTAAAATGCATTTGGATATAATTGCACTACTGGAACTCTCACACATATTAATGAAGTAAAGATCCAAAGATTGGTTATTCTGGAACTCACAGTACAGTTCAGCAATGTATGGCACATACGGTAGTTGACCATATATATTGAGACAAGCATTACATCAAACTACTAAGCCAGAAAACAAAGAATTGGAATGGGAGTCTTCCTTTACGGTCATGTCTAGGGAGACAAGGAAGACAAAGAAAACCACACAGGCTGGAAATATTTACAGGGAAACTAAGAGCAAAGACAAAGATTCCTTAACTTTTATCTAGTTAGCACAGATAACCTAGGGGCAAAAATAAATAAATTGAGGACATGTGCTGGGGGTGGGGGTGGGGGAGGCCGGGGAGAGGTCAATGAGGATTAATAAATAATTAAAAAATAAGTAAATAAATAAATACATTTCTCTAATAAGTGCCATTCATAGAGTATCGCAATGCTCACATAGGTCTGGAAAATCCTTAAGGACTCTACCTTTTGCTGAGCCCAAAACTTTTTCAGCTTTCCCCAAAGCAGCGTGGAAAGCCAGTGTTATTTTAGAGAGGATGAGGCTGTAGAGCCTTATCAGATAAAAGCACCAACTCTAATTCCCTCAAATATTGATTGAGAAGAGTGAAATCTTAAGAAATGTGGTAGAGTCAGTACACCATGGTGTTGAAGCAGGTAGGGGGACAGTGTATGATTGGGTCCACATAAGATCCTGGTTATGCCAACAAAACCCTTAAACCCACTCCCACTATTAGCTCACGTGCCATTAAAAATTCTGAAGAAGTGTATATTTTCTCCAAGTACGAGACCCAAATTTGACCCAAATTCTTGGACCAGGGGTTTCTCATTGACTTCAAGTAAAGGCCACTGACTCTTTTTGATAACAATGCCTTGGTTTCCACCCTGTCCCTCCCAGCCCTGCCTTAGCAGAGAGACAGAGACCAAATCCTACATGCCCACTACCAAACCCTGATTCATGAAGAGAACTATGTAGAAAGACATTTAATCCTTTGTGGACTAACATAAATATATCATGAACATCAAAAAATATTTTTAAATTGAATGTACTCCTAACTAATTTAAAAATCAAAATAGCTGTATAATTTATATTCAGTTAGTTGTGTAATTGCCTGTCACAAAGAGGAGCTTGCGTTCTCAAGATGTAATTTCCTGAGGATTAAAAAGCATGCCAAGATGCCAGTCACTGAGTCGGTTTCCCAGTAACCAGTAGCAGGCTCAAGATTTTACACAGAAAATTATGCATCCCAAAGCCAGTACCTACCCTACGGAAAAGCCTGCTTTCCCCGTGCAGTACGCACCCCGTGTGCTCTGCTTTGTTCAACATGTGTGCTCGCCATAACTTTGACCTTGCACAATTGTGACCAAGCCTCAGGCTCTCATAACCCAAGGAATGAGACAAGTAAGACAAATATAGTTTCACTGCAGAGCAATGAGGACTCTGGTAGGAGATGAAAGCATGTAATAAGGTGAAAATGAGCACCTACAAAATAGTAGAGGACAAACTGATTCGGCTAGTGAACCTTAATAAATAGGCAAAAATGAATGTGGTTGCTGTCTAAAAGGTATTGAAATTTATATATATACACTCAATATATATATATATATATATATATATATATATATATATATAATATATATAAACAAAAGACACAAGTAACACACACACACACACACACACACACACACACACACACGGACACATGATGTCACAGGAGGTAGTGAAAGAGCCCAGGTTTGGAATTAGTTAGATGGGGAATCCAAGCTGGGTTCTATTGCCTGCTAGTTGGATGACCTTGAGCAAGCCACTAACCACTGTTTCTCTGTTTCCTTATTGATGAACAGTGATATCTATCTTACAATTTTGTTAGGAAACTTAGACAAAATATATACTAAAGCAAATAGATACAATTATAAAAAAGACATTTTCAAATACTTTTTAACTCTTTTCCTTAATTTTTCACTCTTTCAGATTGTTAGATAGGAATGGGTGAACAAAGGTGTTACAACTATTCTAAATTGAGGGGTGTTTTTTCCCCCTCAGATTTATAACTTTTCTATAAAGTAGGCAGTATAGTATAAAGGTTGTAGTGAAAGCTCATGAGTCCAACTGATATGAGTTCAAATCTAAGCTCAACCTCTTCTTTTGACATGACAATAACCATAGTCAGCATTCCGCTGGAAATGTTCATTGTCTTATATGGAAAATGGGGCCAATAATAGTACCTAGCTTATAAGAATAAAATCAAATAATGCAAGTAGAGCATTGTGACCAGTGTCTACCTCACAAAGAGTGCTCAACAGCCATTCATTAATAATAATTATGGTAAATAATAACGATGGTAATGAAACAAATAGAACATCAACCTAAATCATTAATGCCATTGACTTTCCTACCCTTCAGTACTCTCATCCTGGGATGCAATGCTGTTCTAACATTCCTCATTGTGGTAAGATTGTTTAGGTATTTATACTTTTTTTTTATTTTATAGCCACACCAAACTTCACATTGACTTCTACGGTAATTGCTTTCCCTTTTCATGGAGGTGCCAAAGATGTATGGCCTTAACCTAACTTCCCTGGTCCATTGGCTGCAGACCTAGTTGGGAGGCAGGTACACCAGGGAGGCTAGGAGAACACTACTGCTTGCTGGTAGCATTAACTCAATAAAAGTCCCAGGGGAGCAATAAAAATGCAGTAGCCAGCAGTTCTTAATGGGGACATACTCAGAACACAGTGAAATCTTATAATGTGCTCAGAGCCCTGTGGAATCCATGGGGATTTGATTTAGCAACATTAGATTTCAGTTTCTCAAAATATTAGCAAAACGATTTAGAGAACAATAATTGTCTTTTAGTTTAGCTGATGACATTGCAAATTGCAAATGTTATGGCGTTGTTTGTAATTCAGAGGCGTTACCACAAGAATCTGCCTCTCAGCTGTTGGCAGATGTGAGCAGCGTCTGCCTTTGTTTATACAGTACGGGACACATTTTTCTTTAAGGCCCTTAATCAGAGTCTTACCTATATCAGGACACAGGAGACGCTTATTTCTGTAGAACTATTTAGAGAGCAACCTCCACTCTATCATTATGCCATTTCAAATGAATATTCATCTTTTCTACCCTAAAAATATCTTCAGCTGTGCCCCATATTTTGCTCATCAACATACCTATAAAGCCCCCAAATATTGGGATGGCCCTACTACTTTATAAATTGAAATGATCATGAAAAGGAAGTATGAGAAATGCATCAGGCACTTCAAGAACTCCCAAATTCCACTTCTCAGGAACTGTTACCCTTGGAGCTAGAGGTGATAATAGAAATGATAATCACACTAAATGACATTGTCATAGGCAATACCAAGAAATAGCAGGAAGGGGGTGCATAGAAATAGGAACATTTATGGTGACTATTAGGAACTCTCACCATATGAAAGAATACCTACCAGCTATTTCAAAGGTACCAAGATCAATCTAATAAGAGATCATGATAGAAATGAGTTGAATATGTCCTAATTGGGGACTATCTTAGGGGGAAATTTTCCAAGTAATTATCTGTCCAGAAAAACACACAAATTTCCAACAGTCACTTGAATATAAAAACTAATCACTCAGCATGTGATTAGTTTACTTGAGTAAACAAGTAAAAAAAGAAAAGAAAAACATTGCCTAGATGTACATCATCTAATTGAGAGTCCCACCCAATAATCTTACTTATCTATAATAATAATATGCTAATTAGACAAAAAGACCTTCCAGATGAAGCTTGGGGTGGTGAAGGAATCCAGGATCCCAGGTACCAGAGAGAAGCTGGTGCCAGCAACCGGAGGAAGGAAGGCCTACTCTTGCTTGAATTTTGTGCATCGGGCCTCTAGTTCAGAATATAATTGAGGGATTTAAATCTAAAAAAGGCAGCGCCCTCCCCTAAACATCTGTACCTTGTTCAGGTTCATAACCTTTCTAAGCTTCAGTTTCCTCAGCTATTAATAAAGGTATAAATATAAAGCACAGAGTAAAAATGCTCAGTGTTTTTGTTAAGTTTATTGTTATCATTTATATTACTATTGTTACCACTACTATAACTACTATTCCTACAAAGTTAGGCCTAGAAAAGCCTCTTGGGCTACAGTGAACTTCTTCACTCATTTCCAACAAGTGTAGCAATAGCTGAATTCAGTGTTGCGGGAAGCAAGAGACAACGCTAATGAGGCACCAAAGGAGTGTGCGAGCCCCATGGGGACTTCTGCTTCTGCCCCAGGCCACAGGGGCGACTGAAGAATAGGAAAGACAAGAAGATTCCAATTAACTCACCTTGTAGGGTCAATTCCAGGAAGGAAGGAAAGAAGGAAGGAAGGAAGGAAGGAAGGAAGGAAGGAAGGAAGGAAGGAAGGAAGGAAGGAAAGAAGGAAGGGAGGGAGGGAGGGAGGGAGGGAGGGAGGAAAGGAGGGAGGAAGGAAAGGAGGGAGGGAGGGAAAACATAGAGGAAAATCAATTTGAAAAAGAAAAATAACCCCCTCACTTCCATGGCCAGATGAATGCACTTTCCTGAAGACAGGGGAAGGGAGAGGAGGAATCCATAGAATCTGGTGGATTAGCATTTCAACAGAAACCTTCCAGAGAGAGCAGCTACAGTAAATATGTGGAAACAAAACCTAGGCTACAGGAGGTTAAGAGGTGAGTGGGTGGCCAGAAAGTAGAGGCCACGATCACTCAAGAAACTTCCTTGAGTGGAACTCATTTATTCCTGTAACCCAGCTCCTCTTTGTAAATCCCCATTCTTTGGCTACACTGACACTAACCTGGTTCTCCTTCTACATCTCTGATAGATCGTTCTCATTCAATATACAAAACATTTCTTGAATCCCAATTATGAATCAGTAGTTTGCCAGGCTCTGAGGATATGGTTCTTTCCCTCAAGTTTTTCAGAGCCTGGTGGGGGGCGGGGAAGGGAATGGGAGGCTAGTAGAGATTTGACTCATCATTCCCAAGTGCCATGAATGAAAAGGGAACAGAAGAGGAAATATTACCTCTGTGAAAGTGGAGTCTGTGTAGCTAGGGTTAGTTGCTCAGTGTGGCTGTAGCAAACTAGTGGGAGAGTGGTAAAAAAATACCATTGGAATGATGAACTGGGACCGCATTGTGTAGGCTCTTAAGGGATATGTCAATAGTTTGAATTCCACCTTATAGGCCAAGAAGAATTACTGAAAGACGTTAATACTATAAGAGCTATGTTTTAGATGGCCAATTCTGGAAATGGTGTAGAACATAAATAGAAAAAAAAAAAAAAAGAATGCAGCCCAGCCAGCATGGCTCAGTGGTTGAGTGTCAACCAGGAGGTCACGGTTCTTCAGTTCCCAAGAGGGCACATTCCTGGGTTGTGGGCCCGATCCCCAGTGGGGGGCACGCAGGAGGCAGTAGGTCAATGATTCTCTCTCATCACTGATGTTTCTAACTCTCTATCCCTCTCCCTTCCTCTCTGTAAAAAATCAATAAAACATATTAAAATAAATAAATAACTAAATCCCTAACTTCATCTCACCTCCAGGACACACGCTTCCCGACACATGCTTAAGTCGTTCCTTAAAGCCCGTGTTACTCTGCCCCTTCCCAGGGCTACAGTTCCCAGTCCATCCTAACAACGTCCCCCTTTTATCATCTTAAAGCGCTGCCTGAACAGCACCAAAGTTCCAGTTCACAAAGCATCCGTGGCCGCTCTCTTGGGCAAGAGCCACTCCTGGCCGGTTTGCCACTGTCTCTCTCCTCTCACACTGTCTCTCACACGTGAAGCACGCCCAAGACCGCAGGATGATGCCTTCGCTAACTTTTAGAAGAAAAAAATAAACTGATTCAAACGTGGCCCTCTGAAACACAATTTTCTACTCGAACAGATTCCTTTCTTAAACATTAAAATGGTCCAACGGCAATATCCCACCGGGGTCTGCATAGTCAAGTCGGTGGCCGAGGCTGTGTTTTCCCCACAGGAGAGATTCTAACAGCGGCGGTAATTGGCGGCCGTGGGGAAGGATTTGTAAACCGCAGGCAGCGGGTCGGGCTCTCTTCTCTAACACAGTGTGCCGGTTGCGCGGTCTCATTAGCAGACTTCGGAGTTCATAACTGACCACCTTCCCAGAGGCACACAGACACTCCGAGGTGAGTGAGATGTAGGTCATCCGCAGAAAGTAATTGGATTTCAGCACGGGGAGCCCAAAGTGCCACTTTGGAGAGGTAAGCTGCTGCTATGTCCACGTGTGCCTCTGAGTCTAACGGCCTGACTTCCCCTGAAGGGAGCTCTTCCAGGCTCTCCTGAGAACCACACACACCCAGGAACGAGAGCACAGGAGACCCCTCTCCAGCTGCCTGAGCAGCTCCGTGCTCCCTGGCTGCAGACGCAGGGGCAAGAGAGTTCCCTGGGCTCAGAGGCGGCCAGTCAAAGCCTTGGTGAGTAGTCAGGAGGGGCCACGACCCAACGGCTACCATATAGATTTCTGCACAAATGGGACCCTATCCAAAGAGGGCACTTTTCAAGAAAGACCTCAGGATGACAAAGCAACACCTGTGACTCCATCTCCCTGGGCCCTGAGCCCAAGATCAGGAGCAGCTGAGGTCAGTGTTCCGGGGAAGCAAGAGACAACGCTAATGAGGCACGAAAGGAGTGTGCGAGTCCCATGGGCATTTCTGCTTCTGCCCCAGGCCGCAGGGGCGACTGAAGAATAGGAAAGACAATAAGATTCCAGTTAACTCGCCTTCTAGGGTCAATTCCCATTTTGTTTTTAAAGCGACTGTGTTGTGTGTTTTTTTTAAACTGCAAAAATAGTACATGTTCATTATAGAAAGTGCAATAAGTAAAAAAAATTTAAAAATCACTCATGATACCAAGATCCAGTGATATCTACTATTAATAATTCTGAAAATATTCCTTTACAGCCAAAACCGGTTTGGCTCAGTGGATAGAGTGTTGATCTGGGGACTGAAAGGTCCCAGGTTCGATTCCAGTCAAAGGGCATGTACATTAGTTGCGGGCACATCCCCAGTAGGAAGTGTGCAGGAGGCAGCTGGTCGATGTTTCTCTGTCATCAATGTTTCTAGCTCTCTATCTCTCTCCCTTCCTCTCTGCAAAAAAAATCAATAAAATATATTTAAAAATATATTCCTTTACAGAGTGTGTATGTGTGCATATATGTGTTTGTGTGTATTTATGTGTGTGTGTTTCCCATATATTCTTTTCTTCTCCACCGTGCTAGAATGGGATCATACAGTACTTGCTGTCATTAACTCGGGGGTTTTACTTAACAGTGTATCATAGACATTTTCCCACATTACTAAAAATTCCCCAACATTATTTTTAGCGGATGCTTAATATTCAAGGACAAGTTTACTTTTAAGATCACATTTCCATCCATCTAAGCTGTCAGACAGTTTGTAAGCCATTCACAGGACAGAATAAAGGGGCTGGTCAGGTAGAAACTGATATTTGGTATAGACGGTGCTAAAAACCTCTTCATAGTTCTTCACTTAGTATTTTTTTAAAATATATTTTATTGATTTTTTCAGAGAGAGGAAGAGAGAGGGATAGAAAGTTAGAAACATCAATGAGAGGGAATCATCGATCAGCTGCCTCTTGCACACCCCCTAATGGGGATGTGCCTGCAACCAAGGTACATGCCCTTGACAGGAATCGAACCTGGGACCTTTCAATCCGAAGGCCGATGCTCTATCCACTGAGCCATACCGGTTTCAGCTTCACTTAGTATTTTTATCCGAAGCCTAAGGCCATCAGAGATATTTCATGTCAAAAAAATACTAATGATAATGTATAATTTTCTTTTTTACAGGCATCACATGACAGGTACTGTGCTAAGCACTTCCCATATATTATTGCATCTAAATTCATCCACACCCTTTAATACAAGACTGTTGTCTTGATTTTTCCCATATGGAAATTCAGACTTTGTGACAGCTCAACCCTCGTTAATAAAAAAATAAATAAATAAAATTGGACATTGTGTATAATTGATCTCATGCCCCTCCAACAATAATTTCCACTCTAAGGAATGAAAGAGTGTGCCAGGCTGCAATTAACTCCTCACCCACAGCACACAATAACCATTTACTCAACGACTCATGAAGTGGGAGAAACTTGCATAATCCTTTATTTCTGTGAGAGAATGAGGTCTTTAATCTTGTATTTTGGAGCAAATGATAAGATAAACGAAACTCCTGTTCTAAGTGACCTCCAGGATTTGAAAACACAGCCTGATGTGTAGATTTTGTCTTTGGAGAACCTTCACAACCTCACACTACATTCTAGTAAGAGGGCCCATTCTGACAGGGTCCGCCGCTGCAGGGCAGGAAATCTGCAGGCAATGGCTAGATCACTTTCTTTCTTTTTTCCTTTTTTTGTTTTTTTTGTTTGTGTGTGTGTATGTGTGTGTGTATGTTTTGTATTTTGGTTTTTTTGTTTTGTTTTGTTAGTCCTCACCCAAGATTATTTTTCCCCCTTGATTTTTAGAGAGAGTGGAAGGGAGGGATAGAGACAGAGAGAGAAACACTGATTGGTGATCTCCCACAAGCACCCTACCAAAAATGGGGATCGAGCCTGCAATGGAAGTACATACCCTTGAATGGAATCAAATCTGAAACCCTTCCGTCTGAGGGCCAACACTCTAACCACTGAGCAAACTGGCTGCGGCTGTATCGCTTTCAATGACCTTCTAGGAACTACAGAAAAGTCATGCTTCTCTGGAGTAGAAGTTAATCCTTAAATTTCTGAAAACATAATCCTTATCATTTCCTTCAAATTATTATTTTCTTCTAAAAAATACAGCATAAATTAGGACATAGATGGTCAGATCAAGTAGCAGCCCTTAATATGTAAATAATCTCTCTGGCTTCATGGCAATCAGGAAAACAGTGGGAAACAGCCAGTTTAAGATGAAAGTGACAACATATTAGCATTCAGAGAGAAATGATTTCTCTCATCACCTTTGCTCGAAGGTGCTGTTGCTGTGGCAACTGGTCCCTGCATTCATCCCATATCCAATTGCTGAGATGACAAGGAAGCTGGTCAGGCTGAGGGAATATCATTCACAGTGTCCCTTTTAAGTGACAGCCAATAAGATCTGTGAGGGAGATTCCTTACACAAAGCCAGCCCTGCACTGTGGTGAAATACTGCTGGACCAAGCTTCCCTAACTTTGTTCTTTGGCTAAAATTTGTTCTCATGGGCAAATCGTGCCCCCCCCCCCTTCCACCACCCCCACCCCCCTCACACACACACACAGAAAAACATCTCTAATAAAAAGAGAATATGCTAATTGATCCTAAATAAGGTGACCAGATCATCCCGCTTTTGGCGGGACAGTCCCGATTTCTAACAATTTTTCCTTCATTCCGCAGCGTTTTTAAAAAGTCCCGATTTTTGGAAAGATTCTTTTTAAAAAATCGGGATTTTTAAAAAATGCCACGGGACTCGGGAAAAATTGTTAGAAATCGGGACTGTCCCACCAAAAGTGGGATGATTTGGTCACCTTATATTAACACCCTCACAAAGATGGCGGTGCCTACAGCCAATAAGTAGTGAATATGCTAATTGATTGCCCTGCCCTCAAAGATGGTGGCACCCAGAGCCAATAAGGAGGGAATATGCTAATTGACTGCCCTGCCCTCAAAGATGGTGGCACCCATAGCCAATAAGGAGGGAATATGCTAATTGACTGCCCTGCCCTCAAAGATGGTGGCACCCATAGCCAATAAGGAGGGAATATGCTAATTGACTGCCCTGCCCTCAAAAATGGTGGCACCCACAGCCACAAGATGGTGGCGCCCAGTCCCCTCAGCCCCCCAGCCACCCAGTGCCGGCCCAAGGCACAGGCAAGCCTCGGATGGTGGCTACCCAGCTACTCAGGGCCACCCGAGGCTCAGGTAACCAGGGCCAGCTGAGGCTTGTGCAACCGGCAATGGCAGCAGCAGAGGTGTGATGGGGCATCGCCTTCCCCTGATTGATGGGTCATCTCCCACCCCTGAGGGCTCCTGGACTGTGAGAGAAGGCAGGCCAGGCTGAGGGACCCGCCCCCCCTCTAGTGCATGAATTTTCATGCACCGGGCCTCTAGTAATAATACAATGTTAATTATAGCTAACATTTGTTGAAGAGATACCAGATGCCATTTAAAATACATGAAGTGGGTAATGTTCAACTTTATGAACTATGATATGTCTTCGGGACAACATTTTCCCATTCTTTCTTCTGGACACTGCTACATGAAGTATGCCAGTGAGGCAGATGTGTCCCTGGGAGGCGAGGAATGCTCTAGGGCTAGGCAGACATGCTCTGCAATTGGGTTTCTGAGGAGAGTGGTACCACAGATGTCCTCTCACACCATGGCAGTCCGTCGTCAGGCTGAGGCTAAAATGCAGACCACGGGGCTATTTTCATAGCTTTTCCTCTTCTTTCAAACCCCACCTGGACTCTGTACCAGTCTCAGCTCCCATTACCTTACACATGAGGGTACTTATGCACTTTACAGTGGCTAGCTTGTTACAGAATTACCTATATGAACACACAAACATTTCTCTGGTGGAAACAAGAGAGTGCAGCCAAAAATCATTTAATTCTATTTCCTGAACAGAACTCAAAGGAATGGGCCCATTTTGGGCGATCACCTGAGATGATTTTGGAGCACCTCAATGTCACCACGTTCTTCATTACACCTGTTACAAATACAAAGGCCTCCATGCACCAGCCTTCTTACATAATAAATGCATAGCTCTTAAAAGTTTCAAGTGAGCTGGAAACCAAACGTTCTTCAGGGAATATTCTCATTCATCAGCAATTTCCATTCATGACTCGTGCTGTGGTAGGCTTACAAAGAAGAATGAAAAGGAAGTACATGCTCAAAGTATATGGTCCTCGAGTGCTCGGGGGTTGCTCTTTATGGTCCTCTCCAGCGGGGTCACGTCCATTCACACCCTCTTCAAACATGACTTGGTAAATCTGAGTAATTTTTCTTGGATTTCAATAAACCATGCTCTTTCTTTTGCCCACTTGTGAGGGATGCTCTCGTGGGCTACTGTGGAAAACCGGTGGCAGAAGAGAGAGCAGACAGCAGCAGAAATAGGTGTCTTTGTGGTGAAAGCTCTCCGCTAGGGCAGTGGTCGGCAAACTCATTAGTCAACAGAGCCAAATATCAACAGTACAACGATTGGAATTTCTTTTTTGAGCCAAATTTTTTAAACTTAGACTTCTTCTAATGCCACTTCTTCAAAATAGACTCGCCCAGGCCGTGGTGTTTTGTGGAAGAGCCACAGTCAAGGTGTCAAAGAGCCACATGTGTCTCGTGAGCCACAGTTTGCCAGCCACGGTGCTAGGGAGTCTCTCACGTGTGATTTGTCATTTCACTGATGCAGAACTCTCACAGGCAAATAGTGCCCCATACACCAAAACATAGTAATATCATGTTAATTATCGCTAACATTTGTTGAGCAGGTACCAAATGCCATTTAAAGTACAGTCTCATTTGGTCTTCTTAGGAACTTCGCAACTAAATAAATGACAGTATTGTCATGGTCCTGAGACTTAGAGAAGTTCATTGACCTTTCCAGAAATGATATGACCTAGAGATAGAATACCCTGGTTTCACCATGGCCAAAGCCTAATAAATAAATGTTTACTTATTTTTTTAACTTTAAAAAAAACATATTTTTATTGATTTCAGAGAGAAACGGCGAGGGAGAGAGAGATGGAAGCATCAATGATGAGAATCATTGATCGGCTGCCTCCTGCACACCCCCCACTGGGGATTGGGCCTGCAACCCAGGCATGTGCCTGCCTGGGAATCAAATTGGGACCTCCTGGTTCATAGATTGACACTCAACCACTGAACCATGCCAGCCGGGCCTAATGTCACCTTTACCTAATCCCAATGCATTTGTTATTTTTCCTTAGCAGTGGTAGGGAACTTTGCCCCTCTGGCTGTATAAGGTCCATGAATTCATTTGGTCTGGCCCTACCAAGGCATTAGGAATGAGTTAATTAAGTGTTGACTGAATATAGCAGGCTTATTTTCAAACTGATGATTTTGCACGGCCCTCAAAGGATGTTATAAATATCCAAATGGCCCTTGGCAGAAAAAAAGGTTCCCCACCCCTGCCTTAAGCACAATAGTAAATTCACCCTTCCTCCTCTCTGGATTAAGGTCACAATCATAATCTATTTACTTTAAAGACCCAGCACTAAGTCTGGCACAAGACCAGTGCTTGGGAAATCTTTGCTGATTGGTTCTCAGGCCAACGCTCTATCCACTGAGCCAAACCGGTTTCGGCATCTTTGCTGATTGGAAAACAACTTTTTCCTGACTTGCCACATACTCGCCACATTATTTTACTCTTCTGGATTCACAATGTAGGTTTACACTGAGTGGCCAGGTTATTATGATCTCTGAATGCATAATCATCTGGCCACTCAGTGTATTTGTAGCTCAAATGGGTACCAACAGTATTCTAGACTTTTGCTAGAGATCAACCACCTATTTGCCCTGAGCTTTCTATCAGCCAGTGCAAAGGGGGAAAGCTGATCAGGTGCATGATTTATAGTATCTTTGATAACAAATAAATGAAGTACTCAAGAGAAATACACTGAGTGGCCAGATTATTAAGCGTTCAGAGATCATAATAATCTGGCCACTCAGTGTAGAATTCCTTTTGTAACTGATGACACTGAAGAACCAATATGCATGTTGTCTGATTCTTTACACCAGCAATTTTCAACACAAGAATTTTAAAAACAGGCAGTATTTGACCGTTTAGTCAAGGGCACTGACCTCTTTTCCCTTAGATTGTCAAATTTATAAAATAAAAAAATTGGAAAACATTCAAGTAATAGCTGTTCAGTATAAATGAATCAATTTTTTTTGTCAGATCAGCCAAAAAGGAAATCTATTTTTTGATGTATCACAAAATTATAGTAATTAGTTCATGTGTGCCCTGAGCTGAAAAGGTTGAAAATGGCTTCTTTAAATCAATATGGGCCCGTGCTGGGCAATTTTAGAAAAGTAATGATTTGTTTTCCAAGATTAAATAAAATCATAAATATTCAGAAAGCAAAACTGCCTGATGCAGATGTAGGTGGCAAGGTGCCAAGCCTCTGTGAGGAAGGCTTTGAGGACTTTCTGCAGGCCTGCCACGGCTCATTTCACATCCTAGAGAGCAGAACGAGTGCCTGTTCAGGGCCCCACGAGGGCCTTCCAGCCACGGCCGCCATCCTCTCCCCGCTGATGGCAGACACTCCACGTACCAGCAACAGCCGAGCAGGCGATGTGGAGGCCACCGATCGCCGAGAGGACAGGACCGAGCCTGCTGATGTCTACTCTGTGTTTGTTAGTTCCGTTTTGAAATTTAAGATATTTTAACAACAACAAAAATTGTACTTGGCTACTGTAGGAAATTGGGAAATACAGGTACACTGAAAGAATATGTAAAACATGTATAATAATTCCATTTGTGTATGCTTGCCCAGAATTCTTAGATGTTTTCAAAAAAAAAAAAGAGTATGCTACACCTACTGTTTTTGTAAATCAAATATGTTGTGAATACCTTTGCATGCCAATAGTATTCACCTTTGCAGTTTCTTTAGTAGTTGCATAGTCCATCTTATATGATTAAATCACAATTAATTTAACCAAATTCTCTGTCGTTGAACCTTGAGTTGCTTGTGTAAGTAAAAACAATACTTTATTGACCATCCTTGAATATAAACATTCACATACTTGTTATTTACTTAAGATAAATTCCTAGAAGTAGAATTACTGGATCTGAGAATGCATTAGTGACACATATTTTCAAAATGCTTTCCAGAACATGGATCAATTTACCCTTTGTCGTAACAATGGTTCAGAGTACCTTTTAAAAAAAATCAAAATCATATATTTTTGAGACAAATATAAGTGCTCTTTGGTAGCCTACATCATTTTTTTTTTCTTTCTCTAACATCAGTAGCCACAGTTACAGATAACAAAGCAAGCTCTTGTGATTGCTAAATTGATGTCACATTTGCCGGTTTTCAGAGCGGGTGGACGTTGGATCCAGCAGTCCCTGTCCCATCACACAGTCCCCACGGGGCTGCCCCGTCCTGGCACAGGGATGAAGAAGGACTCCAAACAGAACCAGCCTGTCTGTGGGCATTCGTATTGGGATAGTGGGCGTTTGTGGGTCAAGATGAGCTCCAGTAGAAAGAAGAGTTCTGTTTTCGAAGGTTCTGTGAGCCAAGTTTAAAGCAAGGGCCAGCCCAGGTTCATGGGAGAACCATAGGCTAGCAGATTCCTTCAGAGGCCATTTCAGACCCACCAGAGAACACGCCTTCCCTGAGCCCCAGAGTCCTCTGAGGCCGGGAGAGACCCTCAGGCTGGTGCCCCCAGAGCCCGCAGTCAGAGCAGCCCAGGCCCTTTTCCGGTCACATCCCTGGCTTCACACTGGATGGAGCAGAATACCCAACAGTGTATGAAGTAGTGTATGGAATCCTAACTGGTGAGGATTCCATATGCAAATATCCTTCCTTCCTTCCTTCCTTCCTTCCTTCCTTCCTTCCTTCCTTCCTTCCTTCTTTCCTCCCTCCCTTCCTCTCTCTTTCTTTGATAGCTCTCACCCAAGAATATTTTCCCACTGGTTTTGAGAGTAGAGGGAGGGGGAAAGACAGAAAAAGAGAGAGAGAGAGAGAGAGAGAGAGAGAGAGAGAGAGAGAGAAGAAGAAGAAGAAGAAGAAGAAGAAGAAGAAGAAGAAGAAGAAACACTATGTGAGAGAGATTCCAGGGCTAGAATCAAATCTGCAACCCAGGTATGTGCCCTTGACTGGAAATAGAACCCAAGACCCTTTGGTGTGCAAGCCAGTGCTCTAACCACTGAACCGCCAGCCAGGACAAGCAAGCATACATTCTTTTAATCATTCACTTCAAACTCTATTTTGGGGTTTAAAAAGGCCTACCTAATATTTCTAGAGTGAATTACAAGTTATGTAACATCCTCATTCATTCATAGAATAATTATTTTTTTTAAATACATTTTTATTGATTTCAGAGAGGAAGGGGAAGAGAGAGAAACATCAATGCTGAGAGAGAATCATTGATCGGCTGCCTCCTGCATGCCCCACACTGGGGATCAAGTTGCTACCGGGACATGTGCCCTGACAGGGAATAGAACTGTGACCTCCTGGTTCATGGGTCAGACACTCAACCACTGAGCCACGCCAGCTGGGCATAAACTAATTATTGTATGCAATACAGTATATATATATATATATATATATATATATATATATATATATATATATATACACACACAGTTAAAAGAGTGTGGCCCCTGAAATCAGAGTTCCTGGGTTCAAACCCCAGCTTCAGCTCTCAGTATGTGACCTCACACAAGCCACATTTCCTTCTGTGCCTCAGGTTTCTCGTGTTTAAAATGGAGATGATACATTAGAGGGTTTCTGGGAAGAGTAAATGATATATTTATTTCATTTACTTAGAAACTTGCATAAAACAACATCTGGAAACTAAGGCCTCGATGCGTGCCAGGTATTATCTTCTTGTGTACTCGGGCACTGGCTGCAAACTGGAGCCAGGAAGCCACACTCCCTGCCCCCAAAGGTTTCCCGCTGAACAGAGAGAAGAGGAATACATAAACAAGTCCTGAGAGCAGCACGCTCCAGGGGTGCTGTAAACATGAAGAAGACGCAATGGGATCCTGCAGAAGGGAGCAGTGAACCCTGCTTGAAGATGCTGGAGAAAGCTTGACTATCCCAGGAGCCTTCAGGGTAAGCTGGAATTTGTCCAGCAGAAAAGGAGAGGGCGAGAGCATGCAATCACTGAGCTCCTGCAGGGGAGTGAGGCAGAGGGGAACCCGCCAAGCAGGCGGCTGTGACCTGGGTTGGTAAAGGGGGTGGTGGGGGGAGGACAAGGGGAGAAGAGGCAGGGAACGCGGGCAGAGACTGACTCGGGAAATGGCTCATGTTTCCTGCTTACAGTGTGCAGGTTGTCCTGTAAAGCCCCCCCCCCCCCCCCCCCACAACCAGAGCCTGGAGGCTCTGCCAAGGGCCCCGCCGGCCTCAGAAGCACGTTTACTCCACAACAGGCAGGACAACTCCCACCACAATCCTCCCATTTCCCGAAGCTCGGATGGTGTGGAGGGGGCTGCGAAAGAGGCATGACTTTTCAAGAGTCTTCAGTGAAATTTAGATCTTACAGTGGAGTCGGTACCTCCAGGCCCCCAAGGACAGGCGATTCCCCCAGGCCAGTCAGGTCCCTGGGGGAAGAGGGGCGGGGGGGGGGGGGGGGTGGTGGGGAGAAGGGAGGAGGATGGCTTGGGGAGAAAAGCTGAGATAACCTCAGTGCCATGTCTTGTTCAAAGTCAGCTTTACAGAAGAAAAGTGAGCCACTGCAGGTTTGGGTACAGGGAGAGGGCAGGGCCTGGGCTGAATGACATGTGCATGGTTTGAGGCTAGCAAGGGTGGGCAAACTTTTTGACTCGAGGGCCACAATGGGTTCTTAAACTGGACCGGAGGGCAGGAACAAAAGCAACCTGACCATGCTGGCACTCTCATCTTGGGCTGCTGGTGAAGGGGGCGGGGGGGGAGGGAGCAAGAGAACCCTCTGCTCTTTAGGCTCCCCAGGTTGGATAGAACAGCCGAATGGGCCGGATCCGGCCCTCGGGCCATAGTTTGCCCATGACTGGAGAGCGTTGGCTAACTTTGGGGAAGTCCTTTGCTTATGCGCTTCCACACCTTTTCAAAAAGCAGCATTCAATTCAGTCCTAGCCCTCAGCTTGTTAGGGAAGTAGCTGAGTTAATTATCATAACTTGAATGAAAATAATTCTCAAGGCAGCTTTTCTTTTCTCAACTTCAAATTCATCAGTGAACGTCAAAAATAAAATCGCTTTTCTCTGCCGGTTTCTCTGCTTCTGCCTTTTGTGAGCTTCCTATTTACTTCCGGCCGCGTGTCCTGCTAACTCATGAAATCATGCCCTGGTTGGACGGACTTGTCAGCTGTCGCTCCACGACAAGACCAGAAAAAGACGCATCTGGCCTTCTTGGCTTCTAGCCGTCATTAGAGTCATCTCAACCCAGGACTCACAATTTGTTGTGGAGCTTAGTGGGAAAGTTTGAAGCTTTCAGCTGGTTCTCTGGGTCTTAGAGAGTTAACCATGTGGGGAGTTGGGGGAAGATATTTGGCTCCTTTCTCCCTTTTCCCTAACGTTAGATGTTCATCAAGCTTGCCTGGAAGGCTGTTGCAAGCCAAAAATAGCAATTAGGTGGGTGAGGTCTGGAACACAGAACCCCAGTGCAGGCAAGAGCCACCGCCCCCATCCCAGTTCTGAGGATCCTGACACTCCCATCCCCACATATATAATACAGTTATGTCCTAAACATCAAATGTAAGCTATGGAAGCAATATGGAAAACACTCCTAGTATATTCTAAAACATGCTAATTGAAACCAGACTTGGGGTCCCTATTTCTTTTAAATCCAGGTGAAAGTTCCCTACCCTTCACCAGAAATGAATGCGAGCAAAAGTGTTTTCCTTGGACTTGGAAAACATTGCTCAGAAATCAGACACGGCTCGTCCGCTTGAATCCTTCCTTCCCCCACACCCACCTCCTGTCTTTCCCTCTTTTGCAGGTTCCTCATCCCTCAGGGCACCGGCTGCCTTCCCCGCCCCACTCCCAGCTGTGTGACCTACAGGAACACACAAGGGTGATTTCCTCGGTGGGAGGTGCTTTCGATAACGTTAAACTGTTTAGGTTGGAGCTGTGGCCTGACTTTGTCAAAAGCCATATGGTGCTGAGACGGAACGGAGGAGCAGAGAGCGCAGCGCAGATCTGCAGGCTCTGTGACTAACCAAAGCTGTGAGTTTAATGAGGAAAGAAGAGATTAAGGGAGTTCTGGCTCTTTTGGCTCCAGCCCCAGTTGAACACAGGAATGCCCGGAGGCAAAAAGCAACTCACCCTACAATAAATTAATAAAACCGCCTATTGATTCCAGCTTTGTTGTCAGCACAGCCGACTGAAACTGCCTCTCGCTTCCAGGAAGTGAGTGCTTCCTGGTCTCCCAGTCTCACACCTGGGCATCCGCCCGGCCTCCAGGGATCAGGCAGGAGGAATTCCCGTCTGCGGCTCCTTCTCAGGAGTAAACTGGTAACACGTAGTACTTAGAGCAAAGCTCCCCTGCTTTTGTGAAAGAATTTTACACACCCTTCCCAGAGAGTAGCCAATGGGTTAGTCAACATAAAATTACATTACATTATGCATAAAAGGAGTTGCATAGCTTTCACAGGGGCCTGGGTGGGGGGGTAGGGGGAGAGATCGGGGGACGGGCGGGAGGCGAGGAAGAGGAAAGGAAAAGTGTCTCTATTTATCCTTAAATGTTTCCAGTGATTTAAAAAGTAAAATATGCCGAAACCGGTTTGGCTCAGTGGATAGAGCATCGGTCTGCGGACTGAAAGGTCCCAGGTTCAATTCTGATCAAGGGCATGTACATTGGTTGCGGACACATCCCTGGCGGTGGGGGGTGTGCAGGAGGCAGCTGGTTGATGTCTCTCTCTCATCGATGTTTCTAGCTCTCTATCTCTCTTCTCTCCCTTGCTCTCTGTAAAAAATCAATAAAAAAAAAAATATATATATATATATGTGTGTGTGTGTGTGTGTGTGTATATATACACATATATATATATTTAAAATATTTTAAAAAGTAAAATGTTATCTTCCACAAGTTAATATTCACAAAAGTCATTCACCCTCCTTACTCCAAACATCATAGAATCAAAATTCCATTTATTCAAATGGAATTTCTGTGCAAATATGTTTGACATAGAGTTAGACTTATGTGATAATTCCAAAATATTCTATTTTATTTTTTAATACCTTAATGAACTTAAAAAATACTTTAATGATTGACAGAGGGCAGGGGTAGAGGGAGACTGGGTGAAAACAGTGAAGGGGCGGAGAAGCACAGATTGGAAGTTGCAAACAGTCCCGGGTGTAAAGCACAGCATAGGGAATATAATCAGCAATAGTGTAATAACTGTGTGCTGTCAGGTGGGTACTGGAAATACCGGGGTGGGGGGAACACTTTCTAAAGTATATGATTGTCTAACCGCTATGCTGTAAATCTGAAACTAATTCAAAAAAATATTGAATGTAAAATTCAATTGAAAAATTTTAATAAAAAATACTTTAGCCGAAACCGGTTTGGCTCAGTGATAGAGCATCGGTCTGCAGACTGAAGGGTCCCAGGTTTGATTCCAGTCAAGGGCATGTATATTGGTTGCGGGTGCATCCCCAGTGGGGGCTGTGCAAGAGGTGGCTGGTTGATGTTTCTCTCTCATTGACATTTCTAGCTCTCTATCTCTCTCCCTTCCTCTCCCTTCCTTAAAAATATCAATAAAATATATTTTTTAAAAGTACTTTAATGATTAAGACAGAGAAAGTGATAAAAAAAAATAGTTGATTGCCTTAATCTCAAGGCAAAGGGAATAGAGCCCTAATAGTTTTGAATGGTCCTAAATAGCCACTGCATTGGAATGAATTAGACATGGACATTTGCATATGGGATAAGTTTCTTATGTGGATTGTCACATATATAAGGAAGTCAGGAAGTATGAACAGCCTCCTATTTTGGTAATGGCAGGGAGTTGAAAATAATTTACTGGAGCTATCTATACTAATAAAAGGGTAATATGCTAATTAGACTAGGAGAACTTCTGATGTCCTTCCAGACAAAGCCATGGTGTCGGGGCGGAGGCAGAGGCGGTTAGGGGTGATCAGGTGGGGGGAGGGGGAGAAATGGGGGCTGGTGGAGGGGGGAAGTTGGGGGCAAGCAGGCTGGCAGGCAGGTGAGTGGTTAGAAGCCAGGGGTCCCAGATTGGAGAGGGTAAAGGCTGGGCTGAGGGACACCCCCCTACCCATGCACCAGCCATTCTTTGTTGCCCACCCTCCTCCTGACATAATCTAAGTGCTCTGAACAAAAGATTTTCATGCACCAGGCCACTATTGCTAATAGAAGACCCAAAGCAGCAGTCAGCACCAGCTGAGGGAGAGGGAGGGTAATAGCTAAGTGTGCTCTGAACAAAAGATGTGAACACTGAGTGGGAAACCAGGACTTGAGAAGCAGCAGTAGAAAGGACTGTGGAAGTGGAGGTTCGATTCCCAGTCCGGGCACATGATTGTGTTATGGGCTTGATTCCCAGTGTGGAATGTGCAGGAGGCAACCAATCAAGGATTCTCTCTCATCATTGATGTTTCTCTTTTTCCCTCTTCCTTCCTCTCTGAAATAGAAGAGGAGGAGGAGGAGGAGGAGGGAGAAGAGGAGAAGGAGGAAGGAGGAAGAGGAAGGAGGAAAAGGTGGGAGGAGGAGGAAGAGGAGGAGGGCAGGCAACAAAGAATGGCTGGTGACCCAGCAAAAGAGGCCAAACAGACCAGGTTGGTCTGCAGATTTTGTCTCCCATTAAGGCTTTAGGGGACAATAAAGAAGCCAAGCCAGAGAAGGGAGGACAAAGACGCTTTTCCGGGAGAACTGTAGTGTGGATTCATTCAACAGCGATGAGAGCAGTTCCCCAGAAAGAGATAGTGAGGCAGAAAGTCCGGTTATGAATGCAATCAGGATTAAATTCCAGGAAAGAGGAGCTTCAAGTCATCGACATCACTAGATTATGTAAAGCCTATTTCTGAGAGAAAAAGATTACTCCGCAGAAGGAATTTTGTGGCAGTTCTGTAGTGTACGCCACAGCTAAAGTTTCCATTCTTCAGAAATGACAACGAAAACAAGCAATTTGTGCTCAGGTAAAAAAAACTGTAATATTTTATCAGATGAAGCTAAAGTAGCAACATTTGAAATGTACACATGAAGACTATATATGAGGAAAAAATTCCAGTAAGATGGATGGGGTTAAATCCCCATGATACACTTTTCTTTTTTAAAATATATTTTTATGTATTTTAGAAAGGGAGGGGGGGTGAGACAGAGAGACATCAATGATGAGAAATCACTGATTGGCTGCCTACTGCATGCCCACAACTCAGACATGTGCCTCAACTGAGAATTAAACATTAACCTCCTGGTTCATAGGTTGATGATCAACCACCAAGTCACACTGGCTAGGCCCCATTATATACTTTTCAATTAGAGATGGGAAAGGTATTCTTCAGGACAGAAGGATGAATGAAGATGGATGGATGGATGGATGGATGGATGGATAAGTAAGTAGATCAATTGATTCATAGATAAATCAAAAACACAAGGAAACATGTAGAAAAAATTATTTAGTTATTTTAAGAGTATAAGTTCCTAGTTCTACATCTTTTTAAAAGTAGAATCTTATACTAATCTTCATAACGACAAAACCAAAACATATTTGTGCAAACGCTCCAATTCACATCAAAATGAGAAGAGGCCTCCACAGCTGGGCCAGCTAATGTGAATAAACAGCTGAGCCAGCAACATCTGCCAAGATGAATTTATAGTAGGCTCCAGGGATTGTAAAAGGAGAAGTTAGAGGGGAAGATGCTTCCAGAAGAAAATGAGAAAAATAAAGGTGAATTTAGGACTTAGGAGTGAGAAAGGAGGAGTCAGAGAGTGAAACAGGTAGACTAATAAGAAACTAGTAAATACAAGGGGGGGGGGGGAACTAGCAGAATTCCATAGCTCAGGAAACAAAAGGAGGCCCACGAACGCATGTGGTGAAAGTGAGGATTTGTTCTGTGTGGACCGTGCCAGCCTGCAGGGAGCAGAGGGCTCTGGCTGCCATTCTCCCAGTGCAGCCTCTGCATGTGCTAACGTGCGGACCCCCCAGCCCCAGGCCTGGCCTTCAGCCTTGTAGCCTCCAAAGCTGGATTTTATCAGCACTGGGACTGGGTCCAGAGCCCAGGCTCCCAGAGATACAGAAACCAGAACGTCAGTGTAGACACGCATGAGTGCATGCTCCCCCACAGGCAGTCTCCAGAGGAAAGTAAATAGCACTTGGAAGGTCGCTTGGTGAGGGTGGCATGGGCACGAAAAGCCTAGGCTATAGGGCGATGGGTTTATCAGTTGCTGGTTCGATGGCCTGGGGCTTGTGATTGAATCTGTTTCTCAATTTTCTCATCTATAAAATGGGACATTCTAGTTATTTATTCCTATGTGACAAATCACTGCGAAGTGTGGTGGCTTAAGACAGCAATCACGTTTCACTTTCAAACCTGCTATTTGAGCAGGACATGGCAGCAACAGCCGGAATAGGCTCCACATAGCATGAGCCAGGGTGGCCCAAGGTGGGATTGGAGGATCCAATTAGTAGCGACTGTTACCTGGGGCTGGGCCAGGACTATGGGTTTAGGATTTGGTTCCTCAATGTGTGACTTTCCATGGGTTTCTGAGGCCTCCTCAAACCATGGTGGCTGGGTTCCAAGAGCAAATGCCCCCTAGGGACAGAAAGTAAAGGCTGCAGTTTCTTAAGGCTTGTGCCCACAGGCTGACAGGTACCCTAGTCTATTGATTCAGTAGCCATGGTCACAGATGCTAAAGGAGAGGACACAGGGCCATTGCACGCCTCTCAATGGGGAATGTGTCAAAGAACTGTGAAGTCGTGGTTTAAAACTGCACGGATCTGCCCTCTGGCCACAAATTAGTTACATTTCGCCCACACACAAAATACACTCCCTCTCCTAAGATCCCCTTGATAGCATCGAGTTTTTGGAGGGTTCAGCTTTGTAAGGTATTCCTCTCTTGAGGCCAAGCTGGTGGTGATTCCCCTAGAATAATTCTCTTAGAAATTTTGGGGATTTTGTGTAAACCATACGGAGGCCATTCCATTAGACAAAAGCCACAACTGCATCTCTCTTTGAGATGAGTCCTCCTTTCCATGGGCTCCCTGCGAGACCACAGTGAAAAAAAAACAAAGATACCAAGGAGCCTTGGATTTTACTCAGGAGCATCTAAGAGCCACTCCTTCAGATCCATGGAAGACCTGTGGTCTACCTGAAGAGCTCTATAAGGCACTCACTGCCTTAGAGCTTCCTGGAGTTTTCACAAAGGATCCGATGGGCCCATCTTGGATTGGATCTCAGGTCTGGGTCCCTTTCTTAATTTGAGAATTGTATGCCACCTGGAGAAGCTAGGAGGAAAATAGCTTTATTTTCAAATCCAGTGAGTTCTGGTTTCTTTATATTTAACTAGAGGCCCGGTGCATGAAATTCGTCCCTAGGCCTGGCTGGTGATCAGGGCCGATCTGTGGGGCAACTCGGGGGGGGGGGGGGAGGTGCCTTGGCCAACCTGGGACCTGTGGGCTGGCAGCAGCTCCTGCATTGAGTGTCTGTCCCCCAGTGGTCAGGGCACATCATAGCAACCAGTCATTCCACTGGTCATTCAATTTGCATATTAGGCTTTTATTATGTAGGATAGTTTATTCTTTAGCTCTTCTATCTCCTCTCATTTTTTTACTATAAGCCATGAGAAGAAACTGGGCGGCACTTCTCATATTCATTCTGAAATTCTCCTTGGAATTCATTAGGGGTGTTTCCTATTTTCTGCTGGCAACAGGGCTCCTGAACCTTCCACCACTAAATAACAAGTATCCCCTTCCTTCCAGCTTCCAATAACATTTTCCTTAATTTCCTCTCTGCTCTCCCCAGCAGCTTCCTCCAGGCTCCACGGGCTCTGCCAACACTTCCTGGAGGTACCCCACCTTCTACCCTCCACCTGGCCTCAAACCAATTCCACATGTTTTAAGTTTTTGATATATAGCACCCCACCTCCAGGTACCAACATCATCTTGGTTTCTTACGAATCAATTTATAATGGACTCCATTAATAACTACATCCTTACAGAGCTGTTAGGAGGATCAACTTAGTTAATACCTTACAGAACTGTTCAGTAAGTATTAACTTAGTTAAGACCTATAATGAGCTGATGACACATCATAAGGACTCAATAAAGCTTTCTGTTATTTCAACGCCTATACTGTGTGTTAGGTATATTGTTTGAGAATATTCAATAATGCCAAAGAAGACAAATGGGAGGCATGAAACTGATAATATATATTAAGCACATGTATGTAAATTAGTAATCTGGATGACATATTTAGACACAGAAAACATAAGTAGAGCATAATGCTTTATTTATATTTCCTAGATAAAAGAATAGGATGAAAGATAAAAAAGGATGGAAAGACCAAGTCACTTTAATATTCATGATATTCTAAAACATGAGATATATGAACTCTCAGTTCATGAGGGCTAGTTTGACTACCCACTGGTGACACCCATCCTGGCCCTTTGTACCCTCTGCTCACAGTTGCTCAGGTGGATAACTGACAAGCTGCAGTTGTGTCTCTCTAAGAAAAACAAGTGGTTGTCACTGAGCTGAGATACCTTCTGTCTGATTGGACCTCCCTCCTTACCTTACTCTAACCTCAACTCTCTCCTTGAAACCACATCATTAGAGGGGAAGGAGGGAGGGGCTGTCATGTGACCATCATATAACTTGGGAATCTAGTAGTATGGTCCTTGCACCACCCTCACACCATATATCAGTGTGTTAATTTGTCCCATTAGGATCCCCTTGTGTTATGGTTTGAACTGTGTCCCCCAAAAAAGACATGGTGAAGTCCTAACCACAGGAACCTGAGAATGTGAACTCGTTTTGGAAATAGGGCCTTTGCAGATATAATCATGTTAAGGTGAAGTCATGTAGGATTAAGGAGGGCCCTAAATCTAATCACTGGCCCTATAACAAGACACACATTCTAATCACTAGTCTTATCAGAAGACACACATTCAGAGGGAGAAAGCCACATCTGGATAGAGGCAGAGATTGGAGTGATGTATTTATAATACAAGGAACACCAAGGATTGTCAGAACCAACAGAAGCCAGAAAAAGGCAAGGAAGGATTCTTTTCTTGGGTCTTTTGAGAGAAGATGGCTCTGCCACACCTTGATTTCAGACTTTTACCTTCCAGGACTGTGAAAAAATAATGTCTATTGTTTTAAAGCCATACAGTTTAGAGTATTTTGTTACAGCAGTCCTAGGAAACTAAGATACCATGCTTCTTTCCATGAGTTTTAAATTAATCTACAAAAATAAATCAGGTTATTAGAGTGTCTTAATTTGGTCTATGAGCTTTTCTGTTCCGAGACCCCTGGAGTAGCCTATGTGCTATTGTACTTGGTGGCTGCCATTGCATCAGGTCATTTCTCACCTGCCAGTCAGGTTCAGTCGCACTTGCCTTGGATAGCACCTGCAGGGGGCCAGCCAACTGCTGAGCCTGGAATTTTCATGTTCTGTCCCCTTAGTGACTGGGTTTCAACTTTCAGTAACACCTGAGTAGCTTTTTTATTTTTATTTTTTATTGACTTCAGAGAAAGAAAGGGAGAGAGAGAAACAATGTGAGAGAGAAACATGGATTAGCTAGCTGCCTGCTGCACATGCTCTGAGCGGGTATTGAACCCACAACCTGGTATGTGTGCTTACTGGGAATCAAACCCATCACCCTTTGGTATAAGTAATGCTGCTCCAACTAACGGAGTCACACTGGCCAAGACGATTTTGTTTATTATGATATAGCTGAGATATAACATTGTGTACTTTAAGGTATACAATGTGTTGATTTGATAAATTTATGTATTACAAAATGATTGCCACCTTAGAGTTAGTTAGCATTTCCATTATTTCATATAATTACCATTTCTTTTTGTCATGAGAACATTTAAGATATCCGCTCTTACAAACCTTCAGGCACATAATCCAGGATTATACAAGTATATGTACACTATACTACAGTACTGCTCACCATAATCATCATGCTACATGTTAGATCCCCAGAATCTATTCATCTTGTAACTGCAAGTTTGTGCCCTTTGACCAGTTCTCCATTTCCTCCACTTTCCAACCCCCGGGAAACGCCATTCTACTCTCTGCTCCTATGAGTTTGGCTTTTTTTATTTTTTATTTTTCAAAAGTTTTTTTTTATTTTTATTTTTTAATTTTTTAATTTATTACGGTATTATTTGTGTACATAGCTTACCATTGCCCACCCCCCCTCTGACTCATGCCCTCCCCAGAGTTCTGTGTTCGTTGGTTGTACTTATATGCATGCATACCAGTCCTTCGGTTGTTCACTTATCTCCCCCCAGGTCTCCTTCCCCTCCCCACTGTCATTAGACAATCTGCTTGTTTTATGGTGATTATCTCATGACCACATGAGTAGAATCCGCTCCTCATTTGGCAGTCTGCTTGTTTTATGGTGACTATTTCAGGACCCCACGAATAGAATCCGCTCCTCCTCTGGTTCACACCGCTCCTCCCCCCAGGTCCCACTGCTTCCCCAGGGCACACGGCTCTCCTGGAGTACATGTCTCCCCGGGGGCACATGGCTTTCCTGGGACACCCGGCCCCCCTGGGGCAGATGGCTCACCCAGGGCACACGGGAGCTTGGCTTTTTTAGATTCTATACATAAGTGAGATCATACAGTATTATTTTTCTCTGTCTGACTTTTGTCACTTTGCACGATGCCCCCAAGGCCCATCCATGTTATTGCAAATGTCAGGATTTCCTTCTTTCTTGTGACAGAATAATATTTCTATACATTATCCATTCTTTATCCATTCACCCACTGACAGATGCTTAGGTTGTTTCCATGTCTTGACTAACGAGCAAATAATGCTGCAATAAACATGGGAGTGCGGATAGCTCTTCAAGCTCCTGATTTCGTTTCATTTGTACAGATGCCCAAAGGTGGGATTGCTGAATCATAGACTAGCTCTATTTTTAACTTGTTGAGGAACCTCAATACTGTTTTCCATAGAGACCGCACCAATTTATACACCCCCTACTCCCACCCCAGAAGCAGAAAGGGCTCTCTTTTCTTTGGGAGCTTATTTAAATGAAGATTTCCTCTCTCCAAAATCTCACACACGTTAAGGTTCAGACTCAGTTTGGGTTGAAGACATTACTGGTGCTCACTTGCATATCCACTTCTCCCCACCTTCCTGGCATAAGGGAGACAGTAAAATGTGATCAGAAGTGGCATGTGCTGCTCATTAAAGTGGAGGCATTGTGAAAGCCCAGTGTATTTCTACCTTCATACCTCTTTCCCTGCTGCCGCAAGCCGGTGGTCCTCATTTGAGATGGAGGGGCCCCACGCTTGCAAACTAGACCAAGGGGTCCCTGAATGCAGGTAGGCTGTTCTGGAGAGTTGCCAGACATGCCTCTGAGTTTGGGTGAGCAAGGAATAAGCTTTTATTAAGCCAGGACTATTTGGGGTTGTTTGTTACCATGTATAGTTCTGACTAGTAGATCTGAGGGGGATACCAGAAATAAGAACCTCAAGGCTAACTTTTTCTGTCCTGTAGGCCCATGAACCACATTTGAGAAACATTTCTTAGGCTGACCACCATTTTCTACTTGTTGGTGGTCTTTTTTCAAACAGGGAACAACATAATCTGAGCATTCTCTCACAGTTCTCTTAGAACCAATCCCACCTCCAACCAGCATCCCTTCGCCTCCTTTCCTATCATTTTCATACACATTTTGGTTGCTCTTCAGAGCAGGAATTCATGCTTGCTTTGCTCACTCAATTGCTTGAATTTTTTGGCAAATTTCTTGTAATCTGATTATTATTTTATTAGGGGTATACCATTGTTACTCTCATAGAGTGAAAAGAAAATCCCCACAAATGAAGAAGCAGGGAAGGAAAGCATCCAGAAAAAAAGTAACAGAATAACAATGCAGGAAAAATCATATGATCATAGTAAATGGAAAGAAAAGAAGTAAAATACAAAAATTTGTTAAGAGCACAGATCCTATATTAAATTAACACAAAATAATAACAGCAATAATCACAATAAATAAAGAGGGCAGGAAGGAAGTTTTGCAGGTGATGGATATGTTTATGGCAAAGAATGTAGTGATGGTTTCATCAAATTATATACATTAAATAGGTACAGCTTTTTCTATGTCAATCATACCCTAATAAAGTGGCTTTTTCAAAAAAAAGAAGAAGTAAAGTAAAACCCAGTGGGTGAAAGGTAACAAGCAAAGAATGAAAGGAATGGCAGAGGGCAATCTAAAGGAGTAACAACAGAAGAGTCCAAAGAATTCAATTTAAGTTGCAGGATATAAATCCAGGCTATTAGTAACAAACAATCATGGCAACACTTACAACAGCAACTCCCATTTATAGAGCATCTTTATGCAGGCAGGGTGCTATGCATTGTTTCTTCATCTCCTCTCAGCCTTACCATCATCACAGTGTAAATTTCCTTACCACTAAGGTGAAAAAATAGGCTGGGAGACATTCAGTAGTTTATTCAGGATCACACAGGATGGTGAATGGCAGAACCAGATTCAAGACCATTTCTGCCTTGCTCCAAAGCTTTGATCTTTTTCAGGATATCACATGGCTTTTCAGAAACATAAATGTTAAGATGAGAAAGCAGGGCTGAATGTAAATGAGAAAATGTGTTGTCAATGAAAGGCCTAGAGAAAGAGCATCATCATTCTAGTCAATATAGAAAGAGAATGAGACTGGAAGGTAGGTTCTTGCTTTTTTTTCTTCCTTCCTTCCTTCCTTCCTTCCTTCCTTCCTTCCTTCCTTCCTTCCTTCCTTCTTTCCTTCCTTCCTTCCTTCTTTCTTTCTTTTATTCCTTCCTTCTTTCTTTCATTCCTTCCTTCCTTCCTTCTAGCATCATCATTCTAGTCAATATAGAAAAAGAATGAGACTGGAGGATAGGTTCTTGCTTTTTTTCTTATTTTATTCCTTCCTTCCTTCCTTCCTTTCTTCCTTCTTTCCTTCCTTTCTTCCTTCCTTCTTTTTTTCTTTCTTTCTTTCTTTCCTTCCTTCCTTCATTTAAATATTTTTTATTGATTTCAGATAGGGAGAGAGAGCTAGAAACATCAATGATGAGAGAGAATCACTGATAGGCTGCCTCCTGCATGCCCCACACCAGGGATCCATAGCCTGGGCACATGCCCTGACCAGGAATCAACCGTGACCTCCTGGTTCATAGATTGAAGCTCAACCACTGAACCACACCAGCTGGGCTTTCTTTCTTTCCTTTTTCCTTTCTTCCTTTGTTTTCTTTTTATTTCTTTGTTTTTTCCATCTTTTTAAACATATGATCCAGAAGCTAAAAAGATGAGATTTACGTGGGAATAGACACGGTCATCAGGATGATCTGGGAGGGGAAAGTGAAAAAGTATCAACTCTCATTTCCTACATAATAATATGAAGCGGCAGCAGCAAGAAGGGATTTCAAATGAGATTCTGGAAAAGGTGATGACATTGGAAGTAAATCAAAGTTATCCTAACGCCAACCTTTAGAATCCCCCAATAAGAGCAGATAACTTAAAGGTTACTTATTTAGCACACATGCTAACAGTCCCACAAAAAGGCACTGGGCCAAGGAAGCTTAAGAGCTATGAAAGGAATAAAGCCTCCTTATTAATGATAAGGAAATAACTGAAAATAATTTATCAAAATGAGGGATATTTTACAGAGGTATATGGCAGACGATCAAATTATCTTCAAACAAGAAGAAATAAATATGTAAGAGGAATGATCAAGTTGATGAAAGCTCTCCTGGCTTTGGAAAGGATAAGAGAATGGCAGGGTATGTTTTAAAAATGATACAAAGAAAACTCAAAGGAAGGAAGGAAGCCAAAGTCTTTTTTAAAAAACAAATAAATGCTCCCAGCTGTGGGAATGGCTAATGAAATGCACAGAGAAAGAGGAAAGGATAGAAGCTGAAGCCAAAGAAACAAATACATGACCAAACGAGAAATGTTTGCTACAAAGTCAAGGTAATGAGAAAAAGGAGATCGAGACCGTGAAATGTCTTCTTATGAACACTCTGGTGTTCAAAAAAGCAGAGAAAGTGGTGATGGCTTACACGAGAGGCGAGAGAGGCTAGAAGGAAGGAGGCTGGATTTAAAGGGAGACACATGGGGCTCACTCATATGTGGAATCTAATAATCAAAATAAAATGATGAACAAAATAGATCCAGAGACAAAGACTGTGCAATCTCAGAGGGAAGGTGGGAGTGGTTGGGAAGAGATCAACCAAAGACCTTGCATGCATATACACATAACCCATGGACACAGACAACAGGGTGGGAAAGGCCTGGGGTGGGGTGGGGGTGGACTAGAAGGGGTCAATGGCAGGGGGAGGGAGAGGACATATGTAATACTTTCAACAATAAAGATTAAACTATAAAGTGAGACACACGGGGTTCTAGGCCTAGTACCACATCTAAAGCAACGTGGGGGTTTTTGTGTTTTTGTTTTTAAGGCAACTTTCCTTCCTAAACTCTCCGTGTCTGAATTTCTCTTTTATGTGTAAAATTGGAGAGAAGACATTTTTATACTTATCTTAGCTTCTCAAGCTGGGGCTATTATGAGAAGTCAAATGAGATAATGAGTATGAAGCTTTAACATGGAATCTGGCCCATGGGAAAGAGCTCATAAATGTTCATGACGATGATTAATTATTTATGAGAACCTTAAAAGATGAGACCAGCAAACAGCACTGAAAGAGAAACTGCAGATAGCACAAAGAGAGTACTGCTGAGGAACTATGTGCAGTGCAAAAATAAGTGCACGTAGGGATGGGAAATAATGCTTGAAAATCAGTAAAGGAAACGACAGCTCTCAAATATTTGTTATTTAACAAATACAGCTCAAAATGTGAGCTACCTTGTCAAACTATTTGTTGGAGGAAAAGGACTCCCGGGTCCAACATACTCACTGCTGGAATCTTAAAAGACAACTGAGAATGTCCAGGATCCTGCCGTCAATGAAATATGAGAGATGATTGAAATTAGCTCCACAATGAAATAATGAGGGTTCATAATCGCTGCTTGAAGAGAGAGGAAACATGATAACAATTTGAGGTCACATCCTATATGCCCATCAATAAAGGATGTGAGCTAGGTGAGTTATGGTACTTCCACATCCTGAGCGACTACTAAAAAGGATGTAGTGGTTCTATACATGCTGACAGGGAGAAACCCTTTCTGTGGTGTTCAGTGAGAAAGTGCAGAACATTGTGTATTATTAAATTTCCTTATTTTATGAGAATATTTCATATGGTTATAGGTACATAAATGAACCAGATACACAACAAAGAGTCTGGGAAATGGGGCTAGGATGTGGGAGGGACTTTTTTCTTTTTGATTGTCTACAGAGAAAGGCAAAATGGTACACTGGTTAAACACCCAGGGTCTGCAGGTCTACCCGTGAAGGAACCTCGGGCTGCTTACTTAAAAGCTTTCTGTGCCTAGTTGACCCATCTGTAGACTGAGAATGCTTGTCTGATAAGGCTGTCATGAGGATGAAATGAGACCATGAACATTTCATCCAAACAACACTCAGGACAGGGCCCAGCCCCTGGAACTCTTCATCACTGATGCTTTGAGTATTATTACTACCCCTCTGCAATGTTCAAGGCCTTTTACCACAAGCATGAGCCACTTCCGTAAGTCTTTAAAAGCCTAAATGAGTAGGCTTTTAAGAGAATTTTCTCTAAGAGAGTAGAGAAAATTCATAAGGTTATAAAAACGAAGAGGGATTTTGTGGCCATTCCGGAATGCTTGTTCCTCTGGGAGAGCATAGGCAACATTTTGTTAAGTCTTTCTCAAAATCTTGTGAGTATTTTAATTGGCATTGTATTAAACTTGTGGATTTATTGGAGGAAAACCATTTCACACTGCTGAGCCATCATAGCCAAGATCCAGACATGTCTTTAAGTTTTCTCTTATGTTCTCAGTATAACTTCAAATTTTTTCTTTATATGGGTCTGGGAATTTTTAAGTTTGCTCCAAAATTCTTTTTTATTAATATTATAAGTGAGATATTTTCTTCCATCACATTGTATTACTTGATCTTATTTATATATAGGAAAGCTATGAGCTCTCTCAGATAATAAAGTGTCTTATGGAACTACAATAATTAAAAACAGTTTGGTGCTGAGGAGGAAATGAGAAGATCAAAGAATAGGATAGTGAACCCAGTAACAGACTCTAATTCAAATGGGAATTTAGAATATTCAAATCAAAATAGGAAAATGAATTAACCTGTAAATTACAATATGAAAACTAGCTAACCATTTCAAAAAAATATAAATGTCTTCCTCAGTGTTTACAAGTAAATCCAAATCAATTATAATTTTTAACTGGAACTATAAAATCAGATTAACCAGTGATATTAAAAAAATAAACCTATTATTGGAATAAAACAAAACATAGATAAATTTATTTATAATCTTAGAGTAAGAAATGCTTTCTAGGCAATATATATAAAGCTTAAACACACTAAAGGAAATTAAAATGTTTTTGTGATCAAATCTATCCAAATGTCTGTTTGGAAAAAATATATATCATACAGTCAAATGATGACAAACTAGGTATATATTTGCAACCTTGATTGGGACGAAGTAGGTTTACAGTTGTGAGTACTCAAAACACAGGGTTTATTATTGTATTATTATTTATTAACTAGAGGCCCGATGCACGAAGATTTGTGCAAGAATGGGCCTTCCTTCCCCTGGCTGCTGGTACCACCTTTGCTCCAACCAGAGACACCTTTCCACCTTCCCATGCTGCCCAGAAGCCCGGAGTCTGGGGTGGTGTGTAATGCCTGCATTGTCGCCATGGAAATGACACAAGAGTCTTGCCCCACCCCTGGCCACTCAGTGCCTGTGTATGCAAATTACCCCGCCATCTTTGTTGGGTTAATTTGCATACACACTCCTGACTGGCTGGTGGACGAAGGTACAGTCAATTTTCATCTTACTCTTTTAATAATGTAGATTATTGTATTATTTTCCATATGAATAACTGTAAATCGACTTTTGTCCCACACTGTATATAAAAATGGCCAATTTCCTTAATTTACAATACAAGCCAATTAGGACAAAAACCTGCCAACCCAAATGAAAAATAAAAGGAATAAGGCAACAGGCCATGCACACAGTTGGTAGAAATAAAGTTCTACTATAAATGCAGGAGCTGAAGTCCCAGCGCTCAGGCAGAGCCTGGGGGAGGCCAGAGAGGAGTGGAGACAGACATCTGCCCAGCAGGAGGGACAGCGTGCATTGCTCCTAGACCAGGCAAGTCTGTAAGCTATGGCCCACAGCTGGTCTGTGCTTTATTCCCTAGGATAATTTTGGGTGGTTTCATAGCAGGGTGGTATAGTTAAGTCAAACTCACCTAGATGAGTAAGGTGTGAAAAATGGAGAATTACTCAAATGACTTTTTAGTTTGGTGCTTTTAATTTTTCAAAAAAATTATATCCTGGTATAGTTGCTGCCCAAACCTGATTGAGTTTGTCCCTTCCTGTCCCCTTCTATTGGCAAATGCTCCATCTCATGCATGGAAATGTTTTTTCCTAATCTATTTTATATATAAATGTATACATGTATACATTTGTATGTGGTAATTGTATGCATGGACATATGTCATAATATCTAACATGGAACATTCAGTCTGTGTTGAGTGCTATTAAGTATATAGATATATTTTTAATCCTTAATATTATGTTATTAAATTAGAACTATTTTTTTAAATTGATTTCAGAGAGAAAGGGAGAGGGAGAGATAGAAATGTCAATGGCCAGAGAAAATCATTGATGGGCTGTCTCCTGCATGTCCCCTACTAGAGACCGAGCCAACAACCTGAGCATGTGCCCTTGACCAGAATCGAGTCCAGGGCCCTTCAGTCCACAGGCCATCACTCTATCCACTAAGCCAAACCAGCTAGGGTTAGATAGAACCATTATAATCAGCATCTGTGGTTGATTTAAAAGGGCCAAAATTCTCTGATACTCCTCCATCACCAGGTGAGGTTGAAGTCCCCTCCCTTGATCCCGGGCAGGCTCTGTGACAGCTTTGGCCAGTTAGTTG
Organism: Vespertilio murinus; assembly: GCA_963924515.1. NCBI lineage: Eukaryota > Metazoa > Chordata > Mammalia > Chiroptera > Vespertilionidae > Vespertilio > Vespertilio murinus. The sequence goes on along the minus strand of OZ004704.1, from coordinate 185,386,322 downwards.
TGGGAGAAGTAATACAGTGACAACTTCCAGGCCCAACCCTGAAGCGCAGCCCTTTCTCATCTCTGATATATTCACTTTCAGAGCCCTGGGCTGCCACTGCAAAAAGCCCAGCTACTCTGCAGGAGACACCACCCAGAGAGTCTCAAAGCCCATCAGAGAGGGAAAGGGACACAGCTGAGCCCCGCCTTCCAGTTCATCTCACGTCCAGCCAAGGGACCAGACAATGAGGTTAATTCTTCGTGGTCCATCTAGACCAGATAGCTGTCAGCGGAAAATCACCAAACAGCCCAGCCGGTGCCACAAGGGGCAGAAGAATTGCCAGTAGAGACCTGCCTACATTTCTGACTCACAAAATCATGAGATTTAATAAGAGGATCATTGCCGGAGGCCACTAAATATTGAGGTAGTTTGTTATAAAGCAATAGTTCCACATGTAGAAGCAAAATCACAGTGAGCGAAGTAGCGTGTTCTGAATCACATGAGTAATTAACGATGCAGCTGAGATTCCAGCTCAGGCAGCCTGCTTCAAAAGCCACTCTCAGCCACTCTACTGAATTATTTTTACATCATAATTAACTTTTCGAGATAGGGTATATATAACATCTTGAGTCTTCTTAGCATCTACTCTAATTCTTACTTCATGAAGAATTTGTGCCAAAGGCACATCTCCTCTCTGCATTCACAATTGTCTATTTGTGCTTATTTTCACATCCTTCTGAACTTCAAAAGGTGATGAATTTCCCCAACAGAATTGCCCGTCTTTATTTTAATATAGTAGGATAGAAATCCACATTTCTTTTCAGCCCTTAACATAGATCATATCAGCAGTACTGCTTACTACCAAAAGGGCAGGCTAATTCTGGGATTCGGGCAGTTGATGTCTATGGTATTAGAGGTGGCTTAGTAATTTTCCGAGGAGAAGAGACTCCGGGGTCTTGGCAGTTTCCCTGATAAGCTATCACCCCATCTATTTTATATTAGGATGAATTGTTTACTTGAAAAGAGGGTAGGAGTCAGGCAGAGGATATTTGATACCAGCTTGACAGGCAAGTAGATCTGTACCTGCAGCCTTTCTGGAGCCAAAGAGGTCAGGGGTCGAGGATCCAGAAGTACTGATGAAATCAAGGGACTTCAGTCATTAAACCCTCGGCAATATGCACAGTGGTGTAGACACTGCTGTTTCCAAGGCAGGATAAGTAACATAATGTATGACAATCAGGAAAGCAGGTTCTCATGTGGGTGTTATCTCTATTTGTAGGACATTTTCACAACAAATAGGACTAATCAACAATGCCTAGACTTACTTTCTTTGGTGTCACTTCAAAAACATTTCGATTTCAACCTTTCAGAGACTCACCCCATTGAGAAAAAGAGCTTAACAGTGATAAGCACATAGTATCAACAAGCTTTTCCAGAACTTAAAAATAAAGTTAGCGAATAAGAGGTATAAACTCTCAGTAATAAAATAAATAAGCCATCCTGACCGGTTTGGTTCAGTGGACAGAGCATTAGTCCATGGACTGAAGCATTCTGGGTTTGATTCTGATCAAGGGCATGTACCTCAGTTGTAGGCTTGATCCCTGGCCCCAGACAGGACAGGGTGCATGCTGGAAGCAACTAATCCATGTTATCTCTCTCGATGTTTATCTCTCTCTGCCTCTCCCTCTCCCTTCTCTAAAAATCAATGGAAAAATATCCTAGAGTGAGGATTAACAAATAATAATCCTATATAATAAAAGCCTAATATGCTAAGTGTCTGGTAGTCCAGTGGGTCAATCAACCAATCAAAACATAATATGCTAATGATATGCTAAGGCCACTCAGCTGCTTACTATGATGTGCACTGACCATTAGGGGACAGATGCTCCAACCAGATTAGCTTGCTGCTGGGGTCCAGCCTATCAGGACTGAGTGAAATAGGCTGGACAAGCCCTGGAGTCCTCCCATAGTCCCTCTCTGGCTGGCCAACCTCCTGCATCCCTTCTTGGCTTTGATCGTGCACTGGTGGAGTCCCTCAGCCTGGCCTGCACCCTCTCACAACCCGGGACCCCACAGAGAGCCAGTTTCGGCCTGATGGCAGAACAACCAATTATTATGACACACACTGACCACCAGGGAGCAGATGGTCAATGCAGGAGCTGCCTTCTGGTAGTCAGTGCACTCCTATAGTGGGAGCACCACTCAGACAGAAGCCGGGCTCACAACTGGTGAGCACAGCAGTAGCAGCAGCAGCAGAAACAGCAACAGTGGGAGCCTCTCCCACCTCCATGGCAGCGCTAAGGATGTACGAGGGTCTACTTAGGACCACTCCCCATAGAAGCGGGCCTAAGCCATCAGTCGGACATCCCCCAAGGGTTCCTGGACTGCAAGAGGGCACAGGCCACATTGAGGGACCCCCACCCCTGGGTGCATGAATTTTGTGCACCAGGCCTCTAGTCTATAATAATAAAAGCATAATATGCTAATTAGACTGGACTCCAACCGATGTCCTTCTGAAGCTGCAAAGGAAGCCCGGGTCCCGGGTGCCTGCCAGCAGCCAGAAGGAAGCCCAGGTCCCAGGCGCCTGCCGGTGGCTGGAGGGAAACCCAGGTCCTGGGTTTCAGAGGGAAGCCAGTGCTGGCAGCCAGAGGAAGGAAGGCCTACTCTTGCATGAATTTTGTACATCAGGCTTCTAATAGTAATAATAAAATAAATAAGCCACTGCAGTGTAATATACAACAAAGGGAATACTGTATAGTCAATAATCTATACTAATAATAGCCTAGTTGGTCATCACGCCCTAATGTCATCACAAGATAGCCATCACAAGATGGCCATGAACGCAGCAGAGGTGGGGCCTGGTGGAGGAGGAAGGTCACAGCAGGGAAGGCAACTGGGAGTGATCAGGCCAGCAGGTGAGCAGTTAGGCATCAATCAGGCTGGCGGGGAGCGGTTAGGGAGCAATCAGGCTGTCAGGCAGAAGCAGTTAGGGGCAATCAGGCAGGCAGGCAGGCAGGCAAGCAGTTAGGAGCCAGTGGTCCCAGATTTTGAGAGGGATGTCCAAGGAGTCCCAGATTGGAGAGGGTGCAGGCCAGGCTGAGGGCCACCCCCCTCCTCCTTGCATGAATTTTATGCACTGGGCCTCTAGTATCTTAATAATTTGTTTGGTGACAGACATTAGACATATCAAGGTGATCACATCACATGGAAAATAATCACTATGTTATACGCCTGAAACTAATATAATATTGTATGTCAACTATAATTTTTAAAAAACATGAAATCAATAAGCAAGCAAAAACACCACTAAGTACACTAATTTAATAACTGTTAAATTTGCCTTTCTGAGTTAGACTCTAGAATTCAAAGACTTTAGAGATGAATCAGGCAAATGGTTCTTCCAATAAAAGACAATCACAACGTGAAACAGTGGTTCTATGTACCAGGTGCTGTTCTACACATTTTATGTTGATTCTAACATTTATCTTCACAACCACTCTATGAGGTAAATATTATTATTGTGTCCATTTCATAGACAAGGAAACAGAGGCTCAGAGAGATTCAATAACTTGCCTAAAATGACAAAGAGAGGAAGTGGGGGGAGGGTTTGGTGTTAAATCTTGGACAAATTTCTTCACTGTCCCTCCCTAATTAAAAATTAGAACAGCTCTAATTTTATTCAGTTTTATACAATACCTATTAAGAAATGTATCTATTTGTCAATTATACCACAATAAAATGGGGGGGGGGGTCAGATAAACCCAAGTGAGGAACATTCTACAAAATACCTGACCAGTGCTCTTCAGAACTGTTAAAGTCATCAAAAACAAGGAAAGTCTGAGAAACTGTCCCAGTTAAGAGGGGCCTAAGGGACATGATAACTAAGTGTAATGTGGTGTCCTGGATGAGATCCAGGAACAGAAAAAGGACATTAGAGGAAAACAAAGGGAATCTAAATAAAATATGGACTTTGGTTAATGATAATGATATTGATTCATTAATTGTGATAAACATATTCTACTGATGTCAAATGTCCACAATGGGGAAAGTGGTTGTGTTGTCTATGGGAATTCCCCACTCTCTTCATATTTTTTCTGCAATTCTGAAAATATGTAAAACAAAGTTTATTTTTAAAAAGAAATACATGGTTGATTATTTAAAAAACTATTTGAAAAATCACTATTTTAATCAAACCACTGTTTAAGACTACAAAGCAACAGAAGTCCCCAAGAGTCTCTGGACCTGCCCACATGGGAGTGGGCTGTGCCAGGTCTGAATCAGAGCTCCTCCCTCGCGCACAGAATTATGTTTCTTCCAGTCCGTTCGGCTGCTCACAAATGACACAAATTGCATTGAATATTAGTCCTGTTTTTCTCCCATTTTCTCTCTATTTGTATAAAACATACTGCTGATGGGAAACATAGTTTTATTTTAACCTGCTCCCACTTCTCAAAAAGAAAAGACTTTGTGAGAGGGTTACCAGCTTGAATTTAAGTACCCGACAGTACCACAACCAGTTCTGGAGGAATCAGGCAAATATAAATCTCAATACTACCTATAGGAAAACAGCAATTTAAAAAATTTTGCTATTTGCCATAAATAGAAGCAAACTATAAAGAAATCAAAGCACAATCATGGGTCAAATTTGAACTTGAAACGGTTGCCTCCTAAGCCTTGGGACCTGAGACCTGTCTCTCCTTTTGTTGTAAAGGCAATTATAGAAAAATGCTAAAGAGATACTGGCACCAAACTGAGACTTTCTTTCTGAATAACTGATACTTTTTCCTCCTTTCAGCAACAAAGGCAGTCATACTTCTTTAATGGTTCCTTCCAACCGTATAAGGAAATTCCTGGTGCTCCTAACAAATTCAGCAGGCTTCCAAGAATCAATTATTGATTGATTAAAGGGGGAGTGGAGGGGGCAGACGGGAATATTAGTCTTAGTCTTCTTAGTCTTGGTCTTCTTTAAAATGATAGGGCAAACCAGTGACTAGAAAGAGAAGAAGAAAGCTACAAGTAAATTTTATGTTATAAGAACCAAACACCGCACCATATGTCTCATGATAACCTGTCAACTCAACCCATAATAGGCTGCTCAAGTCGAGAATTGTGACATGGATGGCACTCTGCATTCTCCAAGACTATGCTGAAGCTGCTTCAGCATGTGTGGCGGGTACCCCCACAACCTTCTCAGATCTCTACGCAGAACCCTGGGCAGCCAACATAGAGCTCAGGTTCAAGTAGGTGTTCTTCGATGACGACGCACAGCTAGGAGAACTAGGCCTGCAGAAGGTGGCTACCAGACTGGAGGCAAACAGGAACCAATCCTCCGGGGCTCCTCCAGACCTTCCAACAACTGAGTCATAATTAAGGACCAGTACCACGGCACTTAGACAAAGGAGGTTCTGGGCAAAGACAGTAAAAAATGCACATGTGCACATGCACGCGAGGGAAAATAACGACAAGGAGACTTTCCACAGAGGACACATAAACTATTCAACGTCTGTTCCGAAGTTTATAAGCCAGGCTGTAAAAGAGCGAAATTCCACATTTTTATTTTTTTTTAATCTCTGGTCTTGGTAAAACATATATTGCAGACTACGGTACCAAGTGTGCACATCTGTGAAAAAGAAAAATAACATAGTTGACCGAAAAAAAACGAGCGTGGAATTCACTTTATCAGCGTTTCTAAACACAGCTCTTAAAATAATATCTAAATATAGGCTTTCCACGCCAAAGTGGAGGCAGATGTGCTTTAATATAATATCCTGATGTTTGTCTATTTCCTGATGACCCTTAGACTTCTAGGGTGGGCTTCCATCTTCCCTTTTGAAACAGATGTCGGTAAATGTCTATTCCCAAAACCAAAAATCCTGATCTACAGGGAATCCAACCAGCTTTTTGCTCCTTCTCTCAAATTTACATCAGCCAGACCCCATTCTTAGTCACCCGCTAAGTCTGGCTATAGAACATAATCAGAAAATAAAGCAGAAATTCTTTGATAATTCAGGAGGAAAGCTTTCATTTCAAGCATTCAAAAAACACTAACCTAAACACAGGACCAGAGACAACTCAAGAAAAGTATAATTTTTCCCTTTATCTTCCCCCAAACTCATTTTATACAAACATCTATAATAACCATGCGAACGAAATGTTGCAAAGAGCCTATGAAAGCATTCATCAGCAAGACTGGCTTTGCAGCCCCGGCATGAGCATTGTTAGCCTCTACAGGACACTAACATGGCAGTTTGTCTCTAAATTACCATTCTTTACGCACTTTGGGAATGCTTTGGCTCTCTTCAATAGGCAATCATTTTCCTTTGGAACTCTGTTTATAGTCTTGTAAACAGGCTTTTATTTCCTCTCCCCGCCCCCAACAACTTTTGCAAAAAAGCCAACTTCATGACCCCTGCACAAATATCACAAAGTCTAATAACTCAGCTACAAATGAAGGCAATTTCATGATAAAGTCTTTATGATGCCTTCTTAGAAAATTATTAATAAATCAAATCCTTTTTTTTATAAAAGGCATCAGGGGGACTCATTAAAAAAACCTTTGATCAATCCAAGGACTTTTGACAATGCAGATAATCATCTTTTAATGGATTTGTGTTGTAAGTTCAGACCTTCAGCAATGGCTGAGTTTTAAAAGGGCACACCTATTAATTATTGCTCATCAAAATGTCATACCTCTTGTTTCCTTTTAAAGTCAGCTTTATGGATAGCAAAAAATACTTTGAAATTTTCAAATATCGGAACATTACCAAAAGATAATTATGAGAAAAATTGAGTTTTAAAATTATAATTTTGAAAAAATACTTTGTTTTAGTCTGTTAAACTTTGATTACAGAAAGAAAAACTATAGCTTGTTCTTGGAGATTAATTGTAAACCTTTTTTAAAAAAATTTACTAAACCAGGAGTACCATAAGTTCTGGTCCTTTATTTAACCAGGGTTTTGCACTTGCTAGAAAACAAAACAAACAAAAACAACTAAAAACTAATTCAAAAGTCACAAGGGGAGTAAAATTTTACTAACCAAAGAATATGATAGGAAGAAATAATCATTTTACAGATAAAAACAAATTCACGATTTCCTCAAAAAATGTAGAACCTAGAATTACCATGATCCAGCAGTTTCTTTCTGTGCACACCCAAAAGAACTGAAAGCTGGGACTTGAATGGATACTTATGCGCTAATGTCCACAGGCATACAATTCAAAATACCAAAAGGTAGAGGCCACCCAAAGGTCCACTGACAAATGAATGAATTTTTTAAATGTGGTATACATTTTCCTATTACTCAACCTTTAAAGGGGAAAAAAAATTGTGACACACTACAACTTGGATAAACCTTAAAGAATTATACCCACAAAATAAGTCAGAACCAAAATGAATATACTATATGATCCTACGTATATGTGGTACCTGGAGTAGTCAAATTCATAGACATGCAAAGCAGAACAGTCGTTGCCAGGAGCTGGGGAAGCAGGGACAGGGGAGTTACTGACTAATGGGCATGGAGGTTCAGTGTTACAAGATGGAAAGAGTTCTGATGGGTGGTGCTGAGGGCTGCCCAACAATGAGAATGTACTTACAGCCACTGAACCGCACACCTAAAAATGCCTGAAAAGGTAAACTTTATGCTATAGACAGGGTGCCCCAAAAATGTATACACACTTCAAATAAGTATAAAGGTAGTATTTATTAAAATATATTTCATGCCCTAACCGGTTTGGCTTAGTGAATAGAGCGTAGGCCTGCAGACTAAAGAGTCCCAAGTTCAATTCCGATCAAGGGCATATACCTTAGTTGTGGGCACATCCCCACTAGAGAGTGTACAGGAGGCAGCTGAATTGATATTTCTCTCTCATCAATGTTTCTAACTCTCTATCCCTCCCCTTTCCTCTCTGTAAAAAAAAATCAATAAATTATATTTGAAAAAAATAAATTTCATTTTCAAAATGTAATATAATCTACAGATATAGTGTATATACATTTTGGGGGACACTCTGTAAATTTTACCACAATAAAAATCGGTAGCATTGTGAGCTATGTTGATCACAAGTTCATTTTTTAAACCAGAATCAGATTATCAAGGAAACCCAGATCCCCAAAAAGCATCCTGATTGGTCAGAACAGTGTCACCCAAAGGTCCATTGACAGATGAATGAACAGCAAAATGTCAATCCCTATCAGACCTTTCCTGATATCCAAGACACGGGCTCTGCCTTGTGGCTCTGTGAACAGTCAGCACAGGGAATGGGTTTATTTTATTCTAGAGGCCCGATGCATGAAATTTGTGCAAGAGTTGGCCTTCCTCCCCCTGGCTGCCGGCACCGGCTTCCCTCTGGCACCTGGAACCCAGGCTTCCCTAACATCCCTGCTTCGTCTAGTCTAGAAGGGTGTCCAGAAGGACATCTGATCTAATTAGCATATTACACTTTTGTTATTATAGATTTCATCCTGGTCCCTTTCTTTCCAGAGGCTGTTCCACAAAAGGTTACTTCTTGGTAGTACTTGAATAAACTTCCTGTTGTCACTGTTTTTTTGGTTTTGTTTTGTTTTATCTTACTACAACATTGTCTTCAAAAAAGAAGGCAAGAAAAAGAGGGAAAGAAAGCCCTTTGAGGGAGAACCAATAATGAGGAGTTTAGAAAATAGAGGATTGAACATTTTTTAAAAATATATTTTATTGATTTTTTTACAGAGAGGAAGGGAGAGGGATAGAAAGCCAGAAATATCGATGAGAGAGAAACATCAACCAGCTGCCTCCTGCACACCCCCCACCGGGGATGTACCCACAACCGATGTACATGCCCTTGACCGGAATTGAACCTGGGACCTTTCAGTCCGCAGACAGACACTCTATCCACTGAGCCAAACCGGTTTCGGCAGGACTGAACATTTTTGATGGATGTGAAAGTTAACTCAGAGGAGAGCTAGATTTTAGTAAAGTGTTAGATACAATTGTCAGATTAGGGAAAGGAACTCACATGCACATGTAAGAAACAAGAAACAAGGCCATCTGCACATTTAACTCCAAGAGTCCAGTATATATTTATTTAATGCTGCATAAGAAAACTTAATCAAGAACTTACATTCCGTGAGAAAGAAAAATGCCAGGTTATCATAGTGTCATACACAAAAGATTTGAACTTATTAAGCTGATTATGTTGTTAAAGTTGAAAATGTTACCTGACCACCTCAGATTAAATATGAAGAGTGTTCTCATAAATATAATATCAACAGATCAATACTGAATTTAAAATAATCAACAAAAAATAAGTTTTAAGGCAGCATAGCATATAGAAAATATATTTTAATATAAATATTATATGCTCAGACATAAGGAATATGACTTTGCAAAGTATCTAGAGGCAATGTGGATAAATGTTGAAAAAAATAATCTCTAGTCCAATAAAATACTATGTAGTTGAAAACAGAAAAAGATAATTTGCAGTAGTTGCTGATTTTACACCCCCAGGCATAGAGAGAAATGAGACAGACTATATAAATGGTATAGGTCTCATGATGCTAAATGAATGGACACCTTACCATTTACAGCTCATTGCTTAGTATCAAAGTCCCAAGTTATATGAAGAACAATTTTTGGTGTTGTTGTTAATCCTCACCCGAGCATATTTTTCCATTTATTTTTAGAGAGAGTGGAAGGGGGGTGAACAGACACAGAGAGAGAAACATTGATGTGAGAGAGACACATCTATTGTTTGCAACCTACATGAGCCCCCACCAGGGCCAGGGATCAAGCCCGCAACTGAGTACAGGCTCTTAACTGGAATTGAACCCTGGACTCTTCAGCTTGCAGGCAAAAGCTCTATCCACTGAGCCAAACCAGCTAGGACACTATGAAGAACAATCTTAAGCCAGTGAGCTCAAAAATAAACTTAAAGAAAATCTGCATGTAATTATATTAAGTTTCACATTGATGAGAGCTACCTAAGAAATCCTAGCTTTTAATAAGTAAATCAGAAAATAGGACTGTTATAAAATATACACAATATAAATAAGTACATGCATAGAATGGGTGATTTTTTTAAAAAAAAAACCTTATATACTAGGTTCAGTGATTTTTAAACATCTTTCAAAATAAAATTGAAGGGTAACTTGAAGTATATTACAGAGTTAGAAAAACTGCAACAATAACAAAAAATTCTTAGTTAACAAAGTTCAAAGTTTCCAGACATCGCTGGAAAGAAATCACAGTCTCTATAGAAGCACCAATTTTTAAAGAATTATCCGATTTTTAAAGCATTTTTTAATTAAATTATTATTTGTGTACATATATTACCATTGCCCGCCCCCAAAAAAAAAACATTCCCTCCCTCCCCAGAGTTTTGTGTCCATTGGTTATACTTATATGCATGTGTACAAGTCCTTCGGTTGATCTCTTATTTCCCCCATATTTCCCTCCCCTCCCCGCTGTAATTAGATAGTCTGCTTGTTGCTTTACTGTCGCTATATTTAACTTATGGTTCATCAGTTTATAATGTTCTTTATTATTCATAAATGAGTGAAGTCATGTGGTGTTTCTCTTTCATTGACTGGCTTATTTCACTCAGCATGATATTCTCCAATTCCATCCAGGTTGCTGCAAATGATGAGAATTCCTTCTTTTTTATGGCAGCATAGTATTCCATTGTGTAGATGTACCATAGTTTTTTGATCCAATCATCTGCTGATGGACACCTAGGCTGTTTCCAAATCCTAACTATTGTAAATTGTGCTGCTATGAACATAGGGGTGCATATATCCTTTCTGATTGGTGCTCCTATTTTCTTGGGATATATTCCTAGGAGTGGGATTACTGGGTCAAATGGGAGTTCCATTTTCAGTTTTTTGAGGAAACTCCATACTGTTCTCCACAGTGGTTGTACCAGTCTGCATTCCCACCAGCAGTGCACGAGGGTTCCTTTTTCTCCACAACCTCGCCAACACTTATCGTTTGTTTATTTGTTAATGTTGGCCGTTCTGACAGGTGTGAGATGGTATCGCATTGTTGTTTTGATTTGCATCTCTCCGATAAGTAGTGACTTTGAGCAGTTTTTCATGTGCCTCTTGGCTTTCCTTCTGTCTTCTTTTGAGAAGATTCTATTTAGTTCCATTGCCCATTTTTTAATTAGCTCATTTATTTTCCTTTTACTGAGTTGAATAAGCTGTTTGTAGATGTTGGGAATTATCCGATTTTTTAATTTGGTGTGGAAATGCATGAATGTTGATACTTGGAAAATTCATTTTTTAATTCTCACCCAAAGATATTTTTCCATTGATTTTTAGAGAGAGTGGAACAGAGGGGGAAAGACAGAAATATCAATGTGAAAAAAACGAATTCTTGATTAAAGGGAACTGAGTATCTCATATTAAAAGCATAAAAAAATGGAAGCTATAAGCTGAAGCCGGTTTGGCTCAGTGGTAGAACGTCGGTCTGCGGACTGAAAGGTCCCGGGTTCGATTTCGGTCAAGGGCATGTACATTGGTTGCTGGCACATCCCCAGTAGGGGGTGTGCAAGAGGCGGTTGGTCGATGTTTCTCTTTCATCGATGTTTCTAGCTCTCTATCTATCTCCCTTCCTCTCTGAAATATCAATAAAATATATTTTTTTAAAAATAAACATAAATAAATAAATGGAAGCTATGGAAACTCCCTCAAATGCAAATGTTAGTTTAAAGCAATTAATTTGAAGAAAAGTAATTTAAAATCCCAAATAATAGTCGAAAAATATCAAGTATTTATTAAATCAAATTGTTCCAGATAAAATACAATTGCTTCTCTAGGCAAAATATAAAGTTTGTTTAGGAAATAACACAGAATTATATGGGGAGGTAATTAATAAAAAAATATGATGTAGTATTTAATAAAGTGCTATCTGAAATAAATTTAAATTAGCATGAAAGTAAACATCGTCAAATAAATTAAATATTGGCTAAACTATTTTAAACAAAGGAAATGGATAAATGGCCCAGTATCCAACTGAGACAAGATATTTGGCAGAAGATCTAGTCTCTCTGGTCTCAATAAAAATTTTATTAATAACTTGGAACAGAAAATGAGCATTAGGTTATTAATATTGGTAGAGGTTTTATTTTGAATAGGCAAAGGTTGTGCTCACATACACAAAGATCTGAAAGAATTGGATCTAAAGCCAGAAAATAAGTTAAGAGTCAGCTTAGAAAAATGCAAGCTACCATAGCCTGAGAAAAAAGCGTTTGAAACTAATTTAATTCCATGGGAAAACATGGCAATCGTAATGCCAAAGAGACTCTCCAAGGAATAGCAGACAGAATGTTAAGGAACCACTTTAAAGAGGATAGGAAATAAAAGCAGGCCAGAGTCTTCCCAGTGCCATGTGCATTTCCTACTCGTGGCCGTCTGCCATAAGTGGACAGCAATGATTAGCCAAGGTGAGGCTGAGAGGCTAACTACACCGCCTGACCACTTCCATCACAGACAGTGGGAAGAGAAATGGTGAAGTGTGTGGCAGAATCCCATGCTTGCTGAACCCTGCCTCTCATCAACATCTGAGTTTTTTTACTTTCAGGTGAACTAGAAAAAACACACAAAGCCTTTTGCTACTGATGATAATCAATCCTGTGAGATGGGTCGATGGCGCACCAGACTGGGAGCCAGCAAATCTTCCACTGACCAGCCTCCTTTTCCTCCTTTGTACTGCAAAGAGATTGAACTATGCCTGCCACTCCTAATGTTCTACAGCTCTGAGTGTTCATGGTGGTTACTGAGGTCTTCAGAAAAATCAGTTGCATTTGGAACCAAGAGCCTGTGGTAAACTTGGACACTATAATACTCGGATAGAAGAGGCTGAAGATCTAAATGAAAAAAAAAACAAAAAAAAAAAAACAAAACAAAACAAAACCTGTAAATTCTTTGGGTTCTTATTTATAACTAGAGGCCTGATGCACGAAATTCATGCAAGAGTAGGCCTTCCTTCCTACAGCTGCTGGCAGTGGCTTCCCTCTGACATCTGGGACCTGGGCTTCCTTCACAGCCCCAGCTTCATCCAGAAGGTCATCCAAAAGGATGTCCAGATGGACATCTGGTCTGATTAGCATATTATGCTTTTATTATTATAGATTAACTAGAAGCCCAGCATGTGAAATCACGCAGCCCCACCCATCATGTGTACACAGTCTCCTGGTAACTGGTATTTGGTCATTACGGCGTTACGACCACTGTGTTTTTATGATATAGATATTTACTGAGTGTTTCCTATTACTAGGCACTGTGCAAAGTACTTTACGTGGATGATCACATTTAATGCTTAGAAAGAATTCTCCAATGTAAGTATGACTATTATCTCCCTTTTATAGACAACCACTCTGAGTCTCAGAGAGGTTAAAATTCTTAACCAGAGTTGTACAACTAGTGAGTGGCAACATACATGCCCGGGCAAAGACTTCACCAGTCTTTGGTAAACTGAGAAAATTAAGGATAATAGCATTCAATAAGGATCTGAATAGATAAAATGACAACTGGTACACAGGTTCGTGTGCACTGTCTATTGAGAGACAGCACAATGAGGGAAATGACACAGAGTCTGCTGAGTGCTGCTCAGTGCCAGGCACAGTGCGAGACCCTTTACAAATACCCCCTTAATCCCCACAATAACACTCTGAGATAGATGTTCCTGTCCTCATGTGATAGGTGAGCACCCAGAAGACAGCTTCTCATTGAGGTGTCCACACTTGGACAGTGGCCCCCAGAAATGTGGCAAGTGTGGGACTCAGTCTGAGGGAAGATGAGGAGGCCCCATTCAGGAAGAAACCTAAAAGGATGGGCTGCGGTGTCCCAGTTCATCTGGCCAAGTTAAGAGACATGAGGTAGACTTTTTAGCTTGACAGACTTCAACTTCCTACCATCTTCCTGTCTGCACCCCAGTCTCCCTTTGAGGAGCGTTTCCATTCGTATGGTCTTGGTGAGAAGGGAAAATGCCACTACTGCCACCCACCATGGATGCCGAGGAGGCCCAGGCCTCCCTCTCCCCCACTCTGTGCAGCCTTCTTGGGGAGCCCTTCAGGTAGGCTGAGCCAAGTGAATGTTGTCTCCCAGGAATCCAGATCCTGAACATGTGTGTGTGTGGGGGGGGGGGGGACAGGATGTACAGGGGTCACACTTCTCATATCCGTGTATCTGCTGTGCAGAGCAGCCCGATCCCTACATGAGGCCTGAGACGAGATAGCTCTGATGTCTGATCTTAAGGAGACTGGTTGCTCCCCATTCTTTGAATTTGCTCTTTAGCATCCCACTGATTTAGGAAGCCCCAAGTGCCCTTCCAACAAATTCCCTTTTTGTTTAAAATAAACAGAGCCTGTTTCTATTGCTTGCAACCAAGGGGCTAAATGCTACAGGCTGTGGGTGAAAACAAAGTAAAGGCGCATATTCCCAGAGCATTTATAAACCATTCTTACCAGAGCCCCTCAGGGTCAGCGCCTGCCCCCAGCTTCTTACGCACTGAGGGACCTCTGCCTGGTCTGTGGCCAGACGTCAGCCCCTTCTCTCTCCCACCCCCACGTCCTCAACCCCCTTTCCCCGCCCACCAGCTTAAACAAACAGTGCACAACGGTGCAATATAGCAACCAAGTTCTGTGATTTGTGCTGTTTGTCATTTTGATATCTGACCCCCTTGAAAGGAAACCCTTTAGTGATGAGGTAATAAAAACAAATGCTTGAAGAACTGTTGTAGATACTGCATGTACTGATTTAAAAAAAAGAAAAAAAAAGATAAAGCTTTTAAAATCAGGTCCATAATTGTCCTGTATGAAAGGTGATTGCTCACTAATGAGTCAAGTCATTAAGCTTCCCCTTCCTTTACTACATCCTTGCACACGCATGCACACACACACACACACACACACACACACAAAACAATGTACCTTGAATTACTTTTCACCCAGATCAAAACAGAAAGGCAAAGCCACCCCTGTATGCTAATAGTTTAAAAGCTTTTCTCGGTAGAATGAACAAAAGTCCACTCAAGAAGTTTCACATTCCGAGATGCTATTATCTAGGTGTTGGAAGAAAACCCTCCTGAGGCTGCTGGGAACGTCTCCTCACAGAAGGCTCCACCCAAGTGAGGATGCTGGACAAAAGCTCTGCCATGAAGAGGGGCTGAGGGCGCCTGGGAGAAGACGGAGCCGCTCAGAGGGCACCATCCACGGGGGCCGTCCACAGTAAGGCGGTGCTGCCCTCGCGACTGTGGCCGAGAGAGAGGAGGGTGGGAGAAAGCGTTCCAAGACGAAATCCAGGAAAGAAGCAATCTGCAGGAGAGTGTTCCCTGAGAGAATGTGGAGTAAGAAATATAATGCAATTTCTTCTGAAAGTTTTATTTCTAGGAATGTTGTTAGAGCATGGGCCCATGAAGATTTATAACTAGATTTTCTCTGACTGATTTTCTATGGGTTCTAATATATGCCAGTAGAAAAATGCTTGTATAAACAGAACAGAATAGCATTTTATTCTGCCATGAACCAGCCCATTGGAATAAAAAAAACAACCCAAAACAACCTCTTAATTGCCTATTTGCACTAAGCACATTTTTGCCCTCATTTTGTCTGGCTGGAAGCCAGCATCTTTGCAAACAACCTCACGCCCATTCGTCTTCATAACACCTATTACCAAGTACTATATTGCAGACTCCTTGAAAATCTAGTACAACCCAAAGTCAATAGGAGGTCCTCCTGCCCTTTGGAGACCCCCCAAAATTGGCTCAAATCTCCAGATTCCATAAGCTGGGGCAGTCCAGACTCCACCCCCAGGATTTCCACAAAGCCCCTCAAGGCCCTAACTCAGGATGGCCTCCTGCGGGCTGGCTCCATGCTGGTCTGCCGCTATGTGAATGCCAGGCCGCCTTCTGCCCGCTCTGAGCAGGAGCGAGGCAGCATCACCGAAGGTGTTGAGAGGCAGTTGGAGGGGGCATTTCCGCCTCAGAAATTCACATGGAAACTGACACTGCAGTTCTTAAGTGTGCTTTCAGCCCCTGCATCTCTAGGGGCCCAGAGCCCGTCACACCTAGCAGGCAGGACTCTGGGTCTTTTCTATTTTTTAAATACATTTTATTGATTTTACACAGAGAGGAATTAAGAGGAATAGATAGTTAGAAAGGTCGATGAGAGAGAAACATGGATCAACTGCCTCTTGCACACTCCCCACTAGGGATGTGCCCGCAACCAAGGTACATGCCCTTGACCGGAATCGAACCTAGGACCTTTCAGTCCGCAGGTCGACGCTCTATCCACTGAGCCAAACCGGTTTCGGCAGGCCTCTGGGTCTTATTCTTTCCTTTCCAGGCCATCCAGCGCCACTTCTCTCTTGCCACCCTGGATGAAACCTTGGCACTGCCCATTCCCCAACCTCGCATCATCTCTCCGTCCATAATAGTTATTATCAACATCATGGTGCCTTTTCCTGATGAAGCAAGTTACCATGTGAAGAGAAATTTGGGTGCCAGCCATTAAGATAATAAAATTTTGTTTCCCTTGTTAGAGGAAGGAAATGTGAGTAGAAATTATTAGACAAAGGGAGGTAGCTGGTGTCAGGGAGTTGGGGAACTTCTGCCTGCCACCCCAGACATGAGCTAGCGCGTGGCCCGTTGGCCAAGGCTGAAAGGACTTCAAATGCGCTCAGACCCTCAAGTGTCTCCTTGATTCAGCGCGACCAATCCAAAGATGTGACCTTGTGCTTAATGCGCTGTGGATGCTTTTTACATTTTAGTTAAGAGACAAATGTCCCAGATCTCCTTCTCTACCTATAATATAAAATAAATATTTTTATTGATTTCAGAGAAGGAGGGAGAGAGAGAGAAAAAAAATCAATGATGAGAGAGAATCGTTGATCGATCAGCTGCCTCCTGCATGCCCCGACTGGGGACTGAGCCCACAATCCAGGCACTTGCCCTTGACTGGAATCAAACCTGGGACCCTTCAGTCCGCAGGCCAATGCTCTATCCACCAAGCCAAACCAGCTAAGGTTCTCTACCTACTTTAATCTGATTCTCTATGCAGTTTGACATAAGTTGTTGCTCTCCTAATATTGCGACCCTCCTGCTTTTAATGTCATCATGAATTGAAATGTACCAGGCACTGTGGACAGGGTTTGTCAGAAACTGGAGAGGTGGTAACTATCTGGAGAGAGAGGGCTGGGGGGTGGGGAGGTAAGCAAGGAGGGAAAACACCTCAACAGAAAATAATGCCCTTGAAACAATAGCATCGGAGCTTCAAATAACAGTGCATTGCCTTCTAATTTCAATTTGGTGTGTGCAGAATTCTTTCTTTTCCAATGCCAAATCCTGCTTGAAACATGCAATAAAAATTACTGCCTGAAACATGGTGATAGCACTTAATCCTCTGGCAATACATTAGAAAGGCTTTCAACTTTAAACTGTGGCCTGCCACACGGCTGCTCTGCTCATGAAATTATTTATTCATGCCTTGGTTTCCAAAGTCCTTTTTTATGCGCTTTCTATCAGCCAATAACGGGCTGGAGCACTTATGTTCTCAGTTTGACAGATTCCACGTTATGAGTCTGGAAGTTCGATGCCTGGCACAGAGTTGCTGCTAGGAGAGAGCCATGGGCCTGGCTGGGTGGGTTTCAGCCTCAGGAAGCTGCAAGGACCCTCCGTGACCAGAAGGACCACACGGAGGGGGGTCTGGAGTGAAAGCTGAGGAGAGAGGAAGGCAATCTGGGAGCGCTCGGAGACTTCCCGCAACTGTGTCCTGACCGTCTAGGGTGGTGTGTACCGAAAGGGAGAAGAAAGCTCACAGGATACAGGATACATCTCTTCATGTCAGTGATCATTAATTAGTGCCATATGTGCAACCACGGGGCTGACTTCCCTTTTTTGAATATGAAGAAGGTGGGGAGAGGGTATCGATTTGCTGAGCAAATTAAAAGTGGAAGCAGATTACAAAAGAAACAATTTTAAGAGACCAAAGTGATTTGAGGCACTTTAGTATATATTTATTTTTTAAAAAAATATATTTTATTGATATTTCACAGAGAGGAAGGGAAAGAGATAGAGAGCTAGAAACGTCAATGAGAGAGAAACATCGACCAGCTGCCTCCTGCACACCCCCCACTGGGGATGTGCCCGCAACCAATGTACATGCCCTTGACCGGAATCGAACCCGGGACCTTTCAGTCCGCAGACCGACGCTCTACCACTGAGCCAAACCGGTTTCGGCGAGTATATATTTATTTACAAGCAACTTATCTCCAAGGAAAGGTAAGGCCACGGTGGGGAGAGAAGCTTATTAAGATAATTCTAATCCACTCATTAAAGTTGAACAGCCAGTGTGTGATTCTTGAGTAGTTTAACCCTTTCCTGATTTTTCTGACTTGGTTAATTCCCATTATTAAGAATTCTTCTTATAATACCACAGAACCTCTTTCTCAGAACTTATCACAGATAACAGTTGTACTCAACTTTGTGTGTATGTGGGCTTTTTCCTTTCCACTGGTCCCTGAAGACAGACTAACGCTTTCTACTGAAGAATGCTATGAATACTATAAAGTTAAATATATTTAAAATATTTTAATTTTTTAAAAATATATATATTTTATTGATTTTTTACAGAGAGGAAGAGAGAGGAATAGAGAGTTAGAAACATCGATGAGAGAGAATCATCGATCAGCTGCCTCTTGCACACCCCTCCTACTGGGGATGCGCCTGCAACCAAGGTACATGCCCTTGACCAGAATCGAACCCGGGACCTTTCAGTCCGAAGGCCGACGCTCTATCCACTGCACCAAACCGGTTTCGGCTTTAAAATATTTTAATTCAGATTTTCCATTAAATACTTGTTATAATGAAATGGTGTAGTAAGTCAACAAAATAATAATAATTGTGTATTAAAATAAAAAATGTTATTCTGGTAATATACTGGCAATCATGGACAATGGTAATATCCCTTTGCTTTTATTACTGTGAAAATATTTTTTTAAATAGTGAAGCTCAAACATCCCTTGCAGTATGGTTATGTAAATGTAATACCCTAAAGTATAACCCAATGAGCTATATTCTCACCAGAAATAAGCCAGACTTAAATTCTTTGATCTTTGTTGCCAGTATACATTAGAGGCCAAGTGCATGAAATTCGTGCATGGGTAGGTCCCTAAGCCTAACCTGCGGTCAGGGCCGATTAGGGCCTTCCGGCTGCTGGCCAGGGCTTTCATTCGGCGCTGCCCCCTGGAAGTCAGTGCGTGTCATAGCAAGCAGTCGAACTGCTAGTCTCACAAACTCCTGAGGGACACTTTGCCTAAAATATATATATATATATATATATATATATATATATATATATATATGTATATTGCTTTTTTCTTTCTTGGTCATTCTGTGTAAATAGGTCGCCTTTCCTTTTTAAAAAAATATATTTTATTGATATTTTACAGACAGGAAGGGTGAGAGATAGAGAGCCAGAAACGTTGATGAGAGAGAAACATCGGCCATCTGCCTCTTGCACACCCCCTACTGGGGATGTGCCCACAACCAATGTACATGCCCTTGACCGGAATCGAACCCGGGACCTTTCAGTCTGCAGACCTACGCTCTACCGCTGAGCCAAACCGGTTTTGGCAATAGGTCACCTTTCCACCGTCCAATACCTCCAATTCTCTTCAGATTGTTTTGCTTCAGCCCACTGGCCTTCCTACTACTGATTATTCCAAGCCTGGCCCCACCTCAGAGTGCTGGCATTTGCTGTCCCAAACCTTTGCAAGGCTTGTTCCTCCTCTTCCTTCTGGTTACTTGAGAGAGAGCTTTCCTGGCCATACTTACCATCCCCATCCCCAGTACTCTCCAGCACACTACCTTATTGCATTTGCCTACTGGCACTTATCCCTACCTAACGTCACCTTCTTTGTGGGCTCATTGGTTTGTAGACTTGTCGGTGTTAGGTCTCCTCACAAGAGCACAAGGTCCTTGAGAGCAAGGAACTATATCAACTTTTCATGTTTATAGCCCCAGTGCCTAGCATGGTGCCTGTTATGTAGTAGGCACATCATAAATATTTCCTAAATGAATGAATGAACCAAAAGCGAGGTGAGATAGATGAACCATCTTTACTACATAATGTCCCAAAAGTTTGATAACTTGTTCTTCGATGAGGTGACATAATAGCATGTGCACTTTGTTATTAATGTGTCTGATGTCAGCTGAGTCATCCAGCTGTCCAGATATTTAACGGTGCACTTCAACATGTGCACATGTCTTTATTTGGTTCCCACAACTATCCCCTAAGTAGGCAGGGTGAGGACAGAGGCAGAATCACTCGTGTTTTCACATATGAAGAAACTGAGTTCAGAGAGATTAAATTGCTTTCTCAAGCCTAGCCCCATCAGGCCTGGGTCTTCAGCCCAGGCTTGTTTAGCTTCCCTGCTACCCCACCCGTGTCTGTCTTGTTTGCAAAAAATATATACATTTATTTAGTTCTTCTTCTAAGAAACTTCTATTGAGCACCCACTATTCACTGTTAAGAACTCTTTGGGCTTGTGTACTTCCAGGAAATATGACTTCGTAGCTCTTCCTGAAAGGGCAGATAGGATTTCAATAAAAAATAAATAAAAAGGAGAGAGACAACATGCTAGGGAAAGGGAACAAAATGGAACAAGAAAATGTGATGTATTTTTGAGAAACTAGTAAGGAGGTAATTGAAGGAAATATCTGAATGGAGGGAAAACATTGAGGTCGGACTAGAATTGATGTTACATGATAATTGCTGCTTGGTGCTTTTCACATTATCAGAATGGGTTCTTTTGAGTCCTGTAAAATGTGAAGCCAGTTGCCATAGAAATGCAGTAATCATTGCCATAAAGGAAGCCAGGCTCCTGGGCTCATCGGCACATCCCCAGAGGGAGGTGTAAAGGAGGCAGCTGATTGGTGTTTCTCTCTCATCAATGTTTCTAATGTTAGGGGGGGTAAGAAAATGGCATCCCGAAGCCCCAAAGTTCAGATTCATACAGATCTGTGGCCAAAGTTACTCATTTTTAAACTTTGAAATTCTATGAATTAAATGCTTGGTATGAAATAACTACTTATGGCACAAAATTCTTTTGCATCCAGATCATCTTTAATTTTGCAATCCATGAAGGTAGAAAGTCAGAGAAATGTTTAAAAATATTTAAATTTACTTTAAAAAATGAATTTTTTTCATGGTTTTTACTTACTAAGACTCGAGCTGTATGACTAAATAGATCTATGGCAACACACAGATGTCATAGAAACATTTCACATATACACACACACACCTCACACAGCACCACTATGTGGTATATGAAAATACGCTTTAGGCTTTGACAGCATTTTCTTATATCTTGAAATATATTCAAATTTATTCCTTAAGCAGAATCTAATCATTTTAATAGCTAACTTGAGTTAATTAGCCATGTAATTTATTTACTTTAGAGTGGAACATTTGCAAGATGATCTAAGAAATCGGTGGTTGAGAGCTTTTCAATCTTAGAGATGTAGCTTTTAACGAGTGCGTGTACTATGTATATTTTCATAAGTGACATCATATTTGTATATAGACATTCCTTAGTGCTTTGTTAAATATCAATGACTGGCCTATTTGATTCTGGATAAAATTTTCTTATTATTGTGGTTATCAGAAGTGTAGACTATGGAGTCAGACAAAATGAACTCAGATCCCAGGTCACATTACTGTGTGATCTGGGGAAATAAGAATTTCCTACTTCATTGGGTTGTTGTCAGAATGAACTGAAATCCACGTACAGTGTTTTGACAATATCTCACATATATAAGCCACTTAGTAATTATATACATTAATAATAATTACCTTAAAAAACAACAATAATCACTTCTTGAGTGATCACTACTATGTTCTAGTTGCCTTCAAAATATTATTTCTAATCTCCATAGGTTAAATAATAGTATCCCATTTTACAAATGTTAGAGAGAGAGAGAGAGAGAGAGAGAGAGAGAGAGAGAGAAATTAATCAACTTACCAAATTGCTCCAATGGTAAATGGCAGAGCTGAGTTTGGACCATACTTGACCCACTTTGTTCTTTTTTTAAATTTACCCTGCTATCTCTAAAATACCATGACATACCTCAGATGCCTCAGTAAGCCATGATAATGTATAAGTAACAGTGAAACAGATCAGAAAGCTGGCAGAAAGAAATTAGATTTTTTTTTAAATTCATAGACTAGTGTGTCCCATTGAGAAGTGTGTATTCATACACATTCAGTTGTATGAATCATTGATATTCTATGATGTGCTCCACAATCTAGAAAAAATGCACGTCAACAATTATTTAGGATCAAAGATTTTACTCTACTTGCGAGCTACTAAGTTAATCAGCACAATTTCATGGATGCTGGTAGAAGACACAGACTCCTGGGTCAGAGATGAAGGACAATTAAGCACTAGCAATAGCCAGAGTATTGACATTTATTTGTGTCAGTTCTCAAGCCTCAGCTCCCAATTCTGAGGCCACAGGAAAGCAGGCTGCATTAATAGAGGAGAATCCTGAGATGAGGGAATCCAAATCTTTCATAATGGGTTGTGGAAACATTCAAGCTTTCTCTGGCAGACTCGGTCTATATTATACTGGACAATAAGGATGCCCGTGCTTTGCCCAAGGGGAAGGCACTATCTTTCAAGCTGATCACTTACAAACATTCTTAGAAGGACTGTACAGCCCTCGCCAGTTTGACTCAGTGGGCAGAGCATCAGCCTGTGGACTGAAGGGTCCCAGGTACCTGGGTTGCAGGCTCCATCCCCAACGCTAGTCTGTGGTGCATGCAGGAGGCAACCAATTGATGTGTCTTTCTCGTGTCAATGTTTCTCTCTCTCACTGCCCCCCCTTCCACTCTCTCTAAAAATCAGTAGGAAGACAAATCAGGTGAAGATTAAAAAATAAAATAAAGAAAGATAGTATAGAACAAAGAGCAGCCAGTGTCTCTGCTCAAAACACATACAAAAATGAGAGGGACTCATAAATGAGAGGGACCCATGGAGAATTATGGCCAAGAATATGATAAAAAGAAAATGCCACTTGGAATAATCTCTTTGTGAGTATTATGAAACCTCTGTCTCAGGGCTTCATTTTCCCATCCTAAGGTCCTGTCGCCTCCAGTGAGGCTGATCAGTGTCGGAGCCAGCGCTAACAATTTACTTAATGTCAGCTTTGCGGAGCCAGAAAACACCCCTTCTAATCTGCCAGCTGGTTTGGAGCCTGATGCTCCGCATCCTCACAGCTGCCTCGACCGTGTTCTTTGCGGTGGGTGAGTGATACCCCGGGAAAAGGAAAGCGATGTTTCTTCTTTCACTTGAACCCTGCTCCCTATCGACACTCTGTGAAAGATCGAGACAGCTCATTTCAAGCCCACTCCACAACTGTGCCATTGCTGTGGAAGGAACACAGGGTCGGAGTTCTGATGGGGAACCTCCATGGTGAACCCTGGCTTGTAGGGCTCCCAGGAGTGGCAGCAGGAACGCAGAAGAAGAGGCAAATCTCGCAACCCACCCTGATATTTCTTCAGAAGTAGAAGGTCCCAGAAAGGGACGGTCTGGGGCTCTTTTCCAGAGATATCCTTTCATCATTGGATTTCCCAGTCCTTCCTACTTCTTAGAAAAGCTCCAGACATCAAACCTATTTTACCTCAGTGTGGCTAACAGTAATCTCTTATTTGGGAGGGGTATGAGGAAGACTTGAGTTTTAAGTCCATTCTTCTAATAAATAAGTCATTGTCTCCAATTAAGAATAATCATAGCTCATTCTTAATTTAATTTCATGGATGTTGGTAGAAGACACAAGACTCCTGGGTCAGAGATGGACAGTTAATTGCAAGCACTAGCAATAGCCAGAGTATTGGGGGGTGGGGTGGGAGCAAAGTAGAGGGGGACAATAGGAGAAAAAAAGGAAAGTCTGTAATACTTTCAACAATATACATTTAAAAATAATAATAATAATAATCAGCCAAAACCGGTTTGGCTCAGTGGATAGAGCATCAGTCTGCAGACTGAAAGGTCCCAGGTTCAATTCTGGTCAAGGGCATGTACCTTGGTTGCAGACACATCCCCAGAAGGGGGTGTGCAAGAGGCAGCTGATCGACGATTCTCTCTCATTGATGTTTCTAATTCTCTATCCCTCTCTCTTCCTCTCTGTAAAAAATCAATAAAATATATTTTTAAAAAATAAAGCATATGCAATACATAAAATGTAAAACAAATAATTTTTATCATCATCATAGCAAATGCTAGAATGGCACTGTTCTAAATGTTTGGCATTTGTTTACCCATTCAAAGTTATTATCCTCGTAATATAAATGGGGAACTTGGGATACAGAGATATTGGGTAACTTTAAGGCCACACATAATAACTGGCAGAGATAAGATTTGAACCCAAGGACAGAGTCAAGGCTTTTAGTCGCTAACCAAGATGGCCCATGGGATAAAGGAGCATCACCGTGCCATAGATGGCTAGCTACCCTCTGGAGGTTAAATTAAAGAGTGCTTATTGACAAATTAATGACTTTTTAATTGTGTATGGTAGGGAACAAAATTGAGATCAGAGTGGATGAAAGCTAACTCCAGCTAAAAAAACAAAGAGTAATTGCTCTTTCAGCCCAGATATAAGGCAACAAATGTCACCTACAGAAAGTATTAGCACAAATAGCTCTTTAAAATAGATCATTAATAAGGTATGGCTGAGGCGTTTGTTTGTTGGTTTTTCTAATATTTGGAATGACATTCCCTAAAACAATGACAAATTACATCTCCATCACATGCATGGTCATTAAAGCCCAAAGCTCATAAATCATCATCAAGAGGCCACAATGCCACACGGCACCTGGCACGCTCCCCTCTGAAGGGACAGCTGCAGTGCACCCATCCTTCCTGCTTCACAGACAGGCACCATTCATCGTCAGAAATTCTTTGGAAAGAGCTGTCCCAAATGCAGATTTCAGGGACAATCAGATGGTGCTGAAATTACCTCATTCTGGAGCATAATGTTTATCAACTCTCAGTTGTATTTTCCTATTTTCTTGGAATGATGATTTAGAAAATCTTCTTTGCTATATTCACACCTATACTCACCAACACTCAGAGTTAAGAAGTGGCTCAATGAAAATAACTGAAAACTGTATTTCTAATACTGTGGTATTCATGTCATATATGAAGTTGGCAACCCCTCAAAGTGTTCACTACTCAAAAAAAGTAGTTTCTGGTTCCAATTCTTTTGTTTTTGTTTTGTTTTCCTTTTTATTGGGTGTACTGAGGTGCCATTAGTTATAAAGTTATATAGGTTTCAGGTGTATAATCCTATAATGCATCATCTGTATACCATATGCAAGCATGTCAAACTAGCGGCCGGTAGGCCACACGCCTCGTTTGACATGCTTGCTATACTGTGTGTTCACCACCCCTAGTCAAGTCTCCTTCCATCACCATTTATCATGGTTCTGTTTACCATTAGTGATCCATCAGCATTTACCTGGCAAAGGATGGAATCTTATGAATGCCCAAACCATGCCATCACCTTCTACACACACACACACACACACACACACACACACACTTACTTAAAATCACAGAAATCAAAGGGGACTTACAGATCATTCAGTTTATACTGCCATTTTCTAAACGAAAAAACTGCACTCCAGAGTTATTTTTATGTCTAGTCGTTGTACTAGACCCCTTAGTTACAAGCAACAGAAATTCATCTCAGACAACTCTAAGAAAAAGAAATAATTACTATAGGGATTGCCACCAGGAAGTTAAGGACAGAAATAGAGAAACCAGATAGAACCAGGGATTCATGCCATGCTTGTGGCTTCAATTTCTCTCTCCTCTACTCTGCTGCTCCATTGTGTTTTTCTCTCAATCTGCTTCCTTGACTTCCCCAGATAAAGTCCGAAGACATGCAAGAATAAACTCACTGGCCCAGCCTAGGTCAGATGTCCACTGTCTAATCCAGACGTGGACAAATAACAGCCCAAGGGCTGGATTCGACCCGTTCGACTGTCCTATCCCGCCCGCGTGGAGCCAAAAGAGCGGGCCGTACCCTTTTATGTAATGATGTTTACTTTGAATTTATATTAGTTCACACAAACACTCCATCCATGCTTTTGTTCCAGCCCTCCAGTCCAGTTTAAGAACCCATTGTGACCCTCGAGTCAAAAAGTTTGCCCACCCCTGTCACCAACAGCCCAGGAACATGGTCACATCATAACAAGACCACTTCCAATGTGTTTGGGAGAAAAATTCTCAGAAAGTGGGTAGGGGACAAAATATGCCATGTGAACTAGAATTTAGAATTCCTTATTCTTGGTTGAGTTATCTTTTCTGATTCATCTCTCACCTCACTGTCTGTAAATTAATACTTTAAACATATTCAGAATCTCTGTCTATAATACATTCACTCACAACTATTATTTGAGGCTTCCGATATATATATATATATATATATATATATATATATATATATATATATTTACATGCTTAATAATTGCATAGCCATGTTTAATTTTCATAATAGCTGGCAAAAGATGTAATATTAACTCCATTTTATAGATCTAAAAAGTGAGTCTAAGACAGTTTCATATTATTTATTATGAATGAATAATAGCCAAAATCCAGTAACTAGATTTGGAAAGGAGGGAGGTGAGAATGAGCTCAAGAAGAGTACAGTGGTAGTGGGAAATAAATGAAGACTCAACTCTAAACTTAAAGAGAAGAAATGAGTGCCTGGAGGCAAAAAATAAGTTCAAGACACCAAGACCAATAATTCATATAAAAGGGAAAATTATGAGCGTCCTTTAAGAACCCATGGGCAAGCCAACCTTGTAGCATTTAAAGTATATTAGTCAAGGTATCTAGGTCCCAAAATATCAATCCCATTATCAGCCACTCCATTATTTCTAACTGACTCCATGGCAAGGTTGTGTTTTATTTTATTATTTTTTTAAATATATTTTATTGATTTTTTTTTTTACAGAAAGGAAAGAAGGAGGGATAGAGAGCTAGAAACATGGATGAGAGAGAAATATCAACCAGCTGCCTCCTGCACATTCCCACCAGCGATGTGCCCGCAACCAATGTACATGCCCTTGACCAGAATCAAACCTGGGACCTTTCAGTCTGAAGGCCGACGCTCTATCCACTGAGCCAAACCGGTTTCAGTGGCAAGGTTGTGTTTTAGAGAAAGCACATTATAATTATAGTTGTGGACCCTGAGAAAGAGGATACTTAATAAGAAGGGCTTCTGGTGGCTCAAAAACAACAGCACCTAACAGCCATTTCTACACGGGGGCCTCTCACTCAAACTGTACATCATGGAGAGGCCTGCACTGAACTGCCTGCCTGCACTGTGTGTCTGCCCTCTGAGGCGGCCCTTACAAAGGGCTGAGGCTTTCCCCAGCCCATCAAAGCTGTGCAGCTATATCATCAGCTTCTTCACTGACCAATCAGAGTGGCACTTTAGTCCACCACAGTCTAGAGTGGCCTTTATTCAACACGGACCAATCAGGACAGTGCCTTTTGGAACAATCAAATGGCAAGGATTTGGAGTACTTATTTGCATGAGGGTGGACCAATCAGAGACTTCTAATAAAGTTGGCTCCCTTTCCAACTCTGAGTGCACACTTTCCTTTTCCACACAAGACTAAAGACTGCATTTTTCCAGCTGGAGCTGAAACACCAATGATATCTGGCAGCAGCAGAGTGGAACAGACCAGTGCAGGTTGTAACAGACGGGCACAAAGCAGAGCAGATCCTAGAGCTGTCCACTGTTTTCACACCCGTGCTGTATCACAACTGAGCTGTTTTGCACTAATTTAAATTCCTTTTTCATCACACTCCAAATTGGGGATTTCATTAAATTGGTGCCACAACTATCAGTTGACAGAGTCAAAAGTAGTTAGAAGTCAATTGGCTATGTTTGCCTTCTTTTACATTTGAGTTTTTTTTAATTTTATTTTACTGTTTAAAGTATTATATATAATGGTACATATATCTCCTTTTTCCCCCATTGACCTTCCCCCAGCCTCCCCTACCCCCTGCCACATGCCCTCATCCCACCCCACCCCTAGTGTCTTGTGTCCATTGGTTGTGCTTATGTGCATGCATACAAGTCCTTCAGTTGATCTCTCTTCCCTCTCCCCAACACTCCCCAGCCTTCCCATTGTACTTTGACAGTCTGTTCGATGCTTTAATGCCTCTATATCTATCTTTTTGTTCATCATGTTATAATGTTCTTTATTTTCCATAAATGAGTGAGAGCACATGGTATTTTCCTTTTATTGATTGGCTTATTTCACTTAGCATAGTGCTCTCCAGTTCCATCCATGTTGCTGCAAATGGTAGGAATTCCTTCTTTTTTTTATAGCAGCATAATATCCCATTGTGTAGATGTACCATAGTTTTCTAATACACTCATCTGCTGATGGGAAGTTAGGATGTTTCCTAATCTTAGCTATGGTGAATTGTGCTGCTATGAACATAGGGGTGCATATATCCTTTCTGGTTGGTGTTCCTAGTTTCTTGGGATATATTCCTAGAAGTGGGATTACGGGGTAAAATGCAAGTTCCATTTTCAGTTTTTTGAGAAAAGTGTTCTCCACAGTAGCTGCAACAGTCTGCATTCCCACCAGCAGTACAAAAAGGTTCCTCCCCCCCCCCCCCCGCATCCTAGGAAACACTTGTCATTTGATGATGATACCACATTGTTGTTTTGATTTGCATCTCTTGGATAATTAGTGACTTTGAGCATGTTTTCATATGTCTCTTGGCCTTCCTTCTATCTTCTTCTGAAATTTTTCTATTTAGGTCTGTTGCCCATTTTTTATTGGATAATTTATCTTCCTTTTATTAAGTTGTATAAGTTCCATGTAAATGTTGGAGATGAAACCTTTATCAGTGATAACATTTGCAAATATGTTCTCCCACACAGTGGGCTTTATCGTTGTTTTATTGATGGTTTCTTTTGCTATGCAAAAGCTTTTTATTTTGATGTAGTCTCATTTGTTTATTTTCTCCTTAGTTTCCATTGCTGTAGGAGCAGTATCGGTGAAGAAATTGCTTTCACATATGTCAGAGATTTCTCTGCCTGTGGATGCCTCTAGAATTTTTATGGTTTCTCGCCTTATGTTTAAGTCCTTTATCCATTTTGAGCTTATTTTTGTGTAGGTGTAAGTTGGTGGTCTAGTTTCATTTTTACATGTATTTTGTCTAATTTTCCAAACACCATTTACTGAAGAGACTGTCTTGACTCCATTGTATGTTCATGCTTCCTTTGTCAAATATTAATTGAGCATAGTGATTTGGGTCAGTATTCTTTTGGGTCCTCTATTCTTTTCCATTGGTCTATATGCCTGTTTTTGTGCCAGTACCAAGCTGTGCCTTCTTATACATTTGGCTTGTAAAGCTATCAAGCAGGTTAGCCCAAAAATATGGGTAAACAATAAACTGCTCACTCCTTGGAGGGGGAACTGGAATGCCAGTGCACAGGAAGCCACCTGTCCTAGAGACAAGTGAAGTTCTGAAGTTTTATCACCAATAGATGTGGGGGAACTGGGCCAGGCCTGGGATGGTAGGTAGCATTCAACCACACCATCTCTGCCAGATTCCAGAGGTTCTCTCTCTGGGCCCCTGAGTCTCTATGGGCAGCTGGACTGGCTAGCCTCAGCCTCACCTGTCTGCACACACTCCGTCCGGAGCTGGGGAGGAGGGAAGGAGGGTCTCCTCTTGATCCTCTCATCCCTGTTCTTAGGGTCAAAAAAGAGAGGGGGAAAAAGCAGAACACTCGAAAACTACTTCCTTGCCCTCTGAGACCAACCCTCCATTCCCAGTCTTAGTATATTAATCACTTCCTATTCTTAATGCCACAGAGTCAGTACCTCCCTTCATTTCCCTGCCTTTTGCCTTTATCTACAATATATATCCCTCACTTGTTCTCCTTGCTACTTTGTGTTGTATTTCTCCTATAGTTTTTTCACCCTAAGCCTATTTCTCCAACTCACCACATCTCACTCTACCCTTCTCTGATAATGAAATGGCAGTGACCACAGCAGAGTGAGTGCAAACTCTTTCTGACCTACCATACCATCTCCTCCCCTTTAATGTCTGCTCCTTCCTTCCTTTTTACCTTCTCATTCTCTCTCAGCTCTTTGCTCCTTTTATTTTCTTAAATTTAGTTCTTCTCAGCCTTTCTCCATTTTCTTGCTACAATGACTCCTGGCTATGCTTACTCGGGGCTCTTCCCACCCTCCACTCCCCCACCCCCCAGGCACACACCCCCAGGCCTCTGTGCCTCCTGGTCCTCACTGTTTACACTCCTCTGCCCAGCCAGTGTACTGACCCCACCCTTGCCTCAGTCTAGCCCTTATGAAGGTTGGTGCTGGCAAATGTACTATGGGAAATAAACAATAACAACAAAAGAAAAATGGAACAGGAATACATAAATATTTATCTATCCAAACATAACCCAGAAATGCAAATGTGTGTTTTCAAAAATCAACTATAAAAATTAAAGAAAATCTTGAATATCACGGTACTTTCATTTCCAAATTTTTATGCCTTCGGTAAAGAACTGCAAAATATTAAAAATACACTGCCAGCAGGAGCCTATCTTTTAAAACAAAACAAAACACTTTTATTAGGAATATCTAAGATTTTTTTTTTAATCCTCACCTGTGGATATGTTTAGAGAAAGGACGAGAGAGAGAAACATCAATGTAAGAGAAAAATAAGAGAGAAACATCAATTTGTTGCCTCCCATACTCACCCCTATTGGGGATCAAACCCACAATCTAGGTATGTACCCTGACCAGGAATTGAACCCGCAATGTTTTGCTGTATGAAGACATTCCAACCAACTGAGACACTAGCCAAAGTGGGACCTATCATTTTACCTCACAATCATGGACATGCTTATGTTTTTCACCAAAATAATAATAAAAATCTAGTAATTCTCATTCTCTAAGAGTTTATTTTCTGAACAGGCTCAATTCCTTATAGGTAGTTCAAATCTTTAGTCACACTGCTCTATTTGCTTTAATCAGTGTCTGTGTAGGAAAGGATTCTTGTATTCCGAAGCAGCAGCAACAGAGAGAGGACAGGCAATCTAATGTCCTAACTGGCTTTCCAGATCAAAGCTCTAGTTCAGAGAAGATCATGCTGTAAGAGATCACCCACTTTGAGTGGAGCTGGTACGTACGAAAACAAGTAAAGGAATTACTTTGTCCTTCTTCACCATACAAAGGTTTCACACACAAAAAG
The DNA here is from genome assembly GCA_963924515.1 of Vespertilio murinus. Taxonomy (NCBI): domain Eukaryota; kingdom Metazoa; phylum Chordata; class Mammalia; order Chiroptera; family Vespertilionidae; genus Vespertilio; species Vespertilio murinus. Next base: position 185,355,067 of record OZ004704.1, on the reverse strand, counting down.
GTATTTAAACATTTGCTAACCTTAAAGAGTTAACGCAGTATTTAATTTATCATATTTTCATTTGTATGTAACTTCTCTGGCCTGAAACAGCTTCTCTGAAGAAGTATAGATGTAAGCAAAGCATGACTCAAGAAACCCAAAACACTGATTCATATGGAAGACAAAGTGAAAACCTACAGCTTCTTAGAAGAACCCACAAGCAAGGCTGGCCTTGTAACGAGTAGAATTTATAGTGCTGTTCAATGTTCCCAGACCCCCGAATGTCAATGGCATCACCATTCATTTCACCGTCAGTTGGCTTGGGCCTGGAGTTCTCAAGACACAGCAATAACCACATTCCTTGAGTCCTTGATCTTTGGGCTTTTTAATGGTATAAACTCTTTAAGACTCTGATTAAAGTTTCCCCTACCCCTGGCCAGTGTGGCTCTGTTAGTAGGAGCATCGTCCTATACACTGAAAGGTTGCCGATTTGATTCCCAGGTCAGGGGACATGCCCAAATTGTGGGTTTGATCCCAGGTTAGGTGGGTATGAGAGGCAACCATTTGATGTTTCTTTTTTCACATTCATGTTTCTCACTCTCTAAAATCAATAAAAACATGCCCTCAGTTGAGGATAACCCCCCCCCCTAAAATATGCTTATCTACCTGAGATAGATCAAGTTTAGCCTAATTATTTTTTATGGATAAGTCAGTCTCCCTGCTTTAAGCAAAGGCCTTAATAATCACTTAGCAACTTAGCAGGGAACTGACAGTCAGCTGAGGGCAGAAGGCGGGCCCTAAAATCATGGGATCAACCGAGAGGAAAGGATCCCAGGGATCAACAAATTCTTTGCAATCTTATGGACCACCAGCCCAAGCTAGAAGAACCCATTCTGAAAGCTCTAAACATTGTAGATTGGGGAGTGAAGGCACCAAGAGTTGAAAGTTGTCCTAGTAAAGAGCTTACACAACACTCAAGTGAGTAGAGATCAACTCCCTGAGAATCCTTTAGAACAAACTTCTGCCGTCTCGTTACCATTTCTCAAATTATACATTCTCAGACAATGAATATCCAAGATGTGGCCAGAGCTGTGTAAAAACACTTCAGAGCATGTGAGCATCATTTCCTGCTGCATTATAAGGGATTCTTATGAAATTACACAATGGATCTTTCTGAATCTCAAGCCAGTCCACCCTGAAACAAAAGTGCCCTGAAACCTATGGGTAAACTCTGATTATTTTGGCTTTTTTATAACAAAGCCTACAGAAATTAAGAATACTCTTTCAGGCCACATTAAATGGCCAAAATAGACAGTTCCCAATTCAAACGAGGGGAGTTTGTCATTACATGGCTGATGTGGCCAAGCATAACATTCTTTTCATCACTTTCTTTCCTACCCAGTATTTTTCTGTCGTCAAAATATTACGTCTCCTAAACTTTTCTCTTGTTTGTCTTTTTAGTGAGTCCACATAAGTCACAAGAGCTACTCCTTGAAAACAAACTTCTTCATTAGCCAACAGGCTATTGGAAAGATGGTCAAGTTTTAGATGTCAGCTGTATTTTAAGACAGAAGCTATTTTTATTCTTGATTTTAGCTAGGATCAAGATGCAGAAACCCAGAAAGCTTTCTCAAGGGACTCAGCTCAGCCTTTCTGGCAAAGAAGTCGGATTACATGGAGGTAAGGCTCTGCCCACCCAAGGTAGAATGCCCAACATACATGTGTCCTGTATGAACAAATACGGCCCAATGTATTAGCATTCATCTCCTAGTTAATGCTGACACTAGTCCTATGTGCCAATAAGAAATCCCCAGCTCCCTGAGGAGTGCTCCCCATCCATGTATGTCTGAAGGGTGGCTCACACGTGCTGGGTCCACAGCACTCACGCTGTGTGCCTGGGGGCAGCTCCAGGAGGCACCGTGGGTCTCTGCTGGTGGCCACCTGGCCAACCGGGCAGGCAGTACTGCTGCTGCCACAGCTGCTCCAAGCACTGACATCCTCCCATGGAGAAGAGGAGGCTCCTTCCCTTGTGTTACATCTGTTAGACGGCTCCCTTAATCAGTATGTCACTGAGCCCCATGTGTCACGAGTGTCATGGCATGGTTTTTACTTACAGCTGTCTCTCCTCCAAGCCCAGATGTGCTCCAGGAGCTGGGCTGTGGACTCTCATAATAGCTCCAGGGCTGGACTCAGTCTTCCTCCTTCTGTCCAGTGAATAAGGCTTTGCTATATAAATCCTCCCTCTGCCCCCAGGACTGTTCCTCACAAGATCTTCTTAGCCCCCCGCACACAGGCAGCTATCAGGTCACCCCACCTGCTATGGGTTCAGCTGAGGTCTTGGCTACTCAGAGCCTATCTCACTGAGGCTCTGATCGTGCCCCGGGAGGTGATCAGACACTCTCTTCAAGATAAAACCATCCGGATAGGAGCAACTAACATGCCCCATGTCATAAAGACCACGAGAATGTGATTTAGGAGAAAAAAGACCACCCGGGAAGACAAATAAGGAATGGCAGGGAGGACAGAAAAAGGGGATCTCTAAGGCCAAAACCGGTTTGGCTCAGTGGTAGAGTGTCGGTCTGTGGACTGAAAGGTCCCGGGTTCGGTTCCGGTCAGGGGCATGCACATTGGTTGTGGGCACATCCCCGGTGGGGGGGTGCAAGAGGCAGCTGGCCGATGTTTCTCTCTCATCGACGTTTCTAGCTCTCTATCTCTCTCTCTTCCTCTCTGTAAAATATCAATAATATATATTTTAAAGGGGGATCTCTAAGAAGGAAATATAAAGCAATGGTTTATGCTTGCAAAGGGTTTCCCAGTGTGGTGGCTGACCAGGGTCAAAAAGAACATTTCATTTCTGCGGTGATAAGACGGTCGTTCCGAGTCAGACCAGGCCCCAGACTTCACTCCAAAGCTTTTTGCATGAAGGATGCATACATTGACGTGACCTGCTTGGGACTGTAACCTGGAAAAGCCAGGAGGAGAATAATGACCGGGTGAACACAATTCCTTATGCTATTGACCCCCCACCCCCACCCCTCTGACAGAAAGCCCCGACTGTGTGATTCTGCTGATCCTAACAGGCTGTGGTGTGGTGCTGGGGACGGCTGCAGCCTGCCAGCATTCGGACGGTTCTGTGGGTTTAATTATTCTCCAGTAATAACTTCTCCCTGTTTCTATGAAGAACAGATGATCGACAGTGCAGCCCAGAGTCCTGCGTTCTAAGCAGCAGAAAGATTCAGCGTTTTCCAAACATAGTTTACAAATGTCATAGCCACATGTTGACGTACTCACTGTAAATCTTTAATATCAATAACAAGTCTTTCCATTGCAGATATGTAAATAAATGCTTCCCATGTGAAGCAGGAGTAATTATGACCAGTATTTGGTGAGCCAGAATACCGGTGACAGCTCCAACAGCTGCGTTCGGCTTTGGCTCGGTAACAAAACCCAGAGAGCTCCCTAGTGACGAACAAGGCAGGGTTTGCTGAATTCCACTCAGCTCTTCTGTTACAGATTATTAAAAGATGAATTATAAAACTGGCACAGTGATGGCCATGCACATTCTTTCTGGCCAGCATCATCCCCAAGGCTCTGACAGTCACAGAAGAATCTCTAAATCAGAGGACAGTCCAGGTCTAACGCAAACAGACAGTGTTTGTAAAGCTGCCACACACCATTAGCACGTGCACTTCCCTGAGCGATTGTTCAATTGCTTGCCAGAGACAGCCACATGCGGTTGCTAATGGGACAAAGACAATAGCGGGTGACATAAGGCTCTGAGCACTGCCTTTTGTAGTCCCTGAATAGAAATGGGGAGATGGAGGCAAGTAGACAATGCTTTCAGGAGACAGTCAACCAGGGCCAAGGGCAGTTCTCCATGCTTTCCTAGCCAGACAAAGGGTTTGGGGGACAAGGTAAACTCTTTTTAAGGATTCCACTTAGATACAGCCCAATTCCCGGTCTCAATTCCCTTGTGGATTCTAGGTGGATGTCAGTAAAAGATGTTGAATTTATTAAGCTCATAAGTATTTATAGTACACAGTAAATATATATTATCTTTCAGATTTCCTGTTTTAATCAGGATTCTCCAGAGAAACAGAACCAATAGGATACATATATATAAATAGATATCTATAGAAAGATAGATATAGGTGCAATATATAGATATGCTATGTATTACATAACATATAAATTATAACATAAATGTTAGGTTTGAAAGGAAACAGACTAGCAGGGAATTTTAAAGTAAAGTTTACTCCCGGTAATGGGCGGAACCCATCACGGAGGTAAAAAGATCAGAATTGGAGGGGGAGGGGACAGGGGACTGGATCCAGCCAGGCTGAGGGCAGATCAGCAACAGCAGCAGCACGTGTCTTGCCTGGGGTCCCTCTTAAAGGATGGAAGGGGAGGGGGTTGGGCCCAGGGTGGAACAGGAAGTGGTGGGCTAAGGGCATTCTGGCCCATGCTGATTGGTGGTTCAAGGTCTTGGAGATGTCTCTGTGGCAGGTGGGGAAAATACTGCAACGTAGGCATAAATTAACGCTTAACATTAAGCATGATGGTTCAATGTCCACAGAAACTAGCCAAGGTAAACCCTTTTTAGAGATTCTCCTTAGATACAGCCCAAGTCCGGTCTCAATTCCCTGTCTTAAAGCCCATCTACCTCTTACCCGTGGAAGAAGAGCTACTTCTTCAATCCTTCCAGGAGTGGACCTCCATTCTCTCACGAGGACCAATCCACCACCCCTCCCAGGAAATCGGTGGGCCTCCCAAGTCTCCAGCAATACCTTTTCAAACCTGGGGTTATCCATCAAAAATGTGCTTTGACTAATCCAGTTTGGGCCTTGGCATTTCAAATTCCGTTCCCCATAGCAATCTCTCCTTCACATGATCTTGAAGGTACTATGCCCCTGATTCTTCCTTTACTCTTCTAGGATACTAGAGCTAACTCTGGATAAAACAATGCAGGCATATGCATCCCAAGAACAAAAACAATTCCCTGAAGCAGTGCCGTCCAAAGCTATATGAACAAAGTAAAAAAAAAAAAAAAAAATTCAAACAAACAAAAGGTCTGCCAAGCTTTTCCCTGCCCACAACAGAAAGAATACTTTATGTTATTGTGCATAGTGATTTTGGTTTCCATTTCATCAACTCCCTCTATTTCTGATGACTCCTGGGAGCCCGATGAGGCCTGGGCATTGCAACACATCAGAGGGCCTTTCCTAACAACAGAATTCCTTCCCTCTGAGTCAGACCCTGAGACAGTTCTTCTCCAACTTGATCGCATAATAAACTCATGTCATGATAAACTCACACATTCAGTTGGATAAATGGAATGGGCAACTTACAGCAAGAGCCTGCCCCGGGCGGGCCCCATCTGGCCTCCCAGGGCAGGAAAGGAAGCAGTGTCTTGGCACGTACCTACTCTGTACATTGCCCCCCAGGGAGCCCGGCACGCCTGCTGGGAAGCTCTGCCTATCCCACGTGCCTCTCTCTTGAGCCAGATCTTCCTTCCCCAGTATCGCGGAAGAGGCAGAACAACATCAAGATACATTCCCTCACCACCAGCAGGAAAGCCCCGAGAGCTGGGCTGCCGTTTATTAGACACGTCTCAATAACTGGCCTTCATAGCCAAAGGAAATTTCTCTCTGACCTCAGTTGGACTGTTCCCGGGTTGAGAAGCCATGGCTGGAAAAAGCTAACTTGGAGAGGTTGACTACTCTTTTTAAGGAGGAAAGAAACAAAGTTTTTAACAACCTAGAAAATCTCTCTTTTTCACCTAAAAAGACAGATAAAGAACCACAAGGATAGAATTGTAGTCATAGCCTCTTTGAAAAATCCTATTACATAAGAGCATTTGTACCTAAATCCTGGTTTGTTGAGTGTTACTGAAAAACAAGGACAGTGTCTTTCCATCGGAATGTTTGGCACATAGTAAGTGCTTGATAAATATTTATTGAAGCCATGTGCTCCACAAAATAGAAGGAGTAGATAACTTTTAATACATCATCCAAATTTTAAGGAACTGAAATTCATCCCGCTCATTAATTATAGTTTAAGGAGATTATCTAGCAGGAGATGGCTTTCTTGAAATAAGATTTCACACAGGAATCCATCTGTCAACTAATGATACAGACATAAGAAATAAGAAGTCTCTTACAAAATTGCTAAATCCAATCTGCTGCCTGGACAGAAAAGCAGTTGAAGTGCTGTTATCTGCTCACACCGCAGGACAAGAGTTCTTCCACTGCGTCTGTTCTCCACCTTCAGAATGTTGAGAAAGCAGATACCCTGCCGTGAAGCAAATAAAACTTCATGCTGTTTAGACTATGACATCCTGCTGCTCAGATTCTTCTCAAAATGCTTCTAGGTATATAGTCACTGTTTTCTTTTTCCTTTTTTAAATATCTTTTATTGATATTTTACAGAGAGAAAGGGAGAGAGATAGAGAGCCAGAAATGTCGATGAGAGAGAAACATCGACCAGCTGCCTCTTGCACACCCCCTACTGGGGATGTGCCCACAACCAATGTACATGCCTTTGACCAGAATCAAACCTAGGACCTTTCAGTCTGCAGACCTACGCTCTACCACTGAGCCAAACCGGTTTTGGCAAGTCACTGTTTTCTTAATGCAACTCAATAGTGGATGCAGTGCAGAAGACTGAATCAGAATAAACACAAGCACAGTTCAAAATTCATTTGAATAATTATCCTTTTTGGGGGTCTTAAAAATTAAGCTGAAGTTTATATCCTTATTTTTTTTAAATATATTTTTATTGATTTCATAGAAGAAGGGAGAAGGAGAGAGAGATAAAAACATCAATGATGAAAGAGAATCATTGATCAGCTTCCTCCTGCATGCACCAAACTGGGGATGGTGCCTGCAACCCGGGCTTGTGCCCTGACTGGGAATTGAACAGTGACCTCCAGGTTCATAGGTCAACACTCAACCAGCGAGCCACACCAGCCATCTTGAAGTTTATATCTTTAATATCTTTGACAAAAGAAGCTGTTTAGGCAAATACATAATGCATACAAGGAAGTATATTAATAAGATTATAGGAGACCACGTTAATCCTACTTGGGTGAATTAAATCTTTAAGTACTTTTATAGTGATTAAGTGCACATGAAAGGGTTTAGGCTTTTAAAAAATGAGTCATATTTATTAAAGCATGCTAACTAGATTTCTCCATCAATGTTTTTATTGTGCTCTGTTCCCTTTAATGCTGCATTAAAAGTGGTAACTGAATTGTGTGTTTTTTAATATTCTACAATATTTCACTTTTATCATAATTTAACTCAGTGATTATTTTTCTATGGCAATATTGAGATAAATGAGCTTATGAACACAAATAATATTGCTTAACCAAATATATAGAGATTTGGAAAATGTAAATCTTTCCCCACCAAAACACACAGCCCTTTTACAAATACCTACTCTTGTCCTTTCTCCTTGACTATGACTAACTGTTCATCATGGAAAATAGTCGACTAAGTAATACAATGAAGAGAGGGCAAAATAAAGGATTTATTTTCTTATTACCTATATTTCAATATTTGCCCAGTTTACTAGCTGTTCACTTTGTGGAATTTAGATCCTAAATCACCAAATCACAAAAATAGGAGAGCCAAAACATTTACCTGTCGTTGGAGGCAAATGGGATTTTATCTTGGTCTCAGATTCTCTAGAATATATTTTCTGTCTCATTATTTACCATTTGGTTTTCACATACCTAATAAGCATCTTCCCTAAGCAAATTCATGTTTCTACTCTGCTTCTAAAAATATTTCCCTTATTTAGTGACTTAATTTGGAGGACACCTGGTGAGCTACATCCAGAGTTACTCATTTCTAAATTTACACTTTCAAGGAGCACTTATTGTGTCACCTGCTAAGAACTGGGCCTCTAAAGAAAATAAGGCAGCCTCTTGGCTAAGAACTCTCAATTTAATGAAGAAAACATCTGCAATAAGTCAGGTTAATGCTACTTATCAGGGATGCTTCAGAGGTAATCATGGAGGAGAGCCAGCCAGCTTTGCCTGGGTGCTGAGGAAGGCCCGGTGGGGAAAACAACCGTTCATCTGGTTCTCAGAAAGACGAGGAGACATTCTCTGAAGGGAATAGGAGAGAAAAGTGTTCCAGACCACAGGAAAGACTGTGCGTGGTGAGGGGAAAACAGTAGACAAATGATGTGTACGTAGGTCATTATCAGCAGAAAGCAATGACGTGGGGGCGGGTAAATGCTGAAAACACAAGTTAAAAACAAATTATAAAGGAGCTTGTATGCCCAAGATACTTCTAATCATTTTTTCAAAAAAATTGGTGGCCTTTACTCTATTTTTCAGTCACAAAGAGCTTCAATAAATTTATGAAAACCATGCCTTCCTCTCCCTCAAAAACACAAGTCGTATACAACATTTTCCCGGACCACACTATGCCTCCAACCTCTCCACTGTCTAAACATAACACCCTCATTATTTCATGCTTCTTGTACATTCAGATTTTTGAATCCAAAGTTCAGGGTACCCATTCAGACCTCAACCTAGGACACAGAATGAGAACCGGAGAGCCTCAGGAAACTGGCTTCATGGCTCAGACCCTGCTTCTCCTCCTCTCTCCATTCCTAAATTCCCCGGCAAAATCTGCCTTTTCCCTCCAGCAGTGATGCCTCAGAGGAGCCTTCAAGTTTTGAAAGATCTCTTTCTGATTTCTTTATGCCCTTCCTCCTTTAGTTTCAACTTTAATTAGTAACAACCACAACCACCAATATCTGCAATCATCTTATCCAGCACTGCCTAAGCTATAACTCTGGTAGAGCCTCTACTCTTTTGTGCCATCTACAATTAATTAGCTTCTACATGTAAGGATGGGCATGCTAAAAAGAGCTAGAACTTTAACCTTTCTTCTTTCATCATATTTTTCTATTTTTAAGCATTTTCATGCTCCCTATTCTGGATCTTTGACAAGTTCTCAAGAGTCTTTTTCATAAAGGGCTGTAAGATCAAGAGGTGATCAAGGCTGAAGATAATGAGCAGAGTAATTAGCAGTTCCCACAATTTAATGCACTAGGCATATATGCCACATTACATTAGCCTTCTGAACCCCCAAGTTTGGTTGCTAATTTGAATATAACTTACGGACCTTTTTTTCCCCCCCAAAAAAAATCTCACCCCATGATTTTCCCCAAAAAATCTCATCAAACCATGACTGTTATCCCATGGGAGTCAACAAATCCTGGAAGTCAAGAAGTGGACATCTTCTGTGGTCCCTAGCCCTGCTTGGCTACATGCTGCATCAAACATCTCAAAGAAATGTCATGAAAATGTGCTCACTGAAGCCTTAAAAACAGGTAAAGCAAAATCATGCCTGGAAGAAGTATGGATATCTGTAGAAATGAATCACTGCTCCTTCAGGGTCCAATGTAGTCAGCTGGCCAGCAACATGCTAGCTAGTCTCCTCAAGGGATCATCTGTGCCCTGGCAGTTGGGCATGTGTTGAGGCAGTAGCTAAACCTGTTGTGGTGAGTGGGAGCTCTTACTGTGTGCCCCTGCATAGCACTCATGGCAACCACCATGACTGCTCTAGTCACAGGTTTACTGGCACATTTTCCCTCATTACTGCCTTTCAAGTCCACATCTGAATGGACTATCATGCAATTTTCCCCTTGCATTCTCTTTCCGAGTTCACCCAACTGTGAACCAAGCTTAGGATTTTTCTTCTGTCAGCTGGTCGAAAGAGATTTCCCCTATATACCTTAGGTGCAAACTGAGGGAGAGATACTGGATGACATCACAGGGAATTCTGAAGCTGGGATGGTAATTCAGAACTATTTAAAATTGAAGTGAAGGCTTCAGATCTTAACACCCCTGCATGGACAAGTTTGTGACAGGAGCTGCCCTGGGAAGAAGGTGTGACCTTGGATGAGGTGATTCTTTTCAGCCAAAATATTCATAGATACTCTGAGCTAGAGTAATACACTTAACTTTTTAATTTCCACAGCTGAAAAATGGGATTTTTTTATTGTACAACTAGTACATGTAAAACATTGTGATACAAAGTCCTTATCCTCATGGAGTTACATTCTGGTGAGGATAATAATATCACCTACTTATTTATATATTTAAAATTCTAAGTGACCGTTGGACTGGTAGCTATGATGCACACTGACTACCAGGGGGCAGATGCTAATGTGCAGGCATGGAAACATGGAAGAGACTGATGAATCTCAGAGGGGAGGGGAGAAGTGGGAGGGCAGGAAGACAGTAGCCAAAGATCTTGTATGCATAGTAAAGGGCCAGTGCACAGATTCATGCACCAGTGGGGTCCCTCAGCCTAGCCTGTGGGGATCGTACCAAAACTGGCAGTCTGATATCCCCCAAGAGGTCCTGGATTGTGAGAGGGCATAGGCCACGCCCAGAGACCTCACCAGTGCACAAATCCATGCACTGGGCCTCTAGTAAGGTTATAAAGCTTAAATGAATTAATAAATGTAAAGCATCTAGTATAGTACTTGGCACATACTAAGGGCTCTTTTACTAGTAAAGCAATTATGACATTTCCTATCAGATAGTGTAGGCACATTAAAAGGCAATTGATAGTACTATTAAACAAAGATAAGTCAATATTCTTAGCAAAAAGTTTACTCCCTGCCGAAACTGGCTTGGCTCAGTGGATAGAGCGTCGGCCTGCGGACTGAAAGGTCCCAGATTCGATTCCGGTCAAGGGCATGTACCTTAGTTGCGGGAACATCCCCAGTAGGGGGTGTGCAAGAGGCAGCTGGTTGATGATTCTCACTCATCAATGTTTCTAACTCTCTATCTCTCTCTCTTCCTCTCTGTAAAAGATCAATAAAATATATATTTTTTAAAAAGTTTACTCCCTGAGTACCGTGTGTCTCCTGTGCCTGCCATTTGTTTTTGTTTCTTGAGATTTTGGTGCTTTGTGTGTGTGTGTGTGTGTGTGTGTGTGTGTGTGTGTGTGTTTATTTGTTTGTTTGTTTTGGGGGGTGTTATTGTTTAAAGTATTACAAATAGTAGTACATTTGTCTCCTTTTTCCCCCACTGACTTCCTCCCAGCCTCCCTCACTTCCCCACATGCCCTCCCTGCCCCAACCCCTAGTGTCTGTGTCATGCAGACTGGTGGAGCCACTGTGGAAAACAGTATGGCATTTCCTCAAAAAATTAAAAATGGAACTGCTATTTGACCCAGTAATACAACTTCCAGGAATATGTCCCAAGAAAACAGAAATACCAATCAGAAAGGATTTATGCACCCCTATCTTCATAGCAGCAAATTTTACAATAGCTGAGATTTGGAAACAGACTAAGTGCCCATCAGTAGATGAGTGGATTTGAAAACGGTGGTACATTTATATAATAGAATACTACGCTGCGCTAAAAAAGAAGGAATTCTTACCATTTGCAACAGAATGGATAGACCTGGAGAGCATTATGCTAAGCGAAATAAGCCAGTCAGAGAAAAATAATTATCGCATGACCTCACTCATTTGTGGAATATAAAGAACATCATAAGCTGATGAACAAAAATAGCTACACAAAGAAGCATCGAACATACTGTCAGACTTCTGCGGAAAGGCAGGGGAGGGCTGAGGGTGGGCAGTAAGAGATCAACTGTGCCTGCCATTTGTTCTTGACTTCCTATGTGGACCTAAAGGTGTTCCAAGTCTCCACAAGGATGATGAGCCCATGTTAACGAAAACAATTAGTAGGTCGGGGTGGACCATGTGGTTCTGTTTTTCGAACAAGAAATAGCTTCCTCATGGTCTCGAACAGAAACAAACGAAGGAGGATAAAGCTACACAAGGGGAAATACTACTTGGCAAAGGCAGCCTTAACACCATCTTGTATCTAAATGGCATCACTCCAGAAAAACTCAATACCCATCTAATCAAAAGAGTGATAACAAGAACAAAACTTATTTTGCTCCTTTGCACACATTTCCACTAAAAGTACAGATGGCAGGCATCATTTTGTACCAGGCATTAGTCAGATGATCCTTTTTACACGTTCATATTAGGGATTTGTTTTGTTTTGCAGGCATCACCATCCCTGGCTCATGACTAAGAGAGCCCTAAGCACTTCACTGTGTGAACTCTTCACTGATTCAAGGTCGAGGCCAACGAGAGAGTCAAATCATGCAGCCCAAAGAACAGAAGCTTTGGCTCCACACAGAAAAAGCTCTGACTTTTTCACCCAGATAACTCTCTCCTAGAACGCTTGCTAAGGAGGATGAGATGCTACTGAGAAGAAAATAATCAAACAAAAACAGCTTGCATGTGCTCCTTGTGCTTCTATCCGTATAAGAGGCTGTGTCCAAGATGTAGTGAGGAATGGATGCACAAAAAGACCTCCTTGGAAGAAGGAGAATGCAGAGCTCATTTTTTACCTCCAATAGATAAGAGTTCATCAAATCAGTATCAAATTTGGGGGTAATTCTGAAATCACAGAGACTCACCATTGAAATGATTTATATTTCTCTTGGAATTGTTTCTAGACATGAAAAATGGATCCCCTCCTATACTTGCCCAAGAGAAAAAGAGTGAATATTAAGATTTGTGTGTTTAATAAAGATTTGACTAGGATTGGTGTTCTTTCCAGTTGTGACCCTGAGTTGGGTCCAGGATGTGGAAGATTTGCATTCACTGACAGAGATGAAAATGAACAATGGGCACAATGGAGAGAAAAAGGAGAGAAGTTCCAGGATGTTTAGAAACATGGTCTGTTTAATCATGACTAATGGGTTGTAATTTCTATCCTGTCTTCAATATATAATATAAATAAATAGGGCTTCTGCCAGATTTCAACAAGGCTTTTGATAACAATTTTTCCTCGGGGGGGGGGGGGGGGGGGGAGACATGTATGCTTTATTACCTACAGTCAGTCAGTTCCCACGCTTGATTGTCCCATGATAGAATCTTAATTCTTTTGTTTAAAGACTCAAGAATAAAATTTTGTTCCAATGCAAAAACAAACAAAAACCAGCCCTGGCTTGTGTAGCTCAGTTCGTTGGGCATCGTTTGTGCACACCCAAAGCTTGCAGGTTCAATTCCTAGTCAAGACACTGCCTGGATTGCAGGCTCGTCAATGTTCTCTTTCTCTCTCTCTCTCTCTCTCTCTCTCTCTCGCTCGCTCTCGCTCGCTCTCGCTCGTCAATGTTCTCTTTCTCTCTCTCTCTCTCTCTCTCTCTCTCTCTCTCTCGCTCGCTCTCGCTCGCTCTCGCTCGTCAATGTTCTCTCTCTCTCTCTCTCTCTCTCTCTCTCTCTCTCTCTCTCTCTCCCTCCCTCCCTCCCTCCCTTCCTCCTACCCTCCCTCCCTCCTTCCCCCCTCCCTCTTTCTCTCCTTTGCCTCCCTTCCTCTCTCTCTACAAAAACCAATACAAAATATTTTTAAAATATATTAAAAAAACAACAATGCTGTCCATATTTCCCTCTTAATTAAAGTATTTTTCATCATATTTGAAGTAAGAGCACTAGTGAAGGTGTCAGAGTCAATTTGCATATTACCTCTTTATTATATAAGATGTGTGGCACAATAGTGAGGCAAGCACACAACCTGAAAAGAGAATATTATCTCATTCTCCTCAGTTCTCAGGTCATGCTCCACATACAACTGCTATGGTACCCACAGAGTTTTATTTGTCTACATGATTTGCCCACTAGACTCAGCTCTGGGAGACCAGAGAGCAAGTTTCAGTCTTCACTTTCCTAAGACCTAGCTCTTAGTAGATATTCAAATATTTATTGAGTAAATAAGAATCAGGTACTTCACTCTCTTTGTAGTAGCCAAACAAGAACTAAAATTAAAAATGTAAGTTAAATACACATTTCTTCTTTAGTAGCAACCCAAATAAAAACACTCTCGGGAAAATATCTAGACAAGGTCTTCAAAACAAGTTTTCCTCAAGAAAATTAAGCTCTTAAAAAAATTATCATTTGAGTAGCTATTTTCTCAATTTTCCCAAGGATAATAATATTGATATAGAGAAGAGAAAGCAATTTATTACATGCAATAGGCACCTTAGGGCATTAGGGTTTAATTCTCTCAAACTCTGTTGAGAATGGCTCAGATTGACTACTAGTACACAAATTTAACCTATGAAAATGAAGAAAAAATGACTTCAATCAGTTTTCAGTCTGACCTTAGGGAAAGTAACATCACATATTGATTTGGACAATCTGTTAATGAACTGGTTGAATATTTAATGTTTAGTCTGGTATCCAATGCTTGGACACTCTAGAAAGCAGAGCCTGAGATGAGGATTTAAGGTGCTAAGGCTTTATTTGGGAGATGCAATGTTAGGGCAGTAACCAAAAGAAAGAAATAAGTGGGAAACAATGCACTGCAATAGAATGCATTTGCCATCCCCCCCCCTCCTTCCCCCACTCCCACACATGACCCAGAGAGGCCCAGCAGGTCACACAACAGCTATGTTCACACAGATAGCTCCAGAAGGGCTACAGGAAAGAACTATACCCAGCGCAGTCCCTGAAGATGGCGTGGAGGTGGAGTTTACCTGCCCAGCCCCCTCTCACCTCTCATTTCACACTGGTCAAGACTCACCCCAAGGGAGCTATCATCTACTCATTTCCTGTTTGCATCATCCAGCCCTCCAGCGTACCTCAACCCACCCAATCTCATCCAAGTCCAGAAAATGAAGAGGTGGGTGAGGTTGGGGCACCCACCAAGAGAGAAAGGAAAGTGGCAGTCATGGAAATCTGAGAAGCCACAGCAGGCTTGTGCCCCAGTGCAGCTGATTAAACCTTATTCGGGGTAAGTGAGAGCTTAGACTCCGCTCTCTCCCTGGAGTCCAGGGGTTGCTAAGGCATTTGTGTGAAGGGAAATTCCATTATAAGAAAGGGTCCTCCCAAGACTCTCTGCCTTGGCTTTGCATCTTCTGTGGAAATGGCTCCGATCCAAGACACACAGTCTCCTTTTACCTTATCTTGGAGAGCCCTGGGCACTAGTCCAAGCTACTATTTTACCGTGTCTCCCCAAAGCTAAATTGCCATTTCTAGGTATAGGCTGAGGAGAGCTCTTCAGTGGATTGTTTAGCTTGGTTTGTTTTCAACAAATTCTATCCAGCTTACTATTTGCACGACTGTTCAGACGGTTTGTGTTAAGACCTGGGGTCGTCCTTCTTTCATTTAGTCTCCTGCCTAATTCATCTGCTATTGTTAATTAGCCATTTCAATTAGCCCTGTCTAACTCCAGAGAAGGGAGGCTAGGGGGGGAGTTAGTATGATCTGCCTCTTAAAATGGGTAGATGACCACAAACTCTTAAGTTATCTCCTGGAATCTGTTCCCCTACAATAAAATTAAACACCTAAACACCAGAGGCTGCCCAAATGTCTAGGGGGCATTTTTAACAGTATTTCTAACGTTTCCAACAGCATAAACAACACTCACCCAGTCTTTCCAGGCTTTGGTCCACTTTGGCAACAGAGACATCATTCACTAGCTACTTTGTGGAACAAATCCACCTGCAAATCCTGCCACTCATTGGAAAGGTTAAATGTTGAGACTCACCCGTCCAAGCCAAGTCTTCCAACCCGATCCAATTATACACAATGAGATATCGGTGGAGATTACCAGAATTTTGCCAACAGTTAACAAGTGTTTGGGATTTGCCAGCCAATCTCCTTAATCTCTTGTTATAATGTTAACAATCCCTAGAGCGGTTGCCCACCTTGGAAAACTTAGATTAAGAACTGTGTATCACATCCATTCGGCAATAAAAGTCTAAGAAGGTGGAACATTTTCCAGGTAAAGCCACATAAACCAGAGCAGTGCGTTGAACTGAGGCCTGGAGGGAAAGACTGTTGGATCCCTTGTGTAAAAGAGTAACTCCATCCCTGAGTTCTCCTTCAGCAAAGCCATTTTTTTTTTTTTTTTTTTTGGCATCAGGCTCGCTTTTGATCCATTAGCCTTCATCCGTTTGAAGGGGCTCATGACATCATCCGTGCATGCTCACAGCACTGAAGGTTTCCTTTTGTAGAACACTCAGCCATGTAGAGTCATTTATCAAAAGCAGCTGGCTTCCATCTATACCCCGATTTAGTCTGAACTGCGCCTCAGAGCTCTGCAATCACTACGGAGCCTGACTTATTAAATTTCTGCTGAAATCTCTGCTGGGATGGGTGACTGATAGCCGAAGCTTTCCTCCTTGACCCATTTTCCCCTCCTTCTAGAACAGTAACTCTTTCTATTCAGCTCAACTGTTTCCAAAAGTGTGTGTCCATCTTCATAGGACAGAGTATCGTGATGAGACAAATACCAGATATGGCCTTCAGTGCCAACCCTAGCTGGAAGGTCAACACCCTCTGTGATCCTAGGCTGCATGACAGATGAAGCTGCCCAGGCTATGACAGAACCTATAGGAAAGTCCAGCTGATATAAACTAGTACAGTCATACTGATTTTCAAAATATTGAAATACTTTTCTATTTCTTGGTAAACAGTTACCATACAGACTCACCACTGCAATCCCATGTCCCCTGGCCCCTCTCCCTGGGCCTTTGATTTTCCCACCATCCAGTAACGAACATGGTAAATCTAGTTCAGTACTCTGTTCCAGCATTAAAGCTGGCATCCACTCTTACCTATCTTGACCCATCTGTGCCTAAGATGTACTCGTTGATCAATTATTTGAATAGCATCTCTGAGGTCAGGGACGTAGAAGCAATGGCCATAAAATTGCGGGGTCCGGAAGAATGTTGAGAGCTGAAATGGTCACTCTAGAATAGATGTACTCTCCTTTTAAACGCCTGTTGTTAATTTCTCTTGTCGCGTAGATGAACACCAGGGGCTCTTTCCCCTGCTGTTATTTTGGCCCAGACCTTATTTTCATGGTAGCTATTTTGAGTTCAATTAATTTCTCAAGGCAGTTGGTATGCTTACCATTCTTTGAATATAGTAAAATAGGAGCAAAGCCCTCTCTGGATGGAAATATTAACTTTTTAAAAAGAGCCAGTGAAAATTTCTAAAGCTTCTGCTACAAATAATAAATATGGGCGAAACAGAGCAGAGAGAGACCTAAATTGATAAGAATTTGAGCCTGAAAAAAAATAAAGGTAACATGAAAGAAAATCTGAGAATTCTTCCTAAAACTTAAGCTAATAGAAAGAAGAAATTGGAAAAGCCAAGATATGTTGGCCTTCACTAGGAAGCAGGGCTGGCAGAGCGAACCACTAGCTGGGGACAATTGCTGTAGGGAGGTGGCAATGGAGAGGGAGAGAAGTGGATGAATTCAAGAATTTAGAAGGTAGAATTGATACAACCGACTGGTGAATACTTCGTAGGAACTGAATGGGATAAACCTTACTGAGTCCTCACTACGAGTGTTTGTACTAAAAAAGCATTTGTATACACCATCACATTTAGTTTCCATAACTACAATAACTCCATCTTAAAGATGAGAAAAACTTAGCTCAGACAGGCAAAGTAATTTATCCACATTCAGTGGTATATTAAGTGGAAGAGCCAGAATTAAACCCAATCAGTTTGTTTCCAGAGATCTTAACTCCTAACCAAGATATTACATCCTATAATTCTAAAAACATTACTATTCCAGGATATTCTTAAAGTAGAATTGGTATCTTCCTATTGGGCATATTATTATCCCCTCTTGACTTTTCCCAAAATTTAATCCTACAAAGTTCCAACCAAAGAAAGGATTATTCTCAATGCTTCTGTAATCTCAGTCAGTTATACCACAAAGTATAAGTAGTCTTTTTATGTGAGTTCTTAAAATGGCCATCTTTTTTTCTTAGTGGCTAAACTCCATATCCTTTCTAGATGGGCTTAACAAACATAGTATATATATATATATATATATATATATATATATATATATATAATCAATTTCAGAGAGGAAGGGAGAGGGAGGGAGAGACAGAAACATCAATAATGAGAGAGAATCATTGATCGGCTACCTCCTGCATGCCCCCCATTGGGGATCAACACATGCAACCTGGGCATATGTCCCAATCAGTTATTGAACTATGGCCTCCTGATTCACAGGTCAACACTCAACCACTGAGCCATGCTGGTCGGGCCCAGTCTTTACTATTATGTCTCTTCTTCAGAAGGACAACATCCAGTGAATGACTTACCTGCCACGGTCAACTGCAATGCCAGCCCAACAGAAGTAGCAGGGAAATTTTTGACATCTATGAAGCAACTAAGCAACTCATGATTTGTCCAAAGCCAGCTCAGTGCTGGCTGAACCCTGGGAAACTCTGTTCTCATCATCTACAACTCAAGCTGTGGGTTGCAAAGGCTGCATTTCAGAGCTCAGATCACCGGAACTTGGAAGGAAGGCCCTGATAAGTCCAAGCCTAGTGAGGAATTTGAACCCTTCAGGAAGATGAAAAAGCATGAAACTGGGTTCTCCTCATGGAGCCCAGGTTGAGATAATTAATCCACACTCCCAAACTTAAAGTAACCTGGCGAAACCCAAATGTACTTCAAACAGAGCCTAATCTAAAGAAAACCACTAAATTCTCTATCCTCAGGTTTTTTGCAGTAATTAACAAGTATCCTTATGATGGAGGACTAATTCCTTTTTACTGAGCAAGGAATAACATCTTCTCCTTCGTTACATTACTTTTCTCCAGTGGAAATGTAATCATAATCAGCAATGTATCTCCAAGTTCTACCATGATATATGAGAGGTTTCTTATCCTAACTGCTGTCACAAGGTCATAAGAATGTTTTATAATTCTTGCTTTTGTAGAGTTTTGTGCACACTACATGTGTACTACAAAATTTATTTTTCCCCTTACTTAGTAATCTCAAGGGATATTTAACAAGTATTCTATAGCCTGAGGCTTATATGATTTTAAATATAACTTCTATCTTTTATTTTCCAGCAAAATAAATTACCAATTTGCAACCATAGCCATAAAACTAAACTATTTGCAAATTATATTCCCCTAAAATACTCAAGTCTGTCAAATAATTTCTACACTCAAAGTACATAAAAGTAATCAACTTTTCCTAACCTTTTTTTCCCCTTCGCTTTTATATGGAATTTCCATATTCAATTGCAAGACTTAATTTTATTTAGTTGTGATACTTCTCTTTCACCAAATGAATCCAGAACCCAATGGATAAAACAACATAAATATTTCCACAAGCTATTGATTCTTATTAGTCCTTTTCTTCTCTCCCATTCACTCCCACACAACCATTTCTTCACAAATCTCTCAATTTAATACTGGGAAGTTGATCATTTCTAACACTGAAGTATCTCCAAATGTGTACTAATCAATAGCTATTTCAAAAAAATGCCACAAAGAAAGTCATACACTGTAAGTAAAGAATCAAAATGAGAATTAATATCCCCACATTTCCTGACCTACCTCTAAAAAGGAAATGATCCAAGTTTCTAAGATTATCTTTCTAAGCCTGGTGCAAGAAGAATATTCCCAGGTGGATTCTTGATCATCCATTGCTTCAGCATCGATTTATTCATTATTCCAAAATTATGTGTGCCACCTACTCTTTATGCACTAGTGAGGCTTTATTGTTTAAAATGGATATAAGAAGTGAACATTATAAAGATAAGGTGAGGAAAATGCTGTGTCTGGCCCAGAAGTGCCAAATAAGAGCAACAATATTGACAACAGTGGGCAACGACAATGTAAGGATAAATAGTATTTTTAATAGCCTCAGTTTGCTCAGAATCTAGCAGGGCAGACAGATATGTGGCTATCACAGGAGTATAAGTGGCACCACAAATACAGAAACAGTGGACCCTGGATTTTCCAGTATGACCCAGATTTCAAATATTTGGCCCCATTGACAGACTGAACTCAATACATGACTCGTCTTATTCACGAAATATGGTTTCTATGGCTATATAAAAACACAATTGAAACAAGAGACCACTGAAGAGGGATTAGAAACCTTTGTTTTGAACTAACGTACAGTTTTGTTAAAGAGCTTTATGCACATGAGACTACTTCAGAAACAAGATATAGCAGCCTGTAACCATGCATAGAGCAGACAGTAAGTGCTGAAAGGGATATAAGAATTCAGAGAAACTTTACAGAGAAATTGAACTTTATGCAGAAACTTATACTTGAGTTCAAACTTTAAAATGGGCAGGAATTTCAGAGAAAGAAGTGAGGTTACAGGGAAAAGGCCGAGCATCATTACTTTAAAGAGCAGAGAGCAAGGTACAGACCTAACTTCAGGTTCAAAAACTGTCCCCTCCAAGACAAAGAGGCAAACGTGTTGAGTTTACTGGGGAAAACACTTCTGTGTGGATACAGTGATGAGGAACGATGTATTCAGACAGAATACTTTCTAAAGCAGCTTGAGAAAAGGAAATCACTGACTCCTGGGCAGCTTAGTGGAGACAGGAGGTATAAAAGTATTTTATTTAGCCACAAATCCCCTTGCAATTATATTTTACTTTTTAAAGTACTTTTATCTCTGCAAAGTCCTTGCAGTCTGGTCTCACTTGAACCTTACATGTGACTGTAGCTAGTGACTGGGTGTAAAGCAGGCTCCCTCTGGCCCTGGGCTGTGTCTGCAGTTCAGTGGTCTCTGTCCTACAACACTGGCTAAATGACCCACAGCTCCACTTTGCTGAGTATGAAAGCGCCGCTAATGGAATTGGGCCCCTAGGAAATGTCAACTCTGCCTTGATTTAGGAAAGACGTTTGGCTCATGGTGCACAAATCGCTGATGAATTGGTTTCCTTCTTAAGTCTGGGGGTCTGATTTGAGACCATGTGGATGCTCAGTAAGAGTTCCCACATCATGTATTCCCTCATGCTATGAGTAGTAGGCATGAAAGATGTTCCACAAATATCCAGAGGAAAAGAAGTGCAAAGGATTAAGAGCTTTTTATTGTCCATTAATATAAAATAGGAAAGGCTGTCTTTTGATTATGGAAATAGATGTATTGTAAATATATGCAGCTCTCCAAAAACATATCCTTCCATTCCTACTTGTTGGAAAAGTAGAATGTTCTCCTTCTACCAGGGTTAGAAAATCTCTGAATATGATACATGACAAGCAAACGTATAGTGTCCCCAGTTGCTACTTAACATGTTAGCCTATAGTAGCTACTCTTGGCACACCAAGAAGCCTGGCATTAAGTGATGTTAATAGCACCAAATAGACCCTTCATGACCATAAGACTGTGCTTTTTCCATCTGGCAGAGAATAATGTCTTGTATTTAAACAACATCTTAACTCTGTTTTCTCCAAGCACATTTACAGTTAATGCATTGGCTCTTTCTATAAATCCTTCCAACTTCTTCATCACTGCTTTTCAAAAAGGGTAACTTAAAAACTTATAAGTTATGCAATTTGCCCCAAACCAGCTGGGGAGTCAGGATTTGACTAAAATAGTCATTGTTGGGAGCCACAGTAAGGAGGTTTGAAATCTGTAATGCTTGGAAAAGGCCTCCTTAGAAAAATGAAGCCAGTAAGAACCAAAATATATAGAATTTAGGCAGTTATAGGAACAGACGCCCTATGAATAATTTATAATTGTATTATACCTGGAAGTGGGGAATCAGCAAACGTCTTCAGAAAGATAGCTGAACTATACTTTGACAGACCAGAATACTCACTGAAAGTTATCTAGCATGGGACAAGGGTGGGTGGCTTTAGTGAAAAGTTTTTAAAGGCAATGCAAAGGTGAGAATTTCTTCATGTTTACCAAGCTCTCTTGAAGGAGAAATAACCATAATTTGAAGAAACCATCTCGAAAATGCACAATCTCATGCTATTATTCTCTACTGACCAAGGGACAGTTAGGCCTCTAACTTAGGTACCTGTGTGAAGGTACTCACCCGGAGTACCTAAAGCTACATACGACTACAAAGAATTATTCTGACAGATGTTGTTCAGACCATAATGTAATACACAGGATTCTGGGTTGCACATCAATGCCTTGTGAGTTTCATTAGCAAGACCACCTCCCATAAGGTGATCATCTCCATATAATTAACACAATTAAGTTTCTGGGCCTGTGAAGTTGAGGACCAGTCCATCCTATGGATGTGATGCCCTCTCCAAGGTACTGATTCCCAGGGGGTCCAGCCCATGGCTGCCAGACAGCTCTCTCTGCATTTGTTCTTCCCTATGTATCTTTGATCTTATGCTCTAGGTTAGGGTGCCTTCAAACTTTAACGTGCTTTCAAATCACCTGGAATCCTTTTGACATATAAACCTTCACAGATGTTTAATAAGCCAAGCAGACGCACTATTTTTTTTTTTCCTGCACAGGATCTAAAATGCTTCATGTGCTTAACAGTGAAATAAAGGGGTATTCAATGAGCTCTTGATGGAAAGTAGGTTTGTTCTCTTGAACAGTTTATGAGGGATTAATGTGGTATTACTATCTTGGGAAGGAGCCTGAAGCTGTCTCAGAAAAGCCTGATTGATTGGTAATGTCTGCCATGTGTTTGGAATGGAACAAACATGGCAGGCATGGCATATATTAAAAGTGGTATACAGATAACTCATAAACTCCCTAACTTTCCATGATTCCAGGAACGCACAGAAGTATTTTTGACATCTTGGGAAAGAGACAATTTTCTTCAAATACTAAAAATAAGCCATTTAGAATCTCAATATTCGACACTTGTGAGTGTGTTTGTATGTGTGTATAACAGAAAGAGCTGTTAAGCCTAGTCTTCTGAAAGTTCAGATTTTCTCTTGGGGAGCTCAGAAAATAACACATATCTCTGACTCACTGCTTCTGCCAGAGTGGTACCATAGTTATGCCCTTGTGGTCGGGAGTGAAGGGATGTGTTTCCAAGAGCTGCTTGTACAACAAGTTACTTACATTTTAATGAGACATGGAAGAGACCCAGGTAAAACAGAGGAAGTTGTGAATAGGTGAGGAGAAGTTCCTCTTTCCTTCTTTAACTCTTCTCGCCCTTACTCAATTTAATTGAATATATGTTAAGAACCAGTAAAAACAAGTCACCTAAATGTTTAATGTCAACATCATATCCAATGATAGAATGTTATCCAGCCATTCAAATTTGTTTATGAAAAAATCTATAGTAACAATATGGAAATACTCATGTTTTAAAGTAAGAGAAAATGAGATGAATTTTTCACAGCTATTAAAATATATTCCGGGGGGGGGGGGTACAGGGAGAGGGATGGTAATGACTGCAAATACTAGCCTTAAAAGATTAGCTGTTGCCCAGCCTGTGTGGTTCAGTGGCTGAGTGTCAGCCTATATGAACCAGGAAGTCACAGTTTGATTCCAGGTCAGAGCACATGCCCAGGTTGCAGACTCAATCCCTAGTGTGGGGTGTGCGGGAAGCAACCAATCAATGATTCTCTCTTATCATTGATGTGTCTATCTCTCTCTCCTCTCTGAAATCAATAATTATATTATATTCAAATTTTTTAATGAAAAATCTGTAGTAACAATATGGAAATACTCATGTTTTAAAGTAAGAGAAAAATGAGATAAATTTTTCACAACTATTAAAATATATTCTAGGGGGGGTTCAGGGAGAGGGGTGGTAATAATTATATAATTATTATTGATTTCAGAGAGGAGAGACAGATAGAAACATCAATGATATAATATCTATAATTAGCTGGTGTTTCTGAAGAATAAGTCCATGGGTAAAATGTTTCTTAGTTTTCCAAGTTCACTAGAATAACCATGTATCTATATTTTTTTAACTGAAATAAATTACAAAGAAAATATACTATGCTTGATTTGAATAACTATTTCTCTTGTTGGGTACAGAAGTAATTTAACAGTAGTAAAGCAAAGTGTTAGTGTGGGTTTATCTCTATAAAATCATCATTTGGAGACATGACCACCTTACTTTTAGTATATTATCAAAATATATTTTAAAGTCTGAAATAAAAGAGTGATTGCACCTTCTGAGGAGAAAGTGTCTGTGGCTGAAGTGTTAGGCTGTAAAATTCATGGACCCCGAAATGTACTGTTCCTTCTCTCCTCCCTTTAGTTCCGGGAAACAGCTTCTCACTGTGGCTGGCCCCCTTAGTGCTTCAACGTACCTCCTTAGCCCAGCTGCTCACAGCTCTATGAAAGGTCCCTTTACTAAACTTCCTTCAAAGTTTCAATCAAGCATGTCAAAGAATCGATAATAGGCAGTGAATGGTATAAAAATTCTAGTTACACATATTTCGTTCAATCCTGCTCAAAACTATCTTTAAAAGCCATGAAATTAGTTGACATTACTGCACTGATATTTTATTGGAGAGTATGTTTACATTTTGTAATATATAATTTAATCTAAAGAATCCCCAAGGCCCAAGTGGCTTAGTCTCAGATGAGAGATGCATTCAAAGGAAACATCAACCTTACTTCATAAACCTTGTACATCTTACAGATATTTGCTGTAAAATATAGATAACCTCTAAACTTTGGACAATACTGTAAATATTTGCTGTTGATTTTTAAAAATGTGTCAAGCTGGAGTTTTACACAGGGCACCAACCAGAAAATTTGCCAGAAATTATTTTTAGACATCGGTCCTTATTGCCCAAATTCCATACCTACTATATAGCTGCCATCTTTTTCCTCTTCTCTCTCATTTTTTGCCTCACCACAATTCTGCTCCCTGTTAAGTTCCTCTACTTGCCTATGAGCACTTTTCCTGACTTCCTAGGCTGGTGTGACCACTCCCTGGCCACCTGGCCTGGAGAACTCACTGTGTAACCCAATGTCACCAGATCCTTTCTCAAACCCCTGAGGAAGAAGCATGCAGCCTTCTGGGAATTCTTCTGACTTTTTTTTTTTCATTCCCAATTTTATGGATAATTTCTGATGAATAAAATTCTTCCTTTCACTTTGGCAAGAAACGTGGTATATACTCAGGTCCCCTTGCTTAAGGGGAAGGCCTTGTCCTTTAAACCCTGAACCCGCAGTCTAAACAGCATGGGGCTGCCTGAGTGCAAACATACTGTGCTCAGGAAAAAAAAAATGAATTCTCTCCTCAAGGGAGAGGACCTCAGTACTGATGACACAGCAAAGATCTCACCAATGGAAGAACCTATCACACTCAATGTTCATTTATATTTCAAAGAACAGTTTGTCCTCTAAGGAGACTATCAAGATGTTTTCTTTTTGTTAATAGAAAGAAAAAAGCAGACATCTCAGTAAAGCAAGGAAATATGGTAAGTCTGGCAAAAAGAGTATCAGAATCATTCAGATCTCTTCCCATAAGAAATCCAGACCACAATCATAAAGTCCTATATACTTACCTCAAAAGTTCAGTTCTGGCCGAAACCGGTTTGGCTCAGTGCTAGAGCGTTGGTCTGTGGACTGAAAGGTCCCGGGTTCGATTCCGGTCAAGGGCATGTACCTTGGTTTCGGGCACATCCCCGGTAGGGGGTATGCAAGAGGCAGCTGGTCAATGTTTCTCTCTCATTGATGTTTCTAGCTCTCTATCGCTCTCCCTTCCTCTCTGTAAAATATCAATAAAATATAATTTTTTAAAGTTCAGTTCTGTTGCACAGAATCTTGAATAATATATGATATTATAGAACAGGCTCCAGCCAAGAATAATGCCATCAATTTCCAGTGTCACTGCCATAGCACAAAGCATAAAGAAAGGAAAACTCATGAATCACACATACTTCTCCTCCAGTTTTAAGCCCTACTTTTAACTTAGGTAAGTTGTCTTACCTAGCATTGTTTGCCAAGGGCAAGCCCAATAACAAAGCGAGTAGAGGCATGGGTGAGAATAGCAGACCGTGGGTGCTAGGTATTAGGTAAGCCAGCTTGCCCAGGAATCACACAGGACTGACTGGTATGAAAAATTGCTTTTTTTTATTATTCTGAATCAACATAAAATTCAGGAAGACCTTCCTTTGCCTGCTCAATGGCAGCTACAGAACGTATCTGAGCAAAGATGGGCCATCACATTAGAGATCTCTACTGCTGTCTTAGTCCATTCAGGCAGCTATAACGAAACCCACAGACTGTGTAGCACGTGTACAGCAGAAACTAACTGCTCATAGACATGAGAGCTGGAGGTTTGAGGTCAGAGTGCCACCATGGTCAGGTGAAGACCTTCCTGGGTGTAGACTTCTCATCACATCCACACATGGCAAAAGGGCTAGGGGATCTGTGGCCTCTGTGGGGTCTCTTTTATAGAGTCACTGATCCCATTCATGAGGGCTTCACCCTCCTAACCTAATCACCTCCAAAAGACCCACTTTCTTACACATTATATTGAGTGTTAGGATTCTGATGTGTGTATTGGTGGGGGTTGGGGGTATACAAACATCAGACCATAGCAGCTACTGTAATCCTAATAATTTGCATAGGATTCACCTTATGAATGAGTAGATGGATCAAGAGGTCTCCCCAGTGATGCAGTGTACTAAGGATCTCCAGCAAATAGCATAGAGGCGTCCATCCCTGGCCCACATCTTCAATGTCTAGAAGACTTCTCATACAGGAGAACCCTACAAAGGGGAACACCTTGCCCTTTTCAACTCCTCGGGGCTTTCAGGGAGGAGTATAGGGAAAGGGTGACAGTAAAAGTGATGATGATGGGGTTGACAGTATGTGACAACCCCAAGTGATTGACAATTCGATCTCTTATTAGACTAAGGGAGAGGTCTCCATCGCAGATCACACTCACCTTCCCCCAGAGTCCAGGAAAGCATGGAGGTGGAGCAGGGCTGAGTGTCCTTCTGAACAGGCCTTTGAGTAGTTCACCAGCTAGAACCTCACATATGCAGGGAAACCCAAGGGCAGGGAGAGTGGGATGAGTGCATAGAAGCCTGGTCACTGGCCTCAGAAAACCTCAGACTTTAATTCCCAGCTCTCTCTCTAACATTTCATCCTTAACCTCCCTAGCCTCAGCTGTCTCATCGGCAAAGTGGGTTTGCTGTGAGGATTAAAGGATATAACCTGTAGGAAGCTCTTAGTACACTGCCTGGCATATAATAGGCATGCATGAAAATGGTGGCTCTGGCATCATGACCCACAGTCCACTTATACTTTCCTCCCTTTTTATATTTGAAAGAGCTTTCCAGAAGCCCTTCTCAGGCTCTGAAAGAGTTGCACTAAGAGAATTCCATCCTTTCTTCTCCAGAGCTAGTTTACTATTGATGTTGGCTACACAAGCAATGACTTGACACCCTCCCTTACTTTCTCCTCCAAACCACCTCCCCTTGTGCCTCACATGACAAGCCAAAGCCAGGCCCAGCTGGAAAACAAGGTAAAATGTAAAAATCCATGAAGTCAGCTGCTTTCAATTATAAACATAATACAATAATCATACCCACAAAATCCTTTGTAGGGAGCAATGAACTGAAGGAGAAAATTGCATGTAAAAATATTACAACATGCAACAATTAGAATGAACTGCTATGCTCCACTTTTACAAAAAAAAAAGAAAGGGAGGGGGGGCAGATACCCCAACCAGGAGAATTGTGCCACGAACGAACTAGCATTAGCTGGAACGGAATTCTGAGATGTCAGTGTATGGCTTGTTTGGAAAACTGAGCACCATCTGCAAATCAGGACCAGCTGGAAGATTCGATCTAAAACAGATCCGGCCACGGAAAGGGAAAACTCTTAAACTGCCCCAAACTGGCTTTGTCAGCTTGGCCTTGGACTAGCGGAAGACACAGGGTGGACCCTTCAGTTTCAGCCTTTTTTTTTTTTTTTTTACTTTTAATTTTTCTAACTAGGTTAATTGGGGGGAGGGGAGAGGACTAAATACCAGAGCTTGGCTCAAAACATAAATAAAGCCTGTGGTCCTAGATCCCCCTGGCTTTGCAGTTCGTTTGGCACTAACAAGAAGTGGTCTCGCTCACACTGGAACCCAGCTTTGGCACCAGTTTAATGTGGGATTGAATCCGGGCTGGGCCATGAGGCCTTGGTAGGCTGGTTTCACTTTCCTGTTTCTAAGCTTCCTCATCTCTAAACACAGTGATGCTGTGGGGATTAAATGACTTGATGCACATAGAATAGTTCTTGGCGCTAGTGAGCACTCAAATGTCAGCTATTGTTATTTTCAATTCTTATTGGTCTCATTATTTCAAAGTTGGGTTGTTGTTTTTTTTAATTAATGAAGAACAATAGAAAAAATATGTTTGAGAGCTGGCCTCGTCCAAAACTTCAAGGCTTTGGATCTAAACAGGGTCTCCACACACAGAAGGAGCATCCGTTTGTAATTAATGACCCTCCCCCCCCCCCAGTACTTCCACAAATCCAATATTTGCACTACAAAGGCCAAAAGAGGGCCACTGAGGTCAATGGTTCTTATGGAATGAAAAGTTTCCCCCCTGTGTCCTGGGGAGTGCTGGCCAACCTTGTTTCAGAGACTTCTCCTTGCCCTCTGAACGTGGGGACGTTTTTAGACATTGTTCTATAGCATCAGGGTATGCTTTTCTTCATACCATGTTGCAAATGGTAATAAATGTATTCACAGTCAAATTATAATCAGAAGCAACCAGTAGAAATTCAAGGATGTGCTCCCAGCCAAACTGCTTCATTTTCACTTCTTATTTTTTAATGTAAAATTACCAGCGCTCTTGGGATTTATGGAAGCAGTCAGCAGAATGTGTTATAAACACCCACTTCAAAGAGGCCCCCAGAAAGCCAGACTGTAAAATGTCTCGCTCTGATAATCCTCCTCATGCCAGTTCTGAATAATCGTGGAGCCGCTCTAACACAAAAATTATTTTCCGTCCTCCCTGTAGCTCAGATGGTGGACGAGCGTGGAAATGTGCCTAGAATGTTTCACATGGAATCTGTGTCAATTATTCTGAGGCTCCCAATAAATACAACAACTATCTGATAAACTTACACAAAGCACTGGGGTGGTGGGAGGATATGAAATAACCAAAATGTGATGCTGTTTTCAAGAAGCTTATATTCCAATGTGAAAGAAAACCTTCCACAATCTCTCTATACAACCATTACAGCAAATTGCCAAACATGCAAGGTGCTTCACTCTTGTTCTCAGACAAGCATGTCTGAATTTTGTTCCCTTATCTGCTTATGAACTCTTCTTTCTTTGGCCACAGTATGGCCTTTGACCTCTGCACTCTCTCTGGTATCAAAGGCTCTGCTTCTTACTGCTCGATCATGTAAGCTTTACTAAGGTTGCAGAAGTGTCTGGACCCATGGGAAACAAAACTGTTGCCCTGGGTGAGGATGGTGGTGAGAGATATCAACAGTCTACAGATACACCTTGAAGGTGTAACCAATTGGAATTGTGGTTGGATTGGGTGTGAGGAATAGCATCCTAAAGGCACCAAGAATATCTCTCAGCAGGTGGGTAGGTGTCCTGCCATTGACAATGGTAGAGAATAATGAGAACAGAGCATGGAAGACATGTTAAATTTGGGAAATCTATTAGATATCCAAGTTTTCAGGTCAAGTTGACAATCAAATACATGGTTTGGGGTCTCAGGAGAAAAAAATCCCTCCCCAACTGTGTCTTCCAAATTACTGTTCAAACGAGATGGTAGTGGGGCCTGTCAGGGCCCGAGAATCAATTGTTCTCTGAGAACAGGAACTATAATGAAATATCAACACATCCACGTTGAAGCATCCCAAGGCTGCAACTGTGCTTCATTTCACTTTTTATTCATCATTTCAGTAAATATTTATTACACTAGAAGCCCGATGCATGAAGATTCATGCAAGATTGGGCCTTCCTTTCCCTGGCTGCTGGCACTGCCTTTCCGTTCCGGCCCCAGAGCCGCCTCTTTCTGCTCCGGCCCTGGAGCCCACTCCTTCCGCTCCAGCCCCACCTTCCCATGCTGCCCAGAGGCCCTGAGTGACTGGGGTGATGTGGAATGCCTGAGTGGTCATCATGGCAACGACACAAGTGTCCCACCCCTCCCCCTACCACCACTTAGTACCTGTATATGCAAATTAACCCACC
Source organism: Vespertilio murinus (assembly GCA_963924515.1). Taxonomy (NCBI): domain Eukaryota; kingdom Metazoa; phylum Chordata; class Mammalia; order Chiroptera; family Vespertilionidae; genus Vespertilio; species Vespertilio murinus. Next base: position 185,325,189 of record OZ004704.1, on the reverse strand, counting down.
ATCTTTGTTGGGTTAATTTGCATACTCACTCCTGAATGGCTGGTGTCAAGAAGGTATGGTCGATTTTCATATTCTCTTTTATTAGTGTAGATTCTAGGTCATGCTTGGTCTGGAACCAAGAGTGGTGAATAAAACAGACACAGTCCCTGCCCTCATGGAACGAAGATCAAGCGGTATTAAAAAAAAAAAAAAAAAAAAAAAAAAAAAAAAAAAAAAAAAGATTAAATGGTGTGGGTTTTTTTTAATAAAAAGCAAATGACAAAATAAAACGGAGTTTAGGTTCTGAAGTCAAATATATCTAGAATCAAATCCTGATTCTGCTGCTGATTAGCTGTGAAACTTTGACAGGTCTTTTAGCCTCTCTGAGAATGTGTTTCTGCATCTGCAAATGAGATCATTCTTATCTCTTAGCTGTGAGAATTAAATGAAATAATAGTATACATTATTTAGCATAGTGTCTGATGCATACTCAGCACTTGATAGATGTTAGGCAATATTTCAGGGGCTGTGGAAATCAGGGAGGGTCTATTTCTAGAAAGAGCACTGGCGAGGGTGTGAGCAGGACGGAGCTGCACAGATCCAGGAATGAGCTGGGGCAGAAAGGCCAGGCTGCACACTAAGCACAAGGGAAAGCCTGTGAAGAGATCTGTAGGCGCTGGGACTCTCCCACATGTGCCGCTCTAGGCCCCTCCTCTACCTGTACTTTTATGCCCAGCACACATGGGGATAGGCCTTTCTTCCGGACAATTCCTTTCCAATCTGTGAAAACTCTGCACATTAAAGAGTGATGACAGGATGTGAAAAAGGTTAAAACGGGCGCTGAAAGGATCTGCTTTGTTAAATAGACTATTGTCTTTTCAGCATTCCCTCTCAACATCCACTGTACGGGAGGCAGATTGTCATGAATAATGCCAGTGCAAGTGTGGTTGGAAGAACTCAAGAGCATCCTTTGCTGTGGAGAAGCCTTTCTCTGGCCTCCACAGACCTTGTTTTCCTAGTTGTACAGCCTGAAGGGAGAGCAGAGAACCCTGACCGTGCCCACCTCTTCCCCTCCATTACCCCCCCCAGCCACACACACACACACACACACACACACACACACACACACACACACACCAGCAGAAGGGCTCAGGCTCCAGCCACTAATGGCAACACCCCTCTGGGAGTCTCCTTTCATCACTGCTGCCAGGACTCAGTGCTGCCGGGTCATCCATTCCTTCCCCTCCCCTTCCCCTTTGCTTTTCTGACTTCCCTGGTGGTGGCCAGACAGGCCTCTCTATCTTGAGTCCTCAACAAAATGAAGTCACAGCAATCACAGTCACACCAGCGCGAGCGTGCTGTGGCGGATTAGCTGCGGGAGGCTGAAGGCCAGGTCTGGCTTAAGTGAGTCCAGCTGCAGTGACTGAGGAGCAGGGCTCCTCTCTGCTCTGCAGCCGGCTCAGCCCATTTCTTTTTATTTCTCCTCCCAACTTTATGGAGGCGTAATTGACAAATAAAATCGTAAGATATTTAAAGTGTACAACCTGGTGATTTGATATACATTGTGAAAGGAGTCCCACCTCTGAGTTAATTAACACGCCCACCAACTCACATATTTACTTACCTTTTTGTACGTGGTGTGAGAACTTTTAAGTTCTACTCTCTCAGTAAATTTCAATTATGCAATACATCGTTATCAACCGCAGTCACCATACATAAGCTCCTCAGACTTGATTCATCTTATACCAATTCTCCTATTTTCCTCACCCCTACCAGCCCTAGCCACTACTTTCTTTGAGTTTGACTCTGGTGTGTTTTTTTTTTCCAGATTCTACATGTTACCATCCAGTATTTGTCTTTCTCTGATGTCTTTTTTTTTAAATATATATTTTATTGATTTTCCACAGAGAGGAAGAGAGAGGAATAGAGAGCCAGAAACGTGGATGAGAGAGAAACATTAACCAGCTGCCTCTTGCACGCCCCCTACCGGGGATGTGCCCGCAACCAAGGTACATGCCCTTGGAATCAAACCTGGGACCTTTCAGTCCGCAGACTAATGCTCTATCCACTGAGCCAAACCGGTTTCGGCTTTCTCTGGTGTCTTATTTCACTTAGCATAATGCCTTCCATGTTCATCCACATTGTCACAAGTGACAGGATTTCCTTTTTTTTTTTAATGCTGAATAATATCCCATTATATATGCCATTGTCTTTATCCATTCATTCACGAATGACACTTAAGTTGTTTCCATATCTTGGCAATTGTAAATAATGCTACTATGAACATGGGGATGCAGATATTTCTTTGAGATAAAGATTTCATTTCCTTTAGATATATACTCAGAAGGGGAGCTGCTATCATGTGGTAGTTCTGTTTTTAATTGCTTGAGAAACTTACCATGCTGTTTTTTCAAAGGGGCTGTACCTCAGTCCTAATCCTAACACCTGGAAAATGTGCGATTTAGAAGTGGGCTGGGTTTTGGGAACGAAAGCTTGAGTAGTGCAAATATAAGAAACATTTAATATGGTAATATTTGTGTAATTCCAAGCCATGTAAGAAAAACATGCACCCAGGAGTTCAGCTGCCTTGGGCACAAAGTAAGAACAAAATTGAAGGACAATGGAAAAACCAGAGGTACACTCTTAAGATTTTGGGTTTTTAACCCCAAGACAATAACAGAAGGCTGTTTCCGTGATTCCAAGTTTGCATTGCTTCCTACTGGACACTGTGTCAAGACACTGTAAGTGAGAATGGAAAAACTTCTTTTGCACGATCACATTGTGTAATGGAAAGTTCCAGCTAATTTGGGAGGAAAGTATGTAGTACAAGCCTCAGGATGATAGGAGAATTATTTTCAAGTGGTGCACCCCTGACTTTCCGTTCACGGAACGGGGATATCATTCTGTTTTAAACACAAGGTCTTATTTTGAACAAACATTTTCAAAAGGCTTTCCAAAGAAATGGAGGCTTTCTCGTCTATCGCTAAGTAAATGCAAGTGGATCTCTACCGCCACAATATAAATAAATACTTACTTTATTTATCCTTCAAATTTCCTGGGAACTATAGGGATCCACACACTAGGAAAACAAACCAATGGGGCCATTTGATGACAGAGGACCCAGCATTCAGATTCCTTCTGTGAACATGGAGCCGAGGAATGTTCCAGGCAAAACTGAAGGGCTCCTGCTACTTGAAGAACCAAAGTATTGGCTGGGCTGGATAGAGAAAATAAGTCCGGGGAGGACAGGGATGGTGGTAAGACAGTCCCTGGAATATTCCCCGCCAGCCCTTAGGCAATAAGGATGTGTCTATAATCACACCCACTCTGGATTACTGGATCACCCCACTATCATACCTGCATTGGATGGGGAGAAACTTGGGGCATGTGACCCAGGCAGAAGTAGTATGATCCTTGGTGTCAAAGGGGAAGGCCTTTGGATGAAGTGGCACTCATATTTCTGTCCCATTACTATGGACAAATTTCAGAGACTTCAAGGGGGTGGTTTAATGTAGAGCAGTGTTTCCCAAACTTTTAACATATGTGTACCCCTTCTATAATTTTCGTAACGCTGAGTACCCCTCCTCAAAAAAAAAAAGGATATATTTTAATAACAATCAAAATATATTTATTTTTTATTTTTTTGGTACATACACAAAATAATAATAAATGAAAAATAAAATTATTCATAATAAAATATAAATAAAAGTTATAAATAAAATTTATTTGGATCAATGAAAAGGATGAAATTGACTTGACTCACGAGAACATAGAATTAGGCGCAGCTAAGCACGGTGCAGTGCATATCTCCACCAAACTCCGGTGCAACGCATACCCCCACCAAACTCTTCCCGTACCCCTGGGGGTACACGTACCACACTTTGGGAAACACTGATGTAGACACACAGCTAGTAATGAGGCATGTCTTTTCCATTGTTTTTCCCATTTAGTACCCAAGGGCATCAGTCTGTCTCTGTCAACCATCATCTGACAAAACTCCCAATGTTCCACCTCCTCTGCGTGTCTATCTAGGTGACCGAACATGGCTGGCAAAGTACACAACCCACTGGCAGGTCTCCCTTTAAATTCTCAAGTGAGACGTTGGCTGTGCAAAAAATTGTTGTTTTCTTTGTCAATTTATTCTGCCACGCTTCTAGACTACTATTGCGGCTCGCAAGCAACATGCGACTCTTTGGCCCCTTGAATGTGGCTCGTCCACAAAATACCTGGGCGAGTCTATTTTGAAGAAGTGGTGTTAGAAGAAGTTTAAGTTTTAAAAAATTTGGCTCTCAAAAGAAATTTCAATCGTTGTACTGTTGATATTTGGCTCTGTTGACTAATGAGTTTGCCGACCACTGCTTTTGAGTAATGCTTAGCACATAACAGACATTCAATTTAAGTGTTTTGTGAATTAATGAATGAATGAATAGTATGAAATATTGAGAACGCCCCTCCATCGAGAAGAAAAAGATAAATAAGAGCATTGTGCTGTCATGGGTGGCATTTTCCATGGAAAGTTAGGTGACTATGTAGAATGGAAAGAAAGAGCGTTTTCAAGATGCCATAGTCTCTCTCCCCAAGGAATTAAAGGAGGCTGAGGTTTCTACAGTTCTTCACAGCCTGAGAAACAGCTCAGCCTGCAAAATACTGCTCCGTTGCTATTTTGGAGATGCTAACGTTCCCCCAGCTGGCAGCCTGGGAAGCACCTGTTACATTTATAGTGATGAATGGTGTATGTGTTTGTACAGGTCAATAAACAATTCCATAAAAAATGCTCTAAATGACCACAATTTGAAACACTCCCTAAAGGGATGGAGTCCATGAACACACTCAGTTACTCTGAGAATCTCCAGAGGTGGCTTGGATTCCATGAGGTGACTCGAGGTCAAAGGTCCTGTGGCTTCTGGGCCCAGAGTCTTAACCCACAGGGCTACCCCTGCCTTCTTCTGTGACAGAGGAATCGGGATGATGATTGCGGTGGGTGATGATAATCTTAAAGGGGCTGTAAACCAACTAAACCACATCCAGGATTAAATCAACAAAACTATGGAAAGGGGAGTATTGCTGATTATAAACTCCATAGAATAAGGCTAAACCTAACACTGAAAGCCCCTGGCACCTCAGAGTGCTGGCTCTATTTGAGGAAGGAAGTCACCAGGAAAACTCAGAACAGGCCCATTTAAGTCACGTTAGTAAGTAAAGATAAAGGATGCACTTAAGTCACATTCATGGTCTCAGAATCGGGAAGGACGAGTAAACACTTCTTATCACTTAGCACATTTAGCAGATTACAAAGCAAAATAAAAGCCTTTTATATTTTAGAGACCTACACCCATCCTCCTCTAGAAATATCAAATGCATTGCTAAGCAATGTTCACCAGACAAGGAACTTTTCTATTCTGTTAAAATCAAACAAATATCTATTTTTTTAATACAGATTTAATCCACTAATGATCTACTAACATCCTTCCAAATTCTCTAAAAAAAAAAAAAGTGTTCCTATATTTTTTAAAGACTGCAATATGAACGAGAGGCCACATAGGATATTGAATCTAATTGCTTAAAACAGACTTCTTCCATGTCTTCTTTCTTTCTTTTTGTTTGTTGAGAGGAATGCCAGCAGTGGTGTGCTCTCTCCTTCAGAACGAACACATTCTTCTGAGTTGCCCAAAGTACTTTGGATGCTGCAGACTCAGAGCTAAATTCTTCTCCTAGAATCTCTCTAGGTGCCACCTAAGGATATATACCCCTTCCTGGGGCAGCCCAGGGTTAGTTGATTGGTAGACACTGGTGGACAAAAGCCTGACCCCAGGCCTCAATGAGAACAAAAGACAGTCACATCTCCAGAGCTCCTCGGGGACTAGCTGAGGCTTCCCATGTAACTGTACTTAACTCAGTCCTTCCTTTCTCCCAGGAGTGGTTCTCAGTGTCCTTTTCCCAGGGAACCCCACCTAAGAAATCGAGTAACCGTGATTTTTCTGTTTCTAAGCTGATTTTCTTAGGACAAGATGAGTAAAGTGAGGTCTTGTCCCTGTCTCAAGTAACTCACATGCTGAAACACCAAAATAACACAACAACACACATGCTACAGGAAACGGGGCAGAGCAGGCAACAACACTTGTTCCAGAAGCGTCCACGGGGGCAGTGACGCTTGGACTCATTCTTGGCAGATGAGTCCAACTCTGGAAAAGGCAGCAAGTGGAGCAACTCTCCCAGGCAGACGCAATCGCATTTGCCAAGTCAAAAAGGTATGAGAGAGCCTGGCTTGCTTCAAGTTACAGCGCTTCTGTCAGTGTGGCTGAAGCCCAGAGCGGGGCAAGAGGAGAGATAGGAAGTGTCAGGACTGGAGCCCAGAAAACAGGATGAGGTCACATTACAGAGGGACAATGAAGAGCCTCACAGTTTGGATTCTGGGGTCAGGCTCGCTGCTTTGACTATCGACTCCACCACTTACCAGTCATGACTACATCTGAACTGCTTCACCTCTTTAAGCCTCAGTTTCTTCATCTAAAAAAAATGAATATAAAACTATGACTTACCCCATAGACATTGCTGTGGAAATTAAATGCAATAACATGCATCAAGTGCTTCCTTTAGAGCAGGGCTCTGCCCGGGCATTCAGAAAACTGTTATAGCTATTATGGGCTCTCCGTCACAGGTGATGGAGAACTATTAAATCATCGTTTACATATACATGAGGCTTGAAACCAAGAGCCTGAGGCTTGAAGCCCAGGTAGAGCACACAGAGAAAGACAAAGGCAGTCTGAGCGGCAGCTGGAGCAGGAAAGACAGGACACAGGCCACTAGGAAAGCATCTAAAGAGGCCTGCAAGGAGGATCAGAGTCCCATCCTACACTCAGACCAGAACAGAAGGAAAAGCTCCAAGGACTAAGCACTGCCCCAGACATGTGATGTCAGCATTCCTAGCAACTGATACACTTGCTGACTTCATTCATTCAAAGACTACATCCCCAAGAGTGTATATTTATCAAACGCTATTCCCAAAAATGCACCCCTTACTTCCTAAGATACATCTCCCTCCATAAGAAAAGTTTATAATGAAATTCTCATACTAGATGAACATTAATGGGCAGTGATCATGATAATTTGAAAAGGATATATTTAATTGAGCCCAGGATCATTTAAGGCATGTACCTATTTCTAGAAAATGAAAGCCAGGCCAGGGATATTGATCAATCAAGTCTCAGAATTTAGAACAACACACACACACACACACACACACACACACATATATATATATACATATATATATATAATTATTAAATTATAATAAGATACCATCAAATGTTGGCAAGGATGTGGAGCAACTAGAACTCTCATACATTGTTGGTCGAGTATAAATGTTAAAATCAGTTTGGAAAAAGTGCCTGGCAGTTTTTTTATAAAATGAAGTCTACACATACTCTTTATGATCTAGCAATTTCAATTTTAGATATTGATAACAAGAGAAATGAAACTATATCTACAATATGACTTGAACAAGAACATCATAGAAACCTTATTAATCCAACCAATCAACTGAAAACAGCACAGGTCCAATAAATGAGGTAAGAGATGAACACACTGAGGAATATCCATATAGTACAATCCTACTTAGAAATAACAAGGAACCAACTATTGATACAGACAACAACATGGAAAAACCTCAAAAAACAATACACAAGGAGCACAGTGTATGAGATTATTCACATAAGATTCTAGATTAGGCAACCGGAACCTACGGGGGAAATAATCACAACAGAACTCCCTGCCTCTGAGGGAGTAGAGGCAGGTACTGACTAAGCAGGGACATGAGGGAACTTTGTGGGTAATGCCAATGTTTCATATCTTGCCCTGGCCAGTTTGGCTCAGTGGATAGAGCATCAGCCTGCAGAGTAAAGGGTCACGGATTCGATTCCTGTCAAGGGCACATGCCCAGGCTGAGGGCTTGATCTCCAGGAGGGGGCGTGCAGGAGGCAACCCATCAATGATTCTCTCTCATCATTGATGTTTCTATCTCTCCCTCTCCCTTCCTCTCTGAAATCAATAACACACACATACACACACACATACACACACACACACACACACACACACACACACACACACTTATACATAAAAGAACATTGCAAACAAATACTGAGTTCTAGTTACTGATATACCTAACAAAGTAATTAGGGGAAGGGTACAGGTGTCTGCAATTTACTTTGAAACGGGTCAAAAATAAGATGGATTGATGAGTAAATACATGACAAAGCAAGCATCCTAAAATGTTAATAGTGGAACATCGGTGTGGCTTCCCAGGCTCACCATGAAAATCTTTCTACTTTCACGTATGTTTTAAAATTTCATTTTAAATTGTTGGAAGCGTCGTTTTACTCTAGAAGAGATCGATTCAAGTCGAAGGAAAGAGGGTTCAGCCCCACAGCGGCCACAGCCCGTCTACCAGGCTGGGCCAGAGGCTGGCTGGAAAGGGAGGACCCTGGTGGAAGTGGGGGTGGGGGTGGGGGTGGTGATCGTGGAATAACGGCGCAGGAGGGGAAGGGGGCAAATATGTAAGTACGAGGCCTCTCCTCTTGCCCAGTCGGATATTTGGCAGACCAGATACGTAAAACCAAACGGCTGGATCTTCTTAGTGGGCTGTGTCCTTCCCCGGCTCCAAAACTTGGACCTAGCAGACAGTCTATGTGCAACACAAGTGCTAGTAAATAAATTAGCCAGCAGGTCAGCGGGCCCATTGCAGCCGTGGCCTCTGCCGGGGGAGCGGTGAGTGGTCTCCACTTGCAGAGGAGGGTGGGGGGCGGCGGGGCCGTCCTTCCTGTGGCACAGACAGGCAGTGCCACTGGGAAAATAAACAAACAGCCGTGGGGCGGCGGGCCTGTTTGGCCAGTGCCTGGGCCGAGCCCCCCGCCCTCTGACCCCACATGTTTGTGGAGCCTGCACCGCTGTCTAGCAACAGGGTCTATTTTCCTACCCCTGGCGCAAGTGGACGCAGCTGTCTGGGCTGATTTATAGGAGGAAGTCCCCCGTGGGAGCCCCGGAGGCTCTCACAGCCCGGCGTCTTCATTTCCACCTCGGGGCGGCCGTGGGAACTCCAGGGATGGTGCTGCTAAGCTGGCTGGGGCTTGGGGCTGTTCCCTTCAGGCAGGCACCCCCAAAGAAACCCCCAAAGAAACCCCCAAAGGAGCCCCCGAGGGCTGCCGGGCTGGGCCTTTGCTCTGCACCTGATTGGATTTCCATCCTCTTTGCCACCCACATTTTCCATCCTTCGGGGTCCCCAGCTCTAGAGCCGAAGTTTCTAGGCATTTTCAAGGGAGGGTGTGAGGTAGATAGGGCTTGAGATAAAAAATGGAAATTTTTTTCCTTCAGTTTATGAAAGTAACACTCCTTTACATTTCCGTGCTTTGCTGGGATCAGCCCTGACTTTAAAGAGACATGGAGCCGAAACCAGTTTGGCTCAGTGGATAGAGCGTCGGTCTGTGGACTAAAAGGTTCCAGGTTTGATTCCGGTCAAGGGCTGGTGGATGTTTCTCTCTCATTGACGTTTCTGGCTCTCTATCTCTCTCCATTTCTCTCTGTAAAATATCAATAAAATATATTTTTAAAATGAAAAATAAAAAATAATAAAGAGACATGGACACAGTATCCTGTCCTCCCGAAAGCACCTCCCGGCAGCGTAGATGGGCAGCAGCGCCGCCAGGTCACAGGGGGGGAAGCGGACACCCAGACAGAATACATGATCTCCATGGAGACGCACAGTTCGGAGGCAGTAGAGCTGCCGGTCTGACTCCTGGCTCCAAGGAGCGATTACCCACCGTTCAGCCTGGGAGATACCACTTTCACCCACACCGTGTATTTTGTACCCAGGTTAGAAGCCAGTGGAATAAATTCTCATTGTCAAACAAGCTTGGGGAGGTTTCTCTCTCAGGTGGGGCTTAAAGAGCCGGTAACCCTAATAGCAATGAGGTGGGCAGGCTGTGAAGAAATCTTGAGAAACCAAGGGCTTACTCTCTTATTCGACCTGGCATATTTACTTCTCAGACATATCTTGGTTCATCAGCATCTTCAGAAAACCAGATGTGTGTGTGCCTGTGCATGTGTCACACACACACACACACACACACACACACACACCCCAGGATAACTGCAGCTGCAGTGAAACATTACCCACCCACCTGGAGTGTCTTCTCTGTACTGAACTCCAGCTCCACGTTTTAGACAAGGTTCCTCTTATCCTCCCTGCTTTCCAATAGCGCCCAAAGACTACAGGGAAGAGACCCCTCCAGCTTTCCCACCGCATCCCACTCTCAGATGCCAGCAACCTCTTTGTCATCCGGCAGGAGCTATGCCGTCTGTCTGAAGCACAGAGAAGGCCGGCCACAGCGAATGAAAGGGGTGGAAAGAACATCATTTTTTATACCTCCATGGTTCCAGCAGCATTCCGATCACGGATCAGAAATAAAAACACTGATAACCCTCGAGGCCGTTGCAAAGTGTCAAGCGAGCCCAAATTGTGAGTCAGTTGCAATTTATCTCCCAGTTTTGCCCCCCCCCAAGCCCCTCACTGTGCCCGTGGTCACCCCCCCCCCCCCACTACCATCACTCAAACCCCAAGACAAACCCAAGGCCAGCCCTGTCTGGGTCGTGACCCTTGAGTGGGTGAGTAGCTCTCCAGTGCTCCCATGAACACAAAATAAGGAGAGTACTAGTATATGTTTTGATCTTTAACTTTTTAAAAAATATTTTTATTGATATTTTACAGAGAGGAAGTGAGAGAGATAGAGAGCTAGAAACGTCTATGAGAGAGAAACATCGACCAGCTAGCTGCCTCTTACACACCCCTCACCGGCGATGTGCCTGCAACCAATGTACATGCCCCTGACCGGAATCGAACCCGGGACCTTTCAGTCTGCAGACCGACGCTCTACCACTGAGCCAAACTGGTTTTGGCCATCTTTAACTTTCTATATATCGTTTATAACCTTCATAGATCATTTAATTCTTCTCTCTAACCTGCAAGGCAGAAGTTATGATCACTTTACGGATCAAGGACCTGAGGCCTAGAGAAGTGAAGTAACATATCCAGTAACAGCTCCAGCATTCACACCCAGGTCTGCCTCTCTCCTAAAGGATTGTCGTAACCGCAGTGCAACGCTGCCCTTCTTCCCAGAGATTTCCTGACACCCCCACCCCCAAGTCTGCTGCCTGTGAGTGTCCGCTGGAGAATGTGGGAGGAGCTGACGGGACAGACAGGTGATAAGCATGTCTCTGCCACAGACAGAGGCCGGGGGCTGGCTGCCTGGCTGGAGGGGATGGAGCGAAGGGGGGATCTGTGAGTGAGCACAGATTTCCAGAGTGATGGCCTGGGATGTGGTAACTTACCTCTTCACTGCCACACATCTCATCTCACCACAGAGCAGCCGATCCCCCACCCCCAACAGGAACCGTGTCACGGGCAGCCCGCGCACCTCATCTGGCCCCCAGATGCACTTCCCTGCGTCTTCTCACTGAATTACATTTAAACATTTAAATATGAGATTGCACATTAAAACTCTAATTTCCAGCTTCTCCTAAAATATGAGAAGATTCAGCAAGACAGCGCTCATGTTCCCCGATGGCCACGTCCAGCTGAAGGGGCGGTAATAGCTGTCAGCTGGGCCCACGTTCTCCCGTTTGCCGTAGTCATCACCACGCCCTCGTGTTTCCCAGACACTCAGTCCACTTTACCCAATCTCTGGCTCCAGGAGCATTTGAATTGGCAACCTGTACATCAGAGGTTCTCAACCTTTCTTTTTCTTTCTTTTTTTCTTTTTTTTAATATATTGTATTGATTTTCCAGAGAGGAAGGGAGAGGGATAGAGAGCTAGAAACATCGAAGAGAGAGAAACTTGACCAGCTGCCTTCTGCACACCCCCCACCGGGGATGTGCCCGCAACCAATGTACATGCCCTTGACCAGAATCGAACCCAGGACCCTTCAGTCTGCAGACCAACGCTCTATCCACTGAGCCAAACCGGTTTGGGCTGTTCTCAACCTTTCTAACGCCGTGACCCTTTAATACAGTTCCTCATGTTGTGGTGACCCCCAACCATAACATTATTTTCGTTGCTACTTCATAACTGTAATTTCGATACTGTTATGAATCGTGATGCAAATATCTGTGTTTTCCAGGGGTCTTAGGCGACTCTGCTAGCAGTTCTCAACCTGTGGGTCGGCGACTGTAGAGCAGTTATGAAGTAGTAACGAAAATAATGTTATGGTTGGGGGTCACCACAACATGCGGAACTGTATTAAAGGATCGCGGCACTAGAAAGGTTGAGAACCACTGCTGTGCATATACACCAAGAAGCATATATTCATTCGACAGGCATTTTAACCCCTTCACTGGCGACACAGAAGCTGACAGAAGGTGTATCAGAGACACGGGAGTGTGCCATGGTTCTGCTTCCCAGAGAGTAGGGTCCAGTGCGGGGCGAGGTGGGGGGGTGAGCATGCCCACCGGAACACAGCTCCACCGGGCCAGCGACTCGCCTGCTTTGCTCACCGATGTGCCCGGTACTTGGCATCCAGTTACCCAATACATATTGTTGAATAGAAGGAAGGAAAGATCTAAGAATAAGGGAGGAAGGAGGGAGAGGGGAAGGCTGCTTCAGCCCCTTTTAGCACATGAAGCAAAAGATGAGAGTTGGGCAGGCAGGGCAGCCAGTGACCATGGCCGGGCGCAGAGAGGAAAGGCCACCGCGGCCTAGGAACGCAGAGGAAGAAATCTCTGTGTAGGTGTCTGGGAAAGGCCTTCCCGGAGAGCAGAGGTCTGCTGCCTGTTTGGAAACATTCCCGATAGAGAGATACCTTCCCCTCGCTAGTAACCACGGTTGACTTGTTGAGGTTGTTCCGTCTCAGAAGAGACGCCCCGCCCAGCTCTAAGTTCTGAGCACATCCTGTCCTTGTCAGAACAGACTCTGGCCGGAGGGACCACTGGCCCGGACCCCAGGCTGCTGCTCCCCTGGGTCACAGGGACGCAGCCAGGCCACGAGCCTCCCCAGTGGCAGTCTGTGCAAAGAAGTCCTCCTGGGGCCGTGGCACTTGAGGGAGGGAGAAGGAAGGGGACCGCCCTCACTCCGCGCAGACACCCCCAGCTCGGTACAGTGACGGGCACTGATCCCAGACTTCTGGCTGTTCAATGGGCAATTATCCTGCTTCACCCCGAGCCACTGAATGACTGATGCGGCCCTCTCGCCACCTCCTCCTCCAGCCTGGCCCGCTGCAGCTTTCTCTCTCCCCGGGGCAGGAGAATATCTGTCTGTTCCATCTCAGGAGATTCTGATTGAACTCCAACAGCACACCGGGCTTTCCTGAGGCCTCCTGGTAAGAAGACACTACTTATCTCCATTAACCTCTGACCCAGCTCAGATGAAACAGCTCCCATCTGCGGGCCTGAGGGCCCCGTCCCTGAAGCAAAGCTGACCGAAGCGTGGGGGCGGGGGGGGGGGGGGGGCGGGGGGCGGGAACCCGGAGCGGCCCCAGCCATGCCGCCCCGTCCCCGGGGAAAGGCTGCCCCCTCCCTCCTGGGCATACACAGCCCGGAGCCTGTGAATAGATGCTGCCTGGGGGACCCCTCCAGGGGGCCTCCGGGGGAAGCACTACATCTGGAGGAAGCAGCGCCTCCTCGGAAGATGGAAGGGCCATAAACCCTCAAAGACCATCCAGTTTGATTTATGTGACAATAATGGGAGCGTTCATCTCAAAAGGCAAAAGCCATTCATCCAAAATTCCAGCCCCCTGGGTCCCCACCTGGCTTACTAAGAGCGGCCACCCCGCACAGCCTGCTCCCGCGGGCCAGGCACCGTACACGCAGCGTGTCCCGTGTCACATCACCACACGCCAAGGAGCTGAGGATGCTCAGTGTACAGAGGAGGAAACAAAAACTCAGGGGCCAATGGGCTTGTCCAGAGTCACAGCTCGTTGAGGTCGATGAGCCGTTCTCTGCGGAGCGGCCAGGCTGAGAGCACAGCCCACATGTGACTGCAAAGCCCATGCTTCTCCCCCCGCAGCAGTCACTGGAAGGTGCTTGTCTAAAAAACAATCCCGTTCATCCGGGGCTACAAGTGCTACTGCTCTTGGGTTGGTGTATCCAAGACTTCATTTATTGGACAGCGGGACAGGAAGTTCTACATTATCTGCCGTCTGAGAACCATATGTTACCCCGGTTAATATTAGATGCCTACTATGTGCCAGGCCATGTTAATCAATGCAATACAAAGTATAAATGCTTCAGAAGGCCTCACTATGCATAAGACCAATGGGAGTAGTATCTTTTCCTGGAATGTGTGGATTTCAATTCCAGGACACAATAATTTCCTTTGAGGGTGATAAGCAGTGATACACCAGTATGAATTAAAATGACTTTAATACGACTATCCGCAGATTTCTCAACAGAAACTATGCAGGCCAGAAGGGAGTGGCAAGAAATATATTCAAAGTGACGAATAGCGAGAACCTACAACCAAGATTGCTGTATCCAGCAAAGTTATCATTCAGAATTGAAGGGCAGATAAAGAGCCTCACAGATAAGAAAAAGCTAAAGGAGTTCACCACCACCAAACCAGTATTATATGAAATGCTGAAAGGTATTCTTTAAGAAGAGGAAGAAGAAGAAAAAAGATAAAAATGATGATCAACAAATACATATCTATCAACAAGTGAATCTAAAAATCAAGTGAACTAAAAATCTGAGGAACAGAATAAACTGGTGAATATAATAGAATCAGGGGCAAAGAAAGGGAGTGGGTGTGGGGTACAGGAAGAGACTGGATTAAAATCGTACACCTATGGATGAGGACAATGGTGGGGGGGGGCGGTAGAAGGGAACTATGGGGGGGGGAAGGAGAAACAATTATAATAATCTGAGCAATAAAGATTTATTTTTAAAAAACGACTTTAAATAAAGAGAAATCAAAGGTTTTTTGTTTGTTTTTTAATGGTCTGCTGTTCAGTGCAGGTGGCCAATCAATGGACTTAAAATGAAAGCAAGCAGCTGATTCAGGTGGCAGGACAGCCATTTGAGAACATAAAAGAAGTCTTTGTAAAAGAGGAAATCAGATCAATGTTGTGAGGGGTACATAAAGAATCTCTCAGGAGTAGGCTGTCTTATTTGTTTTTATATTCATAATGCCTGACAAATTCTATATGCGGAATAAAAGAGCCAGAGAAGGAAGGAAGGAAGGAAGGAAGGAAGGAAGGAAGGAAGGAAGGAAGGAAGGAAGGAAGGGAGAATTTACAGGCTTTTCCATGTAGAGGATGTGCCACAGCTACTAGTGATGGAGGGGGAGGTACAACTACCAACTCCACAGGAGACAGCAACCTTAAATGCGTTCATAAGGGGAAAATAGCCTTTGAGGACTTTCTTTGTAGTTGTCTAGGTACATTGATACATTTTCTCTCACGTAATACAATGTGCCTGTGGAATCCAGGCGGTTGTGCACATCTCACAATGAGGACATGGGGGCTCACGGAGTTTCAGTGACTTAGCAAAACACACAGAGCAAGAAGCAGTGCGTCCTAATCCTTACCTAGGGGTTGGGCTCCTAAACACCCTCCCTTCCTCTACCTCACTCCGAAGGAGTATGCGTTTCCTTCCAAGAAATACTCCACCTCTGGGAGAGGGAGGGAGAAAGATTAATGGCAAAAAAAAAGAAAAAAAAAAGAAGCTTTGCCAAATTAAAAAGAAAAGAGAAGAACTAAAAGAACTAAAGCCACTTAAAACGAAAGTGAGGACGTTATGTGTCTGTCTAAACTGGAAGTTCCTAAGCTTTTTGTTTGGAACATTTCAAGCCAGCAGAGTGACAGCCAGGCACAGCCCTGCTCTGCGGTTCTTCCCAGAGAAGAAATAAATGTAAAATTAAATCCAAAGAGGAAATAACTGCTGCTTGCGACCAAGCCTGGGTTTGTTTTTGTGTTTAAAGAAGGACAGAGCCTTAGGAGGGGACGTAGGGGGAAGGAACTTGAAAGGACATTGTTGAAAAGGACGCTCATGATTTTCTTTAAATTTAGATTAACCACGCTATCTTTAAACTCCTTGATCCAGTTCATCTAAATTGGCTATAAAATCAAGCTATAAAAGTTTGAACTGCTAGTCTTGTACATAAATTAGAAAAAAAAAACTATTTTAATTTTAATGTGTGTACTTTACTGCCCGGTGCCTGGTTCACTAACTGCTCAATTTGTTTGCAAAAAAATCTCCAAGGCCCAGTGCAAGCGGATGTTTCATCTGGCCTGTATCTGAGCTCTGCAGAAAACAAAATCCTTCTCGGGTGGGGCGGGATAAAGGGGTGCCCGGGAGTGGAGGCGAGGAGGGTTCCCGAAACACCTCTCTCTCTGCAAAAATCCCTCCCGGCCTGGTGTGCTTTCTGAACCGTAGCCTTCACTTGCCAGGTGGAGCGAGGGCTCATTGGAGGAAGCAAACCCAGGCGCCGAGACTCCTCACTGAGTCAGCTCTCTGACCTTCTGCTTTTTGCTTCTCCTGTTGTGAACATATTTGCTAAACCAAAAATTGAGACATATGGTCTGACCGTGGAAAAAAAATGAAATTGAGACCGTTCCAAAAAAAATCTAGGACATATGTTATCCAGAGCCACAGTGACCCGGGACTGTGTACACAGCCGGGGCCTAATAAATGCCTGCGCGGAAAATTATAGCAGCTTCTTCCCAAAAGGCCTTTTGAATTTTCTTTTTTTTTTTTTAAATCTTATCTGCAGCTAGGTTTTTTTCCTATTTCCTAAATTCTTTCAGGTTCCAGGACTATGCCGAGTTGCTGTGTGCCTTCGCCCAGTCCAATTAACTTTGGTACCATTTCTTTTTAAAATTCAAACTACATTTAAAAACCAAAACCTGAGATCTCTCACTTAAATCCCCAGAACTTTAATATATCATGAGAGATGTAATATATTTTTCCCACATAGTTGATCCTTAAACAACATTGGGGGTTAGGCGTGCTGACACTCCCAGTAGAAAAAATCTGCATATAACTTTTGACTCTCCAAAAACCTACCTACTTACCAATGACATACACAATCAATGAACACAATCGATTAAGTATGTATCTTTTTGTGTGTTGTATGTACCATATACCATGTCCTTCCAATAAAGTGAGCTATACAAAAGAAAATGTTAAGAAAATCAGAAGAGAAAATACATTTACTGTATTTGGGGGGGGGGGTCCACATGTAAGTGGACCCGCGCGGTTCAAACCCATGTTGTTCAGGGTTAACTGTAAGTAGTTTGATAAATAAAGTGCTACTCCAAACATATCACAACAGTAGAAGGCTCCCAATGAAGTATTAACTGTTGGTTTGTTTAGATAAGAAATACATCTAATCAAAATCAAGCTGCAATTACAGGACTTCAAAGCAAAATAATTTGGCTCAGTGATGTGGGTTCTCATCTCACATCAAAAGCAGGCGGCTTATGAAAAGAAAACAACTCTCCTCGACCAATATGAAGCATGGGAAAACAAGGATAATATTTCTTGAAAACTTCAGAGAAATAAATAGTATCACATTGGGAAACACACATAGCATGTCACTTTTTTTTTCTCCATGTAAGCTGCCTACAGGCGGTTTACTTCACGGAATGAGAACAGGTGTCAAACCCAAAGGGGAACACCCACTTTCATTGGTAAGACTTAGAGAAAAGCATATCAGTAAGAGAAATTATCAGAGGCCAGATCTGCCCTGGACACTTGGTGGGGATACAGAAGTGAAGAAGGGTAGAATTCTAAAATTAACCCAACCAATCCCATTTGCTGGACTGCAACACTGCAGAACATTGCATGCAGATTCTGGGTCGGCAAGGGTGGGACAGGGTCTGAGAATCTGCATGGCTAACCAGCTTCCAGCTGCTGTTGCTGCTGCTGGTCTGTGGACCACATTTGGAGCATCGAGGATGTAGAACTTTTGACCTCGGAATCCCACATATCCATCACTCCTCGCCAAGCGCCAGAAACCTGACTAGATAAAATGTGGCACAGTATGTAGCCCTGAAGGGGGTAAGGGGGTGCTTTCATGTGTTAAGGGACCTCCCTTGGAGCCAACACAACAATATAAAGCCAAACAAAACCAGGATTTCAATAGCAAAGATCAGCTCATTAGGAGCATATCATTAGAGAGGCTTAGATAAAAGGTCACGGAAGGCGGGTGAAGAGTGTCCTGGGGATTTTCCCTGAAGCTTTTGATTTCCCTGGAAAGTTTGGTGAACAACCACAGAGGGAGGGTGGGGGGCAGCCGAACCGTTGGTGGCCAAAGTCATTATCAGCTCAGACTTTGAGAGATTACAAAATTGATGGGAGTTTGCACAACAAACAACTGACTTGGAGATGAGGGTCAGCACACTTTGTGAAGACTTGGGAAAGAAGTAAGAAATGACCAAGTTACTGTAGAGCTAATAGCAATGTTTTTTAATATCCTGGTCCTTAATCTTTTAGCATAGACTCCTCATCTGAATAATGCAAAAATAATAGCACAGCTTCCCCAGGGTTATTATGAAAATTAAAGTGAGTTCTCAACAAGTAGATACTACTTTTCTGGAATAGACATTTATGGGAGGAGAATATCTATACCTGATTCCTCACATGCAGAAATAATAAAATGAAAAAAAATTTATCAGAAAAGGGCCTAGATGACTTTAAAGAGAAATAGATGATTTTCAATCTCCATTGGGGACTACCCTGTTTCCCTGAAAATAAGACAGTGTCTTATATTAATTTTTGCTCCCAAAGACATGCTAGGTCTTATTTTCAGGGGATGTCATATTTTTCCATGAAGAAGAATACAGTACACATTTATTGTTAAATGAAAATTAAGGAAATTTATTACCTGTATATGGTACAGTAGTACGGTAGTTGTCAACACAAACCAGACAAACTGTGAATCCTACAGTATCAAGAATTTACTCATTTATTCAGTGACAATCATGTCATCATCTTATGGAACATCATCATAACAATCCAATTCCTGAATTTCCTGGTGAATTTCTTGTGACTCCATTTCTTTCAGAATCAGTTGACCAAATCTCTATGTTTAGCAATAGCACTGTCTTTAAATGAGTACTTCTTGTCAAGGTAGCCTGCTCGCAGTGCATTTGCAATTCAACTGTCAGTGATTTTCTCCCATGAATTCTTCACCCAAGTCACAACTTCTTGCAGTTTAGGTTTCACAAAGTTTCCACGCTGATTTCTCTCCATTCACACAGCAGTGACGTCAGGACTCCACGTGATGTCACTGGTTGCTAGACGCCAGGCAGGGCGGCCCTAGCGACTAGTTTATGGTAAATTAATTTTCATTCTGAGACAGACCTGGGGGCCTTATTTTCAGGGGGATGCCTTATATTTCACTCAGAAGGAAACCTGTAAGTAGGTCTTATTTTCGGAGGATGTCTTATTTTCGAGGAAACAGGGTACTAGACTTACTCTGAGAACAATAAACAAAACAGCCATTAAAAATCAGTATTTGGTTGCTGATGCAATTATTAAAGTAGCAATTTTTAAAAATTAAATGGAGGGGCGTTCTCAATATTTCATACCATTCATTCATTCATTCATTCACAAAACACTTAAATTGAATGTCTGTTATGTGCTAAGCATTACTCGAAAGCAGTGGTCGGCAAACTCATTAGTCAACAGAGCCAAATATCAACAGTAATTGAAATTTCTTTTGAGAGCCAAATATCAACAGTAATTGAAATTTCTTTTGAGAGCCAAATTTTTTAAACCTAAACTTCTTCTAACACCACTTCTTCCAAATAGACTCGCCCAGGCTGTGGTATTTCATGGAAGAGCCACACTCAAGGGGCCAAAGAGCCACATGTGGCTCACTGTAGTTTGCCGACCACGGCTCTAGGGGAACTCATTTCCAGGAGGGAGTAAGATCTGGAAAGTGAATGTCAGAAAAGAGCTGGGACTGGGAAAGTGGAGACCCACCGGAGTCGACCTCTTTGAGGACAGGAATTTAGTCTGGTGGAATCAGCACAGTGGCCACAGCACTGAGGTGAATGAATGAATGAATGAATGAGTGAGTGACACTGCCTTTCACTTCTCTCATTGGCCATAAAAGGAATGACACTTCTCTAGCAGCCTTCCACCATTAACATTCCAGGATCCTATGATTGCTGTTCTGACTATATCTTCAAGAAGCCTAAGTAAATATTAGATTACTCTAGAGACTGGTTTACCGTACCAATCTCTAGTATAACCACTCTCCAACAGACAAGAGATATTCAGGTCCATTTTTAGGCTGGACAAGTGGGAGCCTCCTGCCTCCTGGGCATCTGTGCTAACTTATGCTTGGATGACTTTTTGAACAGGCCTGGACTTCTGAAAGCCTTGAGCATTTTTTCTCCAGGCCAAAAGCCAAGGCCTAATCCAAGCAATTTCCCAAAGGATGCTCCTCTGCTGAGCAGCCCCAAGACAACACCCCCAAACAGTCATGGAATCTCCCCATGCATGCACTGCTCTTGCTTCCAGCCCCCAGAAGCCTTCCCTGACCTCTCTGAGAGTCATGTCCCCATGTCATGAACACTCGCACCCTGTACCCCTCTCCTGCCCAGCACTTATCCCTGGAGAAATTTCATTATCTTGTCATTCTTTAATGACACTATTCCATTCTGTGGGCCCATAGTTTATGTCTCCGCTGCTTCCTCTCATCTCCCCACCTAATCAATATTGAGTAAGTGGGTGAATGATGTAAGTGGTCACCTTGATTAGGAAAAAAAAATGGGAAGTTCCTGGGACATCCAAAGATTCCTCCAAATTTCAATACCAGAAACAAAGTCTTTTGTTCAGAACACTAATATATAAAAGGCAATTTCTAAACCAATTAGCATCCTCATGCTACCAAATTAAAATATAATCCCAAATGTTGCGTACCACATACCAGTTTCAGCATGTTCATATCCTTTCAGATATGGGTTCAAACCTTGGCTTTTCCACCTACTCTGTGACCTTGGAGAAATTACTGAACTCTCTAAGCCTCAGTCTTCTATTTTGTAAATCAGGACTTATTCATAAAGTTGTTGGAAAGATGACATGAGAATACATACACTAGTAGAGAGCTTAGCGACGTGTGGCGTATATGGTGAGTGTTCATAAAGAGACAGCTCTTCTTAAGTATCACTTATAGTGCCTGAAATAGACTACGGCATCCATGTGATCAATGGGGAGCACTAGAAAATGCTTTCAATCCTATTGACCATTTCTACACACCTACCTTATTACACCTGGATCCTGTTATTGTGATGTTGATAATCCTGTAATTAAGCTAGTAGCATCTTGCATAAAGTACCATAAGTAAATCATTAGCTAATACCAGCCAGGGAAACCAAGAAATTGTAAAAGGAGGCATCAGACCCCAGCCAGGAGATGTCTAGGCATCCCAGTCTTTGTAAGGACAGTGGGTGATCCCATTGGGAGGTCAGGAGGGCACTTACCTTTACTCTGACTTTCTAGCAGGCCCCGGGCCTCCATAGATACCTCCCTCCCGATAACACACCTCCCAGCAGTGGTCTGCCTCGTTTCTGGGACAGTGCGACAGTTCAAACCCCATCCAGACTTTATCAGCTAGAACACAGTGAGTTTGATAGTGGCACGATTAGTAAACTTCAAAAGGTTAGGAGAACTTGATAAGCCAAGGACAGGAGTGGGAATATTTATTTAAAAGCTTACAGTGCCTGAAATATTCCATCTGAGCCCCCTCACCTTCCACCTTCCTTCCCCTTGACCTTTCTGTGACCCTCTCTCAGCTCCTACAGTTTCTGGCCTTGGGTCAGCTGCATTCCCAGCCATGATACCATTTTTCTGGGTAGTTAAGGTTCCAGAGACACATCCCTCTCTTTGGGTCCCTTGAGGGTTTAAAAAAAAAAAAAAAGGAGATCAACATTTACATTGGTAAATACACTCAGCTGTGGGGAGGGCTTAATCTTTTTTACAACCATCCCTGCAGCTGTGCTGTCTGCTTAACCCCCCCCCCGACCCCCACCCCCTCCAACCCCCCTGGCCCTCTGCCTTCCTCGAAATAGCTCTCCCCAAAGAGCACTGGGACACCGGATTCCAGCCTCGCTAAATATAGGGAAAGGAGGTCACAGATGTGCCATGACCAGACGGGATAGCTTCAGTGGGGGTACAAGCATCCAGGAAAAGAGAGCAAGGCGGGGCATAAGGGGGCCTCGTGGAGGTAAAGCCATACTAAAGGGTCCTGTCTGCTCAGGGAAGGGCATGCAACGTGAGGCACAGGGTTAGGGCAAGTGGGAAGGTTCTTAGGTGGGGGCTTTGGGGGGGGACAGTCTTTCCTGGCACACCTCCCCAAAACAAGCAAACTAACCTACAGCATCCCCCCTCTCCCTGCTTCCCACTCTGACCCCCCACCTCTCCTACACCCTCCCACCCCCCAACCCCCACCCCTGCTTCCTTTTGATTTTTCAAGAATTGGCAGTAAATAGAAGATAAATGAGCCCAAAGTTCTTGGGCAACAACGCAGGTCCAACTGGGACCCCTCTTCACAGGCAGAAAGAAGAAAACAAGAAGAGAGAAATGGTTTATTTAAGAAAAGAAAAACAAAAAAAAGCGTTCCTTAAAAACACAACCTTAAAGTCATTCCGAGGTCTGCTTTACATATGCTTTTGGAAGAAAAGGAAACCCCGCGGTATAAAAACAGGTTTTCTTTCACAAACCTTGGAGGTGGCCCACACATCATCCAGAATAGAATTTCACAGCACCACCATTCTCACCCTGCACGATGGCCCGCTTGTGGCTCCTGCCTGCATCCTGACCTGCATTTCCTTCTTAAATGGTGAGTTGTGGCTTACGGTGACTCTTCAGGAAGAACAAAATGAAATTCCAGTTAAGAAACGATTAAAGCACAGTGGGAAGGAAGTGAGACAGGTGAGCAACAAAAGGATGGGTAAATAAGTAATGGCATATCCATGTAATGTAGATTATAGCAGTTAAAATATTAAGGACTACATGTTTTAAATGTTGAACAAAATAAGCAAAGGTGGGAACCGTGCAATATAAATGCTATTTATAGAAAGTTTAAAACCACTGCCGAAACCGGTTTGGCTCAGTGGATAGAGTGTCGGTCTGTAGACTGAGAGGTCCCAGGTTCGATTCCGGTCAAGGGCATGTACCTTGGCTGCGGACACATCCCTGGTAGGGGGTGTGCAAGAGGCAGCTGGTCAATGTTTCTCTCTCATCAATGTTTCTAGCTCTCTATCTCTCTCCCTTCCTCTCTGTAAAATATCAATAAAATATATATTTTTTTAAACCACACAAAACTTGACTATATACTATTTGTGAATAAGTACAGATGTTTATGGATGCATATGTATGTGATGTGCAAGAAACAGTGAAGGCCAAATTCAGAGTGATGGTTTCCTCGGGGGAAGAAGGCAGTGGATGGGATACTCGGGGCGCTTCTACTGTACCTGTTTTATTTGTTTTAAAAGTGATGTAAAGCAGGCATGGCAAAAAATAAAGCTGCAATGACTAACAGTGCTCAGAACTGCTTTTTAACGTTTTCCTGCACGCTTGAAACATTTCCCCATAAAAATGTTAAGAATCTCAGAGACTTGTCCTCATATGGAAGTCAGTGTACAACTTTGGATGCCCCCTGGACTCCCTCCTAGGGCTCCCACACTTCTGGGAATATCTGGAAGGACTTCAGACAGGGCCGCTGGGGTCCAAGAGATGCTATCTCCAACCTCGCCCAGCCCACTGGCCTTTGGAGTGTCAGAACCAGAGACCTTTTCAAAGGCTCTTGTGAAATCATTTTACCCAGAGGATTCACAAAAAAGAGCAGGCACTGGTTATCTGAAAGCTTCCCTTAGGAACTCTGAGGAGGAAGTGGAATTTAACAAGCTTCCTTCAGACTAAACATGGACACTTGCAAGCCTCTGCTCTTTAATTGGCAATCCCACCCCTGGGAGAGATGGCATCTGGTTCTCCCCGCAGCTCCCCACTGGTGAGCTATGTCAAGTCAGCCAAGACCTTTGACCTCTCCAGTCCTCATTTACCGCATTGGGCCTAGAAGATTTCAAAAGTCTGAACTATAAGAGTCAAAGGTTCTAATCTGAGAATTAAGAAGACAGACCAGATGTGGAGAGGCAGCAAACACTACTTCCCAACCATAATTTATTCCAGGGGTGATGGTAGCCCTGTATGCAACCCCAGCCTCCAGACAGACTCTCTGTCTCATCGGGCTTCCATAGTTCAGATTCCCACAACGGACACCCCTCCACGTTAAAATGTAAGTGAGACCTGGGACATGCACACACTCTAGCCGCAGCAACATAGAGATTCTCTTAATTCACACACAACCACTTTTAACAGAGATAAGAAAATGTAAGTGATTTACTCAAGAAGCCACAGGTTTCAAGGACAAATCTTCCAAATTTCAAGTTTAGACCTTTTCCATATCAAAGCAGTTGCCACAGATGAGCCTTAACAGGGATAGAATTCCCTGCCCCCAGTCCTTTCCCCCAAGGAAGGAAGGGAAGGAAGGGAAGGAAGGGAAGGAAGGAAGGAAGGGAGGGAGGGAGGGAGGGAGGGAGGGAAAGGAGGGAAAGGAGGAAAGGGAAGAAAGGGAGGGAAGGGAGAAAAGGAAAGAAGGAAGGAAGGAAGGAAGGAAGGAAGGAAGGAAGGAAGGAAGGAAGGAAGGAAGGAAGGAAGGAAGGGAGGAAGGAAGGAAGGAAGGGGAAGGAAAGGGAAGGAAAGGGAGAGAGAGGGGGAGAGAGAAGGGAAGGGGAGGGGAGAGGGGAAGGGGGAGGAGGAGGGGGAAGGGAAGGACAAGGGAAGGGGAAGGGAAGGGGAAGGAAGAAAAAGGAAAAGGAAAAGGAAAAAGCAAGAGTAAGAGGGTAGGGAGGAAAGTCTAGAAAGGAAGAGATCTGGAGCTGGGTCTGCAGCCCAAGGGAAGAGGAAAGGGGAGTGACAGGGACAGAAAACTCCTTTGTCTTACTTTGTCATTTCACATAAAGCTAGTTTCCTTCACAATCTTGTGGGTTTTGATATTACAAAGACTGACATGGGGCTGAAAACAAGCTCCTGAGGTGGGCCAGGCTGCAATTACACACAAATTATGTTCCTCTCCACACCTTCCCACCCCAGGCAAGCCGGAATGGGACGGTGCAAGCCAGGAAAGATCATTTGCGTCAATCAACGTGTGCAGTCCTTGGCACCGTAAGCGATCAGCGAATTACAGTAATGATGAAAATGATCATGACAACGAGGGTGAGGATGGGATCAGGAAATGATCCAAAGTCACGCCAAAACGCCGCAGAGAAGACTGTCTCGGGCAGCCCGACAGGTGCACCGCTGGGCTTTCATTATTCATGATGTTTCCAACAATGAACACTGCTTTCCCATGATCCAATTTCCTTCTCTGCTCAAAGTGCTAGGTTCAAAAGGGTTGGCTGAGCAAACATAATCCTCCTTGTCACTTTCTTAAGGGGATTTTTTTAAAAAATGAATCCATAAGAAAGACAAAAGCAAGTAAACAGAGGGGCACTCTCCAAGTTTCATCCCATTGGTTTACCAGCCTTCCCTGTAAGTGGAAAGTCACGTGAAGGGATAAATTAACAGGTACTTTCACAAATTAAATGGGCACTTTAAATAGAAAAATAGAGTTCTTATAGTCCTGCTAGCTCTTGTTAGGGAATTCACTTCGTTATATTGCAAATGCCCTATTATAAGGCAGATATTTCCTTTGACCTCCTTAGGACTGTCTTTTTTTTTAAGGAGTCACCTTACACAGATCACTCACCAAATGTCTTGCAAATAACAAGGCCTTTCTCAATTATTTTAGTCTCACCACAAAGCCTTAAAACAACCTTCACGCATGATTGTTTGGGATACTTACACATGTTGGTGTAGAATCGATTAAAAAAAAAAAGGAAACAAACAAAATTTAACCCAAATGTAGTCATTTGCTCCTATAGGTTAAGATTTATATTTGCAACTACTGAATGCATTTTTAAAATGTATTTTATTGGTTTTTTACAGACAAGAAGGGAGAGGGATAGAAAGTTAGAAATATCGATGAGAGAGACATCTATCGGCTGTTTCCTGCACACCCCCTACTGGGGATGTACCTGCAACCAAGGTACATGCCCTTGATCAGAATGGAATCTGGGATCCTTGAGTCCACAGGCTGACACTCTATTCACTGAGCCAAACCGGTTAGGGCACTACTGAAAGTATTTTAAAATAAATCAAAAACTCTTTAGAAACAATTTTTAAAAGCAATATAGTATGCAGTTTGTCACATTTTGGAGATCAGAAATATATATATCTACCTGACAATGAAAAACCAGCTACTTAATGTTCACCAAATAGGTACTTGTGGCTTGGCACAGTGGTTCTTATAATCACACTACCCAGGGATTCAAAAGTGCTATTTTTCAAACAACTTAGAAGTAAGAATGATGATCTTAGAAAAGCTTTGTTAGGGCACTCAAGTAAAAGTCGTGCAAAAATACAGAGTTTAAATAAAACTGTTTCAGAAAATGGGGAATGGAAAAAGTAATGTTTCTATATTAGCATATTGTTTTAGATGTGTTATTTTAAGTATAGATGAGTATCTTATATTACTATATTAATATCCGTTAGCATTGGCCTAGCTCATCTATATTAATAAAAATATATAAAGAATTTTCAGAGACCAAACACTGGTTTTTGGCCCTTAATTGTCTTTTATTCATGTATTCAAGTAGAGTGGAACTTTGCTTCTCAAACTTAATTCATTCCAGAAGGCTGTTTGCGAAGTGATTTATTCGAAAACCGAATCATTTTTCCCCCATAGGACCAAGGTTTGACTGTATATAGTAGTTATGTGGGTATGTAGTAGTTAAGTATAATGGGACTTCACTTAAGCAAAAACAAGTTATTCATAGCCTTTGAGGAAAAAACAAAAGGCAGAGAGAGCCCGAGTAGTAAGCTGGAGGAGGAGACTTAAAGCAATAGCCCATTTGCTGGAGCCTCCATAGGAGATAAAGCACAGTGTCTGGGATCTCAAGCCATTCTGGTTTCAAGCACTCCCCAACCCCCACCCTCGAGACACCCCTTTGGAATTCATTCTACAATAAGATCTTGTTCCACCAGTCTTGAAGGCAGCTGGCTCTGAATTAAATCACCTTTCTCCCAAATCAGGCCAACAATAACCTGTAGAGAATAATGAGGCTTGTAGAGAACATTTTGTTGTATTCCATGTTTGTTTTGCTTGTTTCTAACATTTCTAGAACACCTACTGACCATCCTAAACTGGAGAAGCCACATGGAAGAAAAAATAGCCTCTCAAGATTCTGACTCTGTATGTCCCACTAATGACTCAATTCTATACAGAATCATGGAATTGGAGCAAGAAGAAATCCTGGAAACTGTCTAGGAAACACTCCTGGTTCAAGGTAGAAAAACAGGACAATGTCCCTTTATATATTTCATTTGTGTTCACAATAAGAAGTATTCCCTTTAAGTTCCCAGAAAAATGTGTCAGATATTTTTTCTTGGGCTAAGAAGAACCAAAGCTCCTATTCCTACTGATGTTAAAATTAAGTTTAAAGGAAGCTGTTAATACTTGGCAGATCTTTTCAAGTAAACCGTTAGCTTTGACTTAAGGGAAAGAAAGGGAAGCACATTTCCACACCTCACTGGCATCACCATCTCCATGAGAGACATCTGCAGGCTCCTCTATGACTCCATGTCATCTGGTCACCACAGAGGTCAATGCAATTGAAAATCCATTTCTAGGCACTAAGAGGCCTACTAAATCATCTGGGACAGGAGAGCTGTCAGGATGGAGAGCATCACCAGAAAAGAATTGGGTCCCCTACTATCAAGTGAATAGTATGCTAGCCTCAACCCCAAATTTTCTTCTTTTTAGCTCTGTCATTTTTTTTAAGCCACAAATATATTAATAAATTTTAAATAACATTCTGCATGAAATTGTAAAACTTGAAGAATTTCTGTTTGCTATTTTAGGTCAATAATTAGTCGTGTGTGTGTAATTACATTTGGGTGTATGTGAGATACTAGAAGCTAGAGGTTTCTACGTGATCAAAAGGTCTTCAGTCCAGCTTTTAACTAATAACAGAGCAACAGAAAGTAGAGCCAGACCAGAGAACCACAACTCTTGAAAAAAGAATGAATGACCCCATACATAAGCCACTTCCCACCCCTTGAGAATGATATTCAAATTTGGGTAAATATTATAGACAAGAGGCCCAGTGCACAGGATTCTTGCACTGGGAGGTTGGGGGGTGGCCTGCAGGGATCAGCCTGCTGTGGGGGTGCCACTCATCCTGGTCAGCCGAGCAGCTGTAGACCCACCCTCTGAGTGGCTGCTTCTGCAGCAGGAGCATAGCTCCTCCTGGTCAGCCAAGTGGCGGACCCACTGTGGGAGCTCACGGACCATCAGGGGGCAGCTCCTGCATTGAGCATCTGCTCCCTAGTGGTCAGTGCGCATCACAGCGACTGGTTGAGCGGTCATTCTGGTTGTTCTGCCATTCAGTCACTGAGCTTTTATTATATAGAATAAAGTTCTGACCTTAACCACTTTAGGCAACATTCAGAGCAATAGATGCATGTATAAACCTGGAAAGACTAACTTTTTTTAAATCGTCACCTGAGGATATGTTTATTGATTTGAGAGAGAGGAAGGGGGAGAAAAGAGAGAGAAAGAAACATCAATGTGAGAGAGAGACATCAATTGACTGCCTCTTGCACGTGCTCTGAAATCTAGGTATGTGCCCTGATGGGGAGTCAAACCTGCAACCTTTTAGTTAGGACAATGCTCCAACCAACTTCTGCCAAGGGTAGAAGTACTTATTTTTCATGAAACAGAAGCTGATTAAGATGAGATACAATAAAGGTGAGGAAAACATATTGATATTTCTCTTAAAGGGTGCCAAGAGCAGGAAACGTAAATCAGGAGGGGTGCCTAGAAAAAAAAAAACAGGTTGGGGAAAGAAGAATAAGGAAGATTAATTCAGTCAGCGAAAGAAATTAAAGTTTTGGGAAAGAAAGATATATCTAAGGAATGATTCCAAATGGTTTGGAATCTGGAGTCCCAGGCATTAAGCAACTAACATGCCCATGTAATTCAGTTCTGACTTGAACTCATGAGTTCTTTATGAAATGCATCCAAGAAAATGTAATCCTCTCAAGGACCAGGGAATCCACACCATAAATGAAGTGGGGAAGGGAGGACATGTTAAGTCACAAGCTCTATCACCAGAAGATGTCTCCATGTGACCTGGTGAAGTTTTGGCTCCTGCCCTGGAAATCCTAACACCACAGAAAAGAGAATTTTTCCCTGTAAATGTCTGGCTGGTGAAAGACGTGCCAATGTCTTTGTTCTTATTCATCAGGAAAAGCAGCAGCAAAGAAGAAATAGTGGACCAGTGAGATTCTGATTTAGGCTCTAAGGAAAGTATGATCCAAAATCTCTTGGAAATCTTCTTATCCTTCTCTTCTGGGATGGTCAAATCAAAACAGCTGCAATGTCGCCTTGGTTTAGATGAGAGGGATGCATCTGCTTCTTCTATCATGCTCTGTGTATCATGAGATCAGTTCCAGCCTATAATACCAACTTCTAATGAGCACTAAAATGTATTATTTTTTTATTTCTTGTTTTTAACTTTTGGAATACATACCTTTCATTGTTTGGTAGAGAAAGGGAGAGATGGTATCCTCAAGTTAGAAAAATATAATTTTATCATATTTTCTTTTTTATTACTTTGTGTAGTATTTAATCACTAGAGGTCTGGTGCACGGTTTTGTGCACTGGTGGGGTCCCTTGGCCTAGCTTGTGCCCTCTCACAATCCGGGAACCCTCAGAGGATGTTGAACTGCTGGTTTTGGCCTGGTCCCCACTGGCCAGGCCGAGAGAGATCTGACCAGTACACAAATTCATACACCAAGCCTCTAGTATGCATATAAGATATTGTTAAGTCTTTTCCTGCTCTTCCCTTTCACCAGATTCATCAGTCTGTTCCATGTTTCCATGCCTGAGCACTGAGTGTCTGCCTCCTGGTGGTCAGTGCATGTCATAGCTACTGGTTGAATGGTCAAATGGTCAAATGGTTACTTAGGCTTTTATACATATATAGTAGATCGTTTGTTAATGTCTTATGTTTCTTCATAGTTCAACCTCTGCCTCAAGCCATCATCTCAGCTCGCAACTTGGGATAGAAAGAAAAATTAAATGCATGAATTTGAAAGTCAGGTATATCTCTGTTCAAATCTATATTCTACCACTTATTGGCTATCTGACTTTTAGGTACTATTATGAGCCTGTTTTTAGCATGATAGCAACTGAGGCATTAAAAGATTACGTTATTTGCTCAAGGTCACATAGATAGCCAGTGACGGAGCCCATATTCACACCAAGGAACTTGGATCCTGAACCCACCCTAGCCATGACACTATTCTAATTGTTAAACATATCTGTCTTCTCACCACAAATGAAATGGTGTTTTTCCCCCATCCTGCAGATATAGAATGTGTGCTTGCACCTGGCCTTGGTCCAAGAAGCCTGGCTGGAAACTGGGACTGGAAATGATGCTGCTTGTGTTGGGGACACTCTGCTCTGGCTTATGTAAGGAGCATTTTACAAATCTCGGTTTGTCAGTGGTGAGCAAAGAGCAGCTAAGCAAAAATAAAAACAGGTAAAATGAGAAATCAGACTTGCATCCATGTGTCTCCACAGTGACAGCCTGCAGTCTTTCATCAAGGCCATATGAAAATAATTAACCCCATCTCCAAGGAACCAAACTTGGTCTTTGAGCAGAGTGAGCAGGGCATAAAGGTTATTGCTTAGATAAGGAATAAAGCATGGTAGTTATAAAATGGAAAAAGTAATCGGTCTTAATTTGACCAGAGCCAGAAGATGGAGTGGTCATTACCATTTATTCAACAAACCTTTTAAAGCACCCACTACGTGTCAAGGCCCATGGTAGATGCTGGGATACAATGACAAGCATGCCATAGTCTCCCTCCAAGAGTTTGAAATGTTTCCCCTGGGCCTTTAGTGGAATGTGTTTTAAAATACACACACACACACACACACACACACACACACACATACACACACAGCTGCACAAAAAGACGTCAACTCTTCAATCTGAGGCAGGGCAATGGTGGAGGTATGACATTTCTGAGGCCACTCTGCCAGCCATACCAACACCGCCCCATTCTGTAGCTGGCACAGAAGGCAGAACCACACCCAGCTCTGATAAACTTTCCCTACATAATTCTCTCTTGACAAGAGTTTACAACACTTGCCTTTTCTCCTGAGGCCTGGGATGGGGATGGGGTAGGCAGAGGAAGGAAGGTGCTTGTCAGGAAAACAGATGCTCAGAGGTGCAGTTCCAGGATCTGAGAGATGCAAAAGTTTCCCCTTGGTGCCTCAAGCTCAGGTTACATACGAATAGCACATCTGCTCTAAATTATGATTCCTTCCCTCCATCTCCACCCAACCTGGACAAATCCTCCCAATTATAATGATCCAGAAAGAGAGCTGGTTTTTTTTTTGGTTTTTTTTTCTATTTGTATGTTCTGGGGGAAGTAAGAGGAGAAAGGCCAAGCAGAAAAGCCATCCCTGGGGAGATTATCAAATAATTCTGCTAATACTTCTTTGCACCAAGAATTTCCATGGTGGGAAATTTCTTTCTGCACTACAGAAATCTGGGAGCCATGAGCCTCCAAGAGGGCCCTGATGACAGGGCCAATGTACAAATAGCAGGAGCAGGTCACTGGGCAGAAATGTCCCAGGGGGATGGTATGACAAAAGGCACCAACGCTGCTGGCTTATAGGTACTGATATATTTATACACTGATGCTAATTCCAGGGCCAGCTGCTAGCTAGTAGCTCCTCCTCTCGCCCCAGCTGCTCTGCACAGCACAGAGGCCTAAACAGCACTCAATTTGGCACACCCCAAAGAAATCCTCTGAGATGGTAAGAAATCTCCGCCTTTTCCCAATGGCAGCAGAAATTGTCCCCCAACTGGCCAAAAACCCTCATAAAGACTGCTCCCATTTTTAACACAGGACCCCATTTCAAAACAGGCCCCCTCCTGCAGAGTCCCACACAGGTCTCTGGAGAGGCCTAAACCGGCAGTCCACCCATGCAGGCTTAGGCCACCTTTCAAGCAGTGATACTCTGCTAAGTGAAAGGCACTATGCCATATAGTCAGTGGGGAGATTATAACACAAATGCCCACACACACCCCAGACCTAGTAAACCAGAATTTCCAAGAGGACGTCCAAGAAATTGTATTTTTTTTAACTCCCCAGGTTGAGAGCAAGAGCTAAGCACTAATTCAAAGAACCTTTGTAGCCCCTCCTCATGCTTCTTGGAGGCTGTTTCTCAATCATCTAACAGCTCAAAGGATCTAAAACTAATTCACATTCGGGACTGAATGAACAATAGGCTTAAACGTATATGTTTCTACATTATAACTGGGCTCTGCCCTACAGGAAAGAAATGACTCTCAGATCCAGTTACAGGGTACATAGAGATGGTTTTGGAGAACCTAGGTATAGCGCATACATATGCAAGTTTAACTCAACCATCCCAATTTCAAATATTTTGTTCTGAAGTCCCCATAAGCGTTCACATATTAAAATCCTTCTATATAGAAATATAGAAGGTATGTTTGCCAGGCCCCTAAGTGGCCTCTACTTTCTTAAGATTCCCCCATCAACATATTTTACTGTGATTAAAACCACAACTAAAACAAATAAAGAAACAAAAAGCAGTGAAATATAAATTGACTTTTTTTTTCTCAAATGAGGAATCAATCATGAGCTAGGTAATGCAATTTGAAAAATAATGCCAATTAATTCTTCCAGATAACCCAATGAAGCAATTTATAAAACCTCAAGTTAATAGACTCCGTAGCTGGGGGAAACTAGGAGCAGCAAGAAATATTTGGGGTAGTGCTAAAGGCCACGTGCCAGGCATCTTAGTCAGAAAGGTTGAAAGCAGCAGTCAGGTAGAAGCCTAGGGAATAATGACCTTGGGGAAGATCCTCCTAGAGTGCCTACAATTTCTCCTCTGCCAATGTCATGGCCAGAATCAAAAGATAGGGCACTCATTCCTTTGATTTCTAGCCTGGACTTTGTTCCACTAGAATCTGCCATGTGAGCAATGCTACAGAGCACTGGGTTCCTGGGGTCATGTGGGAGGGCCCCACTGCTGAGCAATTTACTCAGAAACCCAGAGATGTCAAATGCACTCTCTCCTGGGGCCCAGATCCATGGTAGGGAGAATAGAAGGCCCATAGGAAATGAGGGGCCAGAGAATGGCAATATGATACATATAGCCTCCTGAGCAAGATTTACAAACAAACAAATAAACAAATAAAACCTGGGTGTAATTAAGAATAATTAAAATTCTTCCATGCCCTTGCATAGGAAGACAGGAAAAGTCTTATATAAGTTGAAAGGAGGAAGAAATGACTACAAGGCTCAAGAGGCCTGGGAAGAAAGAAATTAGAAAGGAGGGTGAGATAGAATAAACCAAAGGGGGAAAAGGAAAGGGATCAAAATATAAGTAAGATTCATTCAATAAATATTTCAACAAACATAGTATAGCTTCTCCCATTCTTTTTTTTTTTCCTCATCCTCACCCATGGATACTTTCCCATTGATTTTTAGAGAGAGTGGAGAGGGACAGAGGAAGGGAGGGAGGGAGGGAGGGAGGGAGGGAGGGAGAGAGAGAGAGAGAGAGAGAGAGAGAGAGAGAGAGAGAGAGAGAGAGAGAGACATCGATGTGAGAGAGACATAGTGATTGATTGCCTCTTGCACATACCCCATTGGGGCTGGGACGAGCCTGCAACTGAGGAACATGCCCCTGACCAGAATCACACCTGCTCTACCTACTGGGTCAAACCCATTAAGATAGCTTCTTTCATTTTTAGTTCTAGATTTCTCATCTGAAGCAGTCCAAATGCTAAGCCATCCTTCTTCTATTCTGCAATATAAATCTTTGATTTCACCAGAGTTTTCCTATTAACATGACATGTTTCCTATCTATGATTATTACAATGTTTATATTTTTGCCCATTTTGCCTGAATTGCTCAACCCTTTGACCTTCATCAATTTGAATCCTAACCATTCTCCAAAGCCTAGATTAAGTCCGATCTCCCCCAGAGATGTGGCCTCACATCTCCATGACAACTCACTGAGCTTATGATGCATTCACACAAGCATTTGATTTTTGTTTGTTTTGAATCATCTCTTATCTATACTAATAAAAGGGTAATATGCTAATTATATTGGGAAACCTTCCGAATGTCCTTCCAGACAAAGCCATGGTGGTCAGGGCTGAGGCAGAGGTGGTTAGGGGTGATCAGGCCAGGAAGAGAGGGCAGTTGGAGGTGAGCAGGCCAGCAGTGGGGGCAGTTGGGAGCAACCAGAAAGGCAGAGGGGGCAGTTGGGAGTGAGCAGGCCAGCAGGGGCTGGCAGTTGGGGGCAAGCAGGCCAGCAAGGGGGCGCAGTTGGGGGTAAGCAGGCTGGTAGGCAAAGTAGTTAGGGGCCATCAGGCAGGGAGGCAGGTGAGCAGTTAGGAGCCAGCAGTCCCAGATTATAAGAAGGATGTCCAACTGCTGGTTGGGATCAGGCCTAAACCAGCATTTGGACACCCTCCAAGGGGTCACAGATTGGAGAGGGTGCAGGCCCGGCTGAGGGACACACACACACACACACACACACACACACACGCCACATGAATTTCATGCACTGGGCCACTAGTTTCTTTATAAAAGCCCAGATGAATTTATTAATTAGGTGATTTGATTTGGAATTAGAATGAGGAACTCATTTTCTTATAGAAATAATTACATATTATCGTGAGAATAAGATTTACTAAGTGACATTTTATAGCATTCTATGAGAAATGTATTTTCAGTTCCCAACTACCAGTTTACAAATAATCTTGTAGAACAAAAGATGTCTGTAAGTGGAATATTGCTCTGTGAGGCAAAAGTGATTAGTAAAGTATAAAACACAAGTGTCTAGAACTGATTAACAACTGCCTTGGAAGAAAATTGAAAGATGAGACTTTTTTAAATTTGCAATTCCAATACAAAGCTTCTGCCCTCCTTGCTCTGGCAGGTAGTCACATTTGGTTGTAAGAAGTTCTAGGCCCTCTTCTACACTCAACTCTTTTTTTTTCCTTTATTGATTAAAGTATTATATATGTGTGTCCTGATCCCCCCATTGCCCCCCTACCCCCACTTCTGTTTCCCCCCCCCCAGTGTTTGTGTCCATTGGTTAGGCCTATATGCATGCATACAAGTCCTTTGGTTGATCTCTCCACCTTACCTACACCCTCCCCTACCTTCCCTCTGAGGTTTGATGGTCTGATCGATGCTTCTCTGGATCTGGATCTGTTTTTGTTCACACTCAACTCTAACAGTTTAAGAGCTCATGAAGTTTGTTTTTCTTGGTTAAGTCAGCACCAGGAAGGTTGTTCTGTTAAACAGTAACACTTCACAGGAAAATGGGAACCAGTAACCTGGGTAGGAGCCTCCTTCATAAAGCACGTGTGACCTTTCCTCAGCACACACACTGTGGGCTCGCGGATCAGGTGGGGCCCCTTCTCCCAGGTTTCAGAGCTCCCCTCGTGGGACTCCTGGTGTAACGAGGAACCTGCTCAGCAGAGTTTCTGCAAGTGCCCTGCCACCGCCTGCCAAGTCTGTTCTTTGTCAGCAACACATTTGCTCCTGACTTTTGCTTGGAACCATGTTTTCTATTGTTGCCTGTAACTGAGCCTAGACCTTGCCAGGAACACTCCTTGATTCATGGCATTTGGCTGGAAGTAAGAATAAAACCCAAATGAGTGTGGGCCATACTCTAAGCTTGGAATAAACACTGGACTCATAATAGTTGCGTGTTTACTAAGGTTTTCATTAAAAGAACACATTCTTTCATATATTTAGCTTATAAGAGGCCAATTTTTTCCCCCTCAAAACACAGTACTATATAGTTATACATGGATTTCTGACTATGCAAGAGGTCGGTGCCCTTAACCACCCTCATTGTTCGAGGGTCAACTGTAAGTGCTTTAATGTGAAAGAAGTGTTACTTCTGATGGTTTAGATGGAAACACTACACTCATAATTTAATGAACTTGTTTTATGGAGCAAGGTAAAGTATTCCTCATGTGAATTAAGAAACACACTGAAGGAGGCCATTTGTGGCTTGAAAAACACCCCTGGGATCAGGGTGGGCCCCAGATGTCAAGGGCAAAGGCTGTACTCTCATGCCCAGTCTTTGGTAGCTCAAAAGTAAACCTGAAGAATCCTTCTCCTTCAGCTATCACTAGGCCCCTTTTCCTCCTAACAACAGAAGGAGGAAACAGGGACCTCTACTAAGCCAGGCTTTGGTTAAGATTAATATACTAGCTCCTCCCCTACCCAGATAAATTACTCTGGGCAAGGTACTTAACTTTTTGAGCCTTGGTTTCCTCACCTGTAAAATGTCCACAATACTAGTATTTCCCTTATGAGACTTCTATGAGGGTTTAATGAGATTGTGCTTGTAAGATGGTATGACCTCAACAAAGAAAGGGAGTAGGGCATGGTGTTGGCTGTTGGGTGGTACCATTGGCCTTAAGCAGAGAAGATTAGTCATCTTCTTGGTAGGCACACTATTCTATTTATTTTATGTTCTGAGTAGGCTCACATATACTGCAAAACAAGACTCAAACCAAAGAATACACTCAAAAGTGATGACTATCTTAGCTAATTGTTTTTTCTACCTTCCCCACTAGCTTCCAGAAAAAAATGAAAAGTAAGGAAGCGGGTAGGGATGAGAAGAAGGGCCGGTAAAAGGAGGCAGGCAGAGAAGAAGGAAGAAGGCATGAAGAGGGGAGGAGACTTAAAGGCAGTTCCTAGATGGGGCTCAAGGAGGTTATGCAGAGACTCTTAAATCCTACAGCTGGAAAAATCAGTAGTCACATTTTAGTTCCTTTGTCTTCAAGCAAGACTATATCTAACTCTAACCCTTCCCAACCAATGGGTATGCTGTCTCAGATTTTAAGGATCCCTGGGAGGAGTCAGCAATCCTATTTCCCCTACTAATTCAAACTTTGCTCCAAACCAGCAGCTCCAGGTTTTGACATATATATGCAATGGCATGCCTTTATTTCAAATTTCCATGGGCAACTGAACCATCAATGTCCACTATATGGAAAGAAGACAGAGAAAATAAAAAGTCTGACTCCCTTGATTTGACAGAAAATACAAAGATACAAAGACCATTGGCCACGGGCTCATGGTGAAAATTAAAAAGAGAGAATATGCTCTAAAGGTTGGTATTTCCCCATAGATGGCCCCATGAGATAGAAAGATAATTATCACGGAGGAAAATGTAGTCCCACCTATAAAAAGGAGGTTATGATAGATCTATAGATGCCCATGACTAACTCAAAAGTTCTCTAACCATTTCACAAGCAAAAATAAGGACAAATCTTTTATTTTCCCTTATTTGATTTTGTCCCTGGCGGGCTGTAAAAACACCAGCATTGAGAATCTCTGACATTTTGGTGAGAGCAGGTGGTAAATCTGTGAGTGGCCCTATAACTTGAAAACTGTGGCGATCAAGTCTGCTGAAGCCCTTGCTTTTGACTCTACCCAGATCACAATTCCAACCCTCATTTTGTCGGAACTTCCGTGGAAGATGCTTTACTGTTCCCTCTCCATCCACATCCGTCAGCCCCAGAAGACGTTGGCTTTGGTCCAAAGGTAAACAACTCTCTGACTCATTAAACTCTGAAAACATCTGTCTGACAAGACCTCTTTGAAAACGCTGCCAAATTTTCCTTATTGGCTTATTTGCCCACCACCATAACCCACTGAGCACTCACTCACTCTTAAGATTATATTCACATTTCTCATGAAATTTCAGAAAGAATAGATTTGTTGCACCCTGTGAACAATTAAATTACTTTGTTCTTAAGTAGAAAATACAACTCCTGGAAGACCAACTGGCATAGACTTTTAAAGTTGACCATTTCTATACCCTGCAGCTCAGCACTCCATGTCTAGATACATACCTGAGAGAAACACAAATATTTACCAAAACAGAATGCTTATAGCACTGAACAGTGTAATGCTAAAATAAAACTGGAAATAATCAAATATCTATCAAAAGTAGGATGAATAGCCCTGGATGGTATTGTTCAATGGTTAGGGTATTGGTTCTTACACTGAAAGGTCGTGGGTTTGATTCCCAATCAAGGGCATGTACCTGAATTGCAGGTTTTATCTCTGGCCCCAGTCAGGGTGCATGGGGGAAGCAACCAATCAATGTGTTTTACATCTCTCTCTCCCCTCATTCCTCTTTCCCTTCCACTCTCACTCTCAAAAAAAAATCAATGGAAAAAAATATCCTCAGGTGAGGATTAACAAAATAACAAAAGTAGAATGAATAAATAAATAGTAATGTGTCAATGTAATGTACTACTATATAGCAGAGAAAATAAACTATAGCGAAATTCAATAGCAGAAACATTTTAGTATCATAATATTGAATTAAGAAGGCAGGTTTCAAATATATTATCATAAACAGGGAAGAAATAAAGTGAGTAAGAAATACCTCAGTGGGTGAGGGAAGAAGACACAATAAAGAAAAGTAGTTGAATTGATGAAAGCGTTGATTATGCTCTAGTCCTGGCATGAGTAAGGGTTTCTCAGGAGTTCATGGTACTAATTAATGTTTAAGAGAATCATGCATACACAAATTATTATGATGTGTAAATTAAGTAGTAAGCAAGCAATTACTCCGCAAATAATCCAGAGGGCCATTGTGCTGAAAGATGTTGCAATAAGAACATCTTTATAGAAAGAAAGTTAAAGGTGGCTTCCTCGCTGTTTCTCTCTTGCATGCTCAGAATTCATTCTTCACAATAAAATCAAGCTACCATTCAGGATATGTCACACAGAGAAATAAAAAAATCCTGATTATTCATGATCTTTTATCCAGCTGCAATTCTGTTAGTCTCCAACACAGAAAAGTGAAAAATTGGTTATGCTTTACCATTATGTGTATTTTGTTGGTCTCAGGCAATGTTAAAGCAAATGTAACAGAACCCAATGATCACTCAATAAACCCAAGTCTTCTTGCTTTTTGCAGCTAATAAAATTAGCTCCTGTATCTGCCTTCTGAGCCACTGTGGCTACCCACCATCCAAGGAGGTCTGCTCGTGGTTGGCCTACTTGGCAAAACCTCGCAGAGTGAGGGCAGGGTGAGCTAACCCACAAGGGAGCGAGGTGGTGGCTGTGAAGCTCCTTCTCGAAGGGAAGGCTTGTCAGCCCCCAAGTCATCCAGAGCTGCCCATCAGGGCCTCCCTTTCGGCCCTTCCCCAACCCAGGGGTTAGTAAACCCATGAATACTCTTATGGCTGAATGGAGGAAATTGGTATGAAGAAATATTTCTAGATCATTAAGCATTTTCAAGTCACTCAAAGAAAACTAAAATTATCAGTACTAACATAATTGCTTGATTTAGGACTGTTTAGTCTGTTGTTTGCTGTGTGAAAAAAAAATGACCAGTGGAACTGATTCTATTTTTTGTACTATCTTAGTGACAAAAATAGAAATTCTTGCACTCTCTCCCCCTCTCTGCCAAATATAATTGGTCTCTGCCATTTAGGAGCCAACTTGCTGTTGAGAAACTTGATATCTTCTCTCGATTAATCCTGATGTGAATAATAGAAGCACCATTAGCAATCCATGTTACCAGTGGCAATGTTTGCTATTTTGGAGCAAAGAAGCCCTGTTGGGAAAGAGGACATTCCGGAAGTCTGCAATTAATAAGAAATGGGCACAAATCCAGGTTGCCTAGTCCTAAAATCCCCTTTCTCTGCCTTCATTTCATCTGCAAAACAAGGACATTTCTATGTGCCACTTCCTCACCAAGATTCTATGAGCATCATGAGATGCTGGGGCTGTAAAGTTCTTGGATGAGAGCCACAATAACGCAGTGACAACTGCCACCTGGAATTGCACTTGCAAACTCAGAGGACACTTTTGTAAACTCGCTGTGAACTACCCAAGTCCTTGTCATTTCTTTTGCGAAATACATTTCAAGTCGCTTCTCTCAGGAAGCCAAATGCAACAAATAAGACTGATTCTTAGCTCGGAGATATGAAAAGTTCTTACCAATCTTCCTGAGGTCTCTTGTAAGGGATCCATTCATAATCACAGCAACCTCTATTTTATAACTGTTTTGTTATACATAACCAGGTAAGTCTGAGGCCACCTCTGGGTATTTTCCACTATCCCTCTTTTGGGAGAATAGGTAACTGTACAAATGGCCTCTCTGGATCATACGATGTAATTGCAAAGTGAAGAGATAGAGATTTCCAACAAGATCCCTAAGGGTGAATCCCAAACAAGGGACTTCACCAGAACAGATGCAACCTCGGAAACTTTCTAGATTCACAACTTACAGGTGAGCTGTCTTCATGCCTGGGCCTTGCATAAACACAGTGATGAGGCCACATCAAGGCAGCAGTGCCCAGAGCGCAAAGAGTGAGGCAATGGCCAGTTGTGTCAGGTGAGAGGCCTTGACATAGGCTTGGTGGGTGACCATCCTGGGGCCTCTTCCCCTTCTTTGGGGATAAAAATGAGTAAGGTTGGCCTGTCCTCTTCATTTCAGCATTCCTTCTGACAACCTGGGGTTCCCTACAGTCTCTCCTTATCCCACACGACTCCCTTCCTCCCCAAAGGACAACCAGCTCACCCACCATATACAGCCTCATCTTTGCTTAGCCAAAACCACTACCCCTGCTCAAGGGAGAAAGGGGCTGGGAGGCATTTTGGTTGCTGGCAGGGAAACATTACATCTTGCTCTGGAGGCCATTTTTATTTGTGGTGCCATTACTTAAACCAGGGGTAGGGAACGTCCAGACCGTGGGCCATATCAGGCCTGAGAAATCATCTGGTCTGGCTCTGCCCGGGCATTAAGGGTGAGTTAATTAAATGTTTGACCAAATATAGCAGGCTACATTTTAAGTTAATAATTTTGTATGGCCTGTGAATGATGATATAAATATCCAAATGGCCCTGGGCAGAAAAAAAAAAAGGTTCCCCATCCCTGAGTAAACCATTATTTCTTGCTAGGAAAAGAATGATCTCTCCCCTTTGGACATGAGAGACCGCCCAACCACAGACCCACAAATGGAGTTCTGGGTTAATGGCCTGTTCCAAAGCGACACCTAAGAAACGAGCTCCACTCAAGCATGTGATGTCATACTTCCCACCCTCACCCCGACTCCTGGAGGGGCCGAAATCAGTTCCAGGTGGCACCAGTGAGAGCTGTCCTCAGGCTTAACTTCCCTAAAACCTGGCAGTTGAAGAGAAGATAATCTGAGGGTATCTTCTGCCTTCTGAAAGTAGAAGATTGATGGGTTGGAGTTCTGCGTATTCACCACCCACCACGCGGGCCTTCCAGAAGCTCCATGGGCAGGCAGCGGCGGAATGTGGCTGGGGAAGAACAAGTTAATCAAAGCTAGCAGGAACCTGCTTGAGAAATGATCAACAAGTCTCCCCAAAATACATCAGACTCGCACAATCAATGCAAGGGCCGGAACAGAAAGCCACAGCAGTACTGATGACATCTTCTAAGACGAGATGTCCGAGTGCTAACTTTGTTTTGATCCTTCCCGAAGGGCCTCATACTTGCCACAGTTTTTATGGCCCCGTGTAAACATAAATCAGTCACGCTGGTTGTGGTCACAATGCAGACGGGTTCTGAAGCGTGCTGGGTGCCTGACGCTGAGGTGCAAGTAGAACAAAAGCCCGAGATCCACTCCCGTCCCTTCTCTGAGCGTAGAGAACATTGAGATCTCGTTGTTTTGTCTTGTGCCTCCTGTAAGCAATTCCATATATTCCCATAAGCCCTAAATGTCATGTAGAACACTGAGTGGAATTGCTTCTGAAATTTAAACATCTATTTCTCAAGTCTCTGAATCAAGCTCTTAGTTATGGGTAAAGTTACCCCCAAGTTGGGTCTGATGGCCCTCAGATCATCAGATGAGAATATATCTGATACATGAACTGTGCCCCACCCCCTCGGGGTCAATGGGACATTCACCCTAAGAGGGTTGAAAGGCATTGCACCTTAAGTTCCGAAAGCAGTGGTATACCATTTGAGAGCAAACGGGCCACATTTCCTCTGTGCATGTTAAGACATTAAGAAACATACAGCGAAATGGATTATTTTACAAATATACAGTCTCCCTGTCTGGCGAGACACAGACAAGGGGAAATTTGGCTTACTTTTTTCTGGCCCCCTGTAAATCCTTTATTTCCTTTCCTGAAAATACCCAGTGGCATAGCAGCTGTGACCCAGTGTCTGATGTGTGTGTGTGTCTATTTCAATTTCATGTTGATGGTATTAAGAATCGAAGCATCCCTAAATCCACCTCACAGGAAGCCAGTCCACGGCTGCTAATATTAGATTACATTCTAATTATTCATTCTCTATCCCTCTTCACACCCTGATTCCAAGACCAACAGATCAGGGCTTTGCACTGAATACTAATGCTCCCGTCCCTCAGCCCTCTAGAGCTGCATGTGCCTGTCTTCCTGGGCAGAGGACCAATCCCAGGGCGAAACGGAAATCCACACTCCGCTCAAGATCACGTCTCTTCCTATGTCGGTCACAAAAAGTCACTTCCCAGTTGTCCCCCATGAATAGCCCCTTTGCCACTTATCAATATGGATGAAGCCCAAAGTACCCTCCATATGCAAAGTAGTCAACGTGAATTTTTCTTTCTTTAAGAAAAATAATAAAAGCAGACAAGTGGACCACTTCAGCATTTTTTTTTTTTTTGTAAAAGCAGCTGCTTCTGTAGCTTTCCCCTATTTCCTGGAATGTACAGCCAGCCTACCCACAGCGGGACCCAAGGGGAAGCTTCCCATGGAAATGAGAAACTGGAGTTTGAGCTGCAAGGGAAATGTCTCTACAGAAAGGCAACAAAGCGACGAATGGCCTGGGACAATAGCAACACCCTACCTTCCCTCGTGGAGAGGTGGGCCTCCTCATGGGAGAGCAGTCACCCAGCGTGGTATGGGAGCCATCAGGAAGGCATGAGCTGGAAAACTGGGAGGAACTATGGGGGAAAGGGTGGCTAAATTGCCACACACACACACAAAGGAAGTTTGAGTATTTTAAAATATTTACCAACAATCAGAAGTTCACTTTCAGTTTTTGGATGGGCCAAAATTATTGGTTTTGCTACCTGTAATTTACACAATCTAGCAGATCAGTGAAGACACCTAGTATATGTTTGTGGGGTGTGTTTGTTTTTTTTTTTTTTAATACATTTTATTGATTTCTTACAGAGAGGAATAGAGAAACATTAATCAGCTGCCTCTTGCACACCCTCTACTGGGGATGTGCCTGCAACCAAGGTACATGCCCTTGACCGGAATCAAACCTGGGACCCTTCAGTTCACAGGCCATGCTCTCTACCCACTGAGCCAAACCAGTTAGGGCCCTAGTATATGTTTTATAACTAACTGAGGTTGAGCTCCCAATCAACCCTCACACTTCAGTTAGGTACGCAATAGTACACGTTGACCACGATAGCTAATGTTTACTGAGCTCCTGTTATATTCCAGATCCTCTTATTAAGCACACACTTTTAAACATTATTTTTGAGTAATTACCAACAACCCTATAAAGTGAGATAGAACCTATTTGTGATGGTTAATTTGTGATGGCCATGAGGCACCAAGATTAGTTGTTTTGGAGTGTGTCAGTATGGGTGTTTCTGGATGAGATTAGCATTTGAATTGGTAGACTCAGTAGAGACCTTCTCAATGTGGATGGCCATCATCCAATCTGCTGATGGCCTAACACCGAAGGTGAGAAAGGAGGAATTTGCCAATTCTTTTCCTTATCTCACTGATTGAGCTAGGTCATCTTATCACATCTTCTCCAGACCTCAGGCTGGGATTTACACCATCAGCTTCCCCGGTTCTCAGGCCTTCAAACTCAGACTGAATTATACCACTGAGGTCCTCAGTCTTCAGTTTGCCAACAGGTCATGGGATTTTTCAGCCTCCTTGATCATGTAACCCTGTCGGTTCTGTTTCTCTGGAGGAACCTAACTAAAACACTATTATAAAGAATACTGTGGCCTGGCTGGTGTGGCTCAGTTGTTCATAGGATGAGCATCGACCTATGAACCAGGTCAGGATGATTTGATTCCCTGTCTGGAATGCAGGCTTGATCCCCAGGAGGGGGCATGCAGGAGGCAGTCAATCAATGAATTCTTTCTCCTCACTGATGTTTCTCTCTCTTCCTCTGACTTCCATTCTCAAATCAATAAAAATACATTAAAAAAAAAAAAAAAAGAATGATGTGGCTCAAAGCAATCAATGGACTTGCTCAGATTTGAGCCAGGCCTATGTGACTCCAAAGCCCACCCATGCTCTTTTCAAGATACCAATAAATGCTCACAACAGTAAAGTTTGCTGAGGTTCACTGGAATTTAAAAAAAGAAAAAAGAAAAAGAGGCAAGCCAAAAGTTAAAATTTGGGTGAAATGTAAAAGGTTATCCCTTTCAGTGAAATGGAAAGTCAGACTCAGAATTACCAGCTGTTAAAACACTTATCACGAAGCATTCTTGCCTTCCCTCTGAAGGTCAAGAAGTCAACGGTCCAGAAATTAAAGTGCAAGTAGCTTCATTTCCAGAGTTTAACACAGAAGGCAGTAGAATAAGATTCTAAATGTTTTAAGTCACAGGTTGGGACTCCAGAGACCTGGGTTCTACTTCTAGATCAGTTATAAAGTAACTGTGTCCCTAAGCAAGTTGTTTGACTGTCTCGGCCTCAATGCTTGCTTTCAAAAAGGAAGGAATTTGATTCTACAGGATGTCTAAGTTCCCATCTTGACCTAAGACTAAGATTTCTCAG
Source organism: Vespertilio murinus (assembly GCA_963924515.1). NCBI lineage: Eukaryota > Metazoa > Chordata > Mammalia > Chiroptera > Vespertilionidae > Vespertilio > Vespertilio murinus. The sequence goes on along the minus strand of OZ004704.1, from coordinate 185,280,239 downwards.
AACCAATACTAATTCATCTCCTGAAGAAGCCTGACCCATTTTGCAGATGAAAAACAGAGATTCAGAAGTTAGGAGCCTTACTCAGTGCTTCGTCACAGAGACAAGGACTAATGTTTCTCCCATTCTCCTGTGTCTCCAGACCCTCCTGTATCCCAGCCTACCTTGGGACACCCATGAGGTGGGCGGGAAGGGAGCCAGAATGCCTCTGACCTCCATATCTCATCACCTACTGTCATGAGGCTTCCTAGAGAAACCTCCATGTTCCTAAACCATCCCATGCTGGCATCATGCCACAACGTGGGGGCTGTGACTCAGTTCCCATCACTTGTGTGGAGGTGATTCATAGGACACTCACCTAGTCATCTGGACCCCCAAATGGGTCTGCCATTGAGGGCCAGCACTTCCCCTGCCTGTTTACTGACACCTCAACACAACACCGCAGTCTCGCTTTTGGCCCCTTGCCTCCCACTCATTCCTGTCAACTGGGCACAAAACCAAACCATGCTGTTCTTCTGTACAAAGATGTCCTTGACTGAAAATTCAAAACACAAGCTTACCGTGTTACAGGAGGGCTATTAAGCTGTTTAAGCCAGCTTTCTGCGAAATCACTTGGGTTTGGCTGTCTCTCTTTACACATCACACACTCACAGCCCCCCTGCCAACCTGGAGAGAGCCAGTTTTCCCTCCATCCAGATTTTCAGCAGTTTGCATGTGAAGAGCCCTTTGCCCTTTGTTTACTTCTTCTTTCACCACCGCAAGGCATTTTATTTCTAAGTATCTTGTTTTTCCATTCTGCGGCTCTTATTTGCTAGTTATGTTTATCCCGTCCTCTGTCTTTATTCTTTTCCTTTCCTCTGGCAAAATACACACACTTACAACCATCTTTTTTTTTTTTTTTTTTTTTTTTTTAGTATTTTAAATAGTGCTACTTTTTTCTGCTTGATCTGCATTACACACGACGGATCCAAAAACAAAGGACTTCCCTGCCCATTGAAATTTACCAAGAATAGTTACTGAGCACACAGTTATACACCTGGATGTAAGAAGTGCTCTCTCTGTGCATGTCTTCTCATTAAATCCGCAAGCCACCTTATGAAACAGCTCTTTCCCCCAAACAGTGCTTCTCTGACTTTAATGTGCACATAAATCACCCGGTGATCTCGTTAACATGCAGACTCTGATCCAATGGTTTTGGGTGGTGCCTGAGAATCTGCATTCCTTACATGCTCCCAGGGGATGCTAAAGATGCACGTTCATGGGCCGCATTTGCCGGTTTGGCCTGTGTTGGGACAGTGGCAGTAGTTTTATGTGATAAAGAGGCTGGTGAAAAATTCTGCCTACCGTGAGCATTTTGGTACCCAGGGTCAAACATTGCCCTCTTCCCACCATCCTCTCCTAAAATTAAAATATTCCTTGGAAGATCAAAAGTTCATGAGCAGTGACAATTTCAGAATGTGCAGCCTGAGAGCAATGAAAGCACAGAGAGAGAGAATGATACCGAAAAGGGGAGGGGAATGGAAGGCAATGGGTGAAAGGGATCCAGTAGGAGATTAACACAATAGGATACTTCTCCAAGGAAGATGTGTGGCCCCTTGCCCATTAGGGGACACTCACAGAGACACAGGCTCTGCCATCCTGGAGGTCACTGAATTTCCTCTCTAAGAACATTTATCGAGGGCCTACTGACATGAGGGCATGTGCCAGGTACTCTCTCCATATATACATCTTATTGAGTGCTCATGACCACCATCTGAAGTAGCTACCACCTTCAATTTTACAGAACTGGGACTCAGAGAAATTGGTTAACTTTTCCCAATGACAATTACCAATTTGCATAAGTAGGACTCAATCCATCTTCTACCAGGAAACTTGAGTCTCTAGCTACCCTGTTTTCCCGAAAATAAGACAGTGTCTTATATTAATTTTTGCTCCCAAAGATGCACTAGGTCTTATTTCCAGGGGATGTCTTATTTTTCCATGAAGAAGAATACGGTACACATTTATTGTTAAGTGAAAATAAAGGAAATTTATTACCTGTATACGGTACGGTAGAACGGTAGTTGTCAACACAAACCAGAAAAACTGTGAATCCTACAGTATCAAGAATTTACTCATTTATTCAATGACAATCATCTCATCATCTTCTGGAACATCATCATAACAATCCAATTCCTGAATTTCCTGGTGAATTTCTTGTGACTCCATTTCTTTCAGAATCAGTGGACAAAATCTTTCATGTTTAGCAATAGCACTGTCTTTAAATGAGTACTTCTTGTCAAGGTAGCCTGCTCCCAGTGCATTTGCAATTCAACTGTCGGTGATTTTCTCCCATGAATTCTTCAACCGAATCACAACTTCTTGCAGTTTAGGTTTCACAAAGTTTCCACGCTGATTTCTCTCCATTCACACAGCAGTGACATCGGGGCTCCAAGTACTGGTTGCTAGATGCCAGTCCGGGGGGCCCTAGCGACCAGTTTACAGTAAATTAATTTTCATTCTGAGACAGAGCCTGGGGCCTTATTTTCGGGGGTATGCCTTATATTTCACTCAGAAGAAAACCTGTAAGTAGGTCTTATTTTCGGGAAAACATGGTATTATCACACAAGTTACCAAAACTCAGGGCACGGGGGAGAAGGAGGAATAGAGGAAACCAATTGTGTTCCAAAGATTGGGAGGAGATTCTGTTTATGACAAAGCTTTTTAAAAAATAAACTAAAGCATATGTGACTCAGAAGAGAATGAATGTCTTGGTGCTATTTTCACAGCTTTAAATACAAAGGGACAATCTTCATGAAATCAGGGGAGAGGAGAGTCCGTGTGATATGTAGTGACACTCTTCTCTGGTGTTGTTCTTTGGTGCACCTCTGATCTCTTCCACTGGGTTGGAATCCTTGAGAGCAGGAAATGGCTGACCTGAAACCAGCCTGACTCTGCCTGAGAAACAGTGCTCAGCCTGTATTTGATCACATCCTTTCCCTCCCCTCCAGCCCACCTGAAACTGTGTGCCATAAATCAGCCCAACCATAGTTACATCAGTTTCTCCCCACTATGGGGGGGAGGGAACTTCCCAGTTTTCTAATAAACTCTGAATTAATTAGTTAAAATTGTTGTATTAATTCTGTAGTCCTGTTTCCTTCTCCTTCCTCTATTTCCCCTTGTCTTCACCATCAGTTTCTTCAGAGAAACATCTTTACTCGTTGCTTTTACAGCTGAAGCACTCTCATTGTTTTTACATCCGCGGGATCTGGCTTCAGTCCCCACTCTTCTCCTAAAGTTGTTTCCCTCCATGGTCACTGGATCACTTAGTCGTCTTTTCTCTCTGACTGCTTCACCTCATGCCTGATCTTTCTCAATTTTGTTGTACCATTTAATACTGTTTCTCACCTGCTTCATCTTGAAAAGCTCCCTGTGGCTTTTAAAATATAGCAGTGCCTCACCCTGTTCCAATCTTTCTAGTCTTACTTTCACTTCCTTGAAGATTCCTTCTCTTCTTCTCGCCCTCGCCCTCTCGCCTCTGACTTTCATCACTGACTCACTTCTATTTCCCTAGACACTCCCGCCTTTGATGAGTTCTCCCTGCTTTGGTTTCAGTTATCACGTTTTGGGCAACTTCCTGGCTATGAACTCACGTTTCCACCTGGCAACTGAACATTTATACTTAATATTTTATTGCTACTTACTAGCAATATGTTCTCAAACCAACAAAGTATTTCCCTCATTTTACAATATCACTATTTTCACATTCATCCACAGTTAATTTGTGTCATCTCACACACCCTTAGCCCTTAAAATCCAAGAGATTGTCAAATCCAATAAATTCAACCTCCTTAACATGTCTTACATTCTCTCCCTTCATTTTATTCCTACTACACCTATCATAGTTCAAATCCTTGATGGACCTTTAATCTGTCCCCTCTTTCCCATTTTCACTTCCAATGCCTCAATAATCTCAGTATCTTCATTCCTCCATTCCTTCCTATCTCCCATCCTCCCAAAGTCCTTTTACCAAATAAATTTTCCGAAGATAGACTTTGGTCAAGTTCCTAAAACTTCTTGTCCCTAACTGCCCAAAAAGTTAAGTCCACACTCCTCATCCTATTGTTAAATAATCTTCAAACAATGCCCTTACTAGCAATTTATTTTCCGGGTCTTGAACCTCACATCTACTTTATTTATACCATATTATGCAACCACCAAACTAGACTGTTCCTTATTCCATAAATACCATCATGCTTTTCCTCTTCTGGATCTCTCTCTACTCATGGTTCCTCTGTCTGACATGTCCTCACCAACATCAAACTCAGTTCCCTATTCTTCCACATTAATCAGGAATGATATCTCTTCTCCCTGTTTTGAATCCCCAGAGTTTGTACTTAAATATATTTAGTGGTTTCTTTCTCAATTTCTTCATAATAACTTGTAATAAAATGTAGGTATCTACCTTAGAATCTAGAAGCAAAGTTAAGACATGTATCCAAGTAGCTATGATCAAAGAGTTTCCATAGTAGCCATCACATCTCAATTTTTTCCCCAAAGAGCAATCACAATGAATATCTACACAGAGAAGGATAGGGGGAGAAGGGAGGGTCATATGACTTTTTATTGATAACACTAGTAAAGTATTCCTAACTCTTCAAAAATGTATAAACTTGGCAATTCCTAAAGCAGTTCTATTTAATCATCATCTCAGGTGATAAAAGCATATGCCAATGTTTCTCAAGCCATAATGTGCAATGGAAGCACTCTGGGATCTTGTTAAAGTGCAGATTCTGAACCAGTAGTTCTGCGGGAAGGGAGGACAGGCTGAGGTTCCACATTTTTCATAAGCTCCTACGTATGCCTCTGATGCTGGTCTATGGGCCCCACTTTGAGTAGCGAGGAGCCATGCTTGAAAATCACTCAATGGTTTCAGTGTGATAATCCAGATACACCCTGAGATTTATACTCCAATTGACAGGTGCAGAAATTTAAAGTGGGATTCACATGGATCAAAATTCGTGAAATTGGTCCACAAATGGGGCTTTATCTCTATTAAATAGGCATGTAGTTCTTCAAGTTTTGTAATTCTGGGAGCTCAAAGCAATTCATCAATGGGAAATGAATGTAATATCCACTCACCCGTGGTACATGAGTGTGCATAACTACAGATCCTTAACCATATCCACAAGACTTGGTTTTCCCCTCTGTAGTTTCAAGTTGAATGTGTTCATGTCTTCTCTCATCAGTAAGGGAGTATAATCTTGTGAGTCTCTGGGATCTTATAAATTGGGTCTCTAAGAGCCCCCTCAATCCCTCAAAGCCCTTGCTATAAGAAAGCAGCTCAAAAAGTTCCATCTTTCCAACAAGTTTCCATCACCTAGCCATCTGCCTGCAGAAAAATAAACTAAGTTTCCATACCCTGCATCAATCAATTTCTTCCCAACCTCTCATCACTTGGCAAGTGTTAAGGGCAGAAATGAGAAGAACATTCACAGCTCTGATCATTTCCTCCATCACATCATGCAAAGACCTGACAGAGTTCTCAGCACAGACTTTCCCAACAAATGATGCAATGGAAAGGGCACCCACCCACCTTCTCATATGATTGAGCAAAATGCCAATGTCTTCCTTTCACATTGCAGGTGTCCCATATGTGGCCACTGGACTCAGCTTTTCCACAATAAGACTTTTTCAGTTTCTTACTGGTGGGTGGCTAGGCTCTTCTGGTTCATGCTGACTAATTTTGTAAGGGCATTTTTACTAAAAATTTCCAATACACACTATATCCTGTTGTTAAGACCATATGTTAGAGGACCCAGCTCATGCTATGTACACCCTTCTACCTCATAGACGGGAAGTTTCTCCCAAGGAAGAAATTATGTTCCCCTCATGTGGGCCATCTTTTCTGAAAAGCTCCACCATGGATCAAAACCATTGACCTCTCACAGAGCTAGTGGACTCTATCCCACTTCCTTACTTATTTGATGAAAACAACTATTCTCTCTTATTCTGGTAACAGCATTGCATTTTCTTCAAAGGGTTATCTGTCCTGAAGTCTCAGTTCGCATGGTCTTATCAGTTCGTGAAATGAAACAGCCAGGTCAATAAAAGTAATCCTATATAATAAAGAGCTAATATGCAAATTAGACCAGATGGTGGACCGACCTTCCAGAAGGACCTTCTGGAACCACCAGTGGATGGGGGGGGAGGGGGACAGGGCCAGCGAGCCTGTGCCTGGCCATGGCGGTCTGGTGTTCCCCTTTCCTCAGAGGTAGCAAGAGAGAAGGAGGTGTAGTCCCAGCACCTCCACAGAGGCAGGACTGGCCCAATGGCACCTCAACCTCCCACAGCTCCTCCCACAGCCAGCCCAGCCCCCAATCCGCCCTTCCCACCAGTGGGCAGGGGTGGGCCAGCACTAAGAAGCAGTGAGACCAGTTTTTGGTTGAGTAGTGCTCTTTCCCAAAACCCTCCACACACACCCGCCTCCCACCGCAGACAGAAGCTGGGTTCACGGCTGGTGAGTGCAGCATCAGGTAAGTGCTCCACCCCCAGGGAGATCAGGTCTAAGCTGGCAGGTAGACATCCCCCGAGGGATCCTGGTCTGCGAGAGGGTGTAGACCGGACTGAGGGACCCCAACCCCCCAGTGCATGAATTTTGTGCACCAGGCCTCTAGTAACCTATAATTGGGGAGAGTAAGAAGGTGGGGACTCTTTTTCACTGGGTTGCTAAGCTAGTAAGATGTAAGTTGGGAGCAGCTGGTGGCCCCCTTGGTACCCACAGAGAGAGAGAGTCCATCTGAGAGCAGAGTCTACACAGAAGAAAGAAGTGAAGTATTGGATCTAGGTGATAGCATGTGAACACTTGGTTACAAATACCAACATATGCTTCTTTCTGGTTCATTTGAACTGGGTTTCTGCTAGTTATAACTGAAAGAGTCCTGACTGATAAAGAGCTTAGGAAATGATAGTGATAATGATGGCTAACCCCTACACAGCACTTTACTGTTTCAAATGCTTTGCATATATCAGTTCATTTAATCTTCACCAAGATCCCGTGCAGCAAGTGTTCTTATATCACCATTATCTTCATTTTACAAGTGAGAATATGGAGACAAAAACCTTCCTTCCAGCCACCCTGGTAACAGGTGATGAAATCAGGACTCAACTTAACGCAGTCTGCCTCCAGAGTCAGTGCCGCCAATCAGGGCTGCTCAAGAGAGGCCCACAGACAGTTTCCAGTCTATCAACTATTAACTGTACTTAACGAGAAATTGAAAGAACATGTCTAGAAATCTTCCTGGCAAGCTGATATCGCTGCATCATATGTTTATTTATAAAGGTATTGGGCCATGATGAATTGGGAATTTTTTTTTAAATCTTACCCTTCACCATGGCATATAAGGAACATTATTTAGCTTGGAGAATAAGCACAGTGATTTAACTATAAGTCACAATCTTTCTTCAAATGCTCTTACGTTTTTATGAATAATGTTGGTGTCACTTGACAATCCCAAAAATATGTTACATCTTGATTCAATTCCAATGTTTCAAAATAGAGTTCTTTGTGGTATTTTTAGTTCTCATGATTCGGGATTAGAATGGGATCCTGAGTTCTCAGCAGACTTTTTGAGATACGAATGCATTGTGAGTTAAAGCTTCGTAGCACCAAGGATTTTGATAATGTTTTCTTCCCAGTGGACCTTGCCTGAAGCAGAGAGCAAACGCAAAGGGACTCACAATCCCAGCCAAAGGAGAAATCACAGAAGGCAAGTACTAGACAGGGAGTGATATCAGAATTGAGAGAGAGGTTCGAAATGAAAGAAAAATCTCTAACAAAGCATACACACAAGCTGTGACCTGCAGAACTTTCCTATGCATCCTGCTTTGAGAAATATACATCTAGTCTGAGGATATATGCCCTGATACAGCCAAAGAAATAGTGCCTAAGACAAAAACTTAATCCAGCAAGCTCTAAAAATATAAAAAGAAGTCTTCTTGAACAGATACCTCATAGATAGACAATAAGCCTATAGTAAAAAAAAATAATTATTATTGATATTGTTAGTCATCTGAGAAATGAAAAATAAAACCACTACAAGATACCATTACACACCCACCAGAATGGCTAAAATTAAAAAGAGTGACAATGGCAAATGTTGGCAAGGATATGGAACAACCGGAACTGTCATATATGGCTGGCAGGAATGGAAAAAAGAGTTAGAAGATTTTTGGGTTTTTTTAGTTAAAATATACTTACCCTTTGACCCAGCAATTCTACTCCTGCATATTTATTTACCTAAAAGAATTGAAAACATGTGCTCACACGAAGATTTACGCAAGAATGCTCATAGTTCAGAAATGGAAATAATCCAAATATTGGTTAGCAGGAAAATAAATAAACAAATCATGATACATTTTTACAATAGGATACTATTTGGCAATAAAAATAAGCAAACCATTAATTAATCTCACAGACAGAAACTAACACAAAGAGCACATACTATATGATTCCATTTACATGAAGTTCTAAAATAGGCAAAGCAAATCCAAGGTAAAAATTATCGGAATGGTGATTGTTCTTTGGGAGAGGCCGATGCAAGATTGGGTGGGAAAGGACATGAGGGAATTTTCTGGGGATGCAGAAGTATTCTAAATTATGATAAGGATATGAGTAACAGGAGAATGCTGAGTGGAAGGTATGGGTAGAGGGTAAAAGTATAGATAAAGCACCCTGGCCAGGTTGCTCAACTGGTTAGAGCATCGTACCATGCTCCAAAAGGTTGTGGGTTAGATTTCCAGTCAGGGCACATACCTAGGTTGTGGGTTCAATCCTTAGTCAGGATGAGTATGGGAAACAACCAATTGATGTTCCTCTCTCATATCTCTCTCTCTCTCTCTCTCTCTCTCTCTCTCTCTCTCTCTCTCTCTCTCTTTCCCCCTTCCTCTTTCTAGACATATCTTGAGGTAGGAATTTAAAAAAAAAAAAAGTGTAGCCGAAACCGGTTTGGCTCAGTGGTAGAGTCGGTCTGCGGACTGAAAGGTCCTAGGTTCGATTCCAGTCAGGGGCATGTACATTGGCTTCGGGCACATCCCCGGTAGGGGGTGTGCAAGAGGCAGCTGGTCAATGTTTCTCTCTCATGGGTGTTTCTAGCTCTCTATCTCTCTCACTTCCTCTCTGTGAAATATCAATAAAATATATTTAAAAAAATAATTTAAAAAATAAAAAAGTGTAGATGAAGTAAGAATGGCAGACTTTTCAAAGATTTTTCTGACTGCAGGAAAAACTCTTAGCCAAAAGACACAAAAGCTCACTTGCTGGTTCTGAGATCTTGAGGCTGAAGAGGTTCCCTAGAGAATAGAGCCCCTGATCCCACCTGAATGAATAAAGCCCATAGTTAGGCCACTAAGCCTTCCCCTCTGGCTAAATGGCTAATTATTTCTGATAATGGTGGTCTCCACTAACCCCTCACCTGCCCTACAGCAGCGCAGATCTATCAAGTGAGGAGGGTAGTAATTATGGGTGATACTTGCAAATACTCATTATCTAAGCTCCTGGGTCTTTAAGAGACAGATATTAGATATAAGGGGATCAACTCATGACAATGCCAAGAGGAAGCTGCAGCCATTTGAAAAGCAAAGTGTGGTGACTGTTAATTTTTAAAAGCAAATTCAAAGAGTGTTACATTGAAAGTAAGACACTAATATTTTACAGTGATATGTCTTTCAACACCTGAGAATTGTTTCTTGCCTTCCTTTCTCTCCCCATTAGCTGAGACCTCTGCCTCCAAACATGCTAGTATCTTTTTGCGTCTGAATCTCCTGCCAGACTCCGATTTCTCATAGACAGGGGCTGTGCCATCTGCTCTGTCTCCTATAGCTCCCTGCATTTTGGCAGGTACAGAGAATTTGTATGCTACATACAAATAGAACAGTTACTTTTTGTCTTCAGCTGTATTGGTTGCCTTCTCTTGAAAGCAAAATATCCTCAGACATTTCACTAGACCAAAGTCTGATGAAACCAAGCAGATCATCAGTTATGATTAATAATATGAAACTTAAAGGTCATTTGTAAACACTTATGAATATTATCCAGTTGACACTTCTTGATCTCGGGAAAGATTTCTGAGGCTTTTTTGAGGGTTCATATAGAACTTATTTTAGGCTAAGGAAATATTACCGGGGGAAATGCAGAGAATGTGAATTCAACTGTGAAATCTTGCTGGCCATTCCAAGAACACTCTCCATTTCTTTCTTGAAAGAAAGTTTATAGAGTCATGATGCACAGAACAGTGAAGCTCTTCCTTTATAAGGCACAACTCGGGTTTAATTTTGAAGAGGGGAAACCAGATTTCAAAAGACAGACCCTGTTGGAAAGTCACCAATTGGCCACAGACAAAAATGTTTGTGAGGGTTTGATATTTCTCACTCCAGCTGGGAGTTTTGTTGTTTTACTTCTTACATTCTCTGACTGTACTTCTCATAAAATAAAATTGCAAATCCTACTCCTGGATCATCTGAAAAAAAAGAGGATCCTTTGATCTTTAGGGTTTTCTTTACTTTTATGAAGAAAAAATAGACAAGAAAATTTCAAAATATTTAAGTCCCATACCGATATAATAAATGCTTTTTTAAACATTACTCCAAGGAACAGCAGTTAACAAAAATATCTTACAAGAGAAAATTTATAGGAGTAAAGCAAAAAATATATACATAAAACTCTGAATATATTATATGGAAAAACTTTTTCATAGAAAAACATCTTAAGAGGGCTTTACCTTCAATATGTGTGTGGAGTCCACTCAATCACTGACAAATGACTCATTTCATGTCATCGATTTTTTGTGGGGTGTTTTTCCTGATTTTTTATTTTATTTATTTTATTTTTTTTGCTTTGAGTTGCAGTCAAAAACACTTCATTTGTCAAAGCTTTAAAAGTATATTTATCTTTTGAAATGAAGGCCCACACAGACACCAACACACAAAAGTACAAAGTTCTGCACATTGTCAAAAGAACAGTGGCATCTTTATTGCCATGGTCTTGATGTTTAATAACTTATATCCCATCTGCATCTTCAAACCTACATGCATTAAAAATTCCAAAAAACCTCATCAGAAAGCTCAATTACTGCATGGTTCCCACTACAAAATAGAGCAACACTTTGTAGTATGATAGCACTTTTCATGCAAGGATTAAAAAAAACCTCTTTTATGATTCTTTTGTTTTCCTCCAGACACCCATAGAGGAAGGTCAATGGTACATACATTTTGTTCAGATTCTTATCCAAAAAAACATTAAGACCAACAGAAGAGAGTGATAACGTGAGCTTCTTGAGGTTACACACTACTTTCTTGAGTTATTAAAACTGGGGGGGGGGGGATGTTGATTGATTGAAAATGTAAAGTTCTAATTCCATCTCTTTTTAAAATATATTTTTATTGATTTCAGAGAGGAAGAGAGAGGGAGAGAGAGAGAGATAGAAATAGAAATATCAATGATGAGAGAGAATCATTGATCGGCTGCTTCCTGCAAGCCCCACATTGGGGATCGAGTCCACAACCCAGACATGTGCCCCAATTGGGAATTGAACTATGACCTCCTGGTTCATAGGTTCATGCTCAACCACTGAGCCATGCCAGTTGGGCCAAACTCCATCTTAACATTGCTATCAGTGAAATATTTCTTATCTCTTTCACCACCATCCTGTTCTGTAGCCAAAAAATACTCCTCACCCCACCCAATATATTTGATTCCACAGTCATTAAAAAAATAAAATATAGAAATCTAGATGCTTCTCTCATAAGACTGGGATACCCTCATCTTAACCAAAGTTAAATTGGGCAACTTGAAAGGCCTGAGGCATCCTAACTGCCTAGGACACAGAGGAGTCCCCAAATAAGAGTAAGGATAAGGTGTTACTCCAGCCAAATATCCAGATACATGTACTTAATATTGAAAAGAAAAAGAGAAAAGGAGGAGAGGGGATAAGAAAAGAGGATAGAAAAGAGGAAAAGGTATAAAGGGAATCCCTCTCCCAATACAGGGTGTCCCCAAGAAATGTATACACACTTGAACAGCTCATAGTTCAATTTTGAAAATTAAATGTACTTTAATAAACACTGCCTTTGTAATTATTCAAAGTGTGGGTATACATTTCGGGGAGCATCTTATATTAAACTGATTTTAGCAACCATTCAGCAGATGGGACACATTTTGCTCATTACTAATTCTTAAACGTATCGGGCTCAACTCCACTGTTACTTGAAGCAAAATTGTAACCCTAGAAACTAATCTATTTTAACTTTTTCATATGTGACCTTGTCAAGCAATTATTCCATAATTTTCCAAGCAAAATAATTCTATCACCCACCAAGAAGAGACAAAAAAGGAAACAAATATGTGTATGCAATGGAAAAATATAAAATATTCAACTTATCATTTTTAAATTTTTTCTGGGTAACATTTATAAACAGCTGGTATTTCTGAAGATATACTATTTTGTCTTTGCAACATAACTATTCATTGATTCAGATGGGTATTTGTGGTAATCGCGTTAATAAAATACAGTTCAGAAAATTCCTTCAGTTAAATTAGTTTTTCAGAAAACATACTCATATACCTCCACATCATTCTCACTGCCCTTTCTTCTACCTGCTACAAAATGGGTTGGGGGGGAGGACATTCAACCAAATCTCAAACAGGGTATTTAAAATAGAGAAGGGGTGGGAAGCTATAAAAAACAGTGAGGTCTGAAGGTCTGAATCTAGGAATTCACTGGGCATTAAGGCAAGACACTACACTTTAACGGCCTCAATTCCTTCCTCTAAAAATTATGACTAAAAAGTTGGCATGCTCTACTTGACTTGAAGCAAGAATAAATTAAACTTAATAAATTACAGGGGGATATTTGTTATCAGCTATGGTACCTCTTCCTTCCAAAATAAGAAACATTAATTGGATATTTTAGCAATGACAGCTAACAATCTTTGGCCTCTTCTTTAATCCAAGGGAATTTTGAAATAACATCCTCCTCTTCATGTGCTACTATTCCAGCATCTACCATATGATCTACAGGGATACATCCAAACTCATAATTCCCAAATTAAAAAATCCTGGGCTTAGGCTGTTAGTTTAAGACTATCAAACAAAACTCCTGAGGGCATCTGGAGCAAATCAAATATTGGAAGAAGACCACGAGAGCCTTCTTGTGCATCATCATGAAGACTAAGCTGTTGTTCTTAAAATGACCTATTTAATCAACTCCTAGTATCTAGATTGCCACCTTAGGAAATTATATTGCCTCATCCAAAGGCTCTCCTGGTGAGAGCTGTGAAAATGCCTGTGCTTATGATGAATTTCCATGGGAACCATGACTAAGGCAGGTCAAATCTTAGTTCATTTGACTCCTGTCTCCATATTCGTTGCAAATATAAACAGAAGAGCAATGTACTCCCTAGTTCTCACTATTGCAAATGGCTGGAGTAGAAACCTTTATTCTCCTTCCCTCCCAACTCAATCCTCCCTTTATTCTGTAACTGAATAGAGGCAAAGAACCAGAGGTAATTCCATCTTCCCCCATTAAGTATGGAAACCATCTCCCTCCTTGGCCTACTTCCTTTCACTTTTCCTTCCTATGCTTTTGATCCATTCTTCCTCCAGGTATACAATTCTATGACAGATATACTGTACAATATGCTCAATAATTAGTATTGAGGGAAGAATCATTAGCATTGACTTCCATGCCTCCCTTAGACGGAAAAGTCCTAGATGTTTCATCTTCACCTAGGCACTGGGTTTTAGTCAACTCTTCACAGAAATGCAAGGGCAAAATATAAAGATATAGAAGGTACTGAGGAGCAGAAGGAAATAATTAAGGCATTAGTTGAGATTCTTTGGGTTGCAAGTAATAAAATCAAAGAAAAAGCAACCTAACCCCAACTGGCTTAAGCAGAAGAAAAGGGTTTTTGTATGGACTCACAAATGGAAGAGTCCATGTTGAATCTTCAGTCACAAACAGTGTTTCTGGGCTCCTGCTTCCAGCTCTCCTTCCGTAAGCTCCAGTATTTAATTCTACAGGATTCTAATAATTTAAGGCTAATATCTTCTCAACCCTTAGTTCAACAAAAAGAACATCTGCTTCTCCAATAGGTCAAACAGCAGGGCCATAAATGAATTTTGTTTGACTTTGGTCCACTTTTGACCACATGCTCATGACTGAGCAACGGCTGTGGCCAAGGGAACGAACGGCTCAGATTGGGTCCAGCTAAGTCACATGCTCCACTCCCTCAGGTCCAGGGATGAAGTCAGCCTCACAGGAAGCACATGAACTGAGAATGGGAAAGGGGTGTCTTTAAGTAAAACTGTGTCCTCAAGAAGGGTGTCCAAGCGCTGATTGGCAAAGTTAACAAGCATTCATTATGCTGCCCCAAGTCTGATCAAGAAATGCTAAATTTATCATGGCTGACATGTACACATAAGGAACTTTTGACATTGAAAGTGGGACTCAAAAGAACTGTTGGCCCAGAAAGGAACTCACTACAGACTGATTCATTTGCCTCTCAGCGTAACCATTATGGCTTGTCTCAGTTTCGGTTCTTACAAGGGTATTTCTTGGATCACATGATCTCAAACATCTAGAGGAAATAATGAACAAAATAAACTGATGAACAAAAACAGACCCAGAGAAAGAGAAGCAGCGATCAGACTCTCAAACCTCAGAGGGAACATAGGGGAGGGTGGGGGTAAGGGGAAGAGATCAACCAAAGGACTTGTGTGCATGCACATGGGCCTAGCCAGTGGCCATGGACAACAGGGGGTGGGGACGTACGTGGGGAGGGGTTTGGGATAGGAATGGGGGGGGATGAGGACAATTATGTGATACCGTAATCAATAAAATTAAAATAAATAAATCAATAATAAAATAATAAATTAAATTAAAAATTAAAAAGAAATGCTAAACTGAAGAGACTGGAAAAAACTTTGAGTCTAAGTTGTGAAGGCTGAGTAGGCGTTTACTAGGCCAAAGAAGACTGTAATGAGAGTAAACAGACCATCCAAACCTAGGAGAATACCATGTGTAGGTATAGTAGAAAAGCAAAAAGGTTGATCTCTTCCAGGAAATTAAAGAAGCTCTATATGAATGTGCCTGAGCGAGGTTGTGATAATTCCTAAAGTAAGCTAATCATGTTGGGCTTTATATGCCATTCGCCAGAATTTAGATTTCTATCCTTCGGGAAGAGTTGGGGAGCACTGAGATAAATACATTTCTCCAGGATTTGATCTCCTGGGCAATAACGGAGTATTGGATGAATGAGACAAGGGCTACGAGAATGGAGTGGAATATCAGTAACATATATTTTACATAACCGGAACCAAAGTCATTGGCCCTGGAGATTGAGAGGTAAGGCTAGTAAAAAAGGAAATTCTGCCATTTGCACCAACATGAATGGCATTATGCTAAGTGAAATAATAGAGATAGAAAAAGACAAATATTGTTGAACTTAATTTTATGTAAAATCTAGAAAAAAAACCAATTCCTAGAAACGGAGAACAGATCAGTGGTTGTAAGGGTGTAGGAAGTTGGATAAATGGGTAAATATGGTGAAAAGGTGCAAAGTTCCAGTTATCAGATCAATAAGATTTGGAGACCAATATACATCATGGGGACTGTAGTTAACTATACTATATTGTACATTTGAAAGTTGATGCCAGAGTAGATCTTAAAAGTTCTCATCACAAGGAAAAAAATGTGTAACTATGAGGTGATAATGTTAACTAAACTTATGGTAGTGATCATTTTACAATAGAGAGAGATATCAAATCATGTTGTCGTACACCTTACATGAACACAATGTCATATGTCAATACTATCTCAATAAAACTGAAAAAAAAAGATGCAGAAACCAGTTTGGCTCAGTGGACTGCGGACTGAAAGGTCCCAGGTTCGATTCCGGTTATAAGGGCATGTACCTTGGTTGCAGGCACATCCCCAGTAGGAGGTGTACAAGAGGCAGCTAATGGATGTCTCTCTCTCATCGATGTTTCTAACTCTCTATTCCTCTTTCCTTCCTCTCTGTAAAAAATTCAATAAAATATATATTTTTTAAAAACTGAAAAAAGAAAAAGAGGGGAAGCTAGACTCAATAAAGATTAGGTGGTAGAAATTGCGGGCCTGATGACTGGATATGGAAGATGCAGGAGGAAGAACTCCTCAGGTCTGTGGCCTGGGGGACTGTATAAAATTAGATGCAGATTCACAAAAATACTGGTCCCATGAAGACTGTCCACTCCATTAACATTAAGCCTTGGATCCAACTTTCCAACTCAGCTTTAAAAAAATATATACATATGGATGATTTTGGTTACCTTTCAATATTTATAAAGGGTTTAATGTGACTAACCATTCCATTCACAGAGGCATCCTGCAGCCCCCACCCCACCCATCCACCCACCCACACTGCATCTGCTCTGCGTGGGTTATTTATGACACAGCTGTTTGAGCAGTTGGGATCCTCATGCTGCTCTGTCACAACACAAAACAAACAAATCCTCTCCACCATCTCGGCTCCACTTGATTTCCAGCTCCATAAAGTGGAGCATCGAGAAAAAGGCCTCCTCGTCCACGGGCGCCCATAAATAACAGAGCTTGGGTCATTCTTGAAGGAATGAAATTCTCAGGGTGACATTTTATCTCTGGAAAGCGGTTTTTTTCAGTGGTGACAGAGTCCATCTGAAACAACCCTGGCATTCATATGTTTTTGTGTTTGTGAGCGATATCCCTGCAGGATATCCTCTTTAAGCTTTGCAGCTGTTGATAATGGGTCTCTGCCCGAGCGTGGATTTATTCTGCAAACACATTTATCATCTATCAAACATATTGGCTGGCAAAGGTTTTGTATATTCTGTGACTTGTAACATTCTTGCTCCTCAGTGTGCTGAGACCACCGAAACACACTCGTATTGTTCTTGCTCACCCTGGAAGCAAGAACTGAAAGGCTGACTTTGTCTGGGAGGTGATAGGATTAAGCTGTATTTACGCTGAATCCAGTGTTGTAGGGAGCATGAAGCCGTTTTCTAGATGAATCAGCTGATTCTTTGTGCTTTACAAGCCGGCGGAGGCATTAGTTAATGAAAATGTAAGAAAATCGCTCATCTAACCAACACTAGATGGAAAAGAAAGGCAAACAAAGGAGCAAAATGAGACTACAAGACAGACAGATATATCACCTTCCAGAGATAGCACTTTGCTCACTCACTGCAAACCTAACCTAGGAGCTGTTTCCAGAGGGATGGGCAGATGTGCCCCCGGAGTTCTAAGTCAAGGAGGAAGCTTGCCAGGACTCAGCTTGCTGCCTGAGCCCCTGTTTTCAAGTCACTCCCTGCAGGAGAGAACGGGGAATGGCCCTTTGGGGATATCAGGCTGCTCCCAGCAGCAACTTTTCAGACCAAAGGATCCAGGTGAAACTGGATCCAGTGCCAAATTGAACAGAACTTGCTTTGGCTCAGAAGATCATGCCCAGAGGTAAATCAGAACCAACCTGCACCGCAAGTGAGTGTGAAATTCTACAAGGCTAATACTGCTGGCGTGCATTCCTCAGCTAACAACTCACTCCAGATGGACAGGAAACTGTGGGTTGAAATTTGCTATTACTTTTGACTTTTTTTTTTTTTCTCTCTCTCTCTTCTGGAAGCACGAGAAGCTTTCCATTTCTTTCAAAAGCGATGAAGAGGATTCAAGCTGCTTGTTTATTTTGGTTACACTGATCTCTTTTTTTCTAAGCTTTTTCCTGCTTCATGATACTTACCACTCCTTAACTCGTTTTTGCATCTTCTTTGTTATGTTCCTTCTCTATTCGGTCTCTTTCGAGTTCTACATTTTCTCTCTTCTCTATCCGATTCACTCCTTCCAAGACTCTATCTCATTTGAGGTTCTAATGTTTTTACTCCCAGAAAGTTAGAGAAACCTGAAAAATTACCACATTCAGGTAGAGAAAGAGGTAAGTAAGCAAGATTGGGGGAGGACGGGGAGGGGGGGGGAGGAGGGGAGAGTCATCAGGTAGAACAGATAGAATTCCTTAAAGTCTGATCCAGATATTACCAAGAAATTGTGTTGGTATAAATTACACAGTTTAGCCAAACTAAATCAAGTTCACTCTTTCAGGTTCCCATTTCTTTAATACTCTTGATAGCAAAGTGTGCCAAGTCCACCAAGAGCAGAAGGTATTAGTGCAATGGCAGATCACCATTAAAGCTGACTTTGTGTGATTTGAGGCATATCACCAGGTCTCTTTTTTATATTTTATTTTATTGATTTTTAGAGAGAAAGGAAAGGAGAGGGAGAGAAAGAGAAAGAGAAACATTGATGTGAGAGTGCAACATCTACTTGGAATCGAACCAGCAACCTTTTGGTGCAGGAGACGGTGCCCAACCAACTGAACCACACCAGTTAGGGCTTACCAGGTCTCTTAACAACCCACTGTCAAACCTGAAAAATCCCACTATAGTGTCAACAATCCACAAGATAACATAGCAAGGAAGTTTTTCCAGAATCTCGTGGCAGCTTACCTATGTTTCCTCTAAACCACAAGACAGTGGTTATTTAATAAAATCAGATAGTTGATATTTGGTGCATAGGGGAAAAAATGAGTTGCAAGATAGGTATCTTTCAAATGCTGGATGGAGTGTTTTTGGGGGCGGGAGGTATCAAACAGAACTCTTCTGGTTCCAATTGACAGAAATCCAATCTTAACTAGCAGAATTAAAGGAGGGGTTTATTCATTCACAAAATCTAAGGAAGAGTTGAAGGACCAAATGAAGAGAAAGGCAAGAATCCAGCTTTTCTCGGGAGCACTTGGAACCAGAAACACAAATCCTAGTTCCATCTCTCTTTTCTGCTTCTCTCTAATAGCAGCCCCGTTTCTCACTGCACACCAGTCCCCTCTACCTGGCAGGAAGCAAAAGCTCAAGAGCTCTCCTGAGCTTGAAAACCCACCACTGGAACCTCCAGAAAGATATTGACTCTCTTCCAATTTTAAAAATTCCCAGGGAAGGACTCTGATTGGCCCAGACTCAATGAATACCAACTCTGGGCTAATCAGCTGTGGCCATCAAGGCCATACATAGTACATGCACATAAAAGATGATGGCAGCTTTCACTGGAACCCCAAGGTGAGAGAAAGGGAAGGAAAAGTTCTCAAAAAATTCAGTAGGGGCAGGGAGTGTTATTTTCAGACAAAAAGAATGTACTGGACAAACAGAACACTTAGCGCTCACTACACCCAAGTCCTGAATGATAGGGAGAGTAACAAACAGGGACCAGAGAGACCAATTGTCTTGGAGGACTGCTAATCCACACCAGAAGTAGAGGGGCAGGGAGCAATCTGTGCCTTTCCTGCTATTTTATAAAGCAGTATTCCTATACTTAGCTTCTCAGCCTCAAAGGTTACTAGATCCAAAACACTAGACATATAGAGCCCTGGAGCTTTCCAGCTACAAAGTATAAATAGTTTAAATAATAAAAACATCTCTCCCATGTGAAATGGAAAACGTACACACTGTTCTCTGCTCCAGTTCCTGGAACAGGACTCCCAAAACCCTTGTAATTTCCTAATCGATAAGAGCACTAGGAACATCTTTTGTTCTAATATTTGGTGTTGACCCTGGTTCCCGACACAGAGATCATAAATCCCTTGGAATTTCCTGGGTGATAGGAGTGTTGTTTGTTTTAATGAGGTAACTCTTAGTGGGATCCTAGAATGGGAGCTGGCTACCAGACAGACCAAGCTATAATTAGAAGCCTGGAGTTGTAAGTCCTCCCAACCCCTAACCCCCTATTCTCCAGAGAAGCAAGAGGGGCTGAAAATGGAGTTAATGATCAACATGCCTATGTGATGCGCCCTCCAAAAAATTCCCTAAAGTACACGGTTCAGAGAACTTCCAGGTTGTGTTGATGAACACATCCACAGATTAGGAGGGTGGTGCACCCCAACTGCAAGGACAGAAGGTCCTGGCCCAGGACCCTTCCAGACCCTTCTATACCACTTCACCTGGCTATTCATCTGTACCCCTTATTACATAATAAAATTACAGACATAAGTAAATGTTTCCCTGAGTTCTACGAGCTATTCTAGCAAATGACCAGCTCCAAATAGGAGAACATGGGAACCTGGAATTTGTTGTCGTCAGATAGAAGTTGTGGGTAACCTGGAGCCCTATTACTTGCAATTGGAGTCTGAAGGGGGGGCGGGGACGGGAGGGGGACGTCTCGTGAGCCTGAGCCCTTAACCTGTGGGGCCTGCACTAACTCCAGTTAATGTCAAAGCTGAATTCAATAATAGGACACCCAGCAACTGCTTGGTGTGGGGGGAAACCCACACATCTGGTGTCAACATTGTTATGAGTATAGTTGAATGACAGTAAAGGAGAAACACACTGAAGTGTTTTTCCCTCATACCCAGGTATCTTGGGATACCTTAATGTTGCAAGATTTAAAAACTTGATACTAGGATGGACTCAAATTCACATAGTGTCCCCTTAAGGAGCGGCATCTCCATCTCTAGGACAACACCAAAAATATGGGACTATTGGACAAATGTCTTCTTAACAGTGCAGACGTGCCAGAAACTTTCCAAGCCCACATATCTACAACGAATTGCCTTGCTTTTAGGGTTATTAACTCCGAAGTAGTTTCCATAATCCAAGAAAATGTGTTTAGTAGCATAATATCATGAAAGAGTTAGAACTATTGGAAGGGTAAAACTGAGAGTGCACATAAAAAGACTTTGAACACAATGAGAATTTTTAAAAATATGTCTCTATTGATATCAAAGAGGAAGGGAGAGGGAGAGAGAGATAGAAGCATTAATGATGAGAGGGAATCATTGATCAGTTGCCTCCTGTACACCTGTAACCCAGACATGTGCTCTGACCAAGAACTGAACCATGACCTCCTGGTTCATTAGTTGATACTCAACCACTGAGCCACACCAGATGGGCAATGAGAATTTTTACATAAATACAGTTTTGTTAAGAATTTGTGTCCACTCTCCTAGGCCACTATTTTTTTAGGGTACTGTCTACCTGCCTTGCAGAAGTTAAAGGTGACACTGGCATTAAGTTCCCCTATATGGCTGGGTGGATAAGGCATCTGTCAGGTTTATTTCCATGAGGAATTATACTTGAGGTTATCGCGCAGTCAAATAAACTTCTTTTCTTACAGAATGAGAGGCCAAAGACCTGGGATCAGGGAAAGGGGTCCAGAGGACTGGACGGGCCCTGTTTTTCATTGAACAAAGTGATGTTGTTCTGAGGTTAAGTCTGTATGACCCAAAGTACAGGCTGGTATGCAGAGAATCATGCGTTGATTTAAACAATAATAAATTGTGGTCCAGAATGCAGGGGGAAATCTGTTCCCTCCTGGACACTGAAGACCATACAATTTCACTGCTGCAATTTCAAAATAAACCTTGAACTTGTTATGTTTTGGATTTGCAGCAATACCAGAAACTTCTAAAATGGATATTTCATCCAGACCAGTCAGTTACGATGCTATTAACTCCAATAGTTAGGTAAATAAATAGAACATAAATCATTACAAATAGCCAATAAAATCCAGAACTTAACAGTCAAAAAATACATTTTTAAAACATAAAATCTGGCAAACACAATATGGTGCCTTGAGTCAGTGTTATCCTGGATCTACTAGCAGGATAATTTAGGAATGGGCTCATCCTTGCAAAACCCACGGGACCCCTGGAGGCAGGTATGCTTCTTAAGAGGTCAGAATGAGTCATAACTATGCCTGGCACCTGGAAACTATTCAATAGTTATTTATGGAGTTAATTAGTTAGTAGAACAGGTAAGATCATTACAAACTTCTACTATTCCTGGATGACAGGCTACCAACATGGGCTATGGGAAATCAAGCAGTGCAGGCTCTGGTCCTTGATTGCCAGGGGCCACCACAACAGGACATGAGACTCATCACATAGACATGATGATCATTAACTCCATTTTCAGCTGGAGCTGCCCTCTTATTACTGTGCTCCACTACGCTGGGGGCGAAGCAATCTGGAGGTATGGCCAATCTGACTGCCCAGAGGGTTCCTCTCACTGAAACCTACCTGCTCCAAGATATCTCCCGAGGGGCTTTTGTGATGTCTGATGGTTCCATCAGGGACTCGCCCTCACCTGTGTTCCTGGATATCCAAAGAATGACACTTCCGGGAAGGTTATCTGTGACAGTCTGCTCATCCTGGGAGATCCTGGTAAGCCCCCTGACTAAGTGATAATAGCAATGACAACCCACTAACAATACACATAATTCCTTACATTCCTCTGGAGCTTTTCATTTGGACAGTGTGGGACCATTAGCGGGATGGTTGGAGAGAGAAGCCAACACCAAACCTTTTCTCATCTCCGGATCCTACGTGATAAATGTCGATATCTATTTTGTAATATAAACCTCACATGTACTTTGTTGCCCATAAAGTGTGCCTCGTGTCACTTGTTCGTCGCAATCTGACAGCTCTGTGTTCCCAGGAACATTCTTTAGAAGCCTCTGGGCCTTTGCTCCTCGGAAGCCTGTCCCTCCCCAGTCACACACTTCATGATCCGGTCCAACGCCTCTTCTCTCCGAAGCTTGTGCCTCCCCAAGGCTTGACTACGGGTTCCTCCCTTCGTGATCCTATAGTTCACGCCTCACTCTCAGCCTTTAGCACGTTCTGCCACGTTTATAATTAGCTGGGCTGTCTATCTCCCCAGTTAGGTTCTGAGACTCAGAGGGAAGGAATTCGGGGCTTAGTCATTTTGTATCAGCTCGGCACAGTAGACACACAGATGTTTGCTAAATTAAACTAATTCCAAAATAAGCATTTTTAAATCCAGGTTTTCCCCAATTCAGTCTGTGTGTGGAGACAGAACCATATATAAAGTGTAAAGTGAATCACTGTAAACATTAAAAAGGAAAGGGCAGAAACTTAGCAACTCTTCTTGACCAGGAGGTACAGGGGATAGAGCTGATAAAGATTCAACCAGCCTGTTTTCTGATCTTTGCCTCCAGTGGTGCTCCCAGGTCCTTGGCCTTTCTGGGGTTTTACAGGCCAAGCTGTCCTGTACTTGTTAGCTTCTCTGTCTGCTCACAGAGCAGTTCAGAGTTCTACATTCCGCTAAGTCCATTCCTGCTCATTCAACTGCTTCTATTTTCCAGATTTTATTGTCATCTCTCATCTTGTGATGTTGCCTCACCTGTCATCTTTGTTCCTTAGCTTTATCTCTTTTTAAAAAATATAAACATACTGCCGAAACCAGTTTGGCTCAGTGGTAGAACATCAGTCTGCAGACTTAAAGGTCCCGGGTTCGATTCCGGCCAAGGGCATGTACATTGGTTGCGGGTACATCCCCGGTAGAGGCTGTGCAAGAGGCAGCTGGCTGATGTTTCTCTCTCATCGATGTTTCTAGCTCTCTATCTCTCTCCCTTTCTCTCTTTAAAATATCAATAAAATATATTTAAATATATATATTAAAATATAAACATACATATGTGTGTGTGTATAAAGGGAGAGGGGGAGATAGAAACATCAATGATGAGAGAGCATCATTGATCAGCTGCCTCTTACACACACCCTACTAGAGATCAAGCCCACAGCCTGGGCATGTGCTAACCAAGAATTGAACCATGACTTCCTGGTTCATGGGTCAATGCTCAACCACTGAGCCACAATGGGTTTTAGCTCTTTTTTATTTCTAATACCTCTCTCAATTTTGTGAAATTTCCAAAGACATAAATTTTACTATATTTAATCAGATTTCTCTGAAATCTTGTTATTTTGAAATATACCCACCAACTAGCTGGGTCAATGTTAGCCTTATCCCTTAGCTTCTCTGTGCGGTGGTTGTCTCTTCAGAAAACAATGATTGGACTTCATCGTCTGCTTGAATTCCCAAGCTGGCCTGACCCTCCTACACCCCAGGCACCTGCCAGCTATAAGGCACATCTGTGCCCCCTTGCTGGAGCCCTAGCCCAGGACCCTCCTTGCTTTTCTTCCAGCTCATTTGGCTCCCCTCTCTTCACTCCATCCTCAGCACCTCTTTTGGCCCCATTGGTTAGGGGGCTGACTTTGCAGTTCTGCCTCTTGACTCCCCTAAAAGGATGTAGAGTTTGACTCACCCTCGAACACCATTCTTTAGTTTGGGCCCTGACTGCTGTACCAACATCCCAGTTATGCAGGCTTCACTCACTTGCCACATGGGGGAAGGAGACGGATTCAGAGCATCATTTCTGAGTTCTCTTTCAGTTCTGGAATCCTACAGTTCCATCAGCATAGCAAAGCCTGAACAAAGTCCTCTTTGGCCAAAATAAATCTGAGCTGTGTTTGACCAGCATGAAGAATGGCAGGCTCATCTTCAGCAGGAAGACAAGGACTCGTAGGTCTTAGATGCAGAAAGGAATCTGTCTTCTTTTAGAAAGACATTTCTTCCTTTGTTACTGTTTTCCTAGTTAAAAATGAGTCAGTGTTGTTATCTATAAAATTATTCATAGATACTTGGTTCCAATTACTTCTATAATGGAGAGAAAACTGATGCTGAATGGAAAAATAACCTAGAAAGGTCTGAACACTGGACACAGAGCTGCCATTACCGCACATTTCTTGGAAGGAAGCCACAGTTATCAAGCTTCCCTTCTTGTAAATGTTTATTGACACTGAGCTTTTGACAGGCGTCAATCTGGCTGATAGCTTTTTCCTGTTAAATCCCAAGTTGCTTTTGCTGCCGGGAGCTCTTAATGACAAAAATGAGGAAGTTGTGTCTGCAGCAAGAGATAGACCCTTTGGACTGGATTTCACCTTGTCCCTCTGAACCTAGCCTGAATAAATTGAGACAGCCATGCCAATGTCTATTTCATGAGGAGTGATTTGCAAACTTGGAAGAAATCAGGGGACTTAAGAGAATTTTATTATAATGCTCCCAAAGAAAAGGGAAGTAAAATTCACTGAACATCTACTAAGTGCCAGGCACTATTTCAGGCATCTGAAAATTATCTGTGTAATTAAAATTATTTCTTTAATTAAAATTACCTCTTGATTCTCATGAGACTCTTATGAGATAGGTAATACTATCCCCATGTTATGAATAAAATAACCCACCTCAGAGAAGTACGTAAGGAGTTTAAATTCAAACAAGGGTTGGGAAGCTAGGATATTACCCCAAGTCTATAAGCTGGATTTTATTTACTTCTGGTGTGTGCTACAGACCTTCAACTTCAACTCAACAAAGGATAATGTGCATATGGAAAAATAAATCATAGAATCATATAATTTTAGACCTTGAAGAAACATTCGAATTCACTTAGTATAATTTCTCTCATGTTATAGATAAGAAAACAGACCCACAGAGGTTAAATGACTTGCCCAAATTACATGGTTCTAACTGTGCAAATTGTGAAAATCTTTCTTGATTGAAGTATTAGGGGTTAAGATGCAGGCTTTTTGGAGTTAATTGGAGACGCAATACCCTAAATCAGCACAAACTGTTCCATTTGCTTTCAAATAACTGAGGTTGTAAAAAGTTCCAGGTGGGAATTTCTAAGACAACCCAAGGATGCAAAGTTCTATGGGGTTTAAGTCCTCAAAGCATAACTGTTTATATCTCCGAGTCAAAATATGGCTGAGCAAGTCCCTCTGCAACGGGAAGCAGCAACAGAGTCTGTGTTTTCAAAGCTAGGAATTCACTCAACATTGGGTCAAAAGGTTAGTAGAAATGGTGGGAAACAGACAGGAAATAGAGAAGCGGGAGGAGAAATGGAAAAGATGCATCTACTTAGAGACTAGGGGGAAAAACAATTCCACATATATTTCCATTGGTCTAAGAATGATTTTCCACATAAGCTCATATGTATTTGCACCTTTTAAATATATTTTTACTGATTTCAGAGAAGAGGGACAGACAGAAACATCAATGATGGGAGAGTATCATTGATCGGCTGCCTCCTGCATGCTCCCTACTGGAACATGCAACCCATCATGTGCCCTTGACTGGAATCAAACCTGGACCCTTCAGTTTGCAGGCCGACGCTCTATCCACTGAGCCAAACCAGCTAGGGCTGTATTTGCATTTCTTGACCATGGGCCAGGCACTCAAACAGACTTAGGTCAGCCCAGAGAGAATTCAGTCTTAATCATCAAGCAGTTAGCCAATCTCAGTTATATTTTTCAGGCAAAAGCAAACATTTAATAGACTTCTCTTCTCAAAATGCAAATGCTCTAATGTAGCCAAAGATCATCTACAATTTTAAAATGCTTAAGAAGGACATTTACTTATTGACTTTTATGAGCTTAAACTCCAAGGTCCAGAGAATTATGTAAATATCAATACTCGGGAAAAGAAACTTATCTTTGAATTGGGGCTTTGAAAAGCTTGAATACAAATAATGCCTAAAAGAGGAATAAACATGATTCATGAGCGTTGTCTTTTGTGGTTAGTCCTTCCAGTCAGTGAAGGACTGGATTGTCCACAGATGTTTTTACCAACTTTTTCTCTTGTAGCGTCCAAGAAGGTGTGATTATTTTTAAGCATCGGATTGTCTGTCTACTAACCCTGGAGGACTATGGACAAAAGCTGCAGTGGAAAGATAAGTGGAAGCAACTTAAAAACTGTCAAGAAACATTATTTGTACTTGATTTGTATGCAATCAACTCATTGGAATACAACATTTATTGTAAATTAACTGGAACTTAAAAGATGAAGCCATCTCATGCTTGTTTGTAATGCAATGCCTCACACAGTAATGGTATCTCTCTTGAGTTTAAGTTAATCTACTTCACAGACCCTCGCTTGGATATGTACTGAAGAGGCCAGCAAATGGAAAGGAAAAAAAATCTCAGTATAGACTAACACCATTAGTCCACGGCATTACACAAGTTTTCTCAAGAATGTCTGTTATATTGTGCAACAGCCTTCACCCCTTTGACCAATATGTGCTGATGCATTCATAATAATTAATGACTGTCTGGCTCAAACCCCTCGTTCCATTTGTACTTAAGAGGAAGTAAATCACCACCCCCCACCCCCTTGATGGTCAGGGGATGGTCTGAGAGTTGTCAGAAGATCCTGACAGGCCAGCCTCAGCCATTCCCCTCCCAGGAAGTGCTAACATGGAAAGTCATGGCAATATCAAATGCTCTCCACTTAAAACTTGTACAAAAGTCAAGCAACATAACACTGTGAAAATATTAACTATTTACTTTTGAAAAAATTTACCTGCAGTCAACTTACTTAGAAATAGAATATTTCTCATTCAGGCAATAATATTAATAATAGTAATTATAATTCCATCCATAGCTAGCAGCCAGCTTGGGTCTCACTTGCCTCTTTTGGGTTTTGTGGAAGAATTGGAAGGACATTAGGAAAAGCCTTATGTCTTTCCTATCTTTCTGAAATTTCCCCTCCAAAAAAGAAACACCCCCCCCTTAAAAAAAACCAGCCACCCCACTATAGCTACATTTTCCTTTACACTCATGCAGTATTCCCATTAAAACATGGGACTCCTAGAAACTCATAAAGCCACTTCAAAATGGTCTGTAACAGTAGGGCTTGAAGGGTTCTTCCCACTACATCAGCAAAGCTGCTAGTCATTTTGGCAATTAGTTTAAAACAAAGAGCTACTGACTTAACGTCAGTCAACTCCTTGCAAACACTACTTATTAACATATTAGCATATTTGGGATAATAAGAGAAAATATCATTTACTACCTCTTAAAATTTTGTCCTTAACAAGATGTTTTGCTTAAGAACACTAGGGCTCCACGTTTGCAAAACTTGTGGGTCACAGGCAAGAAGCTTGCCATTTTTGAGGTCAAAGCAAACTTCCTTTAAAAACAAAATGAGATCACAGACGCTCCTTTAAGATATGAATGTATTAAACACCAAGGATTGGTTAAGATGAAATCCCTACTCCTCATTTATTGTTTTCAAGTAACTCAGACCAGACCATCTTAGTCTCTTGCTACCCAGGTCTGAAAGAAGAGTCACTTTACCAGGGCATTAGGGTTTGTTGTCTTTGCAGAGGTTACCTACACAGTGTCCATCCATCATCCATCCTCCCCTTTATCCCAATTTTGTTGGAAGTGGCAATTTATCTGGTTTTTTTAAGGTACTTTCCTAAGTTTCCCTTGTAAGGCGGCTATTTGACCCAGTTCAAGACAATGAGAGATAATAGAAAGAGTCTACAAGCTAAGGATGGTTTAGCAGAAAGAAGAAAAAGCGTGCCTGGTAGAGCCTCTATGGCTATTCCAATACTGATGTATTAGTTTCCGTAGGCTGCTGTAACAAATTATCCTACACTTCATGGCTTAAAACAGCAGAGATTTATCCTTTCATAGTTCTGGGGGCTAGAAGTGGGAAATCATGTTGGGCCACTTTCCAGGGTCTGCCTCTTCCCACTTCTGGCGGCTGCTCCTGGACTTCTGGCCACATCACTCCAATTTCTGCTCTGTACCGTAATCACACTGCTGCCTCCTCTTCCATCTAATTGTTACTGAACTCAAGGGGTTTCCAGCTTCAAGTGCTCTATTTAAGAATGAGACATGTTTGTCGCAGGTATTTTTATTAAGATCCAAAGCTCTGCCTTCTGGAAGGGAGGCTTATCCATTGCTTACATGCACTATTTGGTTAATTACATGTTGATGGGGGGCAGGCGGGGAGGCAGTTGGCTACTTTCATCCAGTTGAGTTCCTTTCAGCTCTTGCTATTTTTTTAAAATATATTTTATTGATTTTTTTACAGAGAGGAAGAGAGAGGGATAGAGAGCTAGAAACATCGATGAGAGAGAGACATCGATCAGCTGCCTCCTGCACACCCCCTACTGGGGATGTGCCCGCAACCAAGGTACACGCCCTTGACCAGAATCGAACCCAGGACCCTTCAGTCCATAGGCTGACGCTCTATCCACTGAGCCAAACCAGTTTTGGCAGGTCTTGCTATTTATAGTTGTATCTACAAAATACTAGGCTACATGGTAACATTCAGCAAGAAATAACATTTAGTAAGAATTACTTAGACCTTGAGACCCTGTCCCATCGAACCTAATCATCCTCTGCTTCACTCTCAGAAGGACACTTGTCATTGGCTTTAGGGCCGACCAGGCTAGTCCCGCATGACCTCAAGATATTTAACCTAATTACACCTGCAAAGACTCTTTTCCCAAATAAAGCAATATTCACCGTTCCAGGGGTTCGGACACAGACATATCCTTTGAGGGTCCACCACACCTGGACTGCCTACCTCAAGACTTCTAATTTGCCCGCTCCCCTCCAAAAAGTAAAAATCCTTCTTAGGGTAAGCCACTGTTGTCCAGGTTCTTAGAACTCACAGTCAACTAGATTCCCTAACAAGAAGAACAGTTTAACTCGGTGAGGACAATAAGAGGATTTCGGGAATGGATCCTGAGGATAGTTTAAACTTCCTAGGTTTTAAATATCTGTTTTGGCTTTTGCACAGGTCTAAATCCACTTTAGAATTCCTAGTCCATTTCTCAGTGTGCACGCCAGAGTATCAGAATTACCTGGGATATTCACTTATTAAAAACTCTGCTTCTTTGCCCTCAAAATGGTTTTTGCTGAATCAGAACCTTTGGGAACGTCCATCTCTAACAAAGCCCCAGGAAAGCTCGAATGCCCACGGATGGCTGGGGCATCCTCTGCCTACTGGCTTCGTTTGCACGGTTCGTTATCACTTAGTATGGATTGTCCGTCCCCAATTCTGCTGATTTTGTAGGTAAACCTGTTTATCCCTGTTGCTTAAATAACATCTATGTTTCCTTAACAATAAAATTGAAAAACACCACTATCTTTCTTATATTGAGTTTTTACAGACTTCAAAAGCTACCTGATAACCCAGCGTGGACTTCAGTGTGGGCGCTATGTAAAAACGTGTTGCTGTTTTTTTCTTAGTTACAAATCGCACAGCCGGAACGTATTATAACATCCGATCGGAGGGGGAAAGGCACCACCCAATCTGTGACGGGATTTCTGTTTCTACGGAGGGGCCCCGTGCTTCATAGAGAACACGCAACACAAAACGCCCCCCCTCAGATCCCTGACTCCGCTGAGATTAATCAAATCCCTGGGTTGTGAGGCGGTTTATGGTACATTCCTTTGTCCTTAATTTCTTTGATTCTTGCTGTTCAGCTTCCCTCCGGAGAGCATAGCGCATGCCATTTGGGATCAGGTGATAATTCCAAAGTGTGGCTCCAGACCGTCCAATCACCAGTTGTAAGTCCTTCCTTAAGCCCCTGCAATTTCGCCATCCACCCACTGTGAAAGGAGGCCTGTTCCCCTGCCTCATTTACAGATAAGGGAGGAGAAGCAATTACCTGAGGAGTCAGGCTTTAAGCCAGGTTTTGAACTTCTCTGGCAGCGGCCAATACCAGAGTGAGAGAGGCTGAGCTCTGAATCCCGGGGCTTCCCGCTCAGAACGCAGGCTGCTGGCCACAGAGGCAGCGCAAAACCGAGGCTCAGTGGCTGCACACACAGCCGAGTGCCAGGGAGATGCTGACCTGAATCACCTGCAAGGTCCAAGGGAAGCATTGTTTTATTGCCTAACTAAACCACCAGAACCACACCCACCTCTAGCCCCCCTCCAAATCCCCTATACTGAGCCGGAAGTCAGCCCCAGATAGGGGGGAAGGGGCGGCGAGATTCTTCCAGCCTAAGAAAGTGCTGTGGCCCGCAGGCTCCAGAGCTAACGCCGGCCTGTGCTGTTCTAGGCCCCACGCGCACGTCTGAACTTTTGTTTCCCAATGTGAGCTGGGACTGTCCGTCTGCCAGGCCTCCCGACCCAGCAGGGGACCTGCGGACCTACCGCGGAGAGCCCGCCACACCTCCTGATGTTTCACAGGTTGGCACAGATTGAGAGGACAAGGGGCCGCCTTTCTGGGCTACACAGAGGCTCCTCTGGGTGTCTGGTTTCTGCTGAGAGGGTTATCCCACCTGGTCTCCCCTGGCCGCCTAAGCACGTTTGGAAAACAGAGAAACAAAAGCTCCCTCCCTTTCCCCGTTGGGTTGGATTCTGTGTTGAGACTGATTTTAACTCGGAAATGTATTTATCGAAACCCTTTTCGGAAGTCATGCCGCCCCAGTCTGAGTCGTTTCTTCCTACGCTGCATCCCTGTGGCGTTTCACATCTGTCGTCTCTACCACATTCCAGCAGGCAGCCCAGTTCTGCACCTGGGTATGCACTTCTGACCTTCTTCTCCGCTCTACGTCCCCGGAAGGCAGGCGGTCTAACCTTAAACAGAGTTAATGAGAAATCACCTTACACGGAATGAACAAAAAAATCTTAAAGCGGCATGTGTTTCCTATTTGAAGGCCTTCAGACGTTGTTATTGTGTGGGAAGCGAATGGATGGATTTTACAGTTGAGGCCAAAGCGGAGTTGAACAAAAGCGTCCCTGATGGAGTCAGGCAGGCAGGGACGCGATGGCTGCCCCCTCTCTCCTCCCCGTATTCAGAGACAAACCTTGAGCTCTAGGTCTCATGTGAGAAGCCTGGCTATCGCCGTAACCAACACCAAACTCCTAATGTTGTGCATTAGGAAGGATATGCAATGGCGCTGAAGTAGCTTCATAATGTTTAACAACAGCCCGTGTAATGGGAGCTCTGGCATCCGTTCAGCTGCCTCCCCGTTCAGGGGAAGAAAACGAGGATAAATAGGAAAATATTGGTTAGATAACTAAGGATAATAGAATCTTGGAATAAAATATCCAGTTGTCAGTAGGATATAATTACACCCATAAGTGAATTTCTTCGAGGTTATTTGCTCTTCGGAGATTAGATTGCGGCCATGCCAAGGCCTCATTTTTCATGGCTCACTCCCTGGGCCCACCCCATCAGCAAAGGAAATTAAAGGTCAAATGGCATTTTCAGAAAACAATTTATCTCGAGTTTCTAGGTTTTCATTTAATAAGAATTTATTGGATGCTAAGTGCGGACCTAACACAATCAACGCGAGGCACCTGTGGTAGCTTGTCTCCAAAGACGCCCTCCAGCCTCGCCTCCTGGTGTTCGCTCCCCTGTGGGCTCCCTCCTCTCGAAGCGGGGCTCTCGTCTCTGAGGCCCTGTGGCTGCTTTTGAACAATAGGAGGCGGCTGCAGTGAGGCTGCATGATGTCTAAGACATCGTCATCAGCAACTGTGCAGCTTCCATCTTGATGTCTTTGGAGTGCATGCTCTGGGAGAAGCCAGCCACCAAGTAAGAAGGTGAAAAGACTTCCAAGCTTAAAAGGAGGGAGGAAGGGAGGGAGGTGAGAAGGAGGAAGGGAAGGAGGGAAGGAGAGAGGGAGAGTGAGAGAGGGAGAGAGGAAGGGAAGGAGGAAAGGAAAGAGGGAGGGAGGGAGAGAGGAAGGGAGGAAGGGAGGGGAGAAAGAGAGAGGAAAGAAGAGAGGAAGGAAGGAAGGAAGGAAGGAAGGAAGGAAGGAAGGAAGGAAGGAAGGAAGGAAGGAAGGGAGGGAGGGAGGGAGGGAGGAAAGAAGAGAGGAAGGAAAGAAGAGAGGAAGGAAAGAAGAGAGGAAGGAAAGAAGAGAGGAAGGGCCGAGCCCGGTTTGGCTCAGTGGTAGAGCGTTGGCCTGTGGACTGAAGGGTCCAGGGTTCGATTCCAGTCAAGGGCATGTCCCTTGGTTGCAGGCACATCCCCGGTGTGCAGGAGGCAGCTGGTTGATGTTTCTCTCACATCGACGTTTCTAGCTCTCTATCTCTCTCCCTTCCCTCTCTGTAAAAAAAAATATCAATAAAATATTAAAAAAAAAAAAAAGAAGGGAGGAAGAGAGGGAGGGAGGGAGGGAGGGAGGGAGGGAGGGAGGGAGGGAGGGAGGGAGGAAAGAGGAGATGCCAAACAGCCCTTAACTGTCCCAGCTGTCTCATAAGAGGAGTCATACATGTGAGACAAGAAGCTATCCTGTATGTCCAACCCAGTCAAGCCTTCAGATGACTCTAGTCTCTTCCACAGTCTGACTACAACTGCAAGAGAGACCTCAAGCAAGAACAGCCCAGCTCACAACGCACACACAAACCGTGAGAGACAAGTTGCTATAAACCTCTAAATTTTTGTGTGGTTTGTTACACTGCCATAGATAATCAAACCAGTTCCAAAGAAACATTTTATTTTTATTACAAGGCAAAGGCCTTGCCCTTGGAAAATTTAGATTACAGGAGAGGCAGCAACACGCCCACAGAAAACAGCATAATTTCCCCGTAACCTAACTCATCCCCAAATACAAAAACAATTTTTTCCGACTAAGGAAGTGCTTTAGGATGCCTGCAACTATGTTTGTAAAGGAAGAAAGTGGCACCAGCCTCGCCAAGGAGAATAGCCAAAAGGATCCTGGCAATCTGTGAGGGGACAGCTGTCACAACTACTAAAAGAGTAAAGATAGAGCAGAAAAGTGAGCAGAGGAAAATGGCAAAACACATTGTAAAAAATCAAATGTTCACATGAAGAATATAACCAAAAAAAAAAATACAGATTAAAGCAAGACACTATTTTCAGCTATCAGATTGATGTTTTTTAAATGATAATCTTCAGGATTTCAGGTTCAGTGAAACCCATGTGTCCTTCTGGCAGGATATACTGCAAATGAATCTAATCTTTCTACAGGGCAGCATGCATCAAAGCCTTTAAAATAATCATATCATTGTCCTGTTGCTGAATTTCTAGAAATGTAATCAAATTACCAGCAGCCATTTACAAAAAAAAAAAAAAAAAAGTATCATGCAAGGTTGTTTTTTATATAATTCCTTTTAATAGCATGAATTAAACAGAAAATAAATTTCCAATGGTAGGAGAAAGATTAACTCTATAATGGTATAACTACAGATGGTGTTCAAAATATTTTAAAACTATAACGGCACAGGCAGCACAAATCTATATCTATACTCATAAAAGCCTAGGTGGTCCTTGCACTCTCGTGTATGATGTTGTCACATGATACAAGATGGCTGCCACAGGATGGCCACCACAAGATGGCCTTGTGCACAGGGGAGGCAGGGCCCAGCAAAGGAGGTGGGGCACAGGGGAGGCAGTTGTGGGTGATCAGGCCAGCAGGGGAGGGCATGTGGAGGTGATCAGGACAGCAGAGGAGGACAGTTGGGGGTGATCATGCTGGCAGGGGAGCAGTTAGGCATCAATCAGGCCAACAGGCGAGTGGTTAGGGGGCGATCAGGCTAGCAGGCAGATGTGGTTAGGGGCAATCAGGCAGGCAGGCAGGCAGGCAAGCGATTAGGAGCCAGTGGTCCTGGATTGTGAGAGGAATGTCCCAGATTGAAGAGGCTTCAGGCTGGGATGAGGGACACCTCCACCCATGCACAAATTTCATGCACTGGGCCTCTAGTACTCTATATAACAAAGATGTAATATGTAAATTGAGCATCACACCTCGCACAAGATGGCCACCCCCATGTGATCACAATATGGCTGGGAGGGGAGGACAACTGGGTGATCAGGCCTGCAGGGGAGGGCAGTTATGGGGAACAAGGCCAACAGGGAAGGGCAGTTAGGGGCAACCAGGCCAGCAGGGGAGGGTAGTTGAGGGCAACCAGGCCGGCAGGGAAGGACAGTTGGGAATGATCAACCCTCCAGGGGAGGGCAATTGAGGGTAATTGGAACAGCAGCAGAGCAGTTAGGCATCAATCAGGCTGTCAGGGGATTGGTTAGGGGATGATCAGGCTGGCAGGGGATTGGTTAGGGGATGATCAGGCTGGCAGGCAGGCAGGCAGACAAGCGGCTGGGAGCAAGTAGTCCAGGATTATGAGAGGGATGTCTGACTGCCGGTTTAGGCCTGATCCCTGTGGGCCTAAACTAGCAGTCTGACATTCCCCAAGGGGTCCCAGATTGGAGAGGATGCAGGCTTGGCTAAGGGACACACACCTTCCCCTGTGCACAAATTTCTTGCACTGGGCCTCTGGTATATACATGTGTAAAAAAGCCTAAGTGACCATTCAACTATTCGACTGTTCAACCAGTAGCTATGATGTGCACTGACCACAAGGGGGAAGATGCTCAACACATAGGTATGGAAACATGGAACAAATTAATGAATTTCAGAGGGATGGGGATGGGGGGAGGGCGAGAAGAGATTAACCAAAGATCTTATATGCATACTAGAGGCCCAGTGCATGGATTCGTGCACTGGTGGAATCCCTCAGCCTGGCCTGCGGGGACCATGCTGAAACCAGCAAACCGACATCCCCTGAGGAATCTCAGATTGTGAGAGGGTGCAGGCCAGGCCAAGGGATCCCACCGGTGCACGAATCCGTGGTCTGGGCCTCTGGTTATAATTATAACCTACACATCAACCAATTAAAACCAATAAATCAACTAGACTAAAGATGCAAATAACCCTACCTGTAGTTACCATGTTGTGTAACAGCTGGATGTCAGCCTAGAGGTTCTTCCATGTAGTTGAAAATCATACAACTGTTAAAAACTATATTTTGAAATAATGTTTAATAATATTACAGTAGAAAGTGGGGGGCAAAAGAGAAAATACCTTATGTAATATATAATCTATACACATATATATATCCATACAAAAAAGGAAAGCAAATATATCAAAATGTAGTGGTTGTCTTGAGTGATGGGATTATCAGTCTTAACTGATGGTATTATCAGTGACTTATTCACTTTATGCAGTTTCCTATGTTTTCCAAATCATCTATGACAAACATGCACTATTTTCATAAGTTATCAAAGAAAGTCACATTATAGAAAAGAAAGAAAATACAAGTAATCAGAGAGATTTGGTTGGTTGAATTGTATGATGTTTGACTTGAAATGATTAAATAAATAAAGTTGATTAAATAAATAGTTTATTAAATAAATAAATTTAATGATTAAATAAATAAAATGATTAAAATAAATAATTAAATAAAGAAAAGTTCTAGTTTGAGATGGGAAACTATAGGAACTTGACTATGAGAATGGGCAAGGCATGAACAGAAGGAATTCTAAGTGATTGAACAAGGAAATTGTGAGGAGAAACCAATGCTGGATGCAGGTAATTCTAACTAGGAGGGAGTTAGGGAGAAAGAGAGACTAGAGGGCTTTTGTTCTCATACAATATTCCTGGCAGCTAAATCAACAGGTACATGTATACACATCCATGATTTATGTTTCTCTCACCCTGTAGGGATTTTTATTTTAGCAAAATATGCCTGCTCTTGTCATGAATCCTGATAATTCAACATCTATCTCAATCTCATCAACAAATGAGGCTCTGATATCCTCTCTCAGGGAAGGGTCTGTGTAGAAAAGAGGAAACAGAAAAGAGTAACACTCTAATACTTGATCAATGACACCAAAGAAGCAAGGTCAGAATTTTTACTTACCCCCTAACAAAAGGCCGTCAGATTAGACAAGCTTTGAGTCAGACATCTACAGGAATGCCTCCTCTTCCTTTACTTTTTATTTAGAAATAAATTCAAACTTACAGAAAAGTTGCAAATCTAAGAATAGAAAAAAGAATACCCATTTTCCTTTACCCAAATCCACCTAGGTACTATTTTATCTATGTATCATTTGTTCTCTCTCTTTCCCTTTCATATCTATAATAATAAAAGTACAATATGCTAATTAGTCCAGACAGCCAAATGACCTTCCGGATGTCCCTCCGGACCACCTTCCAGACGAAGCCAGGGCTGCAGCTGCAGGATCGAGGCAGCTGCGTGGCTGTGAGGGAGGGATCAAGGCAGCCTCCATGGCTTCTAAGGCCTACTCTTGCATGAATTTCATTCATCGGGCCTCTAGTATATATACATATACATATGTATGTGTCTATATATATATAGTTTTTTAATCATTTAAGAGTAAGTTGTAAAAAAAAAAAAAAGAATAAGTTGTGCACATCACATGTTTCCTAAAATTAGAATATTTTCTTATGTAACTACACTACCGTCATCCACATCACTCATTTTAACACAGATGAAATAATGTTACCTCATCTATTGTCCATACCCCAATTTTGCCTGTTGACCTCATAATGTCTTTCATGTCATTTTTCTCCTCTAATATAAAATCCAGTCTAGTGTCAGGTATCGCATTTCGTTGTCATGTCTCTTTGGTCTCCTTTATTTGGGACAAATTAATTCCACAACATAATTACACACACACACACTCAAAAAGGCGTTCCTCTTGATTCAGACAATGCATTTGAATTATTACACTTTCTAAATAAATTTTGCCAAGGAATCCCTGCCAACCGGTTGCCCCAGGGTTGCCCTCCACACAGCCCTCATCCCTTCTGAGCCCTCTTGCACCGGAACTCCAGGCAACACAAAGTCTGTTCGGTTGGCAGGTACAGTTACGTCCTCCAAAAGCAGTTTTTCCCCCTGGCCTTAAAAGGACTCATGGCTGCAAACTGTGTTCCAAAAGTAAATGAACTGGTGACCATTTACTTTGTAGAATCTGTAGCCTTCCATGCCTGCCTGCAGACTGTAGCACAGACATTTTTTGTGGTGATGAATTAACAAATCACTTCATAGCCTTAAAATATTTTCCCAATCCCCTCCTCCACCCGTCTCCTCCTGAAGTACCATGACCTTTTGACAGCTAGACCAACTCAGAGCACCCATTCCTCTTCAATTACTCTGATGAATGTAAGAACAGAGATGGCTGTGGCTGATAGGCACAACTAAACAAAAGCTCCAGATGAGGACTTCTGTTGGCTATAGTTTCCATCTGAGCCCAGGAGACAGGTATTAATCCACATACATGCTGTAGCCAAACCATATGGGTGGGGGGAAACCTGACTACTAGACTGAAATCACAGACACGCTGAAAAACTACACGTCTCCTGATGTCAGTGTATTTGCATGCAATCTCAGCCAAATCAATATCGCCATCTTAATCAAGAGGGAATTACAGGCTTCAGCTGAGAGGTGACACTGTTAGTAATTACATCTGAGCCACTTTCAGACACACTGCATGCTGAGCTGAAATATTTAAACAGATATGAGAAGAAAACAATACACAGAGAGAACTTGAGGGCAGTGTGTACCCAGAGTGGTGATTCAAGAAGTCATTGTGTTCACATTCAAACCTTGAAATGAAGTGCCAGACCAGGAATCCAAAGGTCAGGGAAAGAAAACAGCAGTGGCATTGTGGATGTGCATGACATGAGGGAGGGTGCTGCGGTCTGAAGTGAAACTATCTAGACTTCTTTTTTTCTCGTAATCAAAATAATCTCTGTGCGTCTTGCTCAAAGGGAAAATTCCCAGGACAGCTGCCGTGTAAGACACGGAGGTTTGCAACTTGCCAAAGATACACTTTGGGAAGAGGACCCCTCTGGCTGGCTGTGAACAAGTCCGTGGAAACCCAGGGCACTGCTCCCAGCACCGGCTTCCAGCAGCAAATAGTGAATTAACGGGGGTTGGGGAGGGGGGTGTGGAAGATCAGATCAAACAACATTCATTTCTATTTCACTTTTGTAAATTCTTTTCATCTATTTTTTTTCTCCTCCCTACTATGTATGCCAGTATTTGAAAAAGAGGACCTGCTTAAATTCAGAGAGTCCGAAATGGTGTTTGTGAATAAGGAAATGTGATTTTCTTCGTGTCAAACGCAGGCATCATCAAAGCAGAGAAGGTGGAGTGGAAGAGACTTGGCTTTAGTTAAAGAAGAAAAATGACCTACAATTAACTCTGAGAGGGCAGCGTGAGCCGGGCTGGCCTCGGCTCCAAAGGGCTTTGTTTATATGCAAATGACTTTTTCTAAAGCACTGGAAAACACTTTCCTTTCCTCAAGGAGGTAAACACCCTCTTGGCACCCTGTCTTGGTACCTTGTCTATTTTATTCATTTGGTTCTTTTATTCCTTTTTCTCCCCTGATATTTCTAAAGAAATTGTCAACTTGAGCTCCTATTACAAATGATCACAAATTCCAAATTTATCCATTTTCACTGGTCAACTAGTGCCCCACACGCATGGTTTTAGCAGCCTAGCTGTTTTATAGAGGTGACTCATTAACAAGCTCCCCTGAGAACAAAGTCAGCCAGGGAATAGAATAAGGATGTCTCAGTCCTCAGGGCTGTCTTGGTGGCAGATGCCATGAGGCCAAGGAGGTCCCGTCCCTGCCCCTGGTCTGGACATGTCTGTGTTGCCAGAGCCCAGCCCAGCCCAGCAGGACACAATGCTACTCTCATAGGCTCACTTGCAACCAAATGGGGTGTGAGTGTCCTCAGGGTCCCCTTGGGAAAGAAAAGAATGCCCTTTGCCAATAACCTTCCCTTTCCCGTCCTTTTCTCACACACACACACACACACACACACACACACACACACACACACAACAGAGTCTTAGCCACCTTGCCTAAAGAAAATCTATATACATAAAAGGCTAATATGCTAGTTGTCCAACCGGTTGCTATGATGCACAATGACCTCCAGGGGGCAGATGCTTAACGCAGGAGCTGCCAAGCTGCAGTGAGTTGGCAGCAGCGGTTCTCAGGTGATGCACCCTGAAACCAGAGAGGAGGGAGCCTGATTCCTCACGGGGCCACGTGATTCCACCTTCAGCCATGGGTTATATTGCTGCTGGGGCACTGTCGGTCCAAAATCTGTTTTACTGCACACTTGCATTTGTGTTCCACACCCTTTACGACAGCAACTTTGCAAAGTTCTCTCTCACACTCTGAGACCCCTCAGGGGATGTCGGAGAGCTGGTTTCAGCCAGATCCCTGCAGGCGAGGCTGAGGGACCCCACCTGCCAGAGCAACCCCACTCACTTCGCAGGCACCCTTCGAGCCATGGCACCACCCCAGATGAGGCCAGCTGGGGAGGGACCACAGGAGGTTGGTCCAGGGCATGTCCAGCCCCATCTCACCCAGTCCCGCCCTGCTGGCCACCTTCTAATTAATTTCCTTTCGGTGTGCACAAATCCGTGCACTGGGTCACTAGTATGAAATAAGGGGCTCTAATTTCTGCAGCACATACATACATATCTTACACTATCTCATGCCATTATAAATTTCTACCAATGAATGGTACTATTGGAATGTTGCCAATCACATCTCCCTCTCCCTAGGACCCCCATCTGGTGTTACTCCCCATCTGGTATTCATTGGTGTTTCCCTCTGATGAGAATCTACAACCCAAAATATCTAATCACTAAGTAGTGCCAATTGTACATCTTATTACATCTGCTTTGTCTGCATCTCCCATTCCCAATATGCTTCTTTTTAAAAAAATATACATTTTTTTATTGATTTCAGACAGGAAGGGAGAGGAACAGAGAGATGGAAATATCCATGATGAGAGAGAATCATGGATCGGCTGCCTCCTGCATGCCCCACACTGGGGATGGAGCCGTGACCTCCTGGTTCCTAGGCCAATGCTCAACCCCTGAGCCACGCCGGCCGGGCCCAAATATGCTTCTTCATCACCTGCCACCCATCTGACTATTGAAAGAATGCCTTGCCTCTGACCACTTCCCG
Source organism: Vespertilio murinus (assembly GCA_963924515.1). Lineage (NCBI taxonomy): Eukaryota > Metazoa > Chordata > Mammalia > Chiroptera > Vespertilionidae > Vespertilio > Vespertilio murinus. The sequence continues at coordinate 185,239,791 of OZ004704.1, read as the reverse complement.
TCAGCACAACCTTCACAATGCCACCAGAGAGAGAGATGGCTGGGTGAGGGGATGGAGAGTAACTGTCATGTCATCCTATAACCCAAAACCCTACAGTGGTATTTATGAGATCGCTCTGGCTGCTATAGCCAAATACCATAGACTGGATGGCTTACATGACAACAAGTAATTTTCTCACAGTTTTGGAGGCCAGAAGTCTAAGGATCAAGGTGTGGGCAGGTTTGGTTTCTTTTGAGGTCTTTTTCTTTGGCCTTCAGATGTCTGCCTTCTTTCTGTGTCCTCACATGGTCACCCCTCAGACTATGGGTGCCCATGTCTGGTATCTCTCTGTCTATGTCCTAATCTCCTCTTCGTGTAAGGAGACCAGTCACATTGGAATAAGGCTGACCCAAATGACCCCTCTTTAATCTAATAATCTCTTTAAAGTCTCCAAGGTCACTTATATTCTGCAGAACTTCAACAATTGAGCCCATAATACTGTTTGACCAATCAAATGTGGCGCAAGTGATGCTGGGTCCGTTTCCAGGCCCAGCCTTTAAGTGAGCTTCCACTTCCTGTCTCTGTGGCGCTTGCTATTAGAACCCACCAGTTGTGCTCTGAGGAAGCCCAGGCCACTCGGGGAAGCCATATGTAGGAGCTGCGGCAGAAAGCTAAAGTCCTATCAACCACCGGCAATGTGAGTGAGAAGATTTCCAGATGACTCCAATTCCAGGCACCTCTGACTACACCACATGAAAGACCCCAGAGGAAAATCTCCTCGTTGAGCCCAGTCAGTTCCCAGCCCGTGAGAGTTGCGAAAATAAAGGTTAAGTTTTACACCACTGAGTTTGGGATGATTTATTTCACAGTAATAAATAAAACAGGTATTTTTGTGTGAAATCCTCCAATTACAGCCTGGACAATTAAGATAAGCTTAACATACAGAAGAAAACATTTTCCAGCCAAATACTACACTTCTGGCAGCTACCAGTTGCTCTAGCAATTCCCAAACACTTAGCGTATACTTTCATGCCTTCATGCCTTTGCAAATGCTGCTCTCTCAGTCCAAACATCCCCACTGCTTAGTGTCCTTGGAATAAGTGCTCATTAATTTTTACTGAATAAGTGAGCAGGTGAGCAGATAGTCAAGGACCAACTATACCGAGATCATTTCCTGTCTTCCTTGCTTCTCCCTGCAAGCCTTACCATAAACCCTTTTTAACTAAGGTGGGCAGATCTGGCTCTGTCCTTGCCACTTGCAACACAATGACCTTGACATGTGACATCACTTTATTCTCGTTTCCCCTACTGGAAGGAAACTTCAAAAAGCTTCCTGTTTCTTTGGGTTGCCTCTTTATTCTCTTCCTTTATCTTTCCTTTGACATTTATCCACTTTTCTCTTCAATGGCTTTCAATTATTCATGGAAGATTGTCGAGCCCCTCAAGTTCACCAGGCACTGCCCTCTGCAGTACAGACGGCACAGAGGTGGGCACAGCACACTCTCACTGAAGAACTTACCTTGGAGCAAATAAGAATGCCTCTTGTTTTTGTTGTTGTTGTTTTGTTTTTTGTTTTGTTTTAATATATATTTTATTGATTTTTTACAGAGAGGAAGGGAGAAGGATAGAAAGTTAGAAACATCAATGAGAGAGGAACATGGATCAGCTGCCTCCTGCACACTCCCTACTGAGTGTGTGCCCGCAACCAAGGTACATGCCCTTGACCAGAATTGAACCCGGGACTCTTCAGTCCGAAGGCTGACGCTCTATCCATTGAGCCAAACTGGTTTTGGCAAGAACACCTCTTGTTTAATAGTAACACCCACTTGCAACCAGACATGGTCTGTGGACGTGCAAGACAATCCCTGTTCAGACCCAATCCTTCTTTATTTTCCACAACAGTAAATCAAAAAGAAAGCTTCATTCCACGGGGATAAATTCTTGGCTGCCTGGATTTTGCTTCACCCCAGCTGCTTAGTGACAATCAACTTGTTTCCTTGTCTATTATATTTAATTTTTTTAAATCTTGCAACTAAAATTGTAGCTAAATGTCTCTTAAATAGTTCCCCTACCTCTAGCCTTTCCAGCCCTCCAGTTCCTACCACACAATACTGATTGATTAATCTATTTTTTTTCATTTCAATTACAGCCTAACCTCAATATTATTTTGTGTTTATTTCAGGTGTACAGCATAGTGACTAGAAAACTATATACTTTACAAATGTTCCCCCAATATTTCTAGTACCCAACTGGCATTATAAAAGTTTTCACAATATTATTGACTCTATTCCCTATACTGTGCTTTACATCCCTGTGACTATTTTGTAACTACCAATTTGTACTTCTTGATCTTTTCACCTCATTTTCCTAGTCCCCAACCCCCTCTCCCCTCTGGCAACCACCAGTCCACTCTCTGAGTTTATGGCTCTGTTTCAATTCTGTTTATGTTGCTCTTTAGATTCCACATATAAGTGAAACCATATGGTATTTGTCTTTCTCTGACTGACTTATTTCACTGAGCATAACTATTTTATCTCCTAAGGCTATTATGTTCAGTGAAATAAGGCAAATGGTAAGATTTCATCTCTTTTTATGGCCAAGTAATATTCCGTTGTAATTAGGTGGCACCCCTTTTGTAGATAGACTAATCTTTTCTCCCGCCGCCTCGTTCATAACACCCTTCATGAACCCAGACAAACACATTTCCTCGTTCTCCCTCAAAATGCCAGAGCACTCCCCTAGCTCTATGGTTTTCTCCCACTTCCACCTCAAACTTAACCTTCCCAAACCCCACACTTGCTTGAGAGACCTCACAAACCCTCTCATGACACCTTCTCCGATGGCCCGGGGTCTTAGAAACAGAAGCTTGTGTGAACCCAGGTCATACCGACTCCGACAAACTCAGATACATCCCCCACATTGCCCTCTCTTTGTACACACGTCTCCAAAGAGACCGTGAGCCTGTCAGAGGCAGAAGTCGTGTTTTGCCATCGCTTTATAGCCCCAGGACCTATCATGATTCCCACTAAATGCTCAATAAACGTCTGACAACCATACCCAGTTATATGTGTGCAAATTGTGTGTGTGTGTTTGCTCTGGTTATTGATTAGACACAACCCACCTGACAGTTAAACACCTCTCTTTGGCCAGTGACCTTGAGTTTCATTCTGATCCTGTGAGAATGTGTGAAACCCAGCAGGATTTACGGGCCACTCGCTAATTAAGTAATTGACCGGGGCTTTTACACTGTAAACACCACCTAAAGAGGTGTGCAATCCTGTTTCTAAAACAAACCATGCTTACCTGTAAACCATGACACTCGATACCCCTGGGAAGTGGCTAGAACAGTGTCTAAGGAATGGGCTACAGCCACCAAAAAAGGAATCAATATTATTTTCTCTTCTCTATCGCACAAAGTCCTGAAATTAGCACCCAGCTGACACAATGCGAAAGTAGCAGGTAACGAGTGTCTGGCTTTAAATATGTGAAAGCTAACCTAACAAACAAGCCAATGGGTAGAACTGAGAAAGCATTCCGCGCCGGGGAGGGAGCTGAGCTCACTTCTCACTTCCTGGGTGTGGAAGCACTAGATTCTTAAAAAATGCTCTCCCGGATGCCTGAGAAGGGAAAGGGGATGGAACTTGAAGCAAATAGAGCCATGTTGCCCAATCAATATACAATTGATGTCAGGATTAAGGATGAAGGCATTTGCAAATCATCACGTCCCACTCTCACCTTATCAGTCCCTCCCTCCCACCAAACCCGGTCCTTCTCCACCACAGCCTGGCTTCCTTGACGCCTTTCTTCCGCTTACCCTTGGACTTCATCTATTTCCAACTCCTATTTTACCTCCTAAGCACCTCTTGAATCTGTTCACTTTTTTTCCATCTCCTCCCTGCACTGACACAACAGCCTCCATTCTCTCCTCCCTCCAACCCATAGCTTCAAAATGCACGTTAGCTCATGTTGCTGGGATACATTTAAAATCCTTCAAAGGCTTCTCAGTGCAAAAGCAGTGATAAGGACTAACATCCATCACACCCCTTTATGGCCTTGACGGCCCCAGACCTCTTTGCACGTGCTATTCTTTGTGACGCAAATGTTTCTCCCTATTTCTCTGGCTAATTAATTTCTACTCATCCTTCAAAGCTCATTTCAAACATCCTCACTTTAAAAACCTCCCCTGATTCTCCAAACCAGGGCGAGTCCTTTGTTATCTGTTTCTATAACATGTATTTTGCCTTCTCCGTTTAAAAGCACATACAATTAACTCAATATGTAATTATGTGTTTAACGGCTGTCTCTCCTGCAGGAAGGTAAGCTCCATGAGCCAGGGAAACACGGTCTGGCTCTCCACTCCCTTTCCCATGCCTACCGCCGTACCTCACACGTGGGAGACACCAGATAGTTGTTGAATAAATGACTTTATTAATTTGGAGAGGATTTAGAGCCAATGGAAAGCATTCAGAACCAATTACTAACCGATACCAATTACAAAGAAAGACACCAAAGCAACTCTGCAACTGAGGAACAAAGCGAGGAAGGGACGGTTAAGGAGATTTGTTTTTTCCTTTCACAAAGAATGGCCTGGCCTTCCTTGGGGACAAAATCTCTAGGCAGAGTGGCCTTCTGACGCCTGATGACTAGAGCATTCAATAACATTTACTCCCATATTGTTTTCTGATCCTTTCTTGGCTCAAGTTCAAAGTCTCTGGAAGGCAAGGATCGCTTCTAATAAAGTTCCTGAAGACGGTTAGCGTGGAGTTAGGTACAAGGCAGATATCCAATAAGTACTTTAAGTGTAATTGAGTCCTGCTATCATCGAATTGTATCATCTGGCTTCTGTCTCTGAGAAAAACTTGTAAGGAGGGAGCAGAACGCTGTAAGTCCCTTGAGGGCAAGGGCAGTGTATTATAACCTGCACATGGATGTACAGACCCATGGATGTGGCTGGCACACAGAGGGCCAGTACATGCCCACTGCATTGGAACCTAGCACAGGTTAGGTGTTCACCAGACCCACTCTGACTCCCCCTTTTCTCTCCTACGGTCTCTCATAAGACCTCCGCTTTACCAAAGAAAGAGTGCCCACGCCTAAGGCTAGGGTGAGTGACCTGATTTAAAAGAGCTTCTATTTAAAGGCCCAGAAATAGGGCCTCTGAGTCACCTCAAAAAAAAAAAAAAAAAAGATTACAACTCGCCATCTCAACTCAAGGAAACAAAAGGAGTCATGGGCTCAGACCGACTCCCTTCTAAGCGACAGGAAAGGTGATTTTCTCTCATTCGTTCAAGCATACCTGGTGATTTCTTTCTCGCCAGCCCAATGTGGAAATGTACAGTTTGGCCCGATTCCATTGCCCTTAAGTCCTAATGGTCAAACTTCCTCTTGGATCTACCACCGTCTCATAGAAAAGAGCGGGAGTGATGGAGATGCGGGAGCTTCTCCCTGAGTCCTGTTCTGATGGTGCTCAGCTCCAAAGCACAAAGCAGAGCCCTATTTCCACGTGGGTGCCCCCGCCACACCTGCCTAACGCCGCGTGCTGAAGCCACTCCCTCCAGCGGGACCGTGCTCTCTGCAAGGTCTGCCTCAGGAATCTGCGCCAGGCAACACCAATGCTCCCCACAAATGCCGGCGGAAGGAGTTCAGGACCAGCAAAAGCCTTTCCAAGAGACACCTGGCAGCCTTTGAATCCCAGTTCAAATAAATGTTTGCAAAGACAGCACCCCCATCCTACAGATGCTCGGGTAAAACAAGATATTAGAAAGTAACTCATCCTGTGAGTTGCACACAGGTATCCAAATCACTTGGCACAGGATAAAATGTCTAACTACTTGTATATTTTTCACAAACAGTTCCACAAATAGAGAACCTTTTGGGGAGCATGGGATTTATATGCTCTATAGACCACGAACAACCAATACAAAGAAATACAACCAGTTTGGGGTGCACACAGCACTCACCAGTAATTCCTGGAGTGAGGCTGAAATATCCATGTGGCGGTAAACCTCCGATCTATCCGAGGACCAGCACGCCTTCGCTCTGCGTCCTGCCCTGGAATTCCCCGGGCCTTTCAGTTTGTCTGGAGAGTAGTCCAGCCTGGCAGGCTCCATCACCAGGCACAGACCGAAGCTGAGGGCTGCTGGTGGGGTGCCGCTGACAAATCATGTCCCAACTACAGAGATGCTGGGCGATGTCTCTGGTTCCCATAGGAGCCCCACGGGCTCAGGTGGCAGCAGCTCTTTGGGGCTGGGCTGTCCACGCCCCATGTTTAAGGTCAAGAAAGAGGATTCCTGCCGAGTCAGCGGGGACCCTTTGGATTGGGGCTCTTTTCGTTTTCTTCCTCTGCTCCTTTCACGGGGAACCAACTCCTCCAGGTGAATCCAGGAAGGAGCCCTCGTAAGGCAATTCTCACAGGTTCGAGAAAGTGGAAACGGGCTGTGTCAATCAGGAAGACAGAGGCCAGAGGGAGGGGAAGTGCTGCCTGCACCTGCAAGGCTACCCAGAACGCTGCGGGGTGGAAAGCAAGGAGAGGCCTGAGTTCTAGTTGCCGCCAAGGATGCCAGAGAGAATTCCTCCTGGAAGTTCTTCCAGGCGTGGCCCCCCACCTCCCCGCACCAGACTTCCTCCTCAAAAGTCCAGAGCCCAGCTGTTAGCCTCTTCCTGACCTGGTCGTTCAGGTCACATCTACAGCCACTTCCCTCCCAGCGAGCAAGCCCACCCGGGAGGTGGGGGCGGGCCAGCTCCAGCCTCCTCCATCCTCTCTCCAGGCCATGACACCGGCACGTTCACTCACACCCCTGGGGGAAGCCACGCCAGAGATGCTTTGAAAGAGCAAGGCAAATGTGCTTCAAAACTGTTTTCTGCCTTCACCTGTGAAGCGGCTGGCAACATCCTCTTCCTGCAGGAAGCGGAAGGGGTGGGAACATGTAGGGCAGCACCCCCCTACCCCCATTACTGCACGGAGCCCGCGCTCCGGCTGCCTGATCCCTGGGCAGGGCGCCACCCACGCAGCACACCAGTCCTCACGGTCTCCGAGGCTGCGGCAAATTAATGCAGTTTGCACACATATACCTCCCCAAAAAAGGAGAGTGAATCATGCTTCCACGCCATGCTTGGTGTTCTGTAACTGAGAGGAAAGATCTTCAAGTCTAATACCTTAGCTTACCAAGTGAGTTCCTTTATTATTTTTTAAATATATTTTATTGATTTTTTTACAGAGAGGAAGGGAGAGGTAGAGTTAGAAACATCAATGAGAGAGAGACATCGATCAGCTGCCTCCTGCACACCCCACACTGGGGATGTGCCCACAACCGAGTTACATGCCCTTGACAGGAATCGAACCTGGGACCCTTCACTCTGCAGGCCGGCGCTCTATCCACTGAGCCAGACCAGTCAGGGCCCTTTATTATTGTTATTATTATTATTACATTTTAAATTTATTTAAAAGAGGAAGGGAGAGAGAGATAGAAACATCAATGATGAGAGAGAAGCATTGATTGGCCAACTCCTGCAGGATAGAACCTGCAACCGGAGCATATGCCCTGACCCAGAATGGAACTGTGACCTCCTGATTCATAGGACAACACTCAACCACTGAGCCACACTGGCTGGGCATGAGTTCCTTTGTTTCAACAGAACTGCCTGCCCTCTGGGTGCCAGGGTTTTCCCTCTGGAGCAGCTGGGCAGATGCTGGTAGTATGCACAGGTCAAAGAGGTTGGAGTGTGGTGGCCGACTTTCTCCCACTAAGTTTCTTCCACTTTCCTGGAAACTTCAGGACCAACTGCAACTTGGATAGTCTTATTTGAACCATAATTCTTATTCCCGTTGGCAATTTTCCAGCTCCCAAAGGTTAAAAGAGAAAAATCAAAGGCATAGATATCTATCTAAAACGGCACTCCATGTGCTCCTCCCCGCTCCCTTCTCCCACCCCCTCCCCCCAATCTTTGTCCTTAAGACTTTGGGCCGCCTCCTGGAGGAGCCTCTGAGGTGAGATCTGCCTGCGGGCCACTTTCCCTGGATGGAGCTCCCGCCTTCTCGCCTCAATCACTTTTCATACAGAACCAAGGATTCCTGAGGACAGTGCTCCTACTCCAGAGTGAACACACCATGCCCAGGATTTCCCCTCGAATTAAAATAGCAACTAAGTGCCAAACAACATTTCTATCAAAATACTTTATCCCAGGGATGGGTAATTCCTGACGTACTTGGTAACTGCTTATAAAATTTGATCCTGCATTCAGCTTCATTTAGGTGATCTCGTCCCAACTTGGAAACAAAAAGGGAGCAATCTAACCCTCAGCAACTTTCAACTACCATAGGTCAACTGTAATCCAATTATCCTGAAATGATCAAGGAGAGAATACAACTATAGAAAGAAAGGCTATGTCGTTGGAGGGAAATCAGTAGATTTTTGCTCAACTTAAAAAAGCAAAGATTGATATATAATTACTGATTGGCAGGAAGGTGAGCCAAACAGCTTTGGAACCCTTTCTGCATCAATAAATAAGGAATAAAATTAACATGACACTGTAATTGAGAGGAAAGATCTTCAAGTCTAACACCTTAGCTATTATTTTCTCATGTGGTGAGTTCCTTTATTTTTTAAAAAAAAAATTATTTCAGAGAGGAAAGGAGAGGGAGAGAGAGATAGAAACATCAGTGACAAATATTAGTAGTATGTGAACCTGTCCAGTGACTTACTGAACCAGTCACACTCCAATTATGAGCTGGTGGCTGTGTGCTGTACTGCCTCCTCGGTCTACAAGGACTATATGGCACAGAAGGTAGAAATACAGAGTTTGGAGTTAAACTGACTGGGTTCAAATCCCGGCTCTGCTACTTACCATCTGGCCTATGGCAGATGGACCCTGTTCTCAGCCCTAGTGCTGGACTGTATGGATGACATCAACGGGCTTCAATGAACCTAAAGTCCTGCCTTAGTCTACCACTCAAGTCTCCTGACAGCAGCCCCGAGGGAGAGAGCAATTGGGGTGTGTGTGTGTGTGTGTGTGTGTGTGTGTGTGTGTGTGTTTCCCTTGTTTGACTCCTTCTCTGCAAGGCTGCCATGGACTAACAGTGCTCTTGGCCAGAGGTCACTTCTTCCTGCAAGTTGCAATTGGCTTCACGCCCCTCCCTCTCCTCTGGGTTTTGCCGACTGCTCCCTGTCTGCTTCCTTCAGACCAAGGGGTAGTCACAGCTTGCCTGCTCCCAGTTCCATCAATGCTTCCCCTAAACCCATGTTTATAATTAGCCTGTGTGGTAAATAAACCCTCCCAAGGTAACGATCTCTGTGTGTCATGGATGTTCTGTTTGGACTCTGACTGATAAACAGCGTGGCTCTGGATCAATTACTTAACCTCTCGAGTCCTCTATCTAGAAAAAGGAGGTAATGACAGTAACTTGCTTCCTAGGCTGGCGAGGGTTAAGTGCGGTTATGAACACACGTGGAATGCTTAGAACGATGCCTGGCATGCACGAAGCATAATTATTTTATTTTTATTTTCATCGCCATCGTCACCACCGTTGTCATCATTGGGCAGCACTGGTAGACAAAGATGGCATGGCTACGGTCCTCCGGGGGTTAACCAGGCAGTTTCCAGCATGCTGGGCTGTTTGTGGAGAGAGGTTCTCTAAAGAAAAGACCCAGACAGATCTGACAATTGCTACAAAAAGTAGTTAGAATAAATCCAGCGGTGACTTAACAACACTGGCCCGTTAAGATCGATGGTCATTACTAGGGGTCCCAAAGGATTTTTTTACATTCAGTTGCTTGCTCTGCTTTTTCTCAGGGCCCTTTTAACATGTCTTATCCTGGATTCACAGACATTTAGAGCTTTTTTTTTAAAAAAAAAAAAAAAAAAAAAAAAAAAAAAAAAAGGACTCTAACTAGAAATATAGCCCCTCGTTTAGCACTTTATTTAGAAAAGAACATTGATTTAACCAAAATAAACTTTTAGGCCGTTTAGAAGCAGACCCCTGCACAGGGAAAATAAGTGGGGGAAATACTGAGTCATTTTAGTCTTGCTCAAGGGATTCACCTAACCATTTGGAAAGAGTTATTTCTAACAAAATTTTCCTAAATCCAAGAAAGAATATTCTATATTCTCTCACTAGAGAAAGGACTATAGATCTTTATAGAGGAGAAGGAGGAAGAAGAAGAGGAGGAGGAGGAGGAGGAGGAGGAGGAGGAGGAAAGGAACAAAGAGAAAACGGAAGGCTCCCATTCATTCTGCACACTGATTTATAATAACCGTTAGGTTCAAGGGAATGTGAATTGCTATGTGTTCAAAGCATTTGAGCAGGACTTACATCAGTTCCAGGAGGGATAGTAAACAGGGTGAGGGGTATGCAATGCCTCAAATGATGAGGCAACTTCCAGGATTTTATGTATGCCCAAGTCAAATTGTTGTGAGAATCCCATTCCTTTGGGAGAATAAAGGGCTAACCCCATCCTTCTAAAAACTGGACTCCTTGGAGGGAAAGAAACTAGATCTCAACCAAGAATATTTTATTTCATCTCTCTGAGCCTCCATTTCCTGTAAAACGAGGAAGCTGAACCAGATGGTCCCTGTGGTTCCTTCTAGCTCTGTATTTCCAGAATGCAGCGAATTTTAAATTGGATATTACAGATATCAAAGAGCCCCCTCCCCAGACTCAGATTCTATTACAAAGAAACAGATGAAGGCTACACCTCACTTGTGAAAGGATCAAAGTTGCTTTTTTGATTTCTTTTTTTTTTTTTTAACATCTTTGAGCGGGTATCTAAGCTTTGAGTCTAAAAATGCATTTTTAACTCACCCAGTTGTTTCAAACTCCTGGGGAACAAATTGAGTTGAAAGAAATTGATTAATGAGTAGCCCACCAAAGGCCACTTCATTAATAAGTCCAATTAGAAAGCCCACTTGGACGACTGAATTGAAATTAGGAGGATGAAAAGGCACTTGGAGCAATGTTAAAAAAATAAAACAAGCCAGTGACTGAGAGAAGCTACTTGCATCATAGATAACCAGCAAAATACCAAAACTGCAAATCCATAAGAGAACAACAATTCAAGAGGGAAAATGGGCAGAAGATTGAAAACAGTTTATAGAATTAAAATGGCCAATAAGCATTGAAAACATGCTCAGCTACACTAATAATCAGGAAAATGGAGGTGAAAACACTAACACCATTTCATGACTGACAATGCCCAAGGTTGGCGAAGGTATATAGACATAGGAATACACATGGCTCATAGTAAGATAAATAAAAACAACATTTGGGAGGCAAAATCTAAGGAAGTTGAAGATATTATACCATAAGGCCTAGAAATTATTCTTCTAGGTATATTAACTCAATGAAACTCTAACAAAGTAATTCAAGCAAATAGTTTGCAAAAATATGCTTATAATAGCAAATTTAGGTACAATCAAAATGTCTGTCAGGTAATAAAAATAAATAAATGTAGTATAATCTTACAATGGGATATTATACAGCCATCAAAATAAATCAGCTTGCCCTGACTGGTTTGGCTCAGTGGATAGAGGACTGAAAGGTCCCAGGTTCGATTCCGGTCAAGGGCATGTATTTTGGTTGCAGGCACATCCCCAGTGGAAGGTGTGCAAGAGGTGGTTGATCAGTGTTTCTCTCTCATCAATGTTTCTAACTCTATCCCTCTCCCTTCCTCTCTATAAAAAAAATCAATAAAATATATTATAAATAAATAAATAAATAAATAAATAAGCTTTTCATCCATATGAACCAAAACCAACTTGTAAATGTCTATTTACATATATTTATAATTTTTATTTCATTTATCCAGTGTTGTAGAATATGCAAGAAAATTATATTATTTATGGGTACACATATATGTAGTCAAAGTATAAAGTCATGATGGGAATCTTTATAGGGTTATGTTCATTATCAGGAGAGAAGAAGCATCTGATGCGGGAAACAAGGACATTTGAATAAGGAAATATCCATAGGGCACAGGGTATTTCCATGATATTTTGTTTATTTTTAAAAACTTATCTAAGGCTGGAGTAAGGATATTACAAGATGAGTCTAGAACACCTTACAGTACCAGGAAATAAGGAAGTACCCAAAAAAGATGTGTATGTGGAAAAGAATGTAAAAAATCATCTTAAAGGAGCTACCAGTAGCCAAACCTAGGACATTTTGGGTGACAAAATAATGATAGTAATGGATTATAGTTTACAAAATAGAGCAAATTTCATGAGTCCATATTGATATAAAGAATTAACTAAATAGGTAAATAGAAGAGAAGGCATGATGAAACTATTTTAAAAGTCACCATTTGCAAACACCAAAGTAGTCATTGTTGCAGGCAGAAAAACACCAATGGATGCTAAAATTAGTAAGTAAAGATATGATGAAAAACAGGGCATTTGCATGGTCTATATCCCTGCCCAAGTCACTTATTAAAAGTTACTAATTACAAAGGGGGAAAGATCAACTTCACAGAGGAGGAACCTGGAAAACATCTCCTTAGCCAAGTGATCAAAGTGAACATCACCAGCAATGAAACACATCTCGGAGCTCCCCGATATGATGCATTGAAAGGGGCACAAAGTCACTTCTATGGTCTTTTTGCTGAAAATGCATGAGATGAATTTAAACATAAGAAGACACCAGATAAATCCAAACTGAGAGACATTCCACAAATATAACTGGCCAACATTTTTCATAAAGCATCCAATTACAACAACAACAACAAAAAGTCTGAGGAACTGTCCTAGATGCAGTGTAGGGTCGTGATTCAGAAAGCAGACGTTAGTGGGGGAAATTGGTGACATCTTAATAAGTCCTGTAGATTACTTAAGAACACTGTAGCAATGGTAATTCCTGGTTTCGATCATCGTACTATGGTAATGGAAAGTGTTAATGTTTGAGGAAGCTAGGTGAAGGACTATGCAGACTATTATTTTTGCAATTTTTTTAAAGTCTAAAATTGCTTCAAGATAAGGTGTTTTACAAATAGCCGAGGCCAACTTGACAAAATGGCCAAGTGATTAATGGTAATGAAGACTCTGTTATCTTATCTATACTTCCCTGTATATTTGAAATATTTCATACTGAGAGAAAGAATAAAGAATGTGTACATTTAACATCTGAGCATAGGAAATGAGATAGTCTAAAGAGATATTTTTATCACATGGCAATTTTTAAATAATACATTACTGTGGTAAGGGCCCAGGCTTTGCATCTGCCGATCAGGAGCTTTGATTAAAAAAAAAAATTAGAAATTCAAACACTGGCATATTGAGTAGCCCTGGTCTTCCGACTCTATGCTAATTTTCTGTTCTGCCTGTTGTTTTCTTGTGATTCATGTTAATTTCACTCAGATTGCCACCACTCTTAATATTTTTCCTGATTTACTTTCTACCTAATTCCTCACCAACTTAGAGGTCTGGGGTCCAATTTATTCTGCAGCTTTAGAAGTAATTGTCCACTTATAGGAAAAATAATCTGGACAGAAGTAGGGAAATCAAGTGTACAGACTACTTTTGAAAAGATGATAAGCTCAGCTTTCAGATGCTGAGTTTGGCCGAAACCGGTTTGGCTCAGTGGATAGAGCGTTGGTCTGCCGACTGAAGGGTCCCGGGTTCGATTCCGGTCAAGGGCATATACATTGGTTGTGGGCACATCCCCAGTAGGGGTGTGCGGGAGGCGGCTGGTCGATGTTTCTCATTGACGTTTCTAGCTCTCTATCCCTCTCCCTTCCTCTCTGTGGAAAAATCAATAAAATATATTTAAAAAAAAAAAAAAAAAAAAGATGTTGAGTTTGAATGGCTTCGTCCTGGCCCTCCTGTGGAGATGCCCTGACAGCCTTTGGGAATGCAGGTCTGGAATCTGAAACCACAGTTAGAATATGACCTGGGTATTTGAGGATTATCCACAGAAGATGTGCGACTTGTTAAGACCACCAAGGTTTGGGACTGAAACTTTGAAAGACACCTACATTTAAAGAGCAGGAAGAAAAAGAAACCAGGCTTTATTGGGAAGGTGTGAATAGAAACAGGGCTACTCTTTGTTACTGAGAGTGTTAAATGATGAAAGAAATTCAAGAAAGATGAGAACTGAGTAAAAAGCAGCAAATTTGGTTATTAGAATGCACCCTTCAAGGCATCAGATTCAGCAGTGAAGCACTGGGGGGATTAGGCCGTCTGAAGCTAAGGCTAACGCGATGGGAAAGGAATGGGAAGGGACAGAGATGAGGTAGTGAGAAAGAAGAAGATGGGATGAGTAGTTGCCTTGAGGGACCTGATGCAGCGAGGGAAGGATTTTAGAAAAAGAAACAGGAGCACATTCATAGGAAAAGAAACCAATGGAGGAGAGAGATTATGCCCTTGAAAGATGAGGCAAAGCCAGGGAGATGAGGGAGAACACGGGTCATAGGTGGGGAGGTGCCCAGGGTGAAGAGCTGGACCGACTATTTTCAATGCAGCAGTGAAAAAAAAGACTGAAAGTGAAGATTTTGGAGGCAGAGAAGAGAGACACTCAAAAAACTTACCTAAAAAAAACACCTTACCTAGAGCCTCTGAAAAGTCAGAGTCAATGATGTATTAGGGGAGAGGTTGAAGGTCAGGAGATAGGTCTGTAGGGAAATTGCAATTTTTAAATAGCAATACCACTGCTGCCCTGTATTCTCAATAGATTGTTGAGCACCCTAAAGTAGAAAGGATGGACGATGCATAGGGCATTTAATAAGGTTGCTTTTGCACCTGTTCAGTAAACTTTATTATGATAACCCTGTGATATAACTGCAGTGGGTATTACTCACACTGTCTTGTCCACGAGGAAATTAAAGCTCTGTGGTTAAATGTCTGCCAAGATTGCATATCAGTCAAAGTAACATTAGAACTCAGTTCTTTTCACTTCACTTTTTTTTTTTTTCACTCTAAGCACTTGGGAAGAGAGTGCTACTTTACACAAATTATCTGCAGCCAAGCAATTTTTTAAAAAGCTCTCAAGGAAAGCTGCCAATGTGTGCACTGTCAACAAAATCATGCCTAATAATCTTATTAGTTGAGCAAGATCCTTCATTAAATTTGTTACATGGTTAGACGGGGGTTGGTAGCAGATGGTAGATATTGAAAGCAGCTCCTTAAAGCTAAAAAGCTGTTGGCAAGAACATTTAGAATTTACAATGATGGATGATACAGTATTCAATTTGGGGGAGGTGGTTGAGTCTCATAGGGTGACCCAGGGGTCACGCTCAGGCTCAGTCCTATTAACATCTCTTGTGATTTTTTGCAGCATGCATAACAGAATGCTAATAGAATCTGAAGGTAATCACCACTGATAGGTGATGAAAACACTAACAAGGCAGGTGAAAGAAAGTAAATGGAACCTGACGCGGTGTACAGTTTCAAGTGAAGAGAAGAGGGCAAGGAATTACATAAGCTTTAAAGTGAAGAGATTTTTTTTTTTCACTAAAAAAGGCATGCAGATATACTGTAGTAGGGAAGAACGCCTACACTTTTGTCTTGGTCATGGGAAGATGACCCAGAAGAACCTAGAAACTAATCAGAGGAGAGGTAGCAAATGATAACGCAGACAGGGCAACGAACTGTCAGCCAAGAGGTTCAATTGTGTGTAGGGTGAAAATTGCAACTGACATGCTATCACTTGCTTAACAAAAAAAAAGCAGGAGGAGGGAGAAAGATGGATTCCTATGTTTGTGCACATAACACACACACACACACACACACACACACACACACACACACACAGTGCATCTGAAAGGATACAGAGAAAAATAATAATCTTGGTTACCTTCAGTAAAACAAACTGGTAAACCCAGCCTACAGACTGCTATATTTTGGCCACACGTTATCTATTAAACGTTAAGTATCTTTAGGCGAAGTATAAGATCTCCAATTTAGCATAACCCTCAGCATTCTCTAATTTACCTATATCCAGCTGATTTCACACACATACGTTATTTGCCTGACCCTTCGTGGGAATTTAGTCCGGCACTATCACACGTGCTCAGAGGCTCATATTCAGAAACAGATAAACGTAGCAAAGGGCCTACACTGAGACATGCTGGTACATTTTGAAAGGAGAAGAACAATGATCTTTGGGTAGTTAGATCCTGGGGGGCTTTTGCTTATCAACACTTCTAAATGTCCCACGCAACACAGACAGCACATGAATAAGATAAATAATGAAAGATGGTTGCTCTTAAATTCATGATTAAATTAACACAATTAGCATTCTCTAGCCACGTACAATCATACGCCTTCCAGGGAGAAGGGGTGAAATAATGATTCTGATAGATGGTGCTTTCTGTTATCCTTTGCAATGGTTGAGCTGTGTCTTTATATCTGTCTTCAACACCAGGCAGGGCAGATGAATGGATGCTATAAATCCAGCACCCACAGAAGGCAAACCAGCCAGCACGGCGTCCACTTCTCAATAAGGGAAAGTATTCCAAAGGAATTTTTAAATCTTTCATTATAATAGGTAATATCATAATGGGTAGTTGTTCACTTACTAAATCTTCCCCAATTATCCAGTTCCCCTTTACGGAGACAGCCAAAGTTGCCAGTTTATTATGTATGGTTTCAGAGGTGTCCTATGCATATCAATAATTGCAGAAAATTTTGCCCAAACCAAATCCATTGTCTTCACCTGGGTACTACAAACATGAAATGTATTCTCTTAGTGATATGAACAGAGGTCACTTTCAATGTATTTTCGGAACACCATAGGGCTTGCTATGACCCGTATGTCAATGTTTCACTATAATGGTGGCCCCAGGGACCCAGCATTTTCTCACCCTTCCTGCTGTGGGGCCGGCGACAAGCCAGGAAGCAAGGAGACCAGCAGCCTAACCAAGTACTTCGGCCAAGCAGACGGACTGCCTTAGCGCGTTTAATGGTATTCCTCTGATCTGATCGTTATTATCCCATTCCTTTCCCGTGGCTGACAAAAAAGCCCACAGAGAATAGCTGGTCTCGAAAATGAACCGGGCTTGATGGTGAAAATACGCAACCTTATAATTTCAGTGACCATTTATCTTAGTCAGGGCTAAGCGAATTCAAGCCCAATCCATCATATTTCTACCTCCAGATCTCCTAAACAATCCTGAAAAGACATGGTTGCGTCTGCTTCTCCGAAGTCATTTATCATTTTTAAAAGGGGAGAGAGGAGGGAAAGTGGGTTTCCCCGCGTAATTACGAGTCAAGAGTTCCTCACTGCGGATGCTGGGATTCTGAGTGCAGGCGGGTGTCACTGCCAAGGGGGCTGGACTGGGGGGCCAGGATGTGTGTGTGTGTGTGTGTGTGTGTGTGTGTGTGTGTGGCTGATGGCCCAGGTGAGGTAAACATCCCTTCTTTAGTAACCGATGCAAACGCCAGCCACACTCAGAGGGGATTAGGGGAGAGGCCCTCTCGCTTATCGGCAGGATGTTACCACTTGACTGGTGACCTCGGTAACCTGGCCCTGACTGGCATGAGGGTGTTTAGGAAGCGGGGGGCCAGCCCTCTTGTCTCCCCTGCCTCTTCCCTTCAGCAATTCTAAGTGGTGTGATTGAGACGCGCTGAAAGGTGCGCCTGTCACACCAATCTCCTCTCCAACCGTCGGCCAGAATGTGGAGACGTGACAGGAAAGGTCACGACTCCCAGACAGGCGTCTCCCTCGTGATTTCGAGCCGTCACTGTGCAGGGTAGCAAGACCTTCTCTCCGCTCATTCCAGTGTCTGGGGCGGAGACTTTCCCAGGCTCTTCTCTGGCAAGCCCTCTCTCCCCAGCTCCAAGTCGGGAGCGCATGCTGTCAGCTACTTGGAACAGGAGGCCACCCTGGGCTAAGGCTTGGCCCCCGGGGTCAGGCAGCCGGGATCGGAGGATTCTCTCCATCCTGGTGAGTTGGTTTTGCTTTGCCCCAGGGCTGGCTGGCTGGCCTGCTCCTCGCTCACCCACACGTGGGCCCGATACACGCCCCTTCCTTCGGGAACAAACCTCCAGCTCCTGGAGCCATCTGACCCCATCACCCCAACACCTCTTCAACAAGATGCGCTCTCTCCACCCCTGTTTCCACTCTCAGAGTGGGGCCTCTGTCTTCAGCAAATCTAAAAACAGATGTTTGGAAGAGATGAGAGGGAAGCATATCTAATCCAAGGTTTTGCTCAGCATCTTTCGCTCAGCAACCCCCAAGCCCATTCTACTCTGTGTCTGCAGGGCCCCACGCCCCTGACCCATGGCGGGATGTGGGCACGGTCTGCTCACTGCCAGGTGAGTCGGGACAGGGGCAGTCGCTTCAACAGCTACATGGCAGCTGCCCGCCCCATCTTCCCAGCTGAGAGAAACACCACACAAAAAAATGTCCCTTTCCATGTGTCATCAAAGAAACATCTCCACCAAGTAGATTAATCACCTTTGAGTGTTCCACGTTTAAGCAGCTGCTAGGGGAATAAATGCTGAAGTGTTACGTGGTGAGCGAGCTTTGCTTCCGTGAACCTGCATGCTTTTCCCTCACTGGATATATGAACCTGTGACATAAAGACTCACAAGCCAGCCGAAACCGGTTTGGCTCAGTGGTAGAACGTCGGCCTGCAGACTGAAAGGTCCCGGGTTCGATTCCGGTCAAGGGCATGTACCTTGGTTGCGGGCACATCCCCGGTGGGGGGTGTGCAAGAGGCAGCTGGTCGATGTATCTCTCTCATCGTTTCTAACTCTCTATCCCTCTTAATTCATCTCTGTATAAAATCAATAAAATATATTTTAAAAAATAAATAAAATAAAAAAATAAAAGGACCTTCACCCTCAACTTTGGGAAGCCCGTCTGATGGAAAGCAAGGCCCCGATCACGGGAAATGTGATAAATAATTCCCAGGCCCGCCTCGCGCCCACCGGGCTGGATAAACACCGGCCTCCTGGCACTCAGTTTGTGCCGTGGGCTATTTGCTAAAACAACATCGGGCTGGCGTTAAGAATGGTATCATAAGAAAAACAAGAAGAAAAAAACCCTAATGGTTTCCAGACCGATGCTGTGGGGGGCCGTCTGAAATGAGGGTGAAGCGCCCCGTCTAAGGAGAGCGTCAACGTTTCTGAAAGGACTTCGGTGAAATGGGGGTGAAGGCCTGTGGGGTAGGACATCACTCCCGAGGCAGCCAAGGCTCCAGCACCCACATCAGCTGTTCCTGCGGGAAAAGAACGTCTGGATTCCACTCCCGCAGGCCTCGCAGCGCCCTTGGCGTTCGCCCTGGCCTCTCCCTGCTGCCCCACCTCGAGGAGAAGCCGCTTCTCCGCCCTCTGTTCCCGGGGCACCGACTCTCCTCCTGGACCACACACGCCCGTGGCCGCAGCCCTGGCTGCCATTAACCCCGCCGCTGGTGTGGGCAGCACCCTCTTTTCCAAGTTACCTCTCACCGGAGTGATGGGTGCTGTGCAAGGCTAGCACACCAATTCTTTGTCATTTCACCCAAACCTAATACAGAAAAATAAAGCAAAGCCGTACTGACAACTGGGGCGATAGTGACCTGAGGCAGATCCGGAATTTCTACCATCAGGGACTATATTACTGGAACATCAGCAGCGTGTGGGAGAAGGCGTCATTGGGTGACTTACATTGACATCCATCTGGAAGCGGAATAGCCTCTTCATGTCAGAATGTGGGGCGCAAATAGTGTGTGTGACGATCAGATACAGACATTGTTTACTGTCATTCGGAGGCCTTGTTTTTTGCATCAGCTTCGTTATATTAGAAAGGAAGGAGCCCTGTTCACCACCGAAACTACTTCCAGCTGGTCAGGGACACCACCCCCCACCCCCTCCCCGCCTCCCACCCCACAGAGGGACAGGCAATTGAGCAATGGATGCACCAGAGAGAGGAGTCAGTAGGTGTGGGTGACTTGTATTCTAATGGCTCTCTGGGCACTAACCAACCCATAACAGCACTTCCTCTCTTCATTGTCATTTTTCTGCCATAGTGCATTTAGCTGGGAATCATCTGAAGCCATTCCCCTTGCCACCCCCCCCCCCGAAAAAAATATACTAGATCAAAGTTTTGCTTGACTTTTTGCTATCACCTGAAGGTCTTCATTTAATACATAAGACAGCCACCACTTAGACTTGCTTTTGAGGTTTTCATTACAAAACGTTACAGCAGAGCAGCTTTCATGACCAGTCACGTGTACCTGCTAAATGTTGAGTTGAAAGCAATTAAGAGGAGGAAAGATTAAGTATTTTTCTTCTACAACTGGAGGGAATATGTTGTTATTTTTGTTTCAAAAGTCAAAGCCTGTGATTGAAAGGACATGAAATGGCCACTGGATGCCTTGAAAGGAAAAAGCAGCTTGGACATCCTATCGCTTAATCATATTATTTACTCGTTTTCCAAAGAACCGGCAACGTGTTCCAAATCTAACGTAATGCACGTTGAAGGCTGGACACTGAAACCTGAGACTAATTCACAGAAGGTGGGAAGTTATTTCATGGCACAATATTGTTGTAAGCCCGAGAAAACAACAGCCACAGAAGTCCCTTTGGACCCTCATTCTCCAGGGGGGGCGGGGGAGGGACACCTAAGAGCTTCTGTGACCCAGACAAGTGTCTGTTCCCCGAATTAAGGGCTGACATGCCTTTCCAGGTCATCACCCTACCTGACGGCCTCAAGACAGAGCAAACACCATTCCAGAGAGAAAAGAGCCATCCATCTGTCAGCAGCTACACGAGAGGTCTCAGCTTTCTCCTGGAAGCCTCAAGACACTGCAGTCTCCACCGCCGTGGTCACCTCCTACCTCTCGTCAGCCGGGGCTCAAGTCTCTTCCCTCGCGGTTTAGCCTTAGTGAAGACAAAGAATAGTTGGCCACCTTCTTATACGTATAATCCATCATAAACCTAAGACTGTGTTATGCCCAATAGCAGATTTTTCTTTTTTTTTTTTTTTTAGAGAATGGAAGGGAGGGAGTGGGAGACAGAGAGAGACACAGAGAGAGAGAGAGAGAGGAAACATGGATGTGAAAGAGACACATCCATTGGTTGCCTCCTGTATATGCCCTGACGAGGGCTGGGAATGGAACCTGCAACCCAGGTGCGTGCTCTTTTTTTTTCTAAACATATATTTTATTGATATTTTACAGAGAGGAAGGGAGAGAGATAGAGAGCTAGAAACGTCGATGAGAGAGAAACACCGACCAGCTGCCTCTTGCACACCCCTTACCGGGGATGTGCCCGCAACCAATGTACATGCCCTTGGCCGGAATCGAACCTGGGACCTTTCAGTCTGCAGACCGACATTCCACCACTGAGCCAAACTGGTTTTGGCCAGGTGCATGCTCTTGACTGGGGAGTTGAACCCAAGACTCCTCAGTGCTTAGGATGGCACTCTAACCACTGCCCACACCAGCCAGGGCCAGAGTTGTTCTTTATGAATTATCCCAGTCCTGTGGCCTATCCTCCCTCCGGTCCTCCTTTGAACAGTCTTCATGTGCCTCCCAGGCCGCAGCACCCAGGCCTGGAGGCCGCTCCCAGCTGTGCGCTGGCAGGGCTGCGTGGAATAAAGTTATGCCGAATGGACCCCGCAGAGACGGGGAGGAACAGAGACTAGAGAGGTGAAGCCCCAACAGGCTTCCGGCCTTTGCTTCCAGTCTGTTCCCAAGGTCCCGAGGCACCCTGCCTCAGAACAAGTCCTCTTCTTTCACTCCACTGTTTCCTGGTACTTACCAACGTTCTTTCTCACACACTGGTCATCTCTCTCTCTAGCGGCTGCTCCCAAACATCGCTGCTTTAAGGCTGACAAGGCTCAGGTACAGGGCAAGGCAGCAAGGTCTTCATGGCAAAACACTAAGGCACCGGCCACCGGACCCTGTCTGGAGGCTGTGCCCTAAATATCCCCCCTAAATATCATCTTTGACCCACCACCTCGTAAGCTTCTTGGCTCCTGCAGGTTTGGGGCCCCCTTGCTAGCCCTCCCTAACGGACTGACCCATTATTATCTAGATTACAACCAACCCACCCCCCCAACTGGGCAGCCCTAGCCTCCGCCTCCACCTTGGCTAGGGCCACAACCACGTATTCCAACGCCATCACTTCACCGAGGTGGAATCGGAGGTTGAGAAAAATATCAACTCTATCTAAACATGCAGCCCTAACACACCCTGGCCGCTTGACTCCTGCCAATCAGTCCACCCCTCGCTCCAGAGTCCATGAACTCCTTGGCAATCAATATCTGCTCTAGGACGGAGTTTGCTGCGCCAGTATTGAACAGCGTGACCTTCGGCAAAGTATTCTGTGGTTCTCCAGCTCTGTTTCCTCCTGCCTCTTGGCTATTTTGTCTCTCTGGCGCCAGCCCTGTGGACACGCAGCCCAATGGCCACGGGGCTTGGACTGTCAAATCACAAGATGCCTCTGGTCTCTGATTTCCGTTTTCCTTTGAAGAGCTATTTACTTTACCTCTGTGACTATTAACTGGAAAAAAAATAGTTTTCAGGTAACGGTATCTCAAATAGATTGTCTCCTAGAAACAGGAGGGATCTTTTATCTGTTCACTTTTCCTTTATCAAAGAGGGTAAAAAAAAAAAAAAAAAAAAAAAAGGTGCTTCTTAATATGCAGAAGTAGTGAATCCTACTCAAAGCCCTGCTCTTCTAGCTGAAAACCATCTCATAACATTTTGAAACATTTTTATTTCAACACCATATCTGCAATTATTTTCCTCCTCGCTTTTTATTCATGTGCTGTGTGTTGTTTTTTTTCTTCCTTTTCTCCTCCTCCCTCCCCCAACCCAGTTTCACACTTCTCATTATGAATCCCCTCTGAATTCCTCTGTTTTTTAACCTTCATTTATTTCCCCAGTTTACTGTTTGGTATAGAATCTCCATCATTCTGGCTACCTTTATCCTTTCCAAATTCCCATTTTAGAACTGAACCTGGTTCTATTTTTATGTAAATCCCCTATCTATCATTACCCCTCTAGCCACTGACCTTGTATTTTAATAATTGGTGGGGAGCTAACTCGACTTTCTTGGGCAGTTTTGTTGTAAATATTTTTTTCCAGTCTCCCCTCTGTAGTCTACTCACGTTTGTTGGGAAATTACATCTAATCCGTTATCCAGAAAATGGAAATATAATACTAAGTGGCTTACCGTAGCTCCTGTTTCTTTCATAATGTCATAAAAATGTACAACACTTTAAAGCCAGTGATCCCTGGGTCATTTATCCCCAAGAAAGAACGAGTTTATTCTTGTGGCGCAGAATCTACCTCAGATGTGGTTCTCACCTCGTAAGGCGCGGACCCTTTGTCCGCCCCGTCAGGGCGGCCTGCCAGTGCCCAGCATCCACCAGGGCCCCGTGGCGCAAAGCCCATTAGACGGAGGCAGGTGGGCTCTTACCAGTCAGAGGTAAGGACCGGTATTTCAGTCAATTCACTTCAGATTCCATGCCAGATGTGGCTTCCCAGAGAGATAATGATGCCCTTTAAACAATAGGGAATGACTGAGGGAAGTCATTATGTCACTGTTAAAAAATGCCCTCGGTTATCCTGCCCTGGCTGTTACCTAATCAGAGTTTTTATTTCCAAAGGCTCCTGAGTGGAAAGACTTAAGCACTGCACATACCTAACCCATGAGGTAATTGCTTTCAACGTGCATCAGATATTGGTAGCAGAATGTGAGCAACTGGGGAATGGGGTGGGGGTTGGGGGTGTGAGCTAACTGGGGAATGAGGTAGCAGCTAAAGAAATAATAAAATTACACCCAAATTCGCAGAGCTCTTTCTCCCTAACACCAACTGGGGGAAAGGCCAAAATGTGGCAGATGAGGGCTGCTTGCGGGGCACCAGCTGGCCTGAGGTGCCTCCTCCAGAGCCATCTGCCGCCAAAGAGGCCTCACCTGGGCTCTAGGCCGCTTTCAGGGGGCCCCAGGCGATGACAATCCTGACTCCACTGAGGGCCACCTCCCCAGACGGCCTCCTCCGGGAGCAGCCAGTTGTCCAGGTATTAGATTCTCTCAGCCTCAGGCAACTGTGTTACTAGCCTTTTCTAATGACCTCCTCTCAAGCCTTCTGCTCCCACTCAGCTCCTGAGAGTCAGTGGGTCCCCCAAATCCCTGATAAAAAAAGAAGCATTGTGGGCAGACATATTTCATGTCCCTGAAAATTGGTCCTTCCATAGCCTCCCAATAAAATGTTACGCGGCCATCTGAAATGATGGTGTGGTTTTATTTACTGACAAAAAAGACATTATCACTAGATCATGAACTTGAAAATGCAGATTATAAGACATTGCTTTAACAGTGTTTTTAAATAAATGTTTTCAAATAAATGTTTATGTGGATATAGTTTTAAAAGGCATTAAAAAAGTCTGCAAGGGCTTACATTAAAATATTAGCTGTGATCACTCCGATAAGTCCAGTACCCACCTGGCACCATACATAGTTATTACAATATTACTGACTGTGTTCCCTAGGCTGTTCTTTACATCCTCATGACTGTTTTTAGAACTCGAAATTCGTGCTTCTTAATCCCTTCACCTTTTTCACCCATTCCTCTAACGCCCCTCCCATCTGGCCACCATCAGTTTGGTCTCTGTGTCTGAGTTTGTTTCTGTTTTCTTTGTTCACTTATTCACATTTTGTTATATGTCACATAAATATCTAATCACGATGTTGTACACCTGAAACTAATATAATATCGTGTGTCAACAGTAATAGAGTAATTTACAAGAAAATTTTAAGATCACACTCAAAACAAAGAGTAAATGTTACATATAATTACCACAGAAATAATATTACCTCATTTCCTCAGAATGGATTTCTGGAAGTAAAATTATTCAATGAAAAGTTCTGATTAGTTTGAGAGCCACTAAGTAAAAGATGACAATACTTTAAAAAAAAATATTCACTGAGGTCATTTCTGGAGAATGGAATTGCAGGTTACTTTTTCTTATCACCCTCTCCTCTTGATTTCTAATTATTTAACTAATGTGTACTATATGTGTAATTCTTTAAATAATAAGATACAGAAATTCAGCCTCCTTTTTTTGCTCCTGTTCTACGCCAGGGATTTATGAGACAGCCATTGTGAACAGGGCATTCCAGTTCCCTGACTGGAGGAAATCTCCAGGCCACAAGGGTTCCTGGAGCGCTCTGCGCCCTGCAAAGGAACAGAAGAGCCTTGTAAAGAAAATTGAGGCCTTGGAGAACCACCGATTAAACACAGAGGAACCGCAGGAGGCTTCAAGGGGGAAGTCCAAGTAACATGGCTTTAAAGAGTTGTTTAAAGAAAATAAAAGTATCCTTTTATACATATATACATATATATGCATGTATGTGTGTGTGTGTGTGTGTGTGTGTGTGTGTATATATATATATATATATATATATATATCCTTTTATACATATATATAGACTTTAAAACTATTACTGTGACCTTTACTTGATGATCAAAAGTATATAGGATTTCATTCCTAACCATCATGAATTTTTTTTTGTATTTCTGCCACCTCTACCTAATCTAAAACATCTGCTGCCCTGGGACTCACCTCCGCGTATCCAGGCCACCCCTCAACTCTGACACTGAGCTTAACAATATTCTTTCAGATGGTCTCTCTCTGCTGCGTATCATCTATATGACTTGTTTGTTTTCAATAATATGCAAGGTTTATGTGGTCATTTACATTTTAAGATGTGTAGAGCTTCACTCCTAAGAAGATTTAAGTTCACTACCGAGAGGTCCTGCTAGTTGTCCCCCAAACACGTTCTTTGCTCCTTCCTTAGTAAAAGAGCTCCCGATTCTACCTGGGGCACACAGCCACCCTTAACAATTGTCTAGCCTCCTTGCCACTAAAATTGGCAATGTGACTGAGATGCTGCCAAGGTGGCATAAGCCAAAGGGTTCTTTGTGACTTTACAGGAAGTGCCTTCAAAGAGGGAGCCTGCTCGCCTTGTCTCCTGTTTCTTGGAAATGGTGATGGACAGCTGGAGCTCAAGCAGTCAGCTGGGACCTTGAAGCAAATGCCACGTGCTGAGGAATACAGAACAATAAGACACAGGTAAACCGGGCCCTGATGATACTACAAATCTTCACTAACAGCCTGGACTGCTTTTCTCTAGATGTATCTTATGTAAGAAGTAAACTTCCATCCAGCTTAAGCCATTGTTATTTGGGGGTTTTTGTCACTCACCGATGAACCTAATCCTAACTGGCAAAATCAGTGACCAGCCCTGACCGGTTTGGCTCAGTGGATAAAGAGTTGACCTGCGAACTGAAGGGTCCCAGGTTTGATTCAGGTCAAGGGCATGTACCTTGGTTGCAGGCACATCCCCGGTGGAGGGTGTGCAGGAGGCAGCTGATGGATGTTTCTCTCCCATTGATGTTTCTAACTCTCTATCCCTCTCCCTTCCTCTGTAATAAATCAATAAAAATATATATTTTTAAAAACAGTGATCATATTTTCATTTATTCTACAAATATCTCCTGAGCACCACTGTGAGCCAAGCACTGTTCTGACTCTAGAAACACAGCAGTGAACCAAGCAGGCAGAGTCCCCTTCCTCTCTCTTCCCATTGGGCCTACGTCCTAGTTCAGCCCCCACACAGCTCCTCATAGTGTTAGACATTAGGATGTGCTGAGCAAGTCAACAATGAGCCCTCGTGTTATCTTTTGGTTTAAAACTGCTTTTGTGTTCATAAGTCTGAAAGTCTCTGTGCAAATAATGCTCAAAGAAAAAAATCATAACTGCTATTTAAAAGAAATGAAATATTTAACCAACTTTTCCTGTTACCATACACCCCCATTCTCCCCACAAAATAGGTAACACATGAGCAAAGCCTACTGTTGTCCTTTAAATCTTAGGAGACTATGATGGTGCCATGATGTCAACTCAAAACAATGCATTATCCCCAAAACCAGTTTGGCTCAGTGGTAGAGCATCGGTCTGCAGACTGAAAGGTCCCAGGTTCGATTCCGGTCGATGTTTCTCTCTCATCGACATTTCTAGCTCTCTATCTCTCTCCCTTCCTCTCTGTAAAAAAATCAATAAAATATATATTTTTTAAAAACAATGCATTATCGTGTTACACATAGCTCTTCATGCCTCCATTTCCTTCTCTGTAATGGGGATATGGGTAGGACTGTTGTGAAAATTAAGTGAGATAATGTCTCAGAAATGGTTAATAAATATTAGCTACATCCGGTTGACAATAAATGTTAACAGCTTTTAAAATATTCATCATCTTTACTTCAGTAATTCCATTTCTGGGATTCTATCCTAAGAAAATAATCCTAAGTATGAGGGGAAATTTTATGGGGGGGAAAAATGACGATCCCAGAGTCATTTAGAATAGACAGCAACTGAAGATTCAGTGACCTTTCCCTGCCACTGGGACTTCCACCCAGTGGTGAGCTGGGGCCTCGCACCCTGGCCCACACTGAGATTTATAAACGCCAGGCTAGATGGGAAGACAGGGTTGGGAAGAGACTGAGAAGAATGGAGAACTTAAGCCCGACTTCCTGGCAAGACAGACTTACAAGAAG
Organism: Vespertilio murinus; assembly: GCA_963924515.1. Classification (NCBI taxonomy): domain Eukaryota; kingdom Metazoa; phylum Chordata; class Mammalia; order Chiroptera; family Vespertilionidae; genus Vespertilio; species Vespertilio murinus. The sequence goes on along the minus strand of OZ004704.1, from coordinate 185,212,334 downwards.
GACTGGTTCAAATTGTCAAGGAAATCAGGATAGAGCAGAGCAAGAGAGCCAAAATGAAGCTTGACCCCTGAGATCAGCCTCCTTGAGGGAACATTCTAAAATGTGAGTCCTGGAGACATGCCCTGACAACGGGTGGGAAAGGGGCGGAAGAAACCCCTACAGAGCATCTCAGCGCAGTTGGTAGGTAGCCAGGAGACTCTGGGTCCTGAATAGAAACAAAATAAATTTCCATCATGAGAGGAAGGGCTAAATAAATGATTGAATACCACAAGAAAATATTATGTAACCATTACAAAATGGTGATTAGAAAGACTATGGTAATCGGGAAAAATACTTAACTACTGCCAACTACATAGGCTTAGGTACATCGAGTGCATGTACTATATACATTATATACTAATATGTATACTAGAGGCCCAGTGCACAAATTCGTGCAACAGTGGGGCCTGGCCTGCAGGATCAGGCCAAAACTGATTCTCCAATATCTATCAAAGGGTCTCAGATGGTGAGAGGGAGCAGGCCAGGCCAGGGGGCCCCATGGGTGCATGATCGGGGCTGGAGAAGGACTGTGGGAGGGCTCCAGGGCATATTCGGCCCATCTCACTCAGTCCCAATTGGCTGGACCCCATCAGCAAGCTAACCTACCAGTCAGAGCATCTGCCTCATTGGTGGTCAGTGCACACCATAGCGAATGGTTGAGCAGCCTTCACATATCATTAGCATATTATGCTTTAATTGGTTGAATGGCTGACTGGTCAACCAGACACTTAGCATATTAGGCTTTTATTATATAGGATATAAATATATATAATTACATGCAATATTTATGTGTAAATGTACATATGTAGTTACATATTTATGGTATGTACTTATATGTAAGTATACATTACTATGTGTATATACATATATCTGTGTGTGTATATATATATATATATGTGTGTGTGTGTGTGTGTGTGTATATGATAGCAACTATGGCATATGTGTAGAAAAATACTTGGAGGAATAACATCAAAATGCTAATAATTGTTTGATTAGAAATGTAAAATAATGGTAAGTTGCATTTTTCCTCTATTTGTTAAATTTTATTTAATGTGAAGTTTTAAAAACTTAGGCATGAGGGAAAAAAATTAGGCACATTTATCTAAATGTTATAGTGCTACTCCTCCAGAGATTTGTTTCTTAAGAATAAAATATGTGGGTCTTAGGCAATGGGTCATATTTTCAGTCTCCTAATCCTTTTCTCCAAATATCAACTGATGAGATTCCAGAGAAGGAATGTTCCTTTTTTGGACTAGTTCTGGCTCTTTGAGAATAAGTATAAGTCTTTGCTGACATGAGATGTCATTTAGGGGACGAAACTCAAAAAAACATATTTATGGAATCCGTTCTTAATGGTTAGCAATTACGTGTGGTCCTTTCCGAAGGTTCTAACTTGCTCTCAGGGTAAACCTTACTCACACATTATGTAAACTAATACAAAAGGAAGTGAAAGGCTACAACTATAAGTACTATTACATTCCTCACATTATACTTTTTCATCCTTATTACAAACTTCTTGGCTGTCATTTCAGTCCCAGAGTACAAGCTCATCTTTGATTTGGGGAACTCTGCAGGTGAGAAGATCAATTAATCTATTTGACAGAATGACCGCGTGATTATCAATACCGACCATTAGGCCTGCCAAAGACCTCCCATGAATTCTCTGAATCACATCAATGCAGGCAAATATTTAGAATGTCATTCTTAGTTGTCAAGGATTGATTTGGAATTTATTTTTTTTTAATGTTTTTTAAGTTCCTCTAAACAGTTGGGGAACTGTGGATGTGGATTGAGTATTAGATAAGGTGAAAATACATGGAAAGGCAGAGATCTTTAATTTTAAAAATCAAGTGACAAAACAGTAAGTAAGGTGTGATCTCATTCTAGGAACAAAAATACGTATATGCGTAACTGAAAGAGTTCTGGAACCAAACACAATGAAGGGCTGCAGGAACCACCTCTGGGTCATAAAAATAGCGTTTTTATAATCTCATTTTTTGCTTATTTGTATTGGTTTTTTTTTACTTTCTATAAGACACATATACTGTGTTTGTAATAATAAAAGATTATTTTCAAAATTTTTTTAGAAAGCTCCCCTTCGATTTAAAAATAGACCTGTGCAATTTCCTGGTGCTGGCTACATACAGTGTTCAGAATGAAATGCCAGAACCCACTAGAAAGCCAGAAGTTTGGAAATAGCCTCCTCTTAAGTAAGGAAAATAAATTCAAAAAGAAACTCTCCTGGGAAAAAGTTGGTCTTGCAAGATTCTCTGTTTGCCAGTGCAAAGGCTGGACACGTTTTGTATAAGATTTGGTTACATAGATATTAAGATTGTTTACCAAAACCAAGTTCACATTCTCATCATTGTGTTGTTACCCATCATTCATTACAACCTCCCAAGGAAAATCTCGGGGCTGCCACTCTACATTCTCCTATCGGTTTATAGCATTCCCTTTAAAATATAACAACTAGCTGAACTAGGGATATGTGACTTTTTTTTCTTATATTTTGGTAATCCTGAAATATTCATCTGTTATAGTTCAGCGGATGAATAAAGGTAAATTATTCATTGGCCACTTCAGCTGTAATGTTTCCAAAGCAGCTGTTATTTACCTGGGCAACGGTCCTCAAATTAGAATAATTCTCTGAGTCAGCTCTGGGCTCCATGCTGCTACTCCTTATGTTTAACAGATAGGTTGTAGCAGCTCCAAAAAACCATTGTGGGCCAAGAAGTAAATACCCATTTTCAAAAGCGTAATTACTGGTATATACTATATTTATATTATAATCAGAGACATCATCGTCAGGTAAATAATTAAAAGTGACAAGCCTGAAAACTAAATGACTCCCAAGGAAACAAAAGGCACTTTTAGGCCACCGTTCAAGCAATATACGTTTGTGTAGAGAATGTTATTTTTCTTTGCCCCAAAAGAAATAAGTGTATAGAAATAATTATATAGCTCCCCTCTACCCTCCAAATTAAAGGTTTGCGCCTAGGAGGCAGTAAAATAAAATTGTGCCAATTTTAAACACACCCTCTTCAACATTGATAAAGGATTTCCTTGCTTGTAAGGACTCTTGCTGTTGCATGAGATTTTGAGGCCAGAACACAGAAAGCCTGTGTTTTTCGGAGCAGGGTGGGGAGTTTCGGGGAAGCACGTGACTGGCTCTCCTGCAGGAATCTGCCGGGTGTTTGAATTCTCTTCCAAATAAATGTTAAAAATAAATGAGTCTGTGGATTCGGGTTCTGCCATAGCGGTGTGAGCCCACTTGTGGCCTATCCCTCCTACGGATTACAACTAAGAACTCTGACAAAAATATGGGTAAAATAAACTACCTAAAGATTGTGAAAGCAAAAACAAAAAGCTGGTGGATCAAGGTGTGTGGGGGTGAAAGGTTTCTCTCTCTCTCTCTCTCTTTCTCTCTCTCTCTCTCTCTCTCTCTCTCTCTCTCTCTCTCTCTCTCTCTCATTTCTATCTCTCTCTCTATCTCTATCTCTATCTCTATCTCTGTCTCTGTCTCTATCTCTATCTCTATCTCTATCTCTATCTCTCTCTGTTCTAATTCAGCTTTATTCTGAGGGCAGGCCTCAGTTTCGGAGCAGTGTTTGCAATAGGCAGTTAAAATTTCAATATGAATCTGTCTTTCTAGACAGAGGAACCAGGAACTATTGATCCTGTGGAGTGGAGAGAGTAGGAGAAATCCCAAATAAGAGGAAAAGAGAAATAGAGACCGGGGTCCCCTAATTTGGGGTATGAACTCTTGGTTCAATCTACCATCTGAGCCAAGCATGCAAGGTACAGGCACAAACCAACACAAAACAACTTGAAGTCACAGAGCCCAATTGGGATGACTGCCTGCTGAAGCCAAAATAACGTTCTCCGGAGGATTAAGAAAGGACTCTGAACCTACACGTTACTTTGACAATGTTCAGGATACCGTCTGAAATCACTGGACAGCCAAAGAAACAAGAAAACGGGACCAATTCTCCAGAGGAAAACAATAGACAGATGCCAACCGCAAGATGACCTAAATGTTGAAACTGCCAAAGACTTTTTAAATTATAATTATGATCCTTGAGGTAAAGGAAAAAAAGACATTGGAAATGAATGAAAAGATAGAAATTTTCAGCAGAGAATTAGAAACTACCACACAAAAAAATCAAATGGGAAAGTTTAGAAATGAAAAATACAGAAACTGAATTTTTTTAAATATATATATATTTTTATTGATATTTTACAGAGAGGAAGGAAGAGAGCTAGAGCTAGAAACGTCAATGAGAGAGCAACATCGACCAGCTGCCTCTTGTGCCCGAAACTAATGTACATGCCCCTGACCGGAATCAAACCCAGGACCTTTCAGTCCACAGACTGATGCTCTATCCACTGAGCCAAACCGGTTTCGGCTAAATTTTTTTTTTTTTAATTCACTGGATGTTCTTCCACCGGAGACCTACTCCCCACTGCTGCTGCCCTGACGCTGGGGATCCCTGAGAAGCTTCAGCGCATTTTGCCAGTACTCAACACCAATATCCACGGATGTTGGAAATAGCCTTTGCCTTCACCCCAGGTACGGGTATGGGGCAAGGATAGGCTCAGGGGTGCTGAGAAAAACAGACACGGACTGCACCAGGAGGGCCGGAGAGCTCACAGAGGAGGAGGTGGAACACGTGATCACCATTATGCAGAATCCCAGCTCCGTTCCTGGACAGAAGGACATGAAGGATAGAAAATACAGCCAGGTTGTGGCCAATGGTTTGGACAACAAGTTCCCTGAAGACCTGAAGCAGCAGAAGCAAATCTGGGCCCACAGAAGGCTGCACCACTTTTGGGCTCTTCGAGCTGCAGATCAGCACACCAAGATCATGGGCCACGGGGGTTGCACAGTGTGTATACCTAAGAAATAAATATGCCTTGTCTATTAATACATTCACTGAATGGGCTAGTAGCAGAACATTAGGGGAAATGAAGATAGAGCAATAGAAATTATCCAAACTGAAAAACAGAAAGAAACGATTGAAAGAAAAACTAGAGAAAAAAGGTTTCCAGACCTTTAGGACAATATCAACAAGCCTAGGTTTGAAATTCTACAAAACAATTATTATAACTAACAAAGGAATTTAGCAAGGTGCAGGGTTCAAGGTTAATATGCAATGTTAATTGTATTCTCACATATCCCTAGCAAACAATTAGAAAATGAAAATTTCAAAATTCCTCTTTACAGTGTCACCAAAATCATAAAATATTTAGGAATAAATCTAACAAAAGGAGACCAAGACTTCTATACCAAAAACTATAAAATATTGCTGAAGAAAGATAAGGAAGACTTAAATAAGTGGAAAGATATAATATATTCATGGACTGAAAGATATTATTTTTAACATGACAATATTGCTATGGTGAACTATACTCTGTATAATACCAATAAAAATTTCAACAGGGTTTTGTTGCTGCTGTTGTTTTTTTTTTTTTTTTTTTTTTTTTTGGGGGGGGGAGGTTGTAGACATTGACAACCTGATTATAAAAATTTATATGATAATGCAAAGGATCTCAAATAACACAATTAAGAAGATAAAAGCAAATTTGAAGGACTTGCCCTACCTGATGTCAATACTTACTATAAAGCGTTTGACATTGGTGAAAAAAATAGGCACATGGATTATGTCAACTGTTTTCTTTGTCTTTACATAGCTGCCAATTCAGAAGGAAAAGCCATTTCAACAAATAGTTCTAGGCAAATTAAATATCTGTTTGGAAAAATTGAATATCTATCCCTACTTCGCATCATACCCCAAAATTAACTCAAAATAGGTCATTAATCTAAATATAACCATAAAACTTCTAGAAGAAAGTATAAGATAAAATCTAGAAGAAAGTATAAGATAAAATTTCCTAGGTGGGATATCATAATTACTAACCATAAAAGAAAAAATAGAAAATTGGGCTTGATCAAAATTTAAAATTTTTCTTCTTCAGAAGGTACCTTTAAGAAAGTGAAAAGGGCCCAGCCAGTGTGGCTCAGTGGTTCTGTGTTAACCTCTGATCAAAGGACTCTTCCATGGAATTTATGAAACAATCTCATATAATTCATTTATAAGAAGCCCAAAAACCCAATTTTTTGAAGTACAAACTATTTGACCACCCACTTCACCAAAAACAATACACAGATGGCCAATAAGCACATGCAAAGATGTTCAGCATCATTACTCACCAGTGAAATTCAAATTAAAGTCACAATGAGATTTTATTACACATCCATTAGATGGGCTAAAATTAAAAAGTATGACCATGCCAAATGGTAGCGAGGACATGGAGCAACATTTTACATGCTGGTAGGAATGTAAAATGGCACAACCAGTTTGGGATATATTTTTACAATTTCTAGAGAAAGCCTATCATCAGACCAAGGCATTCCACTCCTCAGCATTTACCCAAGAGAAACAAAGACCTGTCCGTGAAGGTTCTTTACAGCTTTATTTGTAATAACCCCAAGCTGGAAATAACCCAAATGGCCATCAACAAGTGAATAGGATAAACAAATTGTTATATATCTATACAAAGGAATATTACTCAGCAATAACGAGATGAACGATTGAGACCTTAAACAACATGGACAAACCTAAACATCAATATGCAGAATTAAAAAATCAAGCAAAAACAGCAACACACTGTTTAATTCCATTTACACAGAATAATAGAAAACACAACGTAATCTATAGTGACGGAAAGCAGATCCGTGTTGGCCGGAGGGAATGGAGTGGAGGGAGAGATGAATTACAAAGAGTCTCAGGAAAACTTTCAATAATGATGAAACTGTTTGTTATGTTGATTGTGGTGGTTATACAGATGTAGACATGTCAAAACAGATCACATTATACAGCTCAAATATGTGCATTTTATTGTACCTCAATAAAATTATACCAAAAGTGCAAGGGGGGAAGGACAATCCAGTTTACTGGCAAAGGCAATGGGTAGCTGTTACCCATTGTCATATGGTGACCTAGATAAATCATCTCACTGTAGCTGAAACCGGTTTGGCTCAGTGGATAGAGCATCGGCCTGCGGACTGGGAGGTCCCGGTTTCGATTCCGGTCAAGGGCATGTACCTTGGTTGCGGGCACATCCCCAGTAGGGGGTGTGCAAGAGGCAGCTGATCAACGTTTCTCTCTCATCGATGTTTCTAACTCCCTCTTCCTCTCTGTGAAAAATCAATTAAAGTATATTTTTAAAAAATCATCTCACTGTAACATCGTCAGGAATGGTGGAGACACTATCAGCAAACCTTCTCTGGAGTGTACATTGAGTCCACTGGGAAGAAAGGCATCCACGTTAGGCCCGCCCTCGGAGAATAAGTAGGAGGAGAGGTTGCTGGTTCCTTCCTTAAGCCGGGCGCTTTGACGCCAACAGGCACTCAGGGCCAAGTCCTTGGCCTTCGCAGGGCAGGACCTGGACTGGGACTCCCACATTGCTGAGAGCACCGAAGGGCTACACGCTCAGGGGAAGGTTAGTCCAGGGGAAAATCCACTGGCTGGCCTGAGATGAAAATAGGAACGCTCTTCTGCCTTGCATATGATCTCCTCTGAACACATGTAACCACAGCCTATCCTCGTGTGGGTTTAGGATTTGAGTGTCTACTTTGGGTTTACCTCTGTGGTCAGGTAAACCCAAAGTAGATAAATTAACTTAAAAGGTGGTCCAACCTGGAGGTCCGCTGGAGGCACCTGGCAGAAACAAATACCTAGCTGCTCCGTTTGGCAAAATCCTTAGGCAAGCCTGACAGGATCCTGACAATAATATCAGTTAAAGTGGACTCTTTTTAAAAAATATATTTTATTTATTTTTTACAGAGAGGAAGGGAGAGGGATAGAGAGTTAGAAACATCGATGAGAGAGAAACATCAATCAGCTGCCTTCTGCACACCCCCCACAGAGGATGTGCCTGCAACCACAGTACATGCCCTTGACCGGAATCGAACCTGGGACCTTTCAGTCCGCAAGCCAACGCTCTATCCACTGAGCCAAACCAGTTTCGTCTAAAGTGGACTCTTAATACAAAGAAAGTAACAAAACATAAGAAAACTGGAAAGGCAATATGTGTGCAAATGTATAGCACTTGGGTAACACTTTGGTTGTTAAATATTGGAATTTTTGTAAGCAAGACAAGTAAGTAGCCCATAAAATTCAGTATCTTTTTTCTCAGGGAGGAAAGATTTGGAATCCCATTAAAAAAAAAAGGGGGGGGGCCCTAACCGGTTTGGCTCAGTGGATAGAGCACCGGCCTGCGAACTGAAGGGTCCCAAGTTCGATTCCTGTCAAAGGCATGTACCTTGGTTGCGAGCACATCCCCAATAGGAGGTGTGAAGAAGGCAGCTGATCAATGTTTCTAACTCTCTATCCCTCTTCCTTCCTCTCTGTAAAATAATCAATAAAATATTTTTTTAAAGACTTGAGAATTAAACTCATTATACAGGTCCATGGGATGAAGAAAGCAACTTACAGAATATATGTAGATTGAGTCTTCATTTTGAAGGAGGGGAAAATGCAAAGGCCATATATTTGTATGTGCATATATCAGAGTATGAAAATACATACACCAAACTTATTGAAGAGTAGAATTTAAGGAGGATGAAGCAAATGGAGTTTAAACACCTGTGTATTGTCCAGATATATTTTTTCTTTTTGACAATGAGCATTTGTAGTTTATTTAAATAAAGGGAAATACTTTAAAGAGCTCTTTTGTTTGTCAGAATAATAGCAGCTATTTGTCATTGGAAATAATGGACAAAACCCAAATTTCCAAGTGCAGTACAACTGCTAGCTACCGGGAAGTCAAGCAATAGACAGAAAAGGACAAACCCTGCGTTCTTTGAAAAAAAAAATCCTGTTTTCACGCTTCTCTTCATTTGGCATTCTGTCACCTAAAATGTAATTATTCAGAAGCTGGTTTTCAGAAAGCTTCCCCTTCTGAGAAGAATGCTCTTTGGAAACAACTTGGAAATGATTCAAGAACTGACTGCAGGTCACAGTTGCCTTACACAATAAGCTTTATGGCCTGCCCCCAAAGAGATTGGATCGCAGAACTAGAAAAGATGGTGAGATTATGCCTCACTTGCACTTGGCTTGGATTTAATCAGGTAATCAAAGATATTCTAGTTGAAGCAGGATAACTGATTGCATATAAAACATATAAATACTAAAAAAAAAAAAAAGACATAACTCTACATTTTGAAGAACTGAGTTGTCTGAGATATCTTGGTAAAAAAAAAAAAAAATGCCTAACTAATTGAAAAAAAGATATCTTGTTGGAGGGGAAAAGAATCTTACCTTTATAAGCAATAAGGAACTAATTTGCTGTGTTCTACAGGTGAAAGCCTTCTTGGAGATAAGAGGCTCTATGCAGTATAGGAAGAGAAATTTTCCAGGGCAGAATTTAAAAATGGGTAAGGGATTTGTGTTGTATTTAAATTTTCATTTGAAAATTTCATCTTGAGTACATATCATAATAAATAGATGGAATGTGAGGTTGAGTTTATCTACAGATTACTTTTAACAAAAAGTGTCCTCCTACTGCCAAATTTCAGACGTGTTGAGCATAGAAAAGAACAATGACTATAGGTAATTGTAAGATATCAAATGAACATAGATCCATGAGTCCATAGTGATATTCAAAAGAAAAAAAGGAATATAACAAGAAAATTTCTTTTTTTTTGTAGAATGTCAGTTAATAAAAGTAGAAAAGATACTTAGAAAACCACCATTTTGTATTCCCAAGACAATAACTGATTCAGGCAAGATCAGCAGTATAAGCTAAAGCCCTTTATGGAAAAATAGGGTATCTACACAGCACCAAATAATCAACCACAAATACCAAACATTTATAAAGAGGAAGAAAACCAAACTTTATAGTGAAGACATCTCTACTTACCAATTTAGCCAAGGCATCACCCTTATTCCTTTAAAGGTCTTTTCTCCCTTTCAAAAATTGACTTTGGAGGGTGGGGAGAGAAACATCCTATAAGGGCCTTGACTGGGGAGCGGGGTTGGGGGGATGGGGGGAGGGCTGAACCCATAACCTGGGTATGTGCCCCAACTGGAATTGATCCTCAACCTTTTGGTGAAGATGATGCTCCAACCAACTGAACCACACCTGTCAGGGCAGGGACCACTCTTAAATTCAGTAATAGTAGGCAACCTGATATTGTGTTCTTTGATGTAAAGCAACATAAGTGTACAAGATCACTAGTAAAATCTTCTTGCTAAGAATGGTTAAATTGAATCCAATCAAGCTTTACACAATTTACAGGATACAGAAGGACTAGATGTTAAGACAACATAAGGAAACAACCAAATCCAGATTGTGGGACCATCTACAAGGTAAGTGTCCTGACTTTAAAACCCCAATGTCATTTTTTAAAAAGAGAAGACTATCCTATATAATAAAAGCCCAGTGACCTAACAGCAGAACGACCAGAACAACAGGTCAACCAGTTGTTATGACACACACTGACCACCAGGGGGAAGACGCTCAGCGCAGGAGCTGCCCCCTGGTGGTCAGTGCGCTCCCACAGTGGGAGTGTGGCTTGGCTTATAGGGATGAGCAGATGCTCCCACAGTGGGAGCAGTTACTCAGAAGGCAGGTCCACAGCTGCTTCTCTGACTGGGATGAGCAGCTGCACCCACAGTGGCTGATTCCTGCAGGCCACGCCCCCCACCAGTGCACAAATCTCATGCACCGGGCCTCTAGTTCTGGAATAAAAGACTAGAGATCTACAACCAAATACAGGAACATTGACTGAAATCCTCACTGGGGAAAAGGGAGATGGGGCTATTAAAAATTCTCAAGCCCCGCCAGGTGACTCGGTTGGTTTGTTTGTCTCCTGCACACCAAAGATTGCAGGTTTGACTCCCGGTCCAGGCACACATCTAGCAGGTTCAATCTCTGGTCTGCGTGAGCAATCCCCATTCTGGGGGCATACTGATTGATGTTTCTCTCTTTCTCAAAATAAATTTTTAAAAAACATATCCTTGGGTGAAGATTTTTTTTAAAAAATTCTTGAAACAATATTTGATATTAAGAATTACTGACAATTTTCCTTGGGTTTGTGTGATCCTATTGTAGTTGCATAAGAGACTCTTCCATTTGTAGGAAATAAATGCTTAACTTTTTATAAATGAAATATCATGATGCCTGAAATTTACTTTAAAATAGTACAGCTGTGTGCTGAGGAGAGGAAAGATGGCCAAAATCTGTCTTTGGCCTTCAAAACCAGCAATGTGGTTTAACCTAATAAATACATAGTGAGAGTTAAAGCAAGAACAGCATAATGTTAGCAATTATTGAATCTAGGTGGTTTCTATACAAGTGTTTATTGTACTATCCTTTCAACGTTTCCATGTTATAAATATTTTATAGTAAAAAGTTGGAGGGAATTCTAAGAAATATTTTCCTTAAACCACATCTATCAAATTTACCCTAAATTTTAAAGAAGTGCCTTAACTGTTTTTAAAGAAGTGGTTTGCTTTCCCTCCTTGTTACCATCCATTTGAAGAAAAGTACTAAAACCTGCCTTAATTACTGCAAATAATATTCTAATGCTAGACTAGGCCCACTATAAATCCCACAATAATCAGTACAAGAGTTATAGGTGTAAACATCTGGTTTTATGCCCAAAGAACAAACTTAACAGCAGTAAAACAAATCATTTATTACAGCATATAATGTTATATTAAATTTACACAATGATATATAAAAACACATACTGTTTATATCACACAGTAATTTAACATCAACAGGAATATCAAAACAAATACTACTCATGCACAAAAACATGCTTGTATCGGTATAAAAAAAAAGCAATTTTACACAATACTGTTTACCAAAAACAATTCTTTTTTTTTTAAAAAAAGCCCTTCCTTCCAGACAGGGTCAGTGGTCCGATCTGGACTGGATTGCACTAACATGTGTGGGCCAAGGCTTAGGTGGCACAGTGCTCAGTGAGCAATTGTGGGCTTGGGGTCATGCCCAAGGTTAGTTATTTCATGAGGAGGGAATTCCTCTGTGCCCACGGACCAAAACTGTATCCCAAAGGCAAGTCCTCCAGGAGAGGAATGGCTGGATTTGCTGCAAATTAGGGAGAGAGAGAAAAAAAGGCATCAAAATGTTGGATCAAACAGCCCTAAAAATGGTTACCCTAAACCAGGGCCTAGGCACAAGTGGAGTGAATCCCTTACGAGGGCACTACCAGCCTCTCTACCCAAGTCACTAGCTCTCTGGATGTAGGGTCTGGGCTTCAAGCTCTGAGTCCAGTAAACCAACCACACGGTTCTGAGACGACAGAATGGGAGCCGGTATGACTGTCTGAGAAATGTAGACTGTATTAAAAAAATTTTTTAAATTAAGAGAAAACACGTTCCCTCATACCTACTTCACACCGTGATGTGATGCTGCCTGCCCCTCAGCAGGAAAGCCCCCCTGGAGACACCGCCCTCAGGAACCAAGGAGCACATGTATGTCCTAGAATGCCATCTCCCTGACCTTCCGGTCAAAAAAAAAGGTCTCCCCCCCAACGAAACCATCACAGATGCTGCTCAGGAAAATTCAAAATAACAATCAGCTGATACCACACACACATATACACACAAAAAATGTATGCACTATTCACCACCACTGGAAAAAAAACCCTCCATCACTGACTTCTTAAACCAGCAAAACACTCTTCACCTTCCACGCAAGGCACTGGTGTGTCCATCCACAACGAAGAAGAGGCTGGGGACTCCTCTGCGCCGAGGGGGCGCGTCCTGCAAAATGCCGGGGCGCACAGACACCCCACCTTTCCCTTGGACAGCAGACGGCGGTCATGCGTCCTCACACGGTGGTCATGAGCTTCAGCGAGCCGGACCGGAAGCGGAGGATCTTCTTCTTGAGGTTGTGGGAGGCCTTGATTTTGACGAAGGTCTTGGCGGCGGCGGCGGCGGCGGCGTGGCCGTGCAGGTCGGGGCCCGCGGCGGCCACGGCCTGCAGCGGCAGCGTCTGCACGAACTGGGACCACAGCAGGCCGCCGCTCTCCTCCGAGTCGCTGGAGCTGGTGCTCTCGCCCGCGAGCTCGGCCTCCTCGCTGGCGCTGGACTCGCTGTCCCCGAAGCAGTTGGTGGTGTAGTTGCTCTGCTCGTCCTCGCTCGTGTCCACCACGGTGGAGTGGAAGAGCGACTCGCACTCGGCCGAGTACTCGGAGTCGCTGGCGGCGTAGGCGTACGGGCTGGCGGCGGCGGCGAAGGGCAGCGCCACGGCGGCGGCGGCGGCCGCGCACAGCCCCGCGCCCTCCCGCCGCGCCCGCCGCGCGCGCCGCAGCGCCTCCTCGTACGACGCCTCGGCCGCCGCCACCGCCGCCGCCGCCCTCCACCGCCGCGAGTCGGTCCGCTTGTGCCGGGGCTTGGCCACCACCGCCTCGCGCCCGTGGTGGCCGTGGCCGTGGCCGTGGCCGTGCGCCCTGCTCCCGGGGCCCCGGTGCGCGGCCCCCGGCGGCCGGCCGGGCAGACCCGCTTCGGCGGCGGCGGCGGCCGTGGCGTGGCCGGCCCCGCTCCTCCGGCCCCGGGCGGAGACCCTCCTGAGTTTCTTGTTTGTATCCGTGTCGTCGGGGAAGCGGCACTTCCTGCCGGCCGCCCGGGCTCTCTCCCGCGGGGCGGCGGGCAGGGCGCCGCCGTCGGGGCCGTGGAGCGCCTGCGCGCGGTGCTTCAGGGCGGCGCCCCTGGGGGCCGGCGCGGTCCGGGGGCCCCGGGGCGGCCGGGCGGAGGCCGGGGGCGGCGCGGGGACGAAGTGCGCCTTCCCCAGGGGCCCCTCTTCCGGGCTCTGGGAGGAGGAGCCCTCGCTTTTGAAATCCAGGGCAGGCCGCTCCTCCAGGGCGGTGGTGGGGAAAGCTGGGGAGGGGGGTGCCGGCGGGGCGGGAGGGGGCGCGGGGGCAGGGGCGGCCTGCAGGCTGCCTTTCGGGGCCGGGGCCGTCTTCTTCGGGGGCTGGACGGCTTTGTTCTCCGGCAGCGGGGCGAGGCCTCGCCCGGGGCTCTCTTTGGGAGGGGCAGCAGCCGGGGGCTGGCTGCTTTCCTTGGGGGCCTCCCGCCCGTGCTCCTGGGAGGCCAGCCTGGCATGCTTGGCGGGGTGCTTGCTGTGAAGCTCGGCCCCCGGCGGGCAGCCCTCGGGCCCGGGCAGCCTCTTGCTCTCCAGCTGCTCCGCCTTGGACTCTTTGGACCACTGCTTGGGCGGCGAGAACGCTGTCATCGTCGTGGTCCCGTGGTCCGAGGAGGGCACCCCGGCCGCGGGCAGGGGCGCCGGTTTAGCATTCTTCGGGTTCCCGGGGTTGCCCTGGGGGACGCCGCCCGCCCCCCGGACACAGACGCTCCCGTTCCTCAGCAGCCCCTTCGTGGGGTCCGCGTTCACGCTGGTCCTGGGCTTGTTGGTCCTCACCGGGTGCGTCTTCTTCTGCACCAGGCTCAGGATGTAGCCGTCCATTCTCTTGCCGGATGAGGGCTGGGGGGCCGGCCAGGCACCGCTGGGGGGCGGTAAGGATGCCTCTGTCTTGATGGCATCCAGCTCGGGTCCGACACAGAGGTCGCCGGCGGCGTGGGTGCCCAGCCTCTCCTCCTCCCTCAGGGGGCTGCCCGTCAGGCAGAGGAGGAACATGGGGCTCTGCACGGCCACGGCGTGCAGCGGGCTGGGGTAGCGGTAGACGTCACTCCCGTTCTTAGACACCAGGTCACACTGGTACTTGGGGTTCACATCTGCAATGACACCGAGGGGATTAGATTGTGATGGGCAGGGGAAACGGCAAACTGCCTCTGGATAGTCCAACCGTCCTATGAGATCTGGAAAGCATGTAAAGGTACACTCTGAAGAAGCGAACTGGTCGGCGCCAGCCTGACTCTGGCCAACTCCTAGGAAGACACATTCATGGGTAGAGAGAGAATGCCAAGAATCAACAAATGCTCCCTGAGCTTTACATACAGTGCAGACTACTGGAGGAGGGGGGAAATATTTAACAAAGAAAATGTTAATAGATGATGTAGCCTCTGAAGGAAAAATATTCAGCCATTAAAAATACTATATATATGGAAGGGTGAGGGTGAAAGAGAGAGAATTGAGTTGTTCCACTTATTTATGCATTCATTGGTTGGTTCTTATATGTGCCCTCACTGGAGATCCGCAGCCTTTGGCAAACCAGGATGACGCTCTAACCAAATGAGCTATCGGGCCAAAGCCAAAAATACTTTCAAATTATCAAATAATATGGGGAAACACTTTAAAGTTTAGTGAAAGTCGAGATATAATACCAAACTATGATTATAATTTTATTAAGATTGGATAGATGCAAAGAAAGTCTGAAATGAAGCACACCCAACTGCTAATTGTAGCATCTTAGTGTGGTAAGAAAGCAAGTGATATATACTTTCTCCTTTGTTTTCTATTCTCTAAATTTTCAGTAAATATGTATACTGTATTATAACTGGGAAAATAAATTTTTTGAGTCATTTTTTTCTCTACTTTCCCCTCTGTGTTCTATTCCTGGTTTCTCTTTAAAATACTTGAGATAAACTATACTTTCTATGGGCTTTCTTCTCATTTTGTATTTTTTAGACCTGATTCTTAATGGCATATGTTCCAATATTACTGTCAATTGAAAGGTCAGAAAAATTAATCAAATTTCAATACAGGCTAATCAAATTTAAATAATAATCACCTTATATTTTTAATAGTGAGACTGACATAAAATACAGTATTTTTTTAATAAGAAGGAATTCTTTTTTTAAATATATTTTATTGATGTTTTTACAGAGAGGAAGGGAGAGGATAGAGTTAGAAACATCGATGAGAAACATCAATCAGCTGCCTCCTGCACACTCCCCACTGGGGATGTGCCGTCAACAAAGGTACATGCCCTTCACTGGAATCAAACCTGGGACTCTTCAGACCACAGGGGGATGCTCAATCCACTGAGCCAAACCAGTTAGGGCAGTGGTCAGCAAACTGCGGCTCTTTGGCACCGTGAGTGTGGCTCTTCCACAAAATACCACGTGCTGGCGCGCATGTACAGTGTGACTGAAATTTTGTGGCCCATGCACAGAAGTCAGTTTTCAGCCTGGGCAGGTCTATTTTGAAGGAATGGCATTAGAACACTCAAGGGGCCAAAGAGCCGCATGTGGCTCGAGAGTGTGGTTTGCCAACAACTGGGTTGGCAAAAAGGAATTCTTGATAACACTTTAGTAGATTGAGTAGTGGAATTAATGAATAAATATTCACATCATGCCGAAGCCGGTTTGCTCAGTGGATAGAGCGTCGGTCTGCGGACTGAAGGGTCCCGGGTTCAATTCCGGTCAAGGGCATGTACATTGGTTGTGGGCACACCCCCAGTGGGGGGTGTACAGGAGGCAGCTGGTCGATGTTTCTCTCTCATCGACGTTTCTAGCTTTCTATCTCTCTCCCTTCCTCTCTGTAAAATATCAATAAATAATATTTTTAAAAAATGTTCACATCATAAAAAATAGATGCCAAAATACAATGAAATCAAGCTTTCTTGCTTAATTAAGTGATTTTGATCTCTTATCTTGATGAATATTATAACTTTCAAGTCCCTTTAAATGGCCTTCAGTTAAGGGGGAGAAAAAATCAAAGTTTTTATCGTTATGTAATTTGTCCTCCATTATATTTATTCATTCAATGTTGACAACCTACTACATGCCAGATTCTATGTTAATTTTAAGGGAAAGTTCCATGAACCTTAATGATAGCTAGCAGTTTCCAGACTCAGAAGTAACATGGTTAATTTTTAAAGAAATGATCATTACAAAAAGTGCCATGTCCATTCTTCCCTCCACTTCCACTCCCAATAAGGAGCTAATATCCTTGCCCAGCCCTCCTCCTCCACTACCCTAAGGCCTATCTGCCTGCTTAAACCCACATTAACCTACACTTTACCACTTCTCCCTTTTCCCTACTCAGAGTTAAGGAACAAGACAGACATCCCAGCCCCCAAGACCCAGCCCAACTGTCTCAATTATGAGAAGATGTAGCATTTGGGAGAGGGTCTGTCTTTGAGGCAAACCTATACCAAAGAGCCTTTAATGGGTTTTTAAGTTTCCCTCTGAAAGCGGATCTGTAGAGTGAAGGGGAAGCAATTACCAATGAACTTGAGGTCCAGACATTCTAGATAACACTGATCTGTTGCCTCCCCGAATGGCTGCTGCTGACAGCGCACCCTGTTCCAATACCAAGACGCCAGCCAATTAGCAGCTCCAGGTATTGGTGTTACGTTTACTCTGCCTGGACTGAAGAATCCAGCCTTGGGCCCCGGTGGAGGACACAGACAAACCAAGATTGCAGTGACTGTGCCAGCACCTGCAGCTCCTCTACCCTCCGCATCCCCTCTGCTCTTTTGAGGAATCCACAGAACTGAGGAAGGAGCCCCGAGTTTCAGCAACAGCTCTGCCATTCGGCAGATGGGGAGCCTCTGACAAACTCCGTCCAAATCCAAATGTCCCCCCTTTTCAATGAAAACGTAGAACACCAACAACTTCTGAATTCCCTTGGCGTGATGTGATGGAAAATCACGCACCTGGCAGTTAGTCCAGAGCATGAATCCAGTCTTTGCCGCTCACTAGCTATTTAGCCTTAGACAGCTTACCTAATGTAACCCCCCTGGGCCCCATCTGCTGATACCTAAAGTGGAGCTAACCACACCTGCACCCTGCCCGACAGCTGGGAGGGGCCAAAGGCGCTGGAAGTACTCAGCCCCTCCAGCGCAGTGACAGTGATGCATAGCAGGAATGCAGAAACCCTTCCAGGACCAACAGCGGCATGAGTCTCTGTGGAGGTAACTGCCAGGACAGCCCGAAAGGAGAAGCCGTGGCACGTGGCCTGAGGGATCTCACCCGCTGGCCTGCTAAAGGAGAGCTGCCATCAGACAGCTTCTGGAGGACATGGAACCACTGCTCCCTGAAGTGCCCAGCAGCCCTTGGCCGGGCTGACAGATATAGTTACCTTAATGTAAGCTTGAGCTTTAAATTGTTCAAGAAAAAAAAGAAGGTCCAAAGTGGTTTTCAAAAGAAAACACAAGCAAGTTGAAGCCTACCAAAGCCCGTTAAGCAAAGGCTCAGAAACAGAGCTCAAAATGTATATCGGGACAGGATTTCCAAAGATGAGCAGAATATAAAGCCGCGTGGCACCCAAAGAAGCCCAGAATAGTGGGCATCCGGGTTCTAGAGGCGGCTGTGGGTCCTACATGCGGCAAGCTGATGGGATTCTCGGCGCCTTTGTTTTTCATCAGTAAAAGGGGTTGGAGCTACGTAACCTTGATGGAATCGTTGACTCCTTCCAATTAAAAAGTTGTAGATTAATTCTAAAAAAGGCTTACCTGCAGATTTGGGGCAACTCTCTGAGATCGTCAAGGTTGCCTCCAAGGGGCTGCAAAAGCAGGTGCTGGAATGACAACTGGATAAGCACTCGCTGAAGACCGAGTTAGAGGAATTGGAAAGGGATCCTGAAGCCCCATCACTCAGCTCATAAAACCCTACAAAGAAAGACACCATTTGGAATTAGGATCATGTCATGCGCTAATACACGTTTGTGCTTAAAAGGCAAAAAGGATAATCTTCTAGAAAAGGTAAGAATAGAAGACTTGGGGAGGGGGAGGGGCAATTTGGGCTCACTGGACTTAGGGTCCTGATTTTCTGGTTTTATTTCCAGCAATCCTTAGAAAAAGCCAAGAGCGCACAACTGTGGGTACATTTCATAGTTACTCTCACAGTCAAATTGACCCCAGCTTGACCCCAACCTTTAAAGATGTGCAAGGAAAGAGACTTAGAGCTATCACAGCCCCGACATTATCGTGGGCGTTTCAGAAAGAATAACTTGGAGAGAAAAACAAATCTATTTAAGGAGCCAAATGGTTTAAAAGAAGAAAGAAAGAAAGAAAGAAAACAACTTTCAAAGTGGTCTCAGGAAGTTGAAGTGTGACTAATTTTCTAGCCCAGGTCTGACTTTCTCAAATTTCAAAGGAGGACCGCTCTTCCAGAAATTTGAATAGAACCTTTTATTTTTAAACTCGGGGGACTGCAGTCAGATCAATCTCATTATTAAAAATGCTGTCGTCTGGTTTTAGTTCCCTCTCCTACAACTGAATGGCGGGCAGACAGCCCCTGTATTCTCTCTGCACTGGAAGCACACTCCGCGGCCGTCTGCAGGGCTGGGATGGCCGGCACAGGCCCGGTGGGGCTCCCGCGGGCAGATGCTGGGGCGGCGCTCCCGCTCACCTGAGCTGGGCCGGCTGTCTGTCTCCAGGTGCTCCTCGGATGTCTTTTCTACGTCCAGTCTCAGGTCACTTATCTGCTTGTCAAGTTCTTGCAACTGATTCAACAAACCAGCGTCTCTCCTCCTCAAACAATTCTGATTAGGGAGAAACGGAGAGGGGAGAAATTGTGAACACATTCTGGTGACAAAGAGCCTGAAAGGCTGCTCTAGGTCTTCAGATGACCATTTAGACAGTTCGCTCAGTCTTCCGAAACTAAAACCGCCTGGATGACCTGAAACAAAGAAAAACTTCAAGTCCTATGTTTAACTCCACTTTCTCACACTTGATGGTGATAGCAAGTTTCTTCATAAAGGCAATATTTGATCTTAGTTTCGACTAATATATACAACGTTAGGGAAGAATGAGGGGAAAAAATGCGCTGAGATTTCATAAAATCTGCACAGGGTCCATGCTTTACCCAATAGGACTTCACAGTCCACGCCTTAATTTGAAGTCGGAGTATACCAGAGTTCCCATCTTCCTTAGGTGAGACTTTCTGGCCACACGTCCTGCCGAGCTTTGTTTTCTATTAGTTGCTTTGTGGAGCTGAATCAGACTCAGGGCCTTTGAAAGTGAGAAACGAATACTAATAGCCAGTGCCAAGGAAAATGTGAGCTGGCAGAATTCAAAACCCTCGAGGGAAGGTCCATCCAGATTTGAACTCCACTCGGGTTTCCAAAGGTGACACATGTGTAGCGCTGCCCCACACCGCCACCTAGTGCTTCCCGCCGCTGGGCAAGGGGGAGGAAGCACACACACACTCACACACTCAACCAGGCATCTGGTTCAAATCACAAATGCCAAGTCTACACATGAAAACAGCGCCACAAACTCTGACGGGCCTGGAATTCTCCTCGCCCGCCCCCTCTGCCTCGCTCCCCTCCGGGGACCCCGGGAATGTGCCACTCGCAACCCCGGGCTTCGTGCAGACAAAAAGGAGCTGTTGTACGAGACGATGCACAAGATGTCAACGACCACGCACCGCCGGCCAGCACTGGCTCATCAAACCAATGTTACCTCCAAATATCTGGCCTAATCCCGGCGAAACCCGGTAACACGCCCAGATAGAGGTGTGACACGAACCACGACGTGCATGCGCCCTGGCAAAATAGATGCATGGATTGCTTGCTCCTCTCTCTCTCTCTCTGTGTCCTTAAAAAGCATTGGTATGAACCATATGCTTGTCTGCTAGGATGAGTTCCTTCAGGGGGAAGAGAAAAAAAAAATGAACCTAAAGAGTAAGAGCACTCTGAGGCTCAAAAAAAAAAAAGACAGAAATTATCTGAACAGAGATCATCCAGGACAACCAGCCAGCATCGCCGCTGCCGCCGCGTTCCTCTCTGCAGACGGGACACTATCTGGCGTGTGTCTAGTTTCAGATCGTATCACATGGTCAGATAAGAATTCTGTGTGTGTGTGTGTGTTTTTTCTTCCTCCTGCTGCTGCTTTCAAAACTACATTTCTTGAGGTCTCTGAAACAAAGCTGCCGCCATCATCCCGAGGCGGGGTCAAAAGCTGTTCACCGACACACACGAAGCGCCAAAGTTCTTCTCCTCCCCACCCTCCCGTGAGTGAGGATGGCACGGGAGGCCGGGGCGCTGGCAGGAGCCCAGTAACATAAACGCTCCCGCCGGCAGGTCCGCTCCGCTCCCACCTCCACCTCCGGCCACAGCCACAGCACGTATGGAATCTATAAGAGGAGGGGCGCTTTCCCCGGCCAAATTTCCACCCGCCGCGTCGGTTTCGGCTGCCTGGCACAAAGGGCTTCTATGTGGAGTGCAGCAGCGGCCCCGGAGGAGGCTGGCATGCCTCGGAGGGCCCTGGGAGGGAGGGAAGGAGGGAGGGAGGGGCAGGGCTCCTACGTGCGCTTCCGTGCGGTCGTAAAAAAGGCAGCATCGGACCCTTAACCACGCCGCGGGCCCCCTCCCCGGCTTTTGTCCCCTCTCGGCGGGAGGACCCGGGGCTGAGGCGGCCTCCAGGGGAGATGGCATTTTAAATGAGGGCTCTGCAAACCTTCGGGGGGGGGGGGGGGAGAGAAGGAGCGTGCATTCATTCACTCGTCTCAGCAGAGAGAGAGGAGAGGTTACATCCAGGCCACTCCAAGAACCCCGAAGCGGGAGAGGCCATCCCCGCCCCGCAGATCGCGCGGGGTCGCCGGACCCCCACCTGGCTGGCACAAAGCAGGGCGCAGGCAGCAACGGGGGTCCGGGAGGGCAGGGATGGGGGTCCCGGGACCCCGCGAGAATCTCCCCAGCCAGAGGCTCTCCCGCGCCAGCCCCAGGTCACCTGCCTGGCTCCCACCCGTGCCCCCCGACAGCCGTGCCCCGACCTCCGGGCACCACGACCTACCAATTGCTTCCGCAGCAGCAGAATGTTCTCCTCCAGGAACTTCTCCTCCAGGCGGCTGCGCTGCGCCGCCTCCCCCGGCGGCGGCGGCTCCCCGGCCCGGGGCGCGGCGCCCGCAGCCCCCGCAGCCCCCGCGCCGCGCAGGGCGCCGCGGACCAGCAGCTCCTGGCGCTGGCGCAGGTACTCCAGCTCCGCCAGCCCGGCCAGCGTGGCCTCCTGCCGCTCGCGGGTGCGCTGCCGCTCCGCGTCCGCCTCGCCCTTGTCCCGCCAGCGCCCCTCGGGCTCCGCCGCGCGCTGCTCGCCCCGCGCCGGCGCCGGCGGCTCCAGCTCCCTCGCCACCCGGGCCGGACCGGGCTTCATGGCCCCCCCCGGAGCCCCGCCGCGAGCACCCGTCGCCTCGGCCGGGACGTCCGGGCGGAGGAGCGGGGCCCCCCGCTCAGAACCGCGGCCGCGGGCTCATGCCGCCCCGGGCGGGCGGGCGGGCGGCGGCCGGCAGCGCTCGTGGCCCCGCGGGCTGCAGCCGTCCCGGCCCCGGCGGCGCCGTCCGCGCGCCCCGCCGCTGATAACGCCCTGCCCGGCGCGACGTCACGCGCGGCGGCCGGGCGAACCCCGCGCCTGGCGCCCGCCTCCCCGCGCCGGCCCCTCGGCTGCGAGGCGCGCTCCCCCCGGCGTCCCCCGCGTCTGTCAGGGGCGCCGCGCGCCCCGCGCCGGCCTCCTCCTCCCCGCCCCGCCCCGCCCCCGGCCCGCCCTCGCCCCGCCCCCGGCCCGCCCTCGCCCCGCCCCGCTCTGCCCGCGGGTCCCCTCGTCGCCCCCTTTCCGAGTGGCCCGCACCCGGGTTTCTGCTCGCTCCTCCTTGGTCCTTCCCCGCCCACAGAGCCGGGGGGCGCGCACCCCGCGCGGGCCCAGCCTCCCGTGGCCGCCGGCCTGGCGGCGGGGTCTGCGGAGGGGCGCCGCGGCTGGGCTCCCCCGGAGAACTTTCCGAAACTCCGCCGCCCAGCCGCTGCGTGTCCCCACCGGCTTAACCCTTTCCCCGCGCGCCCCGCGCGCCGCCCCGGGGCCGCCGCAGGTCTCCTCCGCCGTGCCCGGCGAGGTGCCGAGGGCATTCAGTGACATCCTCCCCGGGTTGGGTTTTTTTCACTCCACTCCGTAAAGGCAGGCACTACAAAGCAGCCCGGGGCCGTGTTCTAAAACTGTCCGGCTAAAACCGAGTTTGGGGGCCGGTGGGGTTTCCTTGCGGGAGGCATTGAGGATCCGGCAGCAGGACACCGCTGTCCGGCGAGCGGGTGCATCCTTTCTTTTACGAGCTCCGGGCTCCGGGCTCCGGGGCGCGCGCGCGTGCGCGCTCCGGCCTGGGTGTGAGTGTTTTATTGTTATTTAGTCTGCGCCCAGGAGGGCTCCGACTCTGAAACCAGACTGCTTGCCGAAATTTGAATCCCGTTTCCTGCCTGCACTAGGTGGGCGGGCAAGTTACTTCACCTCTGCATGCCTCTGTTTCCCTGACGGTTAAATGAGCTACTAGCAGGATCCGCCTGCTGGAGGAATGATAATAAAATATGGAATAGTGTAATATGCGTTGGGGGTGTGGGGGGCGTTTACAACGTGGCAGGCACAGAGTAAGGCTTATATGAGTTCTAGCTTTTTCTTTTTTTCTTTTTTTTTCCCCTCTAGAGGGACTATAAATTTTCCCTGCAGTATGGTCATCTCTGGTTGAGACGGGGTCGCAGGGAATTTTTAGTAGGGTAGGGGTCTGGAAATGCCACTTGTCTGTGGGAAAGTACCATATCTATTAAAACACACACACACACACACACACACACACACACACACACTAAAATAAAAATAAAAAACAGGACATCCAAGAGCCTCAGATATTGAATCCAGCAAGTCACAATTTGCTGAAGTTCAGGCAAAGTGTGTAAAGGAGTGCATATTCTCATTATTTCAGATCCTCCCACCTTTGCCCAGCTGTTTACCCCTGCTAAAAATTCTCCATTTCTCCCCTCTGTGTGGGCTTACTTTCCCTCCAAGATCAGTTCACTTCCCTCCTCTGAACTTCAGTTAATTAACAGCATGAATGTCTGGTTCTTACCAAATGCTATTTGTATGGTTATTTACCTAGGTGTGTACATGCATGCCTTGGTACATACGTGTTTATCTGTATCTCTTTTCTCTCCGATTGCATTACAAAAGTTCCCTGGAGGCAGGGACTGTTTTAATACTCTTTTAGTATTACTGTTCTCAGGACAATGCCTTGTAAGCATTCAGCCGATGATTACTAGAAAGAGACTCAAGAAAATGTAGGGTTGTTTTTTTTAATGTTTTTATAGACTTGAGAGAGAGATAAGGGGGAGAGAAAGAAAAAAAATTGATGAGAGAGAAACATCTACTGGTTGCCTCCTGCACGCCCCCTACTGGGGATCGAACCTGCAACCTGGGCTTATGCCCTCACTGGAAATTGAACCACCAGCCTCTTGGTGCATGGGATCACTCTCAACCAACTGAGCCACACCAGCCAGGCTGTACATTGTCTTTTTATTGATGTACTTTCTAACTAAGTAGTACCCTTTTAATCCCTGAAATAAATAGAATCAAGTTGACATTTACAAAAAAAAAAAAAAAAAGCAAGTATTCCACTATCATTCCCCAACCACCTCCCAATGGCTGCCCTCACAGGCATAAGGGGAGCTATGACTACAACCGTGATCATAACTAACAAGATTGTATGTTAGAACTAAAAGTGGAATTATGTTCAGGTGTTCATCAGCTTTTAAAACAAAATCCGTTTTATTCAGGTCACCTGTGCTTTATGCCTGCTGTATGCCAAGCCCTGTACTTGATAATACAGGCGCTAAATTTTTCTCCCGAATTTTAGTGAGGCACCAGAAAATAATGACTGGTCCAAATGCCACTCACCCATGCCCTCTGTCATTCACTGTCTCATTCTACTCATTTCTGGGCGAGCTGCTTGCTTTCTAGTTCTGAATCAGATTCCTTCTGGCCGGGGGGGGGGGGGGGGGGGGGAGGGAGGGAGGGGGTCTATTATTGTGGCCTGTGTTACATCACACATCGACAACTATATTTATATAGTTGGGGGGTGGGGGAAGCTGAAACATGTTTTTGCACACTACTCATAAATCTCGTTCAAGCAGACAGACAAGTTGCTGTTTCTCCAAAACTGCCCACCTTCCCACCCCTCTCCTCACCAAATGCCACTCTTGAGTTGGCTCATTAGTCCAAAGCAAACCATTTGCCATAACAGCTTGTACATCTCCTTGAAAAAGTGTTCCCAACAAGTTTAAATATTAAAATGAATGTATTCAAGTGGCTCTGCCAATAAAATGGTCACAAACAGGGAAAAAAAGGTTATGCTTTCCACAGTATCCATTACACATTAATAAATAATGCTGTTCATTCACACGCCAATTAAAACAAACCCAGGCTGTCAAATGAAAGTCGAAGCGAGGAGCTCAATGCTCTAATTGTTTTTCCAGGAAAGCTCCCAGTGTCGTCAGATTAAGTGTGACTGGGTGGGTTGCCCCTGTTCTCCTCTTCACCCAACAGCCCACTTTTCTCCTCTCCCGCCGAGGTCTCCGGCGGCGTTTCTTCCCTCCCGTCTTTGTTTCGGTTGCAGGTACTGGGAGGCAGAGGAAAGGAATCACCCCCCTCAGTGCTCACCGCTCCTGTTCGTTGCCAACAGGGTCTCGCTTTTCTCTACTGTTTTCACTTTTCCCTCTTGTTTCTTTTTATTTTTTTTAAATATATATTTTTAATTGATATTTTTACAGAGAGAAAGGGAGAGAGATATAGAGCTAGAAACGTCAATGAGAAACATAGACCAGCTGCCTCTTGCACGCCCCCTACCGGGGATGTGCCCGCAGCCAGTGTACATGCCCTTGACTGGAATCGAACCTGGAACCTTTCAGTCCGCAGACTGAGGCTGTACCACTGAGCCAAACCGGTTTCGGCCCTCTTGTTTCTTTTTAAAGCAGTGGCTGTGCTTCTTCCCTAAGGCTACTTTGTGATCTCCTTTCTGGTGTGGCCCAGCCCTCGTTGATTCTTTTGCTCACCCTTCCCTTTGCCCCACCTCTGTCTTCTCAGAAAAACTGCTAACCCACACTCAGGAAAGGCAGCACTAAAGATGGGGTGGGTCTGCCCTCTCCCCCCACTGATCTGGAGAGGAAGATGAAAAGGAGTCTTGACGGGAAGGTATCACAGTTGTGTAGCTTACGCTCAAGGGTATTTCCTGGGCAGAGCCAGGAGAGGAACCTTCTTGGGATCATACAGCCTGACCGGTTTGCCTTTGGGCAGAACAGCCCCCGCCGGCATCCCCAACCAAGTCTGAGTGTCATTCTTCAGATGCCTTATCCAGCGGTGAACTTTCTATTGCAGTCAATTGCACGTTTTGCTGCAGAGCAAAGCAACAAAATCATGCCTTGCAGCTTTTATGGCCAAACAAACACAAATGATGTAATTGGGAAAAGCTGTCTCCGAATGGGGTGGGGTGGGGGGGGGAATAAAGGACAATCCTTTGAGTTGGGGTGATGACCACCATTTGAGGGTCTGGGATCAAAGCTCCAGCCAGACATCAAAGCCCATTTGAATCTGATGCCAGAGGAGCCCCAGTGAATTAAACATCGCGTATACACTAATTATAGCTTGGCCTCACAATCCCGCTTCAGAGAGCACACATAGGGGAAAGAAAGCAGACATTGAAACAAAAGATCAAGAAAAAGGAAAGTTGGTAGCAAGACTGGGCAACAGCATGGCCCTGACCACTTTCAAAATCTTCTGAGGGCAGAGGGGAGAAGGGACTGGCCGCAGACACAGCAAACTCTGGACAATGCCAGTCTTGTTTGCAAGGCTATGTACGAAACAGCTCCTTCCACTCTCACTGACGCGTGAACGGCCAAACGCTCCTTATTCCTAGAAGAAAGGTTATCTTTTAGCTGCTTTAACGTTAGTAAAGAGGTCCCCTGTCACCAGGTTTCTGTTGGAGAAGCAGGAGGTGATTCCGTGAGGTTCGGGGGTCGGTGCTGCAGGAAGCTCAGGCCTGCTCAGAGAGCACACCAGGAGGTCCTTGCATTCTTCATGGTCTTGATTCCTGATGTCCCCACACTCACATCTGTCTGGGAGTGACCTGCATTCTTCATGGTCTTGATTCCTGATGTCCCCGCCGACCTGGGACTTCAGTCCCTCAGCTCTGCCACTTCTGCTGGTCATCTTTACACATGGGAGGGGCAGCATCCTGACCGTGCAAATGCCCTGGCACGCCGTGCCTAGTAGCACCAAGAAACAGGGAATGCTACTTCACCCACAGGCCGAATTTGAAAGTGTCTCCAAAACAGGTGGCCCCTTTAAACGTGTTGCCCTTGCTGGTCCCCATTTACCTGAAACTCTCGGTCTCACGCCCTGGCAAACCATGGCACCGTGGCTTTGATAATGAAGAGAACATGTTCAATCATATTTCTTCACAGATAAACATTCGTGATTTCTTAAAATAACAAAATCTAAATGTATAACCAGAGTATCTTAATAAGAAAAAAATTTTAAGTGAGCCTTCTTATGGCATAAAAACAAATAGATACCATCATCATTATATCACATTACTTTGATTAGTCATTTATTCAGCAGGCATCTGAGCATCCATCTAATATGTGCCAAGAACGGGGGATACAATGGTGAGCAAATCAGACACAGTCCCTACTTCATGGAGGTTAGGTCTGGGAGATAAACTGGCACTAATTAAATAACACATACATATATGTGATAGATAGATAGATAGATAGATAGATATAGATATCTATTTATATATATATATATATATATATATATATATATACAAATACATATACTATATATATTTCTGTCCAAATATATGTATTTCCAGATTAAGAAACAACTACTACATTTTGCAAAATAATATTTTAAAAGCAGATATATTCTGTGATTATACCTAAAACATTATAATCAAATAAAATTACACACACAAAAAGAATTTAATGACCTTGCCCTAGCGAATTGGCTCAGCGGATAGAGCATCAGCCTGCAGACTGAAGGGTCCCGGATTCGGTTCTGGTTAAGGACACATGCCTGGGTTTCTGGTTCGGTCCCCAGTAGGGGGCGTACAGGAGGTAGTCATTGAGAGGTAGTCCCTAGGATATGTAATTCAATTAAGACAACTAATCACCTTACAGATCTATTTCTGACCTTCTTCCTCAGCATACTCTCAGAAAGGAGAAAGAGAACGCATCACTCCAACCCATGATCCTATGAGCCATTTCCCATACGGTTTTACTGATCATTTCTACACCAACAGAGACACGACCGAGGTGATGTTTTTAACATGGCGATTAACATGAAAGCCGCGGCTTCTGCTTTAGGATGGAGGCAACTGGTCCAGTTCTTCCATTTCCTTTGCTCCTTTGAACCGAACCTCTCCGAGGATGCAAGGGGCAGAACCAGAACTCAAAACAAGTTCCCACGTGTAGTTCTGGGCCTGTGTTTGCCCCCCAAGACCCCCAAAGCCACTTTAATTAAGATCCCTGGGGGCCCAGGCATCCCTGTGGAAAGCCCCAATGCCATTATCGCCCAGGGAGCGGCTGAAAGCGCGCTGCTGGCCGAGGCTAGGTGGCCGGCCCCTCGGGGAGCCTTCCTCTAATCCCCGGGGGCCCCCACAGCAGGCCGTGTGAAGAGTAGCACATCCACTTCAAACAGGATTTGGGCCTTGGCTATGTTTGGGCGGCGAGGGCTGGGGGCTGGGTGGTGAGGAGCCTTGGATTCAAAGAGAAGTCCGCTGGGGTGACAGGGGGAGGCTGTGTGCCCGGCCAGCGCCTCTATCTCCATCTCCCTCTGTACCCCAGGGGGCTCTCCCTCCAAAGTGGGGGTTCTTTGAAGTCAGGGAGGACGGTTTTGTCAACAGATGGGACAATTCACTCCTGTTCAGTTTGGTGTGCAGACGGAATTCAAACAAGAGTCGAGGGAGTGTTGCTTCGTGATAAAGAACCCTGCCACGTTGTTACACCCAACTCTTCCCCTGCCAGGCTCTGTGGAACATGTGGCTGATTCAGCCTTGCCTCTGATAGAAGCTGTTTCCACAGGAGAAAACAATCCAATTCTAACATTGCACTTTCAGCACGTGGTGAGAGAGATATACATTCGGGGTCAGGCCAGCCTGGATTTGAACTCCAGGCCCCTGTGTTCACCTTCGTAGACTGATGGACATTGTGAACTCTGACTTCGCTCAGCCTCGTTTGTTCTCGTTTGTAAAAGGGGGCCTATATCTAACCTTAGAGAGAGGTTGTGAAATATCTGGAAATAAAAGTTGGCTACCCCAAAGTCCCAAGTGTTATACATGCACATGCACACCCCGTCTCAGAGAGTGGACATTTAAGGACATTCCTATAAAAATTATCATCAGCCATTGCTTTGACAGTTTTCATATATGACTTTGAAATTTATCGGAAGCACACATAAGAGTATTGTTTTCAGACTACTTTATTGGGTTTTTGAACGATAAGTAGGTCTGAGAGACTGCTGAGGAGTAGTATTGTGGTTTCACCCACTGGCATTGCAGACTGCCAACAGGAAACACAGAATCCTACCCTTAGAAACCAGATGGACATGCCCTGGCTGGGTAGCTCAGTTGGTTGCAGGATTATCGTGATATGCCAAGGTTGCAGGTTCAATTCCCAGTCAGGGCACATACAAGAAACAATGAGTACATAGATAAATGGAACAACGAATCAGTGTTTCTCTCCCTCTCTCAAAACAATCCTACATAATAAAAGCCTAATATGCTAAGTATCTGGTCATCCATTCAACCAATGAAAGCCTAATATGCTAATGATATGCTAAGGTCTTTCAATCTTTCTATGACATGCACTGACCACCAGGGGCAGATGCTTCGACCGGTAGGTTAGCTTGCTGCTGGGGTCCAGCCAATTGGGACTGAGCAAAATGGACCAGAGACCTTGGAGCCCTCCCACAGTCCATCACTGACTGGCCAACCTCCCATGTGCCCTTCCAGCCCCAATCATGCACCAGTGGGGTCCCTCGGCCTGGCCAGCACCCTCTTGCAATCTAGAACCCCTCAGAAGATATTGGAGAGCCAGCTTTGGCCAGATCCCACAGGCCAGGACGACGGACCCCACTGGTGCACTAATTTGTGCACTGGGTCTCAAATAAATAAATAAGAATAAAAACAAAAACCATATGGACCAATAGAGCAATGGGTGTGTTGGAAAGAGCATAAGCTTTCACTCAATTCCTTGAAAAAGTTCTAGTGAATGTAGATGATATGTCACATAGTAAATACTAGAAGATAAATTCTTATTGCCCTTCATCTTTTATCTGAGGATTATTTATGTGAATGAAATTTATTTAGTTCCTTTCCTTTTTTGCAAAGCTTCTTCTGATAGAAAATTTCAAAACACAAAAGTAGAGAAAATGATATAATGAATTTCCATGAACCCATCACTCAGGTTAACAATTATTAGCAGACTAGAGGTTCAGTACACAAAATTGGTGCTCAGGAGGGGGGGCGGTCCCTCAGCCTGGCCTGCACCCTCTCACAGTCTGGGAGCCCTTAAGGGATGTCCAACTGACAGCTTAGGCCTGCTTCCCGCGTGGGGCCTATGCCATCAGTAGGACATCCTTAGTGCTGCCTCAGACGCGGGAGAAGCTCTTGCCATCACCACTGCGCTTGCCAGCCTTGTGCCCAGCTTCTGGCTGAGCGGTGCTCCCCCTGTGGGAGCACACTGACCACCAGGGGGCAGCTCCTGCGTTGAGTGTCTGCCCCTGGTGGTCAGTGTGCATCATAGCAACTGTCACTCTGCCATTCGGTCAATTTATTATATAGGATTATAAGCAAGCCCCATTTAGAAATGAATATTTTGATAATTTGGAGGGACCAGCAGATATAAGAGAGTTGCAGATTAGAGCTGTATTCCTATCATTAGTTGAGCGCTAGACATATAATAAGCACTCAACAAAGGCTAGATATTATTATCATCATTTCCAATTTTTCCCCCTAAATTTATCCAAAAATTTTTGATGAACCATACAGAATACACTTCTCATCCAAAGGGCACAAAGAATTTCCCACAATCCCCCGGGTATATCATGATGTAGGCAGATGAAGTTTCCCTGAAACAAAGCAGTGACGCGATTCTCCCAGCCTCTCAGAACACAACCCCAGTTACCGGTCCTGTGGTTCTGGCTGTTCTTGTGCAACAAGGGCCTTCTCCCTTCTGTCCTCTTGTGGCAGATAAGCTTCCAGGCAGCGCGGGAGAATTAATCAGCCTGGCTCGCAGAGAATGTTCAGAAAAGTTGCCTTTACTGCAGATTGCACAGGATTCAGGGGAGCTGGTCTCCAAATCCTGAGTGATGGATATGGACGAAGCTTTCCCTTTCTAATCTTAGTTCCTTTGTCCCCCACATGTGGGTCAGGCTTCCCCGTGAGTTGGGATGGGGGCAGTGAGATTACACCCAGAGGCTTGCCAGTACCAGCACCAGCCCCTCCGGGGGTGGTATGTGGTTCATGGTTTAATGGTCTCTGTAAAATGGGAGTATTCCAGGAAACAGGTTCTGCAAGGCAGGACAGCCATCACCGATAAGAATGGAGTTTGATACGAATGGAGTTTAGCCGAAACCAGTTTGGCTCAGTGGTAGAGGGTTGGTCTGCGGACTGAAAGGTCCCGGGTTCGATTCTGATCAAGGGCATGTACATTGGCTGCGGGCACATCCCCGGTGGGGGGTGTGCAAGCAGCTGGTCGATGTTTCTCTCATCGACGTTTCTAGCTCTCTATTCTCTCCCTTCCTCTCTGTAAAATATCAATAAAATATATTTTTTTTAAAAAAAGAATGGAGTTTATCGGCAGGTTACTGGCACAGATTCAGATAGCTAGCCCCTCATATGTCTAATTTTCCCCTTCGCTACCTCACCTTCTGAGGTCAGCAGTGAACTCCGTGAGAGCTGGACTCACGCCGGATGCAGCTTTACCTCTTCAGAGTACGTAAGTGGCAGGACTGAGTCATAGACTCAAGAACCAAAACACAACTCGGAAAAGAACCTGGTAAACCAAATTAGCTCGGAAATTAGTTAAAGCATCCCCAACGTCTAGATTGGGTTCCCTTTATTTGCGTTAGAGAGATGTTTTTTCATGAACAACTACATCTACCCTGTTACATAGATTAAAACTAATGACCCCTTTGGCCAGCATTTATAGAAACACCGAAGCCAGTGACATCAAAAACTCAGAAGTCAAGTCCTCGATTAATCACTGCTGCCTCTCTTGTTCAATTAGATTTTAAACTCCTCAAGGGCAAGGACAAATCCTGCTCCATCTTTAACTCTCTCAGGACAAAGCCAGATGCAAAGCAGACGCTCACAAAAATGCTCAAAATGCTTGTCGAATTCCATTGCCTTTCAAAGTAGATTGAGATGGAACCCCCGCATAGGATACCAAAAAAAGACTGACTTTGGAAAATTCTATAAATAGATAGTTTGAAACAAACCAAAATTGGGTGCTTTTCCTGTCGGTTCCATTTTCAGAAACATCTTTTAGGAAAATATGAGGAAACAGGAAAAAGAGGAACGGCTCCATTTCTGAAAAGATAAGAATGAAGTCTGATAAAGACAAAAGGCCTCTGGGAGTCAGGAAAGTTAAAACAAACCCGGGCTGCCCCGCCTGTTTGAAGTTGACGAGAAGCAGAGAAGGACCCGTTGGCTCATTATGGAGCACAAATAGCTTAATCAGCATTTCATCAATGAGGTGACACCGCGGGGCGGCTTAGCCAACTGGCCCTGTGTAAAAAGCCCTGGGTATTTTCCAGGCATTTCCTGAAGGCATTCCTACCTGAGCACATCTGTGTGTGCACACGAGGATGAGGAATTGGCAGGGGGCATCACTAATTCGGGGCTCCTATTTGCTCATTGCTTCCAGTAATGGAATTCCTAAGTAGATTCTTAAACAGCGGTTTCATTTTGAATTGTTATTTTGGGTTTATTCCCTGACGGCCCATAGGACCTCACAGAATCCTAAGCCCCCACAAGGAGTTTAATAAATGTTTCTTGTGCCGAAACCGGTTTGGCTCAGTGGATAGAGCGTCAGCCTGCAGACTGAAGGGTCCCAGGTTCGATTCCGGTCAAGGGCAGGTACCTTGGTTGCGGGCACATCCCCAGTGGGAGGTGTGCAAGAGGCAGCTGATCAATGATTCTCTCTCATTGATGTTTCTAACTCTCTATCCCTCTCTCTTCCTCTCTGTAAGAAATCAATAAAATATATTTATAAATAAATAAATAAATAAATAAATAAATAAATAAATAAAGTTTGTTGAATCGGGGAGGGGAGGGACAAGGGGTACAAGTTGCTAACTTAATATTAAACAAATGCTATTCCCACTCAGGATCTCACTTTGCTGAGTGAGGGCTCTTCTATCTGAAATTGTCCCCTTTCAAAGATGGGCACATGTGAGGCCATTTCTCTGAGCACAAAAAGATTTACATTAAAAACTGTTTAAGCTCCGGCCCGGTAGCTCAGTTGCTTGGAGCACTGTCCTTACAGAGCAGGGCTGTAGGTTCGATCCCCAGTCCGAGCACCTACAAGGAGCAACCAGCGAGCGCATGAATGAGTGGGACAATAAATTGATGTTTTAAAAAAATAAAAATAAGAACTGTTTAAGCCCTGGCTGGTTTTCTCAATGGTTAGGGCGTTGGCCCTCGAGGGCTGAGGGTATCAAATTCGATTTCTGGTCAGGACACATGCGGGCAACAACCAATACCTGTGTCTCTCTCACATCAATGATTCTATCTCTCCCTTTCCATTC
The DNA here is from genome assembly GCA_963924515.1 of Vespertilio murinus. Classification (NCBI taxonomy): domain Eukaryota; kingdom Metazoa; phylum Chordata; class Mammalia; order Chiroptera; family Vespertilionidae; genus Vespertilio; species Vespertilio murinus. The sequence goes on along the minus strand of OZ004704.1, from coordinate 185,178,793 downwards.
TCTCTCTCTCTAAAAAAAAATCAATTGGAAAAAAAAATATCCAGGGTTGAGGATTAACAACAACCCTCCCCCCCCCCCAAAAAAAAAAAAAAACACAAAACTGTTTAAATACCACACCCTTCTTACTGAACACGTACCTGGCAAACCCAAATATCCTGACTGGCCCAAGGCTCTTCCCAGACTTTTCCCAGGAAGCCCACGGCACAGAGGGAGGCGGATGACCTGGTTCTGCCTACAATGGGCATCCTTCATGCGTCCTGCCTGCCCTGCACCTGGTGGATTACACCGGCTTAGAAAAGGCAACACGGGGAGGGGAAAAAGCCCTGACACGCACACCTTTTCTTCCACTTCTAGCTCATTTCCACATCAAAGAATGAAGCTTCTCTGAGTCTATTTGAGAATTACAATGCCTACCACTCTTGTGTATCAAATGTGTCTGCTGACATTGTCCCCACCACATCACCCCTCTCTTGTCTCCCTCTTTCCTCTTTAAAGATACCCCTTCTTCTGAGGACAACGGGGGGGGGGGGAAGGGGCAAAGGAAATGAAAGTGGATCTTCGGCACACCAGCCCTTGTAGGAGAAACACAGACACCTGAGAACTGTTTAGTGTGTGACCCCAGTAGGGACTTAAAAAATAATAAGTATATATATATATATATATATATATATATATATATATATATATACACACATTGATTTCAGAGAGAAGGGGAGAGAGAGAGAGATAGAAACATCAATGATGAGAAAGAATCATCGATCAGCTGCTTCCTGCACGCCTCCACACTGGGGGTCGATCCCGAAATCCGGGCCATGTGCCCTTGACCAGCGTCAAACCTGGGACCCTTCAGTTCACAGGTGGACGGTGGGCGGTCTACCCACCGAGTCAAACCGGCTAGGGCTCCAGCAAGGACTTCCGTCGCTAATACCCCCGAAAGGGGAAGGACGCAGACACGCAGGATCTACGTTCCAAGGCAACACCAGCTAACTGCCTGAATCCTGATCTCCACAAAAAGTCCATCATCTCCTCCAAGGAAGAATAAAATTAGCTCTTTGCCCCACCCACCCACCCCACCCACCCTCCACCCACGCCACCCCAAAGAACAGAACCCCACAGCCAGGTGATTATGTTTCAGTCCTCCGCGCACCCCTCTGCCCTTTGTGTTGGGACCGGGAGCCCATCGGGAGAATGTGAATAATGAGGCTACATTTCCTATGGACCCGGCTGTTGATAAACAAAGCTCTTCCTCCTGGCAAAGGCAACGACATTTAAATTGCTGAAGATGATCGGCCCCAACTCATCTGAATTTCATCGCGGTGCTGCTGCTCCTTCAGGAAATGGGAACCTCGAGAAGTCCCCCCTTCTTTCCCAGACTGCCTCCAGATGTGGCATATAGAAGGATCTTTATATTAAAGTATCACACAGTAGCCGATGCCCTACAATTTCTTCTTCTGTCACCTTAGTCAGAAGTTGAAAAACAAACAAGGGATCAAAGGGGCAAAGCCCTTTAGGTGTGTCTGGGATCAGCTTTAAAAATTACAAAGGCCCTCACCCTGGCATCGGAGCCTCCAGCCACCTTACCCTGACTTACTTTGTCTTTTTCCATCGCGCTTACTACACCCTGCAGTTTGCTTAGTTATCGTGTTCATTGGATCTTTGCCTGGTTCACTGACAATCCCAAGGGCCCAGAACTGTGCCTGACACACTGCTCGCTGAAATACACATTTGTTGAGCGAATGAATGAACAAGTCATCTTGTCAATTCCTATCAGGTCAAAATCTCTAGTCCTCACCAGGAAACTGACATCAATGCCACATGTCCCACTCCGTCTAGGCCACTAACATATCACAAGGATAGTCCCAATGTTATTTCCAAAGACCTTTCACTTTCGCTCATCCCTTTACCCTGCTTCTGTTTCCAAAGTCTCTATTTTTGTCAAGGACAACGCAGTCTACTAGTCCTAACACTAACAAGCTCGTTCTGTTACTCTTGCCTCCTCCTCTTCATTCCTCAGATCACTAACGTATGACATTCCTGAACTTCTTTTTGTATCGCTCCGGCTTGCCCCCCCCCCTCTCTGTTTTCATTGCCCTGGTCCATACAATTATCACCTCCAATAGATTCCTAATTGGTCCCCTCGCCTCTGGTCTCTCCCCCCTACAGGCTGCTTTGCATATCCTAAGCAACGGTTTGATCACCTCAGTCCTCTTCCAAAGCCATCCGCGATCTAGCCCACCTAGCAACCCTGACCTTACTGAGCGGTCAAATGGTCAGGAGTTAAGTTTTAAAGAAACAGAGAGTGTTGCGTCGGTGAAGGAGTTGTGGTACCTAGCGGCGGAGGAAATGAGCAAGAGAGAGGATGCTAGCAGCCAGACCCTGGAGACCGAATTCCTGGGCTAATTGGAGGATAGTTTTATTAACTCAACAATTAGCCACTGGTGCTCACTGTATCTCTAGCAATGTTCAGGGTCCTGGGGGTTCAGAAGAAATATTCATTCCTTGGAATTCTAGGAAACAGCAAAGACCAACAGCAGGCAACCCACAGCCTTGGTGCTCTTGCTTGCCGGCCACTCCTCCTGGCCCCAGACAATAAGCAGTTAGCCAGGCTAGTCATTACCACACCAACTCTTGCTCAAAGCTGCTGCTTCTCAAGACTTGGGCCAAAGCTTAGTTAGGAAAAAAAAGAAAGAAAATGTTGCCTCTGAGTCACGAGTCAGCAAACTTTTTCTGTAAATAGCCAAGTAGTAAATATTTCAGGCTTTGCGAACCTTACAATATCTGCCACAGCTACTCATTCCTGTAGTTGTAACACAAAACAGCTATAGACAACCCTTTAAACAAGTGAGCATAGCTGTGTTCCAATAAAACTTTATTTACAAAAACAGGTATTGGGCAGATTTGGCCATCAGGCCAGAGTTCATTGACCTCTGCTTCAAGATAAGTAGGATATTTGAAATCTTATGCTCAATTATTATTATTGGTTGGTTGTTGTTGTTGTTGTTGTTGTTTTTAAAGAACAGTTTATTGTTTTGAGAGAGAGAGAAAGGGAGAAGGGGGGGGGGGAGAAAGAAATATCAATGTGTGAGCACAACATGGATCAGCTGCCTCCTGCAGGCCCCCTACCCAGGATCCAGCCTGCCAGAATCAAACTGTAACCTTTAAGTGTATGGGACTATGCCCAACCAACTGAGCCACACAGGCCAGGGCTAATGCTCAATTTTCATTGGGGGAGGTAACATGAAAGAACATAAAAACAATGGGCTTTAGAACTCAGGAAAGCTAGACTAGAATCCCAGCTTTACAACAAACCTTGAGCATTAGGAAAATAAAGGACCGTTTTCTAATGCATAGAACGAGAAAGCAGCATGGCGTGGTAGAGTAGGGTCAGACTGGGATTCCAGCTCTGCCCCTTCCTACCATTGTGGTCTTGGGCAGGTTCTTAATCTCTCTGAGCGTCAGTCTCCTCGGCTGTTTTCATGGGGATAAAAAAAAAAAAAAAAATACAACCTTCCTCACCGAGAGGATTAAACGACAACATGCATATTAAGTGCCTGGAACAAAGTGAGCACTCCATGGCTGTTAGCTGTCATTATTTTTATTACTGCGAAGTTTCCCAAGGAGTGGCGATGGAGACGCTAAGTGAAAGGACTTGTTTTCTTACCCCAGAGATTAAAGACAGAGAGAAGTTGTTCTGCTTCTGCCCTCCTGGACCTCCCAAACTTCCTTACACAACGGCAGGAAGCGGAAGTCACCTTGTAAGCCAGCCGCTGCTTTTTGCAGGTGATTGCCTCTAAGTGGCTTTCACATTCTGGAGATTATCATGCATAATGCATTACGCTTATGCCAGGATGAAATTCTTTCCATTGATTTCCCTCCTGCCTCCGCGAAGGGTTCTGTGGGACAGGACTTGGTCTCCAGAGGGGGCTGCTTTTGCTTTTTCTGAATGGCGAACACAAAGAGTTTCTGTCAGACTTAGTGTCTTTAAATCAACGAATGTGATTTTTGTCTCCAATTACAACGAAGTTAAAATTCTCCAATGCACACTGGACTCCCTTCCCTTCCCAGGCCAGACAGTAAGAGTGCCCCAATCTACTCAACACCATCGGGAGACAATAGAGACTGGACTGGACGTGGGGTGTCTCCTCCCAGAGCACCCTGACCTTTGCACAATTGGTGCCAGGACCGAGGAAAGAAAGCAGGTTCCCGAGCCTTACCAACTGTTCTGTCCCAGGGCACTGTGAGCACGGCCTCATTATAATGCACGTGCAACCTTTCCACGTGCGACAGCAATATGTATCACCTTCCACATTGTAGAACACACACCAAGAACCTCTGTCCGTCAAAGTAAAGATGGTTTTTATTGAGTGAGAATCTCTAGGGCCACCTCTGTTGCCTGCTATTTTTTATTAAAATGCATCTCAGCCGGGACTGGTTTGGCTCAGTGGACAGAGCGTCGGCCTGCGGACTGAAGGGTCCCGGGTTCGATTCCGGTCAAGGGCATGTACCTTGGTTGTGGGCACATCCCCAGTAAGGGGTGTGCAAGAGGCAGCTGATGGATGATTCTCTCTCATCGATGTTTCTAACTCTCTATCCCTCTCTCTTCCTCTCTGTGAAAAATCAATAAAATATATTTTAAAAAATAAATAAATAAAATAAAATGCATCTCAGAAACGTTTATGGTTCTTCACAACAAGATCTCTTGAGCCAGGCGTGTGGACTGTCTCCTGGTCTTCTCGTGACTCCTAAGCGCAGCTGCCCTCGCTTTGCCTGCTCAGACTAGCAGGCTGCACTTCGGGTTGTCCCAGACCCGTGGTCGGCAAACTGCAGCTCGAGAGCCACATGTGGCTCTTTGGCCCCTTGAATGTGGCTCTTCCACAAAATACCACAGCCTGGGAGAGTCTGTTTTGAAGAAGTGGCATTAGAAGAAGTTTAAGTTTAAAAAAATGTGTCTCTCAAAAGAAATTTCAATTGTTCTGTTGATATTTGGCTCTATTGACTAAGGAGTTTGCCGACACTGTCCCAGCTGATCCAAGTCATTGTATAGGCAGTGCTCTTTGTTAGAAGCCATCAGCCACTGGGGCAGAGGAAGGCACAGTAATTAATATGCAAACTTGCCTCTTGGTGAACAAACTGGGGTTTGTCTTAGCCATAATTAGCAGGATAAAGACAACATTATGACATTAATTGTTAGCTGACTTTTTTAAAAAATGGCGGTATTCCCCTGCTGTGCCTGAGATGCTGCCGCTTGGTAGGGGGTTCCTTCAGAAATGAATTTTAAGATGCTGAAATACCCTTTTTAATTAAAACGCAAACATTGAAATGAGTTTGTCAATTCAAAAATCATAGTTACCTGGCAACAAATCATCACTGTATAAATTAAAAATTAGTATTTGTACATCAAATACAATAGCAACAAAAACGAGGATCATTCTTTTAAAATAATAATAATGATGAAGGGTAATATTGATTAAGTACTCTGCACCAGACTCTCTGCTAAGCACTTTCCTCATATTATTTCAATGAATCCTCACAGCAGCCAGACCAGGTGGTGCTAATAGCCACATACAGATGTTCCACCAAAGTCTTGGACTGTTTTTTTTGTTGTTGTTTTAACATGGGTTTTTCTAGGTCTGCTCTCTAATTGTGGTGTCTTCAAGATTCCATCTGCAGCTCATATTTCCAGTCTTTTTTGGTTCTCTCTTCTCTAGGAGGTCTACCATTTAGCTGCTTTCGACTGATTATTATTTATCGGCACGCTGATGATGGCCTAAACCAAGCATGTCAAACTCGTGGCCCACAGGGCACATGCAGCCCCCAATGAATATTTTTGCAGCCCAGCCAATACAACAGTATGTGACAAACGTTTTAATACAAATTTTGTAACTTAATTTTTACAATATCCTGCTATACATAATTATTAATAATGAACTACAACATTTGCTAATGACTGATTACTATACACTGAGTGGCCAGATTATTATTATCTCTGAATGCATAATAATCTGGCCATTCAGTGTGAGTGTGTGTGTGTGTGTGTGTGTGTGTGTGTATGTGTATCTCAAACTCTGAACTGCCTCCTAAATTCTAGTCCACAATAGATTCTTATTTCTGTTACCACGCAAAGCCCAGGTTCCTTAGCCTGCTATGACGTAAGCTCTCTCCATAATGTGGCCCTGCTCCTTCCAACTTTTATTTCCCATTTTATTCTCTTGTTATTCAGTTCAGCTCCCATGAGTTAGTGCTTATTGGCAAAGGCACTACATTTGTCCCTGGGAGTGAGGTGGGAAGGAAAAGAGGGGAAAGTGAAATTTTTTATTATTAAGGTATTATATGTGTACATAGTTTACCGGAAAGTGAAATTTTAAAAAGCACCTATTCTCAAGGGAATTTTGGAGAGGATTTAAAGGAAGCAATGATCGAATTCTTAACTAACGACTCTTTGGCAAGAAAGTTCATAAGCATTTTTTTTTTTTTTACTAGAGCAAAAAATATTGTAAACCACACAGGTTTTATTATTTTTACTTTTTTTGTTTTTCAATTATAGTTGACATACAATATTATACTAATTTCAGGTGTAAAACATTATAAAACTCACTAAGTGATCACCCCAATAAGTCTAATGCCCAGCTAATGATTTGACTGCCCTGACTGTAGAGAATTTAGGACTAGGAAACTAGAAACTGTGCCTCTCTTTTGGTAACACAGCCAGTATCTTAAACAAGGAAGATGCCACAAAGCCCTTGGTAATGGTTTTCTTCCAACTTGACTCATATATCCCTGGAAGCTTTTTCTTTCATTCCCAGTCTCAGTTGTCAGCCCTCCACCCCCACCCCCCAAACTCCCCAAAGCCTCTCCCGGCTTCTCACAGGCACAAGAGGATTCCTTCTGATCCCTTCTCACTCCACCCTTCCTTTGATGATGACAATTTGATCTCACACCGTGGTGTAATTACGTGTTTGCCCAACTGTCTTCCCACTAAACTGTGGGCACCCTGAGGTTAGAAAAAGGAACTTTTCCCCTTTGTCTCCCATGCCCAGAACAGTGGCTGGCACCTAGTTGGCACTAGTTGCTCTTTGCAGGCAGCCAGGCAGTGTGAGACCCGCTAACAAAGTTAGCCCACATCTTCAGAGAAGAAATTAACAATTCAAAGCGGAGGCCAGCGGAAAAGAACGCAGGAAAGTAACTGGGGCAAAGCTACCCGTCAGCCCCCAGCCGCCACCCCAGGCTGCCCTGGGCAAGTGATCTCTGAACCGCCAGCCTCTGGCTGAGGACTGAGCGTCATTGCGAGGAAGTCTCAGAGAGATGACTTCATGCACTGATCCGCTCCAGGGCTTTCTGAAACAAAGCACCACCCTGGAGGCTTCTAGAACCTGGCAACCTTGGGCAGGTTTTTCTGGGAAGACGATGAAACAGTGGTGCCACGAAAAGGCAGTGTCCCGGGTCTATCTTAGAAGTCCATGAAAACATGACCTCAAAGGATGTGCACCATTCGCCTGAGCACTGGGAGGCCTCTTTCTGGCAGTCCGTGGCTGCACAGTGCAGGGCCAGAGCCGACCACGGCTGGAGGCAGAAAAAGAAATTACGACTGGAGGAAAAGTATCCCCATGTTTTCAATTTGCCTCCAGCCACTCCCTCCTCCCCCTGTGAGACCTTTTTTCTTTCTTTCTTTTTTTGTTATTATTTTGTGTATGTACCAATATATATATTATTGTTATTAAAATACATCCATTTTTTTTTTGACGAGGGGTTACGAAAATTATAGAAGGGGGTACACATATGTCAAAAGTTTGGGAAACACTGCTGTATAGGAAGACTCAGTACCAGGCCTCGTTCTATTTAATGGAGTCACCTAAATGCCACCCTTCCTCCTCTCTTCGGAGAGGGCCTCTGAATGACTTGCCTCTTCCTTTTGCAAATCTGGGAGGATTTTGGGCCCCACCCCCATTTCCCATCAGGATTGACAGGTTCCTGGGAGAGGTGGCTTAAAACAAACAGCTGGTCAGGGCAACGTAGAATGACTGCCTAAGACTTAGGGTGCACCAAGCAATGCTATGGAGACTGGGGTGCAGGCCAGGAGCAGCCCCATTGCTGCCCAAGTTGTGACCTTTGAGCTTAGAAAGCACAACGCCACAGTGGGCTCCTGCTCCCTTTTGGAATAGGGGTTCCGTGGGGCAGTCAGGACTCCATCTTGGCAGACCCCCCTGTGAGACCTTTTGCCCTCAGTCCCGGAAGACCATCCCAGCATCAGCTATTCTCAGAGGACAGGAAGGTGCCCCAACACACACTCTGTGGGGACAGACAGAAAGGCCTGGGCTGTTCTAGGACTAACACGACAATCCTCCTAAGTCCCCTTCCCCAACCTGACCTCGACACGTGTGCTCTCCAGTCTTCCATATCTTCACTCCAGCTCTTTCTGAGCCTTTTCACAGGGTGCAGGGTCCAATGGGGTGGGGGCTGCAGAGAAGCAAGAGGATTCAGCTCCTGCCTTCCTGCAATAGCAGTCTGAATTCTCTCTCCATTCCTACCCCCTGCACCTAGAACTTCCATTGTTTTGTTTTGAGGTGATCAGAGAATTTCATTTTTTTAAAATATTTTGTGTTTGTTTTGTTTCACTTTGTTTTATATCTATTTTATTGATTTCAGAGAGGAAGGGAGAGGGAAAGAGAGATATAGAAACATCAATGACGAGAGAGAATCACTGATCTGCCGTTTTCAGTACACCTGCTAACGGGGATGGAGCCCACAACCGGGGCATGTGCCCTGGCCAGGAATCAAACTGTGACCTCCTGGTTCATCAGTCAATGCTCAACCCCTGAGCCACACCGGCTGAGCTAGAATTTCACTTAAAAAAAAAAAAGAGTTCGGATGTTTACAGAATAAAAAAGTAACAACCATGGCTCTCACCTCACTCATGAATCAGGCAACCAAGCGTACTGGTCAAGAGCAGGGAATCAGGGCCGTGTAGCCAGAGCAAGATCCTGGATTGGCGAGTTACTTGAGTATGTTTCTCGGTTGTGATTTCCTGCAGCTTCGTTTCTTTGCCTGCAAAATGTGGTTCATGATTCCACCTACCTCAAAGAGTCGATGTGCGGATTAAGTGAGTGAGTACATGTGCAGCACTGAGAACAGGACTGGGAATGATAAGTGTATTTCCTTTCACTCTCACTACAATGTGGCTTCCTCTTGGCCATTTTCTTTATTTCCATATCCCAAGTACCTACAACAATATCTGGCAAGTAGAACGTATTCAATTAATAATGGCTAGAAAGTACTCGATAAGTAATTGTTGAGTGGAATCAATGAATACATTTTGCTACCGACCTTTGTGAGGCTGCGAAGTAGTATCACTTCTAACTGTCCTGCCCTCCTAACAGCTGGTCCCCGGTCCTCTTGTGTCCTGCAGCTTGTCAAGGTGGTGCCTCCACAGAGCATGGCCTGGCCGAAACGGCACCACAATGAGGAGGTTGAGGCAAGTTCCTGGACCAGCTCTATCCCCAGGGTGTCTGTGAAGATCCAAATATGGGACTCAGCCAGGGGTCCGACTGTGAAAGATCCCCGACCAGAGACCAGGTCAACTGGATAGGCTCTCGGAGTCAAGACTTCAGGAGTTATTGTCCAGCCATAAACATGTCCCAAAGAGCCATCAAAAATTATCCTACAAATCTGTAATTTTTATAATATGCTGCTACTCCATGACAACCAATGAGACGTTTTATTACAATTTCACTCAAAGTTTATGAAGCAAAGGGCACTGGTTTGAAAATTTAAGTATTCCTTCAAGGAAAGCACCCCTTGCTCCTCTGAAAACCGTGAAGACCCCTGTGCTCCATGTGACCCCAGGATGGGACGCTCGCCATCGCTGCCCCTCTCCTAGGAAAGAGGCAAGTTGGCAGAACAGCACACTTAAGACTCATTACTGTCACTTCGGTTGAAATTACACGTACTGGCACTCCAATTAGATTGTTTACATAGTAACAATTACTCCAAGAGGGAAGACAGACATGAAAATGAGCACATGCCGTTGACCCGTGAATAATGGAGAAGCCCACGCTGCACGTGGTGTACCCGATGAGCCTTTTATCTGGCATCCATGAAGGCACCAAAGTGAGATGCAAACTACTACTGGTGGTAGGGCACGGATTAGTGAACACAGGGCTAATGGAATTCCTTGTTGGACAAGCCCATGTTAGTCAGACCCAGCAAAGAATCCAGTCTCTTTCCTGTCATGAGCTAAAGTTGACCTATAGGGTTAAGGAAAGGTTTTCCTCCAAGGAACCCTTGAATCACTTTAGAAACTTTCACCATTTTGCTTTGAGAAAACATAGAATTTTCCTTTTTTTAAGATTAGGATCTTGGCATTTCTTCTAAGTTATAGCATTTATTATGCCTAGTGGGTCTTCAACATATCATATACTTAGTCAGCTTTTTATAATACAAAGCTACCTTCCTGCCAGATGTAATCTTGGTTTACCAACTCCGTGGAACTAGTGGCCCAAGGTTTATTCTTTGAACTCAGTGGGACTTTGTTTGGCAATTCGGCCTGACCTAAACAGTTCTGACCCAGGTTTCGTCCACATTTGGAGATTATCAGTCTTCTCTTGACAGATTCCAGTCATGCCCCTGGTTTAGCATGAACTCATCCCAAAGCTAGCTGTTGACTTCCCACCAGCTCTCTGAATCTCTCTCCATCTGTTCTGAATTCTGTCTAGTACATTTTGAATATTCATTCTTTCATTCAATAAACTATAATTGAGCACCAACTAGGGGTCCTGCATCCCATGTGTTTTAGCCCTTTTTTCTAGAGATTTCATGTTTTAAATAAGTATCATTAGCAATTGTTACATAGTAATAAGCCAAGGTGAATTTAGGAGACCACCACGTTTCCAGCTTCTGCCATGCCTTATCTCATGTTATGTGAGAAGCATGTGCAGTAGGCAGAGTTCTCACTTAAATCTATGCTTAAACCTCAAAGACCTTCAGCAACTCTCTGTCTCTCTTCTCCTGACCCTTTCCATGTGCCCATAACTCACTTTAAGGATGCATGCAGGGCACACATTGAAAAAGCAAAGAGCACTGAGATAAAAGGAACCAAAGGCGAATAACTCTTTTGCATCTTAGAGGTTGACAGGAGAAGTTTTTGAAGCCATTGCCCTACTGGCCATCTGCCATACCAGCCAATTGTGCTATGGCCAGTGTCAGAGCCAGAGGGATGCTGGAGTCAAGGAGAAACATGGGACATAGGAACACCCTACTGTAGTGAGAGAAGCTAGAGATGAAGTCTTTACATGAAGGTTTTGTCATGTAATTTAAATCTACAAGTATTTATTTTATCGATAACAAGTGTTTATATTGCAGTAAATCCTTTTGACAGCAATGAATGCAATAGAAATGAAGGAGCATATTTAATGAAAAATTAAGTACTAAAGGTCCAAGAAAGTTGATGATGAATGCCTTTCTCAGACAAAAAGTCTATTGACGTTTGTTATTCTTCACGGGGGTCACAGTGATATCACCAACTACATGCAAGCCAGAGATTAAATCTGCTAAGGAAGCATCAGCATTAATGGTTAATAGTTATTTTAAGAAGATTGTGCTAGAAGAAATGTTAGCCACTAAAGCTCCAAGAGATTCATTTACAGATTGTTCTATGAAGCATGACTTTTTGTTTAAATCAAATAACTGTTCCTCTAAACACATTTCAATATATTTTCAATCCCATGTTTTCTTGTGTACACAGAAAAAGTACAAGAGATGTTATGCGTTGTCGCCATTAATAGAATCACAGTTTAATGCCACCAGTTTTATATGAGTGTCATCATTTACTTCAAATAGGAAATCTTTCAATTGCAACATAGGTTCAATGTTCTTCTACAATTCATGGAATCAAAGTAAAGCTTTTATATGTTCACTAGAGGCCCATTGCACGACATTTGTGCACTTGAGGGGGGTCCCTCAGCCCAGCCTGACTGTGGCAGAGGTGAGAGAGGAGCTCGCCAGCTGTTAGCCTGGCTCAGGCTGAGCAGCACTCCCCCTGTGGGAGCACACTGACCACCAGGAAGCAGCTCCCAGGTTGAGTGTTGGCCCCCTGGTGGTCAGTGTGCATCATAGTGACCAGTCATTCTGCTGTTTGGTCAATTTGCATATTAGCCCTTTATTATATAGGATTCTTTCACACCTGATATAATTGTGAATGCCATTAAAATCTCCATTTAAAAGTTTGACGCTAAAAATAAAATTATTTTTGCCGTGATAATTATGTAAGTTTTGGGGAGGCAGGATGTCATGGTAAAATAATAGTATTCTACAGTTATGGAACAAAAATGTACTAAGAATTAGTATATAGTCACATCTAAACAAACTGTGATATTCTACCAATCAAAATGAAACTACAATTAACAAAATGGACAAATATAATTACACTAGATGCACGACGCATGAAATTCCTTCAAAGGTAAACCCTCGCAGCAATGGCCAATGTGGCCTTCACAGCCCCAGCTGCCTCGATTGCTGCCCCTTGGCCCTCATGGTCCCAGTGCCTTGTAGCCCTGGCTGCCTCATGACCCCATGGCTCTGCCTCCCACCCACTGGTTGTTCCAGAAGGTTGTCCAGAAGGTCAACTGGATGGTTGTCCTACTGTTCGGCTGTTCAGTCTATATGCATATTATGCTTTTATTATGATAGATTATTATAGATATAAATAGTGTTACTGAACTATAAAGCTGATGTTGAACACTCCAAATTATGCCATCTTGGCACTCCATGCTTTCTGTCCTTCCTATCTGATATCTATAAGATTTTACAAATGCTTGAGCCTTAACCCAGGCTGTGTGGCTCAGCTGGTTGAGGGTCATCCCATGAATCAAGAGGTCAAACCAAGAGGTCATCAGTTTGATTCCCCAGTCAGGGTGTGACTGGGTTGCAGGCTCAATCCCTAGTAGGATATGTGCTGGAGGCAGCCGCTGATGTTTCTCTCTTCTTCCCTTTCTCTCTAAAATCAATAAGAACATATATATTTTTACAGAGAGGAATAGAGAGTTAGAAACATCGATGAGAGAGAATCATCAATCAGATGACTCTTGCACACCCCCTACTGGGGATGTGCCCGCAACTAAGGTACATGCCCTTAACTGGAATCGAACCTTGGACCTTTCAGTCCACAAGCCGATGCTCTATCCACTGAACCAAACCGGTTTCAGCAATAAGAACATATATTTTTTTAAAAAATGAAATGCTTGAGCCTTTGAAGAACTATTTTCTATATTGACCTAAGTGCCCATCAATGATACTGAACATTTTTATAGATAAGTTTCCTAAAGTTGGTCTGCATTTTATTCAAAATTAGTTGGAAATATTTAATCAATGTATTTATTGAATGTAATGCCAAGTACTTCAGCTTCTGGAGCTTAATGAAATCATAGTTATTGAAAACAAAGGTTACAAATGAAAGTGTTTTGAAATGTATTCCTATATAAGCAAGAGAGAAAGTGAACAACTTAGAAAGGAGAGTTCAAATGATCCTCAGAGATGATTTGAAATTTTATAATTGTGCTTTGGAATAGCTCATCTAGTAGGAAGTATGTTTTTCTTCTTTTAATCTTCATCTGAGGATGTGTTTTTATTGATTTTTTTAGAGATACAGAAAGGGATGAGAAGGGGGAGAGATAACAGATTTAAATAATTTAAAAGTTTTTCTTTATGAACACTGATATATTTTTATTCTTTAGAAATAATTTCATTTTCAAAAATAGTTTTGAACAGATTTTATGGGTCTGCTTTTAAAATAGGGATCTTTGACTTTGGGATGATTCCATGATGTAAATATAGGATGATTTTTGGGATGATTCCATGATGTAAATATAGGATGATTTTCTTGAACATTAATCTACATTATACTGTCCTGAATGCATGAGAGAGTGGCCAGTGGGTGCTCACTTGCCTCATTCCAGTTCATATCCAGAAAGAGGAAATAGTAGGCAGAATTTAAGATAACCCCCAATAACCCCCAGTGCATATAATTAGGACCTGTAATTTGCTTCTAACCAATAGAGTATGGCAAAACTGATGGGACATCACTCCCATAATTATGTTATGTTATAAAGCAAAAATGGAGAGGTTTTTCAGAGATAATTAAGGTCTATAACCAGTTCACTTTAAATTAATCAAATAGGCCATTATCCTGGGTGGGCCTGACCTAACCAAACAAGCCCTTCCAAAGACAGGCTAGAGTTCAGGGATGCTGGCTTCGCAGAAGCAGGCTGCCATGAATTCTATAGCTGCAAGAAAATGAATCCTGCCAACCACTACATCAACTGGGAGTAGGACCTCGAGCCCCAGATGAGACCCTAGGCCGGATGACAGTTGAATTCCCACTTTGTGAGACTCTGAATAGTGAACCCCGCTAGGCAGCCCCCAGATTCCTGACCCATGAAACTGTAGATCACAACCGTAGGTGGTTTTCAGGCACTAAGTTTCCGGTCACTTGCCACACAGCAATAGGGAACTTAATTGAGAGGGGTACATTAGGGTTGAGGGCCAATTATGGGACCCAACCCTCCAAGGAAGTCATGAGCTAGATGATCATTCAAGCTAACTGAAAATGCTCTTGCCCTAGCATGGGAATGCCTACGTGATAAGAAAATAGGAGTGAGAAAGGCAGGAACAGATTGCTTTTCCAATCTAAAATAAAAACCGCCCCTCATTTGATTGTCATCTGCAGCACACCCATGATCATAGCTGGTTCGCTATGGAAGTTAGACTCCCATTTTGCAGAGCTCAGGGGACACAGAAACACACTCTCAGGGTCATCGATTATCTTGCACAGTATTTATGTGCCTTAGTCAGTGACCCTGGATCCTTTGCAATGTGTTTGAAAGATTGTATTTAGACCCTACTGTGCTCCCATCCAACTCTCCAATCGGCTAGAAAATCTGAAGATATTCTTTCAAAGAGTTAAAGAGAGCAGAGTCCTGAAAAGCACTCTCTGATCACTGACATCCTATCATCCTGATACTCAATTTAAAATGAGATGAAAGAGAAGGGGAAGAAAATTGGGTTCCACGGATGTATGGAAGCCTTAAAATACCTTTAGTCCTGGTTAGCTTTGGCGCTCTGAGGTTGAAGGAATGATATGAATTTATATGAAAGAATCTATTTAAAGCAAATTGCTTTCTTTATGCCTTAGTTCTTGAGAAGCTGTGAATCAATTTTGTCATCAGTTGAATCTCATTTTAAATGCACCAGGGAGCTCGGTAGTTGAAGGAACTCTACAGTAAATCAAAGTAAAGCAAATTAGTTTTTTGTAGTGCATATAATTAGGCAACCTAAGACTTCTGTTCTACTGATGAGAATTTTTGTATGTCAGGACTTTTTATAATGAAGAACTGGTTACCAAAAACTACATCCAATTTGTTCTCATGAAGTGTAGTGCCCGCAGAAACTTCGGCTGGTGTGGGATGGTCCCAGGTGGACTTCCTCCGAAGGGGGGAGTAGGAACACTGAGTGATCTGGAACATTGGACAGATAAGGCTGAGGGGCCATTGAAAGCCTATGTCCACCAGGAGGGCTACAGACCCCAGACGATCCTAAGGGGGAGAGAGGCAGACCTCCAAGCCAGGATGTTAAGGAAAGAAAGCTCAAAGTCTTAGGAGACTGTCTTACATTTGGCAGTCTGACTCCACGGGTTCAAGTCCTGAAGTCCTGGGAGGATTAAGTGCCAGAATGCAATAGAGTCCTTGGTGCTCAGTTAGGTGTTTTGGGGGGATTTTTAGATATATAATTTCAGAGAGGAAGGGAGAGGAGAGAGCGATAGAAAAATCAAAGATAAGAGAGAATCATTGATCAGCTGTCTCCTGCATGCCCCACAGCGGGGATCAAGTTGCAACCAGGGCATGTGCCCTGACTGGGAATAGAACTGTGTCCTCCTGGTTCATAGGTCAACACTCAAGCACTGAGCTATGGCCGGGCGAGCTTAGTACATCTGTAATCATCGGAAGCTGTTTCTGTTTGGCACAACAGAATTGCAGAGGCCCCATTTGCAAAAAAAAAGAAAAAAAGAAAGAAAGAAAAAGAAAGAAAGAAAGAAAGAAAAATAAAAAAATCATGATGGGAAAGAAAAAAAAGATCATGATAGATCATGATGAACACATGCCACCTGAAAAAGTGCTAGTTTCTCCAGCAGGAGCTGCCCCTGGCATTTTCAGTTCAATGACTCCGTACCATTTCTCGTCGTTATCTCATTTAGAATTACAATGAAGAATGTTGGGGATAATTAACCTCCTTCTACGGTGGGTCCCGGAGCCTGTCATTGCAGGCTGGGGGGATTAGGTACCCGCTCTGTCAATCCTGGCATCCAAGCCCAGGCCCCTGGGATACCTGTCACCCAGGCCCCCCCCCTCCCCTTTTCAGGCAGCTCAGTAAATTCCCACCCTCTGCACGGTGACAGCCGCCACTGGCAGCCGTCTCAGGCTCGATAACACCTTCGCAGTCACAGAGCCGCAGCAGCCCCAGAGAACACCCGGCCCTTGTAAAAGCTTAGGCAAGACAGCAGCCATGGGTGGAGCGTCCCTTTAGAACCCAAGATGGTAAATCCTCTTTCCGCGGAGCTGCCCGCCTGGAAGCCCGCGGCCTCCTTTGTTAGGGATTCGGGTCCCCAAAACCTACAATAAAATGCTGCAGGCACGTCAATAAAGGATATAATGAAATCAAATGGGTCTTGTCCCTGACATTTACGTGCCAAGTCTATCCAAGGAGCACACCCAGGGTATCCCTGAGAGCCACACAATGGGTCCTTTTGTGCGGGAGGAGAGGAGATATATGAAGCTGAATTAGGAAGCAATTCCAATTAAAAGGGCCGTGTGTGAGGCTCCGGAGACAATGCAGCCTTTGCTAAGCAGTTACCGTAGCTGTTAGCCGCGTCTGGCTGCCGAGGTGTTTTTATGGTAACGGGCCAAGGCCGGATGGAAAGAGCATAGCGATAGCACCGCCGGGTCCCGGCCTCCGGGTCACACTGCCTCCCGGCCAGCTCCCTCCTGCGTGACCTCGGGGACACCAGCACCTGCCTGATAGCGTTGTGATGAGGACTAGCAGAAATAACGCACACTGAACCACGGAGGGAGCGGCAGGCACAGGCTAAGCACGCTACTGACTGCGGGGGCCTGATGTGGCCCGCACGGAAAGAGAGATGAACGAACCGGTCCTAAGGGGAGGCGGCCAGGGATTGAGAAATATTAGAAATAAAGAGAGAAGACACAGAGATGGATTTTAAGCTGGGAGCTGGGAGGACCGCTGACCTCCCCTGCTGGAGAGGCAGACTGACGACCTCCTGAGCCACACAGCACATCTATTTATACTCCAATCCAACAAGGGGGTTTCACAGAAAAACAAGGAGCCTGGGAGGGCCCAGGGCCCACCCACTCCTTCCTCCTGGACAGACACAAGCCAGGAACTAAGAACATCTCCGCACTCCCAGGGCGGGAGTGCAACTGACATGATTCTGCCAATATCCCGGCCCAGTCAGCAACAATCTAAAGAATGTCCAGGTATCTCCCCATTTGGCCCTCTCCAACAGACCTTAGCTGTGACTGTCCCCATTTCCTCTGAGTTGGCCCCACAGGACAGCGGGCACTGGCCAGCGTCCCCCACGTGCCCAGTGAATGGGACCCTGGAAGGGACCTTCTCCGAGGCCACTGCTACGCGGGGAGGGGAAGGTGGTCCCTCGCTACAAAGGCCCCTTGAAGCCGGGACCACTTTCTTCGTCCGAGAAACGGAGCTCCTTGTGCGAACGCGGGGTCTCTGGGACACACAGAATTAGCTCCCATGTCCTACATACTCTGTTTCATATTCTGTAGCTTTAGAGTCGGGGAGGCGGCAGCTGGCACCTCGGGGGCAGGTTCTCCCCCGGGGCAGATGGTCCGCATTTTTCTCATATTCGTCATGTCATTTATCTTAAGGGGGACCCAGCTTCTTGAAAAGGAGCATGCAGGCTGGGCTGCCTGGTGCCAGCCCAGATCTGCGGCGGAAACCCGGCAGCCTCCCGGCTGTGGGGAGGACCGCCCGTCCGGGGGACTGGGCCGTGGCTGCTTCCCTCTGGCTGGCTCTCCAAACTGCCTCTGGAGCGCCCGTAGCACAGAAGTCGTACCAGAAAGTCTCCGATTTGTAACGTGGGTGTCATTCTTCATTTATCTGATTTTAAATATATATATATTATTGATGCTTCTACAGAGAGGAAGGGAGAAGGATAGAGAGCTAGAAACATCAATAAGAGAGAAACATCGACCAGCTGCCTCCGCACACCCCACTGGGGACATGCCTGCAACCAATGTACATGCCCTTGACCGGAATCGAACCCGGGACCTTTCAGTCCACAGGCCAACGCTCTATCCACTGAGCCAAACCAGTCAGGGCTTCATTTACCTTATTAAAAGGGTAATAAGCCATAACCAGTTTGGCTCAGTGGATGGAGTGTTGGCCTGTGGACTGAAAGGTCCCAGGTTCGATTCTGGTCAAGGGCATGTACCATGGTAGTGTGCACATCCCCAGTGGGGTGTGCAGGAGGCAGCTGATCGATGTTTCTCTCTCATTGATATTTCTAACTCTATCCCTCTCTCTTCCTCTCTGTAAAAAAAAAAAAAAAAAAAAATCAATAAAATATATCTTTTAAAAAAAAGGGTAATAAGCCGAAACCAGTTTCACTGGATAGAGCGTCAGCTTGCGGACTGAAAGGTCCCGGGTTCGATTCCAGTCAAGGGCATGTACTTTGGTTGCAGGCACATCCCCAGTAGGGGGTGTGCAGGAGGCAGCTGATCAATGATTCTCTCTCATCGATGTTTCTAACTCTCTCTTCCTCTCTGTAAAAAAATCAATAAAATATATCTTTAAATAGAAAAGGGTAATAACTTTCGATTGGGAACATGGGCTGGGGGGAGTCTAAAACGGTGAAACGATGGCATATAGGAGAAATTCAAAACCCATTCCAACTTGAGAATAAGAAAGCACTGGAGGTTCTGACTGACAGGGACCTCCCGTTTCCTGGAAACAAAGGAGCGAGCAGCGTGGTCCCCGCTCCACTCAGCCCCTCCACCTGGGTGCTCTTTTCACACACGCTCTTATTGTTGGGAGACGTAAATGGGCCTGAACCGCGGTGCCTCTCCCAGGAGGAAGCCCTGAGGAGCAACGGCATGAAGCCGTCAGTCTTGTGGTGACATTTTAAAACCAGTCACGAGGAAGGGAGAGGGGTAGGCGAGGGGGGAGGCGACAAAAGGGGCTTTATTTCCACTTGTAATATTGGGTTTCTTTTAAGAAGGGGGTGGGGGAAGGCCTACAGCCATTATGGCACAAGGTCAATATTTGTTAAGTCTGGGCGGTGCGTCGCAGGTCCCGGTTATGTCCCTCTCCCCTTGGCTGTATGTTTAGAAGTGTTTCAACCTCGCTTTAAATAATTGTGTAGATTTCGAAGGAAAAGCAACAGAGGATCTGGCAACGAAGAAGAGAGAAGTCTTGGCTCAGAGCGGTGCAATGGAAAGCAAACAAAATGAGTGAGGAGCAGCTCAAGGCTCCCTGGAAGCAGAGGCCAGAGCCTGGAAGGTGCGGCCGCCACAGGAAAGCCCGCGCCTTTGATGCGGCCAGATCTGCTCCCGTGTAAGGAACAGGAGCTGGGACGGTGCCCGCGCCAAGGGGCAGGCACACTGCCCCCGAACTCGCCGGCAGCACTTGACACGGAGCGCACTTCTTTCCCCCCCTGAAGTTTTAAACGATCTAACAAATATGCAGCAACAAGGAACAGGGGTTTGTATACCAGCCACGTCAGACAAGGTGACGACATGGGAAGTCACTTTGAAAACACTCTCTTCTAAAAGCATAGGCTGGGCCGAAACCGGTTTGGCTCATGGTAGAGCGTCAGCCTGCGGACTCGGTCCCGGGTTCGATTCCGGTCAAGGGCATGTACATTGGTTGTGGGCACATCCCCAGTAGGGGGTGTGCAAGAGGCAGCTGGTCGATGTTTCTCTCTCATCAACATTTCTAATTCTCTATCCCTCTCAATTCCTCTCTGTGTAAAATCAATAAAGTATATATTAAAAAAGAAAAGAAAAAAAAAGAAAAGGTGCAGTCAGAATACAGACCCGGAATTGAATGGTTATGTTTCTTCATCAAGGAAGAAAGGAAAAAAATCAAAACAAAGAGGAAAAACCCAGACACGGTGAATGAATCCACTGTTCAACCCAATCATGCGAGTGCCCCCCAAAGCGGGGAGGGGGGAGACAGAAGGGGTGGGGGCTTACCGAGCCCACGTGAGGCCCGCTGCCCACCCTGCCCGGTGGTGGAAGGCGGATTGTAAACCTTTTCCCTGCACGGAAGGCGGCTGCCATGGTGAGGAAAATGACATCTGAAAAGCCATCAAGAATTGATGGCGGGGACAAGTCGTTTGAGACCGTTAGGTCCTTTAGCTGCGATAAAAATTTCAGTAGAGCTGGCAAGATAAAAATTAACACCGTAAATCATCTTTGTTCATGAAAAAGGACTTTGTTCATGAAAACTCCAGTGTTTCTTTGACACAGTAAAGGATACTGTCTCAAATCAGACTTTCCCCTCTTCCCAAAACTGACCATATCAGAAGAGATTGCAGTTAAGCAAAATTTCCTCTGGTGTGGGGCTGTGCTTGGCATCTTCTCCATAGCCACGGCCCTAACTCGGATTGTAAGTGAATAAGAAAGGAAACTGTTGCCGAGACCGGTTTGGCTCAGTGGTAGAGCGTCGGTCTGCGGACTGAAGGGGCCCAGGTTCGATTCCGGTCAGGGGCATGTACATTGGTTGCGGGCACATCCCCAGTAGGGGGTGTGCAAGAGGCAGCTGGTCGATGTTTCTCTCTCATCGACATTTCTAGCTCTCTATTCTATCCCTTCTTCTCTGTGAAATATCAATAAAATATATTTTTTTAAAAAAAAAAGAAGAAAGGAAACTGTTGCTATTTGAACCCACAGTTATATTCTCAGCAGACTGACTCTGAGAAGACAAACTGTGGGAAGAGCCAAACACCACATACATGTGTTCAGGCTACACAGACCTAACATGCCTCGCCCTTCCAAGTTACCAGAAACACCTAGAAAACGTTTTTGCTATTTTTTTTTCTGATGCTAAGTCACTTAAAAGACCATATTAAAACAAAAATGGAGGGATGTTTGTTAGGAGGTTTTGGTTTGCAAGTAAGAGAAATCAATTTAAGTTAGAGAACACTCCCAAGGGGGAATCCTATATAATAAAAGCCTAGTATGCTAATTGTCTGGGCATCCAATGACCAGTAGACTGTTCAACCAATCAAAGTATAATATGCAAAGGCCGCTCAACTCCTCGCTATGATGTGCACTGACCACCAGGGGATAGACAGTTAACCGTTTGACCAGTTGCTATAACATGCACTGACCACTAAGGGCAGATGCTCTGACCCCAGATGCTGCTGAGGTCTGGCCAATCAGGACTGAGCGAGATGGGCTGGACATTCCTGGAGCCCTCCCGCATTCCCTTCCCGGATGGTCAATCTCCCATGTTCCTCTCCAGCTGGCTGGCCCCAATCAGGCCCAATCAGGACTGGGTGAGCCGGGGCCGTCATGCCCTGGAGCTCTCCTGCTGTCCCTCCCCAGCCCTGATCATGCACCACTGGGGTCCCTTGGCCTGTGCCCTCTCACAATCCGGGGCCCCTCAGGGGATGTCAGAGAGGGGTTTCGGCCTGATCCCACAAGTCATTCCCCTCAGGAGGGCACCAGACACATTGCTCACAGCTGGTGAGCGCTGCTGCAGTGGCATGAGCCTCTCCCAATTGGGACTGATTGGGTGCAAGCCCGCGGCAGGTGCAGTGAAGCTGGAATGAGTGGGAGCGGAAGGTAGGAGCTGCAAGTGGCGTTGGACTGCAGCTTTTGGCCCAATCCTTGCAGGTTATCCCAAGGGACTCCACCCGTGCATGAATTCGCGGACCAGGCCTCTAGTCCTATATAATAAAAGGCTAATCTGCAAACAGACTGAATGGCAGAATGACCAGTCACTATGACATGCACTGACCACCAGGGGGCAGATACTCAATGCAAGAGCTGCCTGCTGGTGGTCACAGGGGGCGCACTGCTCAGCCAGAAGGTGGGCTCATGGCTGGTGAGCACAGCAGTGGTGGAGGAAGCTTCTCCTGCCTCCGCGGCAGTGCTAAAGATATCTGACACAGAGAGGGCCTAAGCCAGCAGTCAGACATCCCCTGAGGGCTCCCGGACAATGAGATGATGCAGGCCAGGCTGAGGGACCCTCTTGAGTGCACAAATTTTGTGCACCGGGTCTCTAGTGTATTATAAGGAGCCCCCCAGACCCAAAGGACAAGAGTACATGAGACCTCAGGAGGGGCCGATCTTAGGGAATCTTCTGTCCCCTCTCTCTGATCACTGTGTCTCTCTGATAAATGACCTCATCTTCTTAGAAGGGCTTTCTTAGCTACTCAGTCCCCATGATGAATAGGAAATGGGCATGAAGAGCTTGCAAGTTCACAACTTGTATAGTACCCGTCACCACAATTGCTGGCTTGTGCTCTCACTTGCTCCCTCTCACACACACTATTGTCTTGGGTGGTCCTCTCACTCATCTCCATGGTGTAGGAATGCTCACTCTTCCAGCTTAAATCAGGTGTCCATGGCCAGCAGGGCCAAATCACGCAGCTGCCAAGAGCAAAGTCATCAGTCTCCAGAGAAGAGGGAGATGGCCAATGGCATATGAATTTCACCGCACATATGTTATGGAGTAGAATGCCTTCATGCAAAAATATTTTTAACACCATCTCTGTGCCTGACACTCTTCTAGGTTCAAGAGAGATAACACTGAACACACAGAGAGTTCTTCTCTCAGGAAGCTTATATTCCACAGAGGGGGAAACAATAAGCAAATGCTCAGTAAACACCTAATGTAGCAGATGGTTATAAGTGCAGTGAACGGAGATACTGGTGTCCTGGTGAATGTTTACAGCCAGCTTTCTGGAAGGCATTTGACGATTCCTGTGGTGTAAATACTTCCACCATGGTCATTTCCAAGCGATCAGTATGATGTCACTGAGCAAGGAATGGGAGGAGAGGTGCAGTAGTACACTGTTGAAGGACAACCCCGCCATTCAGATACAAGACATAAATAACCTCAAGAGCACAGATAAAAGTAAAACATAGTCAAGGAACTAGGAAGTTAAAAGTTTTGAGGACTTATTAACCTTTGGGTTTTTAAAATTTGAGTTGAGAGAGAGAGAGAAACAACATCGATTTGCTGTTCCACTTATGTATGCTTTCATTAGTTGATTTTTGCATGTGCCCGGCCTGGGGATTGAACCTGAAACCTTGGTATATAAAGACAACGCTCTAACCAACTGAGTCGCCCAGCCAGGGCCACCTTGGTTTTTAATATAATTAATTATAAGTTCAATTATTCACTTTTGAATGATAGCTTTGTTTAATAACTGGCCCACAAAATTCCTGAAAAATTTAACCATCAGCTCTCACAAGCCAAGATGAGCCAGATGCAAGATACCCCTGGCAGGAAAGGACATAAGGCAGGTTGAGGGTTGGCGCTGTCTGTTGGTATGTAGCAGCCCCTTCTAGATGCAGTGGTTTGGAACATGAATTGTTCTCTTTTACCTCACAGTTTTGTGGGCCAGACATCCTGGCAGGGCTCCGCTGGGCCATCCTTTTCTCTACTCAGTGACTTCAGCTGCCAGATGGGCCAGGATGGCATTGAGAGGCCGGGATGGCACTGCTGACACGCCCGGAGTCTCGGTGGGGTGAGTAGCTGGGCTCCGCAGGCACTGTTGGCAGAAGCGCCCACCCATGGCCACCTCAGCATGGTGGCCTCAAGGAACCCAGTCCAGGACTCCCAGAGAAATTGTTCTGAGAGGCAGGGAGCAGAAGTTGCCAGTCTTTTAAGGCCGGAGCCTGGAAACGGTCCCAGCACCACATCTGCCCTATTCATTGCTCAAAGCAACCACAGGACCTGCCTACATGTAAGTGGACAGAGACCCTGTCTCCTGACAGGAGGAGTATCAAAGAAGCTGTGGCCATCTGTAATCCACAGACAGAGCCTGGTAGTGGTGAAGGAGCTGTGCTATTTTAAATATGGTGGTTGGGGAAGACTTTTTTTTTTTAAGGTACTTTTTTTAATCCCCTGGAAATTAAAGGCAGTAAGGAGACAGCCATGTGGACCAATAAAATGTGCATGTAGTTTTTGAATCCATCTTTTGGCAGCTATTTCAGACTAAGCCCTCATACCCACTCTGCTGTACAGGGACCTGAATGAAAATGTTTGCAAAGCACCAATTAGACCAACGTCTTCCTTCCCCGGGTGGGGGACATGGAAGCCCCCCAAAACTCAGGTGCCTGTTCCCAGGCACCAAGCGACCCAGCGAGCTGGTGGCAGGCTGTGACTTAGCCCAGCTCTCCTCCCCAGAGCTCCTCGTTAAGAAATCCAGTGCTTTTTCTACAACCCTTTGGCTCTTCTTATTTCTACAACATTCTTTCTGAAGTCGGTGTTATCACATGATCTAGCATTGGACACCTTTGTACCTTCAACTACACATCTTATCTAATAAAAGAATAATATGCAAACTGACCATCACTCCAACACACAAGATGGCTGCCCCCATGTGGTCAAAGATCCTGCCCCCATGTGGGCACAAGATGGCCGCCACAAGATGGCCAGCATGGGAGGGCAGTTGGGAGGCACCAGGCCTGCAAGGGAGGGCAGTTGGGGGCAATCAAGCCTGCAGGAAAGGGCAATTGGGGGGACCAGGCCTACAGGGGAGGGCAGTTAGGGGCAAACAGGCTGGTAGGGGAGCAGTTAGGCATCAGTTAGGCTGGCAGAGGAGTGGTTAGGGGGTGATCAGGCTGGCAGGCAGAAGCAGTTAGGGGCAATCAGGAAAGCAGGCAGGTGAGTAATTGGGAACCAGCAGTCCTGGATTGTGAGAGGGATGTCTGACTGCCCAGTTAGGCCTGACCCCACCCCTGCATGAATTTCGTGCACCAGACCTCTAGTATTTTATAACATCAGTGAGAATGTACATTCCTAGAGGAGAGACACATGAACTTGTTCTTCTTCAAGGCCTCTGTGTACAGCTGTGCAGTTCAGACACTGGTTGGGAAGGCGGTTGAACTGGGAGGGGATTAAACACTGCACGTGGTCTTCCAGGCTGCCTGCGTGGGGCAGGGCTGCACGGCCCATGAGGAGCGGGCCTCTTTCCCCTCTCACTACACAGGGCAGCGAGGGGTAGGCCTGCACGTCTTCACAAAGTGCACATTGTGTAATGTGGTGCTGGGCATGCAGAAGAGGATCCCGGGCCGGTGTATGAGTGTGAGTGTGTGTGTGTGTGTGTGTGTGTGTGTGGTCGTAGAAGGAGGGGAACTGCTCATTAATGGCATTCGGATTCGCCCCAAAATGCTCTTCTAGGAATGCTCTGATTATCTGCTGCTGTGTAACAAACCATCCCAAATGTAGGAGAATAAAACAGTCATTTGACTGTGCTCGCAGGTTCAGTGGGCCAGGAATTTGGCTGGGGCGCCGCAGGGATGAATTGTGGCTGTTGCATGACGTCTGGGGCCTCGGCGGGAAGACCCCTTGTGGGGCTAGAACCGGCTGCAGGCTTCTCCGCTCCGTGTCCTGTGCCTCGCCTGAAGCAACCCAAAGGCCAGCCTCTACAGACTGTCAACGGGAGCACACCCGTGTGTGCTCTCTCTGTGCTGCAGGCCCCAAAGCGTGGCACTGGCTCTGAGAGAGAGCCCCTCAGGAGGCGGGCCCACGGAGCAGAGGGCAGCCTCCACCCAGGAGGCCCCGGCATCACCTCCACGGCCTGTCCCCGGCTGTAAGTGAGCACCGTGGCCAGCTTACACCCAAGGGCAGGGCAACGGGACCCTGTCTCTTGATGGCAACCGCAGAAGAGCATGTGGGATAAGGGACACTGTGGCCACCTTTGGAAAATACAACCTGTCACAGGGCATATCTCTTCACTGACCCAGTACCACAAAGAGGTGGAGCGGCAGCGGAGGGAGTGAGCCTCCCCCACATCCCCCACGATGCTCACGGCGAACGGCCTTTGGGGCAAGGCCGAGGAGCGCTGCTTGCTGAGGCCAGCACCTGAGTCCCCAGGAGCCGCTGTCTTTTAAG
Organism: Vespertilio murinus; assembly: GCA_963924515.1. NCBI lineage: Eukaryota > Metazoa > Chordata > Mammalia > Chiroptera > Vespertilionidae > Vespertilio > Vespertilio murinus. The sequence goes on along the minus strand of OZ004704.1, from coordinate 185,152,636 downwards.
TCTGAGGTCGGGGGTGTGGGGGGTGAGCTCAGCAGCAGCGACGTGGGCAGCTGCACAAACGCACCAGCTGCTTTCGCCCTCCGCCTGGGCGGTGGTGCCGCCACGCAATTCTGCAGACCAGCCTGACAGCTGGAGGGTTTGCCTCCTTTTCAATGTGTGGGCCACCAACTCACTGAGGAAGTGACCAGGGCTGGTGCCAGGGCCAGATGTTCTTAACAGATGTGCAAAGAAGGCAGCTCCCTTATTACATCTTTGCAAGTCGTCTGATGCTGCAGGATGCCTTTTTTTAGTCCAGTGCAGGGTTGGTCTCCCCTGGCAAAGCAACTGTAGCTATTCCCTCTATTTCCGTCCACATGTAATAACCAGCCACGAGCTCAGACCCCATTTCTTCTTAACTAATTGGGTGGCCTTCTGCAGCTGGGCTACGAAACCAAGGGAAGTTTCAAATTGAAGAGACACACATATGTAATTTGCTTAATTTCTGAAATGCATCCCTCCCATCCCACCCTATGCCACTGTCCCTCCCCATTAATATAAGACGTACTTAGTTGGCATAAGTAAGAGAGTGAGAAGAAGTCGCCGGTCAAATTACCAGGACGTTATAATGACCTCTTTCTAGTTCGACCCCATTACCTCTGTCTCGGACTTCACGCTTGGGTGATTTGGGGGAAAGTTTAGTAAGCATGCCATTCAGCCACAGACTATCGCCCCATCCTAAACACCAAGCCCACCCCACCTCTGACCAGGTTTTTCTCCAGTTGTGCCGTCTGAGAAGTGAGCTGTCGCCACAGCAGACCTCATGTGCTCAGCAGTGGGGGAAAGTGCTCACCAGCAGAAGAAACGCCCCAGCATTCTTCCCTCCACCCCGCGAGTTAGGTGCTTCTATTATTCAGCTTCCACATAAAGTGTCCCTGTTTAAAGTCTGCGTTTAGCTCCATTGCCCACTAACACCTGTTAAAAGGAGAAAGCACTCTAATGCCTTCCTGTTACCCCACTCTCCCCAGCCCTATGCCCACCCTTGTGGACATAAGATGGCCACTACAAGATGGTCAGCTGGAGAGGGCAGTTGGGAGGCACCAGGCCTGCAAGGAAGGGCAGTTGGAGGCGATCAACCCTGCAGGGGAAGGCAGTTAGGGGTGACCAGGCTGGCAGAGGAAGGAAGTTGGGGACAAACAGGCTGGCAGGGGAGCAGTTAGACATCAATCAGGCTGGCATGAGAGTGGTTAGGGGGTGATCAGGCTGGCAGGCAGAAGTGGTTAGGAGAAACCAGGAAGGCAGGCAGGCGGGCAGTTGGGAGCCAACAATGCTGGATTGTGAAAGGGATGTTTCAGATTGGAGAAGGTGCAGGCTGGGCTGAGGGACACCACCCCCGCCCCACTGCACAAACTTCATGCACTGGGCCTCTAGTATTCAATATTACACAAATTAAGTAATATTGTATGTCACATGTAATTTACAGTATATTTATTATATATTATATTCTAAAAGGGTAATATCCAAATCGACCAAATAGTGGAACAACCAGTCGCTATGATGTGCACTGACCACCAGGGGGCAGACACTCAATGCAGGAGTTCCCCCTAGCGGTCAGTGCGCTCCCACAGGAGTTCCACTCAGCCACAAGCCAGGCTGACGGCTAGTGAGTGCAGCAGCCCTCCTCCGCTGTGCTAAGAATGTCTAACTGCTGCTTAGGCCCGCTCCCCAAGTGCATGAATGTTGTGCACCAGGCCTCTAGTTTTATATAAAGTCATGTAGTATATTCTCGTGTCAATGGTTCACTCCTTTTCACTGCTTAGCACCATTCCATTGAATGGCTAGATCACATTTTGCTTATCCATTCATCTGCTGATGGACATTTGGGTTTTCTCCAGTTTGGGGATATTAGAAACAAAGCTGCTAGGAACATTCATGTGCAACTTTTCATGTGAACTTATGATTTCATTTGAGAAAATGTCTAGGAGTCAAATGACTAGTTCCTATGACAGTGTATGTTTAACTTAAAAAAATTTTTTTTTCAATTACAGTTTACATTCAGTATTATTTTGTATTAGTTTCAGGTGTTTCACTTTTTAAGAAGCAGCCAAAATGGTGATATCGGTTTACATCGTCACCAGCAGGGGGTAGGAGTTATATGTCTTTGTCAGTATTGGTGTGATCAATCTTTATATTTTTCACTCATCAAATGTATGTGAAGTGGTTTTAATATATGTGAATTGGTGTGATCAATCTTTAATTGTTCACTTATCAAATATATGTCGTTATGGTTTTAATTTGCATCGCCCTGATGGCTAATGATGTTGATCATTTCTCTAGGACAGTGTTTCCCAAACTTCTCTCATGATGAGAATCACCTGGTGGAGTTGTTAAAATACAGATCCCTGAATCACAACTAAGAAGTGCTAAAATTAAGCTTAGAGCACTAGTTAAGTATACAATTTTATTTTAACAACTCCACCAGGGATTCTCATCATGAGAGAAGTTTGGGAAACACTGCTCTAGGAGTTTATTGGCCATTCATAGATCTTATTTTGTGAACTATCTTTTCAGTTATTTTGCCGTTTCTAATTAGATTTTGTCTTCTTTTTAAAAAATATATATTTTATTGATTTTTTTACAGAGAGGGATAGAGTATTAGAAACATCGATTAGCTGCCTCTTGCACACCCCTACTGGAGATGTGCCCGCAACCAAGGTACATGCCCTTGACCGGAATCAAATCCAGGACCCTTCAGTCCACAGGCCAATGCTCTATCTCCTGAGCCAAACCAGTCTTGGCAGATTTTGTCTTCTTGTTATGGAATTTTAAGAGTTATTTATATATGTTGAGTATAAGAACTTTGTCTGTATATGTGTTACATACCATATCAGGATGGCTCCTCACCATGTCTGCTCAGGCTGTCATAGCCTCCCAGAAAGTGTTTTATTCACCTGTCTGGAACCCACGCTGGGAAGGCTGGAACAGCTAGGACTGGGCAGGTGTCTCTCGTCATGCCCCCTCCGCTGTGGCTAGCCTGGGCTTCCTCACAGCACGGTGCGTTCAGAGTAGTTAGTCCTTTTAGGTGGTGGTGAGATTCACCTGGAACAAAGGTTCTGGGAGACCAAGGCAGAAGCTACAAGGCCCACGCCTGGGGCTTCTTAAACGCAACTGAATACTCAGATGCACAAACCACAGTCAGCCACACATGGCTCTCCCTGGGCTCTTCTCCGCGGTGTTCCAGGGCTCAGGGCAGAAGGAGACCACGTGATCCTCCCTGGCTTGGCGGCTTCACGCTCCATAGGAGCTATCTCTCTCTCTCTCTTTTTTTTAAAAAAAAAAATATTTTATTGACATTTTTTATAGAGAGGAAGGGAGAGAGATAGAGAGCTAGAAACGTCGACGAGAGAGAAACATCGACCAGCCGCCTCCTACACACCCCCTACCGGGGATGTGCCTGCAACCAATGTACATGCCCTTGACCGGAATCGAACCCGGGACCTTTCAGTCCGCAGACCGATGCTCTACCACTGAGCCAAACCGGTTTCAGCAGGAGCTATATCTCTTATAATAACTCCATACACCCATTTTTTTCAAGAGTCGCTGCTCTCAGGTAAGCCCAAAGCTACGGCTTCCTCTCAGTGTTTCATCCTCACAGGCCAGACACACTGTGCCCCAAGGGGTCATGTTTGCCCGAAGTTGCTGTCCCTCGTAATGACACACTGGTCACAGCACCTCTGGCAGGTGGCCAGAGGAAACAGAGGGCGAATGTTATGGACGGTAAAATTCTCAAGAAGAATGAGAAAGTGCTTTGTAAAACCCTTTACCACAGTGGGCCAGAGGAGGCGGGACCCTGGCCCGGAGACGCCTAGCCTCACCGAAGATGCCCATGTGCCAGGCATGGCCCAGAAGCAGGCACCCTGGACATAAAACGACAGGGCATCCCGCTGGTGGTCAAACAGACGGTGTCGCCAGCCCCTGGCTGTCCCACTGACTGCTGAATCTACCCAGAAATTACAGTGAAAAATCCGAGGAACCTCTCCATTCCTCAGGTGAGAACAGCGGTCAGAACTCATTCATGTCACTCCTGAGAGGGAAGCGGCGGCATTTGCAGACCCGGCAGAAGAGAAAAGATAGATTAACAACAGCACCAGGCGTGCATCGAACTGCTCCTCCTCGGGGCCCTCGGCAATCACAAGCCATTTAACTGCTGTTTGCCAAGCATTATCTGCTCATTCCCCGGGCAAACAACCTCCGCGTTAGGAGGGAATCCTAATCCCAACCTATTTGCCATGTAGCACATTGCTTTCCCAAGACATGGGATTATTAGGAGTTGTTCTTTTAAAAGGATTAATGAGGAATGCATAGTTTGAAATAACGGAATGCAAGAACCACTTTTAAGATGTATTATGTCAAGGATGTTTTTTTCTTTTAGAAAATTTCTCTTAATTAGAGAACTCATTGCAAGGAAAGATTCAAACGACACATTTATTTATTTATTTTTAACTATATTTTATTGCTATTTCACAGAGAGGAAGGGAGAGAGATAGAGAGCCAGGAACGTCAATGAGAGAGAAACATCGACCAGCTACCTCTTGCACACCCCCCCACCGGGGATGTGCCCGAAACCAATGTACATGCCCAAGACCGAAATCGAACCCGGGACCTCCCAGTCCGAAGACCGAAGATCCACCACTGAGCCAAACCGGTTCCGGCCAAACAATACATCTAAAGTGGAAGTCCTCCTGGGCCCCTCCCCGCCCAGCTCCCCTCGGCGGCGATGAGCAGGATGCCGGTCTGCGGAGCCTCCTTCCTGCTCCTTAGCTCCACGTTTATGATTAATGTTCTGAAGTGCGGTTGAGCAGCATGGATTTGCACTCCGTGGGTCCTCTCACAGGTGGATATTGTTCAATAAATACCATTGGCCTTTTGTATCTGCTGATTTCACATCTGCAGGCTCAACCAATTGTGGGTCAACAACAGTATTTTCCAGGTTCGATCCACACCGGCTGCAGAGTCAAAAGTTACACGTGTGTGGGGGTGGGCATCCCTGACTCCGAGTTGTTCAAGGGCCAAACTGTGCTGCTTTGGGCTCTCTGTAAACTCGGTGTAGTGCACATGCCGGCTAAGACCAGAAGACCAGAGACTGGGTGGCTTAAGCAATGCAAACCTATTTCCCACTATTCCGGAGTCTGGGAGTCCAAGGTCAGGGTGGCAGCACAGTCGGGTCCAGGTGAAAGTCCTCTGTCAGGTTATGTCCTCACTCCGCTTTCTTTGGCGCAAACACACTCACACAGAGACAGAGAAAGAGAGAAATCCCTTGTCTCTCCTCTTTTTTATGAGGGCTCTAATCCCTTCATAAAGACCCACTTTCATGGTCTAATCTACCCCTAATTATCCTCCCCCTTCCCCCCCCCCCCAAGCATGAGTATTTCCCTATTACTATCCTCTCTGGGGATTAGAATTTCAACATATGAATTTGGGGGCAACCCTCACACACAGTCTATACCAGTACAGATTCCACATTTCCTTGGAAACCATGAGGCGTATACCGAGAGCCCTTCAGAAAGTGCATCACCAGGAAATGTTAATCGTTTCACAATGAGCTGCACACGTGTTAGAGGAGCCCAGCGCGTGTCACTTTCCCTCCAGACGCAGGAGCTGCACGGGACCGGGAGCCTCGCTGGGCAAACACTCCGGGAATCCCCCCCTCCACACACACACACACACACACACACACACACACACACACACACACACGTCCCAGAGGACCGGCCTTTCCAGGTGGTGCAGCCCGGCTGCGGCGCACAGAGGAAAGCATTCAGCCAAGTCAGCGCTGCGGTGGGCACCGCTCCAGGGCACCGCCCTCTGCCCGCCCCCCAAGTTTCCATCCCCCCCCCGCCCCCCCCCCCCGCTTTGACCGGGTAAACAGATCTGCCTGCAGTCACGTGGCGAAGGTTGTCCTTCCCTCCCTCCTCTCCTGGCCGGGCCGGGAGAACCACCGAACAGCTAACGCGGAGAAAGCGCCCCGTGGCAGTGGGTTATTTCGCACCTGGGTCGGGGAGGCTGGAAATCGGCCCTTGCAAACAGCCTCTCTGGCCAATTCCCTTCCCCCGAGAGCCTCGACTCGGGGGTTCTCCCTCGGGATTTCATAGAAGACAGCCCATCTGGAAGGCTCTGCGGACAGAAAGTCAGTAATGGATGCCAGCCGGAGAAAGCACACCCGCCACAGCGGCTCCCTCCAGCAAAGTCTGGCCTCCGCGCAGGGCCCCCAGAGCCGGCTGTGCGGCCAGCGCCAGCCCCATCCCGCTTGGGCCAGGCTGCAGGAACCGCGGCGAGGTCACCGGCCCTCGGAAACGCACCGGAAAATGAAAAGGACCATGCATGCTTCACTGTGTGGTGGTAGACGCTGCGATTTTAGCTTCTCACCGTAGGTAGCGTCTCGCACAGAAACGTGCCAGGCCCGAACAGCTCAGTGGGCACGGTCCGCTGCAGGAGGGAGGCGCGAGAGCGGCTTTGGGGCTCAGGGGATGGGTGCGGGGGAGCGGGTCACTACGTCTCTCTGAGATTTGGGTTCCTCGTCTGTAAAATGCGGATCAGAAGACCTCCGTGAGAGGGTTCCTGTGAACGCCAGGTGAGGAGACATGGAGAGCTCACTGCGCTGTAGGCAGCGGTGTCCCATCGCCGCGGGCTGCTGCTGCTGGGGGCAGCGTTCGCACTTGGGGGGCACAAGCCTGGAACTCCATGAACGCTTGGGGGGAACACAGCTGTGTCAGTTAGGGGAGGGGGTGCTGGCTGCATGTAACAGAAACCCTGCTACAGTGACTAAACCAAGTAGATGGTTATTTTTCTTTTTCTTTTCTTTTTTAAAAAATATATTTTATTGATATTTTACAGAGAGGAAGGGAGAGAGATAGAGAGCTAGAAACGTCAATGAGAGAGAAACATCGACCAGCTGCCTCTTGCACACCCCCTACCGGAGATGTGCCCGCAACCAATGTACATGCCCTTAGCCGGAATCGAACCTGGGACCTTTCAGTCCGCAGACCGACGCTCTACCACTGAGCCAAACCCGTTTCAGCAGATAGTTATTTTTCTCACGTAATAAGAAGTCCAGATGTAGGCAGCCCAGAGCTGATACAACTGCCCACGGAAGTCATTGGCGACCCAGGCTCTTTCTTAGCATTGCTCCTCATCCTCAGATTTGAAAGATGCTCTCCTTCCTGTGCTCCATTTGGGAAGAAGTGGGGAGGGGCTTTGGTTGCCTCATCTGTAAAATGGGTGCAGGCTGGCTCTTTTTTTTAATTATTATTGAATTGTTCTATGATTCACCAACAAACTCGGTATCGAGTAAACACTGCTCACCTGGGATAGACCTTTGTGGGTAAATTGTTTTATGCCCCATAAATAAGCCAGGTGGTCTCATTACACTTGTGCTCATTGCTCAAAATGATACCTTTGAAAATAGTTGGCAATATGAAGAAGCTTTTGTAAAAATGGTAGGTGAGAAAGGGCAGGCTAGACCAGTTGATTTAGCTACTGACAAGGAAAGTTCTAAGAGTTATGAAGTGAATAAAAGGAAGTTACAGACAACACTTGTGGATGACGTCATTAAAAAAAACCCTCAGTTATAACAAAACACAAACTGGTGGAAGTGAGGTAATGGGGACTTTCACCGTTAGCTCTATAGAATTCTAGTTTTGAGTTTCTACAGTGCGTTTATATTCATGTATTACTTATCTAATAAAATCAATATAAATTAATGATCGTGCCTCTGCAGTGATGTATCTATACACAATTCTGTATGGGTAGGTTGGAGAGCTGGGAGAGGATTCTAGAAAAATGAAAACAGACGTGTCGGGCTGGTGCAATGACAGAAAAAGCCCTTACCTGTGTTATCATTGCTGTGTTGCAGGTGCAATAAATGTAATCTCCCCACAGTAGTTAATCTGGGGCACAGATAGATTTGATAACCAAGGTGGGACATTTTCTAAAAGATAACAACGGATTTTGCTGATAGAGAGATCAGACCAGTGCAGCCTGGCTTGGAACCGAAGTTTGGCAGAGATTACCTGGGATGCTGGGAACCGAATTATTTTAGCTTAACTTGGTGGAGGGGCGGGGGGCTAGGGGGGCTGTCTCTCCAGTTTCATATTTTCCTTTTACCTCCAGCACCGAGAGCCAAAAGCACAGGACAAGAACAAGGGCGCTCGGAGCTTCCTCTCTCCTGAGAGCAGAGGGTTGGAACTAGAGCTGGGCCGGAATAGAGCTGAGCTGGCTCGCTGGCGGCGAGGAGGCGGCCTGAGGAGGACAGAGCCTGCCGGGCCCACGGCTTGCACTGCCTGCGACTCTGCCAGCGGATTTCCAACGGGAGGCATTACCTGGACCATTAACCTTGACTCCGATATAAACCTAGTCACTCAAAGCAGCTCAAAACAAAGCAATAAAGAGTCCACGTTGGTCATAGAAATGCTGGTCAGGAGTCCCTGCTGACACATTCAAAGTTGCTCCTACTTATTATGACTCAGTGACCAACCACTCAGCTTTTCACTTTGCATACATGACCTCAGTTCATCCTCTCTGTGAGATATAACACCCCCCACACACACACACACACAAACACACACACACACACACACGCACATATGCTCCCATTTTGCAGAAAGTCTAAATGACAGACGTACTCAAGACCATGTATCTCATCACAGGGGAGAGCCAAAACTCAAACCCACCAATTCTGAGGATTCTGAAATCCATACTTTAACTTGTGTTCTACATTTTTCGCACGAATCTGTACTTGAACAGAGTTTTGTACCTTTGGAACAAAGGAACCAAGGGCATTTGAAGAGCATTTCTTTGGTATTGGGGGAACAAACACGGTTTCTGAACACTTTCAGTGCTACAAGCGGACTCCATAAAAAGGCAGCCGGGCTTAACCACACACGTGTGTGCGCCCAACACGGCCTTGAGGCGGTGGGGTGTGCTTTTCCCTAAGCAATATATCACCCGCGCCACGGTAGCCCGTAACGTATGGCTCCCATATATCACCAGCGGAAAATGTCCTAATGATTTACCAGGGTACACATCATTGGCATTATGAGGCAGCATTAATCAAAGCTATGGAGCTGGCTTCTGAAAACCATTAGGTAAATGCCAAGCCCTAGAGTTAATGTATTCACCTTGGACCACAGTCTGGGAGGAATGAAAAGATCTCATTGCCTTTGCTTTATAGCTGCCTCGCCATTAGTAAAATGAACGTGCATATGCGCGCGCACGTGTACACGCGGATACACACAGTTACTTGAAATGTTTTAAGTGCATTTTAAGATGAGTAATTGTTAAAAAGGCCTCTTGACAAGGGTCTCTGAGGAAGAGAGGCCATTCCCTAGTGACACGTCCAGAGGAGGGAGGCCTGCCCTGGGTTTCTCATTTAGTTGCCAAAGACTAAGAGCCAAATTGTAAAACCAGAAGTCATTCCCTTTTAAAAAATAGATGGATATCACCTGTGGAAGGGATGGGTTATGAATACAAAGATGCTGCAAAGCCAACTCTGATGAAGTCACAGAATGGGGCCCATGGACGCCAGGTAAAAGCTGGACCAAGGGGACATGCTCTGTTTCTTCTCTGTGAATGCTGTCTCCTTACTGACTGTCCCCCGCTACTAACAAAACAAACACATTCTGCTTCCTTTTTTGAAATGGAGTCGCCTGGCAGAGTGTCAGTGCTGACAAGAATGACAGGGGGCCATGGCCAGTGTGGCTCAGTTGGTTGGGTGTTGTCCTATGCACTGAAAGGTTGCCGGTTTGATTCCCAGTTAGGGCACATGCCCAGGCTGTGGACTCAATCTCAGGTGGGGGCCTTGCAGGAGGCAGCCCAATGGATGTTTCTCTCACACCAGTGTTTCTCTCTCTCTCTCTCTCTCTCTCTCTCTCTCTATATATATATATATATATATATATATATATATATATATATATATTTTATTTATTTATTTTTTTTAATGAGAAGGGGTCCATCTTCTGTGGCTCAGCAGTTGAGTATCAACCCAGAAACCAAGAGGTCACTGGTTCGATTCCTGGTCAGGGTACCTGCCCGTGTTTCGGGCTCAATCCCAAGTAGGGTCATGTAGGAGGCAGCCAATCGTTAATGTTCCTCTCTCATGGATATTTCTATTTCTCTCCCTTCCTCTTTCTCTAAAAATCAATATAAAAATATTTTTTAAAAATGAGAAAGACCAAATGCTGGTGCTCATTTCTGCATTCCATTTCCAGAGTGTACCAATCGGTCCTGGAACAAGGTAAGGATGTTTACATTTCTCTGCAGTAAAAATTGATCAGCCAAAACAACAGGGATAGTCCCTAGGGCTGAGGGGTACCACTTAATGGATTTGCTCAGGGGGTCTAGGGGTCCCTGTGTTGGAGGAGACGAGACACAGTACTCCCGAAAGCTCAGAGGGCCGCACTTCCCGACCTCGTTCATGCTGCTGCAGGCCTGTGTGTACCGGAGCCAGCATCGCACCCATGCCCTGGGCAGACTTGGCAATGTGGGGAGTGTGGGTGGCCACGCGGGGGGTGGCTGATGAGAAAGACAGTAGACATATTTTTCCAAGGAAATGCCTTGGATAATGAAGGAAAAAGAAAAGAGGTCAAATGATTGCAAGCCTGGGCGGCATTTTAGATCTCACAGACAAGGAGTCTCTGCTCTCATGAAGCTAAACGGATGAACACATACTAATCAAGTAAAAATATAAATAAAGAGTTAATTATCAGACGCCCTGCAGCCTTTGTACTAATCACCATTTCCTTCCAAGAACCCGCTGGTTGCAGTGAGCAGCGACGCTTTGGAAGAGCTTTGCAGAGTTTTGTGTCTCCTCCCTCCTCCCTCCTCCCTCCTCCCTCCTCCTGCACAGTAACCTCACCTTTATTTACAGCTTACCTTGTCCCCGGCAGATGTCCCTCCCACCCGGCCTCAGAGAGCTCCGCCCCCCAGGGGAACTCGCTATCCTGCACTGATTGCCTTGCCCGGCTCTAAGGAAACCCACTTCAGAAACAGGTTACTAACGGGATACTTTAGAACTTAACACATCATTAAAAGAAAACTATGTGTGATCTCATAAAGTATTGGCGGATGCTTAAAATGAGGCTTTATGAAAATGGCAGCGTGCCTGCCACCAATAGCTCCACACATAATGCCTCTTCTGCTGTGTAAAATTCGTCCTATTCATGTTTACTTCCAGATTCCTGCCCACAGGTAGGATGGTCGCTAAGAAACATGCCCTCATCCCGGACAAAGTCATACTTAACATACAGTCAAGTCTGGGAACCTTGAAGAAGAAGCGGCATATTTCCCCTTCATTTTCACGTACACTGAATTCTCTAATGACATCTCAGCTGCTCCGGAAATCAGTTATTCGCTTGTTTATTTACCCAAACACACGCCAGGAGTAGAACGTATCTCTGTCAGGTGGAGGAGGAGCTTACACGGGATGTGAACTGTCTTCTTTCACAAAGTCATTTCCAAGTTCTCCCGGGTACAGGGATTAAACAGGACTGACTCACAGGGTGGTAAACCAGAGACACACCTTGATATTCATTCCCAAGACAGCAATCGGGTAGGTCCCCCAGACTCCTGGTCTTCCTGAAACAGATTCCAAAAGAAACCCCCGGATTGTCTTGAGAAGTTCACAAACCTGACACCTACACAAGCAAACCCCTATCCCAGGGGCTCACCCCTGAAACAGACGCATAAAGAAGCCCCTCCCCCCACCCCTCTCTTAGGCTTCCTCCAGTCTGTCCAGTGACTTTTACTTTGGTACGACTGTTCTCTGTACCGATGCAAAGCGCTGGCCCGTACCCTGGGCCAGTCTTGGCCACCGCGTGCCCGTCATTAGAGTTTAACTTTAATGGAAAGAAGACCTCTGAGGCCAGGTGAGCGTTAATTGCACCTCTTTTGTGAGTTCAGAGTGTCGTGGTATGCCAAGAGAGCATTAGTCTAATACCTTGTTTATACTAGAGAAAAATGAATGGGGCGAAATGGCTGCTTTCCTCTCCCTCCCCCCGCCCCCTCCCCGATGTCTAAGTCACCCTTTTCTTAACAGGTTAAAGCGTCTTATAAAACCTTAACGGTGAGACATCACGCATGAAAGAAAGTCTCAGGCTCTTGGCACCGAGCACTGCCAGCACTTGACGGTAAGACTTTCCCCTTCGCTCGCTGCTCTCTCCCTTTCAGCAGGAATGCGTTCTGGCTTTTATAGCCAACCGGGACGAGAGAAGCAAAGCAGCACAAGGCATTCATGTAGTCATGTTACATTAAATTTCTCTAGCATGCGGGTCCATTAGAGTTTTCTTTCTTCCTTGCAGAATACCATTGTGTATACATTAGGGGTTCAGTCCTCAAAAAGTAGGCCTGCTCACGAGAAATGGGAGATTAAAGAACTGATGTCTCTATGGAAAGAGAAATAACATGTCAATTGTGTTTATTTGTTGGGTCCCATGATTTATGCGTTCTCGTGTGAAGATGGAACAGAGAAAAGAGGCCACGTGACATTGTTTAGATAATCCCCAAAGAAAGATAGAGTTCCTCCTTCAGGAGAGGGGTTTCCTTTCATTTAAAATATAAATGGTACTGACAGCGCACGGGGAAGAGAAAGATTTCTTATGTTCTAAGAAATGAATTCAAGATGCACCTAATGTAGTCTCCAGAGGAGGGGCATAGCTGACATTCTAGGGGAGGATTAAGGAAGGAGCCCATAAAAAAACAGGGAATTTAGGGCCTTTTCATGAAACTTGATGTTCCCAGAGATGTGAAAAGGATGGATGCAATTTGAATTTAAAGTGTGCATTCAGGATTCTTTGGTTGCCCCAAATATTTCAAATCCGCCTCACTTCTCTTAATCAGTTCTCCATCCTACACGGATGATCAAATCAAACTAAATGCTGTGCAGAGACTTTAGAAAAGACTAACCTGAAAAAGAAAATATAGGAGGAAAGGGGGGGAAGGTATGGGAGATAATCTGTAATACTATCAAATATAAATACTTTAAAAAGGCAAATATGTTGATAAAATCTCTAAATAGTTACCCTCTTTTACCTAGTTGTTCTATTGAAAAAAATAGATAGGAAGGAAGTACCAATCCAAGCTCTGTTTATACAATCCATGGCTTCACAGGGCTCCAAATTGGCATATATAATTATAACTAATATGTATCAAAAATGTTCGTGTTATTAAAGGACTATGTGCTATGTATTATCTTCACCTTTTCTTTCAAAATCATCCTCACTGCTTCGCAGGAAGTTGCATCGGAACAGAGGAAATCCAGGTGCGGATGTGTAGCGAGAAAAAGAAGAAACAACTCAACATAAAACCATGGCTCATTGATTGTGTGCCTCTGAAGGGAAAAATCATCACACACACACTTTCTCGTTACTGATTAGGGTTACTGCAATACACAGCTATGCAAGAGAAGATGAAATGATGTACCTTCTAGGAATCTATTGAGGGGCATCCCCTTCCGTCGCTAGCCCTTGGAGGGTGGGAGCCACACCCTGCCACCCCCCTGTACGCCCTCCCGTGGCGGGTCTCCCTGTCCTGAGCCAAAGGCCTCGGGGGCGGTCACGGAACGAGGCCATCCATCCATTGGAAGCACGTGTCCCTTTTCTGGCTGGAAGTTCAGCGTCCCTGAAACTTGACGTATGTTCACTCACAAGCAAGAGCTTTGTTTACAACATTTAATGGCAGAGGGGCCTGAGGCTCATGCCAAGAGCCAGATTATTCCCTCTTAAAAATTTATCCTCCCAAAGGAGAAAGACTCTTGTTAAAGGGGGAGGATTTCAAAGCCATTTTAGAACAGTACCTCTGGGTGTTATTTTTCAGGCATCATAAAGCATTTGCGTTCAGCTGCTTCTTGATCCAAGCAAAACACTTCGAAAGATAAGTGAGGTTTGCTTCCTGAATTTAAGTGACAGATGCAGGACAATAAAAGGCCCTTCTTTTTTTTTTTTTTTTTTTTTTCCAGGAGCAGAGAAACTGGAACGAGGACAGACGAATTTCAAGACTGTTGAGAGATTGAGAAACCTAACAGGACACCTCCCAGTTAACACATTCTCAATGCGCTTCAGACTTCTTGGCTGTTCCTGAACTGTTTCCCAAGAAGCAAGGCATCAGATGTCGCTGTCAAAACACACGCTGGCCGATCCTTTCCCCAGCACGGGACCAGTCCTCAGCAGCTCGGGGCGCACCAGCCTGCGGAAGAGACGGCAGCTTCCCCTTGGAGAATGAGCTGGCCTTGCCGGTGTGCAAATGTATCCGTTCACCTGGTCATCAGGACACACGGGAGGCCGGCCTCTTCTAGACACGGGTCCCCGTGCCGGCGAACCGTCAGCACCACCAGGGCCCTCCCACCAGCTGCCTATGCTTGGGGCCTATGCGTCTCAGTTGTTCCACGGCCCACGGCTAGATTGGAACGACTCCTGTGCACACAGGGTGTCACTGCTGAGAGGAGGTGTACACGCAAAGGGGTGTCATCTTCTCCAAATTCTTTTAAAAAAAAATATTTTTATTGATTTTTTCACAGAGAGGAAGGGCGAGAGATAGAAAGTTAGAAACATCGATGAGAGAGAAACATTGATCAGCTGCCTCCTGCACACACACACACACACACACACATACACATACACACACACATACACACACCCACCGCTGGGAATGTGCCTGCAACCAAGGTACATGCCCCTGACCGGAATCGAACCTGGGACCCTTCAGTCCGCAGGCTGACGCTCTATCCACAGAGCCAAACCGGTTTTGGCATCTTCTCCAAACTCTTGAGCCACCCACCATCTCGGCCATCTGTTCTGTTCCTTCCTTCGTACTGACTTCCAGGGCCTTTCTAGACAAGTGCCACGGTGGCAAGGCTCATGGTAGGCAGGGGAAGGGGAAGGAAAAAGGAGAAGGTTGAAAAGGAAGGTGTGGCCACCTCTCCCTCACCATTTTATCGCCTCTCCAATCCCAGCTTCCAGTAATGGGATTTATAACAGACCAACCTTCCTGCCAATAACAATTACAAATTTCTAGACACAATAGAAAACCACCGGAGAGGGACCAAAAGCAGGCATGAACCAGAGGATGCTCATACCTTGAACGAAGGAAAACACACGTGTTGAGATCCCCATCGACCCAGGGCCCCCCCAGTGCCCATGGGAAGGGCCAGGGGGAGACTGCCAAGCACAGGGACCGTCCTGGTGGCCCGAAAGTCAGACTCAGAATCCGGACCTCTCTGAAAGGCTGAGAACAGAGCAGGGAAACTCTAGAGAGAAGGGAGCCCCCGGCTGGGACCCGAATATTTGCTTACAGACGTTCAGATCATTAGCTGACTCCTGCGCTGCACATGTGCCGGGTGAAAAAGCCACGGAACTCAGCAGAAAGCAGCAGCTGGAGGCCTGGAAACGCTGAGCGGAGATGTCAACAGTTGCCCAACCCTGGGAAGACAGTTGGGGATTCGCGCCCCTCCAATGGAGAGGGGCTTGGTAAACAGTCAGAACATTCCACTGAAATCCTAGAAGGGCCACAGCTTAAGAACAGGAACCACATCCAAAGGCGAAAGGCCAGGCTTATGAATGCTGACCCCATTAAGATTTAAATAGATCCTTATAAATTTCTACCTAAGATTTACTCAAGCTTGGCCAGGGCTCAGATTCAGTCCCCTCCCCCTCTCTTCAGAACATGGGCTACTTCTGCTTGTCCAGACCTGACAGCGCTCGCATTGTTAGTTCACAAACCTGATGGGAAGTGTGTTTCAGACCTCTGAGGACTCGGGGGCACTATGATTCTTCGATTCATTACGTTCTTACCCAAATACTATCTTGTCCTCCATTTCCCTGCGAGTCTATATTTTATGGCAGTGGACAGACATGCAGCCTTCTTTAATAACCAGGAGTTAAGGAGAGTTGGTGCTTGCTTGCTTTGTGTGTAAAAAAAACACACGGTACTTGAGGACTTATGGGCCCACCCTCATATTTTTCTGAATGTCCAAACAAACGATCTGAACCGTTCGACTTTCCCAGGAGAATCCACTCTAGGACAACAGGCAGTTCACAGAAAGACTTCAAATATCTCTTCATTGGAAAAGGGACAAAGTATTTTAGAAAAAGTTACAACTCGACATAATTTTGGTATATATAATTGAACATTTCTAACTGAAAAATTTAAAAAATAACAAATGCCGAAACCGGTTTGGCTCAGCGGTAGAGCGTCGGTCTGCAGACTGAAAGGTCCCGGGTTCAGTTCCGGTCAAGGGCGTGTACATTGGCTGCGGACACATCCCCCGTAGGGGGTGTGCAAGAGGCGGCTGGTCAATGTTTCTCTCTCATCGATGTTTCTAGCTCTCTATCTCTCTCCCTTCTTCTCTGTGAAATATCAATAAAATATATTTTAAAAATAAAAATAAAAAAATAAGAAATAAAATAAAAAATGTTGAGACTCCGTATTTTTGGTCAAGTTCTGTCTACAGGCAGACCTACTCTCCATCCTCCTCCAAAATAGAAATGATCCCCTTACATTCAAGGCCCCAAACTCAAGGACAGCTAAGAGGGTTTTCAGGATTGCCCTTCCAAGAGCTTATTAAGACATGACCCCAGAGCCCCGCCCTGGGGAGGCTACAGCAGCCTCCCACGGCGACATCATGTTTTGCATCTCCCTGGCTGCCAGAGCCGTCCCTCTCATGTCCAGGAGAGACAAGGCTGCCTAATAGGCATGCTAATTCAGCGGAGAGGGTTCAAACCAGAAGCCTGTTGCCCAGCTGAACAGATCTCTTGATCTGGTGGCTACAACACGCCCACCCTGCCTGCCTGCGTGCGGGGCAGCGGTGGCTAACTGATCAAAGCTCCTGCCCCAGGCTAGCAGTGCTGGCTCCGGCACCAGCCCTGCATTCCACATGCTGTGCGACCCCTCGTACTTCCAGGAAACACTCTTTGTCCGCTTTTCTTTGTCAGCTGCCGCGCTGCTTAGGAAATCCTTCTCCTGTCCACACTGCACATCGCAATTGAACATCGTTCCCATCTGAATCCCACCACTTACTTCCCCTTCTGGGGGACGTCCATGGTGTGTAGCGAGTGGTACCCTGGGGATTAAGAACGCCCAGGTCCTACCAAAGCTAACCATATGCCCAGAAGCTACCAAATTACCCAGAAATATACCCAAGAGAATTTAGTGCATCTGTCCACCAGAATAAATACACAGTAATATTCTTAGCAGCCCTCTTCATAACAAAGAGTAGCAACAATGCAAATGTCCAGCAATAATAGGATGCATAGATTAATTGTGGGATGTTTATATGACGTAATGCTACATGGCAATAAAAATAGCAAACAATTTGATATATGCAAAAACACATGTGAATCTCACAGAAATTACACTGCACACAGGAAGCCAAAAAGAAATGGACTATATGCTTCCATGTAGGTGAAATTCAAGAAGCAAAGCTAACCGATGGTGACAGAGGGGGGAATGGTGGTTACCTCTGGACAAGGAGGCCCGTGTTCTGCCTGGGAACCTTCTGAGCTGCTAGGAAATGTTCTATTTCTACCCGGAAGGGATTTCCACAGGAATAGGTGAAAATTCCCTGCACTCTTTATGATCAGTTTTTTTCTGTATAAAATAAGGTACTTTAGTAAAAAACTAAGAATGCCCAGGTCAAATCTTAGTCAATCCTGATTTAATACTATTTTTATTTTATTTATTATTTTTGTAACATATATTTTTATTTACTTCAGAGAGGAAGGGAGTGGGAGAAATAGAAACATCAATAATGAGAGAGAGAGTCATTGATCGGCTGCCTCCTGCACGCCCCGCACTGGGAATCAAGACAGCAACCTGGCAAGTGCCCTGAGTGGGAATTGAACCTCGACCTCCTGGTTCATAGGTCAAAGCTCAACCACTGAGCCATGCCGGTTGGGCTAATACTACTTTCAGATGGGTCTTTCCCTAAATATGACAAAGGCACCTCCTGTGCAGGATACTTTGTTACCCCTTGTGCATGAGCGACCAGAGCTGCGCCTTTGCCTTGTGTTCAATCTGCCCAAGTGGATGAACTAATCGCTCTGACTTGACTTTGCACTCTAGCAAAAAAAAAAAAAAAGAAAGAAAGAAAGGAAGGAAGGAAGGAAGGAAGGAAGGAAGGAAGGAAGGAAGAAAGAAAGAAAGAAAGAAAGAAAGAAAGAAAGAAAGAAAGAAAGAAAATATTAAGCAGATAGTAGATGTGAATTTGGAATTGTGCATAACTTTGGGATGCTATGGACACAAAGGGAATTTTTTGACTTCTTATGGTACCCTGATCAAAACTGGTAAAGATTATTAGTGATTCACTGAAAGCGATTCAAAATTGAAAAATGCCTTTCCGTGAAGGTAGACACTCACAGACAGGACATTGCCCTAGAAATCAATGGATGCCCTTCTTACTTACATGCTAACCAAGCAGCTTTCGTTACCCCCAAAAACGAGTTCTACCACGTTCACTTCTCTCCCCACCAAATGTGGAAGGGAAACTGGCTCGATTAATACTGGCTATCGCTGGCACAGAATCACCGGTCCAACCTCCAAAAAAACAGTCTTGGCAATTACAGGAGCGTTTTCTCCATAAAGACAGGTTCTGACAAATCTCCTGACAGCTGCTCAGAAATAACACAACCCAGCCAGTGGCTGCTGATTAAACAGCCCCGTGATGTTTTGCATCTTGAATCCAATCAAGTTCCACAGTAGATAAATACACAAAAATGGGGGGAAATGCTCAAAATCTGACCAAGAAGTGATAGAATCATGTCTTACCTATATCGACAACCCAGGGAACCCTGAGAAGGCAAAATACAGAAACTCCTTCTCAAGGCCCTTGGAACATTTACAAATGGATTTCATACGGCTACCCAGGCCTTTGGGCTATCACGACACATCGCCAGCAGTCTGCAAGTCTTCAGGTTGGATACAACCCGTTCATTGATGAAAAGCTATAGATGTGACAGAAGGAAAACATTGCTAGACGTTGTGTTCCCGACACAGGGAATCCCTGCCTTCCTCTCCAGCGACTGTGGAACTCAGGCCACTGTTTTCAGTCCTACTGGAACTCTGCCAGACGTCTCTTCTACCTCAGAAACTTACTCTCCATTCAGGAAAGGAGAAATGAGACACTGAAGCTAAGAATGTCCCAGTCAGGTGTTGGCTGGTTGGCAAACTACAGCCCTGGGGCAAATCTGGCCTGTAGATTGTTTTCATGTGGTCCACAAACTGTATATATAGTTTGTTTAAAAAACAAGGCGATATGAAATATGTAGCAGAGACCATATGTGGCCTGGAAAGCTTATATATTTACTACCCAGCCTTGTACTGAAAAAAATTTGCTGACTCTGAGTCTAAACTACCAGAAATCCTTAAGCTGCCTTAGCTTAACGTTTTGTCACTGGTGTTAACGGCCACATGATCACTTCCTCAGACCATACACATTTTCGCCCTGGGACGTCATGTACTGATTAGGACTCACTCCACCAACCACTTTCTTTTGCTGCATGCAGATCAAGTTAAATCTTGTCAGAAGCTAATCTAGTACGCTCTTATGCCCAGCGTGTAGAAGCCGCCTTCCCAAAGGAGACATCATCCAAACCTTCGCTTGACTTCTAGCTCAGTGACCACCAGGTCCACTAGGAAAGATTTCAGTATGTATTACATTGCAAAAATGGTGACAGTTCTTCCCATTGCATCTGCACGCTCCTTTGCCTTTGACTTTGCAGATCTTTCCATCAAGAGATGGGAGTCTATTTCTCAACTCTTCGAGTCTGGGCGTGGTTATGAGACTTGCTATTGTCAACAAGGCATTGACACGACTTAAGCAGAGACTTGAAAACTGCTTGCACATTGGAGCTTACGCTCTCCTGTGCTCTTAGGAACCCTCAACCAGTGCCATGTAAATGACCTTGAGTTAGTTAGACCGCTAGATGACTAGACACGTGGCCCCGTTACTTCCATTGCCCTCTCAACAGCCAGCAACCATGGGGTGTGTAAAGGCGGCCATCAATTACCATTTGCTGGAAGTGCATGTGCAAAGCCAAACACCACCGTGAGGAATAGAGCAGACTGTCCCAGCTGAGCCCACCCACACCATGGCTCATGCACAGAATTATGAATGAATAAATGGTTGCTTTAAGCCACCTAATCCTGGGGTTGTTTTGCAGAAAATGCTAAGTGAAACAGATGTAGAAATGCTTTAGAACAATTATTGAAAGGAGCCATTTCAGGACCTGTTGACAGCAGCTACAACAGTTCACCTGGGTTTCAGTATGTCAAAACGAAAATGAACTTCCAACTGAGACCGATGGACTTGTACTCCGCATTTCCAATGTGACCGCACCTGGAAGCTCACCTGAGAAGCCCCCAAAAGCCAAGGGTGTCAAGCCACAAACAGCTTATGTGAGACCTTCAGATCCAGCAGAAGTGCAACTTTTACCTAAGACAAGAAAACAAAAACAGAATTTTTGGTTATGCTCAATCCAACTGATGGATTTCGTTGTAAGATTTTTAATGTGTAATATGGGCTGTTGTTTTCCTTCTGTTTTCTATGACTCCTTTTCTTCATTTTTTCTATCCATTTTCTGGGGAAAAAACAACAACAAAAAAACCCATATTTCCTCTACCTTGTTTCTGAGTCAGACCATGGCCTCATCTGCCAACTGACCTCTTGCTGGACCTGTTTCCCTTTTCCAACCCTTGGGGCAACTCAAATGATGGGAATACCTCTTAAGGCTAATAAACCACCCCATCAAGAGTAAGACCTGAATAGCTCTTCTATAATCTAGTACAGTGTTTCCCAAACTTCTCTCATGATGAGAATCACCTGGTAGAGTTGTTAAAATACAGATTCCTAAACTCCAACTAAGAAGTGCTAAATTAGAATTTTTGGGAACGTATAGGTAAAATTGTATACTTAACTAGTGCTCACCAGGTGATTCTCATCATGAGAGAAGTTTGGGAAATACTGGTCTAGTTCAACAAATATCTCTTGACCCAGATACTGGTTGTTATAATTACATAGAATTACAGGCAGCTAATATATTTATCCAGAGAGAAAAATCAACCCCATCACCTTTTAAAGTAATCTTGGATGTCTATGATATTTTCAAAACCCATGTAATTATTGAAGAATACAACCAAAGGAAATAAAAACAGTTGCCATGCTTATCAAGGAATCCTATACAACTATCCCAATGGTAGATATACACTGAGTGGTCAGATTATGATGATCTCTGAACACATAATAATCTGGCCACTCAGTATGTGTGTGTGTGTGTGTGTGTGTGTGTGTGTGTGTGTATTTGAGACCCCCGGTGCATGAATTCATGTATGGGTGAGGTCCGGCCAGCCTGGCCAGTGGGAGGGAACATGAGCAATTGGCCAGACTGCCTGCTGGTCGAACTCCTGGTTGAGGGGACAATTTGCATATCAGCCTTTTATTATATAGGATATACACCGAGTGGCCAGATTATTATGCGTTCAGAGATCATAATAATCTGGCCACTCAGAGTATCTCCTACATTATAACTTAATATTCCTCCTAAGGTAAAACCTTGAGCGGGGGAGGGGGGGGGAGTCTTTGTTCAGGAAAAGGAGGCTACAAAAATGTCAACTGAAATAGTTATCACTGTTTGTCATAATAGCTCAGGGGAAAAGATATACACTTTCAACTCTTAACATAGAGAGCATATCAGTGTGCACACCAGGCCTGTTCATTATCTGTGACCTCTGTGTATACCAAGAACTATTCCTGGGACTCCTTACCAGCTCTTTGAAGATTTTAAACCCTGTTCAGTCTCACCATCTGGGTCTCCTCAGAGGTCTCATAGGAGTGACCTCCCAGGGGAAGTTAGAGGAATCTATTGACTCGCTTGTGGGTTTCTACCTTGGTTAGGTCCCTATATTTAAAAGCTGTATCAGTAACTTGCCCCTCACTGTGGCTGAAGTTATAAATGAGACCATTCACACTATACAGAACCAGCAAAAGAGCTTTGATTTGCTTGCTCTCTTGGTAATTAATGAACTATCCCTTAACTTTACAATATTTATCAGCCTCACAAGTGGACATCTGCACTCTGGCTAATATTTCCTATTGTTTCTAGGTAAACATTTCAGTACAAAAAGAAAAAATAATCTTAAAAACATCCAGACATGAGCTGATTACACTCCAAGGTTTGACAGTGTGAGACTCAGAATCTAGTCTCTGGGCATAAGGTAGGTTAAATAAAAAACTGGCTTCCTGAAATTTTCTAATTTGTAAAGATGGCCAAACTTGCCACTTTAATAATTTGCCACTCCCTCAATGCATCTCTAAGGGAGTCTTTAAAACTATGAAACTGATATTTCATGGCCAAATGATGATTCTATACTAGGAGAGACAGAATTCCTTGTGGTCAACCTTCTTTGGAGAAGCAGATGACCAAAAGGGGGAGAAGGACTACCCTGTCTGGCCCATAAGTGTCCACACCACACTGTATGCTTCAGAGTTAGGTTTTGTTGAACAGATACACTTAGTGGGTATCATCTCAGCAACACCACAGCGATCCTAAGGATTCCCCTCTCCATCATGACTGTTCAAGTTATACACTTATCAGGAAACCATAACATCAGGACATTTATTTTTATTTATTTTTATTTTTTAATATATTTTATTGATATTTTACAGAGAGGAAGGGAGAGAGATAGAGAGCTAGAAACATCGATGAGGGAGAAACATCAACCAGCTGCCTCCTGCACACCCCCTACCGGGGATGTGCCCGCAACCAATGTACATGCCCTTGACCGGAATCGAACCTGGGACCCTTCAGTCCACAGACCGACGCTCTACCACTGAGCCAAACCGGTTCCGGCATCAGGACATTTTTTAAAAAAATGCTTCAACTATAAAATTAACCTTGGATTGGGGTTGTAATCCATCATGAACTAAGAAAGGCTATTTTAGACAAAAATAGTTGTTTTTATTAAAAAAAAATAAAGCTGATCTAAAAATGTTTAGCATTTAAAAAGAAAACTTGAAATACCAGAAATATGCAAGTGATAAGAAATTTACTGAAGTTGAGGTAATCATCTCATGAAAATAAAAACATTTATTCAATTATTTTGTTAATATGCACATTTATTTCATGGTTTATGCCAAAGGAACATTTTGAATGCTTGTTACCCTAGTGTTAAGGTATGGAAGCCCACCAGTAGTGATAGCCTTAGTCTTTTTATTTTTATTATGTGTTGGGTGTATAGCTTAGTGGTTACAGTCACATACTTTGGTGTTCCCCTTGATATTTCCAGAACCCCAACTGGCACCATACATGGTTATCACAGTATTATTGAAGGCATTTCCTAATGCTTTACTTACTTCCCCGTGACCAATTTCTGTAACAGCCTTAATCTTGATAGAGTCTACCTCTTAATAGCATGTCTTATGTATAGTTCATTCCAGAAGTTACAAATTATAAAATTAAGTTTTTAAAAAAAAGCTTATAACATAAAAATGCTATTTACTTTAACACACACAGTTCTATGCCAAAAGGGTTGAGGTGGTTGGCAGAAAAGAAGTAACTCCGGCCAGAAATAATTCTATAAAACAAAATACTGATGAGCAGACACCAAAATTTTTTTTAAAAGTTCAAGTGCACAGCAGTGAAATAAATCAAGGATTATACTTCTGCCCCCAAACTAAAAAAGGCAGGTTTACCATGGTTGTGTGTGTGTGGGGGGGGGGGGGGAGGGACGACGACTAACAACACATTTCAATATAAAAAAAATGCTCAAATGACAGCGGGAAGGGTAGGGAGATCTGGGGGAGATAAGAGAACAACCGAAGGACTGGTATGCATGAATATAAGTACAACCAATGGACACAAAACTCTGGGGAGGGGGGGCATGTATGGGAGGGGGGGCAATGATAAGCTATGTACACATATAATACCTTAATAAAATTTTTAAAAAAAGAATAAAAAAATGCTTTCAATAAAATTAAGAATTTTCTTTTCCAAAACCAGAAAAAGCTCTGCAAACCAGAAGCGGGGGCGGGGGAAGGGGGTGTTTAAAATGAAGCGGCACTCAGAAATGTTTCCCAGCCTTCCCCTATCTGTGGAGTTGTAGATGAACATGAAAAACAAATTATGGCCGAAACTGGATTGGCTCAGTGGATGGAGCGTCAGCCTGAAAACTGAGGGGTCCCGGATTCGATTCCGATCAAGGGCATGTACATTGGTTGTGGGCACATCCCGGTGGGGGGAGCAGCTTCTGTCTTCCGTTAGAAGAAACCCTCAGACTCGTCCTAAGCTCTCCAGGCGGCGGGCCTTACTGGAAACTTAAGGAAGTCTAAATTGCTCTGCAGTAATCCTCAACCTCAAGTGGACACTACAATCGCTCGGGAAGGTCTTTTTCCTTTTTTAATACCAGTGCCTGGGCCCCATTCCAGGTCAGTACATCAAAGCGCTGGGTCTGGCTGGACCCCAGGCATTTTAAAAGCAGCCACAGGTTCTAAAGTGCTCTCAGGGCTGAGACTCACTAAGTAACCAAGAAAAATACTGAGCTGAGTTAAAAGACAGTAGTCACTGTGGGCTTGACCTTCAGGAGTGACAGGAAAATGACTGTGCCAAAGCCAGGCCGTTCTTCTCATGCACTTACACCTCTGATGGGAGATGCCCGAAGCCCTCAAGATAATGACTCCCAACATTCACTGAGCGCTTAGCTGGTGCCGGGCACTGTGCTGGGTGCCACCCCAACATTATGATAATCCCCATCCCGCCAACTAAATATGAAACCCACTGACCCAGGCAGCACGAAGGAGGGTGCATTTGCCTCTAACAAGAGCACATAGGTGAAGAAACTGGAATTAGAGCCCATATGTGCCGGATTACAAAGCCATGCCTTTATTTTCTTTTTTATATATCGACACTTTGAAAAGTAATCCAGTCTCGTTTCACAGTTTTTACAAAGTATAAAGCTTTATAAGGTAGGTATAATATATATTAAACAACTGAATGCAGCCGAAACCGGTTTAGCTTAGCAGATGGAGTGTCAGCCTGCGGACTGAAAGGTCCCGGGTTTGATTCCGGTCAAGGGCATGTACCTTGGTTGCGGGCACATGCCTGGTAGGGGGTGTGCAAGAGGCAGCTGGTCAATGTTTTCTCTCTCATTGACATTTCTAGCTCTCTATCCCTCTCTTCCTCTCTGTAAAAAATCAATAAAAATATACTTTAAAAAAAAACTGAACGCATTCATAACTTTTCCTGTTACAACTGTACTTCAAATACACAAAAGCTATAGTCATCCTTGATTCCTATCACCTAGCCCAGTGGTCGACAAACTCGTTAGTCAACAGAGCGGCAAACCACAGCTCTCGAGCTGCATGTGGCTGGTGAGCCGTAGTTTGCCAACCACTGACCTAGCCCCTCAATCCTGGAGACAAGTTAGTAGTTTCTTATCTTTCTAAATATATTTAATGCACACACAGCAAATATATGTATGCAAGCATATTCAGCATGGAACAGCAGCAGCTGTCTGGTTGTTCATGTGGAAAATAATACAATAATAATACAAGAACAAAGTGTTTCCCATACTCACAACTGTAAGCCTGCTTTGCCCCACCCTGTATGTGTGTACACGCCGTATATTTGATTCCTCTGTAGTCCATTTTAAATAATGATAGCATAATTCACACACTTCTTGTGTATGGCTTTATCATTTTAACAATATATCTGAGAGCCCTGGCCAGTGTGGCTTGGTTGAGTATCATCCAATGCACCAAGAGGTCAGTGGTTGGATTCCAGGTCAGGGTACATGCCCGGGTTTCGGGCTTGATCCTTAGTAGGGGGCATCTAATTGATGTTTCTCTCATCAATGCTTCTCTCTCTCTCTTTCTCTCTCTAAAATTAATGAAAAACACCTTTTTAAAATATGTATATATATCTTAGAGATAATTCCATGTCAACCCTTAAACACCTTTAGATTCTTTTTTGTATCACCATAGTATTCCATTTTATATATAATGGAATCATAAGTGATGATAATGATGATGATGATGATTATATATATATATATATAATCATCGTCACTTTTCAAAAATCTCTCCCTTACTGATGGGCATTAGATTTATTCTAATTATTTACTGTTATAAAAAAAAATTGAGCCCAGCTGGCATGGCTTAGTGGTTGAGTATCCACCTATGACCCAGACAGTCATGGTTTGATTCCCAGTCAGGGCACAGGCCCAGGTTGTGGGCTCCATCCCCAGTGCGGGGCATGCAAGAGACAGCCGATCAATGGTTCTCTCTCATCACTGATATTTATCTATCTCTCTCCCTCTCCCTGCCTCTCTGAAATCAATAAAAATTATTTTTAAAGTTTTTGGGATGAAAGACCTTGACCAACATAATCTCATAACTATGTACAGATAATTATATCTGTAGGACAAATGCTTAGATGAGAGAAGTCACACATGCCCTTTCCACTGTTCTGCGGTGCCTCAGGACTCTCAGAAATAATTCACAGCCACACTCATGATGATTTACATTTCAAATACTTTATTAAAAATCTTACCTACTCAAATCATGCTTTTCACTTTAACAAAAGTTTAGAAATAAGTTTTTCAGAATACGCTCAATACCAAAACCGTGTGAGAGATGGTTTTATGTCAGAGAAAAATGACCTCAAAACCAGTGGCACAAGTGCTGTGGTGGTTCTCTCTCCCCGTTCAGAAGGTGTCCACTTCCGAGGACTCGGAGCGCCCCGGGACGCTCGGGGAGGAAGGGCAGTCCTCCGGGTTGGCCGAGGGCAGCCTCACAGACATCCTGGTGGGTGGCCGCTGCCTGGTGAAGGGTGCTGCTGCTCTGCCGCCTGCAAAGAGGAGACACGTGTTAAGCTCAGCAGATGTATCCTGGGTATTACGTGCTTTAAACTTTCCTAATAATACAGGGGTCAAACAAGGACTGCGTACAAGGTAATTTCTTCTCTCAGGGTGCTCAGAACTTGTCACAGAGAGAATAGTTTACAAGTATATGATATGAATGATTATGTGTCCCCCACCCCCAATCCATCTGTTGAAATCCTACAGCCCTGTGTGATGGTATTAGAGGTGAGGCGTTTGGCAGGGGCATAGGTCATGAGAGTAGAGAGGCCAAGAGAGCTTCCACCACGTGAGGCCAGAGAGAAGGTGCTGGCTACGAACCAGGAAGGGTGCCTTCCAGCCTCCAGAACTGTGAGGAATAAATGTCTGTTGTTTAGAAGTTGCCCGGCCTGTAATATTTTCTATCGCAGCCTCAATGGACTGAGATACTCTTACGAGTGCCAAAAGTTGTGGTACAGATGATAAATGCTACAGGTAACACAGCAAGTGAGTAAAGGAGGCTGTCTGGGATGAAGAACTCATTAACAAACACCAGAGTTGACTGTATATGCATATCTACTCGTGAATACCCTAATTCATCCCTCTAAGTTTAAAGTGTATTGACTAAGAACATACAGAATGTCAACTCGGTATTAATTAAGAACACAAAAATCCTCATTTCAAATTTCATGCATTTACCATATATATATATATATATATATATATATATATATATATATATATATATGAATAGTAAACATCTTAAGAACAAAGTATCTTAAACAATGTTCACAACATTTCCGAGTAAAGAGTCATAGTACTTTTTCTAAAACTCCTTTATATTTTTAAGTTTCTACAATAATAAAGTGAACATTTTTATAGGGATAAAAGTACAGAAACACCAATCAGAAAGGATATATGCACCCCTATGTTCATAGCAGCACAATTCACCATAGCTAAGATTTGGAAACAGCCTAAGAGCCCATTAACAGATGAGTGGATAAAAAAACTATGGTACATCTGCACAATGGAATACTATGCTGCTGTAAAAAAGAACTTTTATCATTTGCAACAGCATGGATGGAATTGGAGAGCATTATGCTAAGTGAAATAAGCCAGTCGGAGAAAGATAAATATCACATGATCTCACTCATATGTGGGATATAATGATAAATGTAATGAACAAGAACGGACTGATTCTAGAGACCAATGGTAGGGGAGGGGAGTTAGAGAACTACTAAAGGACTTGTATGCATGCATATTAGCAGAACCAATGGACACAGACACTGAGGCGGTGGGGGCTTGCCTGGGGGTGGGAATGGCTTGGTGGGGGGATCAATTGGGGGAAAAGGAGACATGTAAAACTTCAGACAATAAAAAAACAAAACAAAAAAGTAGATAGTTCAGTAGATTTCAGTGATGACTCAATTACAGCTGTCCAAGATGATCAGAATACTTGTAAAAGCAAATTCGTTTCATATCAGGAAGTCTACCAAGTTCTATTTTAATATTACATCATTCCTTTTTATTACTGGTAACAGGTATGTGTTTTTTCATAAAGGAAAAAGGAGAAGTTAGATTTGGCATTATTATAGAAACATCATGAACTGTACCACCATAGTATAATGCTTTAAAAAGCAACTCTTGCCCTAGCTGGTTTGGCGCATTGGATAGAGCTTTGGCCTACGAACTGAAAGGTTCCAGGTTTGATTCCGGTCAAGGGCATGTGCCTGGGTTGTGGGCTCAATCCCCAGTTGGGGACTTGCGGGAGGCAGCTGTTCCATGATTCTGGGTTGAGTGGGGGAGGGGGAAGGGGTCGGGGGAGAGCATGGATTCCGGAATATGACAGAGCTGGGCAGCTGGACTTATCCATCGATTTGCTCAGCAAATATCAACTGAGCACCTACTATGTGCCAGGCACTGTTCTAGACTCTGGAAATTTCATCCGTGAACAAGACAAAGGCTCCAATATCACTGGCATCATATTCCAGTTGGGTGTAGGAGCAAATGAGAAACAAGTAAAGAAATAAACGTAAAGAATGTCAGGAGATGATGTGATATATATATATTTTTAAGTGAGTTACAAGAGACTTTGGAAAGTTATTGATTTCCCTAAACCCTAGTTTCGCTATCTATAAAATAAAGATAACTACCTACCTCGGAGGGTTCTGTGAACACTAAATGGAATAAGGCATAGGAAGTGTTTTGTGTGGTGTTGGCACAGGGAAAGCACTCAGAATAGATTAGCTCTTTATAGGAGCTTCTGTTCCTTTTGTGTAACTGGAGAGGAACTATGCCAAGAGGCAATGGCCCTCGGGGTGGGCCACAAAAGACAGTTGGCTTCAGAAAGGGTAAAACTGTTTCAAGAAAAGACACCAAGCAAACCCCCACAGCTCTAGAAGGCCTCCAAGTAATTGCGTTACTTTGAACTCTAGCAATTGTTTTAAACAACCAATTATGTGAATAAAATGCACTATTTTATCTGAAATTGTTTCACAATGTTCAGTTCAGGAAAACTTTATGAAGTACCGTATTTGCGGGCGTATAAGACGATTTTTTGGCCCTGAAAAATACTTATTTGCCGACGTATAAAACGACTGGGCGTATAAGACGACCCCCTAACATTTCCACTCAAAATACAGAGTTTGTTATATACTCGCCGTATAAGACTACCCCCCACTTGGAGGCATATTTTTCAGGGCCAAAAAGTCGTCTTATACGCCAGCAAATACAGTACTCATCGCCATAAGCTAAAAGAGACACAGTTTCAAGAACTTTAAAAGAGAAATTTTTAGACTGAGGACATTTTTTAGAGCATCATTTCCATTCCTGTTAACAGGCAAAAAGGACATACCCATCCAGTTATGGTCCTTTACAGTTTTAAAAAAAATTTTTTTAAAGAAAAGACAAACTGTCTTAACAAATCATCAGTAAAGCAAACATAAATTTTCTACCTATAGTAAATATAGTCTGATGCTTTTGAATTTGACTTTCAAAATTTCCATAGTCATGTCATTACTCTATGATGTAATTGTTTCAACAGCTGTCTTCAGGTTTTTACTTTTAAAGAGACCGTTTCTTGATTCAATGGGTTTGAGTATGTCATCCAGCCTGGCATGCATTTGCCAGGAGGCTGAGATGCCACTGAGTGAGACCATGAGCGTGAAGCTCCCTAAGATGTACTTTCATATATTTTGTAGACATTTGAAATTTGAAGTTCAAATCTTTTAGGCTTTACAAATATTTAAAATGTATTAAGAAATGTTATGTTTTCTGTTCTTTTGATATTGGATTTACAAGACTAAAGAACAGAAAAGCTAAAACTAATTTATTCTAAGTAATATAAAGATTTAAAATGTCCATTTAAGATTTTTGCCTGGATATTATCTGTATAATTTTAAAAATATACATAACTTTTGAAAAGGTTTTTCAATTTGGATAACTCAATTTCATCAGGCCTTACATTCTGACTATAGCAATCTTCAAACACTTGGTAACACCTATTATTACAAGTATATCTCTGTCATTTGCTAACTTTGAGAAATTCAAACAAAGTCTTCTCTCCTAAAACAACATTAAACAAGCAGGTAACTGCACGTGGCACAAGCTACATTTATGAATTTGTGGTATTCTTCTATGAGACAAGGAGTACATAAAATTGCCAGGTTTTGGTGTTTTTCTACATAAAGATAAAGACTAGTTTCTTATAAACTGCACATTTAAAAATAAAATTTAAGCCAAAACAGGTTTGGCTCAGTGGATAGAGCATCAGCCTGCAGACTGAAAGGTCCCAGGTTCGATTCCGGTCAAGGGCATGTACCTTAGTTGAGGGCACATCCCCAGTAGGGGGTGTGCAAGACAGCTAGTCGATGATTCTCTCTCATCTATGTTTCTAACTCTCTATCCCTATCTCTTCCTCTCTGTAAAAAATCAATAAAATATATTTAAAATATAAAAAATAAAATTTAAAAGGGAAGAAATATAATGGTCATTATTATTATTATTATTCCTCACCTGAGAATATGTTTATTGGTTTTAGAGAGAGAGGAAGGGAGGGAGAAACTCTGATTTGAGAAACATTGATCTGTGGCCTCCTATGTGTACCTCGACTGGAACCAAACCTGAAACCTAGGTGTGCCCTGACCAGCAATCGAACCTGCAACCTTTTCATCTAAGTGCATGAAGGATCTCAACCCACATTTCATGGATGGACAAGCAGGGATCTGCGAATACCCTGAAACAGTTCGCAAACTATTCCCATGTAAGAACAATTGAGGAGGGAGAGAGATGGGCATAGCTATTGATGGCTTAAAGGGGTCTGTAGCCCCAAATACTTAACAATCACTGCCTTAAAGGCTACCACAGACCTATGAGTTGTTTTTCCAGCAGTAATGGCAAAATAACTCTCCTGTTCACTGTGGATGCCTTATTTTCCAAAGGCATCTCCATGACAGCACTTACCAAACCGCACTGTAATTAGTTGCGCACCTGTCACTTCCACAGGCTCGTATACTCCTGAAGAGCATGGGCTGGGACCTGCAGTCACCGTCTGATGAGTGGCCAGTACAGTAGGTACACAGTACGTACCTGTGACCTTCTTGTTTCGTGTTATCACTGTTTGCTGTGGGTCTGCTGGTCATGTAAAATGTGGGCTCCACAAGGTCAGCGACTGTGTCTTATTTATCTCTGCATTCTACGCAGTTGTAGCGTAATGCCAGGCCTTGCAGTGATGGCTGAACCTAGCTGACTGGTTTCCACCTGGAGTCAGGGGGTCCTCGTGACTCACAGCTTGCTTAGACTCACGGCTGACCAGATCTGGTCTTCAGGATCAGCCCTGAGCGCCAGCAACTGCAGTCACTTCCCAGCTGTCTTTGAAAAGGTAGCAATATTTCAGCTGTGTTTTATTGAGTTCTTGAAGTATTTTTCCTGTCCACCCGGGACGCATCTCCTCTTGCTTTAATTCCTTGTTTAAGCAGCTGCTAACCTATCCTGCTGCATTCAATTCTCCTCACATACTTAACCCGGCCCTGCAGATTTTGCAACGTTATATAGCTTCAGTGCTTGAGAAAAATACTATGTCTTGATGGAGAAGGTGCTTGGTCACTTGATGTTTAGTGTGTCGTATTTTATCTGCCTTGCTTTCCAGAATTAGTCACTATTAAACATTTCTTTCCTTGCTTTCATGTTTAAAAGTGATTTAATAGGTTAGTATAGTCTCATCCCAAAATGTATTTAGACATAAATCCCATTACATTTTTTTAAGTTTCCTATTGCTTCTGTTTTCTGGGTTGACAAATGCTCATTTTAAAATGTATAATTGAAGATAAAATTCTTCCTATAGGAAGAAGAAAATGCATCGGCACCTGTAAAAACAACTCCGATTCCCTTTCCCCTAAAAAGCAATAGTTGATGTGAAAGGTTCGTTTCTTCTTATGCCAGGTTCCAGCTGCTTCACTCTGTTTAAAACTGACTTCAAAGTTCAAACACTGTCCTGTCCCAACAAATAACCTCCCCCGATGGAATTATCTCAAGGACTATCCTCGGAGCCCTGAATACCACACCTGCAGCCTTTTCATTCAACATTTTATAAACTTTCCAAGGGAAACGATAAATTTTTCCTGTCCCCTAGCTTCCGGAGCGTTGCGCTGAGCGCCTGGAGGGAGTTCTCTACCTGGGGAGGTTTGTAGATATTCAGGCAAACGATAAATTGGGCTCGCTCTCCCTCTCAGGAGCCTTCCCCTTCTCCTTCCCCTCTCCCTTCCCCTTCCCCAGGTGTATCACCTCCACCTTTCCCTCTCCTAAGCGCCAACAACCCTTCTTTTGCTCCCGTAACTTGTTTCCTGCATCTACGCGGCCCAGCTGGCTCCCTTCTACTTTCTCTGTCACTTTCTAAAGAAACTTCTCTTAAAATTTAGGAAAAAAATAGAATTAGTATCTCTACTATGTTTATTATTATGAGAAAAACAGTCGAAGTCGGTTTGGCTCAATGGTGGAGCATTGGTCTGAGGACTGAAAGGTCCCGGGTTCGATTCCGGTCAAGGGCACGTATATTGGTTGCGGGCACATCCCCTGTAGGGGGTGTGCAAGAGGCAGCTGGTTGATGTTTCTCTCTCATCGACGTTTCTAGCTCTCTATCTCTCTCCCTTCCTCTCTGTAAAATATCAATAAAATATATTTTAAAAAAGAAAAAAGAAAAACAAATTGCAGGGAAATGAAAAAACCCGAATAGCTCCCAAGTTCAAAAAGTTTTAAAGTAAAAACCATCCCCGTAAATGAGATGTAAGGAACAGATTGGGCTCAGTGTGTCTGAGACCTATAGTACCTGGTGTAGCTACAGTTAAAAAATGTTTTTTCTGCATAAGAAAATCAGTTATGCATAGACATAATCACGATCCATTTCTATTCGCTAAAGAGAACACAAACCAAACGCACTCCTCGCAGTTGCTCTCATAAAACCAGGTACACAGAAGCCTGAGATAGTGGCCTTAATAGAAAGAAGGAAGTCAAACAGCTGGATTTTAACGACTGTCAATAAAATAATACTTTACCTAATAGATTATTATCTTTATGCATCAAAGATTAGGAGAAGGGGGAGGCAAAAGACCAGAAGAGAATTCACAATTTGTACTAAGTAAAAGAAACCCACAGGCCATGTATACCAAGGTTAAAAGTTTTCACCGATATTTTTACTTAAGGATTTAATAATTTAATAAATTTTTTACTTAAGGATTTAATAATTCTTAAGTAAAAAGCAGCTTAGAACACAAAAAGCCAGCCTGGGACATGCCGCCTAACACAGTCTATGTGAAACAACCAATAAAGTTGTCAGGGAGCACAAAAGAGCCCTACACTGTTCAACAGGAGCCAATTTTAACATTAAAATGAAATAGGCCAGGGGAAACTCTCTTTATGGTTAGAAAACTATGAAGCAGAGAAATGTTATATAACTGGAGAGAGAAGCCTGTAGTACACACAGTCCTTGGGCCAAATGCATTAGCCCCTGTTGACAGCATGCTGTCAACCCATGCTCTGAAAAGCATCAATAACTGCCAATAACCACTGTTTTGAACAAGTTCTTAGGGCAGAATGATTTGGAATAAAATAATAATATAGCATAACCAGTATTTCCTGATTTTCTCTAAGGCATAAGTCATCTCTCAAGCTTCCTTTATTTCACACAAATTTCAGGTGGATTTAAAAGAAGATAATTAAATAAATGTGATTTTAAGCATTACATAGTTCATTAAATTAAGCAATATATTCTCACTGGAGACAAACAGTAATGTTAAACTACTGTAGTTATACTATAGGAAACATCAAAATTAAATGTTTAGAAGTTAAAATGCAATATAGTTCAATGAAGAAATAAAAGCTTAAAAAGAACGGTTGTAGAGGAAAATGTAGTTTTATAAGAGTAAGAATGTGGGCAAATACAGTTTACTTATCCTATATAATAAAAGGCTAATATGCAAATTGACTGAAAGGCAGAATGACAAGTTGCTATGACGTGCACTGACCACCAGGGGGAAGACGCGCAATGCAGGAGCTGCCACCTGGTGGTCAGTGCACTCCCACAGGGGGAGCCCCATTCTGAGCTGGCAAGCAGTGGGTGTGTATTGGGTACATACACAAAATAATAATAAACGAAAAAAATAAATATGCGTACCACACTTTGGGAAACACTGAAAGGGATTTCAAAGGCTAACATCCAACTGAGCTCTCTGCCTTTTAAAATTATGCCATTTCTATCTGCTAATGTTCCCACTTGTGTAACTCAAATGCTATGCTGGGTAATTTTTCTTTTCCTCTTCTTGTTCTATGACCTTCTGTTTTATCCTCTTTAAAAAGGTGCTATACTTTATACCTGGACGGCTTTGTGTAAAGGCGCTGTGAAACCCCTTCTATACCAGTTTGGGGTGGAGAGAAGGGAAAGTCTGAATCACATTGGCGACTTTTCCAACTAACAAGGGCTCCCTTCTACTCTGATAGGCCTGTGCTCCGGTGTATCCCCAAAGGGAGTTGCTGCTACAGTGAAACACTCTTCTAAATTCATAAAAACCTAAATGTAAATTTTATACACTCCATTTTATTTGTAATAAAAAAAGAATGTTTCATTAAAAAAAAATTTTTAGCCCAAAAAAGTTACAACTATTTCATTACTTCAAATCAAAACATAGTACGGTCATCTCTTTGTATCATACAAAATTGCATTAGTAAAAACATCTAAATTGAAATAATATATCAAATCTGTTTTTCATTTTTAGGTCTTCATTAAACCACTTCATAGGTTGAAGTAAAATTATAGTGATGCTGGGTTTACTTAAAGGTAAGAAAATAAATGGTTTTCCTCCATTTTACTGCTTCATTTCCCCCAAGATTCAGTTCTTTGCATAGAGTTGCTCAAGAAGTACCCAGCAGAACGATGTTTCTAAAACCTTTATGTCAAAAAGAGATACTACCCTGTGATATTTTATAGATCAGTTTTTTAGGGGAAAAATAATTTATCTATTTTATACTGTGGTATGTACAATTAAAAAATTGCAAGTAACAGACCCTTACCACCGCCCCCTACAACGTGGCAGGAGCCTGAGCCTTCTCCCATTCTGAGGGAGGTCTCCTGCCCCCATGGCTGCTTCGCTTCCCATGCACAGCTCAAATTGGGACCCAGGTAACAGACAGAGACTTGGCTGACAGCAGCTGCCCTTTCACTGCAATAAGACTTGTTTGAGAGGCCTTGTACCCATGGTGTGGGCAAGTGGGTTTTTAATATCCAAGTCCAGCCTAGTAGCAGGAATGCTCAGGCCCTTCTCAAGAAGGCAAATAATCAATTCCACTAATACACACATGGTAAATAAGATTGTTGCTAGAGTCTTGAGTTTGACAGATGAATAGTAGCCAATTTCTCAGAGGAAATTAATGTGGCTAATGGAAATAAATATTCTAGAAAAACTGATTGTACTGTACAAAAAGCTGTTCCTAAAGTGTTAACAAAAATTCTTATTGGCAGAGCGCCTCATGGTAAAATTGCACAACACGTTATGAACCTAAAGCAGTCATAGTGTAGCGCAAATAATTAAAATGTAAAAGCTATCAAAACTACATTATAAAATTTCCAAAAGTGTCCTATTATTTAAAGTAAAAAAAGGGGGTGACAGTGGAAGAACATCATGTAAAAAAAATATCCTGAGAATAATTTACATCTAAAAAATTTGTACTGTAGAAAATTACCCTTCATTTAAAATGCTAACAGCAAGACACCCATGAAAATACACACATGGTGTCAAAACAAGCCAGAGGAAAATCATTTGGGGGGGGGGGGGGGGAAGAATCCCAAGTCAAATTTAAAGAAAATATCCCTTTAATAACTTTTGGTCGAGAATATGTTTGTATATTTTCAGAAAACAACTCCAAGAACAACTGGAATCATGTAACAGAGAGGAATAGACAGAAGTGCTCCAGCCATGAAGACAGAAGAGACACAATTCAGAGATGGAAGATGCTGACGACGCCTCACCACACCAGCAGACAGCAGCTGTGTGTTGCTGAAGGATGCCCAGGATCAAACCAGAGACGGTTGGACCTGCATTACCACCATTTGTCCACCAACCAGATCTGAAATATCATGGCTGACATGTACACATAAGGAACTATTTGACATTGAAATGGGGACTCAAAAGAACTGTTGGCCCAGAAAGGAACTCACTACAGACTGATTCATTTGCCTCTTAGCATAACCATTATGACTTGTCCCAGTTTAGGTTCTTACAAGGGTATTTCTTGGATCACATGATCTCACACATCTAGAGGAAATAATGAACAACATAAACTGATGAACAAAAACAGACCCAGAGAAAGAGAAGCATCGATCAGACTCTCAAACCTCAGAGGGAACGTAGGGGAGGGTGGGGGTAAGGGGAAGAGATCAATCAAAGGACTTGTGTGCATGCATATGGGCCTAGCCAGTGGCCATGGACAACAGAGGGGTGGAGGCATATGCAGGGAGGGGTTTGGGATAGGAATGGGGGGATAAGGACAATTATGTGATACCATAATCAATAAAAAAAATAAAATAAAAAGGGAGAACAGTTTTAAACAATTGCAAGTAAATGATAACCAAACACTATATTAGCTGTAAGTTGGTAGCTAAGAGCACAAACTCAGAAGCTAAGCTGCCTGAATGTAGCTCTCAGTGCCAACATGAACTAACTGGCTGCGAGACCTGAAATACCACCACTCTGTGCTTCAGTTTATTCTTCTATTTCATAGGTTTCTGATGATCATTAACAAAGATGAAGTATGTAATTAACGTAGAGCGGTACCTAGAAAGTAGGCACTCAATAATGGTAGTTTTATTATTTAGCCTATGATTATTTTCTAACTTTTCCCATTGACAAAAAACAACAACAATCATTCTTGTTAGGCAATATTTTCAAAATAATTTTGACACGGAGACTTTTTGCTTAAAAAAGAAAAAGAAGTAAATACTGATCACATACTACAGCAATAGAGCTAGAAGGGACTTGACAAAGTATCTTATCCTTACTAATAAAGAAATCACGATTCAGAGAGGTTACTCTGACAAAGAAATCAATGTCACAATTAGTAGTAGGGACTATAACTCATAGCATACAGTTCTTCCTCACCTCCTAACTTTTTCATACTCTTCTACTAGGATGTGTCTTCAGATACTGAGCCCTGTAAGAACTATAAGAAATTATCTCTAATACTTTCTTTAAAAATGATCAAGGAAGGAGATAGGATGTTTAGAGTAAAGCCTTTGCTTTCGGAGTTGGACTTGGACTAATAAAAAATCCCAGCTCTGCCATTTTTTATTAGTTACTAGAGGCCCAGTGCAAGGAATTTGTGCACTGCAGGGGGGAGGGGTGTCCTTCAGCCCAGCTTGCACCCTCTCACAGGCCGGGAGCCCTCGAGGGATGTCCAATTGACGGCTTAGGCCTGCTCCCCCCGAAGCTGTCAGTTGGACATCCTTAGTGCTGCCGCGGAGGCGGGAGAGGCTCCCATCACCACTGTTTCGCTCGCCAGCCATGAGCCGGGCTTCTGGCTGATTGGTGCTCCCCCTGTGGGAGCGCACTGACCACCAGGAGGCAGCTCCTGCATTCAGTGGGATCAGGCCGAAACCGGCTCTCCAACATACCCCAAGGGGGTCCCAGATTGCGAGAGGGAGCAGGCCAGGCCGAGGGACTCCACCAGTGCACAATCGGGGCCAGGGAGGGATGCGGGAGGTTGGCCAGCCAGGAAGGGGTCACGGGAGGGCTCCAGGGCGTGTCCGGTCCATCTCTCTCAGACCCGATCAGCCGGACCCCAGCAGGAAGCTAACCTACCGGTCGGAGCGCCTGCCCCCAGGTGGTCAGTGCACATCATAGCAAGCGGTTGAGTGGCCTTAGCATATCTAGCATATTACTCTTTGATGGTTGAATGGCCAACCAGACGACTGGACACTTAACATACTAGTATTAGGCCTTTATTATATAGGATATGACTTTGGGCAAAATATGTAACCTCTCTGAGCCTCAGATTCTCAAGTATAAAATGAGACTATTACCTAACAAGTTGGGTTGATTGAAGATCTTAGCATAATGCATTACATTAGGAAGTATACTTAGTTGGTAGCTATTATATATTACTAAGGGCTCAGTGCACCTTGAAAGAAACTGTGGGCCACTACACTGCGTTGAGCACAGGAGGGGTCTTGGCCCATCCTCCACACCCTCACCTTGCCCCTCCCACTGCGGCCCTGGTCCCCCATCTGCCAGCAGACCCACTCCTGCCACCACTCCCATGCATTGACGGTGCCAGCCCCACTCGCACCTACTGAGGGCACAGAGTGATTGGGGCCAGCAATAGCAGCGGGTGCAAGTGACAGCTGCTGCCCTGATTGCCCCTCAGGGGCAGGGGGAAGTGGTAAAGCCCTCAGGGGCGATATGGCCCGGTAGCCGCTGCATGCACCCGCTGATGGCGCTGAGTGACCAGGATCGGCACCAGGTGCCGGCAGTGGGTACAAGTAGGGCTGGCACCGGCAGCAGGTGGTAGTGCTGGGTGGGAGCACAGCATGCAGGAGCAAAGAATTTTCAGTAACTACCAGAGAATTGCCCCGATGGTAGTGTCTGGCACCCCTGCTCACCATCCTGGCACAGCCAACAGCTGACGCCCACCATGTTCCGTGCATCCGCTTGGTCAGCACAGGGCATAGAGACCAATAGTTCAGTTTTGCTGCCGTTGGCCTATTTGCATATTAGGGTTTTATATATATAGATTGTTGCTGTTGTTATAAACAACATTCACCTCTACCAAAACTGGAGGAGCATCTTGATTTCTCCCAACAGTATGAAAAAAGCTCTTATGCCAATATCAGTGACTACTGTCATTTATTCTTGTAACAAGTAGCTGACTCATAATTCTGACTTGCAGGGTGATGGAACGGTGAGCATTGGGCTCTGCAGGTGAGGTAGCAAACCCAACCTGCACCCTGGCCAACATGATCTGAAAACTGCTTCTCAAATCTGTTGTTTCTTACACTACCTCACCCTGTGGTTCAAAACTGAAGAAACCTAATACTCACTTGATATTTAAGTCAAAGGATAAGAAGAGAAAATATCTAAATATTTCACCTAGAAATTTCTAGGAAATTTGAGAGTGGGTAATATGAGCAAAAACTGAGTTAAAAATTACCCATGAATATAATTTATCCTTTTACTCTTACCACAAAAGGTGAATGTGCCAACTTTTATTTAAATATTTCAAGATGCCACAATATAATTACAAGTGACTCTGGGTTTGGAGACAGAATGCAAGGATGGGAACGCAGAGCCGCTGCAGGCAGAGCTCTCTGAGCTCTCACAGTGATACTTAAATCTGTAAACCGCTATATCATCGCTTTACAAATCCTTTATGGATTATTTCTTAAAACTGTATGGTATTATAAAGCTGTTAGTGCAAAAAAAAGAATATAAGGACAAAGACTCCCAAACTTGAATTTTTCAACTCACAAGAGATTTTAAATAGATGATGTCCAGAATTTGAAACAAAATCTAATAAGGAGAAATCTAAAATGTAACAAGGTTCAGAATAGCTGCATCTTTTATACTATTTTAAGTTCACTGACAAAAAAGTAATGCTGTAAATATTAAATTAGTTAAACTATATAAAAAGAAGTTAATATTTTTAAGCCAATTAAGTTCCTCATTGGCTCCCTCCAATAACAGCATTGTCAGAAACAGTATGGTGGCAGCACAAAAGCTTACATTCAACTGCCACGAAGCTGATTGATAATTCAGAAAACAGTGAGCCACGCCATCCTGAATGCAAACTATGATTTATTTGAATAGTGTAGATTTAATTACCAAAGCTCATTTAAAAACCATTTAAGTGCTTGAATGTACTGCTGTGCGGTGTTATGACAAAGAGAGTTCCTGCCTTTTAGGGGCAGGAATGTCTAGAGGGACATTCCAGCATTAAAATTTGGTTGAGAGCTGAGAGACCCAATGTTTTAGTAGACAACTTTATCTACAGCACACTTCCTGCGTGACACAGCTACTAAAATAAATTCCTCTCGGATAATTATCTATAAAAGCATGCCGTAATGGTTTGAAAATGAAAAGAACCTTTAAAAATACAATAGGTTTGCCTCATGAAAGAAGACTTACATTTCACATGATTTCGTTTATCCAAAGTACAGAAACCAGAGAACTAATCATTGCTGTTAGAAGGCAGGGCAGTGGTTAACCGGGCGAGGGTAAGGTTGTGACTGAAAGGGAACGTGAGGGCACGTTAGGGTGCTGGCTGTGAGTTATACAAGCAGCTTCGTTTTTGAAAATTCTTTCAGTTGTAATACTCCTACGTGTACATTTCTGCATATAACACTTCCATAAAAATATTATAATGGGAAAAAACCAATAAATTAGTTTCAGCGCTAAATCTCACTAAATGTTAGTGATTCCTTTATACAGGGTGTCCCAAAAAAGTGCATGCACACTTTAACATCTGATTCTATTATGTTTTGAGGGTGAAATGTATTTTAATAAACACTGCTTTTTTTAATGATTCATTTTGAAGTGTTTTCTAATGATTAAAATAGCCACATAACTAACCTTAGTTATTAGGCAGACTTTAATATCAAGTGAATGGCTATTGCTAAGTCACAGGCCATACTGCTAACTACGAAGACAAATTCCTTTCTATTTCCTTTCTTAAAATCTTGAAATACCAGTGAGCTGATGTTATTCAGAAGTGGAAGGTGAGCTTTTGTCATTGTAACTCTAGTTTGACTCTCATTAGGGTTCTTGATGCTCTGCAACAATTAGCTACTCAAATTAAAAGCACAAATTACTATCATTTTAACTAATCTTGAAAGCACTTTATTAATATTATAAAGCATAATATTTATAAAATAGTAATACATTCTATAAAAGGCACTTAATTCCTTATTGTTGGTGTATAAAAAGTTTGCTGTTTCAGTTCATGTCCATAAAAAAGCAATGATATAACTATATATAAACTCAACTTTGCCCTTCCGGTGTGGCTCAGTGGTTGAGTGTCAACCTATGAACCAGGAGGGCGCGGTTTGAGTCCTGGTCAGGGCACATACAGTGTTTTCAAATTCTATCTCTGGTGCAGGAGGCAGCTGATCAATGATTTCTCTCATCACTGATGTTTCTACTTCTTTCTCTCTCTCCCTTCCTCTCTGAAATCAATAAAAATATATATATATATATATTTATAAAATAAAAATAGCTGAAACCGGTTTGGCTCAGTGGATAGAGCTTCGGCCTGTGGACTGAAAGGTCCCAGGTTCCATTCCAGTCAAGGGCATGTACCTTGGTTGCGGGCACATCCCCAATAGGGGGTGTGCAAGAGACAGCTGACTGATGACTCTCTCTCATCAATGTTTCTAACTATTTCTCTCCCTTCCTCGCTGTAAAAAAAATCAATAAAATATATATTTTTTAATAAAAATAAAAATAAATAAGCTCAATTTTAACTCTTCTTCATCAATAACTCCTATAACTTTAATTACCAGAGGCCACAGTTATTAGCGGAGGCCACTATTGTCACATTCTTATAAATGACATTTGATAGCAAACAAAGCTGAAGGCAAAGAAACTCCCTAATAGTTACCAAGCAGTTTGAACCTAAGTGCCTCTACCATCCCACACACCGAAAATCCAACTTCAGAGATGGAAATCCTTCTTCAACATAAACATTTCATTCAGGTTATGGCCTGTGACGATCACGAAAAACACACTGAATTATCTGTATAGCCTTTACAGTGGGGCTTTTCCAGAAGTCTAGCCATTCCTGACCAAACGTGGAAACAAGAATTAAACGTGGCACAGTGACCAGTTCACTTCACCACGGCCAGACCCGTTAACTTTTGGAAAAAGAGTGAAAGAGTGAAAAATGAGCTTTCAAGTACAGGAAGCCACTAGAAAATAAGAGCACCACCAGCCCCCATATCCTAGCATTCGAGCCTTCAAGATTTTTCTGTTGAATGGCGAGTTTCGGGGTGAGGGGGTGGGGAGGCGAGGGTGGATTTCTGTTCACTGTACACACGACACCAATGGGAATAGGGGCCAGCCCCAGTTCTGCGCTCCCCGCGCCCGCGCCGGGTAATGGCTCCAAGCTGTGAGGCGCAGCTGCGGAGGCCCCGCCAGCAAGGCCGGCGCTGCAGTGCTTTGATAGCGCGGGGCCCCGAAGTGTCAGGATACAGAGAAGGCAGCAGTTGTTGGCTGTGAAAACAGTCTGATACAAACCAGATGGGAACTTACTAGATGGGCAACACAAAGGAAAACAATTGGCTCATTCAACAAAGTCGGGGCCCCTGCCCCGGAGAATTCGCAGAAGACAATAACAGTCACCCAGAGTTGATGCAAACAAGAAACAGCCATGTGGTTACAGTTTAAAGAATTGTTTTTCCTCAGACTAAACAGAGTTTTGATTTCTAATTCTTGTGTTCATTAATTGTAAGTTTGGTGCGCAGGCCCTTTGCCAAAGACAAATATTTCATTCAGGACAATATGGATTTTTTTTTTTTGTGACACGGAGAAAAATGGATGGGGACGTGGAGACTAATTTGGTGCTGCTTCCTGTGAAGTGCCATGCGCACAGGCTAAGCTCTTTCAGGAAACCGGCGAATTTAGGGAATGATTGATCATGCTGACATAGTAATTAGAAAATATCCAACATAATATTTCCAGGACTTCCTATGTCTGATTTGTTTTAACGCAGGCAGAAGGGCATGAAAGGCAATAATCACAAGTTTCTTGGAACCACATTTCTACCTAATAATTTTTTTTTTTTTACTTCATTAGGTAGGACACATTACTGCAACTATATTCATAAGGAAAAAAGTGCCAGGGTTCTCCACAACCTTACTGTGTGAGGCTCATCACATGACAAAGTTGCTCTCCCTATGAGTTGACAAGTATAACAAAGATTAACAAGTAGTTTTTAAGGTAAATAAGTAATTAAATAAATAATAAGT
Source organism: Vespertilio murinus (assembly GCA_963924515.1). Classification (NCBI taxonomy): domain Eukaryota; kingdom Metazoa; phylum Chordata; class Mammalia; order Chiroptera; family Vespertilionidae; genus Vespertilio; species Vespertilio murinus. The sequence goes on along the minus strand of OZ004704.1, from coordinate 185,109,285 downwards.
TTTTAAACTTATAAGTATGTACTTATAAGTATGTACTCCACAACAGAGTAATTTGTTTTACTATTTTAAAAAAAAGCAAACAGCATCCTAGCTTAAAATAATTCACAGGTATAAATGAATTTCTTCCACCGGAAAGCCATCACACTTTGGGACTCTGCGTTTACCACGAATGTAAAAATCCACCCAAGAAACCTTCCACTGGTAGCCACCGTTCCTACGTGGTGCCCAAGGAGCCCATCAAAGAAACTCTGAACACAAAAGCATTTCCATGCGCGCACACACTATCTGAACATATTTTATAGCTAAATACATTTAATCCTGTTTCGTTTTGCCCTTTGATGACGATAATAAATAATCATTAGGTTTGTTAAAAGAGAAGACATGTATCTGTGAAACTGTGAAAATTATTATAGTCCATGAACACATGCTTCCCAATTTGCATGTGCTGCACTGTCCACATTATTCTGACGCTTCCACCTTAGAAACGGAAGCCATACACTTAATCTCTCTCACTGCACTAGATCTATCCCCGCTTGCAAGGTGATTCTAAAGTAACCCAGAGAAGCAGAAACGGAGTGAGGACTGGTTGTGTAGGTGGACACCCTCATACGCATTTTCAGCCACAGGTGTTTTCCCTCTGCACTCGGTTGCACACACACATTTTTTTAAAGTCTAAATTAATTTGTGGCAACAGTGCTGAATAACCAAGCATTTTAACTATAAAGATCAAATCCAAGAAATCAGTTTCTGCTATTGTAAGCTAATTACCATGTAAAAAAGCAGGGGGGAAAAACATTTTTAAAGTGTTATTAAAGTCTTATATAAGAAGAATTAAGAATACATCACTCATCAATGAATCAATTCTGTTAAAAGTTTTTTCAACACACGAAATCAACTCACAAAATGATTAAGAAAAGTAGTTTATCTTGGATTTATTAGTAAATTATTTCTTAGACGCTGAGTTAACAGGAAAATATTGAGTTGTATCATTCCAATTATTAGGCATATTGATAATTATTCGTGTACTTCTTTAGAAATTCCCCATTTCTACTTTTAAGGGGTGTTTATATATACTGTATATATAAAGATACTAACCTAATGGAGTATCATAAATATTATAAAGGGAAAAAAAAACCAGGAACTGCATTTTACAAGTTTTTACCTCAAAAGTTGACCCTGATAAAATTTCAGAGAAGACAAGGGCCAGATCATACAGATTCTTTCAGGTCATTGTGAGGAGTCTGAACTTTATTCTGGTACAAAACAAAGTCTTGGAGGATTGTGAACAAGGAGTCATGTGATCTGATTCATATTTTTAAAAGATTACTCTGGGTGGATAATAGATAATAGGGGATCAAAAATGAACAGAGGAAGACCAGTTGAGAAACTTCTCAGGATACTATTTAGGTTGAATGATATTATGCTTTAAAAATTAACTGCACAACCACAACAGGTAGAAAACTTAGTTTGATAGCAAGTCACTGAAATAAAGCTTGGCCAGTTTTATTAGAATACTGAAAACCACAATATCGAGCAACAGTTCCTAATAACTTCTGTGGACACAGATACAAGCAAAGAGCAAGGAGGTTACATAAGATCCATGAGCCTGTTTACTCGTCTGTATAATAAAACAAAAATAAAAACATCTTTAAATACAAGTTTGCTGTGAAAATGAAAGCTATGATATGAGAGAGGTTCCTTGTCAGCTGTAATGTAAGGTTTCACCAATGTGGGTTCAGGGGGAAGAAACACATCTATCACACTTGGCAGAGACTGCGTTCTGTCCTAGTGTAACTCTATAGAAGATGCATTTGAGTAGAGCATGATCAAACCAGTAAAGAACTTGGAAAAATGACATAAAACAAGGAAAAGATCATCAGCTTTGCACACAGGTAGTAGGGGCTTGAATCCCAAATTTTCAAGCTTCCAGAAACTTCTATTTATTTTTAAAATATATTTTACTGATTTTTTTACAGAGAGGAAAGTAGAGGAATAGAGAGTTAGAAACATCGATGAGAGAGAAACATCAATCAGCGGCTTCCTGCACACCCCCCACTGGGGATGTGCCCGCAACCAAGGTACATGCCCTTGACCGGAATCGAACCCGGGACCTTTCAGTCCGCAGACCGATGCTCTACCACTGAGCCAAACCTGTTCCGGCAAAACTTATCTCTTTAAAAATGGGAATGCAACTACCTCTATGGCATGGTATTGTAAGAAATAAATGAGATAATAACACTATTGCTAATAATAGCAAGATAAGAATAGCAATGTTTCAGTAAATAGACACTATTGCTAAGATTAGGACTGTGTTCAGGGCACAAAAATACTGGGGGTGGGGTTAAAGATGAATAAGTGATTTTTTTTTTTCAATTGGAAGCTCAGTAAGGACTTAGCTGAATTTTGAAGACTAAGAAGTTGGCAGACATGGGGTAAGGAGGAAACTCCAGGTGGGAAGATAACATGCAAGGGCACTGAGACTCAGAAGCATCATGTGTGGAGAGGGCTCAATTAATACTTATTGAGCTGAACTGGGTTGATTACACATTAGTATACTGAATGTGCCAATAAGGGTAAGTTTTGAACTGATCATTCTTTTCTAAAGTCTAAAAATTTATTTTAAAAACAGGAATGTTTCTATCAAGTACTTTAGAGTTACTAGCACATACACTATCTTCTTTTTCTTTGTTTCTAGTTAACAATAAATTATAAAGCATCAATGCTCCAGACTTTTAGCTTGAATGGAATGTATTAAATAAACATCTAAATATGAGACTTATATTACACTGAAGATAGGTTTCATAAAAATACTAGAGGCCTGGTGCACAAAATTCGTGCATTGGGAGGAGAGGAGCGGTGGGGAGGTCCCCTCACCCACGCCTGCACCCTCTCGCAGTCCAGGACCCCTCACTCCTTACCGCCTGCCTACAGCAGAGGCAGGAAAGGCTCCCACCACCACCACTTCGCTCACCAGCCGTGAGCCTGGCTTCTGGCTGAGTAATGATCCCTGTGTAGCTCCTGCATTGAGCGTCTGTCCCCTGGTGGTCAGTGCACGTCATAGCAACTGGTAGTTCTGCAGTTCAGTCGATTTGCATATTAGACTTTTATTATATAGGACAAGCGGCCCGGTGCAAGAAATTCCTGCACAGGTAGGGTCCCAAGGCCTGGCCTGTGATCAGGGCCAGTCTTCCCTGGCTGCCGGCAGCTGGCCCTGCTCCTCCCAACCATCGCCGGTCACCCAGGTAATAGGGTACCCAGCGCCACCCGCATCAGCTGCCACCCACCCCCAGTTCCTGGTTCCCCATCGGGCAATCAGAGCCTGTTGGCTGGGTGGAGGAACCAACATGTTGGCCATTCCCACCCACTCTCCAGCCCTGCCCCCTGCCACCACCAGTCACCCTCTGTGTGTGAGGCAACTGGCTAGGGTGATCAGGGCCCCAGCGCTGCCTGCATCTGCCACCACCCACCTCTGGTTCCCCATTTCTCATCAGGCAATCAGGGTCTGCAGGCTGGGGGCAGCTCTTGCATTGAGTGTCTGCCCCCTGGTGGTTAGTGTGCATCATAGCCAACCAGTGGTTCTGCTGTCCAGTCAATTTGCATATTATGCTTTTATATATGTAGATTATTCATTCAGAGTGAAATACCTATTTCTTCATGAAACAGCCATAATTTGGGGTCCATGTATTCTTAGAAGCATTTAACTGTCAGACAAGATATGAGTTTAATTCCCTTGTAATAAGGTGAATTTCCTTCATTAGCTTTAAGGCCTCTGTATGAGATAGGATTGAATCCCTTCAAGGTCACCCAAAGGCCTGAGGACCCTAAAGCAAGCATGTCAAACTCAACAGCTAACACGGGCCAGATAAACAAGGTTTAAGTTTATGTGGGCTGCAAAAAAAACAAAAGCTTTAATTTTCATAGAAACATAGGTTTATTTAAAAAGTATAGTATGAAAAGTAAAAAAAGAGCAAGAGCAATGATAAAATTAATATTTTCTTCCTGACACTTGGCATCTCTTCTCTGCTACTATCTTTCCAACTTCAGGGAAAGTCTTGTTCATAGTGATTACTTTCAAAACTGACCCAAAGTGAATGTCAGCAATTCTGGATCTGACAGGAGATTTATTTCCTTTCAAATTGTAAATAACTGCTCACACTGTTATACTGGCTGGGCCACAAACATATTTGTTGTGGGTCACATGTGGCCTGTGGGCTTCGAGTGTGACATGCTTGCCCTAAAGGATTATTTTGCCACTCTGACTTTCCTATTCTCTGAAACATTAGGCAATGTCTCAGAGTTTTATCAAATAAAAAATAAATTTAAAAAATTTTATGGAAATAAAGTCATAACTGACTGTATTTGCCAAGGCAATTATATTCATTCAAAAATATTCAGGATGGAGATAGGTTTCAATTATAAAGTGAAACACTTGGCTTCTATTTAAAATGCTCACTGGGTATTTGTCTTAATCAAAGCTGACATAGGTCTGCTCTCCTAACTTCTGTATTAGATGAAAAATTAAATTTAAGAATTCACACATATTAAGTCCACTGTTTTAAACTCTTTCTAAATAAAACTTCTTCCTACTAGTAACACCTGGATTTCTCTTATTCTTCTTATGATTTTTATTGACTTACTGAATGTTAACTGGACATTATTTAATGAAATTGTTCTAAGTCAACAAAAAATTTACTATTGCCATCTTGTGGTCAGACATTCATATCTATGGAACAAAAGACAACATCACTTCCCTAAAGAGAGATATTTACAAACAAAGATATTTTCCTATCAGCTGAGAAAAATGATTTTATTACATTTAACATCCCCAAAGGTGATAAAATTCATTTATAATTTTTAAAAATGAAATTAAACGTCAAGTCATTGGCCATGAATAGTAACAGTACTCAGTAGAAGGAGATCAAGTCAGTCCTGATATTACGTTAAGAACATTCATTGCTCTATATACTGACATGATTAATTTTTAAATACCATGAGAAAAGTTTTATAGACAATTTTTCATAGGAGTCTAAAATACATTATTACCACTATTATACCACGGTTAGGTTAAAAAGTAGTCAGGAGGGTGAAGTTCTGACAAGTTGGAGCAAGAGAGGAACAGAAAATAAACAAAAAGGTAAAAATCTAAACCTCTTATAGCAGGACCTTAATAAATACCTTGGTGCCACCTAATTTAAGTCCTCCCCAAAGCCAAATGCATAGTTACATTGCAACTATATAGTCACTCAATAAATGAGATTACAAAACACAACTGTAAAAACAAAGAAAAACGTTCCACTGCTTAAAGTATTTCTAATACTTCTTCCTGGATTGTGAGTAGAAAGTTTTAATCATTAGAAATCTTAAGTTCTACTGCCAAATTTCAGAATTTAGGTAATATAAAATTTAAATGCCTAAGAAGCAAGAAGGCACACGAAAGGCCAACAGCCTTACAGGGAACATAAAGACCACATCAAAAATACCATGATACAGGTTATAGAATTAAGGTTTAACCACTCAATTTTGATAATCAAACAATAGCCGAAACCGGTTTGGCTCAGTGGTAGAGCGTCAGCCTGTGGACTGAAAGGTCCCGGGTTCGATTCTGGTCAAGGGCATGTAGATTGATTGCAGGCACATCCCCAGTAGGGGGTGTGCAAGCGGCAGCTGGTTGATGTTTCTCTCTCATTGACATTTCTAGCTCTCTCTCTCTCTCCCTTCCTCTCTGTAAAATATCAATAAAATATATTTTTTTTAAAAATAATCAAACAATAGCACAGAAAAGTTCATCCACATAGTAGAATTTAACGTGAGAATCCTGTTTTTTAAGTTGTATTTGATCAGCATCCATACACAACACTAAGTAGCCTTTACAAAGCACCTTGACAGCCATACCCCCGTCTTCATCAATTGTACAAGAATCAAAAGGTAACATTAAAGGAAAAAAACTACCAGTTTTTTTTTAATCCACTAGAAATAGAGTTAATTGGTAAAAAAAGAACTAACAAATATACCATCAAATATGATGCCAGATTCTTTATCCCAATGGACTAAATGAGAAAAAGCAAATCTAGAGATAAGATGTATATGAAAGTAAAGAATTCTCATTATATATCTGTTCAATATCAGGATAAGTATCAAACTATTATATTATTACAAGAAAACGAATCTTACCTTGTTGCTCTGAATGTGAAATATCAGATTTACTTCTCACACGTATTATACGAGTTTGTGCTGGCTTGTGTTCAACTTGCTTAACATCTTGCTCTTGCTTTTGTTGGTACTAAAGAATTTAAGACATGAAGTCACAGTATTATTTTTAAAGTTACTTTAAAATGATTTGAGTAATTAAATTTCATTAGGAGTTTATTACATAAAATTTGAATAGTATACATGCCTTCTAATTGCCAAATGTTACTAAAGAAAAAATAATGCAATAAATTATTTAAAAGATTTGGATAATATATACACTGATTTCAAATATTCAAATAATTTGTCTACTTCTAATAGCAAATTCAGAGCTACTTTGAAATTAAACTATTTTAGATATATACACATGAGGGATTTAGACAGGATAAGAGCTTAATCTGGAGATATAAACTCTTGCAAGTAAAATTTACATGCTGCACTGCAAATTTCAAAGAGCTTTAATATATAGTAATATCATTTAATTCTCACATGTGCGAGAGGTATTGCTGTTATCCTCCTTTACCATTCAAGAAATATATATTCCACCATAAACCCCACCATCTCTTCTCCTTACCTATATCCAAACCAAATTTGAAATTTACAGCAGTCATAAATCCCTTCACAATCACACATCACTAACTGTTAATGACTTGAGCCATTTTCTTTCTCCCCTTGCTGGTTTCTGAGCCTAATTTTAAATGAATCCCTGAAAACTATCAGATATACTTTGACAGGAAATCAGAAAGATGCCTCTAGATTCTTATAAAAAAAATACAAGCAATGAAGAATCTGAAACACCTGTCCACATGGACTCAAATGTAACCACCCCAGCTCTGGCAGGCACCTCTTTACCTTCAAATAAAATTAACTTTAGACTTGCAGTAGTAACAACAAGCTTTAACTTGGTCTTCTGTGCTTAGAGCCATTAGTCATGTGGGTTTCTGCCTTGAAGGAAATAAACATATAATGTGTGCTTCCCTGGGTACTCGGACTGTCTCTGACTGCTTCAGTCAGAACATCCCTAATTGGCTCCCATCCTTAACCACAGTGACTAAGAGCTGAGTACTGTGGAGCTAAAATGCTTTGTGTTCAAACCTGGCTGTCGGTTTGAGCTTTGGCCTTGGGCAAGTTATTAACCCCTCAGACCTCAATTTCCTCATTCATAAAATGGGGATGATAATGGGGATGATAACTATCTCATTAGGTTGTTATAAGGATTAAATGAATTATAATGATTAAATATGTAAAAACTTAGCACAGCACCCAGCAGAATATGCACTGTAAGTGTGCTGTTATTACTGGCCATACCTCTCTGTTAAATCTCACAAATGAATTACTAAGGCCCATTCTGGTCACATTCCAGAGTTTTATTTTAAAATAGGCCAACAATTAAGGGAAATCAATCATTCTTTTATTTTTTAAATAATTTTACTGATGTATAATTGATAGAAAATGATCTTCACATATTTAAAGTATACAATTTGCTAAGTGTTGGCATACATGTATAACCATGAAACCATCACCATAATCAACATAAGGTAATGAACATATCCATTAATCTCAGAGGTTTTCCAATATGTTTTGCATTTCCTACCGTTACTATTGATTAGTTAGCATTTCTAGAATTTTAAATAAATGAAATCAGAGTATGCACATTTGGAAAGAGGGTCTGGTTTCTTTCCCTCAACATAACTTCTGTGAGAATCATCCATGCTAGTGTATGTTTCAGTAGCTCACTGTTTTTTATTGCTGAGAAGTATTCCATTGAATATATTAGACCAATTTGTAGAATCACCGATTCATGTTTATTTTGTTTCCAGTTTGGAGCTACTACAAGTAAAGTTGCTATGACCATTCATGTACAAGTCTTTGCATAGTCATATGTCTTAGATGCTCATGGGTAAATAAATACCTAGGAGTGAAATGTCTGGGTCACGTGGTAGGTGTATGTTTCACTTTTTTAAAGCAATTGCCACTGTTTTCTAACGTGGTTGAATCGTTTCATGTCCCCAACCACCGCTGTATAAGAGCTCATTTTTTCCACATCCTCGCCAACACCTGGCATGACAGTCTTTTTAATTTTAGATATTCTAATGGGTATGTAATAGTATTTGTGAGACCAACATATTGAATGGAAGAAGATATTCACCAACTGACACATTTGATAAGAGGTTAATATCCTAAATTTTGGGTACAGGGCCCAAATAGGCATGGTCAACAGACATATGAAAAAATGTTCAACATCACTAATCACCAGAGAGATGCAAATTAAAACCACAATAAGCCTTCACCAGTTTGGTTCAATGGATAGAGCACTGGCCTGCTGACTGAAGTGTCCTGGGTTCGATTCTGGTCAAGGGCACATACCTTGGTTGCAAGCTTGACCGCTGGCCCTGGTTGTGGTGCATATGGGAGGCAACCAGTTGATGTGTATCTCACATAAATGTTTTTCTCTCTGTCTCTTCCCCTCCCTTCCATTCTCTCTAAAACATCAGTGGGAAAATATCCTCAGGTAAGGATTAACAACAACAACAAAAAAACACACGCACAATGCAATGAGATATCATCTCACACCTGCCAGAATGGCTATCATCAATAAATAAATCAAACAAGTGTGGTGACGATGTAGAGAAAAGGGAACCCTCATGCACGGTTAGTAGGAATGCAGACTGGTGCAGCCACTGTGAAAAACAGTGTGGAGTTTCCTCAGAAAGTTAAAAATGGAACTGCCTTATGACCCAGGGAACCCACTGCTGGTATTATATCTAAAGAAACCCAAAAAATTAATTCAAAAGAATATATGCATTCTATTTGATCCAGTGATCCCACTTCTGGGAATATATCCTAAAAATCATAAAATACCTATCAGAAAGAATATATGCACCCCTATATTCATAGCAGCATTATTTACAATAGCTGAGATTTGGAAACAGCCCAAGTGCCATCAATAGATGAATAGATTTTTAAAAAAATATGGGACATTTATATAATGAAATACTATGCAGCAGTAAAAAAAAAAAAAAAAAAAAAAGAGGAATCTCTTACCCTTTGGGTCAACATGGATGGACCTGGAGACTATTATGCTAAGTGAAATAAGACAATCTGAGAAAGACAAATATCACAGGATCTAACTTATTTATGCAATTAACCAACAAAATGAATTGACCAACAAAATAAGACCCGAAGCATGGAAGAATGGAACAGACTGACATACTTAGGTGTGGGGATTCGGGGGATGAGAAGAGATAAAACAAAGAACTTATATACTCAATAGAGGCCTGGTGCACAAAATTCGTGCACGGGGTAGGGGTCATCCCTCAGCCTGGCCTGCACCCTCTCCAATCTGGGACCCCTCAGGGGCGATGGACATCCCTCTCACAATCCAGGACCGCTGGCTCCTAACCACTCACCTGCCTGCTGGCCTGATTCCCCTAAATGCTCTCCCCTGCCAGCCTGATTGCCCCTAACTGCCTCTGCCTCAGCTCTGCCACCATGGCTTTGTCCAGAAGGTTGTTCAGAAGATGTCCAGTATAATTAGCATATTACCTTTTCATTAATATAGATATGCATAGCTCGTGGACACAGGCAATAGGGGGTAAAGACCTGGCAGGGGGTAGGAGCTGGGAGAAGGGAATTAAGGGGGGCAGGGAGTGGGAGACACCTGTAATACTATCAACAATAAACAAATATATGCACTCTCACGTTCACTGGAGTGGTATTTTAAATAGCCAAGATCTGGAAGCAACCCATCAACAGACAAGTAGATAAAACAATTGTGGTATCCAATGAAATATTACTTGGACACACAAAAAGAATGAAATCTTACAATTTGTGATATTATGGATGGACCTAGAGGGTATTATGCTAAGTGAAGTAAGTCAAAGAAAGAGAAATACCTTGTGATTTCATTTAGATGTGGAATCTAAAGAGCAGAATAAACAAATAATAAACAAAACAGAAACAGACTCATAGATACAGAGAACAAACTGAGGGTTACCAGAGGACAAGGGGGTTGTGGGAGTGGGTGAAAAAAAGAGATTTAAAAGTACAAACTGCATGCATCTTCAAAACCATGCTAGTTCCAAATAGTCACAGGGATATAAAGTACAGCCAAGGGAACAGTCAGTAACATTGAAATAATTATGTGTGGTGCCCGGTGGGTACTGGGAATATCAGGGGAACACTTTGTAAAGTATATGATTGTCTAATCACCATGCTATATACCTAAAACTACTATAAAATAATACTGAATGTTAACTGTAATTGAAAAATAAAATTAAAATTAAATAATAGTATTTCTTTGTGGTCTTAGCATTTTCCTAATAATTAACAATACTGAGATTCTTTTTATGTGCTTACTTGCCATCAGTATATCTTCTTTGGGTAAGCTATCTTTCCAAATATTTAATCTGCCTTTTAATTGGATTGTTTCCTCCCTCCCTCCCTCCCTTTCTCCTTTCTTTCCTTCCATTATCCTCACCTGATATGTTTTATTGATATATACACTGAGTGGCTATATTATTATGATCTCTGAATGCATAATAATCTGGCCACTCAGTGTGTGTATACGTGTGTGTGTGTGTGTGTGTGTGTGTGTGTGTGTGTATGAGACCCGGTGCATGAATTCGTGCATGGGTGGGGTCCGATCAGCCTGGCCAGGGGGAGGGGACATGGGCAGTTGGCCGGCCTGCCTGATAGTTGAACTCCCGGTCGAGGAGACAATTTGCATATTAGCCTTTTTTTATATAGGATATACACTGAGTGGCCAGATTATTGTGCTTTCAGAGATCATAATAATCTGGCCATTCAGTATATATGTATATATTTGTGTGTGTTAATCCTCACCCAAGGATATTTTTTCTATTGATTTTTAGGGAAAGTGGAAGGGAGAGAGGGAGGGGAAGAAGAAGAGGGAGTGGGAGAGAGGAGAGAGAGAGAGAAACATACATTGGTTGCCTCCTATATGCACCCTGACCGAGATAAATCTGCAACCTAGGTATGTGTCCTGAGAAGGAGTTGAACCTACAACCCTTTGATGTACGGGATGAGCTCCAACAAAATGAGCCACCCAGCCAGGGCAAACTGTTTTCTTAATTTTGAATTCTGTTCCTCAGATATTCTGGATATGACTTTTATAAGATAAGTGATTGGCCGAAACCGGTTTGGCTCAGTGAATAGAGTATCGCCCTGCAGACTGAGGGGTCCCAGGTTTGATTCCGGTCAAGGACATGTACCTTAGTTGCGGGCACATCCCCTGGGGGGGCGGAGGGGGAGGCAAGAGGCAGCTGATCGATGATTCTCTCTCATCGATGTTTCTAACTCTCTATCCCTCTCTCTTCCTCTCTGTAAAAAATCAATAAAATATATTTTTTAAAAGATAAGTGATTGGCAAGTATTTCCCCCCAGTGTATGGATAGTCTATTCATTCTTTTAACAGTGTGTCTTAAAGAATAAGATCAATTTATTAAATTTTACTTTCATGGATAATGTTTCTGGTATCATTTTTGCCTAACCCAAGATCAAAACTATTTTTATTTTATAGAGAAGTTAGTAACAAATATTTATTCATTATTAATCATACAGGTTGTTAATACTAAACCCAACATAGTGAAACAAAAACAATCTTTACATATTTTTGGCTTTCACCTTCAATATCATACCATGAACACAACACCACACAATGGATACTTACTAAGTAAATTAACCCACATTGAGATATCCATTGCTATCACACAGATATAAAACTATACTTAATGAGCATTTTGTTCCTCTTGGAGAGTAATTATCCTATTTTTTTCAGTGTAACTATTTTCACTTTAAATAAAATACAAGTGCTATTGATTGGATACCTGAGGAAAATCTCCAGCTGCTACTGATAATTTAACATAATTTTCTTGTGCTGTTGGTCGTGTTGTGGGAAGAGTAAGAAGAGCATCTGGCTGCAACCCCAATTCTTTCAAACTCATTGGACCATGACTAGCACATGCATCTTCAAAACCACCACCTGTTATCAAATATGTAAACAAAATGTAAAATAAATTAATTTATCTTAGATTCAGAATAAATAATTGGCTAACATTATCAATATTTTTACCTGCAGAATTAGAAGTAGCGACCAAACACTTGGTACCAAGCCTTCATTGCAATTAAAACCAAAGCTAATAGAGAATACAAAAATGCCTCTGTTCAAACAAATCCATGGAATATTCTAAGTTTCCAATCAACAAGTTGTTCATTCAGTCTAACCCAAACCCTAACACTTCAGCCTACCTTTCTATCAGAAAAAGCCAATACAATATTTTCTATCTAAAACATAGTCTTTGAAGCAAGGGGCAATTTCTCAACTACAAATTGCTTAGCTCTGTTCTGTAAATATTTTCCTTCAAATGATTGAGTTCCTCTTTTCCTTATCCAAATGGCACCTCAATCAAGTTGATAAAAAGAAGACAGTAAGAGCCCTAGCCAGTTTGCTCAGTGGATAATGTTGGCCTTCAGACCAAAGGGTCCCAGGTTCAGTTCTGGTCAAAGGCACATACCTTGGTTGCAGGCTCCTCCCTGGCCCAATCCCTGCTTGGGACTTGTGTAGGAGGCAACCAATCGATGTGTTTCTCTCACAATGATGTTTCTGTCTTTCCCTCTCTCTTCCACTCTCTCTAAAAAAAATCAATGGAAAAATATCCTCAGGTTAGGATTAACAAAACAAAACAACACACAGAAGACAATAAGAGCAATAAAAATATTATTTATATAATATCACGGTACAGTTATATTACACTTAACTAAGTGTAATTATTGTATTATTTTCCATATGAATAACTGTAAACCTACCTTTATCCCAACCCATGTTATTCCAACATGAAGCATTATATACACTAAACTGTTTTAAATGAAATAATATTTTAAAGACCCAATAGATATTTTCCACTTAAAGTCTATCCATAATTTCTTAGGTTTAGCAAACAATCACCCTCTGATATTTTATGTTAACCTATATTTTTAGCTGGATTTTGCATAAAGCAAAATACATACAATGAGTTTTATCTTTCTGATATTCAATCTGTACAAAACAATCTCTCAACATTATTATCTGTTTTATTTTTATTTAATTATCTAGAATAACATAAGATTAATTTAAATAGTGGTAATAATATCCATCATTTAGAGTAACTATTGTTCCCGGTCTTATATGGGTCCCTTTTATCCATCATGCTTTTTTCTATTCTTATGTCACTTTTCCAACACTTTCTTAAGACTAGAAAATTACTTAAGATAAAATAAGATAAAAACATATATGATGTTTAAAAAAAGAGATTAAAACTTTGTGCTGATCATATGGTTATGTTATAACCAAGAAACTCCAGTAAGGCAGGAAAAATTCTATTAAAATTAATAAGAAAATTTGATAATGAGACTGGATACTAGATAAATATGTAAAAATAATTGGTTTTTCTCTATAACAATACACACATAAAAATGGAAAAATATTCTTTACTTTTGTGACCAGGACTATAAAATAATTAAGAATAAAATTATTTAATTTCTTTAAAAATATATATTTTATTAATTTTTTACAGAGAGGAAGAGAGAGGGATAGAGAGTCAGAAACATCGACCAGCTGCCTCCTGCACACCCCCCACAGGAGATGTGACTGCAACCAAGGTACATGCCCTTGACCGGAATCGAACCTGGGACCTTTCAGTCCGCAGGCCGACGCTCTATCCACTGAGTCAAACCAGTTTGGCAAAAATAAAATTATTTATTTTTTAATAAATAAAAAATAAATAATTTTTTATTTGGCTCAGTGGTAGAGCGTCGGTCTACAGACTGAAAGGTCCAGGGTTCGATTCAGGTCAAGGGCATGTACATTGGTTGTGGGCATATCCCCAGTAGGGGGTGTGCAAGAGGCGGGTGGTCGATGTTTCTCCCTTCCTCTCTATAAAATATCAATTAAAAATGTATTTTAAAAAAGAATAAAATTATTTAAAAGGCATAGAACCCATATGAATAAAATTAGGAAATTTTATGGAAGAACATAAAATAATATCTGAATAAATAGTAAAATATACCATAAAAATATCATTTCTCCAAATATTAATATGTAAATTAGTACAATTCCAATTAGGATGCTTTTTTATTTTAAAAAATTTAGAGTTTATATGGAAGAATAAATGCCTAAGAATTATCAATAAAAGTATAAAAAATTATGCTAAAAAGGGAAACTTGCCCTATCAGGTAATCAAGAATGTGTCATAAAGATACAATAATGGAATATATTTTAGGTCATAAAGAATGTTTTAGATCTAGAATAAAGAATCCAAAAAATATTCCTACATCTATGGGCATTTAATATAAAAATTGGTTAATATTTTCATTCAGCAGGAAAAAATAGCTTACATAATAACTGATGCTGACACGACTGGCTATTTATCTGGAGGAAAATCACACTGAACTTCTACCTAACATCATTTGCAAAAATAAATTCCAGATAGACTTAAATATAAATATATACTAAATAATGTAAATCTTTTTTTAAAAAAATCTAGGAGACTGTAGGCATAAGCTTGTGTTAGGGGAAACCTAATCAAGCTATGAAAACATAAAAAAACAAATAACTATACAAAAAATTTATAAATCATATGGCAAAAAAGAGCACAAATAATGCCAACAAAGTATAAATTTGTCAAAAGGAATTTGTAATACAGATGAAATAAAACATGTAAACTATATGAAAGTTACAAAAAAATTTAGAATCTAACATATGGGGAAAGATCTTAAGTAAGTAATTCATAGAAGAGCAAATCCACATGGCCAGCAAACATGAAAAGACATATAAACGTACCAGCAGTCAGAAACATAGATTTATATCTGAAATAACACAAATAAAAAGAGTAATAAACACAATTTCTGGAAGAGATGAAGGAAAAAAGTTTCTAATAAATTACAGATAAAAATAAATTTGTTTGATTTTAAGATAGCAACTTGGCATATCTATTTTAAAATTAAAAATATATTTGCCCTTGGACCTAGTAACTATTCCTGGGAAACTGTTCCATAATTATAAAATGTAACAATATGTTAGGATACATGTCTATGGATATGTACTCTAGAATTATTTATAGTGGGGAGAAATGCTAATAAAATACATATCCATCAACAGAGCAATGACTGATTATTGAAAATCCACACTAGCATGCTTTTTGCAATTATTTAAAAGAATAAACTTAAGCAATATCAGCTGACCTGAAGTAATTTCCACAGAGTTTACTAAGTAAAAACAAAATGCAGGCAAGGGAGCAGGATATGACTTCAAATTACAAAATAACCACACACACACACACACACACACACACACACACATTATATACATGCACACAAGTATGATATATATGATAGATATGTAAGACCTGTGTGTGTGTACACACACACACACATTATATACATGCACACAAGTATGATATATATGATAGATATGTAAGACCTGTGTGTGTGTGTGTGTGTGTGTGTGTGTGTGTTAGGAAAAAGAGACGTTTACATATCAGAATCTTAATATGAGTTACCTAAAATGTGAGGAGTGGATGGAGGCCATTAAAAAAGTCTGCAATTTAAAGTAACATGATATAATCTCATTTTGTTTTTATGTAAAACTAGAGGCCCGGTGCATGAAATTTGTGCAAGGGGGAGGGGTTAGCCCAGCCTGCACCCTCTCCAATCCAGGACCCCTCAGGGGATGTCCAACTGCCGGTTTAGGCCTCATCTACCACTGGCTCCTAACCACTCACCTGCCTGACTGCCTAATGCCCCTAACTGCTCCCCTGCCTGCTTGATCACCCTAACTGCTTCTGCCTACCTGACTGCCTGCCTGGTTGCCCCCAATATGCATATGGCTGAGGTCCCTCAGCCTGGTCTGTGCCTTCTCACAGTCTGGGAGCCCTCAGGGGATGTCCTGGGAGAGCGAGCCTAAGCCAGCAGTCAGACATCCTTAGCTCTGCTACAGAGGCAGGAGAGGCTCCCGCCACTGCTGCTGCACTTGCCAGCCGTGAGCCCAACTCCGGGCTTCTGGCTGAGTAGCGCTCCCCCTGTGGGAGCACACTGACCACCAGGGGCCAGCTCCTGCAAAGAGTGTTTGCTCGCTGGTGATCAGTGTGCATCACAGCAAGGCTGTTCCACCGTTTGGTCGATTTGCATATTAGCCTTTCATTATACAGCATTATATGTGGATAATATATGGGTATAAAGAAAAAATCAAAAGGACACAACATACATGTTGATGAAAGAAAAAAAGATGTAGAAACCCGGAAAGTAATATAATCAAACATTTCTTCTAACGCATTAAAAGTACATAATAGCTTTCAGCTTATACAACACGTTCTCATTTAGCATATATTTACTGACTGTGCAATAGGTGCTGCATACTCTGCTAGCGACAGGGATATGACAGTGAGCAAGATAAAGTCTTTACCCTCAAGTGGGATTACAAATCAGTGTGATAAGAGTAACATTAGGCTGGCAACTTTAGAAGATTGCACAGAGAACACATGGTGGGTCTCTAACCCAGAGATAAGGGGCCGGGAAAGAGCTTCATGACGGGAATCGTAAAAATGCTGAACTTGCAGCGTCACTTCTAAAAAGTATGGGGACGGGGGTGCTGAGGTGAAGAGGGCATAAATGGTGCTGAGAAAAATAAAATATACACATTACTGTAGCATTTTAAAATTCAAAAAATAAAATAAAAAGTATGCTCATTGAGTGTGGGTGTCCTGCTGGTATAATGTAAGTTTTACGCTTTGTAAGAGAGATGCTTTAAGTATTATTTCACTCGTCAAATTCATTAAGTTCATCATAACTTGCAATCCCTATTTTTACTTTTCTATAATCTCATTGCTATGACAAAGCAACATGGTAGACTTTCAGAGAAAACTAAGTCCACTGGAAACTGCCAGTGCCAGCAGCAGCTTTGGGTCTGGCATGTCCAGTAGATTATTCCAAACCCTAAGGTACCTCAAACTCCACTCATCCTAAAACCCTACTCATCCTAAATCTGTTCTTCCTAAATCTGCCCTTCCTCCATATTTCCTTCCTCTCTGTGAATGAAAATACCATCTATCTAATCATTCTAGCCAAAAATTCAAAGATTTCTTAAAACTGTCCATTTTCCTTCTCCATTGTCACTCAAATCTCCCTTTTTATATACACCCCTGCTGCTGAATAGTGTCTCACCAGGCTTCCTTTAATAGCTGTCTAATCAGCTCCTTGCCTCCAGTCTTAATCCTCTCCAATCTATCCATCACATGGCACCTCAGATGATCTTGCTAAGTAAAAGGAGAATATGATTAAATCACTCATTTACTTATAATCCTTCATGGATTATAAAACATTATGAATTTATAGAAATTCAAGGCTGAATTTTCCACGGGAATAGAGTAAGGTTGGCATTATTTTCCATTTTTGCACACAAATGGATCCTTAGAGTAAATCCAGAAACTACCTGATATGTCACTCAGGGTTTTTAAGGACCTGGTTTCCATTCACTTCCCCAATCTCATTGAATCCTAAAATTCAATTAATTGAGAAAGACATATTTCCCTAAGCCTTCCTATTTTTCAACTTTATTCCCTTGTCTCATTGCATATTCGGCTTGAAAGGTTGCTTCTCACTTGCTACATGGCAAACATCTACTCATCTCAGAGAGCTCATTTCAGGTACACCTCCTCCCCTCCTGTAGAGGTCTTCCTTGACTGTCCTCCACGGGTACAATGGACCTGTGCCCACATCCCACATGGACTTCTTTACAGTAATCCAATAATGCATGGCATGCTCTTGCCCTCTCATCTACACCTCTACTAGAGAAAAAAACTTTGTGGGCAGAGCCTTACTCAGGTACGCCTAGAATGTGCTTGGAGAATAGCAAGCACGCGAAGGATATTTTCTGAATGAATAAGTAAATGAACAAACTGGAACGTGCTCACCGTACTCCCCCATCTGGCTGAGTCTCTAAGGTTCGGTTTCACACTGGCTCTTGTGGGAACCACTGAGCGGCCACGTGTGGCCGAGTTCCTCCTCTGTGCTCACAGCAGCCTGTGTTATCAGACCAACCACACGATATTATAATTACTGTCTTTCTTGTATTTCTCCTCTATTTGTAAACTTCCTTGAGAGCAGATGTTACTATCTCTGTACTTCAAGTGCCTAATGCGGTACTAATATAGTACCAGGTATACAGTAGGTATTCAATACAAGCGTTCTGAGTAAATAAAGAAATACAATTGGTAGTAAAATCCAAGAGTCTTCACAGCTTGTTCAAAATACAGTTTACATGTTAGGATTCCCGAGATATCTCTTCAAAGCTTATTTTGCATCTTTTTGTTATCCAATCCAAGAGCCTCGGAATTAGGAACAGTGGTAGTGGACTATGGACTGCAAAGAGGACACTTTATGAAAATGAGCAGAGACGGGAAGAAGCAAAGTAAAAACAGATGAGATGCTATAAAGAGCAAAGTTATTAAAAACTGATATAAAAGGCATGAGATTTGCCACCAGCAGAGATGATGATACTCAGGATTCATTCTTCTATAGTAACCATTATGTAACAAAATACTCAAAACAAATGAACTCTATAGGCACATGCCTTTTAGGCAACTGTGGGTAGTTTCTCATTCTATTAAGTAGTAGTACATACAAGAAGGTATTTTTACATACTCCAGGTATTATTAACTAGAGTAACACTTATCATGTGCCAAGCACCGTGCTAAAGGCTTCGTATGCATTGTCATTTACTGCTCCTCGTACATTTACTCTGTGGATTCTATTTACAGTAACCACCCTCCAAGATGCCCCCTAATCCGTACTGCTGGCATTTGTGCATTTATGTGTTATTCTAGGATTGGTCTGTGTTACTGCTAGAAGGTGCCATAAGCAATGGCATGTCATTCTGAGACAGGAAGAGGCATTGTAGTTTCCGTCTTGGTTGCTCACTTTCCCTCAGAGCATCCAGTCTGGGGGAAGCGGCTTCTGTGTCATGAGCTGCTCTACAGAAAGGTTCCCGTGGTGATGAACGGAGGCCTCTTGTAGCAGCCACGTGAGCGAGCTTGGGAAACGGATCCTCCACCCCAACTGAAACCTTCGATGTCCTCAGTGCCAGCCAACAGCTTGACGGCAACTCGTGAGAGATCCTGAGAACCACCCAAGCCCCTCCCAGGTCATGCTCTCAGAACTGTGTGCGATAACACTGTACACGTTTGCTCTTCAGCTGCTAAACTTGGAGGTAATGTTACATAGCAATAGATAACTAATACACAATATTACCCCCAATTTGATAGATTAAGAAACCTGGTCTCAGAACTAGAATTCAAACTGATATCTGAAACTCCAAAAGCACCATTTCTTAGTCATTCTTCTATAATGCCTCATCTATATGCTCAATCATATGTTATGCCACATTATTTATTTTTTTTCCAATTAATTTAAACAAATACCTATAGTGTACCTGTATGTGCACTATACTGTAGATAATCTGCTAGATGATATCACAGGTACAGGAGGGTCTGAATGGATGATGCTCTCGTAGATTTTATTCTAGAACAATTGAACAAGCTCCTAGTTGCTCTAAAGTACTATCATCTCTCAAGTGATCTGTGAGAGCCATCTAGTGTCAGTTCTGCTTAATTGCAATCCACATAGATAGGCTAAAAATGCCAGTATCGTACTAATTTTGAATCCAATTTTAAGAGAACATAAAACATTTCATGCTCACTATGTGCACAAAATGATAATTCCAAGGAAAACTGCCTTGAATTTCTTCAAATATAATGTGTTCACTCAATATAAAACAGAAACTTAAAATACTTTACTCCAATGTTTTTCTAACTCCAGGCCTTTCCCTTTCAGATTTCTAGAAAATATGCATACCTCCAGAAGTTTCTTCACTTAAGAGAATGCATGAATGAGAATGGGAAAAAATCAGTTAAACGAGAAAACAGCTGATCCTCAGTGATTCTAAGACTCCATGTTTAAAAATTTGCCTACTTGATAAAATTTAGCTGTCAGCCAAAATCAATACTTGCAGCATTTTCAGTCATTTTCACAGTCATATGTGGATATACACAGAGAAGCGAAAAACCTGAATCGCCCTACAAACCCTTTGCCAGCTAAGGCTGAACACAGCGAAAGATGCTCGCTCTACTTTATCTCGGCACTTCTACTGTAAACAAGTGCCCTTTTTAATGTCTATTTAGTGACATGTTTTTCACATTTCTGTACATTTTGTTGGTTTATTCTACTGTTTAAAATGGCCCCCAGGCCGAAACCAGTTTGGCTCAGTGGATAGAGCGTTGGCCTGTGGACTGAAGGGTCCCAGGTTCGATTCCAGTCAAGGGCATGTGCCTTGGTTGCGGGCACATCCCCGGTAGGGAGTGTGCAAGAGGCAGCTGGTAGATGTTTCTCTCTCATCAATGTTTCTAGCTCTTTATCCCTCTCCCTTCCTCTCTGAAAAAAAAACAATAAAATATATATTTTTTTAAAATAATAAAAAATAAAATGCCCCCCAAGCAGAGTGCTAAAGCACTCTCTAGCACTTAGTGAGGCATCTAGGCAAGTGCAAGAAGGCTGTGATGGGCCTTACAGAATATATATATATATATATATATATATATATATATATGTAAAATAAGCTTTGTTCAGGCATGAGTTACAGTGCTGTTGCTCTGAGTTCAATGTTAACAAACCAACAATACATATTAAATCTTTTTTAAACAAAAAACACATATAAAACAAGATGATGCATTGGTTAACTGACAAAAATGTATGATCAGAGGCTAACAGGAAGCTAAATCTGTATTTTCCCTAAGAGCAACAGCTCCGTATTTGCTACTTCAGTGTTCCTGGTGACTCTATAGAACGTAAGCCCTGCAGATAACGAGAATCAGCTATGGTAACGATAGGTGTTCTCTGTTCTATTCTTATCCCAAAGTGCTGCAGCAGAGTTTCATCAATGAAGTTCTAAAATAGTCCTGAGCATACTTAGCGCTGAGCCAGAAATTCATATAGCAAAAAGTGAATTTCTACAGTATTATCTAGTTTAACCTGTCCTGAATAAAATCTGTTAGATCACAGCTTTGATGTGCTATACTCTTCCAGTATGTATTAAATATATCACTATTAAAAATTTTTAAATGACTTATGTATATTACCAAAATTATCTCATGTACCACCCGTCCAATGGTTCATGTACCAACTGATAAAAGGATCATTTTTTGAGAAGCACTGCTATAGAAATAGAAAAAGTTATTACCAAACTTTTCAATTATGAAGACCCTTTTTAATAAATGAATTTTGCAAGACTCCGCCTGAAAATAGTTATGCTCCTCTCAGCTCAGATTAGGAACACTACTGCTATGGATTAAAATACAAACGGACCACAGCATTCATTCGGCACAGAAACTACGGAACAAGTACGATGGTGTTCAAAGTGAATATTCTAACAGACGATACATCAAGCAGCAGCATTCTGGGGTATCCCTGCAACTGTGTCAAACTGCTGAGATAAAGGCTTAAGGGTACTTTTTTGATGCCAAGACTCTGCATTAGCGACAGGCTGTTGCTTGTAGACAGGATGCCCCAGTAAGTTCTCTGCTGCTGCTGTCCGCCTGGGCCTTTGTCTCTCACCCAGACTGCTTTCCAAGTCCTGTGAGAGGTAGAAACAATGGTTAAAACCATTATATTAAAATCAAGTCAAAACAGGAAATATTTGTCAGACACCATGTGTGATCCACACCACTTGACTACTTAAAGGTATTTTAGAAAGTGCTTATTACACCACATATACCCGACAGGAAAGACAAGTTTAAAAAGTTAGTTTAATGAGGCATCTAGCCATAGGCTTTCATTTTAATCTTATTTTTTATGAAGTTAAATAACCATTATCTGTTTTTCTAACCTTCAAATTAGTAACAATAAAACACGGAAAATTTTTATTATTTAAAACACTAAATACTGAAACATATTACATACTGTTCACAAAAGTTAAAATTAGAATAGAAAATTTGTCTCTCATTCTTCATTAATAAAAATTGCCTAAAACTTTATAATTAAACTTTATAATTAATGTAAACTTTATAATTAAACAGCTGATAAGGAGAATATACCTTAAATGATATAAAGATTACCTCATAGGTAAAAAAAAATTGCATTTTTATAAGTATGCCAATTAAGGAAGACTACCATATTTAATAAAGTTATTTCCCTGGGAAAGTATAATAGTTAAAAAAGTACAAATGTTTTTCTTTGTCAAATATATGAAATAAATAAAAAACGTAAAAAACTAAGACTTCTATTTTCTTCCTATATTAAAAATGAGATATCTAATCATTACCACATTTTGTGACCTGGAGATATTCTAATTATTTAGTACTCAAGAGCTGAATAAAAATTCCAATATCTAAAAGTTTCTCATTTAAAAGTAGTTTAATTTTAACCAAGTGGGGTTTTTTTACTAAAATATATTAAATCACTACTGAAACATCTTTGATGAGTCTACTGACTACAAATAAACCCTAACTTCTTAGCTCAGCATTCAAGATTTTCTACAACTTGCCTCATTCTTCTTTATGCATATTTATATCCCCTTACTCCCTAATCTGACTTTTCTTTAGGAATGCCAATTGCCTCACATCCTTTAAATAGAAAAGTATTGTTCTTCAATTAATATGAAATCCTTGAAGACTCTTAAGTTTAGATTGGTGGCAAATACATTTTCTCTAGAAATTAGAAACATTTCACAGTGCCTATATTACTCTGCCACTACCATATGAAATATTGTGCCAAATACACTACCTTTTTTATTTGAATCAATTTTCCTAGGGTACTTGTAATTGCTGACACCTCGGTACTCTATGACCCTACTGAAGACTTAACTTGCCTATTCACAAAATGCTCTTGTAGCGTATGATTTTTGTATTATACTCAAAGCTTAGACTCATGTAATTCTAAGTTATGTTGTCTGTGATCCACAGTAATTAATGTACCTAGCCCAACGACATAAATGTACAAATTGCAATTTTGCCATGTGACTGCTCTTGCTGACCTGAACTACTTGACTTTGGGCAAGTAGTTATAACATTTTAACACATAGATATATCATTATTACAAGCAAAACAAACACTTAATAGATTTGTACACATATGAAAATATGTCAAATGTCACTGTTCATAAAACTGGCAAAACTTAAGAACACTACGTGTCATAATGAGAAAAGAGAATTGAAGTTAGAAAGCAATGTATTAGTACTAACTGAAATTATCAATGCTTGTACCTTTTGAACCAGCAATTCCACCCCCATTATCTGATCTACAGACACAATTCCTCATAAGTGAAAACAGGATTTTCTTCTTATTATAATTTGAATAGAAAAAAGTGAAACCAACCTAAAAATCCTTCAACAGGATAACTAAATTATGGTATACTCTATGGTAGATGAAAAGAAATGGTAGATCTTCAGAATTTATAGTTATTGAACATTTTTAAAACAGGTTGCAGAATGCGACATAAACATACCTCAGAATTTTACACATGCACGTCCACACATATGCTTAGATTCTTAGAAAAAGATCTGGAAAGGATGAACTTCCCACTTCGGGGCCTCTGGCTTGGCCAGGACCGCATACTAACAAAGGCTGCCAAGCTCCCTGTCCCCCAAAACAGCTTAGGGTAACTACAGAAGTGAGCAGAAACCATGGACTCTGAAAGCTAAGTAAAACTGAAAACCACTGGGAAAGACTGACAGCTACCGTGACCCGCTGTGTGTGGGAAGAAAGGGCTGCACCCTGAGGAGGAGGGAGGCTGGAGGGGGCTCGGGGAGAGGAATGACCGGAGCAAAGCACTTGCTTCTTTGCCTCAGCAACTTGAGACCACCAGTGCAGCCCCTGACACACAGAGACCTTGGCAACAGCCCGGGCTGAGACACTAGTAATCCAGAGAAACATCAGGGAGCATGAAGACCCAATTGGGGAGAAAAGTTACAGGTGAAATCTGACCAGGACCCCATGGGCATTTTGTTCCTTCACCCTCTTCCCTCCAAACCCCAGGACTGTCCTACAAAACCTCCATGTTCCCTCCTAAATACCTTTGTTTGTGACCTCCTTGCCCAAAGATATCTTAATGGGCTTCCTAGTGTCCAAACCTTTCCATGGCCTAAAAGGTTCTTGATTATCTGGTTCAACCTATTTCTGCAGACTGATCTCTCTACAGCTCTAGCCACACTGAGGCTTTCAACCCTTTCTAAACATGCCCTAATCTTTCTTGGCTTTATCCCTTAACACATGCTATTTTGGCTTCAAAATGTCCTTCCCCTTCACCGCTGTCTAGAAAATTTTTACTGGGTCTTTAAAAAACTCCAGCTGAGACTGGTTTGGCTCAGTGGATAGTGTCGGCCTGTGGACTGAAAGGTCCCGGGTTCGATTCCGGTCAAGGGCATGTGCCTTGGTTGCGGGCACATCCCCGGTGGGGGATGTGCAGGAGGCAGCTGGTCGATGTTTCTCTCTCATCGATGTTTCTGGCTCTCTGTCTCTCTCTCTCTTCCTCTCTGTAAAAAATCAATAAAATATATATATATTTAAAAAAAAAACACATTTAAAACAAAAACAAAAATTCTATCAATAGCATATTCTGTATAAAGTGTTATCAAACTTCAAGCAGTTTTCCCTCCTCTGAACTCATATATACTTGTAAACTCAGCTATATGACCAGTTACTGCACTGTACAGTAACTATTTAGTTGTCTTCTATATGACTATCAGCTACTTATAGGTAGGGGTCTTTTCCAAGGTTGTGTCTGGCACATAGTAGGTACTCAATAAATGGTTGTGGAAAGGGCTTCAAGTTTTTTCAGCTGCAGAACACGAGGGTTGGAACAGATGGCCCAAATTCCTGTGCTGTAAAACGGGATAACTCTATATTCCAGGTTAAAGTTACTACAAGGGCGATCCCTGAATAAGTTGAAGTATTAGCATGCACTAACTGAAAACATGAATATTTTGTTGTTTTTTTCCTGTATGTGGATCTAATAAAAAAGAAAAAAACACCATGAAGGTTAAAAAGTACCTCTGAATGACAGACACCTTGCTGTGGAACGACTGATTCCTGGTTTTGTTTAGCAAGAAGAGAAAAAATTGCATCTCCATGACACAGTTTATGGGGCATTCTAATCACTTGTGCTTCACTGGGAGGATCATCTTCCTGAAATACAGAAACGATTAACACAACAAAAAATTTTATCAGACAACTGCATTTTTCTCAGTTTATGATTAATAGAACTAATTACCATGAGAATGTCATTTAGTACTTTATGGAAAAAAGATGGACTTTTTATTTTTATTTAGTTCTCATTCCGTTTTGACTACACTAAAAACCCTTTATATTTGACTCAACTATAAATAATAATATTCAGTAATTTGCCTATATTTAAAATGGACATTTATATAAAAGCATAGGAAAACTAAATCCCCTGTCATATGACTGAGTTACAATGATTCACAAATGTTTTCTATTTTGGTTCCATTTCCTACTGCATGTTTGTGCAATACACAAAGCAACACCACATGTGGCAGTGAGGCAAAGTGCTGTAATTTTTTTTTTTTTTAATATATTTTATTGATATTTTACAGAGAGGAAGGGAGAGAGATAGAGAGCTAGAAACGTCGATGAGAGAGAAACACCGACCAGCTGCCTCTTGCACACCCCCTACCAAGGATGTGCCCACAACCAAGGTACATGCCCTTGACCGGAATCGAACCCGGGACCTTTCAGTCCGCAGGCCAACGCTCTACCACTGAGCCAAACCGGTTTTGGCAGTGCTGTAATTCTACTGTAACCTAGACCACAAGCAAGAATGAACAACTTCAGCTAAACCGGTTTGGCTCAGTGGATAGAGCGTCGGCCTGCGGACTGAAAGGTCCCGGGTTCGATTCCGGTCAGGGGCATGTACCTTGGTTGCGGGCACATCCCCAGTAGGGGGTGTGCAGGAGGCGGCATGTCGATGTTTCTCTCTCATCGACGTTTCTGGCTCTCTATCCTTCTCCCTTCCTCTCTGTGGAAAATCAATAAAATATATTAAATAAAAAAAATAAAAAAAGAATGAACAACTTCAGGTTAAGGCACCTAAGACCTTCGACTCTGCCTCTGCCCTGACCTCTGGTACTTGGCCAGGGAGCAGGTCATGGAAAGCCCTCACTGGAACCCCCCACTTGGGCTTCATGGTGCCTCAAAATAGAACTATCCCAGAAACGTGGGCCCAGGAGTCAAAGAAACTGGATTCCCTTGCAAATGCAAGTATTACTATGATACTAAATTCCATTAATAGTTTTTTATTTAGGTATTTTATTTCTCATGAAATAAAGTTTATTAACTCTGGATTGCAAGTCCTTATTCCCCAGCTGTATACAGATAAAGGTCTCTTGGTACGTGAGTTATTCCCAGTTCTTCAAGACTGTACTTGTACATTTGACTTTGTTCTGAATTTGTAGTATATCTGATTTAGGCTAAGTGAAAATATCAAAATTAGAATTTAGTTTCAAATATAGAAAAAGAAAGATGTTATCATTTAGTTCTAGTTGAGTTTAGTTATTT
This sequence comes from Vespertilio murinus, assembly GCA_963924515.1. Taxonomy (NCBI): domain Eukaryota; kingdom Metazoa; phylum Chordata; class Mammalia; order Chiroptera; family Vespertilionidae; genus Vespertilio; species Vespertilio murinus. Next base: position 185,082,484 of record OZ004704.1, on the reverse strand, counting down.
ACTTAGAACAAACTTAAACAGGCTTTGGCACCATGATCAAGCTCTATGAATGGATAAAGATGACATAGTAAGCCCTAGCCAGTTTGGCTCAGTGGACAGAGCCTGTGGACCAAAGGGTCCTGGGTTCGATTCCGATCAAGGGCATGTAACTTGGTTGCAGACTCCTCCCCGGCCAGGGCCCTGGTCAGGGCTCTTGCAGGAAGCAACCAATGGATGTTTCTCTCTCCCACTCTCCCTAAAAATCAATGGAAAAATATCCTCAGGTGAGGATTAACAACAACAACGAAAAGATGAGATAGTGACACATTAAGTAGGCCAAATGTGAGTATAATGCTTCTCTGAAAATAAAGATATCTCATTTAAGACTTCCCTCCATATTATTTTATAAATTATGTCAATAAAAGTAAAATTTGTAGCCTAGGCTGGTTTGGCTTGGTGGATGGATCGTCAGTCTGCGGACTGAAAGGTCCCAGGTTCGATTCTGGTCGGGGGCATGTGCCTTGGTTTCAGGCACGTCCCCGGTGGGGGGTGTGCAGGAGGCAGCTAGTCGATGATTCTCTCTCATCGACATTTCTAGCTCTCTATCCTTCTCCCTTCCTCTCTGTAAAAAAAAAAATCAATAAAATATATATTTAAAAAAATAAATAAATAAAATTTGTAAATGCCATCTTCTTTTTTTTTTTTTTATAGAACCAGATGGTAACTAGGAAGAGCTAGTGTCCTTGGGTCTTATTTCAGTATGTTTTAAGAAACATACTGAAGTCAATTATTTTTAGCACAAAGAATTATGATTATGTTTAGGAAAAAATAAATGTATTACCAGACAGCAGTTTAAGCTGCTAAGGTTCTGCCTGGAGAATTGCAAAGGCAACATATTCAGGTAACAATTTCAGAGCTAGATTTTCATTACCTAATTACATTAACTGTATTTTTCAACCACTGGAGCCAAAAAATTTAATAATTTTCTTCTCAAGCTCACTAGTATAACACTGAGATGTGCAAGAAAGCAAATTCCTTTCTGGGCACTTTGTTGCATTTTATGTTTATGACTCAAATATTTGAGAAAAAAAGCCTGATCAGTAGTAGTAAGTTCACCTTCATGTCAGATGTCAGAATTCAATATGAGTCAGTCATTTCTTACCATATCATGGGCATCATGTAGCGTGCTGGATAAGCTATCACTTAGGTTTGTCAGAGAGAGTCCCATGTCTCCCAAAACTAGAAATTAAAATGTAAAAGTTTAGAAAAAGAAGAAACACAACTCTAAGTAAATAATCTGACCATAAAGCTATAGAACATTACATTTAAACTTACATAAAGAAAATACTGGCAAAGTTCTTAAGTAATAAATCACAAGTTAATCCCACCTCTTTTTTTAAAAAGTATACTGTCTAACTAAGCCGAATTTTTGTTTCACCTACCAACTTGTCAGAAATTAAAAATCTATAAATATCAACTATAAATATTAAATTGAGAAAGAGGCACTCCTATACACTACTGATGTAATTAAAACCTGGTTAAAATTAAAAACTGAATAACCTTTCTGGAAAACATGTTGGCAATGTATCGCTATTTTACAGTGCATATTTTGACTCAGCAATTCCACTTCTAGACATGTATTCTAAGGAAGTTATCAGATAAGTGCACAGATGGTCATTGGAGAGTGAAGTATAGTACGGAAACACAAAACAATCAAAATGCCTACCACTCTGGCACTGTTTTAATACACAGCCACTAAAAAGAAAAAAATGAGGCCTTGGCTGGTTTTGCTCAGTGGTTAGATCGTCGAGGATCTAATTAGTCAGAAACAGCGTTCGACACTGTCCTGCATTAAAGACTGAGAGGCGTATAAGACCTAATACCGAGTCACAAACCCAAACAGGCAGCCAAAATGAGGAAACAAAGAAACAAACCACAAATGAAAGAACGAGGGAATTCTCCAGAAGAGATAAATGAAATGAAGGTAAGAAATTGATCTGATAGAGAGTTCAGAATAATGATGGTAAAGATGCTCAGTAGCAGAAACAATATAATAATTATGAAAATAGAAATAAAGAATAGCATAGCACAAATCAAGAACACATTGGAAGGAATACACAGCAGATTTGGGGAAGCTGAGGATTGAATCAAGACAGGATTGGAAAAAATCATTCAATCAGAGAACCCAAAAGAAAAAAGAAAAAACAATTAAAAAGCAGGAGGACAGCTTAAGAAAGCTGTGGGACAATGTGAAATGTAACACTATTCAAATAGCAGGTGTGCAAGAGGCAGAAAGGGAGAGAAGGGATATGGAATGTGTTTGAAGAAATAATAGCAGAAAACTTCCATAACATGGTAAAGGAAACAGTCATACAAGTTCAGGAGGCACAGAGATCCCCAAGCAAGAAGAACCCAAACAGGCCCACATCCAGACATGTCATAATTAAAATCCCAAAAATTAAAGACAAAGAGTGAATCACAAAGGAAGCAAGAGAAAAGCAAACTGTTACCTACAAAGGAGCTCCCACAGGCTGACACCTGATTTCTCATCGGAAACTCTACAGGCCAGAAGGGAATGACATGAAGTACTCAAGGTAATGGAAAGCAAGGATCTGAAACCAAGATTACTATATCCAGCAAGACTATCATTCAAATAAAGAGCTTCCCAGACCAAAAAAAAGGGCTAAAGGAGTACGTCACCACCAGGCCAGCATTACAAGAAATGCTAAAGGAACTGCTGGAATGAGAAGAAGAAATAGAGAGAGAAACCTAGGCATACAGATCATCAGCCTGCGGACCAAACGGTCTTGGATTTGATGTCCAGTCAAGCGCACGTAACTCGATTGCAGGTTTCCCAGTTGGGGCACATGAAAGAGGCAACCAATTGATGTGTCTCTCTCATGTCAATGTTTCTCTCTCTCTCTTTGTCTCTCTCCCTCTCTCTCTTTCTCTCTCTCTTCTCTCTAGAAATGAATTTTAAAAATCCTCAGGTGAGGATTTATAAAAAGGAAGTAGAATTCTATGTATTGACATAAAAAGATGTATACAATATGTATGTTACTATGTTAAAATATCAGGTTTCAAAATAATATGTATACAATACCTTATTTTTAAACATTTAATATATTTTCATTGATTTCAGAGAGTGAGAGATAGAAACACCAATGATGAGAGAGAATCAGTGATTGACTGCTTCGCGCATTCCTGCACACCCGCTACTGGGGAGCCTGCAACCCAGGCATGTGCCCTTGACCAGAATCAAACCTGGGGCCCTTCAGTCCACAGGCCAACACTCTGTTCACTGAGCCAAACCAGTTAGGGCTAGTATATCTTATTTTTAAAAATAAAAACACATACACATACAAATATACAGGGCGGCCCCCCCAAAATATATAACACTTTAACAGCTGAGAGCTCAATTTTGACAATGACATGTATCTTAATAAACATTGGCTTTGTAATTATTCAAAGTGTGTGTGTGCATTTTGGAGGGGACACTTTTATATTTTCTTTCTATATCCGCACAGACAATGAAAGATTGGAAGGGAAGACCCCAAACTATTAAGAGCGATGTTAATTCTGGATTTATGAGGGAGATTTTTCTTTCTAAGGTTAAGGCCCAGAATTGTTCACTTGCAGAGTCCATATTCTTTTGACTTAAATCTTGAGAATTAAGTAAAAACACTTTTTATTAGAGAAACTACTGTTTAGGAATTATCAACATCCAAGTAATAGCTAGGAATTACCATAACCTAATCAGTGAAATCAATTTATACAAGTTAACGTACTCTTGGGAGCTGCCCTTGGACCGTAGTTGCACAGAAGCTCCCCTTCAGAGATGTGTCTCTCAGGCTCAGTGCTCAGGGTGCTCTCCATGGTTGAGGTGTCAGAACTTGTCACCTGTACGGGGGACAGGGCCTTGGTGCCAGCGGGAAGTGGCATCACAGGATCTGGCTTCGGAGGAACAGGTGGAGCAGGAAAATCCATACTCTGAGGTTCCTCATCTTTGGCCACAGACATTACACTAAGAAGAAAAAGACATATTTTGAACCTATTAGGTCACTGAAGACATATTAATTGCGATATTCAAAGACTTTGTCTCCTTTAGCTACATATTTCTATTATAACTAATTGACAAGATTTATTTTGCCGAAACCGGTTTGGCTCAGTGGTAGAGCGTCGGTCTGCGGACTGAAAGGTCCTAGGTTGATTCCAGTCAAAGGCATGTACATTGGTTGTGGGCACATCCCCAGTAGGGGGTGTGCAAGAGGCAGCTGGTCGATGTTTCTCTCTCATTGACGTTTTGTTTCTAGCTATCTATCTCTCTCCCTTCCTCTCTGTAAAAAAAATCAATAAAATATATATTTTTAAAAAGATTTATTTTTTCAAGATTGTTTTCATACTCTAACCATAAACCATCTTGAAAGTTCTACCATCCACAAAATAAATCTACATGGGGATATATTGTACTACAGTGTCACTTAATCTAGTAAATATTCACACTGGGGGGAAAATCATTTTCTATTTTATTAACAATACTAGAAGCCCAGTGTACAAAATTCATGCACAAGGGTGGGGGAGGGTGTCCCTCAGCCCAGCCTGCACCCTCTCCAATCTGGGACCCCTCTGGAGATCGGGGCCTAAATGGGCAGTCGGACATCCCTCTCACAATCCAGGACTGCTGGCTCTCAACCACTCACCTGCCTGCCTGCCTGCCTGCCTGCCTGCATGATTGCCCCTAACTGCTTCTGCCTGCCAGCCTGATCACCCCCTAATCACTCTCCTGCCAGCCTGATAGATACCTAACTGCTCCCCTTCTGGCCTGACTGCCCCTAACTACCCTCCCCTGCTGATCTGGTCACCCCTAACTGTCCTCCCTTGCATGCCTGGTCACCCCCAAATGCCCTCTCCTGCTGGCCTGATTGACCACAACTGCCCTCCCCTGCCGGCTATCTTATATCCACATAAGGGCAGCCATCTTTGACCACATGAGGGCAGCCATCTTGTGTTGGAATAATTGTCAATTTGCATATTACTCTTTTGTTAGATAGTATGATAGAAATCTTTATTTTAATGTCTCCAAAAAATGCTTTAAAAAAAAAAAAAAAAAAAACAGCCAAAACCGGTTTGGCTCAGTGAATAGAGCATCGGCCCGCGGACTGAAAGGTTCCAGGTTCGATTCTGGTCAAGGGCATGTATCTTGGTTGCAGGTACATCCCCAGTAGGAGGTGTGTAAGAGGCAGCTGACTGATGATTCTCTCTCATCAATGTTTCTAATTCTCTATCCCTCTCTCTTCCTCTCTGTAAAAAAAAAAAAAATCAATAAAAATATATTATTTAAAAAAAGAGAGAGAGAGCAGAAGGTATAAATTTGTTAAAAGTTTTGAAAACTTAAAATTTCTGACATTTCTTCCTATCTATAATAATAAAAGCATAATATGCTAATTAGACCGGATAACAGAAAGACCTTCTGGACAAAGCCGGGCTGCGAAGGCTGAGCCCCTTGCATGAATTTCATGCATTAGGCCTCTAGTTAAAGTAGCTTGTGATTTATAAAACTTCACTTATCATTTCTGATGTTTTCAATGGGTCATGTAAGTCAACTAAAGAGGAAATGTACAGTTACTAGAAGTGAATGTGTTATCTTTACATAGCTCTTGGGTGAAGTTCTTCATGAGGAGAGTTAGGATTCTCTTCTTCCAATGGCAGGTCACCATCACCCCATGGCTTAGGAAGCTCTGGGCTTGATATCTTCAATTTATCAATGGAAACCTCTGACAAAGTTGGGGTAAGAGCGGCTGCAGGAGGAGGTGTAGTAGCAGGGGTAACTATTGGAGTATTAACAAGTGTGGCAGCAGGCACGTCATTTCCTGAAGATTTTTTTAAAAAAGAAAGAAAAGATAAAACAACTCCATAGGAAGGCAAGATATATTGTTTCAGAAATCCCAGAACAGGACAACAGCTACTAATGGGAAATTTCCCAAATTAATTTAGTCAAGTATAAGAAAATAACTTGGAAAAGACATAACTTTTAACACTACCATGAACGTACAGTAGTTTAAGTGCCTATTAGATTATATATTTTTAAAAGTGGCAACCAATTTATTGGTTTCCATGCAAGGAAAAGTAACTTATTAAAACCTAGTAAACAACATGCATCTGTATACTTATCTATGAAACAAACAAACCATGGAATTTTATTCCATAGTTTCTAAAGTTAAAACTGAATTATAGAAGTAAGGTGAGTACCTTTTTCGGCAAATACTTCTTTCATAGGATAATCTGTATCATGATCTGAATCACAGGGAGAAGAACACGGAGTTTTCACCAACACGGGCTCCTTAGGAGGCGAAGGTGAGTGAGGAGGAGTTGGCTGTGGGGTAGCCACTGGGGTGCACACTCTTGCCTAAATAAATTAACAAAATAAGACAAATGGTGCTTATCATCACCCAAGCAAAGGTAATTTAAAAAATTAAATGAGCTTATTCAGAGATTACACAGATTTTAAATGGATAGGGAGGGGGGAGCCCTAAATACCCTGGCTCTTGAACATCTAAGCTATTTAGTTTCAAGACTAGCCTACTGATAACAGCAGGCAATTGAAATAGCTCTCCCTCTGACATAGGCCCCAAAGACATCGAGGCTGCCTCTTCGAATATGGAGAAGATTAAACAAGCACAGCTGCATATCAAACCCAAACACAACCTGGGTAGACCATGTACAGAAAGAATTTTAACTGACAAGATATCAAAAATCAGTCTTTTAGCGCAAAAGAAAACCGCTTATGAAAAGCAATGGAAATACATTTTCACCATGGAATACTATGCAACAGTAAAAAAGAAGGATCTCTTAAAAATCCTTTGAAACAGCATGGAGGGACCTGAAGACTATTATGCTAAGCAAAATAAGCCAGTCAGAGAAAGACAAGTTATCACATGATCTCACTCATATGTGGAATCTAATAAACAAAACAGATCCAGAGATATGGATGTAAGGAGCATACTGGAATCTCAGAGGAAGGTAGGGGGAGAGGGGTAGGGGAGATGAGTGGGTAGAAAGAGATCATCCAAAGAACTTGTATGCATGTAGGCATAACCCGTGGACACAGACAATAGGTGGTGAAGGTTGGGGGGAGGGGCTAGAAGGAGTCAATGGGGGGAGGGGGAAGGGACATATGTAATACTTTCAACAATAATGTTTTTTTAAAGCAATAAAAGGATAAGTAGGGGAGATCAAATAAAGTCAATATGGAGATGAAAAATACTGGGAAAGAAAAAAATTACACAGTTTGAAATCAATTTGTTAAGTAGATATTCATTCAAATGTTTCAAAATTCAAAAGGTGCAAAAGGATGACAGTGAAAACTAGGTCTCCTTTCTTAGCCATGCCCTATCTATCTAGTTCCCTTCCCCAGAGTTACTAACTATAACTTGTCTTAAGGCATTTCATATGCATAGGTTATTAAATTTCCACTAGTGGGACTGAACAGTTAAAGGGCTAATTGCATTTGTAATTTGAATACATCTTGCCAAATTTCTCTCTGTAGGGCTATTATTTTACTCTAACACTGGAGAATTCCCATTTTCCCCAAGGTTTGCTGAACAATGGCATTATCAAACTCTCAGTGTTACTATTCAGTAACAATAAAATTTCAGTGACATTTTTCTTATCATCAGTGAGACTGAACATCTTTTTATATATATAGGGACCATTTGTATGTCTTTCTTGTATGTAACTTGCCTGAACATGTCCACATGTATGATAATATTACATAGTATTACCATATCAATGTCAAGTTGTGAGGGTCTGATGATGCTGTGACCTAGCAGAAACTTCATTTCTTTAATATGACCTTTTCACCTTCTTTCCTTTTCATTCAAACTGGCCTTGTTCAGCCCAAGAGTATCGTAACTCACCTGCCTCTCCTTCCTTTGCACCTCCATTCCCTTAATCATCAAACCCTCGTGATGTTCTGGTGGTCAGTGGCATCAAATAATCTTAGGAACAAAGCCTCAAATCTGTTGACCACAGAGACCGATAGCTACAGATGACATCTAGGCCTCAGTTGAGTTTCAGTTCCAGAACGACCTACCGACCACATCCTTGCAAAATTAGACAAAGTAATACCATGGCTGACATCAGGACCAGATGCAATTATCAACTAGTCCCTACCCTAGTGCTACCAATCTATAGAAATCAAGACCCTAGCCGAGGTCGGTTTGGTTCAGTGGTAGAGCATCGGTCTGCGGACTGAAAGGTCCCAGGTTCGATTCCGGCCAAGGGCATGTACCTTGGTTGCGGGCACATCCCCGGTATGGGGTGTGCAAGAGGCAGCTGGTCGATGTTTCTCTCTCATCGACGTTTCTGGCTCTCTATCTCTCTCCCTTCCTCTCTGTAAAATATCAATAAAATATATTAAAAAAAAAAAAGAAATCAAGACCCTAACCTCTTAGTCCCCCTTTACAACCCACCCCCTAGAAGCCACGGGGGAGCCGGGTCTTTGAGCATGAGCGCCACCTGTGACTCCGGCCATGGCACCATTTCCTTAAATATAAACCTTTACTTTCTTGGCTGCAAACTCCTGTTTGCCTTTAATTAGACCTCGATGTGTGCAGCGAACAAACCCCTTTAGTTCAGTAAGAATAGTATTTTGGTTATGTAAGAAAGTGTCTTGTTCTTAGAAGATACTGCTGATGCTTCTACAAGTGTCAGGGTAATCTGCAACTTCCAAATGATTTTTAAAGAAATAGAACATTAAAATAGATAGATATGTGTTCCCTGTCTCATATGTTTCATTTTTCTATGAATTTAAAAGGTTTTAAAGTAAAATGCTGGAGAACTGTTACTGTAATCATAACAAGCAATTAATCTCCACCACAAACTGTAATTTTATGATACCCAGTTTAAAATTTGCTTATTTTCAGTGAAGGCCTGGGGAGGGGAGGGGAGCAGGGTAGAGGAGGTCAATGGGGGAAATGAGAAAACATCTGTAATATTCTGAACAATAAAGATAAATTTAAAAACAAAAATAAACTTTGTCCATTTTGCTTTTCTTTAATAAATGTATCAAAAATTCCCTGGGAACCCAAGTTATGAAAGGAGAGTCACACCTACCGGCAGGCATGTTTCACTTGTTAAAACATCCTCAGCAACACCTGCAGCGACAAGATCTTGCTTCTTTACTTCTCTGTCACCCAGCATGACAGCGATGGTCTCGGCAAGGGCTTCATTCACAAAATGACTGATCATATCTGAGCTCACAGGAACCCCAGCATCAACAAAAAGCTGGAGGACGCCAGCACTTGTTCCTTCCACTGCAAAGTGAAAGAGTTTCAGAATAAGCGGGCAAGAAACATGTTTGCAATCCAAACCTTAATTCTTAAAATTTTAGAGATGCATGCCGAAACCGGTTTGGCTCAGTGGGTAGAGCGTCCGTCGGCCTGCGGACTGGACGGGTTCAATTCCGGTCAAGGGCGTGTACCTTTTGGTTGCGGGCACATCCCCAGTGGGGGGTGTGCAAGAGGCAGCTGATGGATGTTTCTCTCTCATCGATGTTTCTAACTCTCTATCCCTCTCTCTTCCTCTCTGTAAAAAATCAATAAAATATATATTTTTTTAAATTTTAGAGATGCAAACATATGTGTACAAGAGGATGGAGGAGAAATAAAAATGAAAATAGATAATCTACTTATTATGAAGAAAAATAAGATAACTTAATAATGCACATCTCTCTAAGAAAACAAAAAAAGGAAGGAAAACTTACAGATAAAAATTTATGTATGTGGCCTCTTCCCTACCATAGAACTTAGTGATAAAAAGGATTTACATCCACATTAAATGTTCTATCTGAAAACCATCCAAACCAGAATTACATGAATTGCTGAAGGGGGTTCTTTAGGAAGAGGAAGAAAATAAAGATAAAAATTATGAACAAATACAAAACTATCAACAAGTGAATCTAAAAACCAAGGGAATTAAAAAATCTGATGAACAATATTAACTGGTGAATATAATAGAATCAAAGGTATGGAAGGGGAGTGGACTGATGATTCTCAGGGAAAAGGGGAGTGGGGGTGCAGAAAGAGACTGAACAAAAACTGTGTACCTATGGATGAGGACAATGGGGGGTGAGGAAAGGGCAGAGGGTGGGGTGGGAACCTGGTGGAGGGGAGCAAGGAAGGGGAAAAAAATGAACATTTGTAATAATCTGAACAATAAAGATTAAAAATAAATAAATAAATAAATAAATAAATAAATAAAATGCCAAGGGCAAAAGACAAAGAGAGAATATTAAAAGCATCAAGAGAAAAACAGTTAGTTGCCTATAAGGGAGTACCCATGTGACTGTCAGCTGCTTTCTCTACAGAAACTATGCAGGGCAGAAGGGAGTGGCAAGAAATATTCAAAGTGATGAATAGCAAGAACCTCCAACCAAGATTACTCTACCCAGAAAAGCTATCGTTTAGAACTGAAGGTCAGATGAAGAACATCACAGATAAGAAATAGCTAAGAGTTCATCACTGCCAAACCAGTATTATGTGAAATGCTGAAGGATATTCTTTAAGAAGAGAAAGAATCAAAAGGTAAAGATAAAAATTATGAACAACAAAGTGACAACAAATACGTATCTATCAACAAGTAAATCTAAAAATCAAGTGGATAAAAAAATCTGATGAACAGAATAATCTGGTGAATAGAATAGAATCAGGGGCATAGAAAGGCAGTGGAATGACAATTCTCGGGGGAAGAGGGTGTGGGGATGCGGGAAGAGACTGAACAAAAATTGTACACCTATGGACGAGGACAATTGGGATGGTAAGAGTACGGGGGGTGGGAACTAGGTGGAAAGGAGCTATGGGGGGGGGGGGGAGAGGAACTGTAATAAGCTGAATAATAAATATTTATTTTTTTTAAAAACAACTTTTACACCTCAATAATAGGAAGACACAACCCCAGTTTAAAAATGGGCAAAATATTTTTAAAATATACTTTGTCAAAGTAAATAATACAGATGATAAATAAGCATATGAAAAATTGTTCATCATCATTAATCACTAGGGAAATGCAAATAAAAACTAAGAAGGCGATATCTCTGCATGTTTACGGAATGCCAGAATAATTCAAAACATTGACAATGCCAAACACTGTTAAGATTGTGGAGCAGCCGAAGCCAGTTTGGCTCAGTGGATGGGGCATTGACCTGTGGACTGAGGGGTCCTGGGTTCGGTTCCGGTCAGGGGCATGTACCTTGGCTACGGGCACATCCCCAGTGGGGGGTGTGCAGGGGGCAGCTGGTCGATGTTTCTCTCTCATGGATATTTCTGGCTCTCTATCCCTCTTCCTTCCTCTCTGTAGAAAATCAATAAAATATATTTTTTCTAAAAAGATTGTGGAGCAACTGGAACTCTCATGTACTGCTGACTGGAATGCAAAATAGCTATTTTGGAAACATTTAGCAATCTCTGATGAAGGTAAACATTACTTACCATATGATCAAGAAAAAATTAAAAATGTATCTAGCCCTAACTGGTTTGGCTCGGTGGATAGAGCGTTGGCCTGTGGACTCAAGAGTCCCAGGTTGGATTCCAGTCAAGGGTATGTACCTTGGTTGCAGACACATTCCCAGTGTGTGTGGGGGGTGGGAGGGAGAGGGTGCAGAAGGCAACTGATCAATGTGGGAAATCAATAAGATATATATTTTTAAATGTGTATATCACAGATTTATAATAGCCAAAAACTAAAAGACTACAAATGTCTATCAACTGGTAAATGAATAACAAATTATTATATATATACAGTGTAATATTATTACGACTGTCAAAGCATTATAAGTAAGACAAACACAATAGATTATGCACTGAATGATCATGTATATATAAAATTGTAAAAAAAAAAAAAAAAAAAAGCAAAAATACAATGAAAGGATGAAGATCAGTGGTTGTCAGGGCCTGGCGAGCATGGGAGGAGGTTAGGAACTGACTGCAAAGTGGTAAGAGGGAACTTTTTGGGATGTTGGAAATGTTTTCCAATATCATGATCCTGTGGCTAATATATAGCTGTGTTTATTAAAACTCATCAAACTGGACACTTAGAATTGGTGAGTTTTATGGCAAATAAACTATATCTCAAAAAAGCTACTGCAGAAGGAGGGGAAAGAAAAGAGGAAGAGAGAGAAGGAAATAGAAGGAGGAGGAGAAAGGAGGAGGAAAAAGAAGAGAAGGAATAAAAGGAAGGAAGAATACTACCCTTGAAAATACTACACTAAAAAATAACCTCTATGAATGATGTGGGTTCCATTAAGAAAGAAGCCCCTTTAGTCATTCAATGACCACATAAACTCTTAAATGTTAGTCCATGGCTAAGCACTAAAGGAAAAACATCCTTAATCCTGAGTAATTTATAGTCTAGTGAGTGAGACAGATATGTAAACCCATCACAATACAATGTGAAAGTTACTATATCAAAGATATAGTCAAAGTGCTATATAGAACCCTTTGGAAATAACAGAGATTTGGGGTGGGAGGAATAGAGGATGTTATAATCATCTGAATGCTGCAGTATGAAATAAGGAGGTGAGGGAGAACTAACCTCCACTACAGAGATCTGGGATCTGATGTAGAAAGAGCATATCTTTTGTCAGGCAAAGAATACCTGACTTCTAGAATATGTAAATCCTCAATGACCTGAAAGTTTTGTCTTTTAATAACAAAAAAATTAAAGAGATTCCATTTCACTTACCAATGTCAGAACTCAACGGTTCACTTGCCTCGCTGGTTGAAACACTGACATTAGCTATGGCCTGTTGTTGGATTGGAAAGAGCCCAGAGATAATTCTTGACATTATTTCTTGTTCTACCCTAGGGGATAAAAGTTAAGGATTCCTAAATTGACTGAAATGTAGAAAATGTTATAAATACTATCCTTAAAAATAACCTCTAACCATAAGCACAAACATTTACATGTGAAAGCAGTCATTCTAAAAGCTGAATCTGGAAGAAGAAACAATCAAGTGTATCCCCTAGCAAAATAAACCACATGAAATAGATCTCCATGTGGAAGATAATTCATTACATATACAATAATAGAGGAATATGCAAATTGTCCATGACACTATCACAGTAACAGTAATGACCAGACAGCAGGCTGCATGGGGCGACAAGGCCAGCAGGGGGGTTAGTGAGGGACAACCAAATGACTGAACAGCAGACTGTGTGGGGCAACCAGCTGGCAGGGAGGGGGGGGCAGTTGGGGGTGACCAGGCCAGAGGGGGGGAAGTTAGGGCAACTAGCCCAGCAAGTGGGGGGCAGTTAGGGGCGATCAGGCTGTCAGGCAGAGGCAGTTAGGGGTGATCAGGCTAGCAGGGGGGGTACAGTTAGGGGCATTCAGGCAGGCAGGCAGTTAGGAGCCAGCAGTCCCGGATTGTTAGAGGGATATCTGGCAGTCAGACATCCCCGAAGGATCCTGGATTGGAGAGGGTGACGGCTGGGCTGAGGAACCCCACCCTCCACCCCCATGCACAAATTTCGTGCACTGGGCCTCTAGTAAATATATAGACTACAATATAGATAGGTAGTTTTCCTCTTTAAAAAAAAAACAAAAGTAATTTATTTTCAAAGTCATTGTTAGAAAGGAGAAGAAGAAGGAGGGTGGGGCGGGGGGATGGAATGAAATAGGAGACTGCTTCTGTATATGAAAACAGCTAACCCACGATTTAAAAATATTATATGCCCTGGCTGGTTTGGCCCAATGAATAGAGCACTGGCCTGCAGACTGAAGGGTCCCAGCTTTGATTCCAATCAAGGGTACATGCCCAGGTTATGGGCTCTTCCCCAGTAGGGGGTGTGCAGGAGGCAGCCAATCAATGATTCTCATCATTGGTATTTCTATCTATACCTTCTCCCTTACTCTCTCTGAAATCAATAAAAATATTTTTTTAATTATACAAGTAATAATGTTCATTTTCAAAAAATTCATTAAAAATATTAAAAACTTTTAAAATAGGCAGGGCTCCCTCATAATCCCAGATTCAAGGATAAACACAGTTAACAATTTAGAATCTAATTTTCCTTTTTATTCCGTATGTCCATTTATTTTGGAGTGAGTTCTTATGAACTACTAGAGGCCCGATGCACAAAAATTCGTGCACAAAAATTCCTTCCCCCAGCTGCTGGCACCAGCTTCCCTCCAATACCTGGACCTGGGCTGCTTCCCTCCTGCAGCCACCCACAGGCACCCACGACCCAGGCTGGCTTCCCTCTGGCCCTGGCTTTGTCAGGAAGGACATCTGGAATGATGTCTGGAAGATGTCCAGTCTAATTAGCATATTACCCTTTTATTATTATAGGTGGTTAAATCATTAGAATCCTGCTTAGTTTATATACCAGTGTATAAATAATGTATTTCAACATGACTAAATATTCTTCTAAAGCTAATCTTGATAACTGTATTAATATTCAGTTTAGCTTAGTCCATAACTTCCTTAAGGTGTCTCACAGGGATAAAATAAGTTCATAAGTTTATATAAGTAACAAACAGAACGGTGCCTTGTTTGTAACAAGCACTATAGCTGCTAAGCAAGTAATGGCCTAGTGGCAGAATTGCAATCTCCTTAGGATAGGTTTCTGGAAGTGACTCTCTGGATTGAAGAATGTGTACATGTTTAAGCCCTTTTTACTTAGCAATAGCTCTCTTGCCATATAGACAGTCTAAGCACAAGTATTCCAGGATAAAAATAGTACCTCCAACAATTAGTTACACACTAAGTATCACATCAAATGGTTTCCAATGACTAGAGCAAAGGAACAAAATGTAATAAATGAAAGGAGACAAGAAAGATTTTCAGCCAAAACTCAATACTTTCCACTTATATTTGCTACTACAATTCTGTTAACACCAATGCCTCTGTAAACTCACCACTGAATTAAACTACTTTCCAAGGTTTCTTTTCTCTGAATTACTTTATCCAGAACATCAGCAGTGGGATGAAAAGTAGAAGCAACTGGTGGAAATGGAGGACCATTATACTTTATAGAAGCAACTTTAACGCTTCTATTAAACTCCAGAATTGGTTCAGAATATTCCGGAATTTCATCACGTTTTTCATCTTCCTGGTAATAAAAACAAAATCATTATATTCATATATCAGTTCAACATTGCTGAGTGACAAGTAGAGGCAGGGAACTTATACAGATGAACTAACTTATCCAACACTTATAAATTAATCAATGGCATTTCAATTCATTTGATCACATTATTTACACACACCATTTGTCTATCATATGGAAAAATATTGGTAGAAGATGATCTGTTACCTGTATGACATCAATTACTTCATCAAAGTTAGTTCCTGGAAACTTCACCTCTTCATCTACCTTCGTTAATTCTGGAGTCTAAGAAAGCATTTTAGAAAGTTTTTGTTGTGCTTACTGTCTTTTTAATTTACACATTATTTATCATATTTCCACCCATAGCATAAGCTTATAATAAATCGCCCTATTTTTTAAATTTTAACATCCTGTTCAGAATTTATTTCACTTGTAAATGAAATCCAAGACAGTCCCACCATCCTGTGTGGCTCAGTGGTTGAGCGTCAACCTATGAACCAGGAAGTTATGGTTAAGATTCCCAGTCAGGGCACATGCCCAGGTTTCAGGATTAATCCCCAGTAGGGAGCATGTAGGAAGCAGATAATCAATGATTCTCTCTCATCACTGATGCTTCTCTCTCTTCCTCTCCCTTCCTCTCTGAAATCAACAAAACTATATATTTTTAAACATCAACTCCTACACACACACACACAAAAAAAATCTAAGATAGTTCCAAAGCCATTAGTTTCTCATTTCAATAGTCCTAAAAAATTAAATATAAGTTTTTCTGTCAAGGATTCCATCAACAATGCAACTTAAATCAAGTTGGTATGATTGTAATTTCTCTCCTAGAGTTAATATATAGTGCTTGTATATGTAGATATATAAGTATACACATACAAACTCACAAAAAGACAGATACAGAATAAAAAATTTTAAAAAAAGTTATTTTATAAATTTAGTTTGTAGGCCTCACTGTAAGTAACCTAGTTACCTAAAACCACAAATAGCGTCCTGAGAGCTGAAGGATAAAGAGTCAGAAAATTATTATTTGTAATCATATATGTTTTAATAAACTTCTGGTGGAAAAATAATACTAATGAAAAAATTAAATTAGACAAAAACATATTTAGGTTCAATTATATTCTACTATTTCTGATTATGGAAAATTTTCTCCCTTTCCTTAAGAATGTATTCTTATACAATGGTAAGATATGTATACATATAATACCTTAATAAAAAAAAAACTTAAAAAATAATGTATTCTTTTTTTTAAATATATTTTATTGATTTTTCACAGAGAGGAAGGTAGAGGGACAGAAAGTTAGAAACATCGATGAGAGAGAGACATCGACCAGCTGCCTCTTGCACACCCCCTACTGGGGATGTTCCCGCAACCAATGTATATGCCCTTGACGGGAATCGAACCCGGGACCTTTCAGTCGGCAGACCGACGCTCTACCATTGAGCCAAACCGGTTTCGGCAAATAATATATTCTTATTAAAAAAAGAAAAGAATATTTTTATAGAAGCATGGAACAGACTGACAAATCTCAGAGGGAAGAGGTGGAGGAAGGAGAGATTAACCAAAGAATTTAAATGCATATAGGCATAACCCACAGACACAGACAACAGTGTGGCGAAGACCGGGGGCGGAGTGGAAGAGTCCATGGGGAGGAAAAAGGGGGCATCTGTAATACTTTTAATAAAGATAAAAATTTTTAAAAGACTATATACTTGAGGACCACATTTGCTTACAATAGAAGAAACGTGGGGGAAATTACGGTGCTATGTGGATATGTAGTAGTAGAGTCATAACTTCATTACTTAGCAGCAAATAAATATTTGGAAGAAATGCATAGTTGTGCATCATGTCAATAGTACAATGACAAAGTAACATCCCAAAACATAAACTCCAATCATTAGAAAATTCACATTCAGAAAAATTCTACTTATATAATTATACATTTAAATTGAGATTCTCCTCTGAAGAGAAAAAATTCTTCGCATATGAAAGTATTACAACTTAAGTGACCAAAAAGTTACACTAAGGATTATCACTTTCAAAATATTTATAAACGTAAGAATCTTAAAGTTTCGTTTTCGGGTTCATAAGCAATTCCAGATTCATTCTGAATCTTCTCCTTAAAACCTAAATTATTATAATAAATTATAATGATAATGAAAGACTTTGCAGGGAATAACATCAGTTAAAATCTATAGTGAAATATTACTTAAAACTATAAAATAAATTTCTGAATAAATACCGGTATCCAGGTGTTCAGAGGAAGAGGAGATGCTTGTTTGGGACTAGGCAGAGATTGACTGACATCAACGCTGACATTTGAAATGCTGTCAATATCTACACTGGGTAATACCTAAAAAAGAACACAACTTGTAACTTTCTGTTCATCATTTTGACTCAAATACTTGATATCTATATATCAATAACATATTTAACTTTTTATTGCAAAGTCAATGGAAAATAATTTTTTAATTATGAAAGGATAATTTATAAAATTTGGAAAATAAAGGGAAACATACAAGATCCTACTATCTTAAAGCTTCATTTTCATTATTCCTTTTACATATGTTTTTACTAGCCACTTATATGTAGGCAAAATAAACAATAATTTCATTCCTGATTTTTCAATGTAAGTTGTAAACATCTTACCTTGCTTCCATATAGACTTCATAATTATATTGTAATGACTGTATAATATTTCAACAAATACACATGCCTTTACTATTAACCATTTTCCTGTTGGCAAACATTTAGGATACTCCTAATATTTCTACTATTATATGTTTACTAGAGGCCTGATGCACCGAATTCGTGCAAGAGTAGGCCTTCCTTCCCCAGGCTGCCAGCACCGGCTTCCCTCTGGCACCCGAGACCGGGCTTCCCTCACAGCCCAGGCTTTGTCCCGAAGGTCCTCAGAAAGAATGTCCAGTCTAATTAGCATATTATACTTTCATTATTATAAATCACTACAAAAAGCTTCTTAATATATATAGGGTTTATTTCCTAAATTTTGAATTATATCCTTAGACTAGATAGTCAGACACTAGATTAAATTCTTGAGCCACAGGGCGTGAATATTTAAGATTCTTGGTAATTACTACCAAAATGCAATCCAAATAAGCTCTATTTACAACATCAAAAAAGGTGATCAATTATAAGTTTTACTCAACCTTTGCCCAACTTAACTGCTTCAGCAATAATAGTTTTTAAATGGATGTATATTATTTTAATTTGTATTATCTGGGTAACTAGCAAGATTTAAATTATTCAGTTTGTTTTATTACAAATTGTATTTCCGCTTCCCTAGAATCTTACTCGTGTTCTTTGAATATTTCTGGATCTGTATCTATGTTTTATTAATTTATGGAGGTTTTTATATTTAAAAATATTCAAAAATTAATTCTTCCTAGCATATTCCTTTCATATGTTCTCACTATATGTGGTTTTCCTTTTTATTTAGAAATTTATTATATATTTAAGTTTTAGATTTTATAGATTCAAATATATTATTATATTATTTCTAAGTTTTGTCTCATATTCAAATTTAGCTTCAACTTTGATAAAGATTTCATGCAATTATCTTTAATTCTTCCTATTTTTATACTTTGTAGTTACACATTAGCCTATTGCCTGCTTGGAACTCATTTGCTATGCACAGCAGGAATTTTAGAGTCTAAAACTGATCCATTTTCCACATTTCTAACCAATTATAACAATTTTTTTACAAGAATCCTATGTCTCAACTGATTTATCCATCCTATATTATATTTTAATTAAGCAACACAATTTCTAAAATACTTTTATAACGGACCAGTACCAAAACAAACTTTTCTAAACCCTTTGCTCCTTCAAATATCAAAATGATCCTAAAGTTCAAGTTTATTAAAAAAAAAAAGTCATGTTTTTCTAAATTATAATTTCACTTAAATTATACATTAACTATGGAGAATTGACTAACTGAATTTTGAATCTTCACATATAAGTTCATTCTCTATTCAAATCTTCATATATATATATATACACACACACACACCGTATTTGCCGGCATATAAGACGATTTTTTGGCCCTGAAAAATACCGTATTTGCTGGAGTATAAGAGACTGGGCGTATAAGACGACCCCCTAACATTTCCACTCAAAATACAGAGTTTGTTATATACTCGCCGTATAAGACTACCCCCCACTTGGAGGCATATTTTTCAGGGCCAAAAAATTGTCTTATACGCCAGCAAATACGGTATATCAAAGCCCAGTGACTGGAACGGTGGTACAACCAGAACAACCAGTGGCTATGATGCACACTGCAGCAACCAACCAGCCTGATCCGGGCCCTGATCGGCCCCCATCACCCCGATTGTCTGTCTTGGCCAGCCAGACCCCACCTTTGCACGAATTCATGCACTGGACCTCTAGCAAGTTTGTATAAAGACTGATGTATTAATAAGTCACAAACACTGCATTTTTAAAATTAGTTACAATATATTGTTCAATCATTCCCTTTGGAATATCAAGCCACCTGGATATTAGCCAATGGCTTAGAAAAGGTACCTTAAAGCATGCAAAGCAAGGAAAGAAACATCCCATTACCACCATAGTTTTAAAGAAAAGACCCATGATAAAAGCAAAGTTTTCATGAACACATATAATAGATTTTAAGTACTAAAGTTAAGCCAAAAAATTTTTTTTCCTGAAAAACTTCCGTTCACAAGCCCTGGGATACCTGTACAGCGAGCTGAGGAGGGTCCTTTTTTTCCGACTTCACTTCTACAACTGCTATGTTAGGTTTCTTTACTGCAGTTCCTGGTTTTCGAGAGGATGGAGGAATAGAAGTAGTCACTGTTATAGGGTGTGGCTTGTTTACAATTGCTCCAGCAGGTGGCATGGAATCACTATTACTTTGCGTTTGTCCTAAAACGTTTGGAGGAGAAAATGAGTCAACCATTTCAGAAATAAAGGAAAAAGGCCAATATACAACTTAGATCTTTGTGTCTATATTCTCATATGAAAGAACAGCACCATCTGCAATCACCTTTTCCTCCAGCACCACCACGGCCAACACACCATGTCATCCTTTTAACACTGACCATTTATTTGGCATTCATACGTACTAAACACTTCACACATTCTATCTGATTTAACCCTCAATATAAGCCTATGAGGTATTAATAACTTTACAATTGAGGAAACAGAGATTTAGAAACATAATTTGCCAAAGGTCATAGCTGTTTCTAAGTGCCAAAACCAAGACTACAGTATAATGTGTTATATTGTATTATTTTTATTCTCAAATCTTCATAGAGCAACAATGGACATAAATAAAACCAACAACAAAATGCCAATGTTTGACCACCAATAAACAGCATGTAGGCTAACTATTTGGTGATTATCATAACTGTCAAAAACTCGTTAGCTTTCAGTTCAGAAGTTCTACTTGTTATGGTACAGAGCACTCATTAAAAGCATAGACTCTAGCCCTAGCTGGTTTGGCTCAGTGGGCAGAGCACTGGCCTGCAGGCTGAAGGGTCCCAGGTTCGATTTTGGTCTAGGGCACATGCCAGGTTGTGGACTTGGGTCCCCGGTAGGAGGCGTGCAGGAGGCAGCCAATGATTCTCTCTCATCACTGATAGTTCTATCTCTCCCTCTCCTGTCCTCTCTGAAATTAATAATAATAATAATAATAATAATAAAAAGCATAGACTCTAAATAAAGCCAGCCCACCTGGGTTTAAATCTTGGCTCCATTCTAGCTTTGTAGCCTTTGACAAATTACCTAGCTCCTTTGTGCCTTGGTTTCTTCATCTATGAAACTGGTACATTACTGTGTTTTATAGGGTGGATTAAACCAGTGAACATGTAAAGTGCTTAGACCTGTACCTGGCACATAGTAAGAACTTTTTTAGTTTTAGTATTATATCAGTAGAAGCTATGTTTGAACAGACATTAGCCACCAAACTAACATGTCATTAACCTATAATAACAAATATAAAAAATTCTCTCATGTTGAAAAATATCCATATTTAAATCATTCATTAAAATTAAGAAAGAATAGTAATGAGACTAAAAGAGAAAAATAGCTAACTAGTGAGAGCAAAAATCATTTGATCAGTTTTTACAATGATGAGCCCGAGACCTCAAATAAGTAAATAATCAACTATTGGCTTAGAATATAAAGCCACACTAGTTTACTTACAACAGCCTAGTTCAAATGTACATAAAAGGTACTTTACAGTATTTCCCCTAACATATTAAACCAGTCAAAATTCTTGAATTCTTTAATTTTTATGAATGTCTATGATATCTAAACAATTTTAAAATTTCATTTCATTTACAGCAATGTATTATAAATACCAAAACAATATTTCCTGTGAGCAGAATTCATCATATTAGAGACATTCTGAGGCCCTACCCACAAATATACTAATCGTACCAGTTAATAGCAGGTTTTATAATCAAAGAAAACACAATAATTTCAAGAGAAACATCAAAAGTGCTTTATTCAAAGTAATATCCATCACTAGCTACAGATTTCCCATCTTTCAGGTAATCTGAGGAAACCGTCACAGAACTTTTCTTGTTTTGAGGCAAACCATTCAGAGACCCAATTTTCCACTTCTTTGTATGTTTTCAAGTGCTGCTCAGAGTGCGTGTGCTATTGATCAGAAAAGTTGTAATCTGAAGGAACAGGGTCTGGTGAATATAGTGGGTGGGTTAATACTTCCCAGGTAAGATCTTTTAATGTGTCTTTAACTTGTTTTGAAGTGTGTGATGGTGCATCTTCATGAAGCAAAATTACTTTGTCGTGTCTTCTGGCACATTCTGATCATTTCACAATCAAAGCATGGTTCAAATTGATTATTTGTTGTTGGTAGTGATCAGTATTAACGATTTCACCTGCTTTTAGAAGTTCATAATAAGCCGTACCTTCCTGATCCCACCAAACGCAGAGCATTGTCTTCTTTCTAAGTGATTTGGCCTTGCAGTGGATGTTGATGGTGGACCTGGATCAACCAATGATTTTGTGCATTAGGGATCCTCAAAATAAATCCATTCTTCATTGCCAGTCACAATTCAATGTAAAAAATACTTTATTTCATACTGTTGAAGCAACACTTTACTGATGACTTTTCAATTTCCCATTTGTCTTTTGTTCAGTTGATGTGGTACCCAGTTTCCTTCCTTTAAAATCTTTCCCATTGCTTTTGCTTGTAAACGATCAGAAATTGTTTGCTGAGCAATGTTTAATCTTTCTGCAAGTTGTTTTTGAGTTTGACATGCATCTTCATCCAATAATGCTTATAATTGTTGGTCTTCAAACTTTTTCGGTTGATTTGGACAACTTTATCTTTCACATCGAAATCATCACTTTTAAAGTGTTTAAACCAGTGTTCACAAGTATCTTGAGATGGAGCATGTTCACCATAAGCTTCCAGAAGTATTCAGCAGCACTTTTCTTCAAAATAATGAATTAAAACTTCACGCAAATGCTCTTTTTTTTTGGCATGAAATTTGACATTTTTAAGTGTAAAAATATCTATGATGTTAACACCTTCAGCAAATTTGACATATGAAGTTTTGAAGTCTGTTGTCAATACAACAAAACAGCATATATATCAAATTGCATATATATCAACATATACATAACTCCATCTATTGAAAAAATCTGCATTATTAACCGGTACACCTAGTAAACAACACACAAGGGAAAAGATAGGTGACTATCATGTCAGCACCATTCTATAAGTTCTGCTACTGCTAATATAAATTTTAAATTTACCCATATGTTCTGTAGATCTTACCTAAAAGAACTGCCATAGGAATTAGATGACCTTCCAGTGTACCTGAAAGAGTAGGCATTTCTCTGCTTGGGCTGAACAAATACTGCTGGTCACCAGGAGGCAGTGTAGCAATGGAATGCTGCAGTTTAGAATCTATCTTCTTGGGTTTTGTTGCATAAAAGTCAGTTTGTGTTCTTATTGACTTTACTTTAGTGCCTGTAGTAATCATCAATGGCAGATATTTTTAAATATTGTTTGAACAGCCACTATCCACACATCTAGAAATTCACAACTCTTCTTCACAGAAAAATCTCATTCTACATATGATTACAGTGCCACAAAAAGAAGTAGCCTGTAAACCAGGGAATGGCAATCTTTTTATTAAGAGGCCAGGTAATAAGTATTTTAGTCTCAAGGGCCATGTCATCTCAATTGCAACATCTCAACTCTGACGTTGTAGCATGAAAGCAGACATAGACAATATATAAGTAGAGCAGAATTATGCTGTAATAAAACTTTATTTATAAAAACAGGCAGCTGATCCCTAACTGATTTGGCTCAGTGAACAGAGCGTCGGCCTGTGAACTGAAGGGTCCTGGGTTCGATTCCAGTCAAGGGCACATGCCTGGGTTGTGGCCTTGGTCCCCAGTAGGGGGCCTGTAGGAGGCAGCCGATCAATTATTCTCTCATCATTGATGTTTCTATCTCTCTCCCTGAAATCAATCAAAATACATTAAAAATAATAAAAATAAAAATATGCAACTGACCTTCAGACCATGGTTTCTCAACCCCTGAATATAAATAACAATGCATATAATTACTATGACAGAACAGATACAAGGACTAGGAAAAAAATGTTTAATAAAGACTTGGAAGAATATTTATAGATGTTAATATCATTATATATATATTATTCTATCCCTATAGAATAAATCTGTATAGACTTTAAATTCTCAATTCTTAAAGAATTAAAAATTTTGTCATCTGTCTCTTTGGAAAAGACAAAGGGAATATGAGAAAAGTGAAGAAATGTAAACATATAAATGAAAATTAACTATTTTCTAAATGAATTCCTGATATTACAACATTTCTACTTGTAATATCTGAATAATTTTATAAATCTAGATTTTTAAATAAAGTTTCATGATCCCAGAAAGAAATTTTCATTACCAATGACTATATTTTTTCATCCTGTTCTCTAGTATTCATTCGATTGAATAAATATTTTTCTTGGGTTTTTATTGAAGACATACTTTCGAAACCTTTAATATGCATTTTGTATCACTGCATACACAGGGAATACAACACTGAATAAGCCAACTGTACTCACTGAGCTTACAGTCTAAAAGTAAAACAAGCTTTACAAACAAAAATATAACAGCAGACAGTGAAAAGTGCTATAAATGACAATAAGGAAGGGCCAAGGGACCTAAAGGGATAGAAGACAATTTTGGATAGGATGCTGAGGGAACCTCTCCGAGGAGCTAGCCTCCCAGAGCAGAGGTGGAAAGAACTGAGAGAGGAGGCGTATGGAGGCCGAAGGGGAAAGCTCTTCAGGAAGAGGAAACGAGGTCTAAGGATGAGCATGTGTCCACAGACTCTCAATCACTGGTAGCATTGAAAGGATTGCTTAATAAAGTTATTTGTAGGTTTGAAAGTATTTTAAAAGCTCAAGTTATTTTTTGCAAGGGCTTTTAAAACCCCAAATATAATATAATAGAAAAGTTCCAATAAACAAAAGGAAGCACTAGGGTAAATATCGTCTATATGGTTTACCTCAGTAACTTCAGTAGGGTTTCTAGATAAACTGACATGCTTATATAATTACCCAACTTTTAGAAATGAAACAGAAGGAAAATTAGAGCACCAGCCAAAGCTCCAACTTCCAGAAAGAACAAGAAAGAAAACTGAGTAGGTATCCACTAGTTACTACATATTGCCAAAGTGGCTTACATTGCTAAAGTACAAGGAATTTAAAAATGTAACAAGATCAACAGGCTCAACATATATGAGTTATATTTAAATATATTAGTTATATGTCTGTGAGTCAAAACATACTGTGATAAGTGAAGATATTTTTAGTTGTGTACAAAATAAACAAAAAGGTGTTTGTTTCTTTTTCACTTTTGCTACCTATGGCTCTTTGAGAACTGCAAAAGTGCCCATGAGAATTTTTTTAAAGGTGACTTTAAAAAATATTGTTTTAATTAATTTTTTAAAATATGTTATTATTGATTTCAGAGAGAGGGAGAAGAGAGAGAGATAGAAACATCAACGATGAGAGAGAATCACTGACAGCATGCCCTCCACTGGGGATTGAGCCTGGAACCCAGGCATGTGCCCTGGCTGGGAATCAAACTGTGACCTCCTGGTTCATGGGTTGATGCTCAACCATTGTGCAACACCACCAGGCTCTGATTTTTTTTTTTTTAAGAGAGAAAGGTAGAGGAAGAGAGACATAGAAACATCCGATGAGAGTTTAGAAACATCGATCAGCTGTCTGCCGCACACCTCCTACTGGGGGATCAAGACATTAACTGGGCATGTGCTGTGACCAGGAATCAAACTGGCAACCTATCAGTGCATGAGACAACACTCAAACAACTGGGTGTTGTTTTAGCATTTTTATGATAATATACAACATATGGCTGATCTTTCTGTTCACAAAAAAACATGATGGACCAAGACCTTCAAGGAAATGTCTACTTTCCCTAAATTTTAATTTAAGTTGTTCTAGGTTCATCTCATAAATGCAAATTTTATCATGTTTTATCTGAAAACTAGAGGCCTGGTGCACAAAATTTGTGCAAAGGGGGTGCCCCAACCGGCCTGCACCTTCTCCAATCAGGAAGCCCTGTGGGATCAGGCCAAAACTGGCAGTCAGACATCCCTCTCACAATCCAGGACCGCTGGCTTCTAACTACTCACCTTCCTGCCTGCTTAACCACTCTACCTGCCTGCCTGATATCCCTAACTGCTCCTCTACCTGCCTGATCACTCCTAACCACCTCTGCCTGCCTGCCTGATCGCCCCTAACTGCTCCCCTGCCTGCCTGATCACCCTTAATCACCTCTACCTGCTGGCCTCATCGCCCTTAACCGCCTCTGCCAGGTCGCCCCTAACTGCCTCCCCCCCCCCTCTGCCAGCCTGGTCACCCTAACTGCTCTCCCCTGCTTGCCTGATTGCCCCTAACCGCTTCTGTCTTGGCCCCTACCACTGTGGCTTTGTCTGCAAAGACATTCGGATGGATGTCCAGAAGATGCCTGGTCTAATTAGCATAATACCCTTTTATAAGTACAGATACCATCTAATTCTATACTTTTCTCCACTTATTCCTATCTTGTGCCTTAAATCAGGTCTATTATTTCCTACTCCCTTGGAATTGTTTTTCCATTCCTAAAACATTGTATAATTTGAACTGTATTTATAAGTAATAAATAAAAAGCAAAAATTAAACAACATAAAACTGATACCATAAAAAAGGTTGAGCATGGAAAATGAGGTTTCTTACCTTTAACCCGTTCTATTACTTTTGGTCTCTGTGGTTTGGACTTAGCAGATGGAGAATTAAATCTGAGATATGGTCCTTTTTTAAGAGTGCTGCGATGGCACTGATAAATTGGTTTTCCATAAATTTGTAACATATAATCTTCATCTTGTATTGATGTGGTTGATTTCAAATAACCCTAAGTACACAAATGTATTGATCTCACCAACAAAATACTCATCAAACACCTCACTTTCCTCAAGCCGCTTTTTGCAAGCTTAAGTACTATTATAACAATGATCAGGTCATAAAAGTCCTTTATTTTAAATGGTTCTTAAATTCTGGATATAATTTTCAAGCTACAGTTTTAAAATTTTAAAGTTTTTAAAAGCATAAAAAGTAAATATATAAATCATTCACCCAAGAAACATGAAGGTTCTTACTCTACTAGGAATACTTTCAGCACCAAAAAATAAAGTTTAAACACATTTTATATATTACACTCAAGTACAATGTATTTAAATGATTTTCTACATTTCTGATCCTACCTTTATTCCTAACCTAAATAGTACACAGAAAGGCAGCATTTATTGAGCATCTACTAAGTGTTAACCTTTGAGTTAGATGCTTTATTAATGTGCCCCCAAATCCATGCCTGGTATTAAGAAAGTTAGAGCCTTGGTAGAGCAGCCAAAACATTCCATCCACAACACTTAGTACTATGCCTCACCAATCACTAGGCACTAAACCAGGGGTGGGGAAACTTTTTGACTCGAGGGCCACAATGGGTTCTTAAACTGGACTGGAGGGCCGGACCAAAAGCAACCTGACCATGCTGGCACTCTCATCTTCGGCTGCTGGTGAAGGAGCGAGAGGAGAGCAAGAGAACCCTCCGCTCTTTCGGCTCCGTGGGCCAGATAGAACAGCCGAACAGGCTGGATCCGGCCCAAGGGCCGTAGTTTGCCCACGGCTAAACTGAAAAACAAACAAATACTATATATATATATATATATATATATATATATATATATATACACACACACACTGAAGAAATATAATTTTTAGTACCATAAATTCCTAATTTTTGGACTACATGATCTAAAAAAACTGTGATTCTAAGTGTGAGATCTCAGGAAGGAATTAAGTATTTTATGCAGTGATTTCCACATTATGGATATTCAAAACCCTAAATATCAATAGTTTAAAATTAGTTTACACCTAAATAGTACTTCATATTTTTAAAACACTTTCATAATTATTATCTTAAAGGGAATAATTAGTTTTAATGCAACATTTATGCCACATAACCAGAGTAAGATCTTACTTCTTTTCTCTCTTTCTGTAAGCTTGAAGCAGGCATGCTCCTCATTGGTGGATTTTTAAAATGCTCCTCTTTTTGGTTTTGACCATGTTTTCTTGGAATTACAGAATTATTTACTGTTTTGTCTTGCTTATGGGATTTAGTATCTTTACTCATATTCTGAGCTTTCTTGGTCCGTTGATTCTTCGGATCAAATCTCTTTTGTTCATCCTTTTTTGCCAGTTCATCCTTAACGTAATCAAAATTAAATTACTTAAAATCTATCCAACTACTAATGCTTTCAAAAACATTAAAGTTTGTATTTTTCTGCCATAAAAATATAGTTTGTTTTTAATGCTAATGCAAATAATATTGGCTTAATATTGGCAAATAATATTGACAAATAATGTTGGCTTATATATGAATAAAAATTCTCAGGAAGAATGAACAAAACACTAAGAAGATTGGGGTCTTATGGAGCAGGGCTAATGAAAAATATCAGATGAGATACAGAGATAGGAGGGTAACTTTTCATTATAGAGCTCTTTAATGTTTGATCTATATGACTGAAGAAATTGTTCAAAAATTAAATTACAAAGTAAGTTTCAAAAGTAAACAACTTTGTAATAAAACTCTGAAATAAATATGTTAAAGTTGCTTGAAGGTTTCAACAAACATTTTATATGGAATCCATAATAGTGACATATATTGATAATTGTCTGCACACTCTTAGTTCAGCTTTTTTTCTGGTACATCAGATAATAGCTAGTATAAATTCTTCACAACCACGTTAGAAATATATAATCATAAACAACAAAGTACAAAAATACATTTCAGTATTTATTGCTGTGGAAACCGAACTGACACTTCATCTTGCTGCCACTGTGAATAAACATATACATACACCTTACAATTAGGAATAAAACACTTTGCACCCCAAGATAAAACTAACAGGGCTACTCTGTCTAGTCCTACTAACCAATGTCAGCCCAATAAATTTAATTAAAAAATAAAAATTACCAAAAAAAAAACCCTCTTAATTTTTGCAATGCTAATGTCTGAAGACACCCTGTGGATGTGAGTAAGGGGGAAATTTTCCCATCTGGAACTGACTTCTGTAAGATCAGTAACCTGAGAAATCCTGTGGGGTATTTTCCCTTTAAATAACTGGTATTTTTACTTTGGTAACCCAATGCTTCTAAAGCTGCTGTTTTGAAACATTTTTTTAAGTATACTTCTCTCTTTTCTAAACGCTTCTGCTAGATTTTCTTTCAAATATTCATATTCTAATTATTATCCAACAATTTTCCAGAAAAAAAGCCATAATATAATTTATGAGATAAAGCACTTAAGTAAAATGAAACTTACTATTAAATAAATATAGTGAAATTAAGAATTATAAGTAGCCGAAACCGGTTTGGCTCAGTGGTAGAGCGTCGGTCTGTGGACTGAAGGGTCCCGGGTTCGATTCTGGTCAAGGGCATGTACATTGGTTGCGGGCACATCCCCAGTGGGGGGTGTGCAGGGGGCAGCTGGTCGATGTTTCTCTCTCATTGACGTTTCTAGCTCTCTATCTCTCTCCCTTCCTCTTTGTAAAATATCAATAAAATATATTTTAAATAGAAAAAAAAAAGAAAAAAAAAAGAATTATAAGTAGAGTTATATACAAGGGATATTTTGAGAATAAGTATCCGTATATATAAAGAGCCGGAGTCTGTATTGTCCAAAATGATCAAAGCCTTGATAGAACACCAGAAGTCAGTCCTGCAGACTGCGGAAGGGGCTGCGATCAGGCCCGGAGAGAAAAGCAGGGTCTGATTGCAGCCCCATGGCAGTTAGTGCTGAGTTGGTGTGGAGGAAGTCAGTCCTGCAGCCAGTGAACATAGGGTCAATTAATATTAAGTGAACATAGGGTCAATTAATATCTCTTTGAGAGGCACTGAGAATATAAAGTACAGTGCAGAGCAATTACTTATCTCATTTCACATAAAACTTTTCAACTAAGAAATTTTCCTTTATTTAAAATGTATCTTCATTGTTGAAAGTATTACAGATGTCCCTTTTAGTTATTTTTTTCCTTCTCATTGATCTCCACCCTGCACTCGCCCCTTCCAGGCCTTCGCCAGACTACTGTGTCCATGTACTATTCCTATCTAATACAGAAAAATCTAGAAAAATTTAGGGAAAATAAAATAAAAGATATGCCAGGTAAATATTGAAGAAAAGCTGAAGTTGCTGCATGAATACTGGAAGCCAAAACACAACTCATGAGATAAAGTTAGTCATTGTAACATAATAAAAGGTTCCTGCCAAAACCGGTTTGGCTCAGTGGATAGAGCGTCGGTCTGCAGACTGAAGGGTCCCAGGTTCGATCCGGTCAAGGGCATGTACCTTGGTTGCGGGCACATCCCCGGTCGGGGTTGTATAGGAGGCAGCTGGTCAATGTATCTCTCTCATCGATGTTTCTAGCTCTCTATCCCTCTCCCTTCCTCTCTGTGAAAAATCAATAAAATATTTTTTTAAAAGGTTCTTTTCACTAAAGAGATAAGATGGTTCTCAATACTTATACACGTAATAGAACAGTGGGGGTTCAGAATGAGCCTCACCAAGATGTGTCTCAGTGGTATGAAGATCTTTGAGCTAAGGGCAGTTTTAGCTTCAGGCTCAAGTGAAAATTCTGCCCCTCCCTCTAAGTACCTAAAAAAAAATTGAACTAGAGCCAAAACCAGTTTGGCTCAGTGGATAGAGCATTGGCCTGCGGACTGAAGGGTCCCAGGTTCGATTCTGGTCAAGGGCATGTACCTTGGTTGCAGGCACATCCCCAGTAGGGGGTGTGCAAGAGGCAGCTGATCAGTGATTCTCTCTCATTGATGTTTCTAACTCTCTATCCCTCTCTCTTCCTCTCTGTAAAAGATCAATAATATATATATATATATATATATATATATATATATATATATATATATTTTAAATTGAACTAGAGGTCTTGCCCATAAGACATTATCCTATATAATAAAAGACTAATATGCAAATTGACCAAACAGTAGAATGACTGGTCTCTATGATATGCACTGACCACCAGGAGGCAGATGCTCAATGCAGAAGCTGTCCCCTGGTGGTCAGTGTGTTCCCACAGGGGAAGCGCCGGTGGTGGGAGCTTAAGGATGTCCAACTGACGGCTTAGGCCTGCTCCCCATCAGTCGGACATCCCCTGAGAGCTCCCGGACTGCGAGAGGGTGCAGTAGGGCTGAGGGACCCCCACCTCTGAGTACACGAATTTTGTCCACTGGACTGCTAGTATACTTATAAATTGGAAACAATGTTATCTCCTGGGAATTAATTCTATTCCCCCCCCCCAAAATCTACCTGAATTTCTGCAGAAATAGTTTTAATCCAGTCATCCACTGTCTTTTTGATCCGAATCTTCTCTGACATCTCTCTACAAAAGAGAATAAAGAATTTTCTCTTTATTAGCATTTAATGTCCTGAGGATAGAACCTGGATCAGATCTCTTACATAGTTTTGAATCCACTGTGTAGCCCAATATCCTTCATCCGAAAAGAAAAAAACAATGCTATTAGTTTTCATCAAACAGAAGGATATTTGTAAAGTACATATAAATCTCAGAAGATATGTACCTAAGAGAAACAAAAGTAAAGGGAACAGTCACATTTATAAAAGTAATAATAACATTTATAAATCCAAATTCAACTCCATCCTAAGCCCATATCATCAAAGGAAATAAAGAACCTTTTCTAACGATTAAAACATATTACACAAAACAAAGTGCTTAGAAAAAAATTAAGAAAGGCTGTGAACTGTGGTTTCATAAATAACCTTAGGATAGCAACACCCTGTCTGACCTGTTGCTAGATAGAGCACTGATAAACGAATACATGGCAGTTCCATCCTTTGCACGAATAATAGCTTCCAGGTTTTCTTCAAGTACTTTTTTATTGTTCTGCACTCCTCTCAAAATCTTCTCAGCTTCTTTCAATATGGACCTCGTGCCGGTCCTTTGAAGCTTAATGGGATTCTGTGGATCAGCAAGCCTCGACATAAGCAGAGATTCTTTTGGCTTAAAAGAAAAAAAGGGCAAAAATGTCACCATGTAAAACATATATTAATTATTTTATTCCAAACAAGAGCTCTTATTATAGTTGGGGCCACATACTATGCCAATCCTATATAATAAAAGGCTAATATGCAAATAGACTAAACGGTGGAACAATTGGTTGTTGAGATGTGCACTGACCACCAGGGGGCAGACGCTCAACACAGGAGCTGCCCCCTGGAGGTCAGTACATTCCTACAGGGGGGAATCACAGCTCAGCCAGAAGCCAGCTGATGGAGCCTTTCCCGATTTCATGGCAGTCAGACAAACTCCCACCCCCTCAGGGCTCCTGAATGTAAGGGGGGTCTGGGCTGAGGGACACTCACTCCCCCCCCAACCCTGCGCTGCCCAGTGCACGAATTTTGTGCACGGGGCTTCTAGTATATTATAAGGGCTCAATTTGTCAAATTTCAGAGTTTTAAAAGAATACTTGGCAATTAAGGTTGCTCTCCATTTAGAGGTACTAATGTGTATGTTAAGTGAAACAGAGCTGAGATGTCCACAGGAGTGGTAGGCAATACAGTGGCCAATAAAAACGGTAACTGGTGAAGTAAGCTAAATAAAAACGAGAAAAGGGTGGCTCTAGGGAGGCATGGCAGACTTTGTGAACTGGATAAACAAGGATCTACCCATAGTTTTCCCTCCCACTTCCTCCCTCTCCAACAGAAGCTATAAAGCTAGAGAGGGCCCTGTGGCTCCATCACAGCCACAGAGCAGGCAGCAGGAGTCAGTGAGGGCTTCTGGGGGGGGAAAATTGCACAGAGAACAGACTGGAAAAACATGTCTTTTTTCAGTGTTTTGTCTTCATATTTACTCTTGCTTTCTGCCTTGATAACTTTTCTATTTCTTCATAATTTTTATCTTTGCTAATTATCAATTTTAGTATCCTGTTGCCACTTTACCTGGAGTAAGCCATTTGTTTCTTTCCTTTTTTGGCCAAGATCATGAAGAACATTATCAGACTTCTGCACAGTCCCCTTGGCTGCACCTATTTCTTCACAGAAAGGAAATCTTTGAGAGAACAGAGTAGCAGTGCTGTAAAAGATTTAAAAACAAAGTTTCCTAAATTATCAATTTCAGAAAATATCTGATTATATACATTCTTAGTTATAACAATTCTAAATGATGTTCTTTGAAAACTGGACAATGAAGTTAATCAATCATATGATTAAACATATATGATACAAAATATCTCAAGAGGCCAAATTACTCAGAGCAGACTGGTTTAGGCATAATAGGGAAAAAAAGAGCAGGAAAGGTTTTACTTTGAAGAAGCTAACATGTAGAAACACTCTTAGAATGGTTAAGAGCCTCTAAAAATCCTCTTCTACATAAGAGCAAAGAGAACAGTTGCAAAAATGGTCAAAAACAGCTTTTCCAGAACTCTGGAAATTAAACAAAGGCTTTCAAAACCTGAGAAACATTAATCAAGAAAATGGATAATTCGAAGTAAGAACAGGAATATTTGTGGCTTTTTATTGTTGTTGTTAATCCTCAACCAAGGAGACTTTTACATTGATTTTTAAAAAAATATATTTTATTGATATTTTACAGAGAGGAAGAGAGAGAGATAGAGAGCTAGAAATATCGATGAGAGAGAAACATCGACCAGCTGCCTCTTGCACACCCCCTACCGGGGATGTGCCCGCAACCAATGTACATGCCCTTGACCGGGACCTTTCAGTCCGCAGACCGACGTTCTACCACTGAGCCAAACAAGTTTTGGCTTACATTGATTTTGGGGGAGAGTAGAAGAGAGAGGGAAAGATAGAAAGAAACACTGATGTGAGAGAAACACACCGAGTGGCTGCCTCCTGCACAAGTCCCAGCCAGGGCCTGGGCTGGGGAGGAGCCTGCAACCAAGGTGTGTGCCCTTGACCGGCATTGGACACTCTATCCACTGAACCAAACCTGCTAAGGCATTTTTGTGGCATTTTTAACATGCTCCATTCCCCCAAACCCTTTCCACAACTCCGTGGCACCCCCTGAAAACCACTACAGAGGGAGAAACAGGGTTAGAACCCCTGAGCAAGTCCCATTCACAGGGGTTCTCTTTATTTGATTTGCCTCAGAGCCAGCTCAGTGAGAAACACTACCCCCGGGTCATTTTTCAGAAATAGTGGCAATTGTCTAACATCTTAGCTGCCTGAGATGGCCATATCAGTTGAGGTAAACAAGAGAGTTGCCAATAAACTAAAAATCTGAGGAAATGAGAATGTCCATTATGTGTTTTTAAAAAGTTCCAACACATTACTGGGCATCTAGAAGGTCATCTGCACGTACAGGGCTATGTGTGCATGCCTAAGAAAGAGTTGAGAAAGGACTAATCTCTCACATCGGGCTGAGCTGAAGCTCTGTGCAAGCAGGAAGTTAAGGCTAATCGAGACTTAAAAACTGCCAGACCACTGAAGGTGTGCCCCAACACACACACACACACACACACACACACACACACACACCTTGTCAAAGAGAGGGAGACTTAATCATTCAAAGTAGTTAAGGAAATCTCTTTCCAATCATTGGTAGACTTTAGCTAACAAAATAGAGATTTGCTGCATATGACAAAGAATAGAAACTTACATTTTTAGAAAATTAAATATACTCATTTTGTAATTATATTACAGAAAAGGAGGATATACATTAGCAGCAGAAAATAGCAAGTAAGTCTAAGATAATTTTTTTCAAGCAATGTAAAATAATTATAAACATTAGTAAAGAAACTTTAGAAATGTGAACGCTCTTTTCAATCTAGCTTTTATTCCAATCCCTTGTTTTTACCTGTCTTTCCTTTCAGGATTCCATCCTATTTTTGTCCCAGTTAGTGAGGTTTTATCTGAAGATTCACTTATTCTTGTCAAAGAATCTTGATTATTCAAAATTTCCTCCAATAGTCTTATAGTTCCTACAATAAGAGAAATATAGTATCATTTTTCAAGTACTAGTTCTTCTTTTATATAATACTGGAGGCCCAGTGCACAAAATTCGTGCACAGGGCAGGGAAGGGTTCCTCAGCCAAGCCTGCACCCTCTCCAATCGGGGACCCCCTCGGGGGATGTCCATTTGCCTCTCACAACCCAGGGCTGCTGGCTCCTAACCCCTCTGCCTGCCTGTCTGATCGCCCCTAACCACCTCTTCCTGCCTGTCTAATCACCCCTAACCGCCTCTGCCTACCTGCCTGATCACTCCTAATCGCCTCCTCTGCCTCACCTCACAACCGGGACCCAGGATTCCCTCCTCCAGCCAGTTACAGGCACCCAGGACATGGGCTTCCCTCCCTCTGGCCGGCCACAGGCACCCAGGACTCAGGCTGGCTTCGCCCAGGCCAGTCACAGCTGCAGGAGACTGCGGAACATATGGCTTGTCCCTCTCCTGGGCCGCAGCCCCGACTGCTGGTGACTGGCACCAGGGGGCTGGCAGCTTGTCCCTCTCCCAGGCCATAGCCTGGCTGGTCCCCATTCCTCTCCCACAAGCTCTTTTGTGCCTGGCTGGTCCCCATTCCTCTCTTGCGAGCTCATTTGTACCTGGTTGGTCCCCTTTCCTCTCTCCGCAGTGTTGAGTGTCTAAACCTTGAAAGCATGAGGGCGTGATGACCATTATACAGGATTTCGCCTATATTTATACTAAATTAGCTTCTTATGATGGTGATCAACTCAATTCACTCTACAATGTAGGCCAAAAATACTCTTATCAAATAAAACTCAATCTTAAAATGATACAGGTGAAATTTCAAGCCCAACTTTATTTTTATTACAGAAAAAAAAAGGAATTTGAAAAGAAGTTTTTCTTCATAGCAATTATTACTTGAATCTTCTCTTTAGTTTCATCTTTAATGAGACTACATAGCAACCTTATCTTGGTGAACTTGGTTTTTTAAAGATTTTATTATTTTTTTAAATTCCTTAAAACTCCTTAAATGTGTTCCAAGACAGGACTTAAATACATTTAAGAATATAAATTTAGCCGAAACTGGTTTGGCTCAGTGGATAGAGCATCGGCCTACGGACAGAAGGATCCCAGGTTCGATTCTAGTCAAGGGCATGTACCTTAGTTGTGGGCACATCCCCGGTAGGGGATGTGTAGGAGGCAGCTGATCGATGTCTCTCTCTCATCGATGTTTCTAACTCTCTATCCCTCTCTCCTTCCTCTCTGTAAAAAATCAATAAAATATATATTTTTTAAAGAATATAAATTTATACTTAACATGTTCATTTACTTTTTGTAAAAAATACTAATAGCTGAAACCGGTGTGGTTCAGTGGATAGAGCGTCGGCCTGTGGACTGAAGGGTCCTAGGTTAGATTCCAGTCAAGAGCATGTACCTTGGTTGTGGCACATCCCTGGTCGGGGGTGTGCCAGAGGTGGCTGATCTATGTTTCTCTCTCATGGATGTTTCTAACTCTCTCTCCCTCTCCCTTCCTCTCTGTAAAAAAAAACAGTCAAGTATGTTTAAAAAAAAAACTAATATATTTAAGGGTCTAAATTATTTCAGGTCATTTATAAAAGTTAATATATGAACATTTTTTCCAACTGAACACAGTAACAAATGTTGAACTTCTCTGAGTTTTATTATTGAAACTCACACCTAAAAATAATAAGAAAACATGCTCTAAAATGATCAGCAGTGCATTATTTTTTATTAAAAGCAAAATTTGTTCAGGAAAGGTTAAATAACCTATAGAAAACAATCAAAATATAATCATAAGTGTATATCTCCAACTCCTTCTACCAAGAATCTAAACTAGATTTACCCTTTATCATTTAAAGAAAAATATTAAAAATAGACAGCTCACTTTAGTTTCTTCAGCTCATTAGAAAACTATTGCGTGAAAATCTGTTCCTAACAGAAGGAGTGGGTGCTAATAATAATTGCTTTATTACATGTATTACCTGGTATCTCCATATTTTCTTTTTCTTCTGCAGGATTTTCCCTCTTTGATATTTTATCATCTTTTGAAACAGGTATAGGAGCAAACTTTCGAGGTGCTGGTGTCTCCAAAGGAGATTTCTGTTTATCAAAACCTGTATCTTCAACCTCTCTTGAAGGTGCTTAAAAGAAAATAAATTTAACTTATTTTTTAAAAACTTGATATTGTAGAGTTTTACCCTTCCCCATATTTTAAAAATAAAACCAAAATTATAAAGGATATACTAATTATTAACAACTATATAGAAATAACTTCATCCTCACTAGAAAGTAAAAGAAATCAACAGACTATAAATGTTTTATACATACAGCTAATAAATAAGAAAAAAGTCAATATGGCCGAAACCAGTTTGGCTCAGTGGTAGAGCGTCGGTCTGCGGACTGAAAGGTCTCGGGTTCGATTCCGGTCAAGGGCATGTACATTGGTTGCGGGGACATCCCCGGTAGGGGGTGTGCAAGAGGCAGCTGGTTGATGTTTCTCTCTCATTGATGTTTCTAGCTCTCTATCTCTCTCCCTTCCTCTCTGTAAAATATCAATAAAATCTATATTTTTTAAAATAATTTAAAAAATTAAAAAAAGAAAAAGAAAAAAGTCAATATGATAATATTCAGTGCTATGGTGAAAATGGCATAGCCAGACACTGCTCATGGCAATAAAAACTGATAAGATCATCAGGTATTAAGTATAGGAAGTACTAAATACTCAATAGACTATCCTTCAATGATTAAAAATTAGTATTATGAAAATCTATAATAATAAAAGTGTAATGTGCTAATTAGACTGGATGTCCTTTGGGACGACCTTCCGGGGCTGTGAGGAAAGCCCGGACCCCGGATGCCTGCGGGCAGCCAGAGGGAAGCCCGGGTCCCAGGTGCCAGAGGGAAGCCAGTGTTGGCAGCCAGGGGGAAGGAAGGCCTACTCTTGCACGAATTTCATGCATCGGGCCTCTAGTAATTATGTAAACATGGGAAATACTTTTGGTATGCTAAGTAAAGTGGTAGTATAAAATTTTTTGCTACAACTACAAAGACATAAAAATGATATATGCCCAAGGGAAAAAAAAACATAGAAAAATGTAGTTTAATTTGAAATTTTATTTTACTAATTTTTTTTAAAAAATGTACTGTCTCTAACTTACACAAAAAAACCAATTCAGTACACAATCAATATAAAAATAAAGAAACCATCTTCCTTTAAAACTCAAGTCTGAAAAGAAAAACAAAATTATGAGCAACTATTTTTCCAGAATTGAGGATGAAACAAGTGTCTACTTCTATAGAAAAACACACGGGCCCAGACAGCGTGGCTCAGTGATTGAACATTGACCTATGAACCAGGAAGTCAGGGTTCCATTCCCAGTCAGGGCACATGCCTGGGTTGCCGGCTCAATCCCCAGTGTGGGGTGTGCAGAAGGCAGCCCATCAATGATTCTCTCTCATCATTGATGTTTCCATCTCTCTCTCCCTCTCCCTTCCTCTGAAATCAATAAAAACATATTTTGAAAAAAGAAAAAGAAAGCACATGGGTGGGTCATACTGAAACCTGAGTTCTGGCAGTAGCTCTGACACTCTTACTCTCAAGCCAGATGACCTTGACCAAGCAAGTCATAACCTTTCTGTGCTTCCTCTTCCTCTCTTCACAACTTAAAAATGGACTCATCTCACTTCACAATAGGTTTTTCAGGACCACTCATTTGTTGTAAAACATAAAGCACTAACAACTATAAGGAATCTTTAACAATTTGTACACCATAGCATCTATAGATGCAAGCGCAGACCTTTTTCAGTTAAATCCAAAATATCGTGGCAGTTAACGGGTTAATATGAATGTAATAAAACAATGTTCTAACAAACCAAATATTGGGGATATTGTACAAGTATCTGTACATCATTAAAGGAACAGCCCTTGATTTTCATTAATTCATTATTCAAATATCAATAATTTGGAACACATTTATTCATTTATTTTAAATTCCAAAGGTTTAATACAAATAAGCCATGTATTTATCTATTATTATAAACAGATTTTTAAAGTCCTATTAAGATAGCTAGCCTTGTCGAAACCGGTTTGGCTCAGTGGATAGAGCGTCGGCCTATGGACTGAATGGTCCCGGGTTTGACTCCGGTCAAAGGCATGTACCTTGATTGCGGGCACATCCCCAGTTGGGGGTGTGCAGGAGGCAGCTGGTTGATGACTCTCTCTCATCGATGTTTCTCTCCCTTCCTCTCTGTTAAAAAATCAATAAAATATATATTTTTTAAAAAGATAGCTAGCCGCCGAAACCGGTTTGGTTCAGTGGTAGAGCGTCGGTCTGTGGACTGAAAGGTCCCAGGTTCGATTCCGGTCAAGGGCATGTACATTGGTTGCGGGCACATCCCCAGTAGGGGGTGTGCAGGAGGCAGCTGGTCTATGTTTCTCTCTCATCGACGTTTCTAGCTCTCTATCTCTCTCCCTTCCTCTCTGTAAAGAAATCAATAAAATATATTTTTTTTAAAAAAGATAGCTAGCCTTGCATTACTAACTCTTTGAAAATATTTAGAAATAGTTTGTAATTATACTCAGGTGGTTTCTCTCCTGACAGAATAAAAAAAAATAGTAAATGCTCAGTTTGCCAGAGACCTAGAGAATTGATTATAAACATGCCTAATACTAGATAAGTAAAATTTTTCTACATTTATAAGTGCTTCTGACAATTTATGAAGGTTATTAATTAAAACAAAAAAGGACAAGATCAAGTTTCCAAATGACCTAAAAATTGCACAACCTACAAAAAGTACTAGTAATTTTATAAAACAAAGGCTTAATCTTCTACAACCCAATAATATACCACAAAGAAAATTTAGAGCTGACACTTTTAATTCATAGAGAATTATATTGGTGTTACCTTGTTTGCAACCAAACATGCTATGTGGAGCGAGGTCACTGCTACCAGGATTAGGATGGTCTGGTTTCACAGAGCAGTGTTCCATGGCTCGAGGAGGCACAGTAACAGGCTGAAAACTATTAGTCTTGAGCGCAGCGCTAATGAAATGAGTCTAGAAGAAAAGTACGTTATTGGTTTTAAGTATCATTTGAAAGAGTTAGGTGACAAAATGCATTGAAATTTATGAGAGGACTTAAAACCATTAATTAGACTTAACAACAGGGAAAGTAAATGCATTCCATAAAGGATCCACTGCAGCAGCGCTACCACTGGAAGAATACAGTATCGCAAAGGCCTACATTCAGCCTGCCTCTGCAGTGTGCCCCTGATTTTGAATTTAACCACTAAACCTCAGTTTCTTCCTTTAATTTAGAGATGGCTCAGGAGACACTGAAATAGGCCAGAAGATGACCAGAAGAAAGGGGACCTCTACTTCAGACAGACAATTAAAAACAAAACACCTCATCGTTTATATTCTAGATGATTTTGTTTGAAGTAAAAGATTAAGACCATTGCCAGTAAGCATTTTAACGGTAGCCATATTTAGTAGCAGCAATAATATATGCACTTACATATAAGTGGAAAGTACAGTGGTAACTCTTTTCAGCATTATTTATTAAAATATTTAAAATGTATAAATATCTTACCTAATAAAACTGATTTCAAAGGAGGTTTTATGCCAGGTAAAGAAAAACCTAAAATTATTCATATGTTTACAGAATTCTTATTAATGTGTAGAGATCTCTCTACATGAAACAAATGGGAGAGATTCAATACACTTCATTTCATTAAGTATTTACGAACTACTATATTAATACCCAGTATGTCACTGAAATCTCAACTTTCTCTGTAATTATAAGCTTTAAAAATAAAACTGAATGAGCAAAAATTCCAGTCTTCCAAAACCAGGAAATCAATAAGTTGCATAATTATTAATAAAAGGATGGAAGAATGGCAGGCAAATAGGACACGTAGGACCCTGTCTTTAAGAAATAAATATGGCCGAAACCGGTGTGGCTCAGTGGATAGAGCGTCGGCCTGCTGACTGAAAGGTCCCAGGTTCGATTCCGGTCAAGGGCATGTACCTTGATTGTGGACACATTCCCAGTAGGGGTTG
Organism: Vespertilio murinus; assembly: GCA_963924515.1. NCBI lineage: Eukaryota > Metazoa > Chordata > Mammalia > Chiroptera > Vespertilionidae > Vespertilio > Vespertilio murinus. Next base: position 185,041,755 of record OZ004704.1, on the reverse strand, counting down.
TGCAGGAGGCAGCTGATCAATGTCTCTCTCTCATCGATGTTTCTAACTCTCTATCCCTCTACCTTCCTCTCTGTAAAAAATCAATAAAAATGATATATGCCCAAGCTCATTAAAAAAAGGAAGAAATATGCTTTTCAATTGTGTCATCTTATTTTTTCCTGGGGGAAGAAAACACATTTTCTAAGTAAAGAAATCAAGGCTCACAGTCCAGTTATTTGTAAACTAAGAAGAGAACTCTCATAGACTCACTTCCAGCTCTCACTAAACAACATGTGGCACACTCAGTTAGTTATGCACAGAGTACTTACTAAAACTTCACCTTGTATGCCCATAATCATTCCAATAAAAATAGTATCGTCAACCACATGAGAGCTCAAGACAAATTCTATTAAGAAGTCTTAGACTCTAGCTGGTTTGGTTCAGTGGATAGAGCCTCTGCCTGCAGACAGGGAATGGAGCCTTGGCCTGCAGACTGAAAGGTCCTGGGTTCAATTCCAGTCAAGGGCAAATGCCTTGGTTGTGGACACGATCCCCAGGAGGGTGCATGCAGGAGTCGGCCATCAATGATTCTCTCTCATCACTGATGTTTCTATCTCTCTCTCCCTCTCTGAAATCAATAAAAATATTTTCTTAAAAGATAACTGTACTTTATATATATAAAAAAGAAGTCTTAAGAATTACAGTATAGCCAAAACCGGTTTGGCTCAGTGGTAGAGCGTCGGTCTGCGGAATGAAAGGTCCCGGGTTCGATTCCAGTCAAGGGCATGTACCTTGGTTGCGGGCACATCCCCGGTAGGGGGTGTGCAAGAGGCAGCTGATCGATGTTTCTCTTTCAATGACGTTTCTAGCTCTCTTTCTCCCTTCCTCTCTGTAAAAATATCAATAAAATATATATTTTTAAGAAAAGAATTACAGTATATTGGTGTTCACCTTCTGATAGCATATCAAGCTATAATAAACTTATTTTTGCATATTCTTCTAAATGTATTTTAATTTAATTTTTTAAGTTTTAAAGCGGCACTTGAATTAGAGAAAAAGTAAAATAAAATCAATGCATTTATAATGCTGGTCACTTACTCATTGGAAAAAAAAAGTATGTTTTGTACCTGAATGCTGGATATTATCCCAAGATCTGGAAATTCCACTATAGATAAGAAACTATACAATCAGCTTCTTATGAGGATAACTTATTTTTATTTTTATTTTACTTTTAAAAAAATATTTTATTGACTTCAGAGAGAGGAATCATTTAGTGTTTTTTGAATCAAGACACTGAACAACGTTCAAACCTGTAATTAATTGCAGAAGCAATATGTATTCTGGATGGTCCTCATTCAAGTGTGTGCATCAGTTGGAGAGCTTTCGATTTCTCATACCTGCTATCCCAGAATCTTGAGAGATAGAGCACGTCTACTTTTATAAAGCTCTCCAAGTGGTTCTGATGAACATTCCCAGACTGACAAACACTGATGTAAGAAATCATTGCAATGGGATATGAGCATTTTAAAAATGGAGAAGCCAACTATAAGGTCTTACAGAACCAGTGACATTTGAACTAGAATGTGCAGAGTTCTCCACATAGAAGGGAAGAATGATAAGCAATCATTATTTAAGAACTAAAACTCTTACAATCTAATGAGCTATTGCAATAACCAACGAGCATTAGCTTAGAAATCCAAGGGATGAAGGACCATGGGATGCGTGCTGGCTTTGTTATAGATACCTGAATATCTATTTGTTGTTGTTGTAGTTTCTCAAGATGCCTAATGTGCTGCTCCATAAACACATTCATTTGCTTTTCATGATCATGACAATGTTGTTTCTCATGTTTATTCTGAATACTTGCTTGATGCTCTGTAACACGCTTTAACTGTTTATCAGTCTCCTGTAACTTACTGAGTAATTCTGTAACAGAATTGACCTTTGCTTCCAAATCACTCTGCACCTATGGCAAAAAAAAAAAAAAAAAAAAAATCAAAAGATATTTTAAAAATATGCCCCATTACTGAAAACGTTATTTTAAAGCAACTGGTATTGAGAAATGATCAAACCAGATTTTTATCCTTGAAATCTCTGATGATTTGATGCCTTTATTTTTATAATCAAAGAAATAAAAGGCACACATATTATCTTTAAATAGATCTTTTCTCTTCATAAAAAAAAAATACCAAATCTGCCACACTATTTTTATAACACCAGAGATAAAATACTTAATTGGGAATTAAAAGGAAAGAAATACAAAAACAGAATAGCTATTGATACTTCATTCGCCTCAGGCTGAGTGAGGTCAGCAGTCTGGAGTTGAAGTCTCGGCTCTGCCACCTTTTAGCTCTGGAACCCTGGGCTGCTCTGACCCGTTTCTCAGTTTTCCCATTTATGAGCTGTGGCAGAGATGATTTCTAAAGTCCCTTCCAGCTCTAACATAAGGATGGCCGCGTGTCCCAGGTTGCCCAGGACTGAGGGGTTCCCAAGAAGAGATATCTTTGGTGCTAAGCCTGGGGAAGTCCCGGGTTACCCAGCATTTTCACAGACATGAAGGGGGTCTCACAACGCCTGGGAGATAATACATCACCACAAACAAGAAGATTCTTTAAATTGAAAGCAACTAGAATGTCCCTAGCCTAGAGCTGAACACAACCATTCATAGAATCAGCTTCTAATAAACACTTTCCCATTTTACAAGGCAGTTACGAATGAATGAATATCTGGGGAGAAAAACGTACTTTGATCAGTGGAGCTGCCGTTGCAATGGCGGCGGCAGTCGCTGCAGCCACCGTGGTAGCCGAGTCAATGCCGCGGGGCGACGGTCTAGGCTCCTGAGCGACAGCGTCCTTTTCTGTACCTGTGTCCTCCAAAAGCTGGACCTTTACTTCCTTACAAACGGGCATGCTCTGAGCTCTGTAAACAAAAAAGGAATAAAAATATGTTCAGTATGCTACCTTGAACCATTTCAAGAAATACCTAGCCGAAACCGGTTTGGCTCAGTGGTAGAGCGTCGGTCTGTGGACAGAAGGGTCCCGGGTTCGATTCCGGTCAAGGGCATGTACCTTGGTTGCGGGCACATCCCCGGTGGGGGGTGTGCAAGAGGCAGCTGGTCGATGTTTCTCTCTCATCAACGTTTCTAGCTCTCTATCTCTCTCCCTTTCTCTCTGTAAAATATCAATAAAATATATATTTTTTAAAAAAAAAGAAAGAAATACCTAAATGGTAATCTGCTGAAAGTGGCTTTTCTTGGTTTTTTTAAAAAATAAATTTATTTCTCTCTACATTTTGCCTAAAGATGACAATGACATAATCCACTGAAAAAATACCAGGCTCCCTAATAAAAACAAACAAACAAACAAGTAAATCGGCAGGAATTCGCCCCAGCCCCAGCTGCCAGATTTCCCCCCCTCGATTTTTTAAAGAAGGCAGAGGGCAGCTCTCCAACTTACTCCTCTTTGATATGTCCTCATTTCTACTAAGAGCATGATTTTCTTGTGTCTCAAAATTTTGAGGTTATCTTGACTCTCCATCCTCCGCTTAACCTTCTCATAGCCACATGAGTCATCAAATTGTGTCAATTATTTCATCACAATTGCAGGAATGGTGTCATAGAATCACAAAAGCTAGGAAACCCAATAGGCCATCCACCCTAATTTCCTAATGTTACAGATGAAGAAACTGAGGTTCACGGAGGACTTAGTTTACCAAAGTCATATAACTAGTAAGCAGCGGTTAGGGTCTGATTCCTAGAGGTCTTCCCAGGACACCTGCCTTCTCTCTCAGAACAACACCTCCCCCTTATTACTTCTCCCGCTCTAGTAAAACATTTCACTACCTCTTGCCAACTATTTTTATTCTTCCATTTTTGACTTGCTTAAAAACTTCCCACACATGCCCTAGCCAGCTTGGCTCAGTAGATAAGAGCATCAGCCTGTGGGCTGAAAGGTCCCAGGTTTGATTCTGGCCACAGGCACATGCCTGGGTTGCGGGCTGGATCCCCAGTAGGGGGTGTGCAGGAGGCAGCTGATCAATCATTCTCTCTCATCATTGATGTTTCTATCTCTGTCTCCTTCTCCCTTCCTCTCTGAAATCAATAAATTTTTAAAAACTGATAAAAGAAACCAAGATGGTGGCATAGGTAAACGTCTAACTGCAGCCTCACACAACAATTTCAAAAAATACAACTAAAATATAAAGTGGACATTATCCAGAACTACAGGAAGGTTGACTGACTGGGAATTCTACAACTACAAGGAAAGAGAAAACCTGAAGGACAATCAGAGGAACTGTAAAAGCCTAAGGTACGGAGACACGGTGTGTGCGTGGGGAGAGGACAGAGCCGGAGAGGAGGGGCGGCTGAGTGCCTGGCTGGCGTTCCCTAGCGGGAAGGAGATATAAGGTACAGACTGTGCTGAACCCCAGTTCTGGGCGATAAAGATTTATTTTTAAAAAATAAAAAAACAAAATAAATAAAATAAAAAATTTTTAAAAACTTCCCACACCTATTTTTCCACCATTAAAAAATCTAAAACTGTTCCTTATAGCAACTAAATTGGCAGATTTCTTCTGGCTGGCCTTTCACACATTTCATGCTTTGGCCCTGCCCTAGCTTCCTCTGTATACTCCTGTCACTTCACAAAACAACTTTCTGGAGTCCGCTCCTCACTCACTGTACCACACCACTCCCACACACTGTTCTCTCAACTGGCTTCCACCCACTTATTATAATCTTCCCCTGTAAGATCCAACATCAGCCTTACCTTTTTGAATAAGGTTGTCCTTATAATACTTCTTCTTGATCTCTCCTTTTGCAGGTCCTGCCTATATCACACAATTGAGACCTGACAGCCATGCTATGGTTTAAATGTCTATGCAGGGCTGCTTAATAACATATTGAATGCAATGCTGTTTCCTTTGAGCTCTAATTACTCTCCCCAACTAAGTTCTAAGCAACCTGAGTCTAAATATCCTCTGATGGTGCCAAAACAGGTTTGGCTCAGTGGATAGAGTGTCGGTCTACGGGCTGAAGGATCCCAGGTTCAATTGTGGTCAAGGGCATGTACATTGATTGCAGGCAAATCCCTGGTGTGGGATGTGCAGCAGGCAGCTGGTCGATGTCTCTCTCTCATCAATGTTTCTAGCTATCTATCTCTCTCTTCTCCTTTCCTCTCTGTAAAAAATCAATTATATATATATATATATATATATATATATATATATATTTAAAAATAAAGTAAATAAATAAATATCCTCCGATGGTAAATAATAACCACTGTGTATTTGGAACTACCTGACCTCCGCTGTAAGCAGTATAGCGATGTGACTAAGACCATAGGCTCTAAAGCCTGGCTGCTTGTGTCTGAATTCCATCCGAGTGTCTACTTGCTAAATGACATAGGGAAAAATCAATCTCTCTGTGCCTCAGTTTCCTCATCTATAAAATCGAATTCTGTAAAATTGGGATAGTAATAGAATGCATTTCTTTGGATTTTGTGAGTATAAAATGAATTAAATCACATAAAGTACTTTGAACAGTACCTCTTCTAAAAATGACTGTTAACAGCTACTGAATACTTTATATGTGCTAAGTACCATGAACAATGCTTTATTATATATACACACACACACACACACACACACACGTATATATATATTTTTCATTTTTTTATTTTTTTTACAGAGAAGAAGGGAGAGGGATAAAGAGTTAGAAACACTGATGAGAGAGAAACATCGATTAGTTGCTTCCTGCATACCCCCTACTTGCTTCCTGCACACCCCCTACTGGGGATGTGTCTGCAACCAAAGCACATGCCCTTGATCAGAATCAAACCTGGGACCCTTCAGTCCACAGGCTGATGCTCTATCCACTGAGTCAAACCGGCCAGGGCAACCATGAACAATGCTTTATACATACTGACAAACAATATATATTTCACACATTGAAAAAGTTTTTCCTATATCCAAACTATAAAGTAAAACTGATTTTAGAGAACCATATAAAAACAAGAAGTGGCCCACCTATTTTCTGTAAGTGCAACTTACTTTTGTTTTAAAATTGCTCTGAGAGCATCTTTCTGTCCCATGGTGTACTGGGAAATAAAGATGTCATTTGCTGCAAAATAAAAACAAAAATATACTTCAGGTTCCTAAAAATTTGTTAAATTTTTAATGAGCTACTAAATAAAGCACCTTTTTTAACTGAAAGGATATTTAAGAATTCAGCAACAGGATTTCACAATTTTAAAAAGGCAAGACACAAATGACTAAATGTCAATAGTCATAACCTGAGGCCCTAGGGAAAAAATGTCATCAAAACAAACAAACAGAAACAATACCTGGGGCCAATTAAGAACATTTACTCAAACTCTAATGAGAAAACTGTTTAGAATCAAATCAACTTTTTAAAAAAGGCATCATTAAATAAATTTTCCAAAGCACCACTTTAATCTACTATCTTATCAAAGACTATCCAAAACTTGAATTCAGAATTTATAAGCAGGTTTCTAGTACCAAACCTATACAATAGGTTGATAGTAATAAAATTACCTTTACCATTGCAAACCCTTTTCTGGAGTTGAGATTCTATTAATAGCTTAATTTAGAAGGAAAAAAAGTAATTAAAATAAAAATAATGAGAAAAAACTATTAGGTTGTTTAATGAATGTCTAAAACTCAATGAATATATAAAAAATATAAAATTCCATCCTTAAAAGAAAATTCTGATACATGTTCCAACATGGATGGACCATGAAGACATGCTAACTGAAATAAATCAATCACAAAAGGTCAAGTATGAGTCCATTTATCTGAGGTCTGGTGCAATTTGCAGAGACGACAAGTAGAATGGCAGCTGCCAGGGGTTAGAGAGAAGGGGGAGTGGAGAGCTGGGGTTAGTGGGTAATACACAAGTGCAGTTGAGGAAGATGAAAACGTTCTGGAGATGGATGGTGGTGACAGTTGCACAACATGTGAATGTACTTAATGCCACAGAACTTTGTTTAAAAATGGTAAAAAAAAAAAAAAGTAAATTTTATGAAATGTGTGTTTGACCACAATTTTTAAAAAAACCAAATGTATCCTTTTACCTTTTTGTCTCTCGTTCTCTTCTAGTTTATCCAAAGGCAACCCTTTCACTGCTACATCTTTAGAAAAATCCTTTGGAATATGAAAGGAAGAAATAAAAGGCTAAATAAATGTTATGATTTATTGCTTATCAAGTACTATTTACTGGTCAGTGACTGCTATATTTTGGGAGCGCAGGACTATATGCTTCATATACTTAATTCCCATCACCACCAGAATGCTTAGATACCTTGAAGCTACTCAAGGATTTGCTGAGTGAGTAGTAAGCTGGCAGACAAGTGAATGAGTAAATTAACAAGCAAGCAACTGTGGCCCTGGATTCACACTCATATCCCAATTTGCCACTTCTAGCAGAGCAAGCTGTGTGACATTGCAGTTGCTATAATTAAATGTGAAAATCTGACTCACAGTGAGTCTGATGGAGAACATAAGGATGGCCAGTTCATGGCACAACATCACAAATTTACCAAAACGTTCGTCACTGAGCTCATAGTGTGGTATCAGAAGGCTTCTCTATACAAGCCATAGCTACTGACAAACAGCTTTCTGTTCACATGTGCAACTCCATCTGTAGATTACATTCATGACTAAGTCACCATGACTTTTTTAAAGTACTAGATTCATTCAATGCTCTATTCACTTGCCTTTGACACACCTTTTCTTTTTTTCTGCTACATCAGAAAAGGGAAAAGAGAAAATCATAAAAGAAAACTGATCCAGGCTATTGACTAATAACAAGTGTTAACTCCCCCCCCCCAAAAAAAAGCCAATGAAACCAGTAATAATACAGAAGGCATCTGGGAAATTAATATAAACAACTCCTACAAATTGATAAGAAAAAGCATAGCACATCAATATGTAATTCACAAAAGAATAAGTACAGATGGCCACATACATTTAAAAAAAATTCTAATTCATTAATAATAAAATAGAAAATAAAACTATGAGATGCCTTTTGCATGTAAAATGGCAAAGACTTTTTAATTTTTATGCCGAAACTGGTTTGGCTCAGTGGATAGAGCGAAGGTCTGCGGTTTGAAAGGTCCCATGTTAGATTGCAGCAAGGGCAGGTACATTGGTTGCGGGCACATCACCCAGTAGGGGGTGTGCAAGAGGCAGCTGGTTGATGTTTCTCTCTTATCGATGTTTCTAGCTCTCTGTCCCTCTCCCTTCCTCTCTGTAAAAAAATCAATAAAATATATTTAAAAAAATAAAATAAAATGGTATTAATGAATGGGGAGATAATTCCAGTAATGACCTTACTGGAGAGAATATGTATTGATAAACTCTTTCTGGAGGCAATTTAGAAATGTTTCAGAAGTGTGCATGTCCATTGATCTAATAATTTTACATCTAGAAATTAATCTTAAGGATATGATCCATGATATACACCAGAATGTTCATCACATGGTTTACATTATAAAAATTGGAGGAAAAAATTTAATGTTGAATGATAGGAATATGAATAAATAATGGTACATACATACAATTAAATCCTACAAACCCTTTTAAAGATTCTAGAAAAAAATGACAGAAAAATATTCTTACTACTACTTAAAAAATGTATCCTTAATGCTACTTAGTTATAAAATAATATAGTCCCATTTCACAATATATATCCACAAATAGGGGGGGAAACTCTCAAAATGTTAACAGTTATTGATTTTAAGTCATGCAAGTTCTTTTTTCTTTCTGCATTTTCAACAATGAATTTTTTTAAGTTTTTATTTTCTTTCTATGTATATGTAAGGATTAGCCCCAAACAGGAAAAGGAACATCTTATCTTCTGGTAGGAGGGAGAAATAGGTATAAACAGGAGCATTTATAAATGTGAGCATATCAGGAACAAGCTCCTTCAGTTTTCTAATTAAAATAGCATGGCCAGCCGAAACCGGCTTGGCTCAGTGGATAGAATGTTAGTCTGCGGACTGAAGGGTCCCGGGTTCGATTCTGGTCAAGGGCATGTACCTTGGTTGCGGGCACATCCCCAGTGGGGGGTGTGCAGGAGGCACCTGATCGATGTTTCTCTCATCGATGTTTCTAGCTCTCTATCCCCTTCCTTCCTCTTTGTAAAAGAACAATAAAATATATATTTTTTAAAATAGCATGGCCAAAACAATCCACACTATAACCTTAGTACACATTTATGAAACAAAAACATGATGCAAAGAGATTGCAGTTTGTGTTCATGATAAAATGATAATGACCTAGGTTTGTTTTGCAGGCATATTTTGCATTAGGTAAATCTACACAAAACAAGGTGTGAGCCCATATTCAATGTAATGGAATCTTGCCTGATCATCTTCATGACAAATGTCACCCATTTATCCTCAAACATACGTAAATAATTTTCCATACAATCAGAAATTTAGATAATGAAATTCAAATAGCATTAATCATTACATAAGGCCTGCTCAAAAAAGAAACAGAAAACACCAACTGAAGGCTAGGCATTTGCTCAGGAATCCAGTATGGTGTGTAACCATACATTTTTTTACTGTGAGTTTTTGAAAAAACTGACAATAGCTTCAATTTAATTCTTAGTTTACCAGCCTTAATTTTCAAAATGTTGTCAAAAAACTCAAGGACACAAACAACTGTGTGGTGATTATGGGAGAGGTAGGGGAGAAGGATACGGGGGATAAATGATGATGGATTGAGACTTGACTTGAGGTGGTAGATACACAACACAGTGTGCAGATGATGTGTTGTGGAATTGTACACCTGAAACCTGTACAGTTTGCTAACATGTGTCACCTCAATAAAGTCAATAAAAAGGAAAAAATAATTAAAAATGGGGGAGGGGGGATTTAAATCCCAAAATACTGTGAAACTCTTATAGACTTGTTAAATTGACAATAAATAGGTCAACATTATGATTACTGGTCAAAATCTAATTAGACTGCATCACCAAGACATTATATTTATTATCAAATATCTTTAGCATTATAAAAAGGTTAACATGACATTTTCATGTCTTTGTTTCTTAAAAACCCCTCAAGAAAATACCCACAAAAGACCTCACGATAGTTTGTCTGATGTATAATCACACTCACATTTTTTGTTATGTTGTTATTGTTTCTTACCTTTACATAATGACTCTTGTTTAGAATCCCTTTTCCTTAGATAATAGCAGAGCTGTTTTTTTCAATTACACTATTTCTTTCCGAGGTCATTATCTTACTAATAGATATTCTTGATTCTATGGAAGGCTTTTTCGTTAATCTCTCAAACACTATTTAAATCACAATTGTTGTATGTCAAGCATTTCTCTTGGTAAGTGAACTTTAAAAACAAGGCCTGCTGCTAATCAAACGTAATTTAAGAATACATTATTTGACAATACTGAAAATTTAAACATCAGCATAATTAAGAATCCTTTTGCTTACACTTTCTGACACAGGGGGTGTTTCTAATGGAGGCTGGTAATCATTTCTAGCCGAAGCTAAGTCTGAGGAACCTACCGAAACAAAGAAATGAGTTTTAGTGATTTTTCAAATCAGAACATTACATGTAGAAACTGTACAGGCATGACTCAAGAGCTACCGGGTTTCCCAGAAAATATGACATCCTCCGAAAATAAGACCTACTTACAGGTTTGCTTCTGAGTGAAATATAAGGCATCCCTCCAAAAATAAGGCCCCCAGGATTCAGTTTGTCTGGTTTGTGTTGACAACTACCGTACTACCGTACTGATTACAGGTAATAAATTTCCTTTATTTTCATTTAACAATAAATGTGTACCGTATTCTTCTTCATGGAAAAATGAGACATCCCCTGAAAATAAGACCTAGCACGTCTTTTGGAGCAAAAATTAATATAAGACACTGTCTTATTTTCGGGGAAACGGGGTACTAGTATGTATAAACTCCATATGAATGCAAAACCTAAATTGGAAGCCACATTTCATGCAAAAAAAAAATAAATAAACAAAAATAAACTTTAAAAAAATGAGATTTTTTACAACTCATATCTTGGAAAATATGGGTCATTATTGACAAGCAAGTGAGATAAGTATAAAATGGTTTAAGGTATATCATTACTCGGTTAGATTTGGACAAACTAGGGCAGAATCACTTGCCATGAATAATATATATATATATATATATATAAAATATAAAAGCCCGATTTAACAGCAGGCATATGATATGCTGTACCAACCAAAAAGCAACATTATAAAAGCATTTTCTGTTTGTTTTTGCACATATATCCATTAACTTAATCCTTACAATTACCCATGAATTGGATAAAGCATATGTTATCTTCATTTTCACTGAGGTCCATACAGGTTACGTGAATTAAAATATGAAAGCCATCAACTGGCAGAAGTTGTGTTTTTCTACTACGCCAAACTATCATAATCCAAACAGAAGGTAGAGTATTTGGTAAAAAAAAAAAAAAGCCCTAGCAGTGAAAAGTAAGCTCAGCATACAAATCATGCATGTCCATCACAGATGGAACTGGAAGAGTATACAAAAGCCACACAAAGAAAAAACACCATAGGAGGTGTTCCAGTTTCATTCATTCTATCTATTCAGAACTATTGGATGCAGGCAATGCCAGGCCATTTTCCCGAGGAACACCATCAGTTTTTGACGCCTGTACGAGCTAAACATATCCCACGTTTGTGGATTTAAACATCAAAAATCCTCTAAATTTGAAACACACACGCAAAAAAAAAAAAAGCAATAAAAAAGACTTAAAATTTACAAAACTTAGAAGTTGAAAAACTATGTGGGGATCACATACCACGTAACGTTCCATTCAAGCTAGTCCCCGTTCTAGGGGGAAGATGTTTGTTTGCAGACCTCGCAGGCGGAACACAGGACAACCCCTCTTTCAGCGAAGCCAAATTATCTCCCTGGTTTGGAGAAACCACCTCACGCAGCCTCTTCGCTGGTATTTTAATCCTTCTTTTCTTTTCCGGGCTAAACTCGGGGCCTTTCATATTATTGGCAACAACGCTAGTCTCGAAATTCTATAGCAGAACTTCCTTCTGGGTCCATAAAGCTTCAGAACAAAATTTTCACCGCCTTGAAGACTGGGGAGGAAGAGGGGAAGGGGCGCGGGGGAATATGACAAGGAAAACATGAATTTCAAGTGATTCTGAAATATGCATTCATCAACTTTTAAATTAAACAACGTCTACGCAGACTATACACAAAGCTAGAAATTTTAATGTTGGTACTTAATGCAGCACAAGGGCTAGAACATGTTTACCCATTAACCCCACTCAGACTACAAATGCACCAGGGATCTTAAACTGGAGGTGGCAAGATAACGACTGCAGGAGCATAACAATAACCATAACCACCGTGCATTCTCCGGCCCCAGAGTCGGCGAGACAAAATCAAACAGATGCAGAGGCGGGGTTAAGATTTGCTGGGCGGAGGGAGTCTAGCAGGTAAAACCCAAATGCTTTTTTTTAAAATTCCACACCTAAGAAGTTTAACAGCATTATTCAACCAAGGAGGCTTACACACCCCTCCAGTTGCAAACGCCCGACACCTAAACTCACGCCTCCGAGTCTCCAGAACGCCGGGCAGCATCACAGCCACAGGTCTGATGGGACGGCGCCTTCAGTTGCCCGCGGGTGAACACCCACTTCCGGGTCAGCCCGGCCCGTCCCCTCCCGGTTGTCCCCGCCCCCCGCCCCGAGACGACACGCATGCGCGCCGAGAATCGCGTCCAAAACAGCCAATCACAAGGCTAAATGCTCCTGGGTGCTCCTCCGTCGCTTTCCGGGTGGAAACAAACGCCCAGCGTGAAAGGCTCGAAACCGGTGTGAATTGCTTTCTGTAGTACATTGCCCCAAAGGATTCAAACATTGGATAAAACCCGAGAGACTCATTGAACACCTGCAGCGCTCCCGAACTAACTGGTAACACCACTCGCACTCATCAGGGAATGTTTACAGCGTAGCTCCTGGAGACCGTTAGGGACGCAAAGTCAATTAAGTCTTTCAAACAGTTTCGGCAGATTCGGGTTAGTCAGTGGCGATAAAATCGGGAATAGGAAGCACTGTCTAAAGGAGACAATGCCAAAAAAATTAATTCTCAGGGGATTTTGAAGTGATGGGGTCCTATCGGGTTTTTTTTTTCCTTTCAAGTTCCCTTGGTCGTAACGAATCGGCGTCCAAGAGTCTAAGGGCTATTTGACATCTTCGCTCCCACGTGTTCTGCATCCAGCGGCGGCGGCGGCGGCACCCGCCGTGACCCCGACCCTCCGCCCCCGGACTCGACGGGCAGCGCAGTCCCCCCCAGCCTCGTGCTGCTGTCGGAAGCGAGAGCCCGTGCTTAAGTATGATCTCTTTCCCTGCCCTCGGAACCCCGGGCTCCCGGGCGGGGGGCGGCAGGCTGCGCTCCGGGAAGGCGGCGGGGCTCGGCGTGAGGCCGCCGCACCTGCGGGGGCTGCGGGGGCCGCTGCGCCGGCCCGCGGGTCCTGCCTTCCCGGGGCGGGTGTGAGACCTGCCTGACGGCCGTGTCACCGCGGCAAGGGTCGTAATTCGAGGCTCCGAGGCACGCCAAGCGGGGCTTGAGCAGTCGGGGTCCCGAGCCGAGACACGGAGAGCGAGGCTGTAACTTGTCCTTGAGCTCACAGGCGGGAGGGAGACCTCCCCTTGAACTGGACAGTCCTCCCCGGACCCAGAACCAGGCCCCACACCTTATCGATCTGCTCATTTTCAAGGACGCGCTACTTAGACGTTTCCCTTTGCGCATTACTAGAGGCTTTAGAAAAAAAGATTAATCAAAACCAATGTAATCTGATGTAAAAGCTAAATAACACTTTTTAAAAAAAAAAGATTTACAGCTCAGCTTTCATAGGAGAAATCCTAGTATTTAAAGGGACTTTAGTGTCTTGGCTTTGGAGAACCTTTCAGTTATTCTTTGCAAAGTATGTCTTACTCCAGTTACATTTCCCTCTTCATTACCGGGCTCACAGATAGTAATTACTGGTTCACAATTTGTTTTAGGGAAAATTAAAAGATAAAGTGACAATGCCGCGGAGCTTTGGAGATGATTTAATTCCCTTATTTTCTAAATGTAACTGGGATGTGAAATAAAGTAACCTTTCCCCTCTAGTTTTTAACGTGTGTGTGACCGTAAGCAGTCATTACAAGTTGAATTGGGTTGAAACCCAAGAAGTCTTGGCACCCCGCCCCCCATCTAGTCCAGTGCTCAGAGGATTACGCTCTGAGTCTCTCGAGGCCAACCTTTAAACCCGAAAGCAAGAGTAATCATTCAACAGAATTTTGGTGGGAGTGGTGTGGGATAGCAAGAATTTTCTGCTCTGATTAATGAGTTGCCATTGAACCAGACATGAACTTACTAAACTGCGGATAATCTAAAGTAAAGGGACATGTGGTAGAGTCCGGCTAAAGCCTATCAACCAAACAAGTTAGTTCAGATCGATTTAAACATCTGGCCTATCAAATAAAAGACACTAATAGCCCTGGAACAAAAAACAGGGTTCACAGTTATTGTTGTTCTTTTTTTATTGTTATAATATTGTTAACATTTTTACTTATTTGTCGTCTCTTTTCCATTCTCTCTCTCTATGCACATAGATACCTACTCTTTTGCTGAACCATTTGCAAGTAAATTGCAGACATCATGACCTTTAACTCTAATTTCTTCAGCATGAATCACCTTAAGAACAATCTGTTACTTAGCCAGGATAGGCCTATCAGACCTAAAATGATAGCATATCCCCAGAATGTCTTTTTTTAACTCAAAAATGTTTCTTTTTAATTCAGAATCTGAAGTTCACACTGTGTTTAGTTGTCATGACCCTTTAGTGTCCTAATCTAGGACAGCTCTCTTCCCCTTTTCTTTATGACCTTTTTTATTGATTGATTTCAGAGATATAGAATCATCAGTGATGAGAGTCACTGATCACCTGCCTCCTGCAAGCCCCTTACTGGGGATCAAGACCACAACCCAGGCATGTGCCCTCACCAGGAATTGAACCGTGATCTGATTCATGGCTGGCATGACTTTTTGTTTTTTTTTAAAAGACCTCTTACAAATTGTCCCTTATGGTGGCTTTTCCTAATTATTCCCTCATGCTCAGAGTCAGATCATCCATTTTTGGGAGAATACCACAGAGATGATGCTAGATATAACCACTTGATGAAGGTGGTGACGGCCAGATCATTACAATAAAGGAGGACAGTTTTCCTTTTGTGACCTTGGGAGGTGTTTTGAGAACATGAATATATCTATTTCCCGGGAACCTATCAGCTAGTGGTTTTATGATCAATTCATGACCCTTGCCCGAGTCACAAGAGGACCAGTATGCAAGTACCACGTTAGTGATAGAGGCCAAAGACATCAGAAAAATCATTTGCTTTTAACTATTTTAAGAGAATTAGAAATTGGGCTTCAGGCCTGATACAAATCTGCATATGATTCTGAAAAAGAAATGGTGGGCGTCTCTTCCATCATATCCTGGTTAGTCTGTCAATTTCTTTTTAATATTCAGAAATTTCTGGGAATTGCTTGTTCTGTGATGTTCACCCGGACATACTTACTATCTGGGAAGATAAGGGTTTTATATTTGTTTATTAATCCTTACCCAAGGATATCTTTTATTTATTTTAAAAAGAGAGAGGGTGGGGGAAAAAGAAGCAGGGATGAATTGGCCCACCTCCTCCTGTGCACACCCCAAACATAGATGGAACTTGTAACCTTTGGGTGCACTCCATCATTCTCCAACCAACTGAGCCACCTGGCCAGGGCAGAATGTTATGTATTTTTAAAATATATATAATAATATATACTAAAGACTTGTAACCTCAGAATGAGGAAACCAAATTTCACATTGAAAAGAAAGGCTTTTTTCTTTCTATGTAACATTGTTAGTTTCAGATGTACAATATAATGATTCCATATCAGCATATGCTGCAAAATGATCACAGTAAATCTAAGGAAGAGGCTTTTTAAGAAATGACTTAGCCAACAGAAGTATAGATTTCTCAAGTAAACTATTAATTAGAGCTTGAAGAGGTCTCCCCAGTCATTGTAATCCCATCGTTTTTTCAGGTAAGGCCTCCCTGGAGACATTCAAGCAAAAGTTGGACAACTGCTTTTCCAGAACAGAAAGGAAACTCATGCATCAGAAAAGGTTTGAGCTTGATAACTGATAAGATCTCCCTTTACTCTTAAGTTTTATGACATATTTGTGTTTGGCAAAAAGAAATAATATTGCTGTATCATTCCCAAGACCTAAGCCAGAGATGCTGGAACTCTTATCCCTTCCCTCCATCTCCAGGTCTCGGGGGTGTAATTGAAAGGTAACTCCTCAGCGGATGTTTGCCTCTATAATAACAAACATTTGCTGTAAATCTGGAAACTAGGACCAAATAAAAGAGCAGCCAAATAAAACATTGCTGCTGCCTGTTTTCACTGTCAGTGATTTGCTTGGCTATGATTAAATAACTGCAAAGGAGAAGTTGAAAGACTTTAGAGACACCAGGTAGCAGGTAAATTTGCAAATCAGTCACCTCCAGTATTTCCTAGGAACAGTTGCCTGCAATTATGTTTGCCATGATCTTGATACAGACATACTTCAGAGATTGCTGGTTCAGTTCTAAACCACCACAATAAGGGAGTCATAATGTTTTTGCTGGTGGAGGGTCTTGCCTTCAATTTGTAAAAAAAAAAAAAAAGAAAGAAAAGAAAAGAAAAGAAACCGCAATAAAACAAATTACAATGAAACGATATGCCTTTATTTATGACTATAGAAAAGAGCTTTAGATATTTAGGCAGACTTGATAAAATTGCTGACTGTTAGCTCTTGAGTTCAATTGTAGGTCTGGGACAATATTTGAAAAGTTTATAATTGAATGATTCTACAGAAAAGGAAACCATAATGTTAAGTTAGTGGCTTTTGAGTAGAGTTATTTCTCTTTTATTTTCCAAATTCTCAAGAAATAGATTGCATTACTTTTATAAATATGATAAAACTTTATTTCATTTTAAGGAGATATATACTATTAAGAACTTTACATTAAAAGATAATGCCAAGAAGCCCTAGCTGGTTTGGCCCACTGGATAGAGCGTTTGTCTGTGGACTGAAGGGTCCCGGGTTCGATTCTGGTCAAGGACACATGCCCGGGTTGCAGGTTCAAACCCCAGTAGGCAGCCAGTCACTGATTCTCCCTCATCATTGATGCTTCTATCTCTCTCTCCCCCTCTTCCTTCCTCTCTGAAATCAATAAAAATGTATTTTAAAAATACATATAATGCCAAGAAAATAATTATAAATAAAGAAGATTCATACCAACACTATTGGGGCACTTCGTATCCATGCCTTATCAAATAACCATCATTTGTCACCATTAGTTAGGTATACTAAGGGGCAAGTAGAGGATAGTTAGAGTAATACCAATCTGCTATTGCTTTGTTAAGGACTATAGGTCTATTTTATGAGGGATATTTCTTTAGTTTTATGTACTGCCTTTCTCTGGTTTTGATGTCAGAAGAATAGTAAATTCGTTATACGTTGACATCTGCAGGGTCTACAGTGATACAGTTTCATTTCTGATAATGATAGTCTTTTGACTTATTTTATTTCTTTTTATTTTTTTAATATATTTTATTTATTTTTTTTACAGAGAGGGATAGAGAGCTAGACACATTGATGAGAGAGAATCATCAATCAGCTGCCTCTTGCACATCTCCTCTGGGGATGAGCCCGCAACCAAGGTACGTGCTTTTGACCGAAATCAAACCTGGGACCTATCAGTCCGCAAGCCAACACTTTATCCACTGAGCCAAACCGGTTTCAGCGGCATGATAGTCTTTTTAAAGAACTAACTCTTTGTTTTATTGATTATTGTTTTTTGCTTTTATGTTTTCATTTTTCTAAAGTATGTTTTTATTGATTTGAGAGAGAGAGAGAGAGAGAGAGAAACATTGATGAGCTAGAAACATTGATCAGCTGCCTCCTGCATGCCCCCTACTGTGCATTGAGCCTGCAACCGGGCATATGCCCTGACTGGGTATCGATCAGTTCATGGAATGACACTCAACCGAGCCACATGAGCCAGGGCGTATGTTTTCATTTTTATTATTTCGGCTCTATTATTTCCATCTACGTGCTTTGCGTTTATTTTGCTCCTTTTCTAGGTGCTTTAAGTAAGAGTTTAGATCTTTGATTTGAGAGGTTTCTTCTTTTCTAATATATGAATTTAATGCTATAAATTGTTCTCTTGGTATTGATACGGCTCAGTTAACACAAATTTTGATATGTTGTGTTTTCCGTTCATTCACTTCACTGATTCCTGTTCTCCCCCTCCCCCCTTGAGACTTCTTCTTTGACCCATGGATTATTTAGAAATTTATTGTTTACTTTCCAGATGTTTGGAAATTGGCCTGTTCTCTTTCTGTTAATCATTTCTAGATTGATTCATTTGTGGTCAGAGAACACACTTAGAATGATTTAAATTATTTTAAATTTGTTGAGGCTAGTTTTATGACCCAGGATATTTATTGTTCCAGTGGGCACTTGATAAAAATGTGTCTTCTGTGGTATTGGGTGAAATGTTCTATAAGTATGTATTGTATCCTCACTAACTTATAGGATATTTTTAAAAAGAGAGAGAGGAAAGAAGAATAAATGCAAAAGAGTGGAAGGTGTATACAGGGTTGGAAATACTAGAATGGAATTACCATCAATCATATTAATCAAATGAGAATGCTATTTTTTTTCTATAATAATAGCACTTTAAATTTCCTAGTTTCCTGAAAACATCATGCATTACAGAGCCACTTCAAAAATAATGAGTCAATAAGAATGACTTAGCCGAAACCAGTTTTGCTCAAATGGATAGAGTGTCCGTCTGCGGACTGAAAGGTCTCAGGTTCGACTCTGGTCAAGGGCATGTACCTTGGTTCTGGGCACATCCCCAGTAGGGGGTGTGCAGGAGGCAGCTGGTGGATGATTCTCTCTCATCGATGTTTCTAGTTATCTGCACAACCCCTTGTGGGGATGTGCCCGCAACCAAGGTACATGCCCTTGACTGGAATTGAATCTGGGACCCTTCGGTCCGCAGGCCAACACTATCCACCAGCCAAACTGGTTTCGGCTAGGAATGGGACTTTAATGAGAAACTTTTTTGCAAAGTAGCAGGGCAAATCATCTTAAAACTGGAGATTTATCCACTCAGTGGTTAGAGTGTAGGCCTTTGGATAGAAGGATCTCTGGTTCCATTCCCACTCAAGGGCAGGCATGTACCTGGGTTGCAATTTTATCCCCAGCCTGTCTGGATGAAGACCAATCAATGTATTTCTCTCTCACATTGATCTCTCTCTCACTTTCCCCCCTCCTACCCCAACCTCCCTTCTATTCTCTCTCAAAATCAATGGAAAAAATATCCTCAGGTGAGTATTAACAATAAAAAAAAAGTAACCCACTAAAGATTCAGATAGACAAGATCTTTGGGTCCCATAGGTAATAGCATTAAAAAATCTAAGCTTTCCCGAAACCGGTTTGGCTCAGTGGTAGAGCATCGGTCTGCGGACTAAAAGGTCCCGGGTTCGATTCTGGTCAAGGGCATGTACATTGGTTGCGGGCACATCCCCGGTGGGGGGTGTGCAGGAGGTGGCTGGTCGATGTTTCTCTCTCATCGACGTTTCTAGCTCTCTATCAATAAAATATATATTTTTTAAAAATCTAAGCTTTATGGTTCTGTTGTCATTAATGATGTGGGAAATTGGAGGATTGGCATATAATTACATATATGGTTAGAAATGGATAAAATGTGAATAATGTGGTATTTCAGGTAAGCTTGTTTTAATTCTATTTCATAAACTATTCTTGTTTTGATTACCTAACTCTTCAAGCAGCCTAAAACATTTATTTATAGCCCATATAGCTCAGTTGGTTGAGCATCGTCCCATGTACCAAAAATTCACTGGTTCAATTCCCAATCTGGGCTTATGCCCAGGTTTTGGGCTCAGTTCCCAGTAGGGAGTATACAGGAAGCAGATGATCAAGCGATGTTTCTCACACTGATGTTTCTTTCTCCCTCGCTTTTCCTCTCTCTCTAAAATCAATAAAAAACATTTTTAAATAAAATATTTGTTTATAGGTTGACAAACGTTTTTTATTTTTAAATCAGGTGACTAATAAAGGTACTGAAAGAATATGGCTGCACAAATTCCAGAATCTGATCAGATAAAACAGGTAAGGTATTATAATTAAGGAAAAGGCATTTGGCAAAAAATTTAAGGCACTGTTGAATGCAACCATGTCAGTGACCTCACAAAATAATGGTTTATATTTCATTTCCAAAATTGGAAATTAAATGAAGAATTTCTATTTTTCAGGTAATCCAGGAAAGAGTATTCAATGAGAAAATCTGATTATATTTTGTAGCTCATATTACATAGATCATAGTATACCCATTTGACTTAGCAAAAGTTTAACTTCAAATATTACAAGACATTTTACCTAAAATACAAACTTCAGTTAATTTTCAGAACATTTTTGTTTTAAAAGACAAATATTAACCAGTGAACTTATATACCTACTAGAGGCCTGGTGCACAAAACTCATGCACAGTGGGGAGGCGGGGTGGGTGTCATTCAGCCTGGCCTGTACCTTCTTCAATCTGGGACTCCTTGGACATACTCACAATCCAGGACCACTGACTCCTAACTGTTCACCTGGCTGCCTAATTGTCACCTAACCACTCCCCTGGCAGCCTGATAACCTCCAACTGCCCTCCCCCGCCAGCCTGATCACCCCATAACTGCTTGCTCTCCCACCGGCCTGATCTTGCCCTCAACTGCTTGCTCACCCCCCCCCCCGCCTGATCTCACCCCTAATTGCTTTCTCCCCTGCCAGCCTAATCACCCCCAATTGCCCTCCCCTACCAGCCTGATCGCCCCCTAACTGCTTGCTCCCCAAAGCCAACCTGATCTCACCCTTAACTGCTTGCTCCCCCGCCAGCCTGATCTCACCCCTAACTTCTTGCTCCCCCACCTGCCTGATTGCCCCTAACTGCTTGCTCCCCTCCCTGCCAGCCTAATCGCCCCTAACTGCCTAAGTGTTCTCCTTGCCCCGCCCCCATCCCTCATTGTTTGTCCGGAAGGAAGTCAGAGGTCCAGAAGATGTCTGGCTGACCCAGTCTAATTAGTTTAGTATAGACAGCCATAGCCCATGGACAGACAGTAATCCAGGGAAGACCTGGGAGGGGGCAGGAGCAGAGTGGAGAGAGGGTCAGTGATGGGGATGAAGGGACTTCTGTAATACTTGCAACAATAAGTAAAGTTTTCTAAAACACCAAATATTAATACCTTATTTGTGTTTTTTAAAAATACTTTATTTGTTTATAGTTTAAAGAATTTCTTGGAACCTACAATAAACTTACAGAAACCTGCTTTTTGGACTGTGTTAAAGACTTCACAACAAGAGAAGTAAAACCTGAAGAGGTATGAAAAGTGAGCCCACCAAAATTCTCTAAGCTTGTGACCATCAACTGAAATGCAATCCCCCTAAGCATTTTGCTTGTTCCTAGTTATTACAGGAATTTTGCCCACCTTTTATACTCCATTGCTTAGAGGAACTAAAGCAGCCAAGAACCCATAGCGTTGAGTTTAGTGGTGACAAATTTAATATGATAGTCACATTGAATCAAGGCAGACTCTTTAGAAAAGATGCATGGGGCTTGCTGAGTTATTGTTCCATTGCAAAGTTTTAGTAATTAGCTTTCAATTAAGATGACCTAGCTAGAGAAACTTGACATGGCTTTTCTATCTGACCCTGAGAAATCAGGGTAACTGGAAAAACTAGAGCTTGAATTTTGTCACTCTTATTGCATGGGTAGACTCTCAAAACCCAATCCTATTAGAAGTTACAACTTTTAACCTGCTCATCAAAACATTTATCTTTTTTTAATATATTTTATTGATATTTTACAGAGAGGAAGGGAGAGGGATAGAGAGCTAGAAACGTCGATGAGAGAGAAACATCGACCAGCTGCCTCTTGCACACCCCCTACTGGGGATGTGCCCGCAACCAAGGTACATGCCCTTGACTGGAATCGAACCTGGGACCTTTCAGTCCGCAGACCGACGCTCTACCACTGAGCCAAACCGGTTTTGGCCTCATCAAAACATTTATATATTGGCTAAAAGTGACATAACTTCTTCCAGTGGAAGAATACTGAAAACATTCATGCCAGGATCTTAACTTTTAACCAGCAATGAATAAGTATTTGTCAAATAAGTGACAAAGTTTGTAGATGCTAAGTGTAATATTCTTACAGGAAAAAAGTAAAAGGTTGAAAATTAACTTAATATTAAGAAGGGAATTTCTCATTAAAAAGGAACAAAGTTGTTCTGGGCCTACATTTTAATAATGAGAATAAGGGGATGGGAATGTGGGCTTTCAGTTAATACTAAAGCACACCTGCAGAAAATCTAGTCCAGATAGTAGGGACTTACCATTGTTTTTAGTGCTTCGAGACCCGTAGGTATCAAAATGTAATATCTCTTATATTAGCAGTTGAAAGCTATGGTCATCTGCTACTTATTAATACCATTTAATTCTCAGATATATTCAAAGAAAAGTACCTACTTGTTGGTCTTTTAGAATACATGCTTTTTTTTTTTCCAAATTAATATTTCTGTGTTGCCTCTTCCATCTTCTCTCTTTTTATTTTATTTCTAGACCACCTGCTCTGAACACTGCTTACAGAAATATTTAAAAATGACACAGAGGATATCCATGAGATTTCAGGAGTATCACATTCAGCAGAACGAAGCCCTGGCGGCCAAAGCGGGCCTCCTTGGCCAGCCGCGATAGGGACGTCCCGGCGGCTGGACTTTCTCTGCACTGGAAGCGAGGATTCCTCCGGTAGAATCCCCTGAAGGCCGTAGCCACCATGTTAACCATCTGTCATGACTGTTTGGCAAATGGAAACCACTGGAGAAACAAAATTGCTATTTACCAGGGATAATCAAAATAGAAGGTCTTATTGACCCATCAAAATGTAAGATTCAACATTTGTTGAGGCCTTATGATTCAGGAGCTTAGTCACTTGATTAGAAAAATAAACCATTGTTTCTTCAATTGTGACTATTAATTTTAATGCAAAAAATGTGTTCAATCATGAATAAGATAGAAAAAAATTTTTTTATTTCTAAAAGTTAAATAAATGGAAATATGACTGCGCAGTTGTTTATGCTATATCATAATATAGTGCTCTGACTGGGCTGTGGATACGTTCAAGTGTTTTTCAATCAGGATCATCTTCCAAGCATTCCTGTTCATTGATGTCTGCCTCAAATTGCTGGTAAACACATAAAATAGTTACTAATCATTTCAATGCACGATCCTTTTCTTGCCTCTTCTGTGTCAGGCAGGGCATTACACAATTCTTATTCTAACTACATTTCCATATATTTTCAGGAAACAAACCATCTGAGACGAGTTTGGGAATATTTGAGTTGACTTAGGCTCTAATACAGGGGTGGACAAACTTTTTGACTCAAGGGCCACAATGGGTTCTTAAACTGGACCGAAGGGCTGGAACAAAAGCAATCTGACCATGCTGGCACTCTCCTCTTGGGCTGATGGTGAAGGAGCGGAGGGGAGAGCAAGAGAACCCTCCGCTCTTTCGGCTCCGCAGGCCGGACAGAACAGCCGAATGGGCTGGATACGGCCCGCGGGCCATAGTTTGCCCACAGCTGCTCTAGTAGAATGTGTGTTTTGTTCGAAAGCTGAGAGTCCAACCTGAATGATTCTGAATCAGACCAACGATACATAGTGTATTCTCAGCCATGATGTGATCAATGTAATAAAGAGGGAGCCAGCTGAAACCGGTTTGGCTCAGTGGATAGAGTGTCGGCCTGCGGGCTGAAAGGTCCCAGGTTCAATTCAGATCAAGGACATGTACCTTGGTTGCGGGCACATTCCCAATAGAGGGTGTGCAGGAGGCAGCTAATTGGTGTCTCTCATCGATGTTTCTAACTATCCCTCTTCCTTTCTGTAAAAAAAATCAATAAAATATATTTTAAAAAATAAAGAGTGAGCCAAAATTAAAAGTAGTGTCTTATAGCTAAATGAGTCCTAAAATCGAAGCATTTTTAGGAAATTCTAGTTGATCCATAAACATATCAAGCAGTTTGGTGAATGTAAGTGGACTAATACCTATTAATAATTAGCTTCTGAAAGAATTTCATTTTATATCAATCTCAATTTATACTTTAGAAACATTGATTAGTCTATACCAGGCGTGGGCAAACCAAGGCCCGCTGGCCAGATGGCTGTTCTAAACTATTGAAATTAAAAAAAAAAGACCATACCCTTTTATGTAATGTTTACTTTGAATTTATTTTAGTTCACACAAACACTCCATGCTTTTGTTCTGCCCCCCCCCCCCCCCCCCCGGTCCAGTTTAAGAACCCATTGTGGCCCTCGAGTCAAAAAGTTTGCCCACCTCTGGTCTATACTCTATATGTTTAAACTTAGCAATGTGATATCTATGTTTTGTCATACTAATGGAAAGTTGAAGTGTTCTGCTTTGATAATTTACTGTTTTCTATGTTACATCTAATTTTTAAGCCACTAGGTCATTTAAATAACAAATACCATTTAACTTAAAGGTCTCCATGGACATTATAGTAGGTCAATAAATTGTGGTATCTTTGGAAGTACAAAGACAAAATGTTAACAATGCTACCTTTAAAATTGAAATGCTGAAACATATAATTCTCAATAAAATATACAATACATTATAGTCAAAGGAACATAAAAGGATTAGCTTGTTTCACCTTAAGGCAAGAAAGGCAATTTAAAAAATCAGATTTTACTCATTTAAAACTTTGGGCCATTCACACATCTACTTTGCTATTTCTATGTATTCAAGCCAAATTTGTTTATTCTGCCCATTTCACAAAGATAATTAAGTGCTTACCTGGCAAATAAGGGGAATTTTGTGTAACAGCATCTCAAATACCTTGGGAGGGAGTGTGTGTTTAAAAACTCTCAGAAGTTCCCGTGGTTGCCCACACATTGAAATGGCATTGCTGAGATGTTCAACCCCTATTCTGTGCTCTCCTGAAACAAAACGGTAAGTTCAGTGCAAAATTTTAATGTTCTTTAAAATATAAATTATACAAATTATTGGGAAAGCACCAAGTATTAAAACTTTAAAAGCTGAGGATTCTAAAGATGGTGACTGGCAGGAAGGTGGGGAAAGAGAGAGTGTGAGAGAAGGAGGGAGCAATAGAGGAGTGTGTGGTGTGTGTGTGTGAGCTAGGGACAAATCCTGCAGGTCTTCCAAGGGGCTGCCAAACTGGGCAGTCTCACACGGCACAGCCCACTGCCACCACAGATACTCCGGGGATGGCCAGCATGGGCACAGACCACGCCATCTTGAAAAATAGGACTTCTTAAGACTAGGATCCTGGCCTCAGCATCACCCAGTCTGGTCTCAGATGCAAACCAGGACCCTAAAGCCACTGAGGACAGAGACCTGTGACTGCAACTGCAGACCCAGAGAAACCAAGAATCCAGACATCACGGCCGCAGATTTCTGTGAGTCACAGAGCCCATCCCCCTCCTTGCAGGCTCACTGCAACACCATAAGAACTGTCAGACCTGCCCCTCGCACAGGGCCACAGCTCCACTAGAGGAATTTGAGCCTGGGTGTGTGTGTGGACAATGGGAATCTTTTGCTGCAACACAATCTGGTGACCAAACCCCACGCCCATGCAGGGTGGCAGTACCACCTGACTTCAGTTCTGGGCAAGCACACACGGAAGTCTGTTTTCCCCAGCACAGGAGTGGACCTCCTGCCGACACAGTGCTACTGTGCATCCCAGTCCCCCAAGCAGACTGGGGACCCTGATTCTTTGCACAAGAGGCAGCACTGAACACCAGTGACTTGACCCTGTTTCTCATCGCATGCACCTGGGATCTTTGATTCCTAGTGCATTCAGACTAACAGCAAGTGACTCCAATTCTTGGTGCATGCACACACAGGGACCCTGAATCTCAGCGCAGGGCTGCACCAAGCAACAGAGACTCTGATACTCAATTCTTGGTGCAGGCACAGGGGAACTCTGGCTCCTGGCACTCTGATTTTTGGCACATGCCAACAGGGTCTCTGTTTCAGAATGGTGATGGCAGGGTCCCTGAATCTAGGTGCGTACACGAGGCCACACTGAGTGCCAGTGACTCTGATCCTGGCCTAGCGCGACTCCCACCAACACACAGCAGTCACACGTCTTGGTGTCACAGCTCTTCAGTGACACTCGGGTGGTGCAAAGCTCCCACTACACACAGCTCAGGCCCCCACAACTCAATGTTTGAACCTTCTGGTGATAGTCAGAATGGGGAGACAACTGTACAATCCCGAGAGGAAAGGAAATGAGGTGTCACCAAGAAAGGAAACAGGTGAAACGGAAGCAAGCAACATAACAGAAAAATAATTCAGAGCAATGGTTATACAGTTCCTATACCAGATGGGTGAGAAAATCAACAACCTATGCAAAAATCAGGAAGAAATCAAAAGTGATGTAGCTACAATCAAAAAGACCATGGGAGGTTTCAACAGTAGACTAGAAGAAGCAGAGGACAAATTAGTGAGTTAGAAGGTAGAGAAACAAGCTCAATCTGAACAGTGATGGGAGGGGAAAAAATTAAAAAGCAGGAGGAGAGCATAAGAGAGCTTTGGGACCACATAAAACAAAGTAACATGTATAACAGGGCTGCCAGAAGGACAAGAAGAGCACCAAGGATTAGATCATCTATTTGAAGAAATAATGACAGAAAACTTCCTGGATATAGGGAAGAAAAAAGTGACAAGTACAGAGTCCCAAGCAAGACAAATCCCCAAAAAAGACCCACACCAAGACATGTAATAATTACAATGGCAATGTTAATGAGAAAGAAAGAATCTTAATTTCTCAAAACCTTTAGCATGTTCTTAAGCCACTGATTAAAGAAAACTCTTTGGTATTGCTCTGAGTTGTCCAGGATCTTGACTTCCTCTTTGTCTCTGTAAATCCTGGAGGATGCTATCCTTATAAAATGCAGGTTGAAAAACAAAATCTTTTCAAAAAAAGACAATCAAAAGAAGCAAAAACAAATACAGGTACAAAAGCAAAGATGGAGGGGAACTGGTAACACTTGGAGGGAAAAAAGACACATAAATGGGTGTAATACTTGTTTATTGAGTATCATCATTTTTCCCTTAGATAAAGCTCACGAAAAAAATATTTTTCTTTCCAGGGTTCAACACCAGAGTAAAAACATGGTCATTACATATACAAAATTATCTACCATCATTTTATCTGACAATATTATTTTTTCTCTCAAATCTACCTGAAATTGGGTGGAGATAAATTATATTTCAAAAGATAGGTTGTGGCCATTAAGTGCAAAGTATTCTCTACAGGCATCACTACATAAGATGGGACAAGAATGGATATTCATAATAACTTTACCCTAAAAAATAAGTATCCTGTTAAGAATAAGAAGGCAGCCAAAACCGGTTTGGCTCAATGAATAGAACATCGGTCTGCGGACTGAAGGGTCCCAGGTTCGATTCTGGTCAAGGGCATGTACCTTGGTTGCGGGCACATCCCCAGTGGGGGGTGTGCAGGAGGCAGCTGGTCGATGTTTCTCTCTCATCGATGTTTCTAGCTCTCTATCCCTCTCCCTTCCTCTCGGTGAAAAATCAATAAAATATATATTTAAAAAAAAGAATAAGAAGGCAGGCCCTGGCCCGTTTGGCTCGGTAGTTGGAGCATCGGCCTGCGGGCTGAAGGGTCCCAGGTTTGATTCTGGTCAAGGGCATGTACCTTGGTTGTGGGCACATCCCCAGTAGGGGCTGTGCAGGAGGCAGCTGATCGATGTTTCTCTCACATCAATGTTTCTCTCTCATCCATGTTTCTAACTCTCTATCCCTCTCCCTTCCTCTCTGTAAAAAAAAAAAAAAAAAAAATCAATATTTTTTTTAAAGAATAAGGCTGGAAAATGTTTATAAAGCAGTTAAAATTTTTAAAGTTTTGATTCACACAAGTAACCATTTGGAAAATTAATTCACTTAAATTTTTACCTGATGACAGATGAGGTGTTCTAGCATTTGGTTTTGCTTCTCCATCGGCTCTTCCAAGACTGCAACATAACCTGGAGCACTAACTACAATACACTGGAGCTGGCCAGAGGGATGGAGTGACAATGCTGGGACAGTTTCTCTTTAATCTGAAGCACATTCGCTGTCACATCTAGCTAGTTACTTAACATACATATCCCGATCAATAAATGAACAGATTATCATAAAGAACTGCTTACAAAGGAATGTTTACGTTCTTACCCCTAGACAGACAAAGCTCTCCCATTCGTACTTCCTGCAGAAAAAGATCTTGCAAGTTTTCATTCCTTGCTGGATCCCACAGCTGCGATTCACAAAATATTTTAACAGTAATGAGTGTGAGGGCTCTGCTTACTAACCAAAATTATTTAGTTTTTTATTTTAAAATGCACTTCTTAAGCCTAATTTCTAAATCCAAAGTATGACAAAAAGCAGTTATTCTTTATAATATTTACACCAATTTCTTAAAGTGGAATTATGATTTCGGGCCATAAAAAAAAATACATGAGGGGCTGGGTGGCGGGGATTAGAGGGGGAGGAAATGGGAGACATCTGTAATACTGTCAACAACAAAAAATAAAATTAAAAAAAAAAGAGAGAGAGAAAATACATGGCATATCCCAATGAGGCTGAGATGCTTGTAATAAGTCATCCATGTTTTACTCGGCTTACTAAGTACACATATCAGACATCTTACTATAATTAACTATAACGAAGATTACAAATCTATCTCCTCGCCTGGGGCATTAACAGGCTTGCTGACGGGAGACAGCGCGGGGGGCGTTGGCAGTGCAGTTGGCGCTGAGAAGGCCGCTGTGGCTTGCTGCCAGCCCGGTTCATGAAGGGGACCAGGGCACAGGGCGCCCCGTCCCTGGAACCGGGCCCGGGGCTGGTCTTTAATGGGACCAGAGGGAGCACCGGCCGGCTGGCTCAGATGAACCGGGATGATCCGTGCCTGGGATGTGGGCTCCGTCCCAATAGGGGTCCTGCAGGAGGCTGCCCATCAACGATTCTCTCATCCCTGCTGTGTCTATTCCTCTCTCCCTCTCCCTTCCTCCCTGAAATCAATAAAAATATACTTAAAAGAAAACTGTTTTAGCCGAAACTGGTTTGGCTCAGTGGATAGAGCATTGGCCTGTGGACTGGGGGTGGAGGGGGAGTCCCGGGTTCGATTCCGGTCAAGGGCGCGTGCTTTGGCTGGGGGCACATCCCAGTGGGTGGCGTGTCGATGTTTCTCTCTCATCCATGCTCCTGGCTCTCTCTCTCTCTCTCTCTCTCCCCCTTCCTCTATGTGGAAAAATCAATAAAATATAGTTTTGAAATCGTCTTAAGCACCTGTTCCTACAACGTGCTTGTATAGCTGCCTTTTCATAGCCCCAAAGGGCTCTTCCTCCTCTTTCTTTGGTGAGCGACAATAAGAACTAAGCCTGAACGCCACGTGGGCTCCGGAACCAGGAACCAGCCGGGACCCCAGCCCGAGCCGGGACCCCAATCCAAGCCAGGACCCCCAGCCGGAGCCGGGACCCGCCCTGCGGGGAGGCGACCCCCGGCCGGGCCCCGGCGGCGCAGCGCCTCACCTGGGCGTCGGCGGCCGCGGTCGGAGGCCGGGATCTTCTTCCTGCAAAGACAGGGCGCACGTGCTGGGCGGAGCCGCCCCGCGGCCCCCCGGCCCCCACCGGCGGCTCCGCCTCGCCCCAGGGCCCCGCCTCGCCCCAGGGCCCCGCCGCTCACGGTCCCGCAGGCGGCGCTTGAAGGCGGGGTCGCCGCGCCGCTTCCAGTCGAAGTAAAGGCAGTAGCCCAGGAAGGCGACGGCGCCGCAGGCCGCCAGGGCCGCCAGGAGGCCACTGAGGGTGCGGATGCCGGGCATCCGGCCGGGGCGTCCCCGAGCCGAGCGTTGGGCGCGGGCCGGGAGCGCGGGGCGCCGGGGGGCCGGCAGGGGGCGTCAGCGCGGCGCC
This sequence comes from Vespertilio murinus, assembly GCA_963924515.1. Classification (NCBI taxonomy): domain Eukaryota; kingdom Metazoa; phylum Chordata; class Mammalia; order Chiroptera; family Vespertilionidae; genus Vespertilio; species Vespertilio murinus. Next base: position 185,011,617 of record OZ004704.1, on the reverse strand, counting down.
CACCCGGCTCCGGGCCGAGCTCCCTGGGCGCAGGGCCGCGGGCGCCGGAGCCCCGCCGCTGCCTCCGCCTTCGGAGGGGGAGACCTCGGGTCCCGGAGGACCTGTGTGCGGGACCTCACCGCCCCCGCAGCAGAGCTCTGTTCACACTTAGGCCTGTTGCACTCCGGATTCGGATCCCCATTTACCCAACGCACCCACCCCGGTCCCTGTACCTACTACGATGCCACCCAATCCAGCAAATCACAGTAGGTCAGCAAGCTGGTTTAGCTGGGGAACGGGACGCTCCTTAGGACTGTGTTCCCTCACCTGCAAATTTTGAGTGGATGGAAAACTTTGGACATCCTACGGAACTGCCCAGGGAGCTGCTGAACATTAGCTGTACACATCACCCTAAGGGACCCAGCAGCCCAAAGTACCCAGCCCCTTAGCTCAGTAACAGAAAGAAGGGGAATTTTGAAGCTATAACATTTAGCCTAGAAAAAAAAAAAAAGAACAAAAAAACACCGTTAATTTGCAGAGCTGATCCTGACAGCCAAAGCTCCTATAGCAAACCCATCTCTGAGACCCATGATCCTAGCTAGCCTATATGCTTTTCTTCCTAATAGTTGCCTATTGACACAGCAGAAAGAAGGTAAGACCTTACCCCAAATACCAGAGTTTTTAATTTAAAATAAGCCAAAGAGCCGAAACCGGTTTGGCTCAGTGGTAGAGCGTCGGCCTGCGGACTGAAGGGCCCCAGGTTCAATTCCGGTCAAGGGCATGTACATTGGTTGCGGGCACATCCCCAGTAGGGGGAGTGCAAGAGGCAGCTGATCAATTATTCTCTTTCATCCATATTTCTAACTCTCTATCCCTCTCTGTAATAAATCAATAAAATATATATTTTTAAATAAAATAAATTAAATAAGCCAAAGAGAAAGGCATAAGCTAGGTGAGGACCTAAAGAATGAAATAATTTGCCGAAATCGGTTTGGCTCAGTGGAGAGAGCGTCAGCCTGCGGACTGAAAGGTCTCAGGTTCGATTCCGGTCAAGGGCATGTACCTTAGTTGCGGGCACATCCCCAGTAGGGGGTGTGCAAGAGGCAGCTGATTGATAGTTCTCTTTCATTGATGTTTCAAACTCTCCATCACTCTCTCTTCCTCTCTGTAAAAAAATCAATATATTAAAAAATGAAATAATTTAACTTTTTTGTAGTTATTCAATAGGGCTGAGCAGCAGCCCAGGCCCTCATGCGTTAGCAGATGTTTGTTGCATGTAATTGCTTTCTTGTCTGCTGTATGTTTTTTCTTCCTAGCTCAGTCTTATAGTTGGCAACTCAAGCTATTGTCAAAACCTGATTGTAAACACAAAAACAGAGGACAGCATCAGAATCCAGGGTTACTGGTGATCTTGGAGTTTTGGGTTCAGAATCATAGTGATGGATGTGGCCTGGTTCCAAGGGATGTTTTTCTAGGCTGGCTGGTCTTTTCTAATAAAACCACTCTATTGCCTTTCTGCCCCTTCCCATCCATCATTTCCACGGAACTCATAGACTCTCCATGGTACACGGAGAGGGATGGGGCCAGGGAAACTGGAGCAAGGTGGGTGCCCAGGGAATTCGTACAGTAATGAAAAATAAACAGATCACTCAAATTGAAATTGCCACAGGGACAATGCGGGAAAGTCACTGAAAAACGTGAAGGCCAGTTTGTATGGCAAGTGTGCATTTTTCTTCTCAAACACAGACACCACTCTTGCTAATGTGGTGATCAGACTTCCTAAAAAGCTTTGGCCACTTTTCAAATTGAGAAAGCATTAATAATTGTCCCCAAAGCATAGTCCTAAGCTGGGTAATAGTTCTTTCTTTTAAACAGCTTTATTGCAATATAACTAATATACAGTAAATTGTACATTTGGAAGTGTACAATTTGATACATTTTGACATATGAATACATCTCCACAGTTAAGGTAGTATCCATACCCATCACCCAGAGGTTTTTTAGGCCCCTTTTCAGTTCCTTCTTCTACTCTTCCTCACCATCCCCTGCTTTCTGTCACTACAGATTAGCTTGTACTCTCTAGATTATTGTATAAATGGAATTACACAATCTGTATTCTTTTATTGTCTGGCTTCTTTCACTCAGCATTATTTTGAGAGTCATCCGTATTATCAGTAGTACATTTTTATTGGTAAATAGCATTTCATTTTTTTGGATATAAGACAATGTATTTAACCATTCATCTGTTGAACCTTGTTTCACTTATTGCTATTACAAATAAAGCTGTTATAAACATTCAAGTCCTTATAAGGACAAAATATTTTCCATTCTCTTAAATAACTCCTAAAGGTGAAATAGCTGCATTATGGTAGGAGTGTTTATATTATATATATTTTAACTTGGGTAATAAGAATCCAAGAAGGTGATCTAGGGTTTTAGGAGTGTTTAGTTTTTAAACAAACTGTCAAACATCTTTCCAAAATGATTAAACCATTTTGCATTCCCAACAATATCTGAGAGTTCCAGTTGCTCCATATCATTGCCAACATTTGGTATGGTCAACCTCCTCAATTTTAGTATTTCAATAGGCATACAGAAGATTCTCACTGTGGTTTTATCTTGTATTTTCCTAATGGTTAACATTGATCACCTTTTAAAAAGGATTTTTTTTTAAAGTTGTATATAATATGACTTTATTCCTGCATCTTCTCAATTGTTTCTTCCTTATGTTTTCCCTTTTCCTTTTCTACTTGGCAAGATTTGCCTTTACCTTCAAGGATCTTTTTGTGGTCTTAGTCCAGCTTCTGTCTAGTGATAACCACCTTGCCGAGGTGAATGCCCCCATGAATTGTTGTACCATTAGCTCTCTCCCATTGCACTCGTTCCATGTAGATGACATATTTCTTCCTGTAACCCTGGACCACTTTGCCAATTTGCTGCCCTTTGAAATGTCCTGGAACAACCTGAATTTCATCATCCTTTCGGATGGGCATGGACCGAACATTGTACTCCTGTCTCAGCTCTTTGGAAAGAGGAGACGACACAATCTTCCTTCGAATGTGGGAAGGTGCATTGAAATGCCTTTGACAGTTCTTGCTCTGGTCAGAAGTCACAAAGGGATTGAACTTCATTTTGACTGCTGTTGCTCCTGCGATGGCTGCCAGAGGGAAGAGCTTATTCTTTGGAGAAGTTTTAGGTGCAGTACAAAGTATGGAGGGCCCCCATATACTGATCATCCACACACACACATCCTCCCCTACCACCACCACCCCAGAGTGGCACATTTCCTGTAATCGATGAGACTGCACTGACACATCATTACCACCCAAAGTCTATAATTTACATTAGGGTTCACTTTTTTTAAGAAAAATCTTCACCCAAGGATATTTTCCCATTTTTAGAGAGAGTAGAAGAGAGAGGGAAAGACAGAAACATCAATATGAGAGAACCACATCAATTGGTTGCCTCCTGAAGGAGTCCCGACGAGGACCGGGGCCCAAGTCAGGAGACCTGCAATCAAGATACATGCCCTTGACCAGGATTGAAACTGGGATCTTTGGGTCTGCAGGTTAACACTAAGCCAAACCAGCTAGACAGTGGTTCTCAACCTTTCTAATGCCGTGACCCTTTAATACAGTTCCTCATGTTGTGGTGACCCCCAATCATAAAATTATTTTTGTTGCTATTTCATAACTGTAATGAATCATAATGTAAATACGTGTTTTCCAATGGTCTTAGGCTCTACAGCAGCAGTTCTCAACCTGTTGGTCGTGACCCATAGGTTGAGAACCGCTAGCAGAGTCACCTAAGACCATTGGAAAACTCAGATATTTACATTATGATTCATAATAGTCATTATATACTGCATAACATTGAGTCTTTATATATTGCCTAACATGGTCTTAGGCTCTACAGCACCAGTTCTCAACCTGTGTGTCACTAAAGACCACCGGAAAACAGACATTTAAATTACTATTCATTAACAGTAGCAAAATTACAGTTATGAAGTAACAACAAAAATAATTTAATGTTTGGGGGTCACCACAACATGAGGAACTATATTAAAGGGTCATGGCATTAGAAAGGTTGAGAACCACTGGGCTAAGGACCATTAGGGTTCACTCTTGATGTTATGCAATATATAATGACTAGGGGCCCGGTGCACAAAATTCGTGCACAGGTAGGGCCCCTAGGCCTGGCCAGCAACCAGGGCAGATTGGGGCCTTCAGGCTACCACCTGATGCCTTACGGCTGCTGGCCGGGCCTTCCTTCCCCTGCTGCCGTGATCCGTGCCACCCCTTGATGGCCAGTGCACATCATAGCGAATGATCAAACTCCCAAGAAGGTAGTTTGCATATTAGCCTTTTAAATATGTAGATTTTGACAAATGTATAATTACATATATCCATCAGAATAACATTATGCAGAGTTTTACTCTGCTACATCTATACAGTCTCTCCCCTTCCCAACCCCTGACCTTTGTACTGTCTCCATTATTTTGCCTTTGCAGAATGTTGCATGTAGTCTTTTCCAGATTGGCTTCTTTCACTTAGTAATATGCATTTAAGTCCCTCCATGTCTTCTCTTGACTTGATAGTTTATTTCTCTTAGTGGTGATATCCTGTTGTCTGGATGTACGTTTTTTCATCCGTTTACTTAAGGGACATCTTGTTTGCTTTGAAGTTTTAGTAGCTATGAATAAAGCTGCTGTAAACATGTGTGTGTAGGTTTTTGTGTAGACACGTTTTCAACTCATTTATACACACGCACACACACACAAAGGATCTTGATTACTGGCTCTTATGCTAAGATTAGGTTTAGTTTTGTAAAAAAAAAAAAAAAAATACAGCCAAACTGTCTTTTGAATTGGTTGTGCCATTTTTGCATTCCACTGGCAGTAAATGAGTTGTTCTTTCACATTCTCACCAGCACTTGGCATTGTCAGTGTTTTAGCATTCTAATAGGTATGTAGTGGTATGTTTTAATCTGCAATTTCCTGATGACATATGATGTAGACCATCTTTTCGCATACCTACTTGCCATCTATCTTCTTGGTGAAGTGTCTGTCTTTGGCCCATTTTTAAATGGTATTATTCCTTATTATTGCTTTTTTTTTTTTTTTTGTATATTTTGTCCCCCTCCACCCCCAATTTCTATGCCGAAATCTTAACCCCTAGTGATGATGGTATTAGGAGGTGGGGTTTTTTAGAGATGATTACATCATGAGGGTGGGCCCTCATGATTGATGTTAGTGCCCTTTGAAGAGAACCCTGCAGAGCGCGTTGCCCCTTCTCCCTCAAAAGGCCCTGACTTCACCATGCTGGCACCTTGATCTGACCTCCCACCCCGCAGAACTATGAAAAATGTTTGTTTATAAGCCCTCCAGTTTATAGTATTCTTGTTAGAGCAGCCCAAATGGACTAAAACATAATTATTAGATATTCTACAAATATTTTTTTTCTGGTTTATGGCTTGTCTTTTCATTCTTTTGATGAACATTATAAGTGCTTATTTGCCATCATTACGTCTTCTTTGGTGAAGTGTATATTCAAATCTTAGTGAAAAGAACTATTAAATAAGGATCATTAGTTAAAAAACAAACAAACTAACAATTCAAAAGTAATTTTTCTCACCATAAGTAAACAGTATTTTTTTTGGTGTTTTTTTTTTAATCATCACAAAAGGATATTGTTTCCCATTGATTTTTAGAGAGTGGAAGAGAGGGGAGAAACAGAAACATAAATGTGAGACAAATCAATTGATTGCCTCCTATAAGGGCCAGAGGGCCAGGGATCAAGCCTGCAACTGAGGTATGTGCCATTGACCAGACTCGAAACAAATTTTTCAGTGTTCAGGCTAACACTCTAACCACTTAGCAAAACTGGCTAGGGTGGTAAACCAATTTTTGACATTTTTACTATGTGTTAGATGCTGGACCAAGCACTTTGTGAGATACAACTGTAACTAAGGAGGACATAAGAAACTAAACATATAGTCTACACTAATAAAAGAGTAACATGCTAATTGACCATAACTTTGAGATGTCCACCAGCCAATCAGGAGTATGCAAATTAACCCAACAAAGATGGTGGGTTAATTTGTATATGCAGGCACTGAGTGGCTGGGGGCGGGGCATATGAGAGGGTGCAGGCCAGGCTCAGAGACCTCCCCCAACACAAATTTCATGCACTGGGCCTCTAGTCCTATATAATAAAAGGCCAATATTCAAATCACCTAAAGAGTGGAATGACTGACTAAAGAGTGCTATGATATGCACTGACCACCAGAGGTCAGACACTCAATGCAGGAGCTGTCTCCTGGTGGTGGTCAGTGCACTCCCACAAGGGGAGCACAGCTCAGCCAGAAGCCGGGTTTATGGCTGCCGAGTGCAGCAGCAGTGGAGGGACCCTCTTCCGCCTCCATAGCAGCACTAAGGATGTCCAACTGATGGCTTAGAAGTTCAAAAGACTAAGCCATAAGCCAGACATCCCCTGAAGGCTCCCGGACTGAGAAAGGGCACAGGCTGGGCTGATGAACCCCCACCTCCCTAGTCTGTGCATGAATTTCGTGCACTGGGCCTCTAGCAGGATAGTACGACACATGCATAAATAAGCATAACACAGGATAAGTTGTCAAGAAAAGTAATACAGATTGAAAATGCTATCAGAGCCCAATAGGAGGAGATATTCTGGTGATAATTAGAAGTCAGCAAAACTTCATGGAAAAAGTAGCTACTGAGATAGCTCTGGGCAAATAAGTATCAGAATTATGGGGGGAACTTAAGGAGCAAAACACAGAGGTGGGCAGGGGCAGGTTTGAGCAATGCCTGTATAGTTCTGGCTCCTAGCCTCAGGTCTATTTTTGTCCTGACTTACTCTACCAATTTATTCTCCTTCCTGTCCTTGGAGCACTTTACTCTCTATTGTCTCTCCTCCCATTTGCCTAGCCAATTCATAACTGTGACTGGGCTTTTGCTTTCTCTGCAAAGCCTTCCCAGAGCATCTTTGCCTTCAAACTTGGGCTCTGTATTACTATCTCATTGCATGCCAAAACTTCATATTCTTATCACACCTGCAGTAAGAATTACATAAATTAAGGGTTTAATATCTACCTCACTGGATTATACATTCCAGGAAAATATAGGGACTTTTTTTTCTGTCTTGTTCACTATTATGATTCCTGGGCCTTAGCATAATACCTGGCACAATGAAGATATTAAATTGTTGATTATGAATTCTGGCAATATATTTTGTATACTTTCACAATATTTCTAGCTATGATAAATTACAGGACTTATAAGAAAGTTATATAAGCAAATTAATAGCCTAATTCATGTAGATTTCAATGATTTCAATAAATTTCATAGAAGACATAGTATGTATGTGCTAACAATGTGGTCAGCAAACTGTGGCTCATGAGCCACATGTGGCTCTTTGGCCCCTTGAGTGTGGCTCTTCCACAAAATACCATGACCTGGGCGAGTCTATTTTGAAGAAGTGGTATTAGAAGAAGTTTTAAAAATGTGGCTCTCAAAAGAAATTTCAATCGTTGCACTGTTGATATTTGGCTCTGTTGACTAATGAGTTTGCCGACCACTGTGCAAACACATGTACAAACATCTTCCTTAGTGAAGGACTGGAAAAGTAGAAATTCTACAAAACAACCAACCATAAAAGAACACAAAGAAATACTAAAATAGAAATCTCCATAATCCTTAAAGTACTTAATTTAAATAGACAGTACCTTCCATTTTATTTTTTTATATTTTAAAATGTTTTTATTGATTTTTAGAGAGAGGGAGAGGTAGAAACATCGATGAAATAGAAGCATTGATTGGCTACCTCCTGCACAGCTCCTACTAGAGATTAAGCCAACAACTTGGGCATGTGACCTGACCAGGAATTGACCTCTTGGCTCAACCACTGAGCCACTCCAGTTGGGTGCACCTTCCATTTTAGATATTACAGTGTGTTTATACTTTTACTTTTTTAAAAATAAGAGAACATATATTTATAAAGTCACAGAGGAAGAAGCAATTTGTATAAGAAATGAGCTTAAGAACAAGTTATAGAGGTAAAGGAAGGTAATGGTAAAGTGCCCTGGTGGGGAAGGGGACAGGGACAGGGACAGGGACTGGTATGGGCATGATCCTGAGAATAGCTATAATTTTACTTTTTTAGTCACATGCAAGACTGTTTACTCAAAGTTTAAGCTAAACTCAAAATATGCCCAATATTTGAATTTAATACCTAACCAATATTCACTATCTATCTTATCTTTAATTTTAATACCTAGTCAATATTTACTTAGTTTCATAAGACTTTCTAGGCCCAAATAAAAGAATTTTAACAGTGTCCATATAATCAATCTATACTAATAAAAGGTAAATATGCTAATTAGACTGGACATCTTCCGGACATTCTTCTGGACAAAGCCATGGTGGCGGGGGCCGAGGCAGAGACAGTTAGGAGCGATGAGTCCAACAGGGGAGAGCAGTTAAGGGCGACGAGGTTGGCAGGGGAGGGCAGTTAGGGGCAATCAGGCCAGTAGGCAGAGCAGGTTAGGGGTGATCGGGCAGGGAGGCAAGTGAGTGGTTAGGAGCTAGCAGTCCCGGATTGCAAGAGGGATCTTGGATGGGAGAGGATATAGGCCGGGCTAAGGGACCCCTGCTCCTGTGCACGAATTTTGTGCACCAAGTCTCTAGTGAATATATAATTTTGCTCTCTGTAACAAGGTCCCAATACTTCATTACCAAATTTATATCAATTAGAAGGGACAATATCCAAGCTGATAACTAGTTATCTCAAATTTACTGAATTGGTATTCAAGGAAATTGTTAAAATTTCTAATGTCTGAATCTAAGGTTGCCTCCTATATCCAACTGGATTTGAATGACACACTTTTTTCAATTTTATAATTAAGTATTAGAAAAATTTTATTGTGAAAACTGAAGAATATATTGAATATGCTTTGTTTCTGAAGTCTGACTTTCTAACTGTAAGTTACTGGCACTTAGGAAAACAACAATCACTTCAATGAAAATTAAATATATAAAGCCTATGTTTAAAACATGGCCTTTATTAATACTGCTCACTGAGCTCTATTTTTATTTTACATTGAAATACTTCTGCTTTGCAAAGAAAAGACAGAGAAGTGCATTTTACAAGAGTACTTTTTTGTTTTTAATTCTCTGTGAAAATGGAAGGATTCTGAATCACAAGTTCACAATGCGGTAAAATGAAATTAAGAAACAATGATTTTAGTAATGCTATGCCATCACTAGTGTTTGGCTCTGACTCGGTTGGTGTAAATCAGATCCTGATATACAGTCTAGAGCATCTAGGTTATTACTCTACAGCATATTAAACACAGAAAGGAAGTTAAAAAAAAAAACCAAAAACCTTTCAATGTACAAACATGAATTTAAAAACCGATTTTAAAAAATCACGTTTTTACATAATGTATAGGGCAAAACTGCTTTAAATACACGATTTTTGAAGAATTATTTACAAAATGTATCAGTCTGTGGAACAATTCACAGACATAGCATACATAATTGCTTTACTTGGTTGTTGCATCTCAACTTTGGGAGATATAAATTCATTCGGCAGTATAGCAAACATAAAAACTGTGACAAAGTATCTTAAGGGCAACCAAGAATTTGATCCTCAAAACAGTTTAAATACTAGGACTGCCAAAGTGTCTAAAAGAGGATGTACTTTAATGATCCAGATGCCCGTTCATAGATCATACTGTTTGAAGGACTGAGACAGACTCCCTTCAATACAAGCAGAGCCGCTGGTGCAGCATCCTGTAAGAGGGACAGCTGAGAGCTATGTCATCCAAAAAGTGAATTAACCTAGAACTTTATTTTTTTCAATTTTATTAATATTTTAAAAAATACATAAAAATACAACATCCAATGTCTGAATAAATATATTTAACAAGTTGCAAGATAATACCTTATTTTACACAAAAATTTCAGCTTTAGAAATCTTGTTAAATAACTTCATTGTTGTTATATATTTCATTTTTGTCTTTTTGTAACAAAATAAAAACTCTGAAATTACATAGAAAAAAGACAAAATATTTTTGTCAAGGGATAAGATAGTCCACTGAAAACTTATTCACAATTCCACTGTAAACATTAATAAACATTAAAATATTTGCATAATTGTGTGCTCAAAAATACTATAAAAAGTGGAAGACTTATTACAACTGTAGTTTTCAGTCAACTACACTTCCTTTCACAATTTATTTTGTCCCATTTACACTTTAAACCTGGGCACACTGCTGAACATATACTTTGGCAGTTCTACATAGCAAGTGCTTCCACAAAAATAAAAAAGAACAACAACGACGACAATAAAAAACAAAAACACACAACATAAACCCCCTACTCACCAAGTGTTCAGTCCACCTTAGTGAAAGTGCAGCAGTAACTATTCAGCTGGATAACGTTTTGATGTTTATCATGTGCACTTGCCTGTCTATGATTTCTATAACACCTGAAAGCTTTATTATACAAATTCATATTTGCTAAGTGCCCTTTTTCTATCTTCACAAAAAAAATGGAAAAAAAATGGAGGAAAAATTATGACAAATACATCAGGCTGCCTAAATTTCAGTTATTAACCAGCTTATTTTTTGCAACAGAAAAAGAAAAGAAGGGAATAGATACCATCCGGCCTGGAAGGGTCGACAGGATATATACTTAGCAATGTCAAGCCAGTTGAGTGCTTTCTGTGGTTGTATTTCAGGGTTTTGGGATTTATGTCCATGGCAGCGAACTGCTGAGAAGGCAGAGGAAACGAGTATCACCTGCATTCTACAGCAAGCACATTTTGTGGGGGAGATGATGATGAGGGACTCATTCCAGTGTCTGATGAAGCCGATGACATGGAGGCTCCTGCGTGAGACACTGTGGAATCAAAACAACTACATTAGACTCAAAAACTATCATGCAGAGATGCTAAGTCACTGGCAAGTTAGAAATTAACATTATTCTCTTCAGTTGTAGTCTTCTTAGATGATGCATGTAGGAATAAATTATCAGCTCAAATGGGTAGAATCGGTCTCTAGTCAGTAAAGTAACTCAGATTTTTAAAAAAACACATATATTTTTAAATATTAAAGACAAACTCTCTATATTTATGTATTTTTAAAATATATTTTATTGATTTTCTTTACAGAGAGGTAGGGAAAGGGATAGAGAGTTAGGAACATCGAAGAGAGAGAAACACTGATCAGCTGCCTCCTGCACACCCCCTATTGGGGATGTGCCCGCAACCAAAGTACATGCCCTTGACCGGAATCGACCCTGGGACCCTTCAGTCCCCAGGCCGACGCTCTATCCACTGAGCCAAACCGGTTAGGGCTCTCTTATTTTAAAGCCTAAGACTTCCAGACCTTCTTTTTTATTATTTACTGATTTTGAGAGGGAGGGAGAGAGGGGGGGGGGGGGAAGAGGGAGAGAGAAAGGGGGGAAAAGAGAAAGAAACATTGATTTGTTGTTCTACTTTTTTTATGCACTCATTGGTTGCTTCTTTTACATGCCCTGACCTGAAATTGAACCCGAAACCTTGGCAAATCTAGATGATGCTCTAACCAACTGAGCTGCCCAGTGAAGGCCTGAAACTCTTAAACCCCTACTTAAAGGTCTCTAGGAGGAATTCACCCTGCCTCCTGCACCCCCTCTACTAGGGATGGAACCTGAAACACGGGCATGTGCCTTGACGGGGAATGGAATCGTAAACCTCCTGGTTCATAGGTTCATGCTCAACCACTGAGCGATGCCAGTTGGGTCAATTGTTCCTATTTTATTGAACATCCTACAAAATGAGAGGAATATGCTAATTATCTGTTACACCCTGAGGCTTAATGACCAACCACGTAATGACCGAATCCCTGGATCTGCAGGAGGGTGGGGCAGCAAACTACAAGCAGGCCTCGGAGAGCTACAGGAGGGCTGCAGCACTCTTCTGGAGCATGGATCCTTGTGCTAATTTTTCAATAAGTTTCAATTGTTGTTTAAGTATGTCTCTCAGAGTGTGTGTACTACCAATATAACATAAACTCATTACTACAAATTTTAACGTGTGTGATAGAAGTCTCACTTCAACTACAAAAAACTAAGAGAACAGAACAGGGAAGGAAATCTTATCAATTGTCTGTAACTTATATCACCTTTAGGAAACTCAAAAGTGTTGAGGTTTCTCTTTAGAAATTTCTATTTAACTTACCCTTTCTTTCTTTCTGTGTTTAAAAATTTTGTTGAGACTTCTATTTACAGTACTTAAAGAAAAGACAAACATGGAAATAATTTCCCTTTTATCTCAACCTTTCCATTTGCTCCATCATATTTCCAGGAATTAAAAACTGTTCCAATTGCATTGGGAATAGAATGATTCAAGACCACATATGACACAAGTCACTGTCAGTAATTCATCCTTTAACTCTCTGCCATAGGCAAAAAAATCCTCTCAGTGCAGGAAATTTACCTTTTATTTATTTTTTAAAGAAACAGCCCTCTCCTCCCAGAACCCGCCTCTCCTGTCCCGTATTGCTCCTGGAGTAGCTGCTTTCTAGGGCTGCTATGCAATGGTCGGCCTAGTGCTTTCCTTCACCATCCGGAGATTTTCCTTACTGTTTCTCTATGTGGAATTCCATGTTTGCTGGATCTCATGTTGTCTTCTTAGCTTGGCTTCTAGTTTCCAATGCTACCATTTAGAAATGCGACAGCCAAAACCGGTTTGGCTCAGTGGATAAGAGCGTCAGCCTGCGGACTGAAGAGTCCTAGGTTCGATTCCAGTTAAGGGCATGTACCTTGGTTGCCCTACTGAGGATGGGCACATCCTCAGTAGGGGGTGTGCAAGAGGCAGCCAATTGATGTTTCTAACTATCCTTCTCTCTTCCTCTCTGTAAAAAATAAATAAATTGTATTTAAAAAAAAAAGAAATGTGATATGAGAAACTTCATGCCATTCTGAGACCCATTTTTTTTTTTTGTATGTGCCTTTATATGGTAAACTTTTGGAATCTTCTCTTTATCCATAGGGTTCTCAAATTTCATAATGTGCTTTGGTGTAATTTTTCTCTCCTTCAGAGAGGTCTCAGTGAGTCCTTTCAATCATCTATCTCCATATTCTTCAGTTCTGGAAATCTTTCTTATAATACTGCTTTGATGACAACTTCCTCCTATGTTTATTAAGTACTTTTTCTAGAAATCCTATGATTCAGAATACGTCTGATTCTCTCCTACTGTCTTTTAGACCTTCTACTGGGATTTCTTTAGCTTTGCTATCTATCCATTCTATTACACCTTTTTTACAAATTCCTGCTATCATTTAAAAAATATTTTTATTGATTTCAGAGAGGAAAGAAGAGGGAGAGATAGAAACATCAATGATGAGAGAGAATCATTGATTGGCTGCCTCCTGCACACCCTACACTGGGGATCAAGCCTGCAACCTGGGCATGTATCTTACCAGGACTCAAACCATGACCTCCAGGTTCATATGTCAACACTCAACCACTGCGCCATGCTAGCTAGGCTCTGCTCTCATATTTTTAATTTTAACAGATTAACCTTATTCTCTGAATTTTATATTCTTCTTCTGAGACTACCATATCTTTCCTGTATCTCTGGATATTATTTATAGTTTGATGTCTTTATGTGGTACATTGTCTATTTCCCCCCCCCCTCCTTTTCTACTTTGGCTTCTGTCTTCATGTATGTAGAGGCTTTCCTATCTGATATTATGGCTTCCATATTTGAGAGAGGGACATTAGAAAGCTAACCAGAAGCTGTGCATGTATAAGTAGGTAGGACTTTTCAGTGGTGGACACTGCACATGTAATTACTGGGAAGGATCTTGCTTTTTGATTCAGGAACCTCCAAATGTTGGTATCTATGTTAGACCATTTCTCTGGAGTTGTCCAATTTCTCCAAAGGTTTCCTTCCATTTTGTCCCAGAAATGAGCATACACTTGGCTGATGGCTCTCAGGGAGCCAATAGGCTAAGATCTCTGTTGAAAAGAGGATAAGAATCTCACCATTCAGTCCTGCAAACTTTTACTCATGATCATATTTTTGGTTTAGCACTTCGCTCTCACCTTCACCTATGACTGATATCCCTGACTATACAAACTTACTGAGCCCCTTCACCCACCTTATTTTCTGACAGTGCTGTGGAAAAAGGTAGGTTGCTGCACAGGGTCACACAAAAGGATCTAATTTTTCCTTCCATTTTCAACCAAACTCCATTTTTCAGACTCACCCTACATCCCTGCCTTTATAGCTTTTCTGGGGTGCTGTGGTATGAGCTGGCTGGTTTTGTCCTACTGCAAGAATAAACAAGCTTAGGTGTTAGCATTCCCTTATCTGCTAGGACAGGTACAGTAGTTTATCTGCTTCTCAGCTTCCAAAAGATAGGATGTTGACATTTCTTATCAGTCACATTCTGCTGTGACATTCTCTTGTCCTTGTGGGTATAAGGCTTTTGATTTTCTTTACTGTTAGTTTAGTTGGGATTTGGGATAAAGTAGATATGAACATGTCAATATTTAATTAGAAATTAATTCTATACTTTTAATTTGTTAAAAAATTTTAAAAATATACATTTCTTTATTGATTTCAGAGAGAAAAGGAAAGAGAGAGAAAGAGAAAGATAAAAAATGAGAGAGAATCACCTATCAGCTGCCTCCTGCACACCCCCAACTGGAGATCAAGCCCGAAATCCAGGTGTGTGCCCTTGACTGGAATTGAACCTGGAACCCTTCAGTTCACAGGCCGAGGCTCTATGCACTGAGCCAAACTGGCTAGTGCAATCCTATACTTAAAAAAAAAAAAATCCTCACCTGAGGATATGTTTTGTTGGCTTTTAAAAATTAATTTCAGAGAGCGAGAAATGGAGAGAGAGGGATAGAGAGAGAAATAGGAAGAGGAAAAGGGAAGGAGGGAGGAAGGCAGTGAAAGAGAGTCAGATAAAAGAAAGAAACATTGACCAGTTGCCTCCAGTGTATGCGTCCCAACCAGGACCAAACTGGCAACCTAAGTATGTACTCATCAACCTTTTTGGTTTATGGAATGATGCTCCAACCAACTGAGCCACCAGGCTGGGGCAATCCTATATATATTTAAATATATTTTATTGATGTTTTTTTTTTAATAGAGAGGAAGGGAGAGGGATAGAGAGCCAGAAACATCCATGAGAGAGAAACATCGACCAGCTGCCTCCAGCACATCCCCGGTAGGCAACCAATGTACATGCCCTAGACTGAAATTGAACCTGGGACCCTTCAGTCGCTCTAACCACTGACCAAACGGGTTTTGGCAATCCTACATATTTTTGATGTCTAGGTCAGACACTATTCTCTCCCCATGACTACTCTAAAGTAATTTCTCCTTCTACCAACTTGTACTTGTTATTACTCTTGGGTGCCTCATCATACACTGTCCCACACTACATGTTAATATCTTTGAGATCAAAGTCTGGATCTCATTCATCTCCATACTTCTACTACCTAGAAGAGTCCTGGCACATGGTATGTATGCATTAATGTTGTTCACCTGAATTATCTTATACTAGAGGCCCGGTGCACAAAATTTGTCCCCTAAGCCCAGCCTGCTTCCTCTCCAATCTGGGGCATCCCTCTCACAATCCTGGACCACTGCTGACCTGCCTGCCTGATCATCCCTAACTCCCCCCTACCAGCCTAGTCACCTCCAACTGCCCCCCCTCTGCTGGCCTGGTTGCCCCAAACTACCCCCCATGCCAGCCTGATTAACTCTAACTGTCCCCCCACTGACCTGGTCACCCCTCAATACCTTCCTCTGCCAGCCTAGTCCTCCCTCACTGCCCACCCCCTGCCCCGCCAGCCTGGTCACCCCTAACTAACACCCCCACTGCTGACCTGGTCACCCCTCATCGTCCCCCTCTGTGGCCTGGTTGCCCCAACTGCTTCCCCTGCAGGCCTGGTTGCCCCGAGCAACCTGCTGCTTGGTCGTTTGGTCGCCCCTCATTGAACCCCCTGTTGACCTAGTCGCCCCACACAACCTATTCGGTCATCTGTTTGGTTGTGATGGTCACTTAGGCATTTATATATAGAGATGGTAATTGCTTAGGAAATGACTTATGATCACAACAATCTGGTGAACCTCATAATAACAAATACAGTACCTATTAACAGGCAGCCAGTAAAATATTGAGCAAAGAGTGAATTCCAAGCAAGTCAACTCTTGAGAACCCACCACATTTCGCAAAATCACACATTTTGTAAAACAGATCATTGATGGTTGCTTTCAAGAGTCTCATTCTGATTAATTCAGTTGTTGATTAATTTCAACAGCAACAAAGAAGAAAATACTAAGAATCTAAACACAACAATTAATAAATGTATACTATACTCAAGGAGTGACAAACCTATATCTTCTAAGATGATAGGCTATATATTAAAAAATAGAGGAAAGAAAAACTATAATCAAATTACCTTCTCTGTCTTTCTTTTTTAATCTTTTTCTCCTCCTGTCGATGGTTGCAACTTCAGACTTTAAAGACATGTAATATTTTCTGATTTCCTGTAGTTTTTCTTGGAGAAAAGAGATTCTCTCTGTACTGTTCATATTATCTAATTCATCTAAGAGGGGAAAACATTAATTAGAATTTAAAAATAATTCAGGAAAAATATGGCAATTCTTCAGAAGTCCAACTTATAAATCATCAAAAGCATTAGTTTATTAAAACTTATATTATGCTAGTAAGTCTCTATAAACAGGGATGACATTAATTAATTTCAGGAATAAGATTTCTTTATGTAGCCCAATATTTCCATACTAAACATTACTCGATATTTTAAATGATAAAAAAAAAGTAAGAAAACATCAACACACAGCAATGCTGATATATAATTGTAGTTATATCCAAATAGCTTCTTTATGTTGATGGCTTTATCATTTATTAGTTATTTCCATATTAGAAAGGGTGATTATTTCATCAATTCATATAAATAAGACATGTCTTATTTCCTAACTGGAGATTTTCCTCCAGTGAAAAGTTAAACAAGTTAGTATACAAATGACATGGATTTGTATTTAAGTTAACAAATGATGATTACTGATAAGACAGTATTTGGAAACTGAAATAAATTAATTTGATCATCATTTATTCCTCATTTTGATATTTCAAAGTATATACCACTTTACAATATACATTCAAGTTTTTTATAAGCTTCTTACTGAGTTGAAAGCTCCACTTATATGTCCTCGGGGATGAATTCAGATGTTTTTCTCTGTGTTTATCTTTTTCTCCATCTTTGATGTGAGGGGATATTCTTGCAGGAGATCGTGCAAGCTTCTGTGGCTTAGAGACACCAAGATGCTTTACTGGGGTACATTTACTTGAATTGTCTATGGCAGGAAGATCTTCACTATCACTACTTTGTCCTATAATAACAACAAAAAATTGACTCAGATTAGAAAATATATAAATCTCAAATATCAATATGCAACAGAACCAGCAATTACATTTTTTGGTATCCTACAGAAATAAGTACACAATATGCAAAGTTTTTAACAGAAAAAAAAGAAAAGAGCATGTACAGGGGAGGGGGGGCAATGGTAATATATGTAATATAGATAATAATTTAATAAAAAATATTTTTTTTAAAAAGAAAAAAAGAAAAGAAAAATCTAAATGCCTACCTATAGAGAAATGGTTAAAAATAAGATACTATTGAGTTCTTTGCTAAAGTTGTTGAACAAGAATGAATTAGAGATCTAGTTTGGCTCAGTGGATAGAGTGTTGGCCTGCGGACTGAAGGGTCCCAGGTTCGATTCCAGTCAAGGGCACATGCTTGTTTCAGGCTCAAATCCCCAGTAGGGGCATGCAAGAGAATCAATGATTCTCTCTCATCATTGATATTTCTCTCTCTCCCTTTCTAAAATCAATAAAGAGGACCTACTGAAACTATATATATAAAAAAGCACAAAGAAAGATAAAAAACAAACAAACAAATATTTTTTTTTCATTTATTTTAGGGAGGGAGAGAGAGAAACATCAATGATGAGAGAGAATCATTGATCGGCTGCCTCCTGCACACCCCCTATTGGGGACCACGCCTGCAACCCAAGCATGTGCCCTTGACTGGAATCGAACCTGGGACCCTTCAGTCCATAGTCTGATGCTCTATCCACTGAGCCACACCTGTAGGGCAAGAAAAATCTTGGAGAAGGCATCTCCTTGACAAGGAGAGACTAGCTCCGCTGTGGGCTCTCCCCGGACGGCGGGATCCCAGCACGGAGCCCAGGCCATCTTGAAGGGGAGAAGGGCCTTTTTTAGAAACCCATCAACACTACCAATAAGACAACACTACCAATAAGACAGGCCTTGGAACTGCCCCGCGACCCAGCACCAATTCCAGCCAATATCCTGCTACCCCAGCTGGAGACTCGCGGACCTCCACATCCAAAGTTAAGCTGATCTCGGCAGCTCAAGACACCCATGAATACACACACGTGGTGTCAAAACAAGCCAGAGGAAAATCATTTGGGAGAAAAAAAACGAAAAAGAATCCCAAGTCAAATTTAAGAAAATATCCCTTTATTAAATTTTGGTGGAGAATATGTTTGTATATTTTTGGAAAACAACTCCGAGACCACCTGGAATCCTGTAACAGAGAGGAATAGACAGAAGTGCTCCAGCCATGAAGACAGAAGAGACACAATTCAGAGATGGAAGATGCTGACAATGCCTGACCACACCAGCAGACAGCAGCTGCGTGTGCTGAAGGATGCCCAGGACCAAACCAGAGACGGTCGGACCTGCATTACCACCATTTGTGTTCAATATGTTAGTTCCTCATAATGATAACTGAGTTCCAGTGATTCTGTTTCCTTCCTTCACTGCCTTAGTTAAGCCAAAGATTCTTTCCAAAAAGTAAAACTCATCCCTCTCCTTTCCTCCTTTTCAATCTTTTTAACTTTTTATTTTGAGAGCATTTTTAACCTTATAAAAAATTTATAAGGAAAGGTGTGCCAAAAAATGTTTTTCTGACCCACTTGAAAATTAATTGCCCTACATTTTAGTGCTTATTTCTTTAAAAACAAGAACCTTTTCCTATGTACAGTCATGGAAAAATTACACAAATCTCAGATTAAGTCTTAGATTAAACACATGTTTAGCACCTCACAAGGTCTCTGAGGGTCAGACTCTGTGTGGTCTGGACGGGAGATCTGGTAGGATTGCAGTGAGGCTTTCAGCTGAAGCCGTGGTGCCTGAAGGCTTGCCTGGAGCCAGAGGACATTTGCTTTCCGGGTGACTCATATCATGGCCGTTGTTAGGAGGCCTCAGTTTCTTGCTTGCTGTTGGCAGGATAGGTTCAGTTCCTTACAACCTGGGCCTCTTCATAGACTGTTGAGTATCCTCACAGTGTGACAGCTAAGTTCTCCCAGAGAAAGTGATCCAAGGGAGAGCAAGGAGGAATCTCTGGTGCCTTTTATGACTTACTCTCCAGAGCTGTAGTCTATCACTTCCACTTTGTTAGCAGTGAGTCACTAAATGCAGCCCACACTCTAGGGGAATTAGCTTTGTCTCTTGAGTATCAACAAATTTATGGATATGTTTTGAAAACCGCCACACTCCTATGGAACCATAATTCAACCATCAAAATAAGGAAATTAATACAAATATATTGCTATTCGTGTGCGCCAGGGGGCCATGTGCCCCGGGGAAGCGATGGGACCCCAAGGGGGGGTGGTGGTGGTGTGAACTGGAGGAGGAGCGGATTCTATTCCTGTGGTCCTGAGATAGTCACCATAAAACAAGCAGACTGCCAAATGACAGCGGGGAGGGGAGGGAGATCTGGGGGAGATAAGAGATCAACCGAAGGACTGGTATGCATGTATATAAGTACAACCAACGAACACAAAAATCTGGGGAGGGAGGCATGTATGGGGGGGGGGGGGCAATGGTAAGCTATGTACACATATAATACCTTAATAAATAAATAAAATAAAAATAAGAAGAAAAAATATTGCTATTGTCTAATCCTTAGGTCCATACAAGTTTCTCTATTTTATAGGGTCCAGGTGAGAATCACATATTGCTTTTAGTTGTCACATCTCCTAAGTCTCCTTTCAATCTGCAACAATTCTTCTTTCTTTGATTTTCATGACCTTGACAATTTTAGAAATTATTTTATAGAATATCCTGCAGTTTGAATTTATTGATCATTTATCATGATTATATTCATGTTATGCATCTTTGAGAGGAAATCACAGATGTGCTGCTATGTTATTATTGCATTGTGTCAGATGGTACATACTTTCAATTTGTCCCATTATTGGTGGTGCTCACTTTGATCATCTAACTAAGGTGGTGCCCACCAGTCTTATCCACTATAAAGTTGCTCACTTTCCCTCTGTAATTCCTGCTACCTTTTTAGTCTCATTTCCCATCTCTCTTTCTCTATACTCAAGTCCTGTATTGTCCAGCCACATAAAGGCTACTGAGCACCTGAAATGCCTTATATAAACTATATGCTCTTTCTTTGGCACATGTATCTAGTATAACCTAGAGCAGTGGTCAGCAAACTCATTAGTCAACAGAGCCAAATATCAACAGTACAATGATTGACATTTCTTTTGAGAGCCAAATTTTTTAAACTTAAACTTCTTCTAATGCCACTTCTTCAAAATAGACTTGCCCAGGCTATGATATTTTCTGGAAGAGCCACACTCAAAAGGCCAAAGAGCCGCATCTGGCTTGCGAGCCACAGTTTGCCGACCATGGACTTAGAGTATCCCTTTTAGACTTGTATAAAGGCAGGTTTTGAAGGTAAAACTTTAATTTGTCAAAACCAACCATGTTTATTTCTACTCTATTCTATGATTTAATTTTATTCCTTATTGTATAGAAGCCTGTTTTTCATGTTATCTATTCAAATGAACTAATTTTCTTGTTTTTTATTTCCCCATTTTAAAATTATCAACCCATTTAGCAATTAGCTTTTCTAGATATAAAAACATCTCTCAGAAATGTAAACTTAATCTGCTTATACCACTACAGAAACTTTTATTCAAGTTTCCAAAATACGTTCCTCTAATATTAAACTGATTTACATAAAAATACAAGTAGGGCCGAAACCGGTTTCGCTCAGTGGATAGAGTGTCGGCCTGGGGACTGGAAGGTCCCGGGTTTGATTCTGGTCAAGGGCATGTACTTTGGTTGCGGGCACATCCCCAGTCGGGGTGGGGGGAGGAGGTGCAGGAGGCAGCTGATCGATGATTCTCTCTCATCAATGTTTCTAACTCTCTATTCCTCTCTCTTCCTCTCTGTGAAAAATCAATAAAATATATTTACACACACACAAAAAAAATAAAAGTAGGCATAATAAATAATCACAGCTATTTTAGTTCTAAATAAAATTGACAAGCACCTCAGATTAAAAATTAATGGAAAAATTGCTATTTTAGAATACAATAAAACAAATTTATTTTTACATTGACACAAATGATCAAGCCAACGAAATGAGCATTGAAAAGCACCGACCTGTCCCATTCTTCTCATTTCTGGCCACAGCACTTGTTCGCTTTGGGGTACGCTTTTGCTTCTTTGCCAGTAATCCGCTATTTCCCTCAATCGGTCTTTTCTGACCTGAAAAAAAGGGAGAGATCTTGAAAAGTCAATAACAAGTGTATTTATTCACTTGTACAAATGAGTAATATATTAGTTAAAAATAACAATATGTATATAAATTTCATACATTTATAAAAAGGGTGGGGGGAAAGGAAATGGAGAGAGTAAGAAAGGACAGAAAAAAGGAAAGGAAGGGAGGGAGGAACGGAACATATTTTAGAGATCCAGAGTTCCTAAACTCTTAATTTACTAATACTTGTTTTTAATATAAAGGCTGATTTTCTTCCTGTAAAGTCCTTACCCTTCTCTCTGCTCTCTCTTTCTTGAACAATTATACTACAGGTACCAGAGGCGATGTGGTCTTCAAATCCATTTGCCGGTTCCCTCTCACAGAGAGCTTCCTGGGATTCTTCAGCAATACTATCCACTTCTATGGTTATGTCACTCTCACTTTTTATACTTCGAGACTCATCTTGACTGAGAGTCAGTGGTGAAGCTACTGAGAAGTTATGCTGCACTACAGGAGGTAGGGCGGATGGAATAGAAACAAGACAGTTAGACTCAGAGCTTTCAGCTACTACATCCTCAATACTGGTCTTGTCCTTTTCATCCAGATCATCCAAATCCACTTCATGGCAAACCAAGGTTTCGGGCCCAATCAGAGGCATTGTGTCCTCCTCTTCTTTCAGTGGAGTATTTACAGTTTCTTCAGCTGGACTATCACATTTCTCACTAGTCAATTCCTGAATGCCTGGGTTTGACTCTGCTATCAATGACGGCATTCCTTCATTTTCTCTTTCAAAGTGTTGTTCAAAATTTAAGTTTTTCATTCCCTCAGATGCAACACAATCACTGGTCCTTTCTTGAGATATGCTATTTGTCGTTTCCATTCCGTTTTCAATTCTTGTTTTTTTCTCTGGTGATGAATGTCCCAGTATTTTCCGTTTCAACTTTTTTTCTCTTGCACATTGGTCAATTTCATCTTCAGTAGTAGAAGAAAAGTTTTTACTGTCTAATGAAGTAAATTCTAGACTGTGAGTTTCTATATGAGGTTCATTTCCTGCTTCATCTTGACTGAATGATGAAATCTTTATAATTTCTAAAGAAAGATCTTTTGTCTTGCTTCGCCGCCCTTTTCCTTTAGGGGACTTTTCTGCCTCTTTCTTAACTTCTTCTGTTTGTTCCACTTTATTTCCAAAAATCTGTATTATTTGTTCATTCTCTCCCATATCTAATTTCAAAGTCTCAAAAGGCTGCATTTGAGTCCTATCGTTTTCCTTTAATACATGTGCAGCAATCTTTGGATTTTCTTCATCTAGTTTATCATCATTTAAATTTTCGTTTTTTTCTAGTTCTTCTTTAATATCAGGAGAAAGTTCTTCATTCATCAAATTCTTTTCTAAAAGGTCTTCTGTTTCACTATCAGATGAACAAGAGTCTGCAAGAAATATTAGAAAAGTTTCTATTTTAATTACCAATGTAATTTTATAATAAAAATTCTGCCGAAGACAAAAACAAAAAACCTTAATCATGTACCTCTAAATACCTTCCTACCGAAATTTCTGATATAAAATAAATCATACACTTGTTTCAAAAATGTGTGTGGAGGAGGGTTTCAAGTTAAATTCCATGTAAAAATACATTACATAGGAAATATTACTATTTTAATTCTGTAAAAGAACTATTTTGCAATTTGTACTATTATCATGCTCAGGCTATGATACTCCTTAGAAAATTCAAAGAACTA
Source organism: Vespertilio murinus (assembly GCA_963924515.1). Lineage (NCBI taxonomy): Eukaryota > Metazoa > Chordata > Mammalia > Chiroptera > Vespertilionidae > Vespertilio > Vespertilio murinus. Next base: position 184,988,257 of record OZ004704.1, on the reverse strand, counting down.
ACACTGAGATATGAAGTGATAAAATGGTTTGATCTGAGATCTATTGTAGGTAGTGATTAATAAATGTGATGGCCATTTTATGTCCTTAGGAATCTGACATTCTACTAAAAATAATCCTGGAAAGAAAGATATACAAAATGAGCAATGTGAATTCTTAAAACTTAAGTATTATTTTGATTAAGAGACAAATAAATCATTCTAAGATAATTTTTTAAATAGTTTTAAGACTGTATAGGTCAGTGGTCAGCAAACCACGCCTTGCAAGCCACATGCGGCTCACGAGCTGCAGCTTGCCGGAGCCGCAGTTTGCCGCTCTGTTGACTGTTTGCTGTCCACTGGTACAGTAGCTGTAAAATATAAAAATTCTGTCCACATGGTGTTTATATTGTAAAGATCAAAAAGGCAAACTTGCCGAAACTGATTTGGCTCAGTGGATAGAGCGTCGGCCTGTGGACTGAAGGGTCCCAGGTTCGATTCTGGTCAAAGGCATGTACCTTAGTTGTGGGCACATCTCCAGTAAGGGGTGTGCAAGAGGCAGCTGATCGATGATTCTCTCTCATTAATGTTTCTAATTCTCTATCCCTCTCTCTTCCCCTCTGTAAAAAGTCAATAAAAAAAAAAAAAAAAAATATATATATATATATATATATATATATATATATTTTAAGGCAAACTTAAATGTATTTTGTAGATAAAAAGATACCTAGTTTTATTTTGTAGCTTTACCATATACAGAATTTAGAATTCATTTGTTCTCATGTTAAAATATATTATACATTAGAGACTTACAGTGTGGCTTAGTGGTTAGAGCATCGGCCACATTATGAAGGGTTGCAGATTGGATCCTAGTCATGGGCACGTACCTGGATTGCAGATTCAATCCCCAACCCCAGTCAGGGGCATGTGCAAGAGGCAACTAATCAATGTGTCTCTCACATTGATGTTTCTCTGTCTGTCTGTCTGTCTGTCTGTCTGTCTCTACCTCTCCCTCCATCCTTTCCACTCTCTAAAACCAATAGAGAAAATATCCTGGGTGAGGATTCATTTTTAAAAAATAACCCCTTTTATAAGTAGTTTAGCAAAACTACTATATATAGTTTTATAGGTTACGCACTGTACAGGTCATACCACCTGAGATATTTCACTCTGTGGACGTTGCATTTGTGTAATATGGCAACCTTCCAGCAGATGGCAGTACAGAGAAGGAAGAATGCCCTTTCCTAAATTGGCACACAAGCATCCTACAGGCTAACAGCAAAACTGTAGGTTCAAAATAGCTTTTCCCTTGAAGGCAGGGACATTTTTATATATAAGGCAACTATTTAATGTATCTTAAGTTATACAGAAAAACATAAAGATAGAAAAGTGGGGGAAAAAGGTAAAAGCAGAATAAAATATGTTCACCTACACTCATCACAAAACATGTCTATACCACTTTAGTGTGTGCTCTTCAGCTTTGCTGAAATATTCTAGGGGACAGCACTGAATTACAGGAAACATGGTGCAACTTTTGAAGGATAGTGCACATCTTTTCAACCTATCCTTTATTAATAGAGTATTTCTAAGATATTGACAAGAAAAGGTATGCCTAAATTAAACTATCACTAGGTTTTAAGTAACCATAATACATTAAAATAAATATTTTCTTCAAATCAAATTTAGTTTAAATTGCATATAAGATTAGAAACATGACTCTGATACAACCAACATTTTTAAATTTTTTTTTTCTTAAAAATTAGTACTCCTCAAAACTGAGCACCTTCCATTCCATTTGACAAAGGTGAGCTGTCTGCCACATTGCTGCGAGCAATTCTTATACCTGATTTTCCTTCACTGTTTGGAGTCTTAGACAAACCATATGGCATGTTTGATGAAAGGGTAGATTTTAAAGGAGGTCGTCCCCGTTTTGACTTGTGTCTCTCCTCTTCCCTCTTTTCATCTTTTTCACTGTCTTCTTTATTCTGGATAACAACAATAAAAAGTATGAGAGGAGCACATTCCTTATGAAAAATGAACATTCTACTTCTACAAGGAAAATAAAACTCAAAAAGTTTAGATATTTTGCTGAAACTGGTTTGGCTCAGTGGATAGAGCGTCAGCCTGCGGACTGGAAGGTCCCAGGTTCAATTCAGGTCAAGGGCATGTACCTGGGTTGCAGGCACATCCCCAGTAGGAAGTGTGCAAGAGGCAGCTGGTCGATGATTCTCTCTCATCGATGTTTCTAACTCTCTATCCCTCTCCTTTCCTCTATGTAAAAAAATCAATAAAATATATATATTTTAAAAGTTTAGATACTTTATACGTTAATTTCCTAATCTGTGCTTATCAAATAATAAAGAACAAATTGTTCTCTAACATATTTTATAATTATATGAATATGATGGTCAACAATATCTAACACTGCAATTATATTGTGAAGGTCAGAGTTGGTACATTAGAAAGCTATACAACTACTCAGCAACCTCCCTTTCTTCTTTTTTGCTATTCCTGAAAAAAAGAAAGATATTTATCATAAAACAGACAAACATTAGACGAATCTCCACAGCAAAGGTTGAAAATTCAGTATCTGGATAAGGGTACAGCTGACCAACAAGTTTACATTTTAAAACTTAGTACTAGCTTCCAAAATTTAAAAATCGATTTCAACCTGTGCAGGTGGCTCAGTTGGTTGTTGTCTTGTATACCAAAAATGTTGTAGGTTCGATTCCTGGTCAGGGTACATACATAGGCTGTGGGTTCAATCCCCAACTGATCAATGTTTCTCTCTCACATTCATGTTTCTTTCTCCCTCTTCCCCTCTCTCTCTAAAAAATCAATAAAATATATCCTGGAGTAAAGATTTTTTAAAAAAATCAAATTTTACATTTCAAAAAGTACTCTTGTTGAAAATCCTAAAGTCTGGCAACCCTGACTGGATCCCACTGCAAAGGGGTTAGTTGCACCCTCTCTAGATGAGGAACATGTCCTTCTATTGGTCACTATCAGTCCTACTTTATCCCTTTTCAAGATAGCAGATATAGGCATTTGAGTTTAATGCCTATGTCCTAGGAGTCTCTGGTTTTTCTCCTTTCCTGAAACAACAGGTTAATGTGTTTACATTTTTAACTTCTGGGTTGTAAGAGAGAAAATCACAATTAACTTGAATTAATATGATTATTACAGTGGGGAAACAAATTTATAAACACACAATATGAGTACTAATTCCTGTGCCTATCATAAAGGATATGATCTATGAACTTACTTTAGCTTTTTTCTTCTGTTTTTTCTTTGGTCCACCTTTGTCCAAAGGCCAGATTATTCTGTCAGCTTTTACCCATTCATCATACCTTAAAAAAAGAATATATTTTAAAAATTCAGAATAATAACTTTTTTAAAATATGTTCATCAAATAAAAGCAACAGTGTGATAAACTGAAGACTTTGTTTCTAGTGTTGGCAGAAATGTGAAGGGCATGGGGGCTGGTTTGTTGGTAACATATGCCAGCTACAGTACTAACTGCTCTGTATACCTGCCATTAATAGGGCAAGACAAGAGAGGTAGGCAAGCAAACTCTAAATAGATTCAAGGTTGTTTGAACTGCTTTGTTTTCTTGTTTGTGTTTTTAATATATTTTATTGATTTTTTTACAGAGAGGAAGAGAGAGGGATATAGAGTTAGAAACATCGATGAGAGAGAATCATCGATCAGCTGCCTCTTGCACACCCCCACTGGGGATGTGCCTGCAACCCAGGTACATGCCCTTGACCGAAATCGAACCCGGGACCTTTCAGTCCGCAGGCTGACGCTCTATCCACTGAGCCAAACCGGTTTCGGCTGAACTGCTTTGCTTTCCACAGCTCCCACAGACCTGAACTTAATGCACTGGAATTCATTTTACTGACCAAATAATTAAGTCAGGTAAATTCAAACTTGTAATATGATCAGTTCCAGATTCATTTATTAAGTCCTTTTCAACTCTCTTTTCCTCACAGAACTCTCTCCAGCCTCTAGTATGTCTAATAAAATTTTATTCTAAGCTATGTCACCTCCAAGACTGAATTTTTTTAGAGATATTTCCTTCATATAAGTTTATTCTGTTTAGTTCAAGTTGAAAACTCATTTTTCCCGTACCTTTTCCATAATATTGGCAACACTTTTTCATTTTCATATTATCAGCCCATGTTACTAATCAGGGGCAAAATAAACAAACTTTATAGAATTAAATAACAGTTCTTAAATTATGTAAATATATAGGTATTTATAGAACTCTACCACAATCCAAAATCTAAACACTGAAGCAAAAAACTACAGGCAGTCCTTGCCTTGAACTACGTCATGTTAACAGAAACCATGCCCTCATTTTGCAACCCAGTTACCACACAAAGCAAGGACATGATTCCAATATCCACAAGTTATGGTTGATATGGCATTAGGACTACCTATATTATGGTTTGAAAATGATCTCTCCTGAATCAACCCAATATCTTCATTTTACCAGGCTAAGTATCTGTACATTATGACCTTACTTAGAAGTATTCATTTATGTGGACAATTACTGAGGACCTACCTAGCATGCCAGGTAGTATGTATGAGGAAATATCCTATCTAATAAAGAGGGAATATACTAATTGACTATCACACCCTCACAAAGATGGTGGTGCCCACAGTCAATAAGGAGGGAACATGCTAATTGACGACCACACCCTCAAAGATGGCAGTGCCTACAGCCACGAGATGGCGGTGCCCAGTTCCTTCAGGCCCCAGCTGCCCAGGGCTCAGGTAACCAGGCCAAGACTTATGCTGCCAACAGTGGCAGCAGCAAGGTATGATGGGGCGTCACCTTCTTCTGATCACTGTGTTGCCTCCTGCCCGAGGGCTCCCAGAATGTGAGAGGGGGCAGGCCGGGCTGAGGACTGCACATGCGCGCCCCCCTCCCCCCCCCACCCCCGCCTTTGCAATCATGCAACTCGCAGTCTGGTTTGAAAGACAGATAAATACTAAAACCAAGTATAGTCTGGTAAATACACTAAGAGAGTTATGTGTCTGGTTATGGGCTAACAAAGAAAAAGTAAGTAACTCTGCCCAACTCTAAAATTCCACAAGACATATGAGACAACCAGCAAGCACAGTCCTGACCTGGAAGACAGCAGGTCAAGACTGTGCTTGTTGGTTGTCTCATATGTCACCACCCTATGCCACGTAGGCACTTCCAGCATTAATAATGCCAACCAAAGGTGGTCCAAGAGTTTCTCAACTGAGACTAGTATTTCCCTGTTCCACATACCATCCTATTTTAGAAATCCAACCAGATTCTCTAGGAACTACAGTGGCTCTATGTCAATGAGCACACTAGAATTATAACAGCTTTTAGGAGGCAATGCCATATAAAGGGGCAGTGAAAAAACCATGAACCTTGTGAGTAACCAGTTAAGTAAGTATTTAAGGACTTAACTAGTTAGGAAAAATGCCAGCATATAATAAAATGTCTGTGAGAATGGTCATAGAGTAAAACATTAAACAATTGAAAGAGAAAGATGATAGCAAGGGGAAATTCTAGAGAGCAGAACAGAAGAACAGACATACAAAGACAATAAATAAGAATGGATGACTGAACTGAATAGAATCCGAGGAAAAAAGAAGACTTCAATATGCCATAACTGCAAAGGTAGTGACTCAAAGTTGGCAAATGTAGGCTTTCCCCATGAACAACAAGTACATACAACAGTGAGGTGGACTAAGTTTGTTTCTAATGTTAGTAGAAATGTGAAAGACACAAGATGATTTGGGGGGGGGGGGAGAAACAGGTTTATATGCAATAAACCCAAACATATTTAAAATGATGTGAGATGAAAGAAACCTAACTCACTAAAGAAAAAGAAAAAAGTTAACATTTACTTGTGCACTTGCTAAGTTGCCAAGCATTATTGCATTGTAAGCATTTTGTATTTTAATACAGGTATTGACCAAGATTTCTCACATTTCTACAAAGTAGGTATTTTATCTTTCTCAATTCAGATGTGAGGGAATTGAGGCATAACATAGTACACTGTGAGTCTAGGCAGGGAAACCATGGAGCACTCTGGTTCCAAACAGACACAGACCAAGCAGAGACATTAAACACACAAGCGTTTCTAAAGAAGAAAGAAAACTAGCCTGGTACAATCAGGTGGGCCCTGGTATTGCTACAGAGGTGATGTGGTATACAGCTAGGTTGTATTGTTCTCCTGTTGAACATGAACAATTTCACAGAACATCAACATCAGACAAGTCTTGCAACATGACTGTGATGCATCAAGACAAAAACAAAACCACCCCCAGTAGGGTATGTAAACAGAAAAAACGGAACATGTTCAAGGCTCAACAATGACCAAACATCCTTTTTTTCCTGACTGACTACAGCCTCTTTACCAATTTCATCGTTAACAATGGTTTCGTCTCCCCTCCTTATGGATAAAATTTATTAAGATGACCAATCACAGAATTAACCCTATGTCATTACAGCTTCCAATTTAGAGGAAAGCCCCCTTTCCTTAGACCCTCCCCCAAATCACCTAATAGAGGTTCAAATCTAAGACCTTCCTAACACTTTTCTAAAGTAATCTACTTAGAATTACTACAATGCCTGCTATAGTTTTGATTTCCAATAAATGTAATAAGCAAACCCATTTGCACTGCTGGGAGCTATGAGCCTGGTTCCTCGCCCATACCTGCAGGATGCTCTCAGAGAATCCTGGGCTATGGCTGCCCCCACAGGGGGTACTCTGGGCTTTCATCTGACACCCTCTCACTGAGTCACCTCACAGCTCTCCATGCTGCACACTCTTCCTCACTTCAAATGAGTAATGCATGCAACTTGTTCAACTACAGGTATAATCTAGGCGACCTTTGGCTGGAAGTATTGGCTAGTAAAACAGTGGGAATGTTGGAAATCTTAGAAAATTAGGGTACAAGGTGTGCTTTGTAAATACACATATACCATTTGCAATGGCTCTTCACAACATTAATTTGAACTTTTTGAATCTCTGAAAGGAAATTTCAACAGAAAGAAAATACATTTCTTGCTTACCTCACATTCCAACCATAGTAATGTACCAAGTATAAAACTTCTCCATCATCAATTTCAGTGCTTTTAATACTGGCTTCATAGATTTTCTGCGTTTTCCCCCGTCCGTATTTTACTTTTACTTTGGTTCCTGTTAGGCAGGGTTCCATGTCTTCCTCATCTTCCTCTCCTTCAGAGTCACATTTGCTTTCAGTTTCTTCCCTGCAGTAAATTATAACATTGATAATGCCACTAATAGCTTAATGGAGAACTAATATATGCTAAAAAAAAAAAAAAATCCAACATATGCAATAGTCATAACCTAAATATTACCTTAATAGCATGTCAGTGGAGGAGGAGAAGAAGGAGGAGAAGGAGAAGATTTTTAATGGACTACTTACTGGGGAATTTATTTATTATGTAGAGGTGCACTGTACCAAAAGTAAATCCAGACTTTTCAAAGGCCAATCAATAATATAATTAAAGGATGATGTGGAGTCAAATAAATCACTTTTGTTAAACAAAGTAAGAATAATATGCTCTGAAAGCCTTTGGAATTCACACTCAAATGTCACTTTATATGCAAAAATTATCTAAAAGTAGTTTGTAACTTCCTGCAATTAAATTTTTTGAAATCTACATTACTATTGCTTTCTACTCAATAGAATTGTTATTAGCAAGACTACTTTTTGGTGGATAAAATAATGAAAAAGAGCTATCTACCTTAGTAACCATATCTTTTAAACTAGTTTATATTTTAAAGGTTTCCCTATCCTAACAAAGAAACAATAGATACTTGAATATCAGGTCACTAGTTGGAACTGTAGGATAGCACCAGGAGAACAAAGCTTTGTGTATCTTTGTGTTTAGGGCACAAGTGCTATTAAAATGGTACAACCAGTATATTTTATTCATCTTCCATTAGCTTTTCTTTGTTTTGATAATCAGGTAAAAGGAGATTCACATTGGGAGGTCCAATAATATTTTCACAAATAATCATCCTGTGTTAATATTGCAAAGATTCCAAAGAGATCTGCATCAAAGGCCATTCTAGTGTCACAAGAGTATTATTAAGTGCTTAAGAGAAGGCATTGTGCTCTATAATAAACATAGAGCATTATTTTGAGGACCGATGGGCAGTTAACATGAAATAGCTTTGACAATTCATTTGCCTTGAGAATGTTTTTCCTCCAAGGGCACCTTCCAATTATAGTCTGAAAGGATAATTTCAAACACCATGAGAGAAACTACTGAAAACAAATTTCTACAGATATGTCTCCCATTTCCATGATTCTTGCTACAGAATGAGAATACAGATTATTTGTATATTCAAATTTTATTTTATAAAAAGACATACTGTTCTTCATGTAGTATGTCTGAAATTTTCTCTAAAATATTTGTCCCATTTATATTTATATATGTATTGTGTGTTTCATATATTATACTAGAGGCCTGGTACACAGATTTGTGCATTGATAGGAAATTAATTAGAAAGTGGTCCACGGGGCAGGACTGGGCAGCTGGACACACCCTGGAGCCAACCTCCCATGGTCCCTCCCTGGTCGGCAACACCTGGGGTGGCACTGGAGCTTAAAGGGTATCTGCAGAGTGAGTGGGGTCCCTCTGGCAGGTGAGGTCCCTCAGCCTGGCCTGTGGGGATCAACCAGCAGTCTGACATCCCCTGAGGGGTCCTGGAGTGCAAGAGGCACTCTGCAAAGTTGCTATCACTGGTCAGCTCCTATGTTGAGCATCTGCTCCTGGTGGTCATTGAGCATTATAGCTATCAGTCACTCAAGCTTTTATATATAGATATTATATTAAGTAATTATACATTATATATTATATTGCTTATTAACAAAACTTCAAACTATAATTAAACCCTACTTTTTAAGTTGTTCACCCTTGCTTAAATTTTTTGTCCAAATATTTGAAATACCATTATATACAATTATACTCAACTCCAATTACTTCCTTTCACTTTTCTTAATCCTAATTATATTTCACTACAGAACTTTATCACTAATCTAATTCACACACATTTGTGATAGCTCCCATACTTATTTGTACTGAGTCATAAAATTACCTCTTCGCTCAGCAGCAATCATTCCTATTTTTCTAAATATTTTGTCCACAGTTAACTTTCAGATGGATGGCAGCTACTAGTTGAGCACAGCAAGCTACTTTTCTCAAATTTTGCTCAACAATTCAAATTTCTAGAAAATTTAGCATCATATAATGTAATAAATGAAAAATAACTATGGAGGCGAGCTTATATTACAAGTGTGTTATATTGTTGTTACTGAATTTAAATTTATTTTTAGTAGTATATAAATATTAGTAAATCTATTTGACAACACAGAAATGGCCAACTAAACACCGTCGGATATTACTTTGATCTAGCTGAACTGCCTAATTGGTTATTTTTAAGTCAATTCAGTCCATACATGTATATAATACACGGGGGGAAAAATACAGTTTTCACTCAACAGCAAACAGGATGGACATTAAAAAGCTGAAATTTATTGGTGTGATGTGGGGCAAGAATGTATTTTCCAAACAAGAATAAGGGGTGCATGCCACTTAATCTAATACAATAACTTGAAAAAGAAAAATGTCTCAGATAAAGCTAACACACAGAAACATCTGCTAGTACTGTGCACCCATGTGTTTGTTAGCTTTCCCACGTTGTACCTTTTTTAAAATGGAATTTTTGCTGTCGCTGTTTCCTCTTGTCCACTTCCTCCATTTTTCTCCAGCTCCCTTCCCTGCTGTCAACTGCAGGACCTTTCTTTTGACTGGGTGGCGCAGCCTTCTTTGAGGCCACTGTTTAGGGCACAAGTGCTATTAAAATGGTGCGACCAGTATATTCTCCAATTCCGAAAGGCGATACACATCATCTTCACAATGTGTTTCACCTTCATTAGACAAGAGGAATGGAAGTCCCAATAAGAAAACATTCCCTCAAACCTGAATATCTAAGCAGGAACAGAGCACTGCCGTGCCCCAGACAGGTGCTTCTGGAGAACAAATATAAGATATTGTACCTCTCTTGGTTCTTCTCTTCCTCTTCATCTGAGTCTCTGTCAGAATCCTCCTGCTTTTTAATTTTCTTCTCCTTTTGCTTTGGTGTATTTTTTCTCCCCAGTAATAGTTCATTTTCTTTTTTCTCTGCAGTTTCATAGTCATCATTCACATCCTTACTTTCTGTATCATTATCTTTTAATTTGTCTTCTGTCTTCTCTTCTTCAATTTCCTTTTTAATGGAATTTGCATCTCGAGCAATTTTCCTTCGTCCCTAAATACAGAGTACAGAAGCTTTAAAATAGCTATTACTACAAAGGGGACAGGAATTGGATAACATAAAATGTGTTTGTTGGCTTTTAAACATTCATAGCAATGACTAATCTTCTCTCTAGCTTGAGAAATAACAGTGACAACGAAACTCCTATATACTTCTCTTCCTCTTGAAAATAAAATAATACCTCATGTAAATTGATTATGTCCAGGACTTCAATGATCATTAGCTACAGATTACTTAAAAAAGAAAAATGGCCGAAACCGGTTTGGCTCAGTGGATAGAGTGTTGGCCTGTGGACTGAAGGATCCTGGGTTCGATTCCGGTCAGGGGCATGTGCCTTGGTTGCAGGCACATCCCCAGTGGGGGGTATGCAGGAGGTAGCTGATCAGTGATTCTCTTTCAATGATGTTTCTAACTCTCTATCCTTCTCTCTTTCTCTCTGTATAAAAATGTTCTTTGTTCACTACATTATTTATCTCACTTTTAGTATTTCTTGACTATAATAAAAGTTTTTAAAGCAGTATCTAACTGTCAATGAGATAAGCTGATAATAATAAACCAACCCCTAACTTATATATGGACTTTTAAAAAGCTCTGTGGTCTCTAATTCTACTGTGTGTTCTTATTATCATTATAGCTATGTATGGCTACATTTTAAAAGAACTGACTTGCTTCAATGGCCAGAAGTGAGCTGATTTCTTTGAATGAATACCTGAAGAGTTCACTGGGCCTGCATTGTATTGTTCTGTCCCCAGTAGCTTTTACCCCACTTCTTGTTGCATACTCAACTGAACATGAAACTGGTGAGCTATTTAATTATTTCCTAAATTCTTCTTTACCTTTGCACACTGGCAGGATTCCCCTCTATTTGGAATAAAGTGAGGACAAAAAGGTACCAACAATTTAGGGACCACTAAAACACTTTACAATTAATATCTAAGTATAACAAATGTTTTCCCTAGGTTCTGACTATGTATTAAACTTCAAAGGTAGAAAGAAAAACCTTATTTTTCTTTTCACAAAGAACTAAAATTTACATTCCATGAGGTCAGGGACTTGAGCATGCTCACTTTCATATTCTCAGATCTAACAGTGTCTGGCACATAGCATGATGCCCTTTAAATATTTGTATGTATGAATGAAAGTTATTATCTATTAAAATTTAGGTCTATATACTTTTGTCTCTGAAATCCCAGTTTCACAAATCTGCTCTTTATGTTCAGCTACATTAGAAGGACATTTTTATAATCACATTTATTACAGTTCTTCTTATAATAGTAAAAAATTGGAGAAAGCCGAAACCGGTTTGGCTCAGTGGATAGAGCGTTGGCCTGTGGACTCAAGGGTCCCGGGTTCGATTCTGGTCAAGGGCATGTACCTTGGTTGCAGGCACATCCTCAGTGAGGGGTGTGCAGGAGGCGGCTGGTCGATGATTCTCTCTCATCAATGTTTCTAACTCTCTATCCCTCTCTGTAAAAAAATCAATAAAATATATTTTAAAAAACTGGAGAAAATTCTCTAAGAAGTAAATTTAGGGTACATCTACAATACAGGACTCTACAATACAACACAATACTGATGCTTTACATAATATGAAGGTGATGGTTGTACAACAATGTGAACGTAGTTAATGCCACTGAACTTAATACTGGTTATAAATTTTATGTTATGTGTATTTACCACAATTTTTTAACACAATTTTTTGCCACAATTTTCAAAAATTAAAAAAAAGAAGAGAGACAAACCAATTTGGATGTTTCCTAAAATTCACTAGAAAATTCCATTTACTAGATGACAGTCAGAATAGACAGTTTTAGAAAATAGTTTCTGGTTAAATAAAAGAGAAGGTGACTTCAACCTCCTCTTTCATCAAATATGAATTCACTGAAAAATAAGATGTATTACAGTAACTAAACTTTGATAGTGTGATAAATTTTCTTTCTCCTAAATTTTAATGAATACTATTATGTAGACATCATTCATCAATGACCAAACCAGTGGGTGACAATTCTTATGGGGGACTTACATAGTATGGAGAGGAAGAGTAGAGTTAGAAGATAAAACCAGTGTGCACATGACTAGAAAACAAGGCAGATCATAAAAAAAATGGCCACACACACTGTACAGTGTGCTATGGAGTAACATGGAGAAAAGATCCCACCTGGTGGGGAGCACAGGCGTTATAAAGAGGAGATTTCATTTATGCAACAACTATTAAATAAGTCCTCATTTTGTGTCAGGTAATATTCTACATGTCTGAGAACTGTCAATGAATAGAGTAAATGAATAGAGTAGACACTAGTCCCTGCTCTCCTGAGGTGTGATTCTAGTGCAGAGAGGGATAAAAGAAACAAGGTATACTAAACAGAATAAATGTTACATATAAAAAGAGCTACGTTAGAGGGAATGTGCAATGAGTATTTGACCTCAGATGAGAATGACTTAAACAAAAACAGAAAACAACAGGAGAAATGATTTCTCAGGTAGAAGAGATAATAAATGATATATTTAGAGAAAGGTAGCTAGATTAGCCTGGCTAACACATAACTAAATACTGGAAAATAAATTAGGCTCATTAGAGTACTTTTGTATGTATCTGAAAATGTCCATAATAAAAAATGTTAAATAATTTTTAAAATAAACCAAATAGTTTAAGTACTTACACGTGGAGATTTTAATTCTATTTCTTCTCTTTCACTTTCACTGTTTGAATCAATATTTTCCTCAGGTTCACTCTTTACTTCTACTAAAGGCATTTCTTGGTCTAGTTTCAGAGCCTCTTCCATTGGTTCTTCTAAGTCTTTTTTTTCCTCTTTTACTTTTGGTTCATGGTGGTGAATAGTTCTGAACTGAATATTTGCAGAACGGCAGTACTCTTCAAAACCATAGAGATACCTAAACAAACAGTATTTCCCTTTGATAAATCTTAGTCTTTACATTTAACTTGAACACTATATTATTAAACACACATTTTAAAAAAGTAAAACTCAAGCCTTTCTTTTTGTAAAGTACTTTTTTATATTACTAAATTATTGGTGTTTTAAGAAGAATCATAAACAGAAACATTGATCATAAAATAAAATTCCTAAAAGAATATAAGCTTGTGATAATTGAACATAGCCATTGTGGTTTTGATCTGAAAGTTATTCACACAAAAGATTCAGGTCCATTACATGTACCATCATTTTAGACAATAAATGCTGCCCACATTTCTGATTTTGGAAAGGAAATTAGGACAACACAAAAAATGGAGCACAGCAGACTTGGTGCACTGAAATAACTTTCAATCACAAGTATCTATTAACCTAAACTTTTTATACACTTTCTCCAACTTTAATGTGTGTGTTTTTTTTTTAAATACATTTTATTGATTTTTTACAGAGAAGAAGAGAGAGGGATAGAGAGTTAGAAACATCGATGAGAGAGAATCATCGATCAGCTGCCTCTTGCACATCCCCGGGGATGTGCCCGCAACAAGTCAAGTCAACGTGCCCTTGACTGGAATCGAACCTGGGACCCTTCAGTCCACAGGCGGACGCTCTATCCACTGAGCCAAACCGGTTTCGGCCAACTTTAATGTTTTATTTGTTAACCAAATAAATGTAAAATATTCACTGTGAGTATGTATTCTTTGATGAGTAAACGATGCTACTTACTTTCTATAGGCAGTTTTTACATTGTAGGAAGCAGCTGAATTCAAAATAGGAATTCCAAGGTCCATATAAATTTGCTTCCATACAGCACCACTATCAATCTGGAAAATTAAGTTTTTATTTGTTAACATTTGCAAAGGAGATCATCTTTACAGTAATATCCTATGTTAAGAAAATGTGGTTGTCATCTAAAGTACATATAACAGTGAAACATTAGGTAATTTAACTTTTCATCATTTCCTTACTTACTTTGTCACATCCACCCTGATGATAAACCAGTCTAAAGAGTTTGAAGAGATTGAGATCTTTATAGCCCAAAACAGGTGGTTTGTTGATTGGAGTACCTATTTTTTTTATAGAGGGTAGAAATAATGTTTAATCAAATGGAAAAAACTAAGGTAAAAAAAAAGCTATCAATTTCTAATTTCCCAAATTTCATTAATCAGTGGATATATTTAAAAACCTTAATTTTTTAAGTTAAGTAAGACAACACAAATAATAAAATCACCTCTCTAATTACCATCGAATTGGGTAAAACTAAATTAAACCTTAGGACTACGAAGTATAGCCAATAGTGTTGTTGGTTCAAAAAGCTTGGGCAAGAATACACACAATACAAAGGGTACATTTTAGGCCATGATTCCATTTTCTCTGTTTTAACACAAAGTTAAGACTGTTAGCAGTGATCATAAGGATGATTTCTGAAGGCCACAGTGAGTGCAGGACAATTTACCGAAGGGTTGCTCAGAACTAATGTAACGTCAAGAATTACCATGGTTTCTGAGGGTTCTATTTCTTTTAACTCTAAAACTTTTTTCTAACTTCTAAATAGAAATCCTATTCTATTAGATAGGAACTGATCTCCTATTATGTTTAATTTGTTGAGAGCAAGGATCAGGCTAGTTTACTTGCCACAAAGATAGTATTAGTTAATTAATGGGTATGTAGATTAACATTATGTCTGTTCACTTTTTATTACCGAAATATTATATGTTTTGGTTTTACAAGTCCCAAGGAAACTAAAATTGTTGTACCAAAACTATTTTCCTATGTATTTCTGCTCAAAATAGATTTGAACATTGTTTTTATTCCAAGTACTTAATTACTATCAGGTATTACTTTAAATCCAAATCCATATACCCATAACTCTAACAAAAACAACGTATAAATCTAGAATTTAAAAGTGTAGAAGGAATGACTACTTGTAATGAATGAGCATGAAAGTACCTCTGTCTTCCATAAACTTATAAAGCTGTTGGAGGAAGTTGTCCCTCTCTTCAGGATCAAGTTCTTCCTCAGGCTGTAAAGGTAAAATATACAAACATGTAGAACAATGAGTAGGATAAGATACATGATTTCTTTTTGTTGTTGTTTTGTGAACTCAATGTAAGGGGATAAAATTTTAATGAGGCTGGAAATACGGATTTCCTCAAAATCCTACAATGCCAGATTTTAAGTCATATTTTGATAGATCTGATTTGACACAACTGTCAAAATATCATTATTGACCCCCAAAATAAAAGAATTTTAAAAATATCAATCTCTACCCTTCATGCCATTTATCACTCTAACCCTACATAAGGACTAAGATTAGCCATGAGAAAAAGGCTCAAAAATGAATTGGGCTCAAGAGTGTTTTCAACTCACTCATTTGTTTGTTTTTTACTCTATTAAAATATCATGTGACCTGTACAAATATAGTGATAGATGAGCACACTAATTACAAATGTATTTATTATAAAAACAACCCACACAAAAACATCAAAATTTTGTTATTGTTGAATGAATATAACCCAAAGGTTGCAAAGTTACATTGCAAAGATTTTTTGTTTGGAAGCACCGTATTTGTAAAAACTTTAAACGCATTGCCCTGGACAGGTAGCTCAGTTGATTGGAACATCGTTCTGTGCAACAAAAGGTCACAGTTCCATCATCCATCGGGACGCTTACAGAAGGCAACAGATTGATGTTTCTCCCTTTCTCTCAAATCAATAAAAACATATCCTTGGGTGAAGATAAAAAAAAATTTAAGCCTTTAAGTGAGTTATATAAATTCTGTTTTGCCCCAGACTCTATCATCCCCTCTTATCACACTGGCCTGCTTTTCTGATTTGCCTAGCATCTGTATTGACTTTGCCACCCCTGAAAATAAGACAATGAAAATTTTCTTATGAAAGAAAACTAGATAAATAATTGCTCATTCATTGGGAGATGGTACAGGAACGAATGAAAACATTCTTGATAAAGCAACTATTTCTTTTTATTTTTTTTAATATATTTTATTGATTTTTTACAGAGTGGAAGGGAGAGGGGTAGGGAGAAACATCGATGAGAGAGAATCATTGACCAGCTGCCTCTTGCACACTCCCTACTGGGGATGTGCCTGCAACCAATGCACATGCCCTTGACCGGAATCGAACCTGGAACTCTTCAGTCCACAGACCGATGCTCTATCCACTGAGCCAAACCGGTTTTGACAAAGCAACTATTTCTACAAATACCTATTTAAGTGTGACTTTTTACTAATTAATAAATTAATCATTTCTTCTTATGCAGCTTAGGTTTTTGGCTCTAGTAAAACAATTGGTTATGAGTTTCAATAAAATATTCCCTTTTCAGATAGGCTACTTGTAAACTAGTATTTGGGAACATTCTTATTTAAAATTCATTCAGAATGATTTATAAATTGGAGTTCTTTCAGTTTTATCAAATATAAAGAAACTTAAATCAAAATTCCACTAAGCATCAAAATAGCAATTTACAAAGTTAATAAGAGTCATTAATAAATGCTCAAATCACCGAAACCGGTTTTGCTCAGTGGACAGAGCATCCGCCTGAGGACTGAAGTTCGGGTTCAATTTCATCAGTCAAGGGCATGTACCTTGGTTGCAGACACATCCCCAGTAGGGGGTGTGCAGGAGGCAGCTGATCTATGTCTCTCTCTCAGCAATTTTCTAACTCTCTATCCCTCTCCCTTCCTCTCTGTAAAAAAAATCAATAAAATATATTTTAAAAATAATAAAAAATAAATGCTCAAATCAACAATGGTAGCTCTTAATATAATACTGTATGTCAACTGTAACTGAAAAGTAAATTGTTTTGTTTTGCTAATCCTCACCTAAAGATTTTCTTTTTTCTTTTTAGAGAGAATGGAAGGGAGGGGAAGAAAACATTGATGTGTGACACACACATTGATTGGTTGACTCCTACATTTGCCCAGATGTGGCCAGGAATCAAATCTACAACCCAAGTACATGTCCTTGACCAGGAAGTGAAACTGCAACCCTTTGGTACTTGGGCTGACACTCTCATTGAGCAACACTGGACAGGGTGAAAAGTAAATTTTACAAAAGAAATATATATACAAAAAAAAAAAAAAGAGTCTTTTCCCCCATGTGAATTACAACATCTTGCTTTTGCAAGATTATCAATACAACTGCCTATCAGGGAAAATGTTTTGTCTAACACTATGCTGTACACCTGAAACTAATATAAAATCATATTGAATGTTAACTGTAACTGAGCAGGGGAAAACCTGCCAATGAGTTAACTGAAGGAAAAAAGAATTCTAGTAGCCAAGAATCATTTCAGATGTTAATTTTAAGGACTTTCAGTAGGGGAGGGGGGGGGGGGGACAAAAACACCTTATGCCAGATTGGCTCTATGCTTTGCAATCATAATATTCTCTCCTCAGGCTAACAACTCATTTCCAGTATTTGTGATCATACAGAATTCAAATAAAACCATCTTGTCTATATATATAAAACCCTAATATGCAAATAGACCTAATGGCAGAACTAAACGGATCACTATGACGTGCACTGATCACCAAGGGGTACAGGCAGAGCATGGCAGGCATCGGCAGCAAATAGAAGAGTGTGGGATATGAAGGATGTCGGCTGTGGCGGGATGGTGAGCAGTTGAGCCAGACAAAGGTGAGGTTAGGGTTACTAAAAATTCTTTGCTCCCATACGCCTCGGTCTCGCCCAGTGCTCAGTGCTTGTATCCGCTGGCACTACTGGCGCCGGCCCTGATAACCCCTCAGAGCTTCTTCAACTCCCCCTGCTCCTAAGGGGCGGTAGGGCTGCAGCCATTGCTTGTACCTGCTGCTGGCGCCAGCCCAAATCGCTCTGTGCCATCAGCATGTGTGAGCGGAAGCAGCAGGAGTGGGGCTGTTAGAGACATGGGACTAGGGGGAGAAGGGCCCTGGTGGGAGGGGCTAGGCAGGTGTGTGGAAGATGGGTCAAGACCTACCATGCCCACCACAGCCTCTCAACCCACAGTTCCTTTTAAGGTGCACAAATTTGTGCATTAGTCCAATATATGTAAAAACCATTTTTTAAGAAGGCACTGATTTGAAATCAAAGTTTCTTCCAAAACAAGTAAACAAAACAAAGCCATCAACTTCAGGTTAGGTATTTATTAAGGCTGTTATCAACCATTTGATAAATTCTTAGCTACTGAGAATACTAGAAGTCGAGTGCACGAAATTCATGCATGGGAGAGGGCTCAGCCCATCCTGTACTCTCTCACAATCCAGGATCCCTTGATTGTCAGCCGATTGGACCTCAGCCAATCCTGTGGGATCGGGCCTAAAGCGGCAGTCAGACATCCCTCTCACAATGTGGGATTGCTGGCTCCTAACTGCTCACCTGCCTGCCTGATCACCCCTAACCATTCTGCCTGCCTGATTGCCCCTAAAGCTCACCTGCCTGCCTAATTGCTCCTAACCACTCTGCCAGCCTGCCTGATTGCCCCTAACCACCTTTACCTCAGACCCACTGCCACAGCTTCATCTGGAAGATCATTCAGTTGTCCAATCTAATTAGCATATTACCCTCTCATTATTATAGATAGAATTTTCTTTTTAGTCCTAGCTGGTTTGGATTAGTAGATAGAGTATTGGCCTGTGGACTGAAGGGTTTCAGGTTTGAACTCATCTAGGGCATGTACCTCGACTGCAGGCTTGATCCCTGGCCCTGATCAGGGCATGAGCAGGAGACAATCGATGTGTTTCCCTCACATCAATGTTTCTCTTTCTGTGTCTCTCTCTCCCACTCCTGTCCACTATCTCTAACAATCAATGGGAAAATATTCTTGGGTAAGGATTAACAAAACAAAAATAAGAATCTTTATATTTTAAAACTAGAGGCCCAGTGTACTGATATGTAGACAGGGGGCGGGGGGAGATCGTCCCTCAGCCTGGCCTGCACCCTCTTGCAATCTAGAACCCTTGGGGGATGTCTGACTGTGGGTTTAGGTCCTAATCAATCTGCCTGCCTGCCTGGCCTGCAGGGATTGGGCTTAAACTGGCAATCTGACATCCCCAGAGGGATGTAGCACTGTGTCAAGTGGCAGGTGGTCAGAGAGGAGCCCGAGCAAGGGCAGGTGCCATGCCTTTTGCGCTCATCCCGACCTGTTGTGCTTGCTGCCAGTGCCTCAGAGTTGAGAGAGGCTCCTGACATGCTTGCTATGAGCCCTGCTTTTGACTGAGTGGCACCCCACCTGTGGGAGCGCACTGACCACCAGGAGGCAACTCCTGCATTGAGTGTCTGATCCCTGGTGGTCAGTGCATGTCATAGAAACTGACAGTTCTGGTCATTCAGTCATAACAGTCACTTAGGCATGCACACACACACACACACACACACACACACACACACACACACACAGCAGGCCCTTGTGTTACGTAATAGATTAGTTCCTATATTGCGATGTAACACTATTTTCACCATAAGTCAGAACCCACCTACATAAGCACCTATCATCACTCATATGGAGCACATACGCAGCAATAATGAAGTGAAACTGTAAAAACTTAAAAGGTAGTAATTCCTGACCTTTACTTGTTGTAAGTAAGTAATAAAAAACATAAAGCACATATGTACATGCGTCAAAATGACGGATCCTTTAAAAAAAAAAAAAGGAAGCTGGTGACTAACCACGAAATGACATAACCTGAGGGCTGCCTGTATAGAAGATAGGTCTGTATTGATCTGAGAGAAAGAGAAGGGACGAGGAAGAGAGAAACATTGATGAGAGAGAAAAATCAATATCGATCTGCTACCTCCTGCATGTCCCCCTGCTTGGGATGAAGCCTGCAATCCAGGCATGTGCCCTAACCTGGAATTGAACAGTGACTTCCTAGTACATAGGTTGACACTCAACTACTGAGCCACAATGGGCAAGAATATGGTTTTATAGGTAAAAATTAGTGAATTAAACGCATACGATTTAAAAGTCAGTGGATGTCAATGTCCAAAAGTGTATTAAGTTCCATAAGAAACCATGGCCATAACTTTTAAGTTTAGTTGCAATTATCAGGTGAAAAAACAAAATGTAAATGAATAATTTTACTTATAAACAAATGCCTGTTTGAAATGAAATTTACTTTCCACACACACAAAGATGAGGCTATAAAGCAAGTTTTAAAGTTACCTAATTGCTTTTGCAAAAATTAAAATTGCTTATTCTCTTATAATAAGCAATTTTTCCCGATCTGTTTCTGTAATTAGCTGTGTGTTAGTCACTTTGAAGTAGACTACATATGCTAGGAAGCATCTTGAACTAGAAGAATCTGCCTTCATGGCTTTTGCTGGGGGGCTCGTATTTGCTATAGCATCCTCCTCCTCCTCAATAAGAGTTTTAGAGTGGGAGAGGGGTGTAATGATGGGAGGTCGAGAGTCCACCAGACTACTGATGGGCCTTCTTCTCTTCATTTAGTCAAACATGTGAAGAGTAATTATGCTCCCAGTAAAATGGCAGGGAAGGGACTGAAGGATATAGAAGAGACATGGCCATGATCATCATTCCAAGAAATTTACAATTTTAGTTGGCATCAGTATATACTACTTAATATTACAGATAGTTGTGCTATCTATTTACTTACAACATTAGATTATGAATTTTCTAGATTATGAAGAGTTTCTGTATCTTCAAATTCAGTTGAAGCATCTGTTGATGGTTACCATGAGTCAAGAATTATGCAAAAGTACTGTGATTAGATAAGAAAACAGGCTATTTTAAAAAAAATATATATATATATATATATTATTGATTTTTTTATAGAGAGGAAAGGAGAGGAATAGAGAGTTAGAAACATCCATTAGAGAGAAAGATCCATCAGCTGCCTTCTGCACACCTCTTACTGAGGATGTGCCGAAACCAAGAAACATGCCCTTGACTGGAATCGAACCTGGGACCTTTCAGTCCACAGGTCAACGCTCTATCCACTAAACCAAATTGGTTAGGGCAAAAACAGGCTATCTTCTACTTTGCCCTTGAGTCTGGCCAGGAGTGTCAAAATGTAGAACAAATCAATTCAATACAATGTGATATGTATTGTAAAATATATAAAGAAATACACATATAATACCTTAATAAAAAAATAAAAAAAGAAATACAGGAGGGAATGAATGATTCTGCTGGGGATGGACTGATGGTGGTAACATTAGAAAAAGCCTCCGAATGTGATGAGCAGACAGCCCACTAGCTAGAAGCAAACAGCATAAAGCCAAGCCTGGCAAAGGCAGAGACTGTGTTTAGGAAAAGACTTTGTGATGATATATGCTAGAGAATCAGAACTGAATACTCTGGGTAGCTGTGAGGTCTGAGAGAGCTAAACAGGAATTAGGTCAGATTTGTGTTTTTAAAAGTTCTCTGCCAAGAATGAGTTTGATGACTGGAAGGGAAAGGCAAGCTAATACATCAGTCCACAAGGAGGAGGATCAATGCTGAACTAGACTAGCCACCTGATGATGGAAAGGTGACTCTTCCCCTAAAGGAAAGAGAGAGGAATTAATACTGACATATCTTTAATTTAAGTCTAGGTTAAGTTACTCATAGTTGTAGTTCTCAAAGTTCCAACACACTGGAAATGATCAGTGAGTTCTATGATGCTACAAACATGCCTATTGCCTATTTTACTTACAATTTATCACCAGTGTCTGACATTTAGTTTACACACTTTATTGTTATATGAATGAAAATGACATCTGTGATAATGAACTGAGGAAGAGATTTCCTTCAATTGTTCCACATTCACTGAGTTTCAGGGCTAACATCCTACCTAATAAAAGATAATATGCAAATTAACCAACACTCTGCTATAAGCCACATCCACCAATCAGAGCAAGTATGCAAATTAACCCCAAACAAGATGGCTGCAGCCACAGAGAGCAGTTGAAGCCAAGCTTTCCACACACCCTGGCCAGTGTAGACCTCCACGCAAAGATACAAAGTTTCAATTATAGAAGATAAATCCCAAGAAAAATGGTGGCAGCCACCTAGCTAAAGAGAGCAGGCTAGGATTGCCCCCCAGCAACAGAGGAAGCCAAGTTTTCCACTTGCCCTGGCTGACCTAGGCTTAAACTCAAGGCTACAAAGTTTCAATTATAGAAGGTAAACAAATTCAAACAGAAATGGCGCAGCCATGGAGCAAGCAGGGGGCTTGGCTTTGCTCTAGGCTACAAAGTAGAAGGTAAATAAATTCCAGATACCAGGGCCTCCAGCTTGGGTTGCGGGGGGGGGGGGGGGGGGGGGGGGGCAGGCGCATGGCTGACCTGCAAACCATCACAGGTCCCTCGCCCAGGCTACCACATGCCCAAGGGAACCTCTACCCTGATCTGGGGCACCCTTTAGGGCAAATCAGCTGGCTGTCACCCCTGCACCAGACCTCTATCTTATCTAATAAGAGAGTAATATGCAGATTGACCATCACTCCAACACACAATATGTCTGCCCCCCTGTGGTCAAAGATCCTGCCCCTATGTGGGCACAAGATGGCCAGCAAGGGAGGGCAGTTGGGAGGGACCAGGCTTGCAAGGGAAGGCAGTTGAGAGGGACCAGGTCTGCAAAAGAGGGCAGCTGGAGGTGATCAACCCTACAGGGGAGGGCAGTTAGGGGTGACCAGGCCAGTAGAGGAGGGAAGTTGGGGACAAACAGGCTGGCAGGGGAGCAGTTAGACATCAATAAGGCTGGCATGGGAGCAGACTGGCAGGCAGAAGCGGATAGGGGAAATCAGGAAGGCAGGCAGGCAAGCAATTAAGAGCCAGCAGTACTGGATTGTGAGAGGGATGTCCAATTGCCCATTTAGACTTGACTCCGGTGGGATATGGTCTAAATAGGCAGTTGAACATCCCTCTTGGGGTCCCAGATTGGAGAGGGTGCAGGCTGGACTGAGGGACACCCTCCCACCCTGTGCACGAATTTCATGCACCAGGCCTCTAGTTAATAATAATATAAATGTAACAGGATTCAGAGAATAGAGAGAAAAACAAGAATGGCCAAGGATGTTAAGTCACAGGTGGTGGTTTCATAAATCACTTGCTAGCATTTACTTCATTCTTTTCCCAAATACATTAATGACAAAAATGAATGATTATTCACTCACAAAAGGCACAAATTCTAGTGAAGTAGGAACTTTCAGCATTTTCTTAAAATGGAAGATGAACACATTTTGTTATTTATTTTCTTAATAAGGTAATACCTTGATTTTGCTGAGATATTAATTTACAAAGCAACTCTACTCTTCAGAACACAAATTAGGAAGGTGAACAGAAAGTGTCCCAACTGTCAAAATACTTTAGTAAAAGATGATACACTTTACACAAAGCCCCTCAGACCAATATAACTTACACACAGTTCTACTGAAGGGGGTCAGCGTAGTTTCTTAGCACATAACAAATTAGGAAAGGATATAACTGAACTTGATCTTTGTAGTTTCCCTGTGCTATGTATTGTATGTGAAGTACACATCTTTTGTTGATGGGTATCTCTCCTCTCATGAACCCCTTATGTATCCTTAATAAGTTATTAAGTTATTAAATGATTATACAACACTCTACTCCCCCTCTTTTTTTTGTATTCTAGTATACATGCTTATTTTTCAATATCAAAATACTGTTTCTGTGAATTAATGTTATTTTGGACAACAATAGCTTTGTTTACCTTTCCTGCTGCTGTCTATAGCACCTCCTCTGCTCCTCTCTATTACTCCCCTTCTCATCCCACCCCTGGAACTCCATCACACATTCTCTCACCTCTTCAGTTCTTTTTTTTTTTTTAATATATATATCTTATTGATTTTTCACAGAGAGGAAGGGAGAGGGATATACAACTTACTAGAATTAATGCACATAACATTTATAAGTCATACTCAACCACTGTAATTTAGCCAGAGCTCTCTTTGTTCCATTGGATCCTTTAAATCATAGTTTATTATCTGAGTTTTTAAACTTTCATTTTACTTTCCTATTATATTTGATATGAATAAAGCAAATGGGAAGCACAACGGTGATATTCAACGTAATATACTAGACATCAAGCAGCTTCTGAGCAACACATAAGAGGTAGTGAGGGAAGCTATAAGAAGTTCCCTATTGCTGGAAAATGGTGGAGGAGAGAATAAAAAGGTGGGTATGCATGAAGGGCCAGACTTATAAAAGATCTAAACTTAATATAAAAGATCTAAACTTCAGCCTTTAGCTGCTGAAAGCCATTAAAGGGTTTCCTGCATGAACCATTTTTGTTTTAGGAAGATGTCTATGGATAATGGATTGGAACTGAGGGGTATAGGAGGGGAAAAGACTAGTCTAAAATACTGAAATAAGTGGGAGCAAGATACGAAAGAGGGGCATTATTCAAGAACTTTTATTTGCAAGTGACAGAAAACTATCCCAACTAGCTTAAGCCTAAAAGAATTTATAAACTCACAATAAGGACATGAGATTGCTTACAGAGTGCATTATCTAATAAAAGAAATAAATTATGGCTCTGGCCAGGTGGTTGGAGCATCATCCCATACACCAAAAGTTGGAGGTTCAATTCCCAGGTGGGTCGTGTATGGAAGGAAGCTGATGGATGTTTTTCTCTCACATCGATGTTTGTTTCTCTCTCTCTCTCTCTTTTCTTCCCCACCTCTCTCTAAAAATCAATAAACATATCCTCAGGTGAGGATAAAAAACAAAAGGAAACCTATTATGAGATACCTATCCCATGTTTCCTTCCAAGTGAACTTTCTAGAACCTTACAACAAATCTTTCAACACTTTGTTTCAAACAGAAGTATGTTAGGGTAATTGCGCAGCCCACATCTCATTAATTTATTCACAAACTATTAAATGAAGGTTTACTCTGGGCCAACCTCTGTGTTCCTAGATGGTGGATGTTTATATTGGTGGGAAAAGGGGACAAAACAAAACCTTAACAACCACTGCTTTCATAGACCTTAAATCTAGCGGAAGAGAGAAAATATTCTTAAAACTCTGTGAAAACCTGTCATCTCTCTAAGTTTTCTCAGTCATAAAAAATCCTGTTGTGAGAATTAAATAAACAATCTTACTTTAAAAATCACTAAGTCTCCAATAAGCTGAGAACATTAAAATACTTTCCAATTTCCATGAATAAAAAATTCAAGCACTTATGATTTTACAATAGTGGAATATAATTCTAGACATTACATTAACATTGATAATGCAAAGATCAGAGTAAGGGTACCAATACTTATAAATAAAAATGAACATTTCTTTTTAAATATATTTTGTACTGATTTTTTTACAGAGAGGAAGAGAGCATTAGAAACATCGATGAGAGAGAAATATTGATCAGCTGCCTCTTGCACACCTCCTACTGGGGATGTGCCCACAACCAAGGTACATCTTGACTGGAATCGATCCTGGGACCTTCCAATCCACAGGCCGATGCTCTATCCACTGAGCCAAACCAGTTTCGGCCAAAAATGAACATTTCTTATAAAAATTTATTTAATTCTAATTTTCTTTACTAAATATGAAACCAGAAAAGCTTTTGGAAGGGGCTCAACACATAAGTCTACCTATAACAAACCAAAAGGATAAAGAAGCTAAGACTGACCAAATTCTCCCCTTATATTTTATATAAGACTTATAAATTCCCCCTTAGTCTTCTAAGCAATCACCTATTTACTTTATGTTTAGAAAACTCTCCTATATTCATCCGAAGTGAATATAAGTCAGGAGTAAATGAATAACTGACATCATTATTTTATGTTTACATGGACTTCCAGGCAATTTCAAAGCTCAAAAGGAAATCCAGTAATATATTTTTTAATATAAAACTATCTTAACAAAAGACATTTAAGTAATACCCTCAAAAATATTCTCCACTTACCAGTGAGTTAAAATATAAAGCCATCAAGATCGATATCATCCACTTCCTGTCAAACTCCCAAGTCTTTTTCCATCCAAGATAGTATAAAATATATTTCTTGTACTAGAACCCTAAACTGCCAATGCTTAGGAATTCAAATAATTTTAAGTAAAAGGATGCTTCTCCATGGTAGAGTCATGGAATCTGAAGTCTCCTTATCAAGGCTATATTAGGACACTCAAAGCATGAAATATAAAAGCAATGCCCACTGCCTATGAACATTTCAGAAGTATCTAACACTTGTATGATTCTACTGCATAAAATTTACAAACACCAAATGAGAGGCTGAAGTATTATTGTAGTGGTTTACAGAATGTCATAGAAGGTCTTTTTGATCATTGGAAAGCAACATTAAATCTTCATAAAAAGCATACCATAATTGCATTTTGGGAAAAATATGATCTGTAATGTAACACAACAGCCTAGCCTCACTCATATAGTAAAGGCCTGTAATGACTAAGCCAGGTAGGCCCTGGCTTATCAGATTTTAATTCATTTTATAGCATACTCATTTCCCCCCCTTTGCTACATATAGATTCACCTGCTTTTCAGTTTATCAATATACCAATTTTTTAAATTACTGTTCCAGACAAGTTAGAATGATTCAGCAACTAAATCTTAAATCCAAGAGCAAAATTCAGCAGATTTTTTTCCTAAAGCAATCAAAATTTCACTCAAGAAAATCTGCCTATATAGCCAGAGAAAAAGAGGAATTACTTTATATCAATGAATTCAATAAAGTATGTTATGAAAATAACCATTTGAAAAATAATTTTAAATGATAATCATATAAATCAGTGCCTACATTTTGCTTTTATTTTTTAGTACATGAAAAGCATTTTGGTTCACTTAATTTTAGCAGGTTCATAACTTAAATAATACATTAAAAGAAGATGCTAGCCTTACAAAAGTCCTTACCTTTTTAATTTCTTTACTTATTACCTGCAAACAATAGGTAACAGAGCTTGCCTCTGCTCTTCATTCTTTTTTACTAATATTTACTCATGGCTTAAATAAAACATGATTTTTATGAAATTAATAGCTGTAATAAGAGCACTATTTACTATTTTAAAGCTATCCTCTCCAATCTTACTACAGAGCTCTTTTTTCCCTCTTTGTTTAAAATTTCAAGGTATTTTGGGGGTGGGGAATAGGGAACATGCATTCTGAAAGGAACACCAATTAAAAGTACTAGCAAAAATAGACTAATCTTTTTTCAATAATTGGCATTACAAGATACTAACCTAATAATTTAGAAAAAATATCAAAACCTGACTGCAACAGTTCACACCCTGAAAATGTGGCCTATTTACCTTGAAAACATATAATCTATAAATACAGATAAAATACAAAAATCACATTTAATATTTAGACTTTAAATTCTTAATTCTGCCAAACTATCTCTTCATTTTCATTTCAAAATCTATTTTATGTTTCAGAAAAATTAGCCTCCGTCCTCTGATATTCTAAAAATAGACTCCTACTGTCTCTTTTACAAAAAACAATTACACTCGGTTACGAGTCCTACCATATCAGCCACACCACCAATACCTAAAATTCCGATTTAACCTCATTTCTGGCAATAAAAATGGTAACTATATATTAAAAAAAAAATCTTACCTATATGCTGCATTTTCTTTCAAATGCAATATGGTTAGATTCCCCTTCTACTTAATCAGTACAGTGTCTGAACATTTTTCAGTCTGACTTGCAAATATTTGCTTTCCCTCTTAGGGCATAGCATCCGCAGGGTTATACAGCACTACTTACATTCTCTTCCACATAAAAATCAGACATTACATGAAAGGAAAAGAAAGACAGCCCATTTCAAAGCATCTGGCAAACCTCCATTGGCAACCTGCCAAGCCTCTGCTAAACCTTCCTGTCTTTCCGAGCATGCTCACTTAAAACCAACAGCATGTTACTATGGCAACTCTGTAGGCAGCCTCTAAGTATGAACCGCCATTCTGATTTCAGAGTGCAAAAAACCAAATACTGCAGGGGAAGTAAAAGGAGAGAAATGTTGTATGCCTTTCCTCACATACAAGTGTACTAATTTTATTTCACAAATTCATATTTGTAAATATAAAACAGAAATAAGCATTCCACATTTTTCAAACAAATATTTTTTATGCTCAAAGAAGGTCTTCCTTTTCAGTAAACTCATTCTCTTTGTCTATCCCCAAACTCCTTTACCTCATAATAACCAAAAATACATTGGACATTTGATAAAACACTATTGAATAAATAGACAACAATAGTCATGTAAATAATTATGTGGAACTCCATGAATGATTTCCTACAATTACATATTCTAAATGACATATTAAATTACAAAAAAGGCCATCAGCACTTCAAAAATATAATTTTAATCTTTTCTATGACTGATCAAACTGCCAAAAGAAATTTTCTTTCAATTTGAATAGAATTTTTTTATACCCATTATCCTAGAGATACTGTTAAATTTCTGAAAGAAGTCATGTTTTCGAAGTTAAGACAGACCAGACCTAGGTTCAAATCCTGTTCTCCACATTTAACCTGGGTCACCTTGAAAAGTTATTTAACTTTATGATCATCACTTTTCTCTGCTTTAAAGTAGGATAACACCTACTTTACCAGTTACTCCACATAGAAACATTTAAATGAGTTAACACATTTAACTCCTACACACATTTCTTTACTTCTTTGTTGTTTGGGAAAGGTAGTAAAGTAAAAATAAAATTTGCCCTGAAGAGTTCTTCTTTGTAACCTCTTACTGGGTAAAAATTAGTCCTGATTTGCCCACTAAGGTAGAAGCCAAAAAACAAACAAACCAACCCTCTCTCCTAAATCAAGATGAACCAGAGGAAGATAGAAACAGGTAATAGAGACTCTAAACCAGGGGTGGTGAATGTCGGCCCGCAGGCCATATTAAGGCTGTTGAAATCACTGTCTGGCCCTGCCAAGGCATTAGGGGTGAGTTAATTAAATGTCTGACCAAATAAGCAGGCTAATTTTTAAGTTGATAATCTTGTATGGCCTGCAAATGATATTGTAACTACCCAAATGGCCTTTTACAAAAGAAAGGTTCTCCAACCCTACTCTAAACAGAGAGGAAAAATACAGAAGTATAACTTCTACTTTAGAACAGTGGCTCTCAACCTTCCTAATGCTGCGACCCTTTAATACAGTTCCTCATGTTGTGGTGATCCCCAAACCAGAAAATTATTTTCGTTGTTAGTTCATAACTGTAATTTTGCTACTGTTATGAATCATAATATAAATGTCTATGTTTTCCGATGGTTTTAGGCGACCCTGCTAGCGACCCACAGGTTGAGAACCGCTGCTGTAGAGCCTAAGACCACTGGGTCGCGGCATTAGGAAGGTTGAGAACCACTGCTTTAGAGTATCCTATATAATAAAAGCCCAATATGTAAATCTATGCACAATGACCACCAGGAGGCAGACACTCAACCCTGGAGCTCCCATAGGGGGAGAGCCACTCAGCCAGAAGCCTGGCTCATGGCTGTCCAGCAGAGCAGTGGTGGCAGAGCCTTTCCTGCCTCCACTGCAGGCGGTGGTAAGGAGTAAAGGGTCCCAGGGTGTGAGAACCCCAGGCTGTGAGAGGGCACAGGCCGGGCTAAAGGACCCCCCCCCCCCCCCCCCCAGTGAACAAATCTCATGCACCAGGCCTTTATATTAAAATGTTTTTATGTGTTACAAATACAAATTTCACCTACCACCTCTTCTTCTTCCTTTTTGGCCACCTTTTCCTTCTCTTCCTCATTTTCTTCACGGGGGCCATCTTCATCATCACTGCTGGATGACTCAAGAATTTCACTTATATCCATTTTCCAATTATCAGGAACAACTCTCGTTTTTAAGAAGATGCTTGCTTTCTGTAGCCCTAAGATTTAAAACACAATTCAGCAATTGTTATAGAATCAGCATAACATGACTGAAAGGTATAACATTCAAGTCAAAAGATCTGGGTTCAAATTCAACTTATAAAACAACACCATACAGCCGTAACTGGTTTGGCTCAGTGGATAGAAGAATTGGCCTGCAGACTGAAGGGTTCCGGGTTCGATTCTAGTCAAGGGCACATGCCTGGGTAGCAGGCTCAATCCCCAATAGGGGTGTGCAGCCAATCAATGATTCTCTCATCAATGATATTTCTATATCTCTCTCTCCCTCTCTGAAAACAATACACACACATACACACACAAAATAATACAATACACTCGAACACCTTTTATAAGTTACAATGTCATATTAATGTTTATTACTCTAGAAAGTACTGTTAGAAATCTTAATGGAGCCAAGACCACTTTGGCTCAATTGATAGAGCATCGGCCTGAGGATTGAAAGTTCCCGGGTTCGATTCTGATCAAGGGCATGTACCTTGGTTGCGGGCACATCCCCAGTAGGGGGTGTGCAAGAGGTAGCTGATCGATGTTTCTCTCTCATCGATGTTTCTAACTCTCTATCCCTCTCTCTTCCTCTCTGTAAAAAAAATCAATAAAAAAATATTTTTAAAAAATCTTAATGGTAAAACATGAAAAGTAATCCTCATCTAAAAATTATAAGTCAAATGTTCTTTCTAGACCAGGGCTGGGCAAACTACGGCCTGCGGGCCGGATCCAGTGAGTAAAACTACTGAATTAAAAAAAAAAAAAAAGACCATACCCTTTTATGTAATGATGTTTACTTTGAATTTATATTAATTCACACAAACACTCCATCCATGCTTTTGTTCCGGCTGCAAGAACCCATTTTGGCCCTACAGTCAAAAAGTTTGCCCACCCCTATTCTAGACATTCAAAAAATAGCCATCAAATAAGGGTGGATATCAACACTAAACAGTTAAAATGGCACCAGAGAATAGTCTGTCTTGCTTTAGTCAGCTTCGCCATTTACAGCCACATCATGAAATAATGCACTGATTCATCTTTATCTTACCTGGTTTAGCAGAGAGCTCAGATTCAGGCAGATTGAGAATGTCCACTTCCTTGATATCCTTTCTTGCTATAGAATAACTAATTATAGAAAAGAAGAAAAGGGAAGGAGTCATTATTTTAAAAAAATCATCATTTAAATAGTCCTTATTAATATATAAGAAAAATATAAACCTTAAAATCATAATTACTTTGCACATAAAATGTTTTAAAAAGATCCTATATATCTTAATCCTTAATAAAGAGTAAGAGGTAATATATGCAAAGCTGGTGTCTTAATTCTGATGAGTTACATACTCAAAGTATATTAATGAAAGCCTCACATTTGTAATATTTCAAGCTATGCAACTCTCCTACACACAGCATAAAGTACTTTCTATCAGCATGATGTTTTCCTTATGAAGACAAAAATGTCTATTTTGATTTTCATTATTTCTTAAACTTACTATTTGGTTTAGTAAACAGAAATGTAATAGAAGGTAGTATTAAAATATGTTTATCATTGTGAGATATATTATGGCACAAAATTTTTCAGAGGATTATAACTCACATTTTTAAAATTTTACATCTTTTTATGGATACAAAGCAGAGCTGAAGTTAAGAAAAGTTCCTAAAAATCTGAGTTTTAATCAGAAAAAAAGTCAAGATAATTATTCTGGAAAATAAATTTTATTTAAAGACTATTTCATAGTTCATAACATGTAATAGTACATAGAAATTATGGAATTTTTACAATTTTTACAATCAATATCATGCTTTACTTAAAAAACTAATTACTATTATTCTCATATATTGTTGTTCAGGTTTTATAGTTTTCAAGTAAAAAATAACCTACATTACAAAGTCAAAACGTAAGTAAAAATTCAGTTCATGAAGTGATTAAACTTTTAAAAACTTTTCTATCACTGTGATTCCATTTTTTTCCTCCCAATGTATGAAGTGAAAATTACTCACAATTTGGAATCGATAAATGATCGAACCAAACACTGGTCTTTTCTCACTGTGATGTCATCATTACAACTGGGAGATATTACCTAAAATAAAAAATAAGAACACATTGATTCCTATTATCCTTGCTCAAAAACAGAATATATTCTCAAGTGGATTATCTATAATAACAAAAGCATAATATGCTAATTAGACTGGATGTCCTTCCGGACATCCTTCTGGACGACCTTCCAGACAAAGCTGGGGCTGCAAGGGAAGCCCGAGTCCTAGACGTCTGCCGGTGGCCAGAGGGATTCTTGGGTCTCAGGTGCCTGCTGCTGGCAGTCGAAGGGAAGCCCTGGTCCTGGGTGCTAAAGGGAAGCCAATGCTGGCATTGGACCTCTAGCATTTTATAAGAAAGAGCTTCATTATCAATACCTTCCATTATTAATTTCTTATAAAAGAAGATAACCTTATAATTTTTATTTAATATATTAGTTTTCTAGATGTTTTATTTTATATATATATATATATATATATATACATATATATATATATATGCCTAAAAGACCAGTAGCTATGACGCACACTGACCACCAGAGGGCAGACAATCAACACAGGAACTGCTAAGCAACAGCAACTTTGCAGAGTGCCCTCTAGCACTCCTGGATCCCTTGAGGGATGCCAGACTGCTGGTTTTGGCCCAATCCCTGCATGCCAGGCGAAGGGACCCCACCTGCCAGAGGGACTCCGCTCACTCCACAGATACCCTTCGAGGCCCTTGCTGCCCCAGGTGCTGCCAGCAATGGAGGGACTGCAGGAGGTTGGCTCTAGGATGTGTCTGGACCATCTTGCCCAGTCCTGCCCCCGCTGGCCACCTTCTAATTAATTTACTTTCAATATAACCACATCTCTAGTTAATTATAAAATTATTAACTAATGAAATATAAATTACAATGTGACCACCAAAATATTTAAAAGTATTAGGACTTACTCTAAGCTAAATAATAACTCAGTTATTGAATTAATAAATTATGTATGATATATGATAAAAACTTGGCAAATTAATTTTTAAAAATATACTTGAATCAGGATCTATTTTGAAATAAGCACCTATCTAAATTCCCTTTCTTATCAGGGCATATACAACTTTTTTTTAAAATACATTTTATTGATTTTCCACAGAGAGGAAGGGAGAGGGATAGAGAGCTAGAAACATTGATGAGAGAGAAACATTGACCAGCTGCCTCCTGCACACCCCCACTGGGGATGTGCCCACAACCAAGGTACATGCCCTTGACCGGAATCGAACCTGGGACTCTTCAGTCCACAGACCGATGCTCTATCCACTGAGCCAAACAGGTTTCAGCGACATGTACAACTTTTAGTAATTAACTCAAATCTGAGAAAATCTGAGTAAAGAACTTTTTAATTTCTTAAAAGATAATATGTCAATAACTAGTCTCTGTGTACTTAATAGAATTTCACATTTTTTAAAATATTAAACTCTACCAATAAATTTCTGACATGTACCTGCTCATTATTACCCCTAACTAGCCCCTCTCCTATAATCTAGCACTATCCACAAGACTTGTTCAATGATGAAAATCTTCTATATCTGTGGGGGGGGAGGGGATTGGGAGGACAAAGGGGGTATAAGGACACATATATGTAATACCTTAATCAATAAAGAAAGAAAATAAATTTAGAAAAAATCTGACCAATAAAGTAGCAATGAACCACATGGGGCTGATCACTTAAAATGTGACTAGTGCAACTTAGAGATTAAATTTTTAATTCTATTTCATTTTAACTGTTACATTTAAACTTTAATAGCCACATGGCTATTGTATTAAACAGCATATATCCAGATAATTAAAAATTCTTGGCAGTCAAATAAGCTGTCTTAATATCAGAAGAAAGTAAATGTTTGTTAGGTGCTGGTAATTATTATATTAATAAAATATCTGTGCCCTGGCCGGTGTGGCTCAGTTGGCTGAGCAGCATCCCATGCACCAAAAAGTTGCTGGTTTGATCTCCACTATGGGAGAAAACCTGATGTTTCTTTGTTCCTCTCTCTCTGTAAAAGGATCAATAAAAACATGTTTTTTTAAAAGATAGGAGAGATAAATATTTAAAAATAGTAATATATTTATGTCTACCTTCAAGGAGCTAACTATGTAACGAAGGGTCAAGATACACAAAAGAACACAATGGAGGGTAAGTACAGATACCACTAGGCTCAGGGCAACATGAAAGCATCTAGGAAGAAGATTCAACCAAACCTGGAGATGGAAAAGGTGTAGCAGCAAAGGATTCAAGTAAGTCTTAAAGGATGAGTAGGCACAGCCCAAAGCTTAATTACTTCATTTGTGAATCATTCTAATGGCCTCCAAATTGGTTCCTACCACCTCCAGTCTTTCTAACAATAATCCATCCAACATACCACTGCCTCGTTAATATTCCTACAAACACAGCTCAAATACTGTCACTCTTCTGCAAAATACTGTGCAGAATTATGTCCAAATTCCTTAGATGAACGTTTAAAGACTCTTCTGCTCTATATCCAAATTATCTTCCCAATCTTTTTAATTTTAATTTAATCTTCACTCAAGGATATGCTTTCATTGATTTTTAGAGAAAGAAGAAGGGGGAGAGAGAGGGAGAAACATCAATGGGTTGCCTCCCATACCTGCCTTGATTGGGAATCAAACCCAAAACCTAGGTATGTGCTCTTGACTGGGAATTGAACCCACAATCTTTTGGTATACAGGATGACATTACAGCAAACTGAGCTACCCAGCCAGGGTATGTTCTCGATCTATTTCCTATTATTCCCCTACTCATATCTAATATTTAGCCAAAATGAATTCCCAGATCATACAGTTCCATGAACAAACCTCTTGCTTTTCTGCTTTTATATCTTGTATCCTCTAAGTCCTCTAACAAAGCTCTGCTTACTAACTCTAAATCCTTCAAGGCCCAGCTCAAAAGTACCTGCTTTCTGTATTTCCTTTAAATATAACCTCTCTAGACAAGAAGTCATAATATTAAACATATATGTTAATATAGTTACTTAAATCATTTTCTGCATTAAGACTATAAAATCATCAAATGTAGATTGGTGTCTTCCTCATCTTTTATTTTGTACATCACCAGAAAAAGAATAAATCTATTGAATAGTTATTTTTTAAGTCTCTTGGCAGATTATGACCTGAATATTCCGAATTTAACCCTATTTACTTATCTGCCTGCACAATGAATGATTCAAAGGATTTTCAGACTTTTCCTCTATAAGGTAAATCCTTATATGGAATTGAGTAATGCATTTATATGCACAAATAACCCTAAAAAATGCTTTTTAAAGGATTCAAATTTAATTTTTTAACAATCAAACCCATGTCTTCAGATCTGAATCTCTTTTTTTTTGTTGGATTTTTTACAGAGAGGAAGAGAGAGGGATAGAGAGTTAGAAACATCAATGAGAGAGAAACATCGATCACCTGCCTCCTGCACACCCCCCACTGGGGATGTGCCTGCAACCGAGGTACATGCTCTTGACTGGAATCGAACCCAGGACCTTCCAGTCCGCAGGCTGATGCTCTATCCACTGAGCCAAACCGGTTTTGGCAGGATTCTAATTTAATTTGGGACACATTTTTGTGCCAAAATTATTAGATACAAGTAATAACAAAATTCAGAGAAAAAGGCATATTTATATTAGTGTTGAGGGGAGATTACAGAAAAGGTAGGACTTGAGTTGGACCTTAAAACTTATTCAAGAGAGAAATAGGAAGAGGAGAAAGAGGAGACAGGTATTTCCAAAAATTGATTGCTCTCATGAAATAAATCTCCTGACCACCCACTCTTTTCACTTCTTCCCTGAATAAGCAAAGATTAGTTTTCTCTACTATCCTATCTACTAAGACTTGCATTTCCAAAGTCTAAGTGTACCTTCCTTTCTCCAATAATTCCCTGACCTGTGTCTGCCACAAAAGTTTTTTAAATTACTATATAATTTTTCATTACTATGTGTTTAATAAGCTGCTTGAGGGCAATGTGTTGCAAATCTCATACTTCTCATTCTTGTAAGGAATTTAGAACAAACCTGAACTCACTGCAGACCCTCAGTAAATACTAATGATTTAAACAGGCTAGGAGGATTGAAGTGACTTATGAAGGGAGAAATTGAGAAAGAACCTGAGTAGAGAGCTGACAGTGGGAATGGGAACAAATCAAGAGGTAGGGATGATCTTAAATATTTATTTAAGAAAGCAGAATTGATCATCAGACGCAGTCAGTGAAAGTTTTGTGTGTTTTGCCCTAGCTAGTTTGGCTCAGTGGATAGAGCGTCAGCCTGTGGACTGAATGGTCGCACGTTCTATTCCAGTCAAGGGCACATGCCCAGGTCGTGGGCTCGGTCCCTGGTTGGGAGCATCTGGGAGGCAACCAGTCAATGATTCGCTCTCATCACTGATGTTACAATCTCTCTCCCTCTCCCTTCCTTCCTAAAATCAATAGAAAATATTTTTTTTAAAAAAAAGTTTTGTTTTTTTAAAGAATGAGACTATCATAATTAAGTCTCTAAAAAAGTTACTTCTAGAAAATTAATTTTAAAAATTTAATAATCAAGTTAAGGGAACTTAGGAGGTAGTTTACCATAGGTCACGTATAAAGTGGTAATGGGAACAGGGTAAAAAGAAACTCCACTAACATGTTTTAAAGGAAGAATTGAAAGATTCCAATAAATCAGGAGTGGGGAATGTTTTGCCCACAAAAGGCCCTTGAAATCATTTGGTTTGCCGCTGCCAAGGCATTAGGAATGAGTTAATTACATGTTTGACTAAATATTCCAGGCTAATTTTTAAGTTGATAATTTTGCAGGGCCCATGAATGATGTGATAAATATCCAAATGGCCATTGGCAAGAAAAAAGGTACCACTGCAATAAATGACTGGTTACAGAGAATTAAAATTAAAGAGAGGAAATAACAAAAAGAGACAGGGAGTATGTGGGACCTGAGCCTGATTGCTCAATTTTGCAATGAAGTCCAAATTAAATTTGTGTAACACTTTTAAAATATCTTAAGTGCTTTTTAAAAACCCATGTAAAACAAGTATGTTAAATGGTTGATTAACTTTGGGAAGAAACCTTACTTACCAAAGCAGGATACCATTCGGTCTTCTCAGAAGTAGATATTACACTTACAACTTTTCCTAATAATTCATCATTGAGACGTCGCTTATCTTCATCTTCATCTTCAGTAGTTTCTTCCTCCTTTTCATCTTCATTACTAAAAGCCGAAATAATTTTATCACAAACTTAAGATAAACCACTTTGAATGTAGTCAGAGAGGTGTGAATTTAATACACACAAACTCAATTTCTAATCTGTATTAACCCTTTTTATTCTTATTTGAATTGAAGAGCTAGGCACTTCCAAGCCTCACAGTCGTTGTCCTGAGGTGTCCATCCTAACTCTGAGTCCACTTCACCAGATCAATGAGGACACGAACTTAAGCCCTCCTGCCAGCCACACACTGGGACAGAAAAGCCTAATTATGTCACCACGAAGAACTTACTATGCCAAACATATTTTTAAAAAAGATTTCCTTCTATATTTTTATGTATGCCAGATACTAGAATTCTAATTTTCTGACAGATTATGAAAACACATCTGAGGAGTTATTTAGATGACTTATCTAGATAACTAAACAATAATACAAACCCATAGCAAAGAACAGTTTACAGAACTAGTAGACTAGCCTGTACTTTAAAAAAGGGGGGGAGGGGCCTGAGGAACTTTTCCAGATTAAAAGAGACTTGAGAACCATATAAACTAAATGCAATGCATGATCTTAGAATGCATCCTGGAATTAGGGAATGCTATAAAGGCAAAGATAGCATTCTATACTGTTAAATTTCTGATTCTGATAATCATACTTTGGTTATATAAGAAAATGTCCTTGTTCTGTCCTAGGTAAAGTATTTGAGAGGTAAAAGGTCATTACACTTGCAACTTCCTCTTAAATAGTTCAACCAATTAGAGTTATTATTTAATTAAAACATTAATATGTACCTATAAAAAGAGAAAATGACAATGCAGATGTGCTAAAAATGCTAACAATTAGTGAAACTAGATTATGAATATATTAAAGTTTATTGTAATATTCTTTAAAATTTTAAGTTTGAGAGGGGTGGGGAAGCTGGAAGAGATTAACCAAAGAACTTACCTATACTAATAAAGTGGTAATATGCTAATTAGACTGGTAGACCTTCCAGATGCCCTTCCAAAGCCACGTTGGTAGGGCCAAGGCAGAGGCATTTAGAGGCTATCAGGCCAAGAGGGGAGG
The DNA here is from genome assembly GCA_963924515.1 of Vespertilio murinus. Classification (NCBI taxonomy): domain Eukaryota; kingdom Metazoa; phylum Chordata; class Mammalia; order Chiroptera; family Vespertilionidae; genus Vespertilio; species Vespertilio murinus. Next base: position 184,949,884 of record OZ004704.1, on the reverse strand, counting down.
GCAGTTGGGGGCAAGCAGGCTGGCAGGGGGGGGGGGCAGTTGGGGGTGAGAAGGCTGGGGGGGGGGGTGGACCACGATAGTTGGGGGCAAGCAGGCTGGCAGGCAGTGTGGTTAGGGGTGATCAGGCAGGCAGGCAGGCAGGTGAGCAGTTAAGAGCCAGTGGTCCTGGATTGCGAGAAGGCAGTCTGTCAGTTTAGGCCCGATCCCTCTAGACATGCCCCAGAGAGGTTCCAGATTGGAGAGAGTGCCGGCTGAGCTGAGGAACACCCCCTCCTGTGCACGAATTTCATGTGCTGGACCACTAGTGTGTATATATATAGGCATAGCCCATGGACACAGACAACAGTGTGGTACGCCTGAGTGGGATCAGGAAGGAAAAAAAGGTCATCAACAATAAAGATAAATTAAAATGTTTAAGTTTGAAATGTTATTGAAATAAAAAGGTTAAAAAATTAAATATACTCACTAAATTACAAAAATTATTGTATCAATTATGGAATTTGGCAAAACAATTCAAAACAAAAATAACCTCTTTGAAAAAAGGAGTGTGATAATTACTGACAAAGTAATGGGAAAAATTAAGAACAAAGTCGACACAGGATAAATATCTAACATAATACAAGATACTATGAAAAGGTTACCCAAACAAATTTACTCATCCTAAAAAAGTCATTTGTTTACTGTTATAATAATTACTATAATGGCCGAAACCAGTTTGGCTCAGTGGATAGAGCGTCGGCCTGCGAACTGAAAGGTCCCAGGTTCGATTCCAGTCAAGGGCATGCACCTTGGTTAGGGCAAATCCCCGGTAGGGGGTGTGCAAGAGGCAGCTGGTCGATGTCTCTCATCGATGTTTCTAACTCTCTATCCCTCTCTCCTTCCTCTCTGTAAAAAAATCAATAAAATTAAAAAAAATAATTATTACTATAATGTTACTGTACATGTTAACACTCACATAGGAAGAGAGGACCTCCTTCCTCTGTTCGTCTTCTTTGCAATTACTGGAGTTCCAAAATGCTCTGGATTTGTTAATGGAAGCTGATCAAGTGTCTAGATAAGAAAAAAACAAATTAAATCACATATTTCTCTACATGAGTATCCTTTGTTCAACAGCAAAAGTCTATGTCCCCTTACCTCACTCTCAGCAAAATGTCTCTCTCCTTTTAAGCAAAGTGAGGTGCGTCTCAATGTCCTCTCATCACCATCATCAAACACTATAATAAGCAAAAGATAGAAAATTTATGCTCACAAATAAAATATAACTGCACAGAATGCTGTCATTGCTATTTATCTCAGGTTTATATTTGCAAGAACCATAATTTGTTATTTTTCAAAACCCTTTAAAATGTACATAGCATATTTTTCATTTTATAGTTTCAAACAAGTTAAATGGCTGCCCCAACTGCTTAAGTGTCTCCAGTCACCTTCTTAAACCATTCGCAGCATAGTCAAAACACAAATATTAAATTACTTTTACTCCTGGAAGAATGAACAAAAATCTGGTTTACAAAATAAACAGGTTATTAGCCTTTTACGGTTTTTTCCCCAAGTTATCAATGGAGTACCTTCTAACTTCAAGAAACTAATTTCTGTTAATGATATTGTATTATTTACTTCTTCTAGTTATTTATATGATAACCTACCGTAATAGATTCTAAAGTCCTAAGATTCAACTTTTTTATTTTGGTAGAAGAGGATGCAAAAAGTTTAGACATACAGGTTGAAACAAGGAAAACATCAAAAAGCTGAAATTTAAAAAAAGTTCTCAAAAATTACTCAAAATTACATGGAACTTTTCTTAAAAGTTTTTACTTTATAATTTTTTTTAAATCACACTTCTTGAAAACACTTTAAGGAAATGGGGGCAAAGAATTTAACAATTAACAACTAACATTTACCATATAAATAGCTATATTATCTTGATAATTTTGTAGGTTTAATTTTGCAGAAATGTACTGATTTTAACATCTAAACCTTACAAAACTTATAAAAAGAAAATGTTCTCAAAAGACACCTGATTCTCCAGCTATTATGAAGAAATAAAATATAAAATGGAGTCCTTACTTCAGACATTTAAAATGTATAGACATATCAGCAAATGTTCGTACACTTAATGAAAATAACATATGAACAGGGAAATTACACACACAAAAAAATTGTTACTTTAAGATTTAATCCTGCTTTTCATAATTTTAGATATTTTTCCATTGTATGTGGTTTTTTAGCGTTTGCAGAATCAGCTAAGGCTTTATTTTTTGGGGGAAAACTTGATTGGCTTTTAGTTGGGAGCATGGGAAAGAGGTGGTCCCCAGGCAGTAAACTCCCCCACCCCAAGGGTGAGCTAGGCATGGGCTGAGCCTCAGACAGGGCTTCCCGTGCCTGCTGCTCCCCTGCGCAGCTCCTTTCCCAAGGCCAGGAGGACAAGAGGAACCCTGGTAGTCATTCACTTGGGGAGGACATCAGATGATTCAGACACCAGCTTCCCATCTTGGGACTCCATCTTCTTAACAACCATCGTCTTAGAGGAGCTGGAGCAGCTGAAGAAGGCACAGCTCCCGCCAGAGCCCAAGTTGGCCTGGAAGCCCAGACAGACCACAGTTGAGGTTTCCGTAAGATGGATTCATCAGCCCACCTGAGTAGCCGCTGGCAGTCTTGCCGTGGGTGCTCATGTTCTGCATTTCGGATTCTAACTGGTTCTCCTCGCCCTCCAGCAGCTTGTGGTAGATGTTGATCTCCACATTCAGGGCCAGCTTGACATTCATGAGCTCCTGGTACTTGTGCATCTTCTAAGCCACATCCTGCTTGATGTTTCTCAAGAGCGACCTCCAGCTCAGCCACTTTGGATTGAGCATCCTTAATGGCCAGCTCCCCATCCTGCTCGGCATCAGTGACAGCGGCCTCCAGGGAAGCCTCTGGCCTCTGAGGCCCTCAATCTCAGCCCCGAGTCGCTGATGTTCTGGTTCAGCTCAGAAATCTAGGTCTTCGTGCAGCGCAGGTCACCCCCATGCTCCCAGCCAACAGTTCCTTACACTTGATCTGGTACATAAACTCAGCCTCAGCCCAGCTTCGGTTGGCAATGTCCTCACACTGGGTGTTGACCTCAACAATGATTCCATCAAGGTCCAGAGAGCAACTGTTGTCCACAGACAGCCCCACAGATGTGTCAGAGATCTCGGACTGCGGTTCATGAATCTCCTCGTCACACAGTTGCTTGTAGAAGATGGTCTCATCAGGCAGGGTCGCCCATCCATGCGGACTCCAGCTCTCCCTTGTTCATGTGGGCTTCATCCATGTAAGCCTACCTCCTTGGCAAGGAAATATTCATTCTCTGTGTGCTTGTTGATCTCATCTTATTCTTCAAGTCCTCCACCAGTCCCTGCATGTAGTCACACTCTGCCTCCTGCACCAGCTGCTGCTGAAGGCTGTTGATGTAGCTCTCAAAAACAATGTCCATGTGACTGTGAGTTGTATACTGTTCCCGAAGGAGGTTCCATTTGGTCCTCAGAATCTTACTCCACTGCTCCAGGCTTCACACCTTACTGATGAAAGAAGCAAACTTGTTGAGGATCTTCATCTGCTCCATCTCCTGCTTGCATACCACCTAGGTGTTAGGGTCCACCTCCAGCTTCAGATCAGAGGGGTCAGCAGGCTCTGGTTCACTCAGACAACTATGATGCTCCCCATACTCTCAGCCCCATGGTAACCCCAGGCCACCTCGGTAGCTGCTGCCCACCCAGGAAAACGCCAAGGAAATGATGTGGGCAGCAGGCCCACTGGAGTGTGAGCAGTTGCTAAAGACCCTGGAGCCGGAGGCAGACACCATGTAGGTCTTCTGGGTCACCTGTGGACATGGCGGAGACTGCAGTCGAGGCGAGGAGGCTGAACCAGACAGATTCGAGAAGGAGCCAAAAAGCTGCTTGATGTTTTTCCATTCTAACAAAATAGGTTAGTGTCAATAAAGAAAATTTTGCACTACTTTAATTTAATAATAGATATTTTACTTTGTTATCTATATAATTACAATCCTGCATTTAAAATTTTTTAATTGATTTGAGATAGAAGAGGGAGAAGAGAAACACCGATTTGTTGTTCCACTTATTTAAGAATATAAGAATTATAAGAATATTTTAATTCTTATATGTATTCTGACCTCAGATGGAACGCGCAACTTTGGCATATCAGGATGATGCTCTATCCAACTAACTACCTGGCCAGGCTATCCCTGCCCCCCCCCCTTTTTTTTAAGGTTGTTTTATTAGTACTTTGCCTTCAAATCATAAACTTAATTTTTCATGCCAGAAATTCAATTATGTAAGAGCACTCTACTACTTCACTATCTACCACATTCAGATCTTTTTCTTAGACTAAAGACATTTAGCTTAGATTCTCTTACATGCAGGAGACAATACAGAGACAATTAACAGCTCCTGAAGTACATATTCAAAGAACCATAATGATCCCACAAAATAGCTGGTTTATACACTGTCAATGATTCAGAAAATAATGACCACTTGCAGGCAGACACAATGACAGGATAAAACAGCATCTTTCAACAATTACATCATTAATCTATTCTTAACAGTGCTCTACACAAACATTTGTATCAAAATCATGATTTATATGGGGTCAAGTCTAATAATAAACAACTGTTCTTTATAAAATTCAAAATCATGCCGAAACAGATTTGGCTCAGTGGATAGAGTGTCAGCCTGTGGACTGAAGGGTCCCAGGTTCGATTTTGGTCAAGGGCATGTACCTTGGTTGTGAGCACATCCCCAGTAGGGGTGTGCAGGAGGCAGCTGGTCAATGTTTCTCTCTCATCGATGTTTCTAGCTCTCTATCCCTCTCCCTTCCTCTCTGTAAAAAAATCAATGAAATATGTTTAAAACAACAACAACAAAAATCATAAAATTCTTGTACCAAATTTAAAATAATGGTTCACATTAATATTAAAATCCATAAGATACTAAAGAATAAAAATCTTAAAGTTCCAATTTTCCTTAATGCCTACATTACAAAGATGGTAACACTGGACACACACATACATACTCATATACACACACATTTAAGTGGAGGTATAAGGAAGAAAAATGAGACTGTAAGTTTAATTAATATTAAATTTAGGCCACAAAACCTTTAACCAGTTTTTTATCATTAAAATCAATGGCAGCCCAAATCAAAATCTTTTATGAGAAATTTCAAGTTTAACATAATTAATTTTTGTTTTTCAAAATAACCATTTTGAAATAAATCAGATTTTTGAAAGAAAAAAATCATTTCACCCATCACATTTTATTTACCATCAGTAGAAATAATGTAAGAACCAAAGAAACCTCTCAACAGCAGATTGTGGAGCAATTTCACAGCTTTACATAGGAACCCTTCCCACTTCAAGTGAACAAAGAGAAACAGTATTAAAACTTTTTTTTATTCACAAAACTATGCAAAACTGTGTATCTGAGTACTTTAACAAGTCTGTTAAAGCCATGTGATTTCTCAAGATTTCCTGAAAGGCAATTAGAAAACCCAACAGCAACATAGACCTATTAATCATGATATCCTGATTAATAAAATCATGAAAGTTCTACCTATTAGAAGTTTTCTCTATAACTCCTAAGAATCATTTAAAAGAACACAAAATTTGTAGGCATTGCAAAGTGACTTTGGCATTTTGATAAGTGAAATAAGTAACTGGTATACTTAGTAGATGTATACCACAGCATGCCAAGAGAAAAAAAACCATGTAAGGCAATTAGAATTAGTAATTCTATGAAATTTCTTATACTTGCATTTAAATAGATTATTCATTGAGTGCAAAAAAAATATAACAAAAGTAGTATCTGTTATTATATTATAAATACTGAAACCTAATTTGAGAAAAATGATAAAGCTGAGAATCTCTCAATTAACTTTACTCATTCTAGGCAAAATAATACCAATACAAACAAATATACAAAGCCTAATCCTAAATTGTTAGAATTCAAAGAAACAAGAGCCAACCAGGATCTAATCTAACTACTTAATACATAGTAGTCTATCATAACACTGCTAGATGCTGGAGGACAGTAAGATAATAGTAGAAAACTAACTTTATTTACCCACTATATAACTGGCTATCACTTAAGTTTCTACCATGTCCTGACTATCACAGCAGCCTCTACAAGACAGGAATTATTACCTTCCTTTTTCAGAAAGTTAATCAATGAACTATAATTTAGTCAAGAGGGATCAAAATGCATAATAAATAGGTATGAAGCAGAGGTATAAAATGAACGAATTCTGGCTTTGGAAAAATAAATATTATTATGTCTGTGTATTGAAGTTATGATTAACAAAATATTTCACATGTGGAGTAAAAACTTTAAAGTTAAAAATACATGCACACTCCACCAACCACGTCTGAAATATCATGGCTGACATGTACACATAAAGAACTATTTGACATTGAAATTGGGACTCAAAAGAACTGTTGGCCCAGAAAAGAACTCACTACAGACTGATTCATTTGCCTCTCAGCATAACCATTATGGCTTGTAGCAGTTTAGGTTCTTACAAGGGTATTTCTTGGATCACATGATATCACACATCTAGAGGAAATAATGAACAACATAAACTGATGAACAAAAACAGACCCAGAGAAAGAGAAGCAGTGATCAGACTCTCAAACCTCAGATGGAAAGTAGGGGTGGATGGAGTAAGGGGAAGAGATCAACCAAAGGACTTGTGTGCACACACATGGGCCTAGCCAGTGGCCATGGACAACAGGGGGTGGGGGCATATGTAGGGAGGGGTTTGGGATGGGAATGGGAGGATGAGGACAATTATGTGATACCATAATCAATAATAATAATAATAATTTTAAAATGCCCTTAACACATAAGGAAAAAAAATAGATGCACACCCTAGAAAAAATCAATAGTTGTTATTCATAAAATCATCTGTTGAGTCCTTCAACAACTAAGGTCAAAAACTTCAGGAACTTGAGAAATGAACATTCAAATGTCTAATTAGATTAAAATATGGGAATTCTAAGTCTCTTGAAAGGCCATTTAAACAATGGGTTAAAGCCTATCACAGGACTGAATAGATTTTTTGTTCAGTACATTTTTTAACGATTTTCTAGTCAATGGAATAACCACCTAATTTTGAAAACATTACATTTGTGGTTGATTTTAGTTATAACATTTGTCAGAAGAGGCTCTAACTATATTAAAAGTCTTAGAAGCCTTCAGCTCATTCCAAGAAAAATGTCAGTCCATTCACCAGTTTAATATAAACTAGAAATCCATGAGGTCTGATATGATGTATGTGCAGTATAACAACTATAAGGCATGAAAAAAAATTAAGAATCTTAAAAAATAATTTGTCACAAAAACATAAATGATCAAATAGATTTTAGTGGTAAATTTGATACATAATATATATGTACATTTTATATGTAAGTTACTAAATTTAACAGCAACTTTTTTCCTTATTTCTCAAATCAATGTGTTATTTTCATACCCCAAAAAGGCGAAAGAGGAGTAGCTTTAGAATGTCTTATTGAGTGTTGTATTTACCAGGAGTTAATGGCAATATTAAAAAATGTAGATATGAATTCTATTCCAAATTTTGATATCCTTAAATGACATTTAACAACACAATTCCACACATTACAAATTCCTTGTCTTTAATGCAAGGAAAAGAACTGTCAAATGAATAAATTATGCTAGAAAGCACTGTTTTATGATAGGAAGTATTTCCAAGGTTCAAAAAAAAAAAAATCCATGAGCTGGAGCTATTTATTGTTCACCATTAGTAGGCAAAGTAGTATTAGATTTTGAAAATTGTGTTATAGTAGATCTATAACCTCTTTCAAAATTAGTTATTAAGCTATAATAGGAAAAGTTAATATGTATGCTACTATCACTGACTCATTGCTCCTGTCTGATCCAAACCAGCAGTAGGGTATCCTCCTTTATTTCGATTTTTTTTTTGGTTTGTTTTAAAATACATTTTACTGATTTTTTTACAGAGAAAAAGGGAGAGGGATAGAGAGTTAGAAACATCAATCAGCTGCCTCCTGCACACTCCCCACTGGAGATGTGGCCACAACCAAGGTACATGCCCTTGACCGGAATCGAACCTGGAACCTTTCAGTCCGCAGGCTGATGCTCTATCCACTGAGCCAAACCAGTTAGCTCTTGTTTCGTTTTTTAATACCCTGACATAAATTCAAGACCTCATAAACAGTCATGAAGAACATTCATACTTTGTATAACTTTCTGTTTCTACCTATGTAGCACTTTCCTATGAACTAAAAATTAAGTAAATTTTCAGAAAAGAGCAATTAAATAGGTAGTAGACACTTAATCAAAGAAAAATATAGAAAGTTTATGACCTATAAGAGATCATTTCATTTTGCCTCTCTTAACTAGTTAACTACCACATGTCCAAAACGAAACCATCCCCACATGCCACATTTTTAATTTAATTTAAAAAATCAATTTGCAATGAATATTATAAAAGTAAACATGTTACTCACAATTCGGGTGTTCTTGAATATTTTCAGCTGAAACTTTTCACGAAAAATTATTTCAAAGTTGGTCAGGGCTGCCACATAGGGAAAACATTTTTTTTTTTTTAATAGACACGTGGCGTGTGTGGGGAAGGTCGCCGATTGTGTCTATAGTACGCTTAAGGCGTACAATGGATTAAACTCATATTCAAATCATCCTTTATGTAGTTTACATCCTTCAATACTTAAACATTCTTTATAGTAGAGTGCTATATTGAGTACAATTATGTGAATAGTGCCTCTTCATGCCTTAAATATTTTAGATAATTCTCTCATTTCACACATGTAAAGATGTTAAATATTTTTAATTTTTCTCCTGAGTAAGTCTCTGTTTCTCCAAGTGTAGTTTGTTTTCCTAAGTATATACTAGTCACATTAGAGTCAGCCGTTGCGCATGTAAAAAGAAAGATTCTTGGGTCGCCACCTCCTGATCTACTAAATTAGAGAGACTTGAGGTCCTCAAATCTCAATTTTTAAACAACCACTAAATGATTCTTATGTACACCAGTGATTGCGATACATGAATTATATGTAATTATAATTCTAAACTCTTTTGAGAACAAGAATTCTGTAATTACCAATGGGAAAATCACCATAAAGAAAGCTCAATAGCAACTAGTTTTTAGAAATGCTAAAATGCCTTTCATACAAAGGATAGAGGTTGCTATTCACAACTGAAGGATTATTTTAGGGTCTAGAAATCAAGAATGTGAAAACCTGGAAAGTATTGCTTCTGCAGAAGTATGAACATTATATCAATAAAACCAAACAAGTACTATGAATGCAAGCTTGATATTGGACACCAAACAGAATGAAGTATTAGTACTTGAACATGCATCATATAATTTACCATGATTCTGCACACATCAACTCCTATAATTTTTGTCACTGCCTTATTTAATATAGCAAAACTGTATTTACTTAATTTCTAAGAGCAAACATTAGCTGTTTTTAAACTTCTAACATCTACCAATTGCCACAACTAAGCTTCCTAAAAATATGTAGTTCAGAATAATAAACCACTGTGAACCAATACCAACTTCTAGGAACTCCAAGAATAAAAATGGTTAAGAAATAGCAGTATAGTACTAGTCATGTTCAGTAAATTGCTACTAGTACTAACAGAAGCCACAATGGTAGGAGAGGGGACAGGAAGTACAATTGTTAACCAAAGCATGTTCTTCACACCTTTGAACAACTTGCAGATAAATATTTTTTACCCGAAGCAAAAAATTAAGTAAATCTAAGGGCCATTTCTCTTACTTCTACAAGGAAACCACATCACTGTCAGTATACTATTTGTACCAAGATTTAACATAAAAAAAAACCCAATGACATAGATGTTCAGTATAAAACCAAGGATTTGATGTTATCCACATGACTGTATAGTTTGGAAGTACTGAGAGAAAATTTAGGAATTTTAATTACTGACATTCTCATCAACATAATAACAGCAACTATATAAGCACTACATTTAGGTTTTAATTTACTTGTATTATGACACCTGCTATTCACTAAAGTTTTTAAAACCAGTATAATAAGGTTATGTATGAAATGTTAAAGTGCATTCATATTTTTCAATAATATTTTTACTGATTTTTTATAGAGAGGAAGAGAGAGGGATAGAGAGTTAGAAACATTGATGAGAGAGAAACATCAATTCAGCTGCCTCCTGCACACCTCCTACTGGGGATGTGCCCGCAACCATCAAACCCAGGACCCTTCAGTCCACAGGCCGACCCTCTATCCACTGAGCCACACAGGTTTTGGCTGCATTCATATTAGTAACATATCTTTTTCTCCCTATTTTGTGTGCCATCCTTGCACAGGGGCCATGCTAATCTTCTCTGTGTCATTCCAATTTTAGTGTATGTGCTGCCAAAGCTAGCACACATATATCTTCCTTACCCTCACTGTATCATATTTTAAAAATTAAACTATGATTACCTAGGCTTGAATCTACTCTACCATGGTTAACATCTATACTGCTCTTATATAAAACAGGTAGCAACACACACACAAAAAGATTGCAACTATGCAATCCTAATTGTAATTAGAGAACGTTAAAAAGTCTGATTATTTACAATACTAAGTTGTACTGACTTTTCTTATGGAACAAAAATTACCATATAATCTTGGGTGAAATAGCCACAAAAGCCAAGTTACTGTAAGAGATAAATGACAGGGAAGAATACTTATTTCTCTGCCAACATAATGACTCAGTGTATTTGTAAAATAGAGATGTATGCAACCTACAAATCCAATCCTATGGATTAAATTATTACTTAACTACTTACCCACAGTATACCAACTAGCATCTGTCAACTTGCTGATAATAGCTTCCTGAAAGGATCCATCGGATGTCCTTGTTTCAACAATAGCTCCAACCTAAAACACAAAATGAAAAATTCATTTCCAAATGTAAACAAACGAAATCGCTACCACCTGGTTAAAAAAATACTTCTTAGAATAATTCTACCTTATATTGGCTTAGATCTTTATCATTAATAGTGCTCGTACATTTATCATGCAATTGGAGCACACTTTTGTCATATGTAAGAAAGTTATTATTTCCCCCGTTTTACACATTGAGAATTGTGGCTCAGAAAGAGAAAATAATTTGCAGGATACAGGAAGAGAACCCAGTCACTTTAGTCTTACTTCAGAACTTTTTACTATAACATGTCTTCAAGAAAACTGTGGAATATAAGAACCGAAAAACCATACAACACAGCAAAAATAGCTTCAATTTCTCTCATAGAAATATTAGATTCAGCATTTGTATTTAAGGAACCTTTTAGATAAAAATTTCACCTAAAGAAAGAGAGAGGGAGAGAGATGGACCAGTTGACCTCTTTCAGCTTCCAGGCCTTTGAATATCAGGTGTTAACTACAATAGTATTCTGACAAAGATTATACAAATGGCCAGAAATGAGTGAAAAACATAACATAGGTAGTCATTCAATTATGAAGTCAATAGTCTACTTGGTATGTTAGAAAGAATAAGAGAAGATTGAGAGTTATATTAGTATATTACTTAGCAAGCTAAATATATGTATCAACCTAAAAAACAAAATGAAGCATTAAATACAAGAATTAAAAGGGGGGGAGGGACGACTGAAAACTTATAAGTATAAGTTTATACTTAATATGTTTATGTTAAAAGTTACACTCCCAAAAGATGTTTAACATTCTTAAATTAAGGACTGAATTACCATTATTTATATTAATTATATAGCATCACATTTGTATTTTTGTTCTCTAACATTTAAAAACTTTTAAATTATATCTACAAATGTAAAATTCAATAAGTTATTGTATGAATTAGTTATCATTTCAGATTTTAAACTGTAGAACATACGTACTCTTAAAGGACCTTTTACTTGGTCATCTTGCACCAACTGTGTAGTATTGTCCTGTTTCAGGAGTACCTGAAAAATATTTTTGTACAATAATCCATATGTTAGTTTTAAAACAATACATTCATGGTGATACTCTAACAACATCTAGTCTATGCTCTCTTAGCATCCTGTGGTTACTTCTGTTATAATACTTATTACATTGTCTTCTATTTATGTTTATTGTCTCTCTCATTAACTGTGAGCTCCTTGAAGGCTCTGGTCCTCCATCATCACTATAGGCCCAGCAGTTAGTAAATGTCAACGCCTATTATAGGCACTTAATAAATGTTTGCTGAATTAATGAACTATAACTAAGATTATTAAAAACATTTATATAGGAAAATTACTATAAGGGAACAAAAAATGTTAATAGTAGTATTTCTAAGAGGTAAGCTATAGGCATTAATCTTTAGGTACATTCTATATTTCCAAACATTGTACACAAATAATGTGTTAACTTTTTTTCTGGTCATAAAAGCATCTTAAAAATAAATTTCCTAAATCATTTTTAATGCTATCTTGAAAATATAATTCCCACTGTATTATTATTCGTAATTACTTGAAATTGTCTCAATGTGAACATCATGAGGAAAGAAAGAAAGAAAGAAAGAAAAAAAGAAAGAAAAAAAGAAAAAAAGAAAGAAAGAAAGAAATTACAGCCCAAGTAAGCATGATGCCACAAACAGGAAAGATCCAAATGATAGGAAGCATCATGAACATGGTATTTTCATGGAAGCACTTTGAAATAATTTCTCATTTTGAGTTATTGCTCAAACCTTAATGTGCTTTTCCTATAATTTTACATATAACAGTGTTTGTACAAAGTAATGATTCAATAAATGAAATGTTGATTTGAAGTATGCCCCTCCTCCCCCAAAATTTTCAATCTAGAGTTAGTAATGCTGTTACATTAAAAAAAAAAATTACCTTAACTTTTACCAGTCTTTTCACAGTCTTAATTTTTGCCTCGCAGAAGGCACCTCGGTACTTGGCACTTACATCAGTTCCCACTGTCAGGTAGGCAGGCTCATCAGCCGCCTGATGGAAGAAACATAAAATGTGAATTTCACTACTGTTTCCCCCTACTCGAATCTCAAGTCTCACTAAAAGGTTCTGTGTTTACAGTAATAAAAACAGCAACACTATTTATTAGTATCAGTGATAATTGAAAAATACCCCAAAGCAAACACATTATTAACAATCCTTTATTTTGTAAACTATATCCTGATAACATAAAACATTGAAACTTAAACTGAGAAGTATCAGGAAGAATATACAATTTTTTTCTCCAGATACAAAATGTTTCAACAATTCTGAAATTTATTTAAGAAATTAAAAATAAGAAAAAAATATGCATATTAAGTGTCTCATAATACTTTGTCACTAAATTATGGTCTCAGAAAAATTTTGTTTTCAAATGAAAAGATAATGCTATTAAAATCAATACCAACAATACATAATTATATGCTTATTAATAGAGCTATATAAAGGCAACATTTTTTCAAGTACGGGATAATTGTACAGATAAGAAATGAAGCCAACCCTTTTGATAAGGAAAGCATTATTTGAAAAAAATCATTGGCTAAAAGCTGCATTTTAGAGGTTGAAGTCTGATGAATGCAGAGATATGAACTGATGGCACGAGAATTGTAGTCATACCAGTTTATCCCAGTATTCTTTTGGGTATATACACGTAAAAAGCTTTACTTAGAAATACCTATTTTTAGCCAATGGCCTAAGATACATTGAAAGATGTGAGAAATCTAATTCTATGATTCATTTTAATCTTGACAATAACAATGATTGCTACTTCACTTCAAGTCTATCATTTTACCTATTTTTTCCAAAAGGTAAGCATACAAATTTGATTCAACATTGCCAAGAGCAAAAGTTACAGTGTACACACACTTAAGAGACACATTTGTAAGTAGGAAATGATTTCAATTTTCCAGTAAGCTTTCTCAAGTAAGATTAAAAGTTATATGTAACCTTTAAAAAAAAGTATCATTCAAGGTCACTTGAAGAAGATAAGGTAAGAGAAAATTTGGGAAAATGCTGTATTTCAGGGCTTAATACATTGAAACAGTAAATGACTAAGAAATCAAGAACCTTCGTGTATTTTCAAATAATGCAAACTGAAAAGGAATACTTTTAGCAAGTAAATATCCGACCTGAAACATTCAATGCTACAGCACTAGACTGCTATTCCCTTTTTCTCCTTTAAGTATCACATGTGATGTTTGCAATATCAGTTGTCTTCAAAAGAATACACACGTCTTTTTTTGGTTAGCTTCCTGCTTAAAATTATTTAGTATAACGACTAAACTAAAACTATTCGTTTTGGTTCGACTTCAAGTATTTCAGCCGCAGAATAATTTCACTTCACCTCCAACAAAAATGATACCTCCCTTACACAACCCACCTACATTTTTTCCCCCTTCCCTTAGAAAAATCCACACTGGCACCGAGGAAGAATAAAAATTCCCCCCCCTAAAAAATCCCCCAAATAACCCACTCGGGACAAAAAAAAAAAAAGAAGCTTTACTTCTGCAAAGGTTACTGCCAACACAGGAAGTGTTTGAAAGCGCTAGCCCCATGGACACAACAATGGGAAAGGCTGCAGCGAGCCTTCCCCCAAGTGCGGCCGCTTCAGAGACGGGCCGAGCGGACCGCGTTCGGAACACAATGATCCTGTTCGCGCCCCCATTCAACACGTCCTCCCCCTTTTCAGACGGCGCTGCCCGGTGGAGAAATCCATCCCGAGCAAGCCCGAGGGGAAAAAAAGAGAGAATAACGATGACATTCCACAGCACTGGCCTCACACGACAGGCGGCGTGCCCCGGGCGCCGCAGGGTCCAGAGCAGCGCGGACTCCACTTACCTTCATTTTTACCGGCGACCTCTGGGGTTCCAGCTCCCCCGGCGCCGTCCTCCGGTCCTCCGGTCCTCCGGTCGCTGGCACCGCGGGGAGGAGGGAGGAAAGACAAGCCAGAGATCAGTCCACACGGAGGGGGAACGGACCCAGGAAAAGAAAGTAAACAGGAGCCTCTCCCCCGGCCGCCGCGGGACGGGAAGGTCCCCCCGGAGGGCGGAGGGCGGCCGGGACGCCGGAGCCCGACCCGCCCCGGACTTCGCCGGCGGCCCACCGCGCCCGCCGCCCCCGCCTCGCTCGCTACTTGGACCCGAAGAGCTCCACTCGGATGTCCCGAGGACCGATCGCTCGGGGGGAGGAGGAGGAGGAGGACGGGGCGCCGTGTGGGGCTGACCCCCAAGTCCCCGAAGAGGCGCGGCCGCCCAGCCTCCGCCCGCCGGATACCCGACTTCGGCCCGCGCCCCGCCTCCGCCGCTCGGCCCCCCTCGGCCCGCCCCGGGCCCGCGGCGGCGGCCGCGGAGTGTCACGGCGCCATTGCTCTCCTTCCTCCGCTCTGCACCATGTCAGTAAAAGAAAAAAAAAAGAAAAGAGAAAAAAAAAGAAGAAGCGCTTCTTCACCCCAACGGGGCAAGGAGCCGAGGCCTCCTTGGGCGGGAGGCGCGAGGGAGCGGGGCGACCCGCGGCGGCGGCGGCGGAGGAGGGGGCCGGGGGGCGGAGAGGAGGAGGGAGGCGGCCCGGACGGAGTGTGGGAGGGGAGGGAGGGGAGCCGCACAGGGCGGCCGCCGCCTCCTCCCCGCGCCCGCCTTAACTTTTTGGTGCCGCCCGGAGAGGTAGTACCTGCCCCCCGAGTCCCCCGGGTCCGGCCGCGGGCTCTCCGGGCGAGGACGCGCCGCGGAGTTGGGGGGCCGGCTTCCCGAAAGCAGCCGCCCGCTCCGGACGGCGCTGGAAGCAAACTTAGCGGCGCGGCCAGCCCCACAGCCATTTTCCCGGGGAAGCGGCCGAGGCGGCGACGGCGGCGGTTCCCGCACTTGCTGTCGCGGTTCCGCGACGCGCCCCTTCCCCAAGCGCTCGCTGCACCGCTAGCCGAGCACCCCGCTCCCCACCCTCCGGAGCTCCCAACTGCACCGGGACCCCCGGGCGGCGGCGGCGGCAGCAGCTGCTGTGCTGCTCGGTACCCCCCGCTTCCCTCCTCCCCACCTACCAACTGCGGGTCCGGTGCGCGCTGTCAGTGCCGGAGTCCTCCGCCCCGCGGGCCGCCCGGGGCCCCCGGCTGGGCAGCACCACTCCCGGCCGCGGCGGCAGTTCCTGCGCCCCGGCGCCCCACTCTCCCAATTTACTGCCACCAATCCACCAAATAACAAGCTGTTGAGCAGACTCGCTTCTGCACGGACTCTCATTGGCTGCTCATGACGCCGAGGAGCTTCCGATTGGCGCTCGCCCCTTGCCGTCCTCATTGGATGTAGCTCTGAAACTTGGCGGATTGGTGCGGAAAACAGCAGGTAGGACAGCCGCCACTTGTGATTGGCCGCCTCCGAGGCCTAACGTTACTGGAGAACCAGGCGTTGAGTAAGCCGGGGCTGCCGCCGGATTGGCTGGAGAGACTCCGGATGTGCTTGACCGAGCACCGATTGGTACGTGGAGGGGGTCAGGAAGAGCAGTTCCGCACGAGGATTGGCAGCGGAGTGTCCCATGGAAACCGAACCCGGAGCTGCGGCCAAGACTTGCCAGGGAGGGGGGGGCGGGGCGGGGCAGGGCCTGTCCGAAGGCGCATGCGCCAAACCGACTCCTCGGCGCCATTTTGTCTGGGCAGCGGCGGCCGCGGGTCTATCGCATTTCATGTTTCTGGCGAGAGGACAGCGGAGTCTTTTCTACCGTAGATTCTTTTCAGGGCGGCGCCCCGTCCGCGGTTCTCCCCGGAGACAGCACCTGGCGGAGGTCGGAGGAGGCGCGAGTCTGTGTCATAAAAAGGTCAGTTGGAAGCCGCGGTTGTCCGATCGCCGGGGGGATGGCGCAGCTCCGGCGGCGCCGGCACCGGAAGTGGAGGGGCCGGGGCCGCCATGGCTCCGTCCCCCCCCCCCCTCCCCGCCCGCGGAGTGTGGGAAGTGGAAGGCGGGATTGAAAGGGGGCGAGGCTTCCTCTCCCGCCGCCCGGGGAGGAGGCGGAGGGGGAAGTCTTCTTTCTCTGAGCGGGTGCTCGGGCTCCCCGGGAGAGCTCGATTGATTGGGCTTTCTGGGTTCGGCTGCTCTCGGAACCGCTCGCCCCTTTGGGACGCGTGTGTTTCGGGGGGTCTGTCATCTCCTCAGCCAAGTGCTCCTGGCTCTGGGCGCCCCCCGAGCTAAGACGGGGGGAGGACAGGTTCTTAGACACGGCGGGGTGCGTGGGGACAGGTGCCTCCGCGTGCCCGTCACGCGGTTCGGCGCTCGGCTCGGAATGCCGGGAAGGCACGTGCTCGGCCCGGCCGGCAGCTGCTGCTCGTTGCGCGCCGCCCGCTGCACGCGGCCCCGGCGGCTCTTTGAAAGGAAACGGCCGCGGCGGTTTTGCAGGATCGGAAGCTCCTCGGATCAAAGGGCCTCCGGAGCGGACCTTGTGCAAGGGCAGCCATTGGTCTTGGTCGCTTAGCAAAAATCTTGTGTGTTGGTAAACGAAGCAAGGACACATGGGAGGCGGTGGACTGCCCGTAGGCGAGCTGTCATGAGGAATGAAATGGGAAGGGGAAAATGTCGACAGTCCACGTTGACTAAATGTCCTCCAGAGAACAGTCTCAGAGAAAGCCGAATCGGTTTGTCACCCAGAACAGTGGTTTTTCTCAAAATTGCTAAGGAAGTGAAATAGACGTTGGTAATTGCTACTGAGTGACCCCAGTGGCACTGACCTGGATAGCTTAAGTTATGATGAAAACTGCCCCTGTTTTGAACACCATGGTTCAGTTTTCATAATTTGTTGGGTATTGTTGGCAGTTGGTCTGAAGCTAGCAGGACCTCTCCAGTGACAAATATCCTGAAATGTTACCGAGGGGAGTCCTGATGTCTGTGAAAATGTTTAAAATTGGGGAGGTTGCCTGGAAAATTTTTCTATGGACCAAAAAAAAAAAAGAGAGAGAGAGAGAGCCATAAGTAGCAAAATGGATGAATGGTAGTTGAAAGCTGTTTTGTTTGGTCAAGGGTTCAAATGAGTCTGTACAATTAGCTATCAGGTGCGATATTTTATTTATTGATTTATTTTTGGTGTTTTATTTTAGAGTGAAACCTCAAAGTTAGGACATACTTAAGAATTTGTCTACCCATTCATGTGATTCTCACTTTCGGATTTTTAAGTACTTAACATTTTTATCATGGACTAATATGAACTACTTTATGATTTACGAATGATTTTCTTTTTTCCTTAGGAAAATTATAACACTATGCTGCTGAACTTTCCAGGGGGTAATCGCCTCTAATTTCACCGCACAACTTTCAGCTGTTACTCTCCACATCTTGACACATCAGGGGGCATTTGGAAATTACTAGAAAGCCAGAAGAAGAGCACCACAATCTTTGTATTCCCTCCACCAAAAGGTAATTACAATTTATACTATACTGTACAAGGAATTTCACTTTTTCATTGGTTTTGTTTTACAAAATAAAAATCATTTCAGTTGTACTCATTTTGTCACTCATTTTTTTTTTCTTTATAGAAAGCATTGGAAACAGAAAATATTGTCCTTAAAGCATTTTTATGGCTGCATAGTGTTCTGCAGGTAGGTGCACAATAATTCATGTAACCTGATCTCGTGTTTCCTAGTTCAGCAATGTGTCTGAATAGCCGTGTGTGTGTGTGTGTGTGTGTGTGTGTGTGTGTGTGTGTAATTTATTTATTTTAACAAGATTTTGGCGAAGAACTAACATCTGTGACTAAAATTTCTAGGCATCAAGATTTTCCTTCATATCCCTGATTATTTCTTTAGAATAAATTCCCGGAAGTGGAAATACAAGACCAAAGGGATTGTGTATTTAATGCCTTTAATCCTTGAACAGCTGCCCATCAAAAAGCATTTGCTCTCACTGCACTTACATTTTTTTGGTCGTCCTTTTGCTTTTTATTACATTTTGGGTTTTTCTTTAGCTTTTTTTTTTTTTTTTTAAATTTTCTCTCCTGGGTCTCTGTTTATTCAAGTATAATTATTACAGTCTTAAGTCACATATATAGTAAAATTGAGAATTTTTGTTGGCCCTTAGAAATAATTTCTTAAAGCTAATTTATTTTTTGCTCTAAAAATTAAGTGTGCAGTGAAACATTTTGCTACACAGAAGTGACATTAGAGGTTGCTAAAAACAAACAAGTTGTTTTGGTATATTTAGTTGAGTTTAACAAATTATTTTTATGATATAGTTAGTTGAGTTTAACCATTTTAGAGTTTCCTGTAACCTTTTCTATGGTGAAAGCAGAATGCTATATTTCCTAAAGTTGTCCATCCTTGTGTGCATGCTATGCTCTTGGTGATGTTGTACCCTTACAAGGAAGGACCCTTTACATGCCTCTCATAACATACACTTAGCAGTTGTTTGGCTCTCCTGGGTTTGAGACGGTATTTGCAGAGGGAAGCAACAGAGGTTTTAATCACTCTTGTGTTTGCCTGTCAGAAACATCGTAGATGCTCTGTTATTATTTCTTATGAGTCTCTACGTACTTTTATTTACAAAATATGTAAAATAAGCTAATTTAGGCTTTCTTTAACAGTAATTCTTTCATGATGTTCCACTGATGCTGTCTTAACCTTCGAAAATTTTTTGATGCTATAAATTTTTTAAATATGTATATTTTATTGATTTTTTTACAGAGAGAAGGGGAGAGGGATAGAGAGTTAGAAACATTGACCAGCTGCCTCCTGCACACCCCATCCTGGGGATGTGCCTACAACCAAGGTCCATGCCCTTGACCGGAATTGAACCTGGGTCCTTTCAGTCCGCAGGCCAACGCTCTATCCATTGAGCCAAACTGGTCAGGGCAATGCTCCAAATTTTTTATTTAATACTGAATTTATTTGTGATTGCTAATATGTGGATTTAGAGAACTCTTAAGAACAGTTATTCAGGATTTTGTTTTCTCCATTAAAAAAAAAAGATTTTATGATTTCTTAATGGAAGGCTAACTAACTAAATAATCACTTAGACTATCTCTTAGGTATGAATGAAAGAAAATTGTATTGGAATTGTGTGTGTTTTTAACCTATTTCAACAGGCCCCAATTAATAAAATGATGTTTCCTATAAAATCACAATTGTCAACTTTTTAATAATGCTTCTATTAATGAAAAGCTTCTGTGAAAGCAAAATGTTATATTTTTTTGGCCAGGGGTTTCAATGAGGCTATATAATTATCTTCTCGATGTATTTAAGACTGAAGTCACAAATTTAGAACATCCATATGGATTTGTTTACCCATTCACATAGATTTCATTTCTGGATTCTTAATCACAGAACACTGAATATTTTCATGATTTTTTTTTTAATAGTGGTAAAGTACATGAGATCTCATCCTTAAAAATATTGAGAAGTGAAGAAATATTTGTGTGTGCGCATGTGTGTGTTTAATGGAAATTTTAAAACATTTTGTGTTCTGAGTATGTGGGCTTTCTCTTCTAGCTTCATTTTATGAAAAATGAAGGAAGACATTCCAGTTTTTAAATACCTAGATTTGCTACCTGTTGCAAATTATGTTTCTGGTAAGCAATTTCACTTAACTATTCTTTAATAATCAAGATTAGTCATGTTACTGTTACACATATTTCATTTGAAAAGTGATAGGATTTGTCCCACTGAACAGTTGTTTCTGTAAATGTCCGTCTAGAGAAGTAGAACATTACTGTGTTGAATGTACCTGCTTGATGATTCCTAATGAGTGCGGTGTTTTACAAAATTTGCTTATTTGTTACCAAAGTAACCTTTTCAATTTCTATCTGATTTTTTGCCCTATTAGATGTCACTGGTGATTTTATGGACACGTGGAGCCATTGATACTGGCTTTCTTTCATTTATAATTCAAACTAGAATGACAGCATATTTTAGGATTTGGATTCAAGCTGATCTAGGTTACCTAGTGGCATTTCTACATGGTGAGAAGCTTACTGTCAGTAAAGGAAAGAAAATTAAACATGTGAAGAAAGCTAAGTAAAAAGTAGTTATTTCAGAAGATACAATTTAGATAAACTTTTTAAAGATTTAAAACATGGCAGTTCAGTCCATCTAATTACTTATAAGAGGACAAATTGATAATACTGAACAGAAGGAAATTCACTTGGGGATCGTTAAAGACTTCTCCAAGTTAGTGAGATTTAATATATTGAAGTAGAAAAAAGGAACAAGATTCTAAGTGGATGGGAGGTTGTCACAGAATACAATTATGTCAGGAAAGCTATTTTTGGGACAGTGAGTAAACCACTTTGGAGAAGATGGCTGGCCAAAGATTACATGGGGAAATTGTTTGAGGCCATCAGAGTTATAGCAGGTGCTTGTCCTCTCTGCTACAGGTTTTGGAACCTTTACAGAGCGTTGAAAGCTGGGTTGTGAGCAGAAAGTGATTAATTTTTGTTTATTTTCAAATTTTACAAATCAAAATGAAACTAAAATGAATCATATTTAATCCTACCCCCAAACATTTAATTCTAAAAGTTTTTTCTTCCTGGTCTGTACACATTCTTTAGTCTTAGAATATTTTTTATTTCAGTTTTTCCTTTTAACATTCAACATGCAGTCTCTGTAATAATTTTAATATCTGAAAATATTCCATCAAATTATTTTACTTTTAACTTCATTTTTCTGTTGCCTGTCTATATTTAGGTTTATAGTTCTTTAAGATTGTGCTATAATTATCATCTATGTGCATACAATATTTTCTGTCTTTTGACTTTCAGGATTGATTTAAAAGGTCATTGAATAAATATTTTTATGACTCTTGAAACATTGCCATGTTGTTTTCCAAAAGAGTTATAATTTATTCACTATCCCTGTGAGTTTAGTTGTCAGCTTTGGGTAGTCTATAATTATAATTATTTTTGCTAATTTAATAGGTGAAAAATCTGTTAAATTCTCTTTCTCTTCATAATGTTTTTGTTGTTAACTAGTGAGGTTGGATTTTTACTTACTGATTATTAGTCTATTTAAGACTTCTGTCCCTTTATGTAGTAGAGCCTTGATTTTAATCTTTTGAGTGTATTAAGTACTATTTACGCCAAAACTGATTTGGCTCAGTGGATAGAGCATCGGTCTTTGGACTGAAGGGTCCCAGGTTTGATTCTGGTCAAGAGCATGTACATTGGTTGCAGGCACATCCCCTGTAGGGGGTGTGCAG
Source organism: Vespertilio murinus (assembly GCA_963924515.1). Taxonomy (NCBI): domain Eukaryota; kingdom Metazoa; phylum Chordata; class Mammalia; order Chiroptera; family Vespertilionidae; genus Vespertilio; species Vespertilio murinus. The sequence continues at coordinate 184,927,730 of OZ004704.1, read as the reverse complement.
GAGGCAGCTGGTCGATGTATCTCTCGTTGATGTTTCTAGCTCTCTATCCCTCTCCTTCCTCTCTGTGAAAAATCAATAAAAATATATTTTTAAGATACTATTTAGTAGTAATTTGCTGCATATATTTTTTCATGTAGACTTCCCTTTTAATTTTGGTTATTTTTGTTGAATTTTTTTTTTAACAGACACCGAGGGGTAAGGTGTACACAAAATGTTTTAGAAAATTATTTGGATACAGTGTCCAAGGTAATTAAAGAAATGACACAAGAATTGGAGGAAGGAAGACAATTAAGATAATGTTGCAGTTGTGTCAGCCTAAAATGAAACTAAGACCTGGAGAAATAGGAAGGAGCAGGTGAGCAAGAAAAAGAGTTGACAGCATTTGATCTCTTAATTATTTTTTTTAATCTTTTAATGTTATTGACTTTACACAAAGAGGAATTGAGAGGGATAGAGAGTTAGAAACATCTATGAGAGAGAAACATCGACCAGCTGCTTCCTGCACACCCCCCACTGGGGATGTGCCCGCAACCAAGGTACGTGCCCTTGGCCGGAATCGAACCCGGGACCTTTTAGTCCGCAGGCCGACGCTCTATCCACTGAGCCAAAACGGTTTTGGTGATCTCTTAATTATTATAAAAGTAAAGAAGGAAGAAAAAACACTCAAGATTTTAAAGAGCAGGGAGTAGATTGTACCATTAACTAATTTGGAAAGTGGAGAGACCACTGGTTGGTAAGAAAAATGAAATTATTTTTAAATGTGCAAGTTAGGGTTTGCATTATTCAGTAAGCACCTATTCTTCCTTTTCTCAAAGGGCCTATGAGGTTCCTAATTGGGTCAAGATATATGGTGGACCGTGGTACTGCTTTCTGTTCTTTGGCTTTCAAGTTTAGTCTTTAGACTTTGGTTCTTTTATCAGGGCTTTCTTATTTCTGAGTTTGAAAGTACAACTTCAAAAGTTAAAGTAGATTAATAGTAAAAGAAGTACAGAGAAACCACGTGATTCTCAAACTAAATTAAAAGGTTAGCTTTTCATGATTGAAAAAAAAAACAATAGTGTTAAATAAGCATCTTGTAAAATAAGTGGATATTTTTTTAAAAAGCTGTTCGAATACATGGGTTGACGGATCTTTCCTCTTCCTTTGTGGACTAAGTTTGGTGTGTTTTATTTTTATTTTAACAAAATATAGAAAAGAAACATGTAATTCTGTGAAACATGAATGTTTAGTCAATATTTGAATATATGACATCTAACTAAAGATCTTAGTTGCCTTATTTTTGGGGAAGCACTTTTAACAGATGAAATTTAAGTGTTCACTTTAAGGAAGGACTTTGTCAATTAGATATGAAAATATGGAGTAGACTATAACTTTGAGTGTTCTTCAAAAGGAAGAGCCTAGCTAGCTGGCGTGGCCTGAGTGGTTGAGTGTCAACCTATGAACCAGGAGGCCACTTTTTGATTCCTGGTCAGGGCACATCGTGGGCTCAGTCCCAAGTGGGTGGCATGCAAGAGGCAGCTAATCAATGATTCTCATCATTGGTGTTTCTCTCTTTCTCCATATTCCTTCCTCTCTGAAATCGATAAAACATATATATATATATTTTTTAAGAGCTTAATTTAACCAATTAATCTCTCAATGATCCTTCCCCCCACCCCCTTTTTTCCTAGGTCTTTAACAAATGTTTTCCACTATTTAGCAAGGGAAATAATACTATTTTGTTTTAGAAAAAGAAAAGAAAAATCCCCCCCCCCTTTTTTTCTTTTTGATTTGGCTTTTTAATCTGTTTTTATAAAACTAAATTTTTGAGGTTACTATATGGCCTTATGAACTTTGGGCTACTTTGTCACATATATCAAGACTCTTACCTCATTTACTAAATAATTAGGTATAAAAAGTTTCCCCATCATAATGCTAGCTTTGAGTTACAAAGATATAACCTATTTATAAGTTGAGGAAAAAGTAATACATTCAGAAACATACAATATTTGTGCATTAATTTCAGCATTAGTTTATAATGACTGGTATGTGTATGTTTTAATCGCTTCTCTTACATTAACCTCTTATTTTCAAAGGTTACATCATTTGATTTACTTACAGGATATAAATCTTCTCCATTAGAATGATAGCTTTAAAAATCATTCAGTGATAGCAAAGAAGATACTTTCAGCTTTAGAATGTGTAGGTGTGGTCAAGCTTTTATTGGAAGGGGTAGTTTAGAGCAGATTTCTTAACCTCTCTGTCCTGTCCCATCTGTAAAATGGAGATAATAATATAAATGACCCGATAGGTTTGGGATTAGTATTAAGTGAACTAAGACATGTAAAGTGTTTAGAATGATGCCAAGTATTTAGGAAGCACTCAGATATTAACTATTGTTGTGGTTAGTGTGTATAAAGATGTTAAATAGTGTCTGTCATTCAAAGAACATTTCAAAAGAATACTTTATTATATTTATATGCAGAAATAAAGCATCTAGACTCTGCCTCCCATTCAATAGCTTTCCAAAGGTCATCACAACCTCTCTTCATACTTTTACTTCTACTTTTACTTCTCTTTAGGTATTATTTGCTCTTGTCACATGAAGGATATCATGTCTACCCTCCGCACGCTTTGTGTTTTCCTAGCTCTTTTTTTTTTTGCAGATAAATAGACAGGTTTAATGATGCATTGTTCTTCACACAGATGCCTGCAGAGTCTTTAAAATCCAGGAATATGCAAGTAAGGCAATATAGACCAATTAGCCAGATCTAAAATAAACAGGCTTCTTATAACTACCCTGTAAACATCGCAGCTCTTCTCCCGTCCAAAATGAACATAACCTCACATGAAAACACTTAATGTAGGGGAACCAGAAACCTATTTGGTGGCCAAAAGTAAAAACCAAAGGAAAAATAGCATTTTGGTGGTGAGTTGGTGAAAGCAGGGAATCCGGAGCCTTCGCTGTGCTGCTTCGCTCTTCTCACTCTTGCTCTTTCTGTCCCTCTTCTTCAGCCTCCGTTTGCTCTCGGTGGGTTTGAATAAGCCATCTGAAACTTACTTCTTTGGAGCTCACCACTGTGCTGATCTTCTGTTTCCCACCAGTAGCTCTTAACAGACACTTGTTGTCTGAGGGCTCAAATCTCTCCCCTGAACCTTTCCCTGGAATGGTTTAGTTCCACCCTCACACTTCCTGAGGGTGATGAGCACGCTGCCCGGCAGCCGGCACTCCTGGGAGCCTGGTCAGCGCCACCAGGAACTGCGCGCTCTCCTCGCTCTCCAGCAGGACCAGCCCGGCTCCCCGGCCCCCGCACAAGTCCATTAAGCCCCCTCTTTTTTTTTTCCTTTTTTTTTTTCTTTTTTTAATCCTCAATCAAGGACATGGTTGCAGAGAGGAAGAAGGGGAGAGAAAAACATTCATTAGTTGCTCTCCATACGTTCCCCAACCAGGGATTGAACCCGCAACCCAGGTATTTGCCCTGACAGGGGATCAGACCTCAACCTTTAGGTGCACAGGGCTACACTCAATTGAGCCAGTCTGGATGGGTCCAGCTCTTTGTTCATATTCATACTTTTCCCACCATCTGGAATGTTGCCCTGTTAACACCTGGTCAGACGCTACTTTTTAAGTGAAGCTTTCCATGATACCTTTGTAACTGTGGTAATCTGTCCATGTGAATTATATTTCCTCTTATATAAGATTTCTATGTTGCATTTCAATTTTGTTCTTTTTTTTTTACATGTTCTTCACTAAGTGATGGCATTCTTACAGGCAGATTGTTATTCATATTTGTAGGGTTAAAACCTATCACAGGCCTTGGCACTTCGTAGGCCCTGTATATATGGAGTGAAAGTTTTAAAAGGTATAGCAAGCTAAAAGATGATGATCAGTGGACAAGTGTGTGCAAGTGAAAATGTGCTTTGTCAGTGTTTGTACACCAGGAATATCTTGCCTGGTCAGTTACTAAAAATGAGATCACTTGAGGCTTTAGGAATTGGGTCAAATTCAAGAACATGTAAGGAGTAGAACATAATGGCTACTATCCACAGGTCAAGAATTTTCACTAGTGTGTGTGTGTGTGTGTGTGTCCCTTTTTAAAAAAATAGTATGTCTTAACTACCAAAGGGATTGTTTTTCTGATAGTAACTGGTTTTTCATAGATCACTAATCTTTATCACCAGTGGTCTAGATTTGTGAAGTTTGACTAAAACTCAAAGTACATTTGCTGCCAATAACTGGCTCACTTAGTTATTGAACTCATACTCTTAGTGTACAAGTACATTTTCTTTTCACGGTGCCATAAAGTCTTTAGGCAGGAAAGTAAGAATACTCTGAGAATAGGAACTGGGTGAGAGATGTCATGAAAACTTTTATTTATCCTTGTTTTCTATACGATTGATAGGGTCCTGGCCTCTAGAAGAAATGGGAATGGTGGGAAATAGGGAGATAAGTTAAAATATCTGGCTCATAGTAGGCATGCATAGAGCTAACCTAGTAATTATGTGCTCAGCTTAAAAATTCTCAGAACTTTTATAGTAGTTCAGTGTGTTGTCAGATTGCATAAATATCTTAATAAAGAAAACACTGTATTTGAAACATGTTCTGTGCTGTGATCATAAGCCTGCTTTCATTGGTTGTGACCTGGGATACATTACTCTGCCTGGGTGTATATCCTGCCTATGTCAGTGTTTTATTTAACAAGTGTTGTAAATGCTTTCATTGGCTACTAAAACAAATATTTGAAGTAATAGCAGGTTCACTGATTAATTTCACTGTAGTGAAGATTCTATAAGTGGAGGAGGGTAGCTGGAGGGTGTCATAGTTGAAGGATTCTTACCCCCCCCCCTTTGGTTGGCTTATGGTATATTTAATAGTATGCTACTGAATCTGCTAATCCTAATGTACCACCTAGAAATTTATATTCATATTTATTTTTTAATTAGATTTACCTCAAATCTTATGGCAAGCACATACAAAAAAAAATTCCCCTAAGTACTTCCCACAAACCAAACCAGAAGGTTTTTTTTTTTAAATCTTTGTATTTCTTAGTCTATATATGTCTTCATAAAACTGCTTTCAGTGTTTGTATGATTTTGACGGCTTAGGACAGGGAAGGGGGTTTTATACGAAGGGACCTAACAAAAAGGAGGCCATCTTCCTGTTTCTCCCTCCTCTATATCATGTGACGGTGTCTTTAGGGCCTTTAAAATGTAAGGGGATGTTGGTAACCACGGCATATTTTTTCTGTTTTCCTCTCAAATGTGAAGTTCTGCATTTTATTACACTGTCACAAAGAATTAGTCTGCTACCAGTAAATATGTAAGCCACAAAACTTGCTTCTCTATGCTGCCAAGTACTTCCTGTTTTGTCAGATTTCCATTTAGGGGAAAGAGCTGGAGTTTCATGTTTAAAGCATCTCTCCTGAAATTCAGTTTGGAAGCTGTCCAAATATCGAGTTTGGGGGGGGGGGGTGAGAATGGCGCATCCTGTCTACATTTGAAGACATTTGTCAGCTTCCCTTGGCTTTGTTTTATGAAAGAAAGGGTTGCCAGGAAGAGAAACTCTGTTAGAAATAATTAGCGTATGTCTTGCTAACACCGTAGCTTGCCTTTAGGCTTTCCATATCAAATGTGTTTTAGTTTGAATGAATCATTACATAGGCTGTGAAGGAAGAATATGTTCATTTCTAGTAGACTTTTTTTCTACAATTCTGTAAAACTGCATTTGGCCACATTTACTCTGTTTTCAGTAGGGATAGATGAAAGGTCAAGTGATTATTTGAATAGAAATGGATTACAATATAAATATAAAACATCTTTTGGGGAAAGGTTTCAGTAAATGATTTAAAGACTCTTGCCATTAAAATAATGAATAAACAGAATACTTAGTTATAAATGATGAATTGTCATATTTTTATTCTATGAACTAAACTTCTAATTAGATAAGAGAATGTGTCAGTAGAATATAACTTCCAATGTAAACTTAACCCCCTCCTATTGCTTGTAAGGGAATCTTGTGGTGAGGTCATTTTGCAATCATAGAACCAAGCATTTCTATAAAATTTTCTTTGACCAAATTAGCCTAGCCAGCCTTAAGTCAGCTATTTTTCTCTCTTTTGAACTGTCACTAAAATAAGGAACTTTTTAATCCTTGACTACTTATATAATTTCTTCCTTATCGGCTTGCTAGCATTTTGGAAATTTTCAGAGAACTGATGCTGGTTTATAAGGTATGTGAACCGTCTACTATAAAGTTTCTAACAGATATTTACTTTCCCTTTTCATCATTTCAGAATGTGCTCCCATTTCTGAGACATGTATTTCTTTAAAAATTCAGATTTCCTAAATACTAATCATGACCTATAGTTTCATCCTCCATTTTGATTGATAACAGAAAGTTCATCTGTTGAAACCCTTTAAATAATTGTTTCTGTTGCCATATTCTCCTTTTAATAACCTGGGTCCAAATCAGTGAATCTCAAATTTTAGTGTATTCATAAGCATTTCCTTGGGCTACTTGTTCAAAATACATATTCACTTCAGACCTAGCGAATTCAATCTATGGAGGATTCTTTCGAAGGTGGTCTTTGAACCAAATGGATGTAGTCCCACTGTCATCTAAATTCTGTTTATAAAGATTTAGTCTTTGCTTGGTTTCAATTATTGCTATCCCTGATTAGAGAGCTCATCCTATCAGATCTTCAGGAAACTGTCCAAGTTCCCCGTCTTTTCATTTATCTTTCCCCCTTCCCAAAGCACACATTTGTAGTTGAGGATGCATATACAGTATATGTATACATAATAATACATATTTCTATTGTACCTTGCCTAGTGATTTTTAAATGTGCCTGTTTTTCCCATTGGGGAAGTAATTGTTTTTTATTTACCTTCTAAAATACTTTCTGGCAATGTGATACATTGCAGACATCTAAATGTTTGCATTGATTCTTTTTTTAAAAATATATATTTTATTGATATTTTACAGAGAGGAAGGGAGAGAGATAGTTAGAAACGTCGATGAGAGAGAAACATCAACCAGCCGCCTCCTGCACAACCCCCACCGGGGATGTGCCCGCAACCAATGTACATGCCCTTGACTGGAATCGAACCCAGGACTCTTCAGTCCGCAGACCCACGCTCTACCACTGAGCCAAACCGGTTTCGGCTGCATTGATTCTTTACTGCTATCACTTGATTCCTGCTTACTGTCAAACCAGTCAGTCTCCTAAAGATAGCAGGTTATTGTCTTTACTAGGTGTACTGGTTAATAATGGCGGATTTTGCAATCAAAGAAAACATGGTAATTTCAAGAGAGACATCAAAAATGTTTTATTTAAAGTAATGTCCATCTCTAGCTACACATTTCCCCCATCTTTCACGTCATTCGTGGATACCGTCCCAATAGACGTTTTGAGGCAAACGTAATTTTCCAACTCTTCGTATGTTTTCAAGTGCTTCTCAGAAAGTGTGTGTGCCATCGATCATAACAAGTGGTAATCTGAAAGAGCAAGGTTTGGTGAATACAGCGGGTGGGTTAATACTTCCCAGGCAAGATCTTTTAACGTGTCTTCAACTGGTTTTGAAGTCTGTGATAGTGGATCATCATGAAGCAAAATTATTTTGCCATGTCTTCTGGCACATTCTGGTCATTTCATGATCAAAGCATGGTTCAAATTGATTCTTTGTTGTTGGTAGCAATCTGTATTAATGGTTTCACCTAGTTTTAGCTCATAATAAGCCGTACCTTCCTGATCCCACCAAATGCAGAGCATTGTCTTCTTTTGAATTGATTTGGCCTTGCAGTGGATGTTGATGGTGAACCTGGATCAAACATTTAGGATCCTCAAAATAAATCCATTTTTCATCGCCAGCTACAATTTGATACTAAAAAGACTGTTTCGTGCTGTTGAAGCAACATTTTACTAATGACTTTTCGATTTTCCATTTGTCTTTCATTCAATTGATGTGGCACCCATTTTCCTCCCCTTAAAATATTTCCCATTGCTTATAAACAATTGGAAATTGTTTGCAGACCAACATTTAATCTTTTTGCAAGTTTTTTAGTTTGACACGAATCTTCATCCAATAATGCTTTTAATGGTTGATCTTCAAACTTTTTTGGTTGACCTGGAAGTTCTTTGTCTTTCACATTGAAATCATCACTTTTAAAGTTTAAAGCAGTGTTCACAAGTTTCTTGAGAAGGGAGCATGTTCACCATAAGCTTCCTGAAGTATACGATAACATTTTCTTAAACATAATGAATTAAAACTTCCCACAAATTAATCTTTTTTTGTTTCAAAATTTGACATTTTAAAGTGTAAAAATATCTATGATGTTAACACCTTTAGCATACTTGACATATGAAATTTTGAAACTTTCTGTCAATATAACAAAATAGCATACATATCAAATTGCATGTGTATCAACATATGTGTAACTTCATCTATTGAAAAAAATCTGCATTAACTGGTACACCTAGTATACCTCTGATTCTCATATACCATTTCCCTTTCTTTAAATTATCAGTATTTCCTTGGTGCTATCTTTAGATTAATTCTCCCATACTGCACACTGGTCTTGATATTGACTTTTCCTGAAAGTTTTAAAATTTCTTCTCATATGGACTGTACAGTTCAGCTCTTTAAATGAATTTTCCTTAGATTCCACATTATGGTTCCACATTTAAAAGTCCAAATCATATACTTCAAAGACAAACTCAAGATGTGGAAGGACCCTTGCTCTTCAATGTTTTATATTAACGACATTACAACAGTGTTTACTTTTTAAAAGTTATTTATGGACTGGAAGGATACACATTTGGATGGTCAGCTTTATTTGTAATGTGAATTGTCTGAATCTTTTATCCATTTAAAAATCAGGTTCTTGTTGAATTTTGAGAATTCTTTGTACATTTTAAACACTTGTTCTTTGTAAAGTTAAGTGATTTGCAGATGTTTTCCCCTAGAACTTTTTTTGTCTTCATTTTCAGTGTTGTTAAGAGAGTAGAAGCTTTTAATTTGGGTGAAATTCAGTTTTTCAGTTTTGATACAGTGAGAACTCTTCTTAAAACAAATCATCTGTGTTCTAGAAGCTTTAGAATTTGGGGTACATTTTGGCTTATCCTTTGAATTCATTTCTGTATATAGTACAAACGTACATTTGGCTTTTGGTGTTGGTTTCTGTTTTTGCATTATGGATATCTATCCAATTGTTCCAGTATCATCTGTGAAAAAGCTCTAATCTTCCATTGATTTGCCTTTTTTTCCTCACCATTATCAATCAATTGACCATATCTGTAAGTCTATGTTTAAATATATATATATATATTATTTTTTTAGAGAGGAAGGGAGAAAGATAGAAAGTTAGAAACATCTATCAGCTGCCTCCTGCATACCTACTGGGGATGTGCCTGCAACCAATGTACATGCCCTTGACTAGAATCGAACTTGGGACCTTCCAGTCCACAGGCCAACGCTCTATCCACTGAGTCAAACCGGTTTCGGCTCTAAGTCTACTTAAAGACTCCATTCTGTTACATTAAGTTTATTTGATCAGATGGCAGTCTCTTTATTTTTTTAAAGTGTTTTGGCTGTTCTAATTCTTTTTCCCATATAAATTTTAATAATAGCTTGATTTCTTAACCACTCCCTAATCCCACGCCCCAAGAAGAGCTTCTTAGGAATTTGATTGGGTTTACATTGAATCCATAAATCAATTTAGGGAGACTTAATACTGAGTCTTCTGATTAGTTTCTTATTAGTTCATTTTCTCTCACCATTTTTTAATTTCCAACATACCTTTCATAAATTTAAACTTACCGTATTTGCTGGCGTATAAAACGATTTTTTGGCCCTGAAAAATACGTATTTGCCTGCGTATAAGACGACCCCCTAAAATTTCCACTAAAAATAGAGTTTGTTATATACTCGCCGTATAAGACTACCCCCCACTTGGAGGCATATTTTTCAGGGCCAAAAAGTCGTCTTATACGCCGGCAAATACGATATACCTAAGTGTACCAGTTTATGCAATTTTAATGGTATATAATCATTTTATAGATGAGGAAAGAAGTAACTTGCCCAAGGTGACATTAAAAGATAAAGCCAGCCGAGACTGGTTTGGCTCAGTGAATAGAGCATCAGCCTGCGGACTGAGGGGTCCCGGGTTCAATTCCTGTCAAGGGCATGTACCTTGGTTGCAGGCACATCCTCAGTGGGGGGTGTGCAGGAGGCAGCTGATCAATGATTCTTTCTCATCGATGTTTCTAACTCTATCCCTCTCTCTCTTCCTCTCTGTAAAAAATCAATAAAATACAAAAAAAAATTTTAAAGATAAAGCCAATTTGAAACTTATACTGATCTGGCTTTAATTATGTTACTTTTATTATGAAATTTTTGTGGTTACAGTGGTGACAGAAAGGAAGCCCTAACTTCTTTTAACTACAAAAATCCCGTTATGCTTTTATAAATGAATTTATTCTTCCCTGACCAGTGTGGCTTAGTTAGTTGACTGTCACACTATTATGCACATCTTTGTCAGGGCACACTTTTTAAAAGTATATTCTTAATGATCTCAGAGAGGGAGAGATAGAAACATCAATGATGAGAGAGGAATATTTCATTGTATATATGTCCCACAGCTTTTTTATCTCCTTTTATTGATGGGCATTTGGGTTACTCCATATCTTGGCTCTTGTAAATAATGCTGCAATGAACATGGGAATGCATATATTCTTTCTAATTAATTTTGAGTTCCTTTCAATATATATCCAAAATTTATATACGTTATGCTGTAATTCACTACTATGAATTATTTCAAATTTAAAAAAAAATGTGTACCATTAGCATTTGAATGCCTCCTGTGTGCTCACCAGTTAAGAGGAAAAACCTGTTTTCTTTTCTTGAACAACTCCCACCTATGGGAGGGAGAGTGAACACCATAATTGATGCATAAACATGGCAGTGGTAAAACAAAAGCTTTTACTTTGTTAGAATTGAGTACTTTTACTTCATCTTTTGGAGTTCCTTTTCTTTACTTTTTAAGTAATTTGACAACTATTTAGTGGGAAACAGGGAATCATTTCAGAAGGCCTTCTTTGGCTGGTGGTCTGATTCCTTAGTAAAGACCACTTAAGAAATAGCCTATGAATGGTGAATTCAATATAGATAAAGTAGATATTTTTACAAAATGAGAAAGGAAATGTTAATTTGTCATCTTAATTTGCTCTTCAAGTCTTAATTTGAAGAGTATTTTGTTTCAGTCAGTTAAGTGTATTGATTACCTACAATGTGATTGCTCTCATTTATTTTTTAGGTCCCTTTATGAATGATAAAACATAAAAGCAAATGGATGATCAGATAAGTGCTTTTATAGTTTAATTACATTTTATTGTTTGAAATCTCTAAACCAAAACTTGAGTCTTTAAAACATTTTTCACTTCTTTTTTCAGGTGCCAGCATCAAGGTTTACAGTAACCAAGGTACTCAGTCTTTTCTGAAAATAAATTTGTAGTCTTGTACAAAGTAAAATGTTTAAGCCTTTCTTTCCTCAGAGGCTAATCTATCTCAATGGTGCAGTTACATAGTGACCTTACAATTGAACCTAGATTATTTGAGCCTATATGAATATATGTATGAAACTCAATTGTTTTCCTTCCATAAATAGCTGAAGAGCTGGGTGTACCTGCTTTTAGATTTGATGTTATGGCATTCATATTATTTTTCAGATGGCTCAGCTGCTCACATATATGTTTCTTTAGAATTCCTCCTTTTATAAGGGTTTTTAGCTATACTGATATGAATAAGAATACATGTACTCATAGTATCGTAATAGGAGGTCCATGTACTATACTTACTTTGGAAGTTTGGAAAAATAAAGAAGGCCATGGATTGGCTTGGGGATAGTCAGATTATTATGTCTCTCTCACTAGATCCCTCTCACTAGATCCAATTTCATATTGTTTAGATGTTTGGCCAAGGCCAACAGTGGTGTCAATTCTGAATTAAATGTATGAGTTGTAAAATTAACAAATAATTTTATATAAAAGAAGCCTTGGCAGTGACATTGGTTTTGGCTTGTTTGTGTAGTAGTTAGCTATTCAAGTATAATGATTTGCTATTTGAAATACACAGATGTTCAAAGTCCAGCAATATCCTACTGCAAACTCAGCGATTAGATTCCTACCTAGTAAAGCATGACAGTTGAATGGAGGTGATACTGGCATGAGCCCAATAAAAGGTGTGTACACCTGGATACTTGGCCTGAGTGAGTTCACATTGTTTCTTCCTGCTGTGAGTGCTACTGTTCATGTTATGACAATTGTTCTTATGGGGCACAATTCTATTCCTCAGTAACGATTCTGCTTACAAAGTATTCCACAAATATTATTTACTTTTTTATATTAACTTTACAGATTGAGAAATTGCTTATGTGACAGAATAGAAATTTGTGGGTACTTAAATCCATTCCAATACATTCTTGACTCTCCTCAAACATCTTTCTTGTATGTGTATTCCTAAAGGTTAAAAGTGGCTGATGGCCAAAAGCCATTTCTAAATACAAAACTGGGCTATGGCATCAATTAATTGCCTACTACCTTGATAGGTACTTTTTATACTTGATCTTAGCCAAACAGCCTAGAAGCAATGGTAGGTACTTTTGAAATCTGATTCCAAAACCTTTATTTGCAGTATTTTAACTTCAGAAATTTTAAATAGGCACTAAGTAAATATGTGCTTAATTACCCTCACCAATTTTGTCAAGCAGATATTAAACCAAACTTCAATGATTACAAGACAAAAATTTAATGAAAAATGGTCAGTGGTATTTAATAATTCAAGGAACTAAATAGTTACATTGGGACTGTATTAGAAATTTAAGATAAAGGCTGAAGTAAATGTTACATATTATCATCATCTGATTCATCTTCTTCCTTCAAAGATTCCTGTTAAGAGAAAAAGTGTTTAAAAATAAATTTCTAATATTACAATCACAACAACCTGAATCTAATTAACCACTTATTAATAAAAACACTGAATTGAAAAATTAACACTGGTTTAGAATAAGGCACCCAACTTTAAAAAAAAAAAAAAAAGGATAATCATATATATATCTTAGTCTAACATCAATTGACCTACTTTTGATAGAATACACACAATATGAAAATATTTAATGGCCTGAAAACCACTGCCATTTTCACAAAGAAAATGGGGGGGGGGGGGGCGGAGTGAGAGAACCAGGATAACTTTATCCCCATTTCTATCCTCAGTTCAACTCAACTTTCAGTACTTAATATGAGTCATAATTCTATGCTTTATGCCGTTTTCATGCAGTGACTTACCTTAGCATATTTCTCTGCCTCTTCCCTTATATCTTTTGGAACAATTTCATGTCTTCCTTTAGTTACTAGAAATTAAGCCATATATTTAAATGAATTAAAAACGAGGACTTAGATGCTCTGAACTAATTTTTATGTGTTTTCTCCATGGGAGATTAAATCTGCTCAAAATTTAGCTTTTATGGAAACAATGAATTATACTGTGATAAATCTTGAGTATTCATTCATGGACACCATGATTAATTTTTTTAAACTGGCCTTTGAAACTTCATGGTTACCAAGCTAGAGAAAAACTTGTTAAAAACATGAAATGGATATTTCAAAAGTTAAACTAAATAATTCACAACTTGAGTTAATTATTAAGCAGAACTTTCCCTTCAAAGAGACTACTTGGTAAAGTTGTTCAGACTTTCCTTGTTCTGAACGCATTTTGGCAATACCTATTACAATAAAACATACGCATATTTCATGACCCAGTAGTTCTACTCTTAGGTCAACAATTGTACATAATATTCACAGCTGCAATATTCATTATAGTATAGAAACAAAACAAAATTGGAAAGAACCCACAACTGTCCAGCAACAGAAGTTGGATAAATTGTGGTATATTTAAACAACTGAACACTATACAGCAAGGCAAATGAACAAATATTATTTAAAATACACAGCAACCCAAATGACTTACACAAATACAATGTTGAAGAAATCAGGGGCAAGAGAATATATATTGTATCATCCCATTTATATAAAAACTTCCACAAGACCATGGCGCTAACATTTAGGATACTTTGGGGAGAAGTAACTTTAGAAAGCAGAAGTTTTATAATTTTAACTTATTTTAGAGAGAGAAACGTCGATTTTTGTTCCACTGGCTTATGTATTCATCGGTTGCTGCTTGTATGGGCCCTGACAAGGGATTGAACTGCAGCAACTTTGGTGCATCAGGGCAATGCTCTAGCCAACTGAGCTCCCCGAGGAGGGGAGGGGGGAAGGCTAGTCTATTTTTTTTTTTTACCAGAACAGTGGTTATAGGACTGTATTATAATAATTTGTAATATTGTAATAATTTGTCAATTCATTTGTTATTTGTATACATATATATGTCATTAACAAGTTACTTTTTAAAAAGTCACCCAGTGGTAAATTAGGTATGGTACAGACAACTTGAGAGAATGCATAAAAATAACTTACTTTCACCAACCCAGCTGAGCTCCAGTTCAAAAGCTTTATCCTTAACTTCATCATGTACTATGTAAATTCTAGAACAGAGAATAGAAAATTATAACAATTATTTGGTGATCTACAAACATTGCAGTTAATGTACCATCAGCACAAATTAGAACACCCATCCCTTGTATAAGTATAAAATGATACATATACATATTATATGTAATTTCTATTTATGAACACTAGAAAATACAACTAATTACAAAGGATTGATACACACTACAAATGATTCAGTATACCTTCAAAATCCATGTTTATATTGATACAGTGTTTCACTTAGAGATATAACTAAAACGATACCTCATAAGGAATACAAATGGGAAAAACCATCATTACCTGTACCTTTTCAAGATAATTGTTAACTGATTATTTTTAAAATAAACTAATGTCTAAGTTTGCAATTATTAATGGTCTCTTCTCTGCAACTTTTTGGCTGAAATCATTGTAAACCCTTGTCCATTTTCCCCTCCTGGCCTACAAACTATAATACAGGCAGTCCTCGGGTTAGGGTTAGGCTCGTGGTTACATCGCCATCTCCCATTTATTTGTAAAAAAAAAGTTGTCATTTTGACTTATGTACATATGTGTTTTATCTTTTTTATTACTTCTGTATTTACCACAAGGACAGAAATTGTTATCTTTCCTTTAAATGTTTTTTACTTTCACTTCATTACTGCTGTGTGTGTGCTCCATGGGAGTGACGATGTAGGTGCTTATGTAGGTGGGTTCTGACTTGGGGCGAAAATCGCGTTATGTCGCACCGTAGGAACGGATCTAGGAAGGAAGGAATTACTGTACATGCCAATTTGCAGCAAACAAGGAGGCACTGTCACATAACATTAATGTAAAAAAATGAAAAATTGAGCATCAGAGCAAAGCTATCATCCTATTTTATAATTTCTACAACCTTACACACTTTACTAATCGCTTGCTATAATATAAGGAATCATCTTAATTTTTCTGATACTAATAAAAGATATGTAGTGCTGCGAAAGGGATGGCTTTTCTGCGTGGAACTAATTAGTGTCCGCTGTTACACCTAAACATAAAAGGGCTGATTTCCAGAAGCACTTCTCAGTGGAGGAAATTGAGTTTAACGTGTTAAACTTAAAATGCAGCCCAGCCTGCATGGCTCAGTGGTTGAGCGTCAACCTGTGAACCAAGAAGTCACAGTTCGATCCCCAATGTGGGGCATGTAGGAGGCAGCTGCTGATGATTCTCATCATTGATGTTTTTCTCTCCCTCGGAAATCAATAAAAATTTATTTCTGGAAAACCTGTTATAATGTAATTATAATGAGAATTTTTTCAAGTGGATTCTGCTTCACAAGTGGAAAGGGAAGGGTATGGTAAAAAGGGAGGGGGCGAATGAGTGACGGAGAATTAGTACTTTTAAATAGTTTTGCCATTTTAATATTTTATTTACAAAAACTCAATTTGAGAGAAATTAAGGATACTATTTAGTACACTTATATTAATAAAGTGTTCTCTAGCCCTAGCGGGTTTGGCTCACTGGATATAGTGTTGGCCTGCAGACTGAAGGGTCCTGGGTTCAATTCCGGTCAAGTATCTTGGCCCTGGTCAGGATGAGTAGGAGGCAACCAATCGATGTTTCTCTCTCACAATGATGTTTCTATCTGTCTCTCCCTTTCCCCATCACTCTCAAAATCAATGGAAAAATATCTTACGGTGAGGATTAACAACAAAAAATACTAAAAGAGCTCTCTAGGACTTTTCCCCTTGCATGTATTATTAAATGTAAAACCTAAGACATTTATACAAAGAGTTTACTGACTAGACCATGTTCATGTGGAATAGTTATAGAGATGCTGTGAATTCTCTGGCGTATTGTTTATGACTTTAAAATATGAAAATTTGGGCCGAAACCGGTTTGGCTCAGTGGTAGAGCGTCGGTCTGCGGACCGAAAGGTCCCGGGTTCGATTCCGGTCAAGGGCACGTACATTGGTTGCGGGCACATCCCCAGTAAGGGGGTGTGCAGGAGGCAGCTGGTTGATGTTTCTCTCTCATCGACATTTCTAGCTCTCTATCTCTCTCCCTTCCTCTCTGTGAAATATCAATAAAATATTATAAAAAAAAAAAAAAAAAAAAAAAAAAAAATATGAAAATTTGACTTCAAAATAACATTTTATTGGACTTACTGAAATATTCTAATGCTTGTATCCCCTGATCTAAAAGAGGGATGGGGAACCCTTTTTCTGCCGAGGGCCATTTTGATATTTATAGGAACATTCACTTAATACAATTCATTTAATATAAATTTATGTTGCTATGAAAAAAGTTCCTATATTTATTGAATTTTTAGTCCTGCCTGCAGCTACCTTGGCAGGGCCAGACCAAATGATTTTGCAGGTCTAGTACAGTCCTAGGACCAGAGGTTCCACACCCTGATCTAGGAGAACTATGAAATTATGAAGCACCCTCACTCGGGTTTACTAGCTTTGTTATTGCTTACTATTAACTATTACTTAGCAACCTACTCTGTACCTATAATATGAATCATTTCAAGCTTTCTTCAATTGCTTTAAAATGTTTGAAATATAGCTCTCCTCATCTTCTCAAAAGAACTTTTATAACATTATCTCACCCAAAGAAATGAGCCAACTTTGCCCTAGCTGGTTTGGATCAGTGGATAGAGAGTTGGCCTGCGGACTGAAAGGTCCCAGATTCGATTCCAGTCAAGGGCATGTACCTTGGTTGTGGGCACATCCCATATAGGTGTACAGGAGACAGAGGATCAATGTTTCTAACTCTCTTTCTCTCCCCCTTCCTCTCAGTAAAAAAAAAAATCAATAAGATAATTTCTTTAAATGAGCCAATTAGATGAATCAGATATAGAAATAATTAGCTGTAAACTGAAAATAAAGTTTGTAAATTACTATTATTGGGAATTTTGACATTTGGGAAGTTGGGAACTATGAAATGAAATCCCCAGAGGTCCACTATATCCTCCTATCCTTGAATTCTGTCACCTGAACAGGAGTTTGTCAAAAGTTAAGTTTTTCTCCATTCCACTAATTATCACTTAAAATATGAATATTGTCTTCCTTAATTCTTCTTGAAATATTAAATTCACCAAATTTACACTGTTATCTTCAAACAAAACAGCGTTTTTGAATTAATGGTTGTGATAAAGATTTTTGTTAATGGTAAGGAAACTTCAACTTACATTTTTGCAACTTCTTTAACAACATCACGGCAAGTCATTTCTTTCATCTACAAAAAATAAAGATATATATTTAGTAAGTTATGAGTTAAAAGAACACTTTCCACTTGTGTAACTATTTTAAGGTTCTTTTCATAACCAACCCATGCTTTTGTGATATATTCTCAGATATAAAACCAAGAAAAATAACATCCCTAAAAGATGAGAACCTAAATTTCTTGCTTCAGTTTAAATTATTATGCCAAAATTGATATTCTTAATGACCCTAATCTGGGGATCACTAATTTTGTTTTAAGTATTAAAATTTATAGAAATCCACACCCCTTTGCCCTAACTGGTTTGGCTCCGTGGCTAGAGCATCGACCTTTGGACTAAAGGGTCCCAAGTTTGATTCTGGTCACAAGGGCACATGCCCGGGTTGCAGGCTCGATCCCCAGAAGGGGGTGGGCAGAAGGCAGCTGATCAATGATTCTGTCATCACTGATATTTCTATCTCCGTGCCTCTCTGAAATCAATAATGATGTATTTTAAAAACAAATAAGTCAAGATAGTGGTTATTTTTTTAAAATCCACACCCCTTTCTGAGTCTATTATTCACAAGCAGACCCTGATGTTTAAAAGACTGTACACAAAATCCACAGAAATGATTAAAATTGTCCCTTACATGACAAAAATGCAAAATGTTGGGGAAAACTTTGAAGAACCAAAAGTTGAGTATTCTAGAACATAGTTGAGGGTTCCTAGAACATAGCTGGATTAGGTTTGATTTTGAAGAAGATAAATGAAACACACAAGATAATATCAAAAACACATTTGAGCAAACTGGTGTACATATTCTAGATATGTTGGGCTGGGCAGGATGGAAATGGTAAAAGATAAAAGGTGTTCATAAAACAGTGCAGATTTGAGGTAATTCAATTACTTTACCTCTAGATTCATTCATATTTTACTTTTGGCATTTATTTAGATTTTAAACATGCTCTGTGCCTGCCCAGCCATCTGAGAAAGCAGGAACAACAAAAATCTTAAGCTATAATAAAAGCGTAATATGCTATCTAGATTGGACAGCTGAACGACCTTCCAGATGAAGCCTATGTGAGGGCCAAGCCCCTTGCACGAATTTTGTGCATCGGCCTCCAGTACAACTACAAAAGCAATGCATGGGTTCTTCAAAAAATTAGTATTGGTACAGGGGAAGGATTTAAATTATAAGATAGGAAACAGATTTAGTGTGTGAACCTTAATTATAGCTTGAAAAAGTTACAAATGATGTTGAGATTAATGAGGCAACTTGATTATGTATTAGATGATAAGGGTGATAATGGTATTCTAAAGAGATGCGTGCTGAAGCAGTTATGGATGCAATGTCATAGTGTTGGCAATTTTTGTTTCAAACCATTTAGAAAAATAGCATACAAATGGATAGACTGTTGGAAAATATTAACTGCAATCTAGATGCAGATATTTATTGTACTAGTCATTATCTTTTCAGATGTTTTTATTTTTTTATATAAAGTTAGGGGTGAAATAAAAGGAAGAATCTTTACTATTTTTCCTTATGGGTTAAATTCTATATTTGCTAAATTATTATATAAAGGCAAACTTGAACACATGTGAAAAGCCACATTTTATTTTTTTAAAATATATTGTTATTGATTTCAGATAGGAAGGGAGAGGGATAGTTGTAAACATCAATGATGAGAGAGACTATTGACTGGCTATCTTCTCTACACCCCCCACTGGGATGGAGCCTGGGACTGTTCAGTCCGCATGCCAATGCTCTATCCAGTGAGCCAAACTGGTTAGGGCAAAAGCCACATTTAAATGACATATTTTTACTTATATTTGTGAAGTTTTAATTTCATAAAAAAATAATTTTGGTAAATAACAACAGAAGAAAAAGAGGGCAAAGCAATGATGTAGAGTGGTGGTTGGCCAACTTCTGAAAAGGACCCAACAGTAAGTATTTTAGACTTTATGGATTTTGGTCTCGATTCCAACTATCAAACTCTATTGTTGTAGTGTGAAAGTAGAGTGAGTGTGGCTGTATTCCCATAAAAATTTGAAAAGTAGGCCTGACTTAGAGCATCTTTTTGTCATTTAGGTATACATGTTTCTGAAGTGATCTTTCTCAATTCCTTGGTAGGATTTAACCTCAGAAAGATAAAGATATTGACTATTCTACATACACTTCAAATTTCTACACAATAATAAGGAAAGATGAAAGCTAAATGGAAATGAGTAGAAGACAGGATCTTAGGGCTACATCAAGAAGTGTGTGATGGAAAAGAACATTGGTCTGAGTCATAAGGTCTAGAAACTACTCATAACCAATGTAACTCCATGATTCTAGCCAGTGTATTAACCCAGGATTGTGCTTGGGCTAAGTGATGCCTAAGGTCCTTTTGTAAATTTTATTAAAACACCAGACATGACCCTAGCCAGTCTGGCTCAGTGGATACAGCATCGGCCTGAGGACTAAAGGATTGCGGATTTGATTCTGGTCAGGGGCACATACCTTGGTTGCTGGCTCCTCCCTGGTCAGGGCTCCTGCGAGAGGCAACCCAATCGATGTGTTTCTCTCACATCAATGTTTCTGTCTTTCCCTCTCTCTCCCACTCTCCCCAAAAATCAATGGAAAATATCCTCGGGTGAGGATTAACAACAAAACAAAAAACATCAAACATGAATTAGGTTTTATATGTCTAGAACGTGGCATTAAATGTCAAGCACTAAAAAGATGTTCTAGAGCCTGGCCTTAAATATGTTGAAAGAGTAAACCAAATTCTGCATTAATATTGAATGTATATGAAATTTTTTCTCAATTTACCAAAATACTGTTAAGCCATATGCCTGACTTTTCAGGATCTGATAATAAGTTGGTAATATTGTTTCAATATTAAGTTGATCAAAATGGCTAAAAGGCCAAAACCGGTTTGGCTCAGTGGTAGAGCATCGGTCTGCGGACTGAAAGGTCCCGGGTTCGGTTCCGGTCAAGGGCATGTGAAATTGGTTGCGGGCACATCCCCGGTGTGGGGTGTGCAGGAGGCAGCTGGTCGATGTTTCTCTCTCATCGACTTTTCTAGCTCTCTATCTCTCTCGCTTCCTCTCTCAAAAAAAGTCAATAAAGTATATATTTTTTAAAAATTTGGCTAAAAGGAAAACCAAAAACTTTTAAGAAAATTTTTTTACACTAACGATGAATTTCTGCTTCTTGGGGGTAGAAAAAGTGGGTGGTTGGAACCGGACAGAGTTTCATGCCTTAATGTAGGTAGGAACAAAGGAAAGAAAAGCATTGGAGCAGTCACACACTTAATGTAAGACATCCACGGACAAAAGTGCTCCAGAGAAGAAAGAAAATAAAGAATAAAACACCCAAGTTCTCAACCTAAGAAGACTCATAGGGTTCCCATGAATGGCCTTAAAGGGTTTTGTGAAAATACTTTGTATTTTTTCTGGATTAAAGGTTTACAATAAAGCAGATATCAAAATCATAAAGGGATCCATGACACAATTCCACAAGTAATGTTACCAGCTTTCCTATTCAGCTACTTAGCAGCTTCAATAAGTTCTGCTCAAAACAACAAACCATACTATTATGGTTTAGTTTGTGGTGATAAAACTTCATTCCATGGGAATAATGTTACAGCAAAAATTCAAGCATTATGCATTACCTACCTGAAGCTTTTCTATTTCTGTCTTTGCAGCTTGTTTGGCCTTGCCAATAGCACAGCCCCAATAACCCTATTTAAAAAGAACACACCAAAAAATATATATGCATATATTCAATTAACATACTATTATAAATCATTGATGAATACTGTTTATATTAAAAGTTAATTAAAGAATGTTAAATGACTTTCAAAAATAAGTCTGCAGAAATATAGTCAAACACATTCTAATGAACACCAGGGGCTCAAAATATTTAAAACACCAAACTTAATTCTAAAAGTTTGAATATGGGTTATTTTTAATAGATATATCCAATGAAAAACAAATATTATGTATATTTCATGAATTAGAGACAATTTTGAGAGTAGGAATGAAAAACTTTTCAGCACTATAACAATGAAAAAGTTACTTCTGAATTTCCTATGAGTTCTATACTCTAAACCAGAATATTTTATTATTCATATTATAGTTTATTTTTTAAATTAAAGAATGTCCATTTATACTTGCATGTAATGACAAAATATAAAATATTTTTTAAGTTAAAAAACCTCAGAAGATTGTGCAAAGTCAAAGAAATCCTATTTAAAGTCCTTTTTTTAAAAGGGAAAATACATGCAGTCTTAAAACACTGCTACTTCTTATAGTAATACAGAAAATACCACATATTTAAAACTTTGTTTGCATTGCAGTTTTTATAAGCAGCATACTGAAAAACTACAAGTCTTGCCTCTACCTCATATCCATAGATTATTATTAATGCTAAACAAAATGTTACATTCCTTGAATGAATTTTAAATAAACTTTATGTAATCTAAACATATGATTTCAATGCTAACAATATACTATTAAACTAAGAATTCCATATGATTCAAAATTACTCACGTATGAAACACCTGATGGGTCAATCATGTAGAGTTGTGCACCATCATTCACACCGTAGGAGCCTAACATAAAACTTCATAAAAAGAAATTGTTTAAACCACAGTTCTTAATACTGGAAAAGTATTTTAAAAACACAGCAATAAAAATTAAATTGTACCAAAACCGATTTGGCTCAGTGGATAGAGCATCAGTCTGCAGATTGACAGGTCCCAGGTTCGATTCCGGTCAAGGGCATGTATATTGGTTGCGGGCACATCCCCAGTAGGGGGTGTGCAGGAGGCAGCTCATCAATGTTTTTAACTCTATCCCTCTCCCTTCCTCTTTGTAAAAAATCAATGAAATATTAGAAATTACCGTATTTGCCGGCGTATAAGACGATTTTTTGGCCCTGAAAAATATGCCTCCAAGTGGGGGGTAGTCTTATAAGGCGAGTATATAACAAACTCTGTATTTTTAGTGGAAATGTTAGGGGGTCGTCTTATACGCCCAGTCGTCTTATACGCCGGCAAATACGTATTTTTCAGGGTCAAAAAATCGTCTTATACGCCGGCAAATCTTAGAAATACTTTCTAAGATAAACTACTTATATACATATAACTCATTGTACACTTTGATAAGGTAGTTTTAATAAAAACTAGTATACTTTTAAAACTGTTGAAAATTCATGGGCTTTGATTAGTATTAAACTTTCTGCCCTGGTGGGTTTGGCTCAGTGGATAGTCAGCCTGCAGACTGAAGGGTTCCAGGTTCGATTCCAGTCAGGGGCACATGCCCAGGTTGCGGACTCAATCCCCAGTGCGAAGCGTACAGGAGGCAGCTGATCAATGATTCTCATCATTGATGTTTTTCTTTCTCCCTCCCCCCAATAAGAATATATTTTTTAAAAAAACAAAAACACCAAAACACTTTCTGATGAAATTTTCCTGGGAGGACAACAGTATAGACAAAAGAGTAATGATAGATGGAATACTAAGAGGAACCAATAGGTAAAAACATAAATATGAAAAAAGCCAAGGTGACAAAATTCCTGATGTGAATACACTGAATCTACCTCAAGCTCTTGTTCCTTCATTTTGGGGGCTATTTCTCCAATTAGCCAAATTGCACAGTGCATTTTTATATGTTAAACAAATTAAAATTGGGTTTTGAAACAATCGTGTGAATTATTGATTTTCTGAAATTGTAATTTCTTTCCCTTAAGAAGTAAAAAGGAAACCAGCCTCATCTTATATATCATTTAATGTATAGCCACCAGTCCAATTCCCACCACTAGCATCATTCCCTTCCATTTTCCACATGGCTATGAGATTTATCTTGGAGAGTATATAACTGACTGTCATTACTTTAAAGCCTTTGAATGTTTTTTTCGTTTGTTTTTAGTATGGAGCAAACTTTTGTATGATCTGACCCCTTCCTACATCTTCAATATCATATAGTCTACATAATAAGGATACTTGACTACCTCCACATTACCTGAAATGCCCGTATAGTTTCATACCAGTCCCTTTGCTTGAAATACCCTTATCAACACACCTACATCTCACATCCTCCTTTCCCTGCCAACACTCCAGAAAAAGAACATTCCCTAACTGGTGCCACCACTACACATACCTTTATCATATCACTTCTAAAACTATATCAATGATGACACACTTAACTTTCTGCCCCCTCCACACTGGCTGGGCTGACTTTATGTTTTAAATATATTTTTAGTGACTTCAGAGAGAGGGAGAGAGAAATATTAATGATGAGAGAGAATCATTGGTTGCCTTCTGCATACCCTCTACTGTGGATCAAGCTCACAACCTGGGCATGTGTCCTTGGCCAGAATAGAAATTGGGACCCTTCAGTTGGCAGGCTGACGCTCTATCCACTAACCCTAACCGGCTAGGGCTGACTTGTTTATTTTTTTAAAAGTTATAAACTAGGGGGAGCTGAAAAGGGTCAATGGAGGAAAGGGGGGACATATGTAAAACTTTCAACAATATTTCTTTTTAATTATACAGAAACATTTTTAAGGGAAATCTAGAGTCATTTTAGATCTCTGAGAATCTATTTGAATATTTACATCTAAGCCACATGTAGGTCTCGATGAAACTAAATCCCAGCTTGCCCCCAAATAAAAATTTCAGCATTCCACCTTAACAACAGTAAGAAACTGAAACTAACAGCAACTTAAAATGTATTTTTGTATGCATTTATTATTGACTACTGAACTCCCAATTATACAGATGGAAATTAATGAGAAAACTAAGGTGTCGGTATAGTTGGCTATCTAATAATGGCAACATGGAATATCAGTTTGCAGTTTCCTGGGAATGCCAGGATCTAACATCAGAGAATGCTTTTTTCTTTTATTGAAAAATAATTAACATACACCTCTGTATCAAAGTTTTAGATGTACAGCATGATGATTTGATTTACAAAAAACTGAGAAATGATAACCACAATAGGTTTAGCTAACACCCATCATCTCATATAAGTAAAGAGAAAAAATATTTTCTCCTTGTGATGAGCACTCTTAGGCTTTACTCTCTCAACTTTCCTAAGTGTCAGTCAGTAGTTTTAACTACAGTCATAAGGCTTTACATTTCATCCCTGGTGCTTACTTACCTTAGAACTGGAAGAACCTTTAGACCAAACCACCTTCCTCTAGAGATTTTGTTACAGTCAAAATTATTACTATGAGTTCTATGTTTCATCATCATCAGTTCAACTCTGTATAGTATTTTTTTTCACTATTCAAAGTTTTTGTCTTTATGCACATTGTATTCAATCACTGCCCCAATACCTCTTAGTATTAGCTCACATTTTTAAGGTATAAAAGGCTAACATACTGGGAAAAACAGATACCTAGAGTAGAGATCTGGGTATATAAATCAGAAAATTTCATACCTGCAGCCAAAAGGTCTAACAGCACTGTAGAGAGTATATGCATGTACATACATGGCCACTCTGTCTGCAAGATGCTGGGAGAAGGGAAGAAAACAAGAGCTTATAAATGAAACTCTATTACTGTTCAAAAGCCTCCCCAACATGTTATCAACTTACTTTTAATGGAATGTTATAGCCAAAGGTAGATCTAAAGTTGGAAGCTTCTTCTCTTGCAATGTCTGCTAAAGAACGAGCGTCTGCCAACAAACCTGCTACTGCCTGAAAGAAATAAGTACCAATTTAATAGCTATAATGATCATAAATCAGGGAAAGTACATAATTATTGTAGGCTTTTTACATATTTAACAAGCCGAAACCAGTTTGGCTCAGTGGATAGAGCGTCGACCTGGGGACTGAAGGGTCCCAGGTTCGATTCCGGTCAAGAGCATGTACCTTGGTTGTGGGAACAACAAATATGTAACTATCAACAAGTGAATCTAAAAACCAAGGGAATTACAAAAGATTGTGAACAATATTAACTGGTGAATATAATAGAATCAGAGGTATGGAAGGGGAGTGATCTGACGATTCTCAGGGAAAAGGGGAGGGGGGCCGAGACCGGTTTGGCTCAGTGGTAGAGCATCGGCCTGCGGACCGAAAGGTCCCGGGTTCGATTCCGGTCAAGGGCATGTACATTGGTTGCGGGCACATCCCCGTTAGGGGGTGTGCAAGAGGCAGCTGGTCGATGTTTCTCTCTCATCGATGTTTCTGGCTCTCTATCCCTCTCCCTTCCTCTCTGTAAAAAAATCAATAAAATATATATTAAAAAAATAATAATAATAAATAAATAAATAAATAAAAAAGAAAAGGGGAGGGGGGTGCAGGAAGAGAGTGAACATAAACTGTGCACCTATGGATGAGGACAATGGGAAGGGGGAAAGGGCAGAGGGTGGGGTGGGAACCTGGTGGAGGGGAGCAATAGAGGGGGAAAAAATGAGGAACATTTATAATAATATGAACAATAAAGATTTATTTTTTAAAAAAAAAACAAGCATCACCAATAAAAATAAGTTTTTTTGGTTTAAAGGTCTTCAAAAGACATTCTGGCCTTTTGATGCTTGATATGGGATTACAATTTAGAAATTTACCGCGTGTGACTTTATTGCTTTGTCCAAGACCACATTCTGAATGATTATTTCTATAATCAATCCTCCACTTCATTATAAAGATTAAAACAACAACAAAAATAATAAAACTTTTGGTCTTGGTAAGGACTGATCTTTTCTTTATTTAAAGCAGTTTTATGTTCAAAAGTTATTAAAACTTTTTATCTAAACAGCACAACCTTAAATCTCCTTTGACTAATAAGTTGCTATGCCAAACCAAAACTTGACAAGCACAACAAGCCAAGATTCATGGTTTACAACTGCAGTTACCAAGCCAAGTACTGAGATAGCTACAGCACTGCAATGAACTCTCAAGAGTTGAGAAGTTTGGGAGAAACATTTGTCAAAGCAGTTCACAGTTTCAATATCAAATCATTCTACACTCTTTTTAATATATCAAACCACTGAGAAGCTGGTTACTCTAATAAAAAATATGTATTGTGCAAAAACCAATGTGTAGCAGGAAATGAGGAGGGCAGCAAGTAATCTGATACCAAACTTTAGAAGTTATACAGTTCATATTAATTGTGATTGTTTAAAAATTAAAATATACATAATCCTTTCATTCTATGTGTCATTTTGTTTTATAGCTACTTAGTTTTTAGGACATAAACACTTAAGTTGTTTGGGCCTAACTACATAATAAATAGAACCACTGGGTATTTTTTTTTTTTTTTTTTTTGGCCCAGAGAAGACATAAAAAAAAATTTACTAGGACATAGGTACTAGAAACCAAAAAAGTCTGGAAACTGCTTGTTTATAAAATTTGCAGAATTTGTAATTTTTAATAGTCTTTTATCCACTGCTACCTACTAATAGTAATAATGATGAAAATCCCTAACATATTGAACACTCGTTATATGCTAATTAACCTTTTATATAACTATTTTTAACTTTGCCAACAATTGTATAAGGTGGGTAAGTCTATTATCTACCTTATATTATTATCACGTCAGTTTTACAGGTGAAAAAAACTAGTGTTTTTAGAGTGACTTTCCAAAGGTTATCCAGCCAGAAAATTTCATTAAAGTCATCCATTGCTTTGGAGAAAGCTTATTGTAAAGTCAAATCACTTGAAGATGACAATTGTGGAAACAAGACATTAATCCTTCATTGTTCCTAATCCTCTTCAATGTCTAATGTTTTGCTAATTTCTGGCTATAAGAAATGCCATCAGTTTCCTGGCTTTAAATAACAAATGAAAAAATTTGAAAATTCTAGGATAACAACTTTTCATCCACAAAGTGCATATAAGCATATATTATTTTTTTTAAATACCCTGACCTAAAGTATTCTTTATATATATATATATATATATATATATGTGTGTGTGTGTGTGTGTGTGTGTGTGTGTGTGTGTGTATACCGTATTTGCGGGCGTATAAGACGATTTTTTGGCCCTGAAAAATACCGTATTTGCCGGCGTATAAGAGACTGGGCATATAAGACGACCCCCTAACATTTCCACTCAAAATACAGAGTTTGTTATATACTCTACCCCCCACTTGGAGGCATGTTTTTCAGGGCCAAAAAATCGTCTTATACGCTGGCAAATACGGTATATATACTATTGATTTTTTTACTGAGAGGAAGGGAGAGATATATAGAGTAGAAACATCAATGAGAGAGAAACTGGAAAAGGCAGAAGGAAACATTTTAAAATGTGAACTTACCATTCCAACATGCCGATCAACATTAAAAAGTCGTTTGTTGGACCCTTCTTCATAAAGTTTAGAAAGGACTAATTTTTCCACACCAAAGACAACACCATCTTTACATCTGATTCCAATGGCTGTACTGAAACAAGCACAAGAAAATAAAAAAATTTTAATGAAGTTCATAAACACAAAAATAAGTAACATTTACTTTTTAAAGCATGTCAAGTACTTTAAAACACATTTGAAAACTAAAAAGGGTAAGCTATCTAAACTGTAGTAAATTGTAGCCATATAAATGAGTATCATGTGACAAAAATCTATATTATGACATAAAAGGATATTAAAAACATAAATGAAAAAAAAATGCCAACAAAATATGTACAAAATGGTAGTGTCTGGCATATGATAGCCATATTATAACAAATGTTGATTAAATTTATGTCTATTAAAAGTGGTACATTAGGCCGAAACTGGTTTGGCTCAGTGGCAGAGCGTTGGTCTGCAGACTGAAAGGTCCCAGGTTCTATTCCAGTCAAGGGCATGTACATTGGTTGTGGGCACATCCCCAGTAGGGGGTATGCAAGAGGCAGCTGGCCAATGTTTCTCTCTCATCAACGTTTCTAGCTCTCTATCTCTCTCCTTTCCTCTCTGTAAAAAATCAATAAAAATATATATTTTTTAAAGTGGTTCATTATATGCACTGAAGAAAAAGGCTATACACAAGCTAAAAAGTTAACAGTGACTAACTTGGGTGGATAGATTATTTCTTTTTCTTTACTTTGCTATAACCATGTACTGATTATAATCCTAATATATAAAAACCCAGGGTCTGTGTCATCCAATATGACTGAAGGCTTGACCAAGTTGGAAGTCAGTGTTGGGTTGCCATGGTGACCCAGCACTGACTGCCAAGGGGGCTGTGGATCAGGCCCAGAGAGGCCTGGGAGAGAGAAGCAGGGTCTGATCCGTAGCCTCCATGGCAGCTGTTGATCAGCACTTGCCTCTCTCTTTTCCTACGAGCCTGGACAGCAGCCACACCTCTTTCTCTCTGGCCTCTGCTGGGGCTGCTGATCAGCCCTGCTTCTCTGATCAGGCCAGTTGACAGGCTCGGAGACACTGACTGGCATAGAAATAGACCAATCAGAACCTAATCTGGGTGAACTGCAAAGGCAGAACGTAAGGAGGGGGCTGAGGGGTTTTAAAGGCAACAGCTGTTTGGTGTAAGGTGTAAAAGATGAGTTCAATTTTTTAATGAAAGTATAGTACATGTGGCTGGCTATCAGTCCAGATACCGGGATTATGTATTTTTGTCTGCCAAAAGCATCTCCTCCTGATGATCAGGCAGGTAGGTGAGCAGTTAGGAGCCAGTGGCACCAGACTATAGTTGGACATCCCCCAAGGGGTCCCCGCTTGAAGAGGATGCAGGCTGGGCTGAGGGGAAACCCCCGTCCATCCCATGCACAAATCTTGTGCACTGAGCCACAAGTAAATATATAAAAGAATAAAATATATGTTCTATACAACTGCTTAAAACAAGATAGACCTTGCCAAACCAGTGGTTGAGCATAGACCTATGAACCAGAAGGTCACAGTTCGATTCCCTGTCAAGACACATGCCCAGGTTGCAGGCTCTATCCCCAGGAGGGGCCTTGCAAGAGGCAGCTGATTCATGATATTCTCTTATCATTGATGTTTCTTCTAAATCTCTCCCTCTCTGAAATGAATAAAAATATATTTTAAAAAATACATCTGAAAGTAATCTCTCAAGTAAAATGTGTAGAAATTGTATGTTACCATTTTAAGATGAAAATACATTATTTCATTTTTCTAATCCTTTTTAAGAAAAGGAATTCTGATTAGAAACAACCACAAAACACGCACACCCCCCCCCCACACACACACACACAAAAAAAAAAACAGAACCACATACACATATTGCAAAGAATTTCAGACACTTCTTCCCCCACACTTCAGGTACGGTTCGCCTTTCAAGTTTTAACTCCTGGGCCCACCTTTCAAAAATCCTGAGAATCTGCAAAGCCCATCTAGCTTATCCAAATTCCTATTTACAAATCCAGTGCTCTACTGAACTCAACTTCCCTGTCATCCCTCAAATATCTTATGTTCATTTTTGCTATTAAGTCTTCATTAAGGTTACCCTGGGTGCTAGAATATACTTCCTCTTTACAAATTTTTTAAAAAATTTATACGAACTTTGGCAAATTCATTGGAACTTAAACTCTTTAGCCTAAGGTAGTATTTCCTAGTTATACCAAATCATCATCTATATTCCTTCCTTCCTCCCACCCTCCCTCCCTCTCCCTTCTTCTCTGAAATCAATAAAAATAACTTATTTTTAAAAAAGAATTTCCTTGATGAAACAGATTTGGCTCAGTGGATAGAGCGTTGGCCTGAGGACTGAAAGGTCCCAGGTTCGAGTCCGGTCAAAGGCATGTACCTTGACTGCCGGCACATCCCCGGTGGGGTGTGTGCAGGAGGCAGCTGGTCGATGTCTCTCTCTCATCGATGTTTCTAGCTCTCTATCTCTCTCCCTTTTTTCTCTGTAAAAAATCAATAAGATATTTTTTTAAAAAAAAGAATGTTACTACATGACAACCCCTAAGTACCTGTCTTTTTATTATCATCCTGAAATGAAAGGTACTCAAGTTGCTTCTGCACAGGAAAAATATCAGTGTAAAAAATGTGTTCTTCCTAGAACATCTATAATTATCTGAAAAGGCTATTAAAATACTTCTAAGTTTTCCAACTATATACCTGCATGAAGCCTAATTTGCTTCATAAGTTTCAATAAAAGTAAAAACGTATTGAAGCAGAAGCAGACATGAGAATCTGTCTTCTATTAAGCTTTAATTAACTATTGCCATCTGCCTCTTTTCTCACTACATTTTTAAATATATTTTGGATAGTTTATTTTTTTATTACAAATATTACTAATATTTACGTAATTTCTACACTAATGAAAGAGAAATATGCAAATTGAGTCACTTTACAATGCTCACCAGCCAATCAGGAGTATGCAAATTACCCAGATAAAGATGGTGGTGGCCCTGCCGCCCAGCCAATCCGGCCTCTGGGCAGCAGGCATGCAGGTGTGGAGTGGCGGGGCGGGGTGGGATGTCTGCTATGAGGGGGAAGGTGGGGGGGCAGAGGGAGCGACAGGAGCAGTGCTCCAACTGGAGCGAAGACTGAAGGCTCCAACCGGCATGAAGAGGGACGGTGGCAGCCAGCGCGAAGGCCTGGGTCCCGGGTGCCAGAGGAAAACTGGTGCCGGAAGCCAGGGGAAAGCAGGCCTATTGCACACATCTTTGTGCAACAGGCCTCTAGTTTTTAAATAACATTCATTTAAATATTTTATGGTAACATGGATTGTGTTTATTATTGTTCTTTTGAATGATTTACTATTTTTAATTGTTTTAAAATCTAACATGGTAAATATTAATAGGACCAATACCCTGCATAAATAAAAGCTCTTTAGGGTCACAGTAAATATGGATAAAACCTATGGCCTAAATAAAAATGCTTTGAGAGGCGGCGGCTGCTGCAGGAAGCGGGGCGCCCCTCGAAGAGAAAGGGTCCAGTGGAGAGGCAGCGGCCCCGCAGCCGCAAGCTCAGACAAGTGCGTCCGGAGCTCGTCTCTCGAGGCTGCCTCTGGCGGGAGTGAAGGCCTTGGTTAAGGCGGACCCAGACGTGATGCTCGCGGGACAGGAAGCATCTTTATTCTGGCACGAGCCGCGGAACTGTTTGTGGAGACTATTGCAAAGGATGCCTACTGCTGTGCTCAACAAGGAAAGAGGAAAACCCTCCAGAGGAGAGATTTGGATAATGCAATAGAAGCTGTGGATGAATTTGCTTTTCTGGAAGGTATAAATCTTTCCCCTCTTAATGCTAGAAGCCAGGAACAATTGCCAGCATTTAAAGGTACTTTGGATTGATCACTGAGCTGGAACTTTTGTGAGCCTTCACCTGCGCCCTTCAGTTAGCCCTCTGCAGGCCTCAGCTTTGAAAAACAGAGTCCTTGGAAAGTCGCACTCTACATTTTCCTGCTCTGACTTTACCTAAGCCAGAATAACTGCTAGTTTTTCTCTACAAGGTCTTCCATGGCTGTGTCTTCCATTTCTGTCTGGATGCAGCTGCTGCTGCTGCTTGAGGCAGAGACAAAGAACATTATTTGTATTGGTTGCTTAATGAATGCAGGGACCAGAATAAAGGTCTTTGATCAACTTTTTAAAAAAATGCTTTGAGGTCCTAAGTATAACAGGGTCTGGACACCAAAATCCTGTGTACATTTTCATTCTAAGCAATCTAATCCTTATGTTATATTTCACAATTTTTCTTTCATATTATGAGTCCTCAATGAGGTTAAGAGGAATATTAGTTTAATCTTTTGCATATCACATTCTAAAGGTACAAAATTAAGATCATGGTATATATAATACAGTACTTTTATGTATTAACTTGTATATCATTAATTAATTTGCTAGTTCCTATACTTAGCAGGTACTCAAAAAAATTTGACTTTTAAATTCTCAAGATTAAATTTCTTTCTTTAAAAGAACTGATCATCATTCAATGCAGTAATATAATCTTAAATCAATGTATTTAAATAAATGGTTAAATGTTTTCTAACTATTAGTTTATAGGCCAGATTCTTAAGATAATTAATATACAATCTAATTTTTCTAATTTTCACTTTTATTCCCACACAGCACTTAAAAGATTTTCCAAATGTTTTTACATAGATTTCATTCTTATTGTCAGTTATTCACATAACTGAGTAGTTAGGGTAGATGTCTACACCTAACATTCTTAAGACTGTAGTAACCCTACCTGATATCACTATTAAGCAGCAGCTAGGAAGAAAATTCACATCTTGTTTTTTAAGATATTTTTTTAATTTAATGATTTTGAGAGAGAGAGAGAGAGAGAGAGATGGGGTGGGGGAGAGAAGGGGAAGTGAGAGAGGAGCATCAATTTCTCGTTCCACGTATTTATACATTAATGGGTTGCTTCTTGTATGTGCCCTGACCATGGATCAGAGACCAACCTTGGCCCATCGGGAGGATGCTCTAACCAACTGAGCTCCCTTCTGACCCGGCCAGAGCGGAAAATTCACATGTTGTGATTCTCATCCAACATTCTATCATATCAGGTTATATAGATCCCTTTAAAAGAAGAACTTTCCATATTTTTTCTTTATGCAGATAAAAACATCATTTATAATATTTTAATTTTTTAAAATTCTAATTTTATTTAAATTAACTCTTTTAAATCATATTTAGAAATACTTAATAGAAAACCAATTATTAAATACCCAGATCCCCATAACCCTAGCCTTAATTTTCTGGGTTACAGATGGTTTCAAATACGTTTCCAGTTTTTCTTAGTACTTCTCTTACCATTTTTTATACTAATGAAAGTGCAAGAATGCAAAGGAGGAAACAAAATAGTAACTTCCTCAGGTCTTTCTCCAGCTCCCTAGTCTAAGAGCCAATCTTCCTTTATCAACAGGAAGAAAATGTGCCAACTTTTTCTTGAATTTGACTCTGAACTCTACTAGGTGTACCAGTTAATAATGCGGATTTTCTTCAATAAATGGAGTTACACATATATTGATATATATGCGATTTGATATGTATCCTATTTTGTTGTATTGACAACAAGCTTCAAAACTTCATGTCAAATTTGCTGAAGGTGTTAACACCGTAGATATTTTTGCACTTAAAAATGTCGAATTTCGTGCCAAAAATAGAGCATTAAGGGGATATTTTACTTCCTTACTTTATTTTAAAGAAAAGTACTGCTGAATAATTCGGGAAGCTTAGTGAACATATTCCATCTCAAGATACTTGTGGCTCTAACTAATTTGGCTCAGTGGATAGAACGTCGGCCTGCGGACTCAAGAGTCCCAGGTTCGATTCTGGTCAAGGGCATGTACCTTGGTTGTGGGCACATCTCTGGTAGGGGGTGTGCAAGAGGCAGCTGATCAATGTCTCTCTCTCATCGATGTTTCTAACTCTCTATCCCTCTCTCCTTCCTCTCTGTAAAAAAATCAATAAAATATATTTAAATAAATAAATTTTTTTTAAAAAAACAAAGAAATACAAATTAAAACCTATTTGCCAAAGAAAACAATTATATAAACCAGAAAATGGGCTAGCAAAGATGATAATGAATTTGGTTTTATACACTACTCTATAGGCCCGAAGCACAAAGATTCATGTAAGAATGGGCCTTCCTTCCCCTGGCTGCCAGCACCACCTTCGCTCTGGCTGGAGCCACCTTTCCGCCTTCCCAAGCTGCCCAGAGGTCTGGAGCATTCCACACCACCCCTGGCCGCTAGGTACCTGCATATGCAAATTAGCCCACCATTTTTTGTGTGTGTGTGTTGGGTGAATTTGCATACTCACTTCTGATCCTGGTGAGTGTGGCGAAGGTATGGTCAATAGCATGTTACTCTTTTATTAGGTAGATTTGAGACATGGTAAAATGTCCAAATCAAAATATAGGACTGGGACTCATTAAATAATCTGGCCTAAAAAGAGATCTGAAAATGACTAATAAATTGAGATTTTAGGACACATGTTTTGTACCAGAGTAAATGTAACAAAGGCTAAGTATTAAAAATATCGAAAAGGAGTTATTTAATAATATTCTAATTTCAAGTAAAACAATGTTTCTTACCTACTGTTTTCCACAGCCTTCATAGCATATTCAACTTGAAAAACTCTTCCATCAGGAGAGAATGTAGAGGCTGACAGGTCATACTGCGAGGAAAAAGGCAACAATAAGCCTATAATTATGTATCCTTGGCAATAATAACCTTACAATTTTTTTCTAAATGGCTTACATATCAGAAATGTGTGTTAACTCTCAACAAAGACTTTGCTTTAGCATGTGAGAGCTGCTACAGAAGCTAAGGGAAAAGTAATACACTTTAGATTTCTGCTATTGGAAAGCAATAGTTAGAAGTCCCAGATAAAAGTAACTTTTTTCCAATAAAACACAAAACTCAATTTTGTAATTACCATGGTATGGCAAAAGTAGTACTGAAGCCAGAACATTTTAATTCACAATTGTGTCACTAAACAAACTGAAGAGCCTTAGACAAATCACTTAGCATTAAAACATGTAGTAAACATGTTAGTCACTATAAGGGAATATTAAGAATACTCATTCTTTAACTCATTCATTTCAAATCAGACCAGGCACAAATCTGATATTAGAGATACAGCAGTAACCCAGAAAAAGGACTATAATGAGCCCTGCTAGTGTGGCTCAGTTGGTTGGGCGTTGCCCCATGCACCAAAAGGTCTCCTGTTCCATTCCTGGTCAGGGCACATGCTCAGGTGAATACGGGAGTCAACAGATCTCTCTCTCTCTCTCTCTCATATAAATGTGTGTTTTTTTCTCTCCCTCTCCCTTCCTCCCTCTAAAATAAAAAATAACATTTTTTTTTAAAAAAAGGATTATAATGAAAATAAAACAGATTGAAGGAATAGGAGTAACTATTACAGACTACCTGATCAGGAAAGGTATTGCAGGGGCAGTTAGTTATACTTAGTTATAGTTAGTTAGTTAGTTATAGTTTAGTTAGTTATACTTAGTTATTTAGACTGAGGCACACAGTCATAACTAGCCATTTAGGATATGGAGGAGCCATCCTTGCATTTGGCCTAAAGACCTGAAGGTAGAAATAAGCCTAGCACAATCCAGGAAAAGAAATAAGGCCACTGCATCTTGAGCACTGTAAGTAGTAGAGAGAAAACTGTATCAGAGATATGTGGGGATAAACTCTACTGCCTTCCAGGCTGGAGTAAGAAGTTTATATTTGCCGAAACCAGTTTGGCTCAGTGGATAGAGCCTCGGCCTGAGGACTGAAGGGTCCCGGGTTCAATTCCAATCAAGGGCATGTACCTTGGTTGGGGGCACATTCCCAGTGGGGGGAGGTGCAAGAGGCAGCTGGTAGATGATTCTCTGTCATCAATGTTTCTAACTCTCTGTCCCTCTCTCTTCCTCTCTGTAAACAATCAATAATATATATATATATATATATATATATATATATATATATATATTTTAAAGTTTATATTTTATTCTAAATGCAATAGGAAGTCATTGGAATGTACACGGGTAGGTGGAGGTGTGTGTTATAATCTAATTAAAAAACACATAATCTGAAAAATGAATTGCAGTGGGAACGAGAGTAGAAGCAGAGATCAGTATTCCAAAGGTGGTACTCGACTAGAGAAAAAATGATGGGAAGCCATCTTTTGAGGGTAGAGAACCTCATCCCTTCCTCCACAACAAAACCCTCCTAATGGGTTGGCTATAGGAGTAAAGTAAAAAAGAAATTAAAGGCGAATGAGATTTTTTTCATTTGAGCAACTAGAGCTGGACCATTCACTGAGCTGAAGATTGTAGGAGATGCAAATCGGAAGTAAAAAAGAAATTAAAGGTGAATCATACATTTTTTTTTTTCCAGTTGAGCAACTAGAACGGGACCATCCACTTTAGGCTCAAGATTGTAAGACAGCCGTGAGCAAACTACAGCCCCTTTTGCTGTTCTATCCGGCCCGCGGAGCCGGAAGAGCGGAGGGTTCTCTTGCTCTCCCCTCCGCTCCTTCACCAGCAGCCCAAGAGGAGAGTGCCAGCATGGTCAGGTTGCTTTTGTTCCGGCCCTCCGGCCCAGTTTAAGAACCCATTGTGGCCCTCCAGTCAAAAAGTTTGCCCACCCCTGTTGTAAGAGATGTGCTGAAACTGGTTTGGCTCAGTGGATAGAGCGTCGGCCTGCGGACTGAGGGGTCCCAGGTTCGATTCCGGTCAAGGGCATGAACCTTGGTTGGGCACATCCCTAGTAGGGGGTGTGCAAGAGGCAGCTGATCGATGATTCTCTCTCATCAATGTTTCTAATTCTCTATCCCTCTCTGTAAAAAAATCAATAAAATTGCAAAATGGCAAGAAAACCCAGAGCTCTACTTTGGACATGTAGTTTGAAATGCCTGTTAAATAATCAAGTGGAGAGAAATGTCAAGTAGACAGGTCTTATTAATGTGATAACAGGAGATGAGCCCTCCACAGTGGTGCTTCCTGATGTGTTAAAGGAAGATTCTTAACTCTACCACTCTAACAACAAAAGGTTATATTATCAAGTGTTTTCACAAGGTTTGGAGAATGAAACACTACCAATCCAGAGTAATATTAATGCAGCTGCAAAGTCAATTTGCTAAAATATATATTACTAAGCAACTACTACCCCCCCCCCAAAACACACACACACACACACACACACACACACACACACACACTTTAGCATCACATAACCAAATGGAATAAACCATTCCAAACATAAGCTGCCTATTGTCACACTCGGAAAACCAGTACTTGGGTTTAATGCTGAGTATCAAAATCCTGTGAACTGTAGAACTTGATGAACTCAGAAACCCATCATTCAACGTTTTCATGCAAACACCCAATCTGTATTTCTAAACAAAACCGCATTTTCTATATGGAGAAATACAAAAGGGGGGGGGGGTAAGCAAATGATTGCACATATGCAGTACGTTTAACAAGAAGTTGTTAGCCGAGCAAGTCCAACTCCAGAATCCTCAACAGCCTTGCCCATGGACAGCCAGAAGCGGTGAGGTCCCTCGCTAGTAATGCCAGTGTTTGCAGCAGTGTGCCAAGTGCTCTGGACAGAAAAGGCTGGGACAAGGGGGAAACGTAAGGGATTCTTCAGATTTCGCTTTGCAGACCATTTTTCGTATTAGTTCTGTCCCGGCAGAGTTCCCAAAGGCGCATACTGAGCGATCTCTCCGGTGGGAGGGAAGATGGGGAAGGAGGCCCCGTGAGTCAGCAGCACCCTGAGCCACTGCGCGGCACCGTCCCCGGAAAGCGGCGGCTCGGGGCTCGGGGCTCGGAACCACACGCCGCCCGGCCTCGGTGGCTCTCCAGAGGGGCTGACGCCCGAGCCCTTCGCTCCGCCTCAGGCCCCACGAGTTTCCACTTTCGGTTTCCCGGAGAGGGCCGGGAAAGTGACTCAGCACTCCACGGCGGCTCCGGACCTCGCCGCGGCGCCGCCAGGCCCGCCGCACCGGAGCGGCCGCAGGGCTTCAGGCCGCCGTCCCCGCAGGCTCCGGCCTAGACGTGAGCGTGCGGGGAGGGCGGCCGGCCGCGGCCCGCTTCGGCCGCCAGCAGCCCCGGTGCACCCCGAACCGGCGCGCCCCAACGCGGCCTGCCCGAGCTCCCTTCAAACGCGAATCCTTCGGGCCAGACGGTCACGCCGAGAGACAAGGAACTCACCCCGGTGCCGATCGAGCTCATCCTGCTAAAAACCAGCGGAACGTGAAGGGTTTCGGGGCCGAAAGCGCTCCCGCTACACCGCGGCACGCAGACTAGTAACAGGCCCGCTCATTGGCTGGCCGCTCAACCAATAGCCTTCCCTGTGGTTCGTCCCTCGGTGTCTAGTTCCGGGAACAGAGGATTGTGGGAAAGAAAAAGGAGGGGACCGCCGGGGCGGGCGAGGCGCCTAAGCAGAAACAATGGAGGTGGGGTCAGGGCCAGACAGGGGTTCTTCCTCCTCTTCTGCTTCTGTCGTGAGTGAGGTGGAGTCATTTTGAGTCCCTCGGGTGGAGAAGCTGCTCTATTCCATTTCCTAGGGATTATTTATCTTTTAAGTGATCCCTCTATCTTGATGCCTTATTTTTTTTCTTAGAGCAAAGCAGAGATGTTCTTAACCAAAACCAAAGAAAAGCGATGGAGGAGGCGCCTCCCTCCACCCTGGGCGTCCCGGTTCTGACCCATTATTCTGAGGGCCTCCCCTTCCACCCGCCCATCCTCACAACAGTGGAAGTTGCACTCTAAAGGTGTCTCACCTTTGAGCTCAGGAATGTTACAGAAGCATTGGTGCCCTTTTTGGGAAAAGAACTACTTGGTGGGATTAAGGATAAAACTGATTAAAGGTATTGGTTGAGATCTAATCTATTCCCAGTACTCTGCTAAACACTGGTGATGAAGAGGTGGAGTGGACCTAACCTCAACCCTCATGGGATCTACATACAGTGTAACGAAATAGGCAGTATAGCTGGACCTTGCGGTAAGAAGGTAGAGGAGACAATGGAGGTTTGAACTTGCGACCTGGAACTTACAGAATGACTTTCGGAATGGGTGATATTTAAACGGGAACTTGGGATTGTTATAGGAATAAAAGCTTGACATTTTACAGGACTGATTTTACAGGGCAGCCTGGCCTGTCAGTGATTAAGTGGGGGAGACGGCAGGAAGTAAAATCACAGAGGTGGATATAGAACCAGATCTTGTAGTGGTTTAGATTTTAGTCTTATTATTAAAGCAGGACCATTAGCACTTTTTGAACTGTTAAATGCCTCAGTGTGTATCCCCCCCCAGAACAATAGTATTTTACGTAGTCACAATACAATTATGAAAATCAGGAAATTAGCAATACTATTTTCTAATATACATACTTTTTTAGATGTCGGCAATTCAGTAATGCCTACACACACACAAATCCAACACCACACATTGCATTCAGTTGCAGGTCTTTATGTTCCTTTAATCTGAAAATAATAACTTAATATAAAATAGTGGTTTAATAATTCCATTGTCTCCGAATGTCATATTTGATTAAAATCAGTTTTTCTTCTTTCCTCTAAGAATTAACATTTTTTACCATACGATTCAATAACTCATTCTTTCTTCCCAGCTTCTTTTATTTGAGCTGGATAATTGTCTCTGAGGGTCGCATCTCTCAATTGTCAGGTGGTTCCAGAAAGAGGCATCATTTTAAGTGGACCAGAAGCCCCTTCCTCAGTTAACTTTCCTTGACTAGATCATATTACAGAAGAAAAAAAAAGCTAACTCTGCGGGGGGTTTTTCAGTGTGACCTTTTAGTGGTTGAATTTTGTGGGTTTTTTGTTTGTTTGCTTGTTTGTGTGTTGATGTTTGTTTGTTTTTAATATGGAAAGCTTAAAGAATTTACGTGTCCTTGCGTAGGAGGTATGCTAATCAATTCTGTATGACTCCAATGTGCCTCCGTTGCTGGTGGTCCCGGTGGGTGTGGACTGAACTTTGTTTTTTTTTTTTTTTTTTTTTTTTTTTTTTTTTTTTTTTTGAACTTTGTTTTTTAATGTTGTCTTCCACGTTGTAGGAATCCAGTATATCATTTGGTAGCCTTGATACGTGTTTCCTGAAGATAACATATTAAGCAGTATTTTAAAACACGTCTGAGAAACTATTCAGTGAATGAACCTGTAATTATAAAGATTTGCATACGTTTTCAGTGATCTTGATATACACATGCAAAAGAAATTATTAAATTCCAGTTCAATTAAAGAATTATTGAAAATAATCGGGACGCGCATATTTAATAACATGATACAATTTTTAGCAGGTACCTAGGTAGAAAACGTAATGTAGCTAACAATGATCAAGAAGTAGAAAATCGCCGCCTGTTTGCGTGCGCCCGGCTAGCTCAGTCGGTAGAGCATGGGACTCTTAATCCCAGGGTCGTGGGTTCGAGCCCCACGTTGGGCGGTTGTTTTGTATTTCCGTAGGGAATTTTGTTTTCAGGTTTCTCCAAAGCGCTGTAACCAAGTAGGGGATCTTGAAACCTAACCCATTTCTATATTAACCACATCTCCTGGAAAAAAAAAGCTTATTTTGCAAACGAAACTGGTCTCGGATCGCGCTTGCGCACTTGAAAGCACACGTTCCTCTTTCTGAGGTCTCCTCCCAACTTCCTCCGTAAAGCACAGAGGAAACTGAAAATCCACTATTTAAAGTTGAGACTCGTTTTCTGTGTTACTATTTTAGTCTTATTATTCGTTACAGGTAGAGGGCAATTTTTGCTTCTACCAGAACAAAATATGAGCACCGGTTTTGGCACCTTTTTTCCAAAACTTAAAGATCTCATGTAAAAGCAGCTGGGGAGGCTGGGACTTGGAAGAAAATGTGTCTTCCTCTTCTGTTTGTTTTATTTTTTCTTACTTTCATTATAGGGCCTGTCCTGGGGTAAGGGGTAGGCAGAGGATAGCCCCTGAAGAATATACAGTGAGAACTGTTTCTTTCTGTAGTCAGAGCTATACGACCAGTACATACATACATACATTCAGTTTTCTAACATTGTTCTTGGGACTATATTTGGGATCTATCTATCCATCCAGTTGGATGGCTGTTAGGAAGTTAATATTCTGATACGGGTGAGGCTCTTTGAAACAGAAGCACAAAATTCTGGACATTCAGATGGGCTTTTCGGTACTTACAGGAGGGAGGATTTCTGCCTTCTCTCTTCACTGAGAATTCTGAAGTAATCCGAGAAGTCCACACACACCTGGAAGGAACACCACCACATCCGGGCACATTCCAGGATCTCTTTCACCGGGCAATATCCGCGAACTATCCATGCTCCTACGTGAAGCCAACCCTACCTAAAGCCCTAGTTCCTAAACCTGTGTGTGTTATCCACCAGCTTTCCCTCCCACTTAACTGCCAATTTCCCTCCCTGTTTCCTTCAACATACAAGCCTGCTGTTAGTTCTCCATCTTAAAACAAAAACTTTGAGCTAGTTCCCCTGCAGGCTGCCATTCTATTTCTCTGTTCCCCTTTGAAACAAGTCATGCCCTCCCAGTCGCCTGCACGATTCCTCTCCTTGCATCTCTTAACCCTGATATTGCCTTCAACCAGGGCAAAGAAATCACCTGTAATTGAACAAGTGTGGTTTATTATCATTACAGGTATAAAGCTGAAATTAGTAAAGTAAAAGACGCTCATTTAGTAAGAGGATGTTTGGTGTTTTAAGTGGGACAGTGACCAATGTGTCTAAAGCGGACGATCTGTGAGATGCTAATCTGAAGTCCAGGTCTTCGCCCTTCTGATTAATCCACTGGGCTATTAATCAAGGTTTCCCACAACCTCTCTCCTCAGGTTTGATAATTTCCTAGTGGGTTATGAAGAGTTATTAAGTTTCCTAGGGCTGCCACCACAAAATATCACAAACTGAGTGGCTTAAAATAACCACAATTTATTGTCTCACTGTTCTGGAGGCTACAAGCTTAAAATCAAGGTGTAGATAGTCATGCTCTCAAAGGCTCTCTTGAAGAATCTGTTCTACGGTTCTTTCTCTTAGCTTTTTGATGGCACCAGCAATACGTGGTATTCCTTGGATTGCAGCTGCATAACTCCAGTCTCTACCTCGGTTGTTACGTGCTTTCTCCTCGAGTAGCTCTGCCACACAGGGCACTTTCATCTTATATGGACACCGGTCTTCTTGGATTAGGGCCCACCCCAATGACCTCATCTTAATGTGATTATATCTGCAAAGGCTTTATTTCCAAATAAGGTCACATTCACAGGTACTGGGGATTAGGACTTCAAGATCTTTCTGAAGCACACAATCCAACCCTAACAGTGGGCGCCATTTGTTAACCTCAGCCACCAGGTGTCTGTCACTTTACAGCTAGCTATAAAGCTCTATTTCAGTTAGTGATCTTATTTTTCATATTATTCCACGATAAAAAATAAAAAAAAAAACCTCATAAGTAAGCTTGGAACAGTGTGGGGAATCTCGGAAGGGAAGGCAGGGGAGGGTGGGTGGGTGGGAGGTAATCAACCAAAGACCTTGTATGTATTATATGTATAACCTATGGACACAGGCAATAGGGTGGTGAAGGCCTGGGGCTGAGGGCAGGTATAGGCTAGAGGGGGTCAATGGGAGAAAAAGGAGAACATACGTAATACTTTCAATAATAAAGAATTATTAAAACAAAACAAAAACTCATAATCTAACTTCAACAAAACAGAATTTTACTATAAATGTTAATAGTAAATCTATATAATTGACAATTAATAGTAGAATCCCAAGGAGAAATTTTTAAAAATATATATATTTTGATTTTCTAGAGAGGAAGGAAGAGGGATAGAGCTAGAAACATCGACCAGCCGCCTCCGGCATGCCCCCCCACCGGGGATGTGCCTGCAACCAATGTACATGCCCTTGACCAGAATCGAACCCCGGACCCTCCAGTCCACAGACCCACACTCTATCCACTGAGCCAAACCGGTTTCGGCCCAAGGGAAAATTTCAAAGCTAAGAAATGAAGAGGCTTTGGCCCAGCGGGCATGGCTATGGTTGAACATTTATCTATGAACTAGGAGGTCATGGTTGGAATCCCCATTGGGGCACATGCCAGGTAGTTTGATCCCATGTTGGGCGTGCAGGAGGTAGCAGGTCAATGATTCTCTAACATCATTGATGTTTCTATATCTCTTTCCCTCTCCCTTGTTCTCTGAAATAAATAAGAATATTTTTTAAAAAATAAAGGGGCTTTATTATAGAGCTTATATTCCCAAAAGGAAGATAAAAGCTGTGTAGACTGATAAGTACCTCAGTTACAAATAATGTGCTTATGGGAAAGATCACTACTTTGGGAGAAAGGGCATTGTGGAAGAGTGGTAGGCACAGAAGACACAGGAATCTGTTTTAGAAATGAATATATTACAGAAATACATGGCAATTTTTGAACTTTTATAGTTTTTTCACCACTGGTTTAATAGACTTGGGATACAGAATCCAGAAAATATATTGATTCCTACTGTCTTCAGAAATGAGAGTACATAGGAATATACATATTTCCCATCTTTGCAGGTACATACAAAGAATGAAACCAGCAAGATTTCGGTAACAGGTAGTTCATTAAAAAGAAATGAAGAAAAACCAACAAAAAACAATGACTGAGTACATTATTTCAAAGAACCACAGCCTTGAGAAAATGAGAATCACAAAAGATTAAGTAAGTCATGATACATGTTTATGAAGCAGTGCATAAAACAGTCCTAACTTGTTTGGCTGAGTGGACAGAGCACTGGACTGCAGACTGAAGGGTCCCAGGTTCGGTTCTGGCCTAGGGCACATGCCTGGGGTCGCAGGCTTGATCCTCAGTAAGGGGGCCTGCAGAAGACAGATGCCCAATGATTCTCTCATCATTGATATTTCTCTCTCTCCCTTCCTCTCTGGTCAATAATATATTTTTTTCTTAGAAATGTAGAATGGTTGATAAAGAAATTATAAAGTTAGGAAGTGATTATTTCCATACTTTAACAAATGCTTACCTTTGCTCCCAAACATTCTCAATCCAAAGTGTCAAATATATTTTGGAAAAACACATTATTTTAACATGGAC
Organism: Vespertilio murinus; assembly: GCA_963924515.1. NCBI lineage: Eukaryota > Metazoa > Chordata > Mammalia > Chiroptera > Vespertilionidae > Vespertilio > Vespertilio murinus. The sequence goes on along the minus strand of OZ004704.1, from coordinate 184,883,537 downwards.
ACATAAATACCAAAACAAGGATTTTAAGAAATAGACCGATGTTAATATCTGAATTAATTGGTTATGGTAATATTATTTGTTCTTTAAATGAAATAATTGCTAAAAATAATGAAATTATTGGAATCTCCAATGCCTAGGACAGATTATGTGAATCGTGGAGGAAATATGTTTTTAAAATTTTTATAACCTTTAATAGTTTGTTCCTTTCTCTTTTTAAAAAAGGAGTATTTATATTTACAGAGAGGGAGAAGGAAAGTGATAGAAACATCAATGATGAGAATCACTGACCACTGCCTCCTGCATGCCGCCTATGGGGGACTGAGCCCATGAACTGAACCTGGGACCCTTCAGTCCACAGGCCGACGCTCTACCCACTGAGCCAAACAAGCTAGAGCTATTCCTCTTTTTTTTTAAATGTACTATGTGCCCGGCAGGTGTTGCTCAGTAGTTGATCATCCAGCTACGAACCAGGAGGTCCTGGTTCAATTCCCTGTCATGGCACATGCCCAGGGTTGGGGGCTCAACAGGGGATCATGATTCTCTCTGTCATCATTGATGTTTCTAACTCTCTCCCCCTCTCCCTTCCTTTCTGAAATCAATAAAGTACATACGATTACCCACAAAAAACGAACAAACAAAAAGTGTACTATGTAACAAACTTCCAAAACAAGACTGCTTTGCTATATTTTATTGATATAAATACAACATATTTCATAAGCATCAGCTACCATTTTATCACTGCACAAGAAAAACAAAAGTCAAAAGTATTAATAATGAGAAAATTACAGAAATACTTTCACTTCCACAAAAGTCATTTCTAACAGCGTCTTGCATACTTTGTACAATTTGCTTATAATTGGTCTGATAGATGAAACAAAGTTGAATTTATTCAAACATTTATTTCTCAGTGGAAAATGCTCTTTTCATCAGAGGTGGTTGAGTTTTCCCGACATCAAACATCATTTCCAAAGGTGGGTTATTAAGAGAACACCAGTCAGGAATACGGCCTGTCTGATTGTAATATTCCTTTGAGACAGAACGGCTCCCCAGTATGTCTTGCAGTGCTCCAAAAATAGCTCCTGGGTGATAAAAATATTTTTATAACTAAGATGAAAACTTATACTAGAAAATGTTATGTACATATACATCCACTTTATTATATCACAAGACAGAAAAGGTAAAATTCAACAACGCAATTCAAATTAATTCCAGTTAAGTTGTTCTATATCCTTTATTTCAAATAACAGGTTAAGTCATAACTACTGTTTATGGCCTACTAGAAGCCCGGTGCTCGAATTTATGCACAGGAGGGGTCCCTTGGCCTGGCAGGTGATTGAGGCCTATCCAGGGGCCACAGGAGGTTGGCTATGGAAGCGCACTGACCAGGAGTTGAACATCTGCCTCCTGCATTGAGCAACTATGCCCGGTGGTCAGTGTGCGTCATAGCGACCGGTGTTCCAGTCATTTCGATTGTTTGGTTGTAACGGTTGCTGTCATATATGTGTGTGTGTGTGTGTGTGTGTGTGTGTGTGTGTATAAAACAGATTATAGTAAAAATTGTAACAAGTATTACTGTGTTTAAAAGCAAGTGAGGCAGAGAGGGGTGGAAAGTATTTTCAACTCCATAAATACAATAAATACCCTTAGTTTTTCTTTGCCACAATTCTAAGATTATATGTTAATAAATAAAACGGTACTGCAAAACCCAAAAAAGCATCGTCATACCTTAAGAATCTATGCTGACGACCTTATAAATATACTCCAAGGCAGTCTTTAAAATATAATTTAGTAACTAAATCCATTTGTCCTAGATCAAAATTACATTTTGAGGAAACTTTACTAGAGATACATTTAAAATGTCAATATTTTGTTTTTCTCTCAGAAAAATCCTGATATCTATTAGCTGAAACTGTCTCATTAAATACAAATCAGAATGTATGCAAAAATACACATTCATGATCGTTTTTCTCTTTAAAGTAGTCACTTTCTTGTGCTATTTATTTCAACAAAACTATCTTTTTTCTAAAACGTTCACTGAACTCAGTCACAAAAGAAAGTATAATTATAAAATAATTGATTTTTTAATCCATCCTTATTGTTGAAAGTATTATAGATTTCCTACCCCCATGGACTCCCTCACTCCACAACTACCTCTCAGCCTTTACCACACTATTTTCTGTGTCCATATGTTATGCCTAAAGAATCAATTTTCATATGGCTCACAGATTAGCTTTTTCTAAGGCAGTGGTCGGCAAACTCATTAGTCAACAGAGCCAAATATCATCAGTACAATGAATGAAATTTGTTTTGAGAGCTAAATTTTTTAAACTTAAACTTCTAATGCCACTTCTTCAAAATAGACTTGCCCAGGCCGTGGTATTTTGTGGAAGAGCCACTCTCAAGGGGCCAAACAGCCACAGGAGGCTCGCGAGCCGCAGTTTGCCGACAACGGCTCTAAGGAATTAAAACATGTTTTAAGAAATGATAGTAGTCCCCTAGCCGGTTTGACTCAGTGAATCGAGTGTCGGACTATGTTCCATTCCAATCGAGATCATGTACCTTGGCTGCAGGCTCCTCTCCTGCCCAGACCCTGGTCAGGGGTCGTGCAGGAGGCAACCAACTAATGTGTTTCTCTCACATAGATGTTTCTCTTCCATTCTCCCTGAAAATCTATGGGAAAATATCCTCTGGTGAGGATTTACAAAAAATGGGGGGGAAAAAGAAATGGTAGTGCACATGTTTTCCCAAAAATAAGACCTACTTCATGGAAACATAATACATCCCCTGAAAATAATACCTAGCGCATCTTTGGGAGCAAAAATTAATATAAGACACTGTCTTATTTTCGGGGAAACAGGATAGCATCACTGGAATAAATGCACAGCCCCTACTATTTTGAGGGATAACTTTAATTGGACAGAGAATTTTATTAAACAAAAAATCAAAGTGTAGCCTGGTCGGTGTGGCTCAGTGGCTGAGCATCAGTTGATCTATCAACCAGGAGGTCACGATTAGATTCTTAGTCAGGGCACATGCCTAGGTTGAGGGCTCGGTCCCCAGTATGGGGCATGTAGCAGGTAGCCAATCAATGATTCTCTCTTATCATTGGTGTTTCTATCTCTCTATCCTTCTCCCTTTCTCTCTGAAATAAATAAAAATGTTTAAAAAATATTTTAAAAATATAAAAAATGCAAAATGCAAATGCCAAGAGAAATAAGTGTATAATTCTGAAAATTAAAATTTAAGGGAAAATGAACGTTCACAGAAAATTCTTTAATAGTTCTATTAGTTTATTAAGTGGGCAATTTTGGACATTGAATCATCTATTCTATATCTCCATTAGTTATGCTATTCAGGAACCTATTAGTATATAATCATTATATTTTAAAAACTAAATTCTTACCTCCCAACCAGGCCACACAATTAGCTTTTGCGGGTGGAGTATGAATACGGAATGTCTTGGTGCCAAGTGTTTTCTTATACTTTGGTTTTTCTACCAAATATCTTATTTCTGCAAGCAATCTATGGAGAAATCCTGGCAACATAGATGTGCCACCTATGATTACCAAGTTCTCTGCTAATTGCTTCCTGGTGTCTATTGGGCACTGTTATTAAAGAGAAAAAAAAAAAAGAATTTATCATTAACTGTACAAATAATGTTTAACTAGACTTAAGGAAATACACAGCTTAAGTATTACACATGAAATAGGTAATTGTCTGTATTACATAAGCGCCATAGAAAGGTTTTTTTCACAAGGAAGTTTTAATGCTGCAAATATAACCACCCTAATATTGTCATATACTTTAAAGGTTTTAAAATCTAATAGTATAGAATTGTAAATTCTATGGGGCGTATGGTGGTAATTATGTGAGCTTTCTCATTTTCAGGATAGAGTTGAGCAAAGAACATGAAAAGTAACTTTTCATTTCTTTTTCAGTAAAGAAAGTGTGAAAACTTAAACTTCCTAAAGGTATTATCTTGACAATATTATATCCAGAGCCAATTGTTGAGTGGAAAGATAACATTCTTTAAAAAACTTTCAATATCAGCACTCTCTAAGAATTAGAAATGTTAAAATCCTTCACTGATGTTGTTTTTTATAAAAGTCCTTGAGTGGAGCTCTAGAGGTAGACAATATCTTCCAATGTGATGTATTTCACATAAAGTTCTGTGATTCCACAATCATTAAACAAAAAAGAAATATTACCATATACACCCTGGAATTTAAAATTCAACATTACCCAAATCTGCATTTGAAGAAACTATAAACCAGATTAGCTACAAAATAAAAATCTGGTATTACTGCTATGGAAAAATGAATAAGACTTACTATCCCTAGGTTGAAATACTGAAGGTACTATAGCATAGTGCCAAAATAAAACTAAATAATTATTATATTTAACATAAGAGCTAAAAAACGTAACCAGCCCTAGTCAGTTTGGCTCAGTGGATAGAGCACTGGCCTATGGACCAAAGGGTACTGGGTTTGGTTCCAGTCAAGAGCATGCACCTAGGCTGCAGGCCCTTCCCTGGCCCGGGCCCTAGTCAGGGGTCATGCAGGAGGCAACCAATGGATGTGTTTCTCTCACATTAATGTTTCTCACTGTCTTTCCCTCTCTCTTGCACTCTCCCTAAAAATCAATGGAAAAAATGTCCTTGGGTGAGGATTAACAAAAAACAAACAAGAACAACAACCATAAAATAAAATAATGTAACTGATGGTTAAAATTAAAATAAAGAATATAAATTTAAAGTTTTTCTCTAAAGGGCTGTAGTCATAAATTTAAACATTTTATTAAATAAAAATACCTGTATAAGGGAATCCAATATTAATGTGGCTACAGATTTCTCTTCATTATCTTGTTCAAAAAGAATTTCCACAACTGAATCTCTAATGGGATTAAAAACAGAGTACTTTGTTGGCATCTCATAAAATGATACAGAATATACCATTAGTTTTATTGACACACTTTAAAGTACCAATATCTTGTTAATATAGGATAATTATTAATATATAACCAATGTGTTTACATTTATAAATGAGAATAATAGCACCTGCCTCACAGGTGTTGAGGTGATGATTCAATGCGTTAATAGAACAGTGCCTGGCACATAGAAGGCACTCCCTAAGTACTGTCTACAATTTTTATTATGTACAGATTTACATATATTTTGTCCAGCTATACCTCCTTAAACTTAATAACAGAAAAGGAACAGCAGTCTATAAAAGTTAGTAAGACTCAACAAACAGATCAGTAGTGATACATGAGGTCTAAAAACAACAAAATCTTCCCTAGCTAGTTTGGCTCAGTGGATAGAGCGGCAGCCCATGGACTAAAGGGTCTAGGGTTTGATTCCAGTAAAGGGAGTTTCTCTCTCCCACTCTCTATAAAAACAATGGGAAAATATCCTCAGGTGAGGATTATAAAAATAAATAAGCAAAATAAAAAATAAAAACAAAATTATCCTCCCCCAAAGCATTTGTCTTTAAAAATAATACATAGCCAACATTGTAGTTGCCTTAAAAAAAATCCACTTTTCATTTTTTTCATTCCCCTCTCCCCCACCCCACCAAATTAAAAGAACCCTATTTTGAGCAGAACAAGGAAGATCTTTGTGGCAATAGAATAGTTCAATATCTTGACTATGGTGATGGTGATTAAATCTACCTGTGTTAAGAATGACACAGAATTATTCATATACATTACACCAATGCCAATTTACTGGTTTTGATACTGTATTATAGTTATGTAAGATATAAGTATTGAGAGAAATTGGGTAAAGAACATATGGGACTTAGCAACTTTCTGTGACTCTATAATTATTTGAAAATTTAAAAAAGATAGGACTCCATTTTTATAGTGGATATAATGCCTCAAGTAAAAACACTCTATCAGCCCTCCTTGCTGCTAGATGTACCTAAGTACCAGACAATAAAATGGAGGCAGAAGGGGTATATGGAACTTCTAGAAAGTCTCCATAAAATAAAGAGGAAGGAGAAACCAAGATAGTCACACAAGGTAAACGCCTAAATGTAGCCTACGACAACAATTTTAAAATTACAACTGAAAAACAGAGCGGACATCGTCTAGAACCTACAGAAAGCTGGCTGAGAGTAAGCTCTACCAACTAGAAAAAAAGAGACAAGGATGCTGAGTCTCAGGAGCTGTGGAGGTGCGGAGATCCCTGAGCTCAGAAAGGACAGGGGGCTGGATGTGCTGCTGGCTTACTCCTGGCGCGCACTGAGAGGGCGGGCAGCTAACTTGCAGCTAGCTTTCTTGTTCGGGAGAAAAACAAAACCTTCCAACTGATAGCCAGCTCTGGTCGGGGAGAAACTGACTGTCAGGCAGCGGGTGGAACTGGAGAGCAGCCTTCTCTCAAGAGGTGAGCGCGGTCAGCAGCCATTGCCATGGGACTTGAACAGGGCCCTCATAGAGTGGGGCTGACGGGAAACCAAAGCTTGTCTGCACCATCCTGAGATTCTGCCCCATCCAAGCTGCACAGAAGCCCTCCCAGCTGAGACTGCTGATCCTCACAGCCAATTGGCTTGGAGATCAATTCTCCCCAGTGATATCAACAAGCAAGGCTTAACTACAACAAGATTGCACACACAGTCCACAAACGGGTGCACCAAGAGTGTCCACCTCAGGTAACTGGAGAAGCTGTTAGGACACCTAGCACACAAAGCCACTCCATCAACTCAGGGAAGTGGCTAAAATGCAGAGACAAAGAGGCAGTCCATAAATGAAGGAAATTGAGGAAAGCAAAAGAATGGATGTAGAGTTCAAAACCACAGTTATAAGGCTTTTCAACAATTTCCTAGAAAAGGCCGATAAATTAAAGAAGACCTTTGAGGATATGAAAAGGGATCAACTAGAAATTAAGCATACACTGACTGAAATAAAAAATATTATACAGAGACCTAAAAACAGACTAGAAGATATTGCAAGAATCAAGTCAAAGATTTGGAATACCAAGAAGCAAAAAGCACTCCACCGGAAAAGCAAAAAGCAAATAGAATACAAAAAATTGAAGATAGTGTAAGAAGCTTCTGGGACAACTTCAAGCATACCAACATCAGAATTATGGGGATCCCAGAAGAAGAAAGTGCAAGATACTGAAAACCTATTTGAAGAAATAGTGACAGAAAACTTCCCCCACCTGGTGAAAGAAATAGACTTACAAGTCCAGGAAGCACACAGAACCCCAAACAAGAGGAATCCAAAGAGGACCACACCAAGACACATCATAATTAAAAATTCCAAGAGCAAAAGACAAAGAGAATATTAAAAAAAAAAAAAAAAAAAAAGATGCCTTTTTCTTTCCCTTCCTAGAAATGCTTGCTTGATGTATTAGCTATAACCCCCGCAACCATACTAGACCCCAAGGAAAAAGGCTACACTCCAAAGATAATAGAGAAAAAATGTTTGGGTCCCTGATGGGAGCTGTCATACTATTCTTGGACTATCTACATCTGAACTTCTCTTAAATGAGAGACAAGCTTCTATGTTGTTGAAGCAAATACTCTGAAAGGCCAACAATTTATTTTAGTACATTATTTTGCTCATAAAAATTGAGGTCTAACCTGATTGATCCAAGGACATGTAAAATCTTCTCTCCATCTAATGGGTAGTCAACATTTGGGGGTGGTGAGGGACGCTGAAATATAAGTAATATAAATATATAAATAAATACAAATAAGCTTCTCAAAAAATATATATTTATTATGAACTTACCTCAGTATTCCCATCGATATTAAATTTTGCTGCTTGGATTTTTAGTCCACGATTCAGATCACTGACAAAGCAAGTGCGCACTAGAAAGAAAAGGAGATTTAGTTATGGTTTATCATTGAGTCAATCTATGTCTCTGTCAAAAAAAAATCCTCTTCAAGTAGACATACTAATTATCCACTCATTCAACTTTTATAAACTATGCATGTCTTTTGTTAAGTTATAGCAATTTATTCATTAAATAAAAAAACCCCTGTCAGAATGGCCAACATCAACAAAACAACAAACAACAAATGTTGGCGAGGTTGTGGAGAAAAAGGAACCCTCGTGCACTGCTGGTGGGATTGTAGGTTGGTGCAACCACTGTGGAAAACAGTATGGAGCTTCCTCAAAAAACTGAAAATGGAACTCCCATTTGACCCAGTAATCCCACTACTAGGAATATACCCCAAGAAACTAGAAAGACCAATCAGAAAGGATATATGCACCCCTATGTTCATAGCAGCACAATTTACAATAGCTAGGACTTGGAAACAGCCTAGGTGCCCGTCAGCAGATGAATGGATCAGAAAACTATGGTACATCTACACCATGGAATACTATGCTGCCATAAAAAGGAAGGAATTCTCATCATTTGCAGTAACTTGGATGGAATTGGAGAGCATCATGCTGAGTGAAATAAGCCAGTCAATGAAAGAGAAACACTACATGACCTCACTCATTTATGGATATTAAAGATCATTATAAACGAATGAACAGAAAGATTGATATAGTGACAGTAAAACAACAGGCAGTCTGTCAAATGACAGCGGGGGGGGGGGGGTAGGGAGATCTGGGGGAGATAAGAGATCAACCAAAGGACTGGTATGCTTGCATATAAGAATAGCCAATGGACACAAAACTCTGGGGAGGGAGGGCATATATTGGGGGGGGGGGCAATGATAAGCTATGTATACAGATAATACCTTAATTAAAAAAAAAAAAAAAAACCTTGCTGTTCATAAAGGAGTCATAAGACAAGTTGTGGTCATCTAACATAAAACCACATTAAAAAAAAAAAAAAAACACCTTTGAGGAAACTATTCCTTATATAAAGATTACCATAATAAAAATAAATTTTACATCATGAAAATGTGTAAGGGGATAGAATGTTTCTTTGAGCAAGATTGATCCATATCTCTATATCTAATCTTACGTAATTATCTAGCTGATTCCTTTTTTCAAATCTTGGTTGGTTAGAACACAAAGCCAAATTTTGCTCCTAGTTATAGTAACACTCCTTAGTTTTCAGATTTTTGGTATGATTATTTTATGCCTCTTGCCACAATCCAGTACTATCACTTTCCTTCTACTATAGCACCATTTTTGTTTTTATACTTTAAAATTTCTTCTTTTAAAGATTATTTCTACTGCAAAGTACTTTTTATAATAAGCTGGTTAAGTTATTCTCAGAAACAGGTAAGGAATAAAATATATTTTAGTAGAAACAAAACTGATGTTGAGTGCAAGAAATCTAATGATTTGTTAATTACTTACAAAACATAGTTAAATATATATTTACATATATAAAATCATTTTCATTCACTAATTCAAAATATATTTAAGAATCTACAATATGTTAATATGTTAGACAATAAACTAGGTGCTCAAGTTACTTATATTTGTTATATTTTATTCAAGTCCTACGAACTATCTAAGTAAGGCAAATGCTAGCCTTAAAGATCACATATAGTTGTCAGAGAAAGGAGCCCTTCCTTATTTTTATTTATTTATTTAAAAAATATTTTTATTGATTTCTCTTTTTTAAGAAAAAAACCTACATGACATAAAACCAGTGGCTTTCTTAAGCAATTTAACTGTAAGTTCATACTTTGGAAAGTACTAATTTCCTAGTAATCCTGTATATTATATCTATAATTGAGAAGTTTCTTCAATAACACATCATAAATAATGCCAAAAGCTTATATAAATCTAAAGAAAAATAAAAAAATTTACATTATTCCATAGCCCATATGTGAATTTAGTACATTTTGTATGTGTATAAAAATTTTATTTATTTATTTTTAAAAAGCATATTTTATTAAATTTTTCAGAGGGGAAAAAGAGGGATAAAGAGTTAGAATCATCGATCAGCTGCCTCCTGCACACCCCTTACTGGGGATGTGCCCGAAACCAAGGAACATACCCTTGACTGGAATCAAACTTTGGACCCTTCAGTCCGACACTCTATCCACTGAGTCAAACCATTTAGGATTATGTAAATAGTTTAAAACACATGCCACCCAAACCAATACTTAAGAACCAAAGGGACAAAAATGGGAACTTAGTTTACCTTTAATGTCCTCTAAGACACCTTCTGGAATTGCACCTAAAACAGAAATTTTATTTAAAACTATACAATCTTATAAGCAAAAGCAGTTCTTATATTGCATTCACATTTCCATTTCAACAAAATTTTAAGTACTATAATTTTTAAAAATATGTATTTTTGTTGGTTTCAGAGAGAAAGAGAGGAGAGATAGAAACATCAATGATGAGAGAGAATCATTGATTGGCTGCCTCCTGCATGCCCCCTACGGGGGATTGAGGGTGCAACTCAGCATGTGCCCTGACCAGGAAATGAACTCTGACCTCCTGGCTCTTAGGTCAAGGCCCAACCATAAAGCCATGCCAGCCAGGCAGTACTATAATTAAAAAAAGCAAACAACCAAACAAACAAATAGAATAATTAAATTTGCTTTTAGGGAAGAAATTTCATCATTCAAAGCTAAGCAAAAGCACAGAAGTTAAAGCCAGGTGTGCCCAAAGAACTACGGAATATCACTATTCATAAATTTGACAAAAACAAGATACCTTAAAAATATCCTATAAAGATATAATATGCAAATTGACCATCACTCCAACATACAAGATGGCCATCCCCATGAAAACACAAGATGGCTTTCACAAGATGGCCAATAGGGGAGGGCAGTTGGGAGGGACCAGGCCTGCAGGGGAGAGCATTTGGGAGGGCTAGGCCTGCAGGGGAGGGCAGTTAGGGGTGACCAGGCAACCAGGGGAGCAGTTAGGTGTCAATCAGGTTGGCAGGGGAATGGTTAGGGTTGATCAGGCTGGCAGGGGAGTGGTTAGGGGGTGATCAGCTGGCAGGCAGAACTGGTTAGGGGCAATCAGGCAGGCAGGAGAGGGGTTGGGAGCCAGCAGTCCTGAATTGTGAAGGATGTCCAACTGCCCGGCCTAAACAGGCAGTTGGACATCCCTTGAGGGATCCCAGATTGGAGAGGGTGAAGGCTAGAGACAGACACACACACACACACACACACACACACACAGACACACAGACACACACAGACACACACACAGAGACACACGCGCGCGTGCACATAAATTTCGTGCACCGGGCCTCTAATAGCAAAATAAATGTCATTAGACAGAAATTACCTTTCTACCATAAAAAGAAGAGAAAATCTTTTCTACCATAGGAGATTTGTTGGCTAACTTGTGGTACTTAGAATACAGGGCTTAAATATGAGTTATTTTTATTTTACAAAAAGTAAAGTTTCAAGTTTGCTTATCTCTCCTATAATACATGATTGTCAATAACATGCTAGTCTAATATATGTTTTAGAAAAGGATCACATGCAGACTGCTACTTTTTTCCTTCAAGGTAAAGGCAACATTTTAAAAAATGAGTGAGAAAGTACCTAGTCAAAGAAATCTATACAATATAGAATGTCTTGGAAGACGGATGTTTGGATATGTGATTTTGTTGCAAAAACTCTTGTTTTCCAAATCAGACTCAGAAACAAAATTTTCTAACCAAAATGCAAAATCTTCTAAACTCAGAATTTCTTTTTTCTTTTTTTAAATCCTCACCTGAGGGATAGAAAAGGAGAGAAAGAGAGAAACCTCAAACCTTGGATACTCAGTTTGCCTGCCTCTGCACAGGATTGGGCAATCACCTGATTGGAATTGAACCCTTGACCTTTCAGTGTATACAGTGAACTCCAATCAACTTTGCCATATTGGCCAGGATGTGAACTCAGAATTTTTAACTTATATTTCAGAGAATAAAAAAGCATAATTATTTTGTATATAATTTTTGTTTGCCTCCCATATGTGCCCCAACCAGGGATCAAACTGCACCACAGGAATGGGTCCTGATCAGAAATCAAATCTGCAACCTTTTGGTGTATGAGATGACACTCCAACCAAATGAGCCACCTGGCCAGGGTTTTCCAACATTTACTCAGTGCCTGGGTCTATATTAGATCCGACAGATTGAAAAATAAGTAAAACAGGGATCCTCAAAGTCTTTTGGGGAAACTGGTAAGCTATCAGAAAAAAGTGTTATATGTGCTATAGTCAATACTGCTGAAGGCTTAACAGATAGGGGAGCAATTTATTTTGCCCAAGGGAAAACAAGGAAGGCTTTAAAATTAAGATGACATTCCAGCTGAGTCATGCAGAGGAATCAAAACCTCAACTAAGCAAAGAAAAGCATTCCAGGTAAAGCAATAGAATAAAGGAAGGCACAGAGTTGTAGGGCTATGATCCCTAAAACACAATATAAAATTTACTGTAGCTGAAATAAGATGCAAAGGGCTGAGGTTAGCAGTTAAGGCTAAGAGGCAGAATAAAGTCAGATTGTGAAGAAACATGTATATCAAATAGATCCTTTGGATTTTAGCCAGTGGGAACCAACAAAAGTTCTCAAGCAAAAGAACAATGCAATCACAGTTGTTTTGTGGAAGTTACTGCTAACAACAGTGAAAATTAGACTGAATCAGTCCAGAGAACAGGCTCCTGTAATAATCCAAGCAAACAATAATGAGGGCCTAATTTACAATGTCCTTGTTTTCAGATGGTCAGTGGGGTAGATGATTTAAAAAAAGATGAAATTTAAGAGATTTCTAAAGGAGAACAAAAGGACCTGATAACTCCCAGTCTTCTAAAAAGAAAAATATAAATATGTTATCCTTATCTAAGAATGATTCACTGAAGTGAATTTAGAGAAGGCAATAACATGTTCACTTAAGTCTTGAGGTGCCTAGAGACCTGCCTAGTTTCCATCTAATGACCAGTAGGAAATATGCAATGAATTTCAGAAGGGTCAGGCCCAGGGATATGTTTGAGAATCAACAGTATTCCTAAAAGTCAAAGGAAGAGGTAATATCAAGAGAACATGATATTCAACAATGTCAAAAGTCCTAGAGAAGATGACTAAAACTATACTGGGTTTGGTGGTGAAAAGCTCAATAATAGCCTTATCATTGGAGCAATATCATTAGTGATGTAGGGGAAAAGAGAATATGCGATGGAGTTAAAAAACATGGGTTGTGCTCAGCCAGGGTTGCTCAGTGGTTGAGCGTTGACCTATGAACCAGGAGGTCACAGTTCAATTCCTGGTGGGGCACATGCCTGGGTTGTGGGCTCGGTCCCCGGGAGTGTGGGGGGGGGGGCACCAAGGGGGGTCATGCAGGAAGTAGCCGATCAATGATTCTCTCTCATCATTAAAGTTTCTCTCTCTCTTCTTTCCTCTCTAAAATCAATAAATTTTTAAAAATATATATATTTTATTGATTTTTCATACAGAGGGAGAGGGACAAAGAGCTAGAAACATTGATGAGAGAGATACATCAACCAGCTGCCTCCTGCACACCCCCCACCGGGGATGTGCCCACAACCAATGTACATGCCCTTAACCGGAATCGAACCTGGGACCCTTGAGTCCGCAGACCGACGCTCTATCCACTGAGCCAAACTGGTTTCGGCTCAATAAATTTTTTTTAAAAAATGAGTTGAAAAATGAAAAGCAAATAATGTAAACTACTCAAATAGTTTAAAATGACTTTACCCATCACAGAGGGAAGGCTCTGTTCTTTAGCAGCACTTGTGTCAACAGTACATTGCTCCAAAAGTTGAGTTTCCAACTCCCTGAAGGTAAAAAAATTTACTGGAATTAAAATATTGCAACTGATATCCTTTTCTTATTTAATACTGTACCAGCGCGGTCCCTTGGCCTGGCCTGAGGGATCAGATCATAACTGGCTCTCCAACATCCCCTGAAGGGTTCCAGATTGAGGGCGCAGGCCAGGCCGAGGGACCCCACCGGTGCACAATCGGGACAGGGAGGTTGGCCAGCTGGGGAGGGACTGTGGGAGGGCTCTGGGGCATGTCTGGCCTGTCTAGCTCAGTCCTGATCTGCCAGACCCCAGCAGCAAGCTAACCTACCAGTAGGAGTGTCTGCCCCCTGGTGGTCAGTGCACATACAGTGAGCCCTTGAGCGGCCTTAGCATATCATTAGCATATTACACTTTGATAAGTTGAAAGGCCGACTGGATGACCGAACACTTAATGTATTAGGCTTTTATTATATAGTATGTTTACTATATAATGTATTATGATGCTTTAAGTGGTTTTATTTTTAAAAGATAAATATACTAAAGACTAACAGAGAATGAAATAAGTAACATTAAATGTCCATGTTATAAGTCCTCTATTGAATACTGTAAAAAAATTAGCATCTGATTTTATGACTCAGGTAAAAAAAAAAATGTGCTAGATTCCAAGAAACTTACCTGTGCAGAGCTTTTCCTCCCAGGGGGAGTGCTCCCCAGCAATTTAGTACTGGGATTCCTTCATATATCTACAGGATAGTTAAGGATATTACTATTTTAGGAGATAAAATGTGGTTTTCTTGATATTTTCTACACATTCTGCAGTATTAAGTCAGCAAATTCTTATTTTAATTTATAATTGTTTTTTATTTTTATTTATTTCAGAGAGGAAGGGAGAGGGATAGATAGAAACATCAATGATGAGAGAATCATTGACAGACTGCCTCCTGCACGCCCCACATTGGGGATTGAGCCTGTAACCTAGGCATGTGCCCTGACCAGGAATCGATGCTCAACCACTGAGCCATGCAGGCAGGCTTATTTCTTATTTTTTAAAGTTAAAGAAATCATAGTCTTTTTTCATATTCTTCTCCAAAGACAAAGGTTAAACACACACACACAGAATTCATTAGTTAATGCTGGGGTGCCAATAAAGTAGCCACTGGCCACATGTGGCTAATTCAGCACTTGAAATGTGGCTAGTCTAAATTCAGATGCAAAGTAAGAATAAACTACACACCAAATAACCAAATTTAGATTTAATACAAAAAAAGCCCCTTGTAAAATATCTCATTATTTTTATATTGATTAGTCTCTTTCATTTGTACTTTATAAATGCAGCTTAGAAAAATTTTAAATTATATTATGTCTCACATTGTATTTCTATTAAACAGTGCTGGGAGAATAGTGCACAATACTGTACTGTGGGTTTGCTACCTTATTTTATATACTGTTTTTGCTGATGTTCTGTCAGTATATTTATAAAAAGGAAAAAAAGTATATTGGTAAAAGCATTGGCTTTGGTGACAAACATGGGTATTCATCTTGGCTATATGACTGTATGAGTTAACAATCTATCCAAACTTCTAATCTTCTCATTTATATAATATTACCTAAGTTACAGGGCTATTATGAGACTTAACACATAAAATACTTTATATTTTAAAAGCTATTGCCTAATTTAGTTCCTTAGGAGTCAATGATTCTTGATTCCCTTTCCCTAAGTATTTCTCCTAATAAATAAATGTACTTCAACCTCCTTTTTAATTTAACAATCTCCACTGTAATATTTCTGAGATACATATACGCGGCTTAAATGCTTTTAATGAAAAGAAATTTACCACTTTACAGTCAGGAGGTACATTCTGGGACAGCTTGAATTACTAGAGTGTTTCCTGATGTTGTGAAAGATGTAAAACTATGGCACTTACTAAGTAAATACTTTACATACATTACCTTCCTCAAGTCACACAATGCCCCTATCAGCTGGAATTATTAATTCCCATTTTATGGAAAAGGAAACTGAGGCCCAAAGAGATTAAGGTACTTGAGCAGTATCATACAACTAGTAAGAAGCATAGCTGAGATTTATACATAATTTGATTCCAAAACCCAAACCCATAAACCCTATGCCATACTGTTGCCATGACAGTCTCTGGAGATAAGAGAGAAAAAGGTATTCAATATTCCACAGTGAGCCCTATAGCTATTTGTGGGCAGATTTCATGTTACCATTAAGTTTTCATTTTTCTTGATTTAACTTTCGCATTTCAAGTTTCTCCAAATACTCTCTGTATGATCTTTTTCTTAAAACTTAACTATCCTAATTAACTTCTCTAATATGTCCAATTAGCTGATGTTTCTCCTAAGAACTGAACATAATATTTATGAGGTCTAATACCTGGAGTATATACTGGGACCAAGTCATAATAATTTCTACAAAAAGTAAATTTAAGTCTCACAATCTTGTGAATTTTTTCAACATGATAATTTATGTTTATACATGGTAATCCAAAATAGTATGATGTAATAAAGACCACTTTTAATTAGCCCAATTGTTTTAAAGAAGAGTAAAATTTGCAATTAGCTTGTTGACAAAAAAGATACAGGTAACACCAGGCTTTCCCTATAGCCACAATCCAGGACCATAGCAGAGTTTATCCCAAGTGTCAGAAGGGCCATTAGATGGCCTGGAGCAAGCAAGACAGATGGGACCTAGAAAACAACAAAAGCAGAATGAGTGTCAGTAGTTGAAAGTGTTTGCTTTACATCTCAAATATATTTTTTAAAAAAACCCTCAAGGGAACGATATATATATTTATATTATAATATCTAGTCAACAATTTTGTGGCAATAAATTAAGAACTGCTTTGGTGATTTATTCGAATTTACACATAATCAAAATACAGTGTAATAAATAAAAACATTCTTTAAATTCTCTAAGAGGTTTCATTCCAAAAAAAGCATTAACAAAAAATTTCTTGCCCTATCCGGTTTGGCTCAGTAGATGGAGCGTCGGCCTGTGGACTGAAGGGTCCCAGATACGATTATGGTTAAGGGCATGTACCTTGGTTGTGGGCACATCCCCAGTAGGGGGCGAGCAGGAGGCAGTTGATCGGTTGCCCTCTCATCGATGTTTCTAACTCTCTCTCCCTCTTCCCTCTCCCTTCCTCTCTGTAAAAAATCAATAAAATATATTTAAGAAAAAAAATTCTTGTTCTCTCTCTTAAAGGGAAAACTGAGAGAGATAAAAGAAGAGGTCTAGAAACATAAATTTGGAGGAAAATGCTAAATTTTTTAAAAAGATGTTTTTACCATCAAAACGAAAACACAGAAAAAGAATTCTTGATTGTCTTTATCCACAAAGTTTGTAATATGAACTATATTTTAAAACCATTATAACATAGCAGTTAAAATTAAATGGAAGAACTACAAAATCCTTAATTCTGTGTAACATTTTCCAGTGAAAATTTGCCAGATCTGGTGGCACTCTAAGTATTACATACCGTATTTGCCGGCGTATAAGACGATTTTTTGGCCTTGAAAAATACGTATTTGCCGGCGTATAAGACAACTGGGCGTATAAGACGACCCCCTAACATTTCCACTAAAAATACAGAGTTTGTTATATACTCGCAGTATAAGACTACCCCCCACTTGGAGGCATATTTTTCAGGGCCAAAGGGTCGTCTTATACGCCGGCAAATACGGTAAATATTCAATCAAAACATGAAAGTCCATCATAACCAAGTGACAAATAAAATAATGGCTATATTCCCCTTATTTAAATTGAGATAGCAGGTATTCTAGTTACCAGTATATATGCTATCAGGATACACAAACACAACTAAACAAAGAGAATCATCTATTTTATTCAGATAAGGGCTGACATGATTTCTCGTTTTGTCTGTTTTCTCTCTACTGAAAACCTTCTAAATCTAAGGATAAGAGGAATGTAATCTGTTTCTCTGTCTTAATACATAATAACTTAGAAATATTAATTGCCCTATCTCATAAAGACATTATGATCTTTTATATATTTTGAGCTCAGAATGTGTGAAAAAATACACATGATTCATTTCTTTTTAAAAATGTTTTTACTGATTTCAGAGAAAGGAATGGAGATATAGAAACAGTGATGAGAGAGAAACATCAACCAGCTGCCTCCTACACCCCTCCCACTGAGGATGGAGCTGAAACCCAGCCATGTGCCTGATGGGAATCCAAACCAGTGACCTCTCTCTCAGTGCCTGGATGCACCCGACCAACTGAGCCACACACACTGGGCTTTCTTTATTTCTTTTATTGATTTTTGAGAGAGAGAACAGGAGAGAGAGAGAGAGAGAGAGAGAGAGAGAGAGAGAGAAACACATTGGTTGGTTGCTTCCCACATGGGGCCCGAGCAAGACTCGAACCTGCATCCTGGGTATGTGCCCTGATCAGCAATTGAACCAGTGACCTTTCAGTGCACAGGACTATGCACAGAATTTCTATGTTAAACACATTTTATACAATCCTCTAGTTTCCCTTGCTGAAAAACCCTAAATTCCTAAGGTAGAAATTTAAAAAAAAAAATTTATTATCTAAGATTATCTGTATGATCTTTTCTCAGAATGTGAAACTTAATAATGTGAAATCATAATTTGGTCTTTAAAATTATCTTAACTCCTATGAAATGAAAGTTGTAAGAAATATCACTAATATCAACACGTAAGAGTCTTTCCTAGTACTGCCTACCCAGTTTAAGGGGAACATTACTTGAGCATTCCATTTAATAGGAATTGAAAGCCTAAAATAAAAGAATTAAAGACTTTTAGAGTACTCAGTATAACTGAACTATAGAAAGGAGAAAGACCTGGAAGAAACGCATCATAAACTCCAAGGTATACAATTTACCTTTAAATTCTGGGGGAAAAATGAAAAAGTCCCCAAACAGAAAAGGCTGTATTAAAATAAATAAATAGCCCTGGCCAAATGGTCAAATGGTTAGAGCTTTAACCCATACATCCAAGGGTCTTAGGTTTGATTCCTGTCAAGGGTACATACCTGGGTTGCAGGTTTGATCTCAGTTCAGGCAGGGTGAGTGCAAAGGCAACCAACTGATGTCTCTCTCTCACATAGATGTTTCTCTCGAGCCCCCCCACCTCCAGCCCCAATCTCTCTAAAAACCAATGGAAAAAATATCAGATGAAGATTAACAACAACAACATAAATAAACAAATAAATAAATAACAGAAACATCAATAAACAATAAGAAATCTTCTTTTATCTAATTAGTGGATGAAATGCTAATTATGCATGAAATAACTATACAAAGAAAGTTTCAGGAGGCTTTGCTTTGTCATCTGGTTCCTCAAATGCACTGTGTAGTAGAGACAATGAAGGAAATAAATGAGGACCTTTAGTTTAAGCTTTAAGTACCTACCAAAAACAGCATATAAAATAGGTACCTCAAAATACTTGAAGAGAACGCGAGTGAGAGTCTCTCTGAAGTGGGAAGGACAAAGTACTGATTCAATAACCACGACTCGGCGATCTCTGGGATTCACCAACAGATGCCTAAAAAATAAGTTTTGGGCTTTCAATTAAAAATTTTTTTTTAAAATAAATAAAAGTTTGTATTTATTTTGGTACATAATGCAATTTGTTAAGAATAGAGAAACTATATACATTAGTTTAAAATGCTTTATGACAAAAAGATATCTTTATCTTATTACCCAGGAAAGATAACTTTCCTGACCTCTTGCTACATTTCATGCACTGTGTGAGAAACTTCAAATACATTAACTTATCTCAGAAGACAAAAAAACAACCTACTTTGAATAACTTGGGCCATTAAAAAGACATGTTCTTTCTTTAGATTACAAGAGTAAGAAAAAAACATATGCTCACAAAACTCTAAATAGGATGTAAGTTTATAACTTGGAGAATATAAATATCCTAAAAACACTTCTATTACCCATTTTGTATATATTTTTTACCATTTTGTATATTTTCATTATTATGTAATATAATGTAGTAAACATATATATTTTAACAGAAACATTCATTCCATAGTTGTTCTGCAACGTGCTGTTTTCAATTACCAATATATCTAAGATACCTTTTTGTATCAATACATAAAGGCAAAGAACTTTTCTGAAGTCTGTTTCATTATAAGGACATACAATAATTTAATTTCCCAACCCTTTTTTATCAATGGACATTTTATTTGTTTTCAACATTTCCTTATGCTTGACTTTTTTAGTTTCAAATATATTTGGAAAAGGTTGAAAATACGCAAGCAAAAATGGCAATGGAGTCAATTTTTCCCCCCCTACAGATATAATACAACTAAATACCACTATGACTGGCATTAGGAAAATCTAATAACAAAAGCTGGGGGAAGAAACAAATAGCATTGTATCCTACCTGAAATACAGTATGTGGATAAATTCCTTTAGGTAGGAATATAATTCTTCTGTATTGATATTGTATTGAACAACTTTGATAGGCTATAAAAAATTAAAATAACTTGTTAATTTATAATAAATAATTTCAAATTAAAACATGCTTATTATCTTACCAATATATTTTCTGAATCCGTACATTTTATGTTTGTTGATCTTTTTTTTTTTTTAAGTATTTTATTGATATTTTACAGAGAGGAAGGGAGAGAGCTAGAGAGCTAGAAACATCGATGAGAGAGAAACATCGACCAGCTGCCTCTTGCATACCCCCTACTGGGGATGTGCCTGCAACCAAGGTACATGCCCTTGACCGGAATCGAACCCGGGACCTTTCAGTCCGCAGGCCGACGCTCTACCACTGAGCCACACCGGTTTTGGCTGTTTGTTGATCTTAATGATGCATCCCAATATCAAATACAAACTGATGTGCTAGTCTCTTCTGCTACATGTGCTTTTATAAAAGCAAACATGCTCATAATTGATTGTTAAATAAGGGAATACTGTCAGTATTAATGTAAAATTTGTATGAGTTCATATTAAGCAACAGGAACTGAATATATGATAACAGAGTTATTACCTTCACCAAGAAAAAGCAAGTCAAAGCACAATTTATAATAGCTAAGATTTGGAAACAACCTAAGTGCCCATCAGCAGATGAATGGATTAAACTGTGATACATCTACACAATGGACAAGACACTGGGGGATGGGATGAGGACATGCAACGGGGAGTAGGGACGGCTGGGGGAAGGTCAATGGGGAAAAAAAAGGAGACATATGTACCACTATGTATAATACTTTAAACAATAAAAATAAAATAAAAAACTGTGGTACATCTACACAATGGAATACTATGCTGCTGTAACAAGGAAGGAACTCCTACCATTTGCAACAACATGAATGGACCTGGAGAGCATTATGCTAAGCAAAATAAGTCAGTCAGAGAAAGATAAATATCACATGGTCTCACTCATTTGTGGAATATAATGAACAACATAATGAACAAAAACAAATTGAGAGACAGAAACACTGATCAGACCATCAAACCTGAGAGGGTAGGTAGGTGAGGGTGGGGGTAAGGGGGAAAGATCAACCAATCAACTTGTATGCATGCATATAAGCATAATCAATGGACACGGACACCAGGGGGTGAGGGCATGAGCCGGGGTGGAGGTGGGCATTGAGGGGATAAGAACACATATGTAATACCTTAGTCAATAAAGAAAAAGAAAAAAGAAAGAAAATAAAAAGCAAGTCATTAATTCGGTGGTCACACAGGTAGATACCCTTTCAGACCTATGTTTTAAGTTTATATGAGTCTATGTATTAGGGGACCTCTTCTGAGTGGACCCTTTCATTACCCTTTTTTTTTTTTTTTTTTAATTGATTTCAGAGGAAGGGAGAGAAGAGATAGAAACATCAATGAGAGAGAATCACTGACTGGCTGCTTCCTGCACGCCCCCTACTGGGGATTGAGTTGCAAGTCAGGCATGTGCCCTTGAGCAGAATAGAACCCAGGACCCTTCAGTTGGCAGGCTGATGCTCTACCCATTGAGCCAAACCCGCTAGGGCCCTTTCACTATTCTTTCTTGGGTTGCATTTATCCTTGGTCCCACCTTAACCACAGCCCCGCCGGCTGGCTCGGAGCTCAGTTTCATCTGCATTGTCCCAGTATTCACTGACATTTTCAATCCATCATTTCTTTTTATTTTTAATATCCCCCAGACAGCCTCTAGCCACATTCAGTTGCAAGCCTAACCGAGGGATCAATTACTGGTTTTTGCTAGTGTCCTGATTACAGTTACATGAGTTTTATATGATCTACCCCAACACTGCTTTTCCATAAGTCTGTTTATGATCAAAGTGAGGTTTTCCAGGAACATAAATATTAAGTTATAGCAGAAACATCTATATTGGATTTTAAAAGTTGAATTTATGGTAAGGAAAATTATTCTTTCTACTGTTCTACAATTCCTAATCTGCCAAATTAGCTTTGGCAAAAAACAACAACTATCTTTTAAAAATTGTTTTTCACAGTTCTTTGGATCTTGGAATTACAAATAAAGAACTGAAGACCCATCTTATATTTTGAACAGAGTAAGAATAAAGGTTCATTATAAAGCGCAGAAAATTATTTTACTAAGGTTAAAAACTTTCTCTTGATATTATGTATATAATTCCATCTATATAAAATGTACAGAAAAGACAAATTTTTAGAGACAAAAAGACTGAGTGGTTGGCTGTCAGGAGGAATGGGAATAAATTCTAAATAGGCATTAGAAATCTTACTGGGATGACGAAGTTTTAAAACTGGACTGTGGAGATAATTATAGAACTTAATAAAAAAAAATCAATGAATTGTACACTTAAACAGGTGAACTTTACGGAATGCATAAACTAAATAAAGATTTAAAAATTTTCTTGGAATACAGTAATAAGTTATGTAGTTAGCACTATTCTAATCAATCTTATTTGAAGCCACATTTAAAAACATTTTACATTACAGTGTTTATTTCTAATTTATTTAAGAAAATACCTTAGGCATGCCAGCTTTTTTTATCACACTAGGAATTATGCATCTTGGACTGGTTTCTCCAGCAAAACCACATCTGAAAATAAACAGAATATTGAAACACTTAACTTATAAGTCTTTCTATTTATTTATCACA
Organism: Vespertilio murinus; assembly: GCA_963924515.1. Taxonomy (NCBI): domain Eukaryota; kingdom Metazoa; phylum Chordata; class Mammalia; order Chiroptera; family Vespertilionidae; genus Vespertilio; species Vespertilio murinus. Next base: position 184,860,789 of record OZ004704.1, on the reverse strand, counting down.
GAAACATTTTTTTCTGTATTTATTTAAAAAACAAACACAACTGGAAAACATCACAGATACATTCAAAGGGACAAAAAAAAACAACACAAGAAAAAGTTAATCCTATTTATAATTGCACATTAAAAGTGAAAAATTGTTTCAAGTCAGCAACCCTGGATCTGTACTGTATTATGTGATTTCATTCATATGAGTTAAGTATTAGTGCATCATTCTAATATTACTAGATTCTACACTGACATGATTTCTTTTGGTCTATTTTCAAAAAACATATATTTTTACAGATTTGCAGTACTGCTCTCCTCCTATTTATTTCCAAATAGCTCTTTCCTTCTTCTACTAATCACACTTCCATGTTTACTTGCAATAGCGCTCCTCAGATTTCCCAGGATGCAACTCATCAGCCAGCTCCAATTTTTCTTTTACTTTATAGATTCATCTAATCACTGTGTCTTTTGCCCACAGTCATCTTCCTGTACTGCAGCTTTCTGCTTCTCACTTCCTTAACATATTTATATTTGGGTGTCGGCCCAAAGGTTATTTATTATGCTAGAAACAAACAGTTAAAAGTAAATTTAAAAATGTAAACAAAGGGAGACACTGCATCAAATAGTAAGGGAATGGACTTTTTAACCCAAGGACCGTTCAATTCAATTCCGGTGCACCCGAGGTTCAATTCTTAAATGGGCTCTTTTGACCATTTATTCAATCAAGTTATCAAATACCTGCTACCTGGCAGGCGTTAAGATTTTACGCACATGAAGATTTTCCTAGGTTCCCATTTAAAACATAGACAAGACGCAATTCTGGCTGCCACTCTCCTCTGTCTGGAGCCTCTCCACCTGGCGTCCAAGGACCACGGTGACAGCCACCAATCCTAACGCTATGCGCAAGTGCACTAAGGTTTGTGTGTGTGTAGCTTTCATTCGACCGTCAAGGGGATCGATGCATCCAAAAGGCTGGGAAACATTACTCTAGTGTTTACAAGCTGCCTTTTAAAACATGCTAATTTTGCTAATCTAAGAGGTCATTTTTTGGGGGGCGGGGAGGAGGAGTTGCAATCTCAAGAGTCTCATCTATAGGGTTTCACCTCTTGGATGCGTCCAGTCTCCCTAATTGGACTTCCTACTCTTGGGGCGCGTTGGCTCCGTCGTGGACATGCTTGGATCGCCAGCACCCACAGACGCCCCATCAGTGAATAAGGATGGAGATGGTCATCGGCGTGACCACTCGGTGGCTGGCTAGCTCCCTGAGCTGAGTCGTCCCGGGGCAGCGGGGTCTAGCTCGCCGCGGTCATCCCCCGCAGGGGCGACCCCAAAAGACTCCGCTCGGTTTGGGGTGACCACCCGCCTGCCTGCCCGGCGCGTCGGCCAAGGCAGTTCTCCCGAAGCCTCCGGGGCCTCCGGGGCCTCGGAACCCGGCCGCCCACCGGATCCCCGGTATTCGCAGCGCCCACGGGGGAATAACTGGCCATTTTTTTTGCGGGAGGTGGGGTGGGGGGAATGGGGAGGGACGGGAGCCGGCGATGAGGGCCCGGACCCGGACCCGGACCCGGACCGGGCCTGGGTGTCGGCCCCCCGCCCTTCTCCCCAGTCGACCGCAGCCGGCGCCGCGGCCACTCACTTGGTAAAGGCCTCGCCCAGGTCTATCACGACCGCCGTCTTCTCCCCGCCGCTGCCCAGGCCCTCGTACAGCGGCATGGCTGCGGAGGACGGGGGCGGGTGGGCGCGGGGCCGCGGGCCTCGGCGCCGGGCTCTGAGGGGGCGGGGCCGGGCGGCGGCGGCGGCGGCGGCGGCGGGCGGGGACCTCGGGTGTCCGCGGCGCGCCGGACCCGGGCTGCCCCAGGCTGTGCCTCAGCCGCGTCGGACCCACACCTCGCGGGCGGCCCGATCCGTGGGACGAAGGAGGAAGGAATGCGCCTTCCGCCGCTGATCTGGGTGCGGGGGAGCGCGGAGGCAAGGGGAGTCGAGGCGATCAGGCGCGCCGGCCGCCCCGAGTGGGCGGAGCCTCCCCGGGTCCTTCCCGCCGGACACGCCCTCCAGGGGGGCGCAGGGGCTGGAGGCTTCCTTCTGCAAGTCTACGGCGAGGTGACTTCGAAGCTGTAAAAAGCGGAAAGAGAAGGCGGCAAAAGCTCAAAAACTTTGATTGGGGCCGTCATGAGCAAGTGTTGCTGTGTCCGGTGGTTTGCCTATAACTTATGCTTCTCAAGAAATACAGAGGATAGATGTTTTTCTTACCTGTGCAAACCGAAACTCAAGAGATTCAGTGACATTCCCGGTGTCCCGACAGCAAAGCCAGAATTGGACCCTAAAACTGTATGAGTTCAAAGCCCAGACTACTGATACTTTAGAGAATAATACATATAGAAAACTTTTAAAATATATATATATATATATATAATTTGTGTGTATATATATATATATATATATATATATACATAATTGATTTTCTACAGAGAGGAAGGGAGAGGGATAGAGAATTAGAAACATGGATGAGAGAGAAACACTGATCAGTTGCCTCTTGCTGGGAATGTGCCCGCAACCAAGGTACATGCCCTTGCCCCGAATCGAACCTGGGACCCCCTCAGTTCACAGGATGATGCTCTATCCACTGAGCCAAACCGGTTTTGGCTGTAGACAGCTTTTTAATTGATAGTCATTCCGCTGAAGGTTTTCATTTTACTACAAAAGAAATCAGTTTAAAATAGCATAAACCATTTGAAGTTGTGAAGAAACAAGCGTTCCTGAGGAGCTGTGTAACCCGAGAAAAGTTAGCTCTTCTATGTAGGTCACTATGCCCACACCGTAGGTTGTTTACAACTTTATCGTTTGACAGCTCTATTTGTTTCCTGCTGAAATTGCCATGGAAACGAGTTATTGGGGTGCGTTGCTGCCTTGTCTTTAAGTTATTGGGAAGAGGAATGGCATGTTTTCACCAAGTATGTCTTTCTTATGTGCTGTGGATGCTTGCACCTCCCGACAAGGACAAGGTCTGAACATAGTAAGAGTTTAAGTAATGCAATGCATAGATGTGGGCAATATAATGTTAGTAGAATTCACTGATCAGTGACCTTAACTGAAGCAAGATGCCTCAGGTAAGAGGATGAAATTGGAGTTGTGGTGGGAAACGAAAATTAAAAAGAGTGAGAGCCCTAACCGGTTTGGCTCAGTAGATAGAGCATCAGCCTGCGGACTCAAGGGTCCTGGGTTCCATTCTGGTCAAGGGCATGTACCTTGGTTGTGGGCACATCCCCATTGGGGGATGTGCTAGAGGCAGCTGATAGATGTTTCTCTTTCGTGGATGGTTCTGTCTCTCTATCCTCCCTTCCTCTCTGTAAAGATCAATAAAACATACATTTTTTAAAAAAGAGTGAGAAAGGATGCAGTAGTTCGTTTAACAGAGTCAGAGTGTTTGAACAGGACCTTCACTCAGGTTCATGTTCTGTTTCTGCCACCTTCTACCAAGTCTCTAATATTTACGATCATCCATTTTCATATCTGTAAACTGCCCTGTTACTTCAGGTCTTTGTGAAGATCAATTGACATTATATTTGTGAAACGATTTTGAAACTACAAGGTGTTATCATTACCCATCCTATCTGCTCGCCATCTGTATTTGTTTTCTAGGGATGCCACCACAAAATACCAAAAACTGGGCGGATTTTTAAAAAAATGATTTAATAAATCTTTATTGTTCATATTATTACAAATGTTCCTCATTTTTATTCCCTCCATTGCTCCCCTCCACCAGGTTCCTACCCCACCCTCTGCCCTTTCCCCACCCCCCATTGTCCTCATCCATAGGTGCACAGTTTATGTTCAGTCTCTTCCCACACCCCCCCACTCCCTTTTTCCCTGAGAATCGTCAGTGCACTCCCCTTCCATACCTTTGATTCTATTATATTCACCAGTTAATATTATTCATCATGATTTTTACTTCCCTTGGTATTTAGATTCACTTGTTGATAGTTATGTGTTTGTTGTTCATAATTTTTATCTTTATTTTTTTTCTCTTTCTAAAGAACCCCCTTCAGCAATTCATATAAATTTGGCTTGGCAGTGATGAACTCCTTTAGCTTTTTTTATTTTTTATTTGTGAAGCTCTTTATCTGGTCTTCGATTCTGAATGAAAGCTTTGCTGGATAGAGTAATTTTGGCTGTAGGTTCTTGCTATTCATCACCTTGAATATTTCTTACCATTCCCGTCTTGCCTGCATGGTTTCTGTTGAGAAATCAGCTGACAGTCGTATGGGTGCTCCTTTATAGGTAACTACCTGCTTTTGTCTTGCTGCTTTTAATATCTCTTTGTCTTTTGCTCTTGGAATTTCAATTATGATGTGTCTTGGTGTGGTCCTCTTTAGATTCCTTTTGTTTGGGGTTCTGTGAGCTTCCTGGACTTGTAAGTCTAATTCTTTCACCAGGTGGGGGGAAGTTTTCTGTCACTATTTATTCTAGTATGTTTTCTGTATCCTGCTCTCTCTCTTTTTCTGGGACCCCCATAATTCTGATGTTGCTTCACTTGAACTTGTCCCAGAGGTTTCTTACACTATCTTCAACTTTCTTGATTCTCTTGTCTTCTTGCTTCTGTGGAAGAGTGTCCTCTGATTCTTTGTGTTCCAAATCTTTGACTTGATTCTTTTGATCTTCTATTCTGTTTTTAGGACTCTGTATAATATTTTTTATTTCAGAGAATGTATTCTTTATTTCTAGTTGATCTCTTCTAATATCCTCATAGGTCTTGTTTATTTTATCAGCCTTTTCTAGGAAATTCTTGAAAAACCTTATAACTGTGGTTTTGAACTCTATATCCAGTCGATTTTTGTCCTCCATTTCTTTCGTTTGTGATCTGTTTCCTTGTCTCGGCATTTTCACTGCTTCCCTGAGTTGTTAGGGTGGCTTTGTGTGCTAAGGTATCCTATATGGTTCAGTGGGTCAGCCTCCCTGAGGTGGGCACTCTTGGTGTACCCCTTGTGGACTGTGGGTACAGCCTTATTGTAGTTAAGTCTTGATTGTTGTTGGTATTGACCTCCAGGCCAATTGGCTGTGAGGATCAGCTGTGTCTATGCCGGGAGATAGCCCTATTTGACTAGACTTGGAAAACTGTAAAAGCCTCTGTGCTCAACTTGGATGGGGTGTAGTTTCAGGGTGCAGCCTACAGCCTTGGCTTCCCCTCAGCCCCGCCCTATGAGGTTCCTAAGTCTTAGTGTTCCTCAGTGTCCTTGGTACTCACTGCAAGCACCTCTAAGAGAAAGGTGCTCTCTACCAGACAGTCTAGTCTCCCCCAATGAGCCTGAAACTGGGGTTCAGTGCAGTTGGAAGTGGGGTTGGAGGTGGGGTTCAGAGCAGTCCAGAGCTTTTGTCTCTTTCCCGCTAGGGCAATCCAGCAGCACAGTCAACAGTCCGTCCTCTGAGCGCATTCACGTGCACGCCTCGGGAGCTCTGCCTTTCGCCACTCCCCTGAGTTTCTGCCTTACAGCCCAGATTCCCTCTGTATGAGCCTGGGTCCTCAGGGTCTGGCCTAGAACTGGGGTTCAGTGCAGTTGGAACTGGGGCTCAGCACTGTCCAGTGCTTTTGTTTGCTTCCCTATAGGGCAATCTAGCAGCACAGTCAACAGTGCGTTCCTCTGCTCTGCCTTTTGTCGCTCCACTCCCCTGAGTTTCCGCCTTATAGCCCAGATTCCCTCAGTATGAGTCTGAGTCCCCAGGGTCTGGCCTGGAACTGGGGCTCAGCACAATCTGGAGCTTTTGTCTCTTTCCCACTAGGGCAATCTAGCAGCAGATCCAACAGTCTGTCCTCTGCACGCAGTCACATGCAAGCCTCCGGGGCTCTGCCTTTTGCCGCTCCCCTGAGTTTCCGCCTTACAGCCTAGATTCCCTCTGTATGAGCTTGGGTCCCCAGGGTGTCGCCCAGAACTCGGGTTCAGTGCAGTTGGAACTGGGGTTCAGCATACTTTGGAACTTTTATCTCCTTCCCGCTAGGGAACGCCAGCCAGGCACTCAGCAACCCCCTCCTCTACAGTTCCGTCCTCTCCCCACGCACACACCGTGTCTCCCTACCTTAGGCTTTTACAGCTCCTCTGATTTTCCTTCTGGTTTTCTCTTTCCTTCTAGTTGTAGAATTTCCAGTCAGTCAACTTTCCTGTAGTTCTGGATAATGTCCATTTTGTATTTTAGTTGTATTTTTTGAAATTGTTGTGGGAGGCTGCAGTTAGGCGGTTACCTATGCCGCCATCTTGATTTCTCCAACTGGGTGGATTAAAACAAAGTTATTTTCTTACAGTTCTGGAGGCCATAAGTCCTGGATTAAGTTGTTGGCAAGGTCGTGCTCTCTCTGGAGGCTCTAGGAGAGGATCCTTCCATGCCTCTTTCTAGCTTCTGGTGGTTGGCAACAATTTTTGGTGTCCTTAGCTTGTAGATGCATTACTCCAGTCTCTGTCATCGTTATCACCTGGACTTCTTTCCTGTATCTCTGTGCCATCATATGATGTTCTCTTACCTGCATTTTCACATTATTTTCCTTCTGTGTATTTTTGTGTCCAAATTTCCTTCTTATAAGAATACCAGTCATTAGATAAGGGCCCTAATCCTGACCCAGTATGTCATCTCAATTTGATTATATCTGCAAAGACCCTACTTCCAAATAATGTCACATTTTAAGGTTCCCAGCGGACAAGAGTTTTGGGGGAATACTTTTCAAACCAGTACACCAATTAAATGTTAGTCTTCTCCATGGTTCTGCCCTCAGATCTATTCTTAACCTCTCCCTTACCAATTTCTTCCACTCCCACACAAACAGAGCTAATATTTGAGTTCTCTTACTAGCTCTTTTGCTATATATAATCTTTTTTTAAAATAGAGGGAATCTCTCAATGCCTCTTTTATTTTTGATATATTTTATTTATTTTTTACAGAGTAGAAGGGAGAGGGCTAGAGAGTTAGAAACATTGATTAGATGCCTCCTGCACACCTCCTACTGGGGATGTGCCTGCATTCCTTGACCAGAATCAAACCTGGGACCCCTCAGTCCCCAGGCTGATGCTTTATCCACTGAGCCCAACTGGTTAGGGCTGTATATAATCTTCTTTATTCCTCATCATAACTTGATGAGTTAAGTATTATCTCTACTTTACAAATGAGGATACTGAGGCCAATAAATCTGTTAAATAATGTGTCCAAAGCCTTCCAGTTGGTAAGTGGCATAGCAGGAATTTGAACCCAGACAATTCTTGACTCAAGAGCCAAAACTACACTGCATAATTATAGTTATACCTTAATCCAAATAATTACATTTTATAAAATTTTCAATTTTAGTATGTGAAATTACAAAAGAGGTTTTCAAGTCTAAAATCCAACCTAGGGGAGAACATCCAAGATGGCGGCCTAGGCAGTCTCCTAAGCTGCCGCCTCATCAACAATTTAATTAAAAAAACAACTAAAATCAAAAAGGACTTCACCAAAACCTCAGGAAAGCTGGCGGAGTGGAATAGCTACAACTAGAAAGAAAGAGAGAGGCTCACGGATCGGACTGGGAGCCGAAAAGCACTGAGGTAGGAGACGCTCTCGCACGCGGCCGCCGAATACCTGCCTGGCGGTGGGAGGGGAGGAATCCCCGATTGCACGGAACCCTTTCGGACTGTACTGAACCCCAGCCCCGGCTGAAATTCCGTGGTCCCAGGCTCATACGGGTGGTCTGGACTGGAGAGAAAGGCACCCAGAGACTCAGAGACTCAGAGACTGGGAGACCGGGGACCGGAGCCGGCAGGGTCTACAGACTCGCGCGCACGAGCAAGTACGCGCTGAGGTCTGACCGCCGCCCCTCCCCCTCCGGAGCGGAGCCGAAGGAGTCAGAAGCTCCAGGTCTGACCGCGGAGGCTGCCGCTGCCTCTCTGTACAAGGTGGCAGCCTCTCTGTAGCGGAAGGAGTCAGAAGCTCCAGGTCTGACCGCGGAGGCTGCCGCTGCCTCTATGTACAAGGTGGCGGCCTCTCTGTAGCGGAAGGAGTCAGAAGCTCCAGACTACAGAGACCAGCCCAAGTCCGGGTGAGCCCCTGGGGCACCCACGCTCTTGCTTGGGGAAACTGGGCCGGTCAGGCGGAAACTCAGGCGAGCGCACAAGGGCAGGGCAGAAGCCAAGACTGTCAGTTCAGCCCTGAGACTCCGCCCCATCCAAGCTGAGCAGAGGCTTCTGCAGTTTTTCAAGTCTGATCCTATAAGACTGTCTCCAATACAGAAGTTATCCCAGAGTAGACACAGCTGATACCCACATCCAATTGGCCTGAAGGTCAATCCACAACAATAAAGACTTAGCTACAACAAGGCTGTGCACGCAGTCCACAAAGGGGATCACCAAGAGTGTCTACCTCAGGTAACTGAGGAGGTTGACCCACTGGGCCATATAGGACACCAAACACACAAAGCCATCCTACCAACTCTGAAAAATAGTGATAATGCCGAGACAAGGAAATAGATCTCAAACAAAAGAGATGGAGGATATAGAGTTCAGAACTACGGTTCTAAGGTTATGCAACAATATCCTAGAAAAGCTCGATAAATTTCATGAGACCCAACTAAAAAGTATAGATAAACTGACTAAATTGGAAAATATTATGCAGAGATCCAACAGCAGAATGGAAGAACACAAGAATCAGGTCAAAGAGCCAAAAGACACTCCGCTGGAGAAGGAAAAAGAAAAGAGGATCCAGAAAGTTGAAGATAGTGTAAGGAGCCTCTGGGACAACTGCAAGCGCACCAACATCAGAATTATGGGGGTGCCAGAAGAAGAGGGAGTGAAAAATACTGAAAACATATTTGAAGAAATAATATCAGAAAACTTCCCTCACCTGGTGAAAGAAATAGACTTACAAGTACAGGAAGCCTACAGAACCCCAAACAAGAGGAATCCAAAGAAAAATTCTTCTCGACACATCATCATCAATATGCCAAGGGTAAAAGACAAAAAGAGGATCTTACAAGCAGCAAGAGAAAAGCAGTTGGTTACCTATAAGGGAGCACCCATACGACTATCAGCTGATTTCTCAACAGAAACCATGCAGGCCAGAAGGGAGTGGCAAGAAATATTCAAAGTGATGAATAGGGAGAACCTACAACCAAGATTACTGTATCCAGCAAAGTTATCATTCAGAATTGAAGGGCAGATAAAGAGCTTCACAGATAAGAAAAAGCTAAAGGAGTTCATCACCACCAAACCAGTATTATATGAAATGCTGAAAGGTATTACTTAAGAAGAGGAAGAAGGTCAAGTGAATTAAAAATCTCAGGAATAGAATAAACTGGTGAATATAATAGAATTAGGGGCAAAGAAAGGGAGTGGATAGATAATTATCAGGGTGAAAGTGGTGTGGGGTGCAGAGACTGGATTAAAATTGTATAACCTATGGATGAGGACAATAGTGGGGGGAGGGGGTAAGGGCAGAGGGTGGGGTGGGAATCAGGTGGAAGGGAGCTATGGGGGAGAAAAAGGAGAAACAATTGTAATAATCTGAGCAATAAAGATTTATTTAAAAAATAAATAAAATAAAATAAAATAAAATAGGAAAAAAAAAAAAAAAAAAAAAAAAAATAAAATCCAACCTAATACAAAACTTTCTATCTCTGTTGAGAGTTGTCTCCCCAAACATTTCTAGTGATGAGCTCATGACCAGTTGGGATATACAACATACTGAAAATGCATTTGCTAATACAATTAGGTATTTTAAAAACACATGCTATATGGATAAGAATCATTTTAGAAAGCTTAACCTTCTAGCAGGTTAAAGAACCTGAGTTTACTACATCCTAACTCTGTTAACTGACTTGAATTCAGGCACTTCATTAAACACTGGGATTCAATTTCCTCTTTTGTTAAAAGAGGGATAAGTATAAGCATTAATAATCCAAACTAGGTTGAACTGAAATCTGTATACCTTTACCTAATACCTTATTCTCCCCAACCTTGTCTGTTTATTTCCCCAAGCTAGACATTCCTATTCTTTTTTTTTTAATTTTTATATATTGCTCAGCTGGTGTGGCTGAGTTGTTGAGGATCAAACTATGAACCTTAAGGTCACGGTTTGATTCCCGGCAGAGCACATGCATGGATTACAGACTCAATTTTTTTTATATATTGATTTTTAGAGGGAGGGAGAGAGTGAAGCATTGATTTGTTGTGCCACTTATGTATTCTTTGTTTGCTTTTTGTATGTGCCCTGACCAAGGATGGAACCAGCAACATTGGCATATATATCAGGACAATGCTGTAACCAACTGAGCTACCCAGCCAGAGTGGCACTTATATTCTTTTAATTCTTCCTCATTTTCATAGTTTTCACCCCACTTAGCCTGTTTACCCACTTCTAGAATTTTTCTGTTGTGTTACCAGTAATATGTCCCATCGATTACACAATACCCAAGATATGTCTGAAGAGCTTATAGCATGAAGGGGCTCAACTCTCTTGCTTCAGCACTATGCTTTATTACTACCATGTTTCCCCGAAAATAAAACATCCTCTGAAAATAAGACCTACTTACAGGTTTCCTTCTGAGTGAACTAAAAGGCATCCCCCCCCCAAAAATAAGGCCGTATACAGGTAATAAATTTCCTTTATTTTCATTTAACAATAAATGTGTACCGTATTCTTCTTCATGGAAAAATAAGACATCCCCTGGAAATAAGACCTAGCGCATCTTTGGGAGCAAACATTATTTTCAGGGAAACAGGGTATGTAGCAGGGGGTTTCTTTATTTTCAGTCATATACTATTGGTTCAGTTTTCTCACCTTGCAAATAAATACATAATGTGTACCTAAATTTGGAGCTTTATACCTCTTTCTGTTAAATTTAATCTAGCTAATTTTGGTCCATCTTTCTAGCCTTTTCATATCACTTTAAAAAATCCAGGTCTGCCCTGGCTGGGTGGCTCAATTGATTGGAGTGTTATCTTCATACACCAAAAGGTTGCATGCAGGTTCAATTCCCGGTCAGGGTACGTATCTAGATTGTGGGCTCAATCCCTGGTCAGGTGGTTACTGGAGGCACCAGATTAAAGTTTCTCTCCCACATTGATGTTTCTCTCTCTCTCCCTCTCTTCTTCTCTTTCTAAAATCAGTAAACGTATCCTCACATGAAGAAAAGAAAGAAAGGAAGAAAGAAAGAAAGAAAGAAAGAAAGAAAGAAAGAAAGAAAGAAAGAAAGAGAAAGAGAAAGAGAAAAAAGGAAGGAAGAGCTCGTTCTTTTTTAATCAAGTGTTTGGCAGTAAACATATTAAATATAGTGCCACCTACAAGTTTGAGAGGCATGCTTTCAAGATTTTCATTCTTTTAATAAGTGCTTCTTGAGGGCTTGTTATATGCCAGATCTAAAAACAAAACAAAAGGGAAGAATTATCTCTTTCACAGACTATATTGGGAAGATATACATGTAAAGTAATAAGTACTATACTGGGAATATATGAAAAGTATTAAAGGAGGACAGGAAGGGACCGATTAACTGCCTAGGAAATGGTCAGAGCAGCTTCAGGGAGGTGTTCATTCATTTTTTCTTGATTCACAGAGATGCTCTGTGGGCTAGGAGCACAAATATAAAACAAAATTACTAGCCTTATAGTCACATTTATAAACAAGTAAACTTTTAAAGCTATTGACAAAAGCTAATGCTTAGCCCTGACTGTTTTGGCTCAGTGGGTAGAACGACGGGTCCTGGATTGAAGGGTACCGAGATTGATTTCAGTCAAGGGCATGTACCTTGGTTGCAGGCACATCCCCAGTGGGAGGTGGGCAGGAGGCAGCTGATCGATGTTCTCTCATCAATGTTTCTAACTCTCTATCCCTCTACCTTCCTCTCTGTAAAAAATCAAATATATATATATATATATATATATATATATATATATATATATATGCTAATGCTTGAAGGAACATGGTGCTCTAGAGGCAGAGACAGGGTGTATCTTGAGACTTTTCCAGGGCAGGTGGGAATGGGAATGCATTGAAGAGGATACAATGCATGGACTGTCTAGAAGCTTAGTGCCAGCTTTCCAATGTAAGCCACAGGAAAGGATTTCCAGGTTGAGACATAAGAAACTTGGCCCTACTAACTGATTTGGCTCAGTGGACAGAGTGTCAGCCTCTTGACTGAAGGGTCCCAGGTATAATTCTGGTCAAAGGTATGTACCTTGGTTGCAGGCACATTCCCAGGAGATGTGCAGGAGGCAGCTGATTAATGTTTCTCTCTCAATGATGTTTCTAACTATCCCTCTCCTCTCCTCTCTGTAAAAAATCAATAAAATATATTTTAAAAAAAAGAAACTTGGTAAGAATAGAGGGAGTGGTAAGATGCTGTCATGTGTAGGAAGTGATGGGTTCAAGTCATTAAGCTCTTAACTGGTGTGCTGGGGAGTTTGGACTTTATCCTATAGTTATACTCACCATTCAAAATATATTAAATAAGGGAAAGACAATGTCATGTTTATGTTTAGTTTGATCAGTCTGTGTTCACTGCTTTTGAAGTGGAGGGGACTGAGACAGGTAGCAAGAAACCAATTTGCAAGCTATTGCAAGAATCCAAAAGAGAAATAAATTATTACCCTTAATTAGGGAATTATTATGCATATGTGACAAGTTATCTTTTAAATATCATCCATATGGGAGAAGACACAAATTTGTATTTAAAAGAATAAAATTGCAATAAAGCATTGATCATAGGTTTTTTTCCCCTGCCTTTTTAATTTTTTGATCACAGTTTAGAGCTGTTTTCTCAAGCACTATGTTAGAAAAATGTTTAATATTCTGACTTAATCAACTGAATTACATGGTCTGAGTGGTTTTATAATTCCAGTTATATTAGTGCCTCCTAATTAATCCTTTGTAAAGTATAAGATTTAATCAGAATTCCAGCTTTCATAATGTAGTCTGATTTTTCAACTTCTTTTTAAAAAAAAATCTTATTTCTTATATAATTTTTATTGATTTCAGAGAGGAAGGGAGAGAGAAAAAGATAGAAATATCAATGATGAGAGACAGTCATTGATTGGCTGCTTCCTGCACACCATATATTGGGGATGTGCCCGCAACCAAGGTACATGCCCTTGACTGGAATCGAACCTGAGATCCTTCAGTCTGCAGGCCGATGCTCTATCCACTGAGCCAAACAAGTTAGGGCCCATCTTCTTTAACTTGGAGGTCAATGTTGAGACCAAGTGGCTGGGAAGGTAACCTAATCTTAGATTTCATGAACGCACTGTGAAAGCTTCCCCGTGTTTGGCTGATGTAGAGTTTTCATCAGCACCCAGCACCCAAGTAGGAGCCTTTCTAGCTAGAAACTTGGAAGTCTTCTAGGTCCCTCTCATTACCCTAATCAGTTGCAAAGGCCTGTAGTATGTTTTGTGTTAACCTTATCTTACACAATCAGGACTATGACAACAGCTACTTAATTGTTCTCTCTGCCTTCTCCACAGCCCATTATCTGTATTGCAGGCAGAGTGAGCACTCGAAAATGCAAATACAATCATGGCATTTGTTTAAAACCTTTCAATGACAGTGCTGCAATTTTCAGATAAACCAGGGTTATAATAATCTGCCCAATTTCCCAAATGTAAGCTGCAGCTTCACACCTCCCTCATTGTGCCTAGAATGCCTTTTTTAGTATCTGTTCTCTTTGTTTTTCCAAACTCTGTTAAAGTGTCACATCCTCCGAAAAGCTTTCCCTGATTTAAATAGCCTATTAGTCTATTTAAATCTTTATCTGGCCTCCCATGGCATCCTGTGCACATTACAGCACATTACAAAATATTTTTGTCACCTGGCTGGTGTGGCTCAGTGGTTGAGAGTTGACCTCTGAACCAGGAGGTCACGGTTTGATTCTTGGTCGGGACACATGCTCAATCCAGGCTCAATCCCCAGTAGGGGCCATGCAGGAGGCAGCCAATCAGTGATTCTCATTATTGATGTTTCTATCTCTTGCTCCCCCTTTCTTCCTCTTTGAAATCAATAAAGATATATTTAAAAATATTTTTGTCTGTTCAACTTACTGTTGTGTCTCTAGAGAGCACCTGGCATAGAGTAGGTTCTGGGTAAGTATTTGGTAAGTGACCGACACTGTCTTGTTCTCAGCGCCTTCACCCTGAGAGCAGGGACTTTGTAGCCCAGTGCCGGGAATAGGAGTGAGAAGGGGTGGGCAGAGTCGTTTTTTGAACGGATGACAGTGGCATGGAAAGGGGGTCAGCTGAACTGCTCCCAGCTCCCCCTGCAGCCAGCTGGTCAGGGACAATAGAAAACTGCTTTAGACTTAGCATGTAGCTAAACATCTGCGTGACTGACCACAATAGTGCTTTTCAAGCTGATCTCTCAAAGAATATTTCATGCCACGCTTCATGAACGCTCATGTGACATTGTAATGAAACTTTAAATAATGAATCAGAACTCACAATGTGCTGGGATTATGATGGAGTGTCCCCTTTTGGAAAGTGAAGCAATTCACTAGAGAATGGTACCAGGAACTGTGTTAAGGTCAGGACAGATTTGGGCTGATTTATCACACTCTTCATTTCTGTAGAAACCCATAATGAAAATTTATTGCTAACTATGTGGTATGGCAAGATCCTGAACCATCAATCACAGAATCAGTTACCCACCATATTTAAACTTATAAAGACAAAGAAAATTGGCTAAAATACTTAACAAAGCTTTAATAAACCATACAATGAACATTAAAGTATTTGCTGAACTAGCGCCCTATTTCATATATTACACTGTAAATGATTTTCATGCTGTGTCTATAAGTGGATGTAAAAATATGTTTTCTAGTTTTTTCACATTTGTACCTCAGACCAAGGTTAGATTTGGAATAGAACCCAAAGACTTGGATTTTTTTTTTAATTTAAAAAATTTTTTTGTATTATCGCTAAGGAGGAAATGAGGCTTTTTTATTTGTTTGTCTTTTGGCCTTTTCCCATTATTTCCTTCTGTTAATTTTAAACATAATAGTTGGATACTTTTTTCTGACAGCATAGAATCAATAAAAATGGTTGGGTTGATCTGATTAAAAAACAGATTAAAAATAAAATGGTGTGAGTGTCTATCAGTTACAGTTCGATCACTCTAAGCTCTTGTTTACATCGAAGGCAATGGTGGGAGGAACATTATTCCTTAGATATCCCATTCATGCGTGGTAGCTTTATGGCTTTGTTTAGGCGTCAGTTAGAAATAATAATGCTAAAGAAAAAGTCATTCTAGGGGGAATTTTGATAAATTATACATTTTTAATTATAGAAAATTTTTCTTTTTTTCTTGTATTAACAATAGCTATGATTTTTTCCCCCAATCCTCACCTGAGGATATGTTTTCCATTGATTTTTTTTTTTTTTTTAGATAGAGTGGAAGGGAAGGAGGGAAGGGGGAGAGAGAGAGAGAAGATGAGAGAGAGAGAGGGAGATGAGAAAGACACATGGATAGGTTGCTTCCCATATGCAACTAGACTGGGGCAGGGATGAAACCTGCAACCCAGGTACCAGGAATCAAACCACTGAGCATACCAGTCAGGGCAACAATAACTATGATTTCATGATTATCTAATACATGCAGACACAGTGTTAAATCCATTATCCTCACAAAACCTCATTAGTCAACAAATGAAAAAAATCTTGTTCAGAGAGGTTAAGTCACTTGTATAAGGTCATACTGTTTGTATGTGACAAAGTTTAGAATTGCTTTTGCTATTGCCCCACACTGCCTTTTGAGAAAAATGACAGCTAAATTATAAACGCCTAAAGGGAAAAAAAATTCAGAGCCAAAGCATTTAAATAAATGTGACAAGATATATCTAAAATTAAACAGTGCATTGAAGGGTGTGATTTGTTCATCTACAGAGAAACTATTTCCAGACAGTCTAGATTATGTGTATAATCAATGTGCTCAGTAAAGGAAAGATATTACATTTTCTGGAAAAAAAAAGAAAAAGAAAAATCCCACACATTTTAGCTGCTAGTAGTTAATTCATCATTTTATAACCAAAAGGGGATGCCCATATGGCGTATATTTTTTAGCTTATTTCTGCATTCTTTTCGGTCCTTTGACTCCCAGCCTGACAACATCACTTGGCAATGTGAAGAAATATTACCACGTGTATTCTTTTTATTTTTTATTTTATTGATTTTTTTACAGAGAGGAAGGGAGAAGGAGAGAGAGTTAGAAACACCGATGAGAGAGAAACATCAATCAGCTGCCTTCTGCACATTCCCTACTGGGTATGTGCCCACAACCAAGGTACATGCCCTTGACGGGAATCGAACCTGGGACCCTTGAGTCCGCAGGCCGATGCTCTATCCACTGACCCAAACCAGTTAGGGCCCAGGTGTATTCTATCAGGATGAGCATGGAGCCCCTCTTCTCCAACTCCTTATCTGACAGAGGTTGTTTGCCACCTGGGCTTATGCTTTGTTGTAAATTCAAATAACAGAAACAATCACTAGAATTTTATATTAAGCTATTATCATTGAAATAGCTTAGATGTGATTGTAGTATTGTGGTATTTTTTTTTATTACAAAATCATTACATAGTAGAATTTCATGATGAAATATTTGTGGATAAAATTATGTGATGTCTGAAGATTGTTCCAAAAATGTGGAGGGACAGATTTAATTTGTGGATGGAGCAGGTTTGTCATGCCTTGATGGTTGTTGGGCCTGGGTGATAGCTGCTTGGAAGAGGGGGCTAGAGCTTACACTGGCTTGTATACTTTTATCTATTAAAAAGTAAAAGTTATCTCTGTAAGGGGGGCTAGAGCTTACACTGGCTTGTATACTTTTATCTATTAAAAAGTAAAAGTTATCTCTGTAAGGTTTGAAGGGCGCAGGAAACTGACCACCAAGGAATTTTGAAGTAAAGTTTATTCCCCGGTAATGAGCGGGACTCATTATGGAGGTAGAGAAACCAGAATTGAAGGAGTGGGAGGGGGCAGGGGACCCAGCCGGGCTGCCTCCTGGATATGGAGGAGCAGCAGCACGTGGCTGACCTGGGGGTCCCTTTAAGGGCCGGAACGGAAGGGGGTTGGACCCAGGGCAAAACAGGAAGGGGTGGGTTGCAGGACACTTTGGCACGTGCTGATTGATGGTTCAATGTCTTGGAGATGTCTCTGTGACAGGTGCCAGTAATGTGTCAACTCCGCCCACCAGTTGGGAGGAGGGAGAACCTTACAAATCTACTCAGTGGATAGAGTGTCAGCCTGCAGATTGAAGGAACTTGGGTTCGATTCTGGACAAAGGTACGTACATACCTTGGTTGTAGGCTCAATCCTGGCCCTGGTCCAGACATGTGCAGTAAGAACCAATCTGTCTCTCTCTCACATCCATGTTTCTCTCGCTCTGTCTCTCCCTCTCCCTTCCACTCTCTCTAAAAATCAGTGGAAAAATATCCTTGGGTGCTGGAAGCCTGTTCCAGTATGTCATAATTGCAAGCATTTCATCAAAAGGTTGATGGAACTAGGGGACTCAACAAGGGCTGAGTCACATATTTTATCACCTGTTGGGAATGGCTAAAGGCATTTCCCCAAACCTGAAAAGGATGCATTAATTGATTGCTGCCAGACAGCTCAGGGCATCTTAATCTACATGGTATGGCCTCCTTCTGGCCAAACACCTGCACAGCCTCAGGCAATTCCCCATTCTGACAATGCTTCTGTATGAAACCCTACCCTTTGAAGTGTATATCTCCACCTCGCCTTAGGGCAATTTGTGTTAATAAAAAGCAAGGGGTCCTGAGACAAGGAGAACTTGGTTTCTTCAGCCAGGCTCCTCTGACCCCCAAATGCCTTTCAAAATTATCTTTAGTTCCTGGACTCTTAGTTCAGTTACACACAGCCTTCTCCACATTGCTGAGCCCTTCTTAACGCCGGAACAAGAAGCCTGGGACTTGGGCGAGGGTTAACAACAACAAAAAAGTAAAAGTTAAAAAACAAACAAACACTAAGAAATCTAAAATCCAAGGTTGAATCACTTCTTGGGATATATATTCATTTAATGATAATTCTTACCTTCAAGTCCACCACACAGTTCTCAAGGTGTCTGTTCTGAGGGTGTTGCTTATTATCCATGCACCAGTGCATCTAGGACAATATTTCAGGACATCTTTATTTTTTAAATATCTTTTTATTATTTCAGAGAGGAAGGGACAGGGAGAGAGAGACAGAAACATCAATGATGAGAGAGAAGCACTGATCGGCTGCTTCCCACACTGGGGAACAAGACCACAACTGAGTTTTGCCCTGACTGTGAATCAAACCTTGACCCCCTGGTTCATGGGTAGAAGCTCGACCACTGAGCCACACCGGCTGGACAGAAGTCCAGCTTTCAAAAAAATAGTTATCTGATTGTCCTATATTGTTCACAATTTTTAAATAAAGTTCCTTCTGCGCTAGCTGGTTTGGCTCAGTGGATAGAGCGTTGGCCTGTGGACTGAAGGGTCCCAGGTTCGACCTTGGTTTCGGGCACATCCCCAGTGGGGGGTGTGCAAGAGGCAGCTGATAGATGTTTCTCCCTCATCGATGTTTCTAACTTTCTATGCCTCTCCCTTCCTCTCTGTAAAAAAAATAAATAAAAATAAAAATAAAATCAATAAAATATGTTTTAAAAAATTCCTTCTGAAATTCTAACAACTTAATTAGAGAAATAAACACATAAATTTCCTTTTGCTGTAATTACTCCAAACTTGTTTTTGTTACGTGACAACATGCCACGAAGACACTCTTTTCCCAATATTTATTCTGGTTCAGAAAACACCTTAACCAAATTAAATGCTGCTAAAATAAGGTTATGCCACAGGAGAACAAAATACAAAATAGCCAGATACATCCTTATAGTGTAGTTCAACCTGAAGAGGACTTTATTGTCACCAACACAAGACAATTCTTTGAGAACAAGTTTCTGTTAATTTTGCATCACTCAGCAAAATTTCCCAAATAATCTATCATCTAACTGGTAGAGTAATATGATTTATTCAGGTCCTTTTATATTGCCCTCTTTTTAAAAATTAAAAAAAGTTTCCTAGCCGAAACCGGTTTGGCTCAGTGGAGAGAGCATTGGTCTGCGGACTGAAGGGTCCCCGGTTCGATTCCGGTCAAGGGCAGGTACATTGGTTGCGGGCACATCCCTGGTAGGGGGCGTGCAGGAGACAGCTGGTTGATGTTTCTCTCTCATAGATGTTTCTAACTCTATCTCTCTCCCTTCCTCTCTGTAAAAATCAATAAAATATATATATATTTTTAAGAAGTTTCCTGGGAGTATACCAGTCTTAAAGGCAAGGAGTATACTTTAACATCATAGTGAGACAAAAATTAATTTTTAATAACTAGATGCATGTCAAACTGTAGAATATATATTTTAACAGACATATTTGTAATAATTAAAATTGGGATTTAGAATTTTTAAAAAGTGAAGTAGGTTTCAACCTGTGATTGAGGATTTTTTTTTTTTTGTCTTTTGTTAAGTAAAAGAAACCTAGGTCATATTATGCCTAGAGTTTATACTGAGCATATTTTAGTGCAAAATATATCAGGAGTCAAAAGATAATATTGTTCTTGGATACAAAAGAATCCAACCAGAAGAATGTTCTCGCTTAAAAGGATCCTAAGTAGGATAGATTAGTCAAACCCACTGTCCCTTTTGTCAAGTGTTGGGAGTTATCAGGTAAGGCTCTGCTTCTGTAACGAGGTCCCTGAGGCAGAGGAACCATGTCAGTATGCCCAGAAGTGGGAGGAGTAAGTAGGAAGATAACTGTATAAAACAGTGTAAAGGTTCTGAGCCCTGATCAGCTGCAGTTTCTGAGGTTGGCATCGGATACTCCCCGCAGACTCCTTTGGCCCTGTCCTGGACCGGAAAGATGGAGGGGCATCCATGCGGTGGTGCAGATGCTTCCACATCACGTCTGCTCTCAGTCATATCTAACCCTGGAGAGAGTGTGGCTCAGTGATCTTCTCTTCCGGGGCCATGGACAGGAAATTGGGCTCTGGTTGGTGTCATTTTTTATATTTCCCCTTTCATCCACACACACAATAAAAGGGACTTCTTTTCTCTCTCTCTTTAAGTACGTGATTTTAATGAGTGTTTCATTCAGTTTGGTCATGCGTGTGGGTGGGCTCGGGAAACTACAACAGGCTGTGGTTTTATTTATGTAGCCCGCAGAAGTCATTCTGAACAGAAACAGCCTTACCTGCGGCAAAATGTAGGCAGTGATTAAGGTGAAGATGTGGGCTTTTTGCTTAATTAGTAAGTGTTTCTTTGATTTTCCTTACCAGTGTAGTACCAGGCTGGGAGAACAATGTGGTAAGATTTTCAGGCTCTCAGTTTCTGGAAAAAAAAAAAAAAGAAGAAGAAGAAAAGAAAAGAAAGAAAAAGAAAAAAAAAAGCTTCTCACGGACATAAAAATATTATTCTCATTAAATGCCAACAGTTGTTTGCATATTGAGATATATTTGTTGATCTTTATGTATTTTTCTTTATCTTAAAAATATCTTTTCTTACAAACTCCTTTCTAATAGAAGGTGTTCTTTTATTTTTTTAAGTCTATATGACACAACTTGTAAGATATTTTTATTTTATTATTTTTATTTTTTTAATACTTTATTGATTTTTCACAGAGAGGAAGAGAGAGGGATAGAGAGTTATAAACGTCGATGGGAGAGAATTATTGATCAGCTGCCTCCTGCACGCCCCCCACTGGGGATGTGCCTGCAACCAAGGTACATGCCCTTGACCGGAATCAAACCCGGACCTTCCAGTCCACAGGCCGACACTCTATCCACTGAGCCAAACCGGTTTTGGCTGTAAGATATTTTTAAAAAATTGATTTGAGTTAGATAGATAGATAAATAGATTGAGAGAGAGACCAATTTTGTTGTCTCTCTTATTTATGCTCTCAATGGTTGACACTTGTATGTATCACATCCTTTCCCCCAAATGCCATTCTCTTCCTATCCTTCTTCTGACTGGCAAAATCCCGCTCTACCTTCCAAGTCTCCTATTTGACACCTTTCCCAACTCAGTCCCCTCATGGACTCTGAGTTTTGCTTTGTTTGTGTGCCGTCAGCTTTCTGCACAAGGCTGGTTTTTATTTTTGCTTTGTTTTGTTTTTTTACCATCCCCATTATACCATAACTGTTTAGATTTCTATCTGATATACTATTTTAAAAATATATATATATATTATTGATTTTCCACAGAGAGGAAGGGAGAAGGATAGAGAGCTAGAAACGTCAATGAGAGAGAAACATTGACCAGTTGCCTCCTGCACAACCCCCACCAGGGATGTGCCCGCAACCATTGTATATGCCCTTGACCAGAATCAAATCCGGGACCTTTCAGTCTGCAGACCTACACTCTATCCACTGAGCCAAACTGGTTTCGGCTGATATACTATTTTAAGCTTACGTAAATCAGGTGCCTTCTAGCACCTAATCCAGAACGTAGAACAAATTTATGGTCAATGAATGCTGGTTTAATGCTGAGGAATCTATAAGTCTTTTATTTTCAAGAGTAGGTATCAAAAAAATGAATGAATACTGATTGTCTTCTTATGAGTTGCATTTCTCTCTTATATGGTCCAAGTGTGTCATATCGAAGGGAAGAAAAATGTTAGCTTAAGAACCTACTTGAATTGAAAACTGAAAAACATTACTGAAATAAATACCAAATAAATGGAAAGACATTTCCTATGCATGGATTGGAAGACTTGACATTGTTAAGATGGCAATACTGTCCAAAGCTATCTCTACAGGTTTGAAACAATCCTTATCAAAATCTCAATAGTGTTTTTTGAAGAAATGGAAAAGATGGCCTCACATTCATAGGGAGTTTCAATGAATAACAAAAGAATAGAGTTGGAGCATTCATACTTCCTAATTTCAAAACTTACTGCAAGCTACAGTAATTAAAACAGCATGGTACTGGCATAAGGATAGACATAAAGACCTGTGGGATTAAAAAAAAAGTTAATTTCAGAAATAAACCCATACATATATGGCCAATTGATTTTTGTAGTAAAATACATATCACATAGACTTTATCATCTTAACCATTTTAAGTATACAGTTCAGTGACATTATATACATTCACATTGTGCAACCATCACCACCATTCACCTTCAGAACTCTTTTAATCTTGTAATTTTTTTTCTAAAATATGTTTTTATTGATTTTAGAAAGAAAGAGAGGAAGGAGGAGAAAAAAAATCAATGTGAGAGAGAAACATCAGTTGGCTGCACCCCAACTAGGGAACAAACCTGCAACCCGGGCATGTGCCCTGACCAAGAATTGAACCAGCAACCTCTCCGTGTCTAGGACTAGACTCAACCAACTGAGCCAGACCAGCCAGGGCTCATCTTACAAATTTGAAACTCTGTGCCCATTAAACAGGAATATGCCAAATGATTTTGACAAAGGTGCCAAGTCTATCCAATGGGGAAAGAATCGTCTCTTCAGCCTGGCCAGTGTGGCTCAGTTGGTTTGGGGGAGGCGGGGGTGGTGTCCCCTGAATGGAGAGGTTGCCCATTTGATTTCAGGTTAGGGAACATACTGGGCTTATGGGCTCCCTCCCCGATAGGGGGCGTGCGGGAGGCAGCTGATTGTTTTCCTCTCACCTCTATGTTCTCTCTTTCCCTCTACCTTCCTTTCTTGCTAAAAATCAATTTTAAAAATCTCTCTTTCTTTTTAAAGAATAGTCTCTTCAACAATTGGTTCTGGAACAATTGGATTTCTACATGGGATAGAATGGAGTTGGACCACACTATCTCACAGTATTTAATTCAACATGGATCAACAACTAAATATAAGAGCAAAAATTGTAAAACTATTAGAAAGAAACATAGAAATAAACCTTCATGATCTTGGATTTGGCAATTATTTTTTTAAGAAATAATAATAATTATTTAAAAAATATATTTTATTGATATTTTACAGAGAGGAAGGGAGAGAGATAGAGAGCTAGAAACATTGATGAGAGAGAAACATCAACCAGCTGCCTCTTGCACACCCCGCACCGGGGATGTGCCCGCAACCAAGGTACATGCCCTTAACCGGAATTGAACCCAGGACCCTTCAGTCCGCAGACCGACACTCTACCACTGAGCCAAACCGATTTTGGCTGATTCCACTTTTATAAAATATGTAGAATAGATAAATTTACAGAGGCAGGGAGTACTTTAGAAATTACCAGGAGCTGAGGTAAGGAGGACTTGGGAGTTACTGCTTAATGGTTATGGTTTCTGTTAGGAGGCATGAAAAAACATAGGTGTGTTGGCTGCACAACATAATTAATGCTATTTATTTTTACACATAAAAATAGTTAAAATGGCATGTCTTCTGTGGTATGTATTTTACTGCAGCACAAAGGAACCTATTCAAACCTACCTCAGAGTCTTACATGGTTATTTGAAGCTAGTTACTTCCTAGAAGAAGTGAGGGGAGAGACATAAATACATAAATTCAGAATCAAGATGAGGAAGAATATCCTTCTGAAATTTAGAATCTAAACCTCTTGGTTTCCAATTTTAGTTTGCACCAGATTCGCCAATCCACATGATTTGTCCTTACCCATAAAGATACTAATTCATTGCTCCAGCTGGTTTGGCTCAGTGGACAGAGGGTCGGCCTGCGGACTGAGGGTCCCAGGTTGGATTCTAGTCAAGGGCATATGCCTGGGTTGTGGGCTCAATCCCCAGTAGAGGGTGTGCAGGAGGCAGCCAATCAATGATTCTCTCTTACCATTGATGTTTCTATTTCTCTTCCCTCTCCCTTCCTCTCAATGAAATCAATAAAAATAAAACAAAAAAATACTAATTCATTAAATCTGGAGTTGCTGGAACACTATTTTTAACAAGCTCCCCCTCGGTGCGTTTGAGGCAAAAACAGTGAAGAGAATTTAGCTTCTGCTATCGCCTGGAGAGCCCCTGGCTGCAAGATTCCCTCAACTCTTTGCCCTTTTAATGCCAAGGTTAGGTCCCTACTTTCTGTCTCTCTGGCTCACAGAGCAAGCTCTTGACTTCCCTTTGTACCTCAAGCCTGGATACCAATCAGACGGCCAGTTTTCTGCTGACTCAACACCAGGTCACAGTGACTCAGCAGCAGAGTGCAGCTGTTCCTCCTGATTTCATCTTGTTTCCCAGCTTCAACCTTGCTCCCATTTTTATCCCAGTTTTGATAATTGGGTCTTCTTTTTTTCTTTTTTTTTCACCAAACACCTGTCTGTTCTTACCAGTTTTCTCAGGGGAGACTGTTCTTGAATCTTGGTCTCAGGACAAAGGTTTTTCTGTCTTGGCTTAGGGTTGTTTGTTTTTATTGAAAGCACTCATCTTCGGCACTTCATAAATCCACTCTATTCCCCAACCCCTCCCCACTCCTAATCCTGCCTCCAACACACATATTTCCTGTTTAAATTCTCTTTCTTTTCTTTTAAAAAATATGTTTAATTGATTTTCAAGAGAAAGGAAGGACGAGAGAGAGAGAGAGAGAGAGAGAGAGAGAGAGAGAGAGAGAATCATCAATGTGAGAGAGAAACATCGATTAGCTGTCTTCTGCACACACCCCGACCAGGGATGAGGCTGAAACCCGGGTATGTGCCCCAACTGGGACTCAAACCAGCAACCTTTCTGTGCATAGGGTGACACTCAACCAAGACCAGGGCATTAAATTCCCTTTCTTCCTCATTTGATCTCCAGGTATTTGGTGCTTTCCTTAAGTCGCCACTTCTGATTCTATTTACCGTATTTGCCGGCGTATAAGACGATTTTTTTGGCCCTGAAAAATATGCCTCCAAGTGGGGGGTAGTCTTATACGGCGAGTATATAACAAACTGTATTTTTAGTGGAAATGTTAGGGGGTCGTCTTATACGCCCAGTCGTCTTATACGCCGGCAAATACGTATTTTTCAGGGCCAAAAAATGGTATTATACGCTGGCAAATACGGTACCTTCCCATGAACATTCTATCCCAGCAAGAGACAGGCCAGCTGTGGAGGCATCTCCTAACACAGGGGCACCCAGCCCCAGTCTTCATTCCCCAGGACTTGCCTTCTCTTGGATTCCCTGGTCCCAGGTTCCACCCAGACCCCTGTTGGAATGCCTCATTAACCCTGCTGCTTCCTGCTGCCCACTGAGGGGAAGGGAAAAGGAAATAACAGATGTGGGCCTCTTCAATATATTTTATTGATTTTTTACAGAGAGGAAGGGAGAGGGATAGAGAGTAAGAAACACTGATGAAAGAGAAACATCGATCAGCTGCCTCCTGCACACCCCCTACTGGGGATGTGCCCGCAACCAAGGTACATGCCCTTGACCGGAATCAAACCTGGGACCTTTCAGTCCGCAGGCCGATGACGCTCTATTCACTGAGCCAAACCAGTCAGGGCTAGAGATAGTATTTAATGTAACTTAAAAAAAAAAAGAATATAACAAAGAGTAAGGTAATTTGCCCAAGGTAAATGCAACTGGTAGGTGCCAAGACTAAGTGTAATCCGAACTGGCTCTATAAGGTTCCTGCTTTTGACTTTATCACCCACGTCTGGACTACCCACCGGGTACGAGTGGGAGTGACGTGACAGGTTTCCGGTGTCCTTTCTCTCTCAGCTCCCTCTCCTGTGCCAAGCAGTGCTCACAGACACCAAGCACCTCTCCTGGTGTAGTGTTTGCAGTGTGTTACAGAGCTGGCACCAAGTAACATTTCCCATGCTCTTTACGTTCTTGTTTAATGTTAATTTACTCTGGATGAAAAAGTTAAAAGTACACGTTTTAGGTTGCATATTGGTAGTGACTCAGCTCCTTAAAACACTCAAGTATTTTTTTTTTTAAAGCTAGAGAGTATGCAGTGATGGCCTGTCATCTATAATATCGACAAGCAATATCTTCTAAGTCTTCGGCAAATTAGACCTGCTTTGATCTCATTGTCAACAGGAACTCACTTCTCACCTGCTCAATATATATATATATAGAGCAAGAAAGGAACTCCTGTATTTGAATTCCTCGCTTGTCCTATTGATGAGAGACTACCGGCTCATTGACAAAATGCCCATAGCACTGCTGAACTGTTTGGATTTTTCTATAGGGCAAGGAGCCTGGATGGGATTCTGATGATCCTCTTCATACTTGTCTGGTCCTGTATGAATTTTTTTTCTCCGTTGTGTTACGGAGAGAGCAAATGCAATTTCTATCCCAACAGTATTTAAAGACCTACCCACGTGTGTGATTATAAGGAGGCAAATTTCAGTTTCAAATAAAATTTAATAATCTCTATTATTAAAACAAAAATCATTCTGGGCACCCAAGCACTAAAACTTGGGATGATTTTAAAAATTGGTTTTTTAAAATTGATTTCAGGGAGGAAGGGAGAAGGAGAGAGAGAGAAAGAAACGTCAATGATCAGAATCATTGATTAACTGCCTCCTGCACACTCCCCCACTGGGGATCGAGCTCACAGCCCTGACCAGGAACTGAACTGAGATTTCCTGGTTTATAGGTCAACATTCAACCCCTGAGCAACATGATTTAAAAAAAAAAATACATTTTATTGATATTTTACAGAGAGAGGGATAGAGAGCTAGAAACATCGATGAGAGAGGAACACCGACCAGCCGCCTCCTGCACACCCCCCACCGGGGATGTGCCCGCAACCAGTGTACATGCCCTTGACCGGAATCGAACCCAGGACCTTTCAGTCCACAGACCGACGCTCTACCACTGAACCAAACCGGTTTCGGCGCAACATGATTTTTTAATTCTTTTTATCTCCCAAGTTCAGTCATGCACCATATTTCAGCTGTCCCTCCCTTCTCTCCAACCAGTTGCTTAAAAACCTTCCCAGTTGCCTTGTAATTAAGGCCAAATCCTTTGGTGAGGCATTCAAGGTAGCCACAACCCGGTCTCCACTTATCTCTTCAACCTTATTTCCCAGAACTGCCCTATACAAATTATGGTATCAGAACGTGCATGTTCCCACTCCTATGCCTAGTTCATTCCATTCCCCCTACCTTAATGCATCATCCTTATAACCCCGAGTCCTACTTTTCCTGTCATGATAGCTCAAGACCCACTTTCCCTGTGGAAAATTTCCCAGACACTTCAGCACACAGCTCTCTCTATTTTCTCTCTTTTCTTCTTTGTCACATGAGTCATGCACATCCGCTACTTAGCTCAAAGATCCTGACACCTAGGAAGTGTTCAGCGGAGTGGCCAAGAAGATGGGCTCTGGAGCCAGACTGCCTGAGTTGGTGGCCCAGCCCCGCTGCTTGCTCACTGTGTGCTCTTCGCCAACAGAGTTAACCTCTCTGGGCCTCATTTTCCTCATCTGTCAGAAGAGTATTAATTGTACCTCACAGGATTGTTGCAGGTGAAGTTATTCTATGCAGAGATTCCACCTGCTTCACCTAATGTTTGTTTTTTGGAGGTAGGCTATTGGTTACTTATGTCGCTCATTCGAATCATCAAAAACTGAGCCAAAGGGAGTTCTGGTTCTGGTACAAGGATATGTTATGGAGCAATGCATGACGGAGAAAAGCACCATCTTGCAAGTGTAAGTTGTAGGGTAGCACACATGGAAAAGTCCAGAAAGAGAACAGACAGTGCTTGGCCCTGGAATTGAGGTGGGAATGGTGGGGGACAGAGGGATATCAGCAATACCTCTGGAGACAAGGGATTTTTCTAGACCTTACAGAGAAGCAAGTAAAGGACTTAGGCTGGGGGTTTGAGGCCCCGTTTATTTCTTTTGGAAAGGGAGTGCCTTCGGCCACCTGCAGGGGCCCCCTGATGCTAGAGCACAGGAGAAACCAGCTCAGGGCCGAGGAGGTGGGACTGATTGGTCGCTGTAATTGATTGGCTCGAGACTCAAGGAAACAAAGGAGACAAGACTACAGTTTTCCTGGTCATGGAAAGGAGACAACATTTCTATCTGGTAAAGCAGACTGTGAATTTGACTGGTGTGTTCCCAGGTGAAATCACTCAGGCTGCCGTGCAGTGCAGGGAACCAGTGGTGGTGTACGTGGTGCGTGTGTGCATGTGTGTGTGTGTGTGTGTGTGTGTGTGCGTGTGTGAGACTGGATGAAGGAGGGGTTGCATATGACAGGCGTGTATGTGGAGGGCATTCAGGCTGAAGAATGGGACAAGCTGGGAGTTGGGTGATACAAGCTGCAGAGGTGAGTCAAGCCGGGGAGCTCCATCCTGGGGAGATACAGGCTGGGAGATGTACTGGCAGAAGGTGGGGACACAAACTGGGGAGACACAGGCTGGATGGGATTGTGTTCATTCTCTACTGCTGTAACAAACGATCACAAATTTAGTGGCTTAAACAACACCCACCGATTAGTTCACAGTTCTATAGATCAGAGTCCAGGCATGAGGTAGCCAAGTTCTTTCTCCATTCAGGGTACCTCAGGGCTAAAATCAAGGTTAAAGTCAGCTGCTCTGTGTTCCTTTTGGGAACTCAAGGACCGCCTTCAGGTTCACAGGGCTGTTGGAGGAATTCAGTTCCTTTCGGTAGCAGAACTGAGGCCTGGCTTTCCTGCTGGCTGCTGGCAGAGGCCACGCTCAGCAAATCGAGGTCACCTGCAGTTCCCAGCCATATGGCCCCCGCCACGTGCCCTCTCATGCTGCATCTCTCCCTGACTTCTCTGTCTGATCGCTAGACCCAGATTTAAAGGGCTCGTGTGATTAGATCAGGTCTACCCAGATAACATCCGTTTTCACCTCACCTAATTTGGGATCTCAATGACATTCGCAAAAACCCTCCACAGCAGCATCTAGATCAGAGTTTGATCGAATAACTGGGAGATGGTGTGTACATCTCAGGGGCCAGGAATCTTTGCGTCTGTCTTAGAATTCTTCCTTTCACAGGAGTGTACAGGCTGGAGGAATCTGGACGGGAAGAAATAGGCTGGTGGGGGAAAATGCAAGCAAAGGTGCATTTAGGCAGAGATACAGGCTGGGGGGACTCCTGGTTGGGAAGATAGAGGTCGGTGAGGGAATACGTTGAGAGTATGTAGGTTGTGGGAGGATACAGGGTGAGAGGATATAAAAACTGATAGGGATACAGGTTGGGGAGTGGGACAAACTGAGGAGGGATACAGGCAGATGCATGATACAGGCCAAGCAGAGGATGCAGGCTAGAAAGTGACAGAAGCTGGAGGGAGATGCAGGAGACTGACTTAGCAGGGCGCCAGTGTAGAGAGATCTGGTGCCCGAGATGCAGCTATTCTGAACTTCGACACAGCTATGCCAGGATGGGGTGGGGGCCTGAGGAGTGGCACTCAGCCCAGTCTAGGTAATCATGGAGGTGATGAGTGCAAGTTGAGTCCTGAAGATGAGTAAGCATCCTCAGCGAGCCACAAAAGAAAGGTGAAACAAGTGTTCAAGTCAGATGAAGGAACATGGGCCCAGGCACAGAGCGGTTAATGTAAATTATGATGCTTAGCTGTAAAGCTAAGCTTTTGATGAAGCCAGTGAATCTGTTTCACTCCTGTGAAATAAGGCAGTGCCACTGAAGACAGTGTAGGTGAAGAAGTGCTTTGGAGTACAAATACCAAGGCGTGGACTTTAGCCTGGCATTGGGCAATCTTCTGCAGTGGCAGCATCACATCTATATAAATGAAAGCTTAAGCGACTGTTATGACCGAATGACCAGAACAACCAGCTGCTATGTTGTGCACTGACCACCAGGGGACAGATGCTCAATGCAGGAGCTGACCCCTGGTGGTCAGTGCACTCCCATAGTCAATCTCCCATGGTCCCTCTCCCTAACAGGCAGGTCTAGATTGCCTGATCAGGGCCTGCCGGCCAACCTCCTGTGGCTCCTCCCCCCAGCTGGCCCCGCTGGACTGGCCAGGCTGAGGGACCCAACCTGTGCATGAATTTGTGCACTGGGCCTCTAGTTTGGTAAATAAGGAAATGGAGCAGAAATACACATCCATAACTATAGGGTGTTGTGAGAACCTTCAACAAGATAAATATATTGAATGTCTGTAATAGGCTAGGCCCTTTTACAGTTTGAACCTATTTTCAGCTACGTAAGTGATAGAATTAGTTCTATCTTCCCAATAATCCTAAAACATCAGAATTATCGACCTCCTATTTTGAAGCTAAATGCACACTCCTGATTCCTAGGCAGTGCTTCTACTTAATTCTAGAATACTTGTTCACTCTCTTATTCTAGAGGGCTAATCTATTCACTAGTTAAGTGGATTTTTATAAAGTGCTAAATCATTTAAATAATAGCATAATCTCAGCAACTTTGAAAATGTTTTCTGCCTATTTAAGAATATTTCTGTTTGGGGAAAAATAGTGTTAATGAAGTCTCTGGTGGACATCATCCAAATTACTTAAATTCAAGAGCCTTATTGATTAAAGTTGTTTGGTGATATTCCAAAAATTTCAGAATTATGTCCAAACTACCACTTTTTTTTAAATCCCCAGATTATTCTTTCCGTTATAATTTGAAATTTAAATAGGGGACTATTAATAGGTTCCATTCTGCTCTCAGAAGTCCCTCAAGGAAAAAACATCCATTAGCCGTCAACTCAGGAAATACCTGCTTTTATACCTGAAAATCAATATCTCATCAATTGGTTCCGCAATCTGTTTCAAGTAATAGTATTTACTGAATGTGTAATGGGTATTAAGCACACTGCTAAGTACTTTCTACATGATATCATTTGATCCTCTCAACAACATAGGATATCAGAACTATTGTTATCCTATTTTATTTTATTTTTGGTTAATCCTCACTCAAGGATATTTTCCCATTGATTTTAAGAGAATGGAAAGGAGGGCGGGGGGGATGGAGAGAAAAAGAAATATTGAGACGAGAGAGATACCTTGGTTGGTTGCTTCTAGCATGCACCCCTACTGGGGCTGAGCCTGCAACCCAGGTATGTCCTTGACTGAAATCGAACCTGGGACCCTTCAGTGCACAGGTTGATACTCCATCAGGGCTGTCATCCTGTTTTGGAGCTAAATGCACACTCTTGGTTCCTAAGCAGTACTTCTACTTAAATTCTAGAATATTTGCTTGCTTTCTTGTCCTAGAAGGCCACCCTATGGTTAGGCATACGGATTGCCTTCCAGGCAACCTACACAGCAAGTTCTACTTCCTTCTTCAAGGCACAGGCTCAAAGGCACGACCAGAATCTACCATTATGGGGAGCCACCTTGTAAAAAATGTCCCACTTGTGGACTCAGATCTGAAAATGGCCCTTTTTAGGGGGAGGGGGAGAGGCTCACATTCCCTTTCTAAATATGTTTCAGTTCTGCTTCAACCAGGAAGGCTATTAAAAATACTTGGAGCCGGAACCCGTTTGGCTCAGCGGTAGAGCGTCGGTCTGCGGACTGAAAGGTCCCGGGTTAAATTCCAATCAGGGGCATGTGCATTGGTTGCAGGCACATCCTTGGTGAGGGGTGTGCAGGAGGCAGATGGTCGATGTTTCTCTCTCTCATCGACGTTTCTATCTCTCTATCTCTCTCCCTTCCTCTCTGTAAAATATCAATAAAATATATTTTAAAAAATACTTGGATGCTCCAGCACTATACTAACAAATCAGAAGAAATCCTGGTCTGTGGCAGGCACCACCCACCTCCCCTTTACTTGGGAATGGTGGGGAGGTTGTGGAGGAGTTGAGGCTGGGAAGGGGAGAGCATTAGAGGAAGAGCTTGGAAACATGACTTTTCACCAACTAATATGGAAGTGCTTAATTATACAGTGCTAGAGACCCGGTGCACAGGATTTGTGCACTGGTGGTGGCATGGCCTGTGGGGATCAGCCCACTGGTCAGCCGAGTGGCTGTGGACCTGCCCTCTGAGCGGCTGCCCCCACAGTGGGAGCAGCAGCTCATCTTGGTCAGCCACTGTGGGAGTGCACTGACCACCAGGGGGCAGCTCCTGCATTGAGTGTCTGCCCCCTGGTGGTCAGTGTGCATCATAGCAACTTGTTGACCAGTCATTCTGATCGTTCCGACATTTGGTTGAGGGGCTTTTATTATATAGGATTAATAACCAGCATGAGTGTGCCACTGTGTATAAAGTAAAACTCCATCCTGCCCCAACCCCACTGAGCTTTCCAGGAGGAAGGGCACCTCTCAGGCCTATCACCTCCTCAGAGTTCCTACCCTATGGCTGCTCCTGAAGAAGGCTAGGAATGGAAAGAAGGAATCTAAGTGTCTCCTGTCTCTCAACTAAAGTGCCTTGTCCCTTGCTTTCCCAGACAGAAGTCCACCTCCTGGGCTTGGAGGCAGAAATGGAAAAGGAGGAAGAAGATGGAGGTAACCATCTTTGGCTTCGTTTCTTGCTCTGTGATGGGGAAAAATGTTTATGTCTTCTAATATTGTTATTTCTTTCATAACATCTGCTTTAGATGCCCTTCACATCTGTCACATTTCCTCTGCCTAGAGAGAAGGAGAAAGAGAGGAAATGGAAGAGGAAAAGAGATGAGAAGAGAGGAAGGGAGAGGAGAGGAGAGGAGAAGGGTAACCAGTTGCTTATATTTAAGCTTTGGGCAAAAGAATGGGCCTGTAAAATTGTGCATGAATGAATAATGCATTGTACCACGTGGGATTTGGTTATAGCCATCAAGGCTGACTCAAACACAGCAGCACACTGGAGTTCAAGGCTCTAAAATCAAAAAGGATCAGACCAAAATGCTCATGCTTGCATCTTCAAAACGAGGAGCAGTGTACACACTGGAGAAGACATGAGATTTCCAGAGCAGCAGTAGAGAATCTAGGAAGCATGGAGAAGTATAAAAAAAGAAAGAAAAGAAAACCAGAGAAATAGAATTTATAGAAGAAGCGGAGTCTAACAAAGGGGATGGGGAGAGTTTGATTTTTTGATGAACCAAGCAGAATATGATCTGAGTGACAAGTGCTCATCCATGTAGGAGAACTGCCAAGAACAATGTCATAAAGTGAACATTAGCGGGCAATGGAAAGTGCCTTAAAATGCCTTTCACAAAGAGGAAAATGGAAGGAAAACAAAACCTGTCACTATGCCACTGTGTCACTAAAAACCACTCATGGAAAGCTCCTAAAAGCAAAAAGAGAAAAGAAAGAACACCACGTGACCGTTCTATTTATCTCTACTGGGAATCTTTTGGAGACAAATTCATTTTTTCTTTTGTGGTGATGCCTGGCGCTTTAGACGGGTCCATAAGTGAATAATTTCCTCTGTATGAGAGTCATTCAGATTCTGAAGGGGAAAAAAAAATTCCCCTCTGGCTATTTTTGTAAACAAGTTATGGAGGAATTGCTTTGAACCGATTCTGCCAAATGCACCTTTTATGTCTACTTTATATTGTAGGTCTTAACAAAAATAAATAAAACAAAACATATTGCTGTGGCTATTTCTAAGGATTTGAACCAGGATGGAATATAGACTCTGGATTCTGCTTGGAACAGCTTTCTCCCCCTTTTTTGAAATCTTACACACAAGGTATTTCTTGTTCATGTGCAACTCCTCTTTAAATGAATGTGAACTTCACCCTTACAAAGGTTGTAGATTTGTGGTTAGAAGGGGATTTGAAACATGAATATCAACAGGCCCGGTTCTCTGGTTTCAGACAGGCCTTCTACATGTAAATATTTTTACGTCCTTTCTCATAGAATATACAAATATTTAAATCCCGAGTCTCAGAGCAACTTACATTGGAATATATTCTCTTAATTTGTGTGAGGTTAATATGTCTCCTTCTGAAGCTGGCCCAACCTCCTTTCTAAGTTAGCAGCATTCTGTTTGTGCTTTATAGTAAAATGACGAGCAGTATTTTATTTTGGTAATAAGCTTATGGCCATAATTAAATAGTCAACAAATTCTTTCTGAGCAGCTGCTAAGTCCAGGCACTGCTGTAGGTGTAGTGGGAGATGTGAGACTACATGAAACACAGCCTTCATTCAGACAACTTGCAGTTTCTGCGGGGAAGGTGGTTACATAACCAGCATGTCCTGGCTATATTAAGACATGGAGTTCCCACATAGGCTCTAATAAATATTCCCTCTCTGTAGTAATACTATGAAAAAAAAAAAGATGATGAAGTTCAGTACCACACTTATATCACTGAAGAAGTGTGTGAGGAAATTTTACATTAGGTACTATGGGTAACGTGTATGTGTGTACAACCTCTTCCTCTCCACTACTTTTAAGATCTGTAAGAAAATGCCGAAACCGGTTTGGCTCAGTGGTAGAGAGTCCATCTGCGGACTGAAAGGTCCTGGGTTCGATTCAGGTCAAGGGCATGTACATTGGTTGCGGGCACATCCCCGGAAGTGGGTGTGCAAGAGGCAGCTGGTCGATGTTTCTAGCTCTCTATCTTTCTCCCTTCCTCTCTGTAAAATATCAATAAAATATATATTTTTTAAAAAAAGATCTGTAAGAAAAGTTGTGTTCAATTATGTATCTTCATCTATACCAATACTTTCTACAACACAAAAACACTTGTTGATTGATTAACCACGGAGCTAAACTCAATGCCAAAATAATAGCATTAAATGGTGGACTGTGAGTCATAAACTCAGTTCTCCTGTCATCTAAGACAGTCTGGCCAGGAGAATTAGTCAAAATGTATAGTTGCAGTGTGCTTTCTTCTTTGCTTCTCTAGTTGTAGGACTTCCATTCAGCCAGCTTTTCAGTGGTTCTGGATGATGGTTGTTCTGTATTTTAATTGTAATATTGATGTGGCTGTGGGAGGCAGGGAGTACAGGCATTTACTTACGCTGCCACCTTCTGAAATTTATCCTTTTTTAGGAACTTAGAACTAAAGAGAATATATAATGTCTTTCACTAATCTATTCCAGACTTCAAGAACTCTTTCTTACAAGAATGATTCCTTGAGTTTGAGCTCGGCTATTCCTTAGTAAAGTAATTTTCTTTAATTTCATCCTTGGTAAAAGCAGAAAAGAGTAAATATTTCTTGGCAACATAGGGCAGAAAATATGCATACCATTATGTTAATAATAAATACCTCATGCCCATTATTTAAGATAAGAAATCTATTAAAGTCATCAATTTATTTACCATTAGGCATAGAGAAAAAGAGACATGGGTGGAGATAAGACTCTTGTCTGACATAGTAAAGAGCAATTCATATATTTTCTATAGCTATAGACACCATTTTGAATATAGTTACTCATGATGACCAACTCATTTAGGATTAAAGAGTCTAGTTCAGGAGACCGAAACAAGATGGCGGCCTAGGTAGCCTCCTAAGCTGCCACCTCATCAACAATTTGGAAAAAAACAACAGCTAAAATCGAAAGGGATCACACCAGACCCACAGGAAAGCTGGCGGAATGGGATGGCTACAACTAGACACAAAACAAGGCGCCACTGCTGCCATGTGGAGTTTAAAACTACGGTGGAACCGGACCCGCTAGAGCTGCCGCCACTGTGAGTGAGGGAAGCCAGACCTCGCTCTGCCCCGGGCCCAGGGAGTGGGCCATCCCGGCCGGCCTGCTGTGGGAGCGAGGGAGCTGATGCCGGGCCTCCGCCGCGCCTTCAGCTCCTGCCCGGAATGAGACGCCTTTGAGCACGGTCTCCCCGCCCGCAGCCATCTCAGCCCAGCCTCCGCGCATACTGTGCTGGTGAGGAGCTGGCGCAGTGCATTCCGATCTCGGCCCCGGCGAGCCCTTCCTCTGCTGCCACATGGCCGGGCCGAAGCTTCTGCCACTGCCGCCATGTGGATTTTAAAACTACAGTGGAAATTGAACCACAGGAGTGACCGTTGCTGCCACACCCGCTGGCGCTGCGAATGAGGGAAACCCACCGAGAACAGAGCTCACTCCGCCCCGGGCCCAGGGAGTGGGCGGCTTCAGAACTTAGCCTCTGCATCCGCAACTGCTCCGCTTCCGCCCCAAAAGAGACACCTTTGAGCGTGGTCTCCCCGCCTGCAGCCATCTCATCCCGCCTGCAGCCGTCCTAGCCCGCCCGCCATGCTGGTGAGGAGCTGGTGCAGCACCTTCCATTCGCGGCCCCAGCGAGCCCTTTGCCCATCAGGCCCACCGCCACAGGGCCGAGCCGGAGCCTCTGCCGGGACCCCAAGGAGGGGTGCCGCTGCTGCCATGTGGATTTTAAAAATACAGTGGAAATTGAGTCATAAAAGCCACCGGCTCTGCCACACCCGCTGCCACTGCCATGAGTGAGGGAAGCCCACCGAGAACAGAAGTCACTCCACCCTGGGCCCAGGGAGTGGGCGGCTTCGGAGCTTGGCCTCCGCGTCAGCAGCCGTTCCTCTGAGACTCCTTGGAGCTCGGTCTCCCCGCCCACAGCCGTCTCAGCCCGCCTGCTGTGCTAACGAGGAACTAGTGCGGTGCCTCCAGTTCGAGACCCTAGCACCCCAGAGAGGCTGTATACCCCGGGTGAGCCGTGTGTCCCAGGGGGGTGTGTGCCCCAGGTGAGCCGTGTGCCCCAGGGGGGCCGGGTGTCCTGGGTGAGCCGTGTGCCCCAGGGAAGCAGTGGGACCCGGGGGGAGGGGCGGTGTGAACCAGAGGAGGAGCGGATTCTATTCCTGTGGTCCTGAGATAGTCACCATAAAACAAGCAGACTGTCAAATGACAGCGGGGAGGGGAAGGAGACCTGGGGGGAGATAAGAGAACAACCGAAGGACTGGTATGCATGCATATAAGTACAACCAACGAACACAGAACTCTGGAGAGGGAGGGCAGGAATGTGAGGTGGGGGTGGGGGGACAATGGTAAGCTATGTACACATATAATACCTTAATAAATTAAAAAAATAAAAATTAAAAAAAGAGTCTAGTTCATAGGAGACATTAAACCTTTAATGTTCAAATCTCTTTAAAAGAATTCTTACAAACAGTTTCACAAGGACATTATTCATGGCTGCCAAAAAAAGAAAAAGACAAGATTTCTTTTTTTGTAAATGTTTTCACCCTTGGCTTTATATAAAAAGTATCTTTTTAAATAGATGTACTATTCAGAAATTTTGTTTGTGTACCTGCTTTAGTTATTCCTTCCTCTCTTGTCTTGCTTTGTTCAAGGCAACAGCATAAAAACTTTTGTTAGAACCGAATAAGAACATTTGGGGCTTAGAGAAACTTAATACTTAATAAGGGAATATAGAAAATAACAAATTTTTAAAAAATAAGGAAATGAAAAGCATGTAATATTCTGCTTCTACAATAATAATAGATTTCTTGGGGGAGAGCAGAGAAGTAAGAGTATTCTTCTGGGTATTATTTACATAATTAGAGTTGAATATTATAGGTAAATATAATGAACTCATGTTGAGAGTTAAAAACAACTAGTGTATAAAAACTTGCTGTTCTAAGGCTTTGTTTAAGGAAAATCATTTGTTATTGGATTCCTCCTACCTACTTATCTTCCCAATAAACTGCATATTAAAGACAATTTAGTAGGAGGTAAAAAATCTAAGCTCATTTTCACTGAAATAGTCACATCAAATGTTCTGAGGGTTTCAGATGCAATGAAAACATCTGTCAGAAATACTGAAATGGATTCTAACAATATTACCATTATTTGCAGCATCATCACCATTATCCTTCAAATATTTATTGCATGTCCAGAGTGAGTAGAGTATACTTAGCAATGCTATTTTACACTAGACTTGGCTCCTGGGAATTTCAACTTAAAAAATTAAAAGCAACCAGGAAGTCTCCAAACAAGAATGAGAGTCAGGGAGCAGTTGGGGAGAGAACACTGGGAAATGCCGAAAAGCTCACGTTCATAAAAGTGTTCGGAAGGCCAGGAAGGAAAGACCATCTTTCGTGGTGAAGAACATTCAATTTGTAGAAGACCCCTATTGTATCTAGAAGCTCCTGTCCTCTCCACTCACACCTCGACCTCCTGGTTGGGTGCCTTGGGAGCCTAGAAGAACAACAGAAGCCAAGGAAGGAGTTTCAGAGGCTCAAAAATAAAGGGAGGGGGAAATCACGGGGTGACAGGAAAGGTTTTGAGGAGATTCTAGGTGAACTCAGCCTTCCAGGAAGATTTTCCCTCATGGGTCTCTTTCATTTCATTTTGTTCTGTTGCCTCATGTACTTGTCACTCATGTAATTTCAAATGAAAACAAAACTGAACAAACTAAAACAAAATACATGCCCAGGAAACAGTGGTGCCGAGCCTGGGGAGGTCCTTCTAGCTGCTTGTCAAGAGCTCTTGTGTGAGCCGTTAAGTGGCACTTACCTTGGTAACATCAGCTCCACTCACAGCCTTGTTCTCACTTTTGCTAGACCAGTAACCCATTCTTTTGTGGGCATCAGAAGTAGGTCTGTTACACACACACACACACACACACACACACACACACACACACAATCCAGCTCACATATCTCATTTCAGCAGTGCCTTATGGGCATTCTACATGGGAAATCAAGGTGTCAGTTACTTGGTATCTGTGAAGTAGAATAAAGAGAATTAGCTGATATACTGTGAAGGACTTCTTGGGATTTTATCCCAATTTAGTGATAGCTTTACCAAAGATTTCTACCCAATTTAGTGATTAGCTTTACCCTAATGCTCAAGCCTGCATCACAAAAACTCTACCCTCTGGGTGGCATTTGAATGGGCATTGTCCACTCTTGGCTCTTGGGATTGATTGTCCTGTCCTTTGCTATATGTGACCAATTCCTTTCTGACATAGAGTGAACTTCCTCCAGCAGGGCGGAGGTGAACCTGAGAAAGGGCGGTGAAGGATTAAAGAAGACAGACAAGAGAATACAGTTGGGACCAGGTGGATCACTGCCTGGATGAGGAAACAGTGACCCAGCCTGTAAGCCAAAGCTTTATTTTATAGTCAGAGCACACAAAGCAAAACAAGGGGAGAGGTCAACATATTTATCATGTTCTTGTGAGTTTCAAGTATATTTCCTTACTCAAGCCTTGTTTTGGCAGCACTTGCTGTGCCTACCTCAGCCCGTTAGCTACCTGGGAACAAGGGAGGGCCTGCTAGGAGGGCTCTGACCTCTAACCTGGGATTTGTATGTGGCCCTGTCATGGGTCAGTCCAAGGCTTGACCCTATAGCCGCTCCCTACAATAAAGGTTTTTACCAACCAGGACACCAGATAAAATACAGAACGTCTCATTACATTTGAATTTCAGATATACAATAAATAATTTTTAGCATAAGTATGTCCCAAATACTGAATCGAAATTCTCTATTTTTACTTATTAACTATGGCAACCCCAAAACCATGTTCCTGAACTTCCTTGCTTACTTACCCTGATTGTAGTTTTGAGTGTTCCCAAACTCTTTGATGCACACATACAATTTCTTGCTTCACCTATAAAAGGTTAATAACACCCATTACCTGTGGATTTACTGATTTGACTTTTAGAGAACACTTCTCCTGATTTACAGTTTGTGTGAAGCTGGGCGGAAGAGCAGATCTTATTATCCCTGCCATGGACCAGTGTTGTAGGGGGTGGGGAAGGGGATAGGGAAAGGCAGGGGCATGCTCCCTGGAGGAAAAGTGCCCTGGGAACTCTGTCCAAAGGGTTTTAAGGGCAGAGATTTTAGGGGAGGTCCCAGGGAAAGATCTTAATAGAATATTCAGGCTGAAATCGGTTTGGCTCTATGGATAGAGCGTTGGTCTGTGGACTGAAAGGTCCCAGGTTCGATTCCGATAAAGGGCATGTACATTGGTTGCGGGCGCATCCCAGGTGTGGGGTGTGCAGGAGGCAGCTGGTCTATGTCTTTCTCTCATCGATGTTTATGACTCTCTATTCCTCTCCCTTCCTCTCTGTGAAAAACCAATAAAAAATTATAAAAAAAAGAAAAAAGAATATTCAGTAGCTTTCCAGGTGTGTCCTTTCAGGGT
The DNA here is from genome assembly GCA_963924515.1 of Vespertilio murinus. NCBI lineage: Eukaryota > Metazoa > Chordata > Mammalia > Chiroptera > Vespertilionidae > Vespertilio > Vespertilio murinus. The sequence continues at coordinate 184,820,998 of OZ004704.1, read as the reverse complement.
TGTGATCTCCACTGATGGATTGGCTGGCCCCAGGGCAGGGGGTTCTAATGTCAGCCCTGGCTGGCTTTGTGGCTTACCTGGGTCTGGAGCTAAAATACAACTGACGCCTGGATATTATCTCTAGGGAGGAAAAGTCAGGGCGTCCAAACTGCATGACAAACCATATGCTAGGGGAGGAAAAATAATCCTGGGGGCAAAGTGTCCATGGCTGGGGACCCGGGGCTTTCCACCGTGAGGACCTCATGCACGTGGCCCTTCGTCCTTGTTCTGCTCACTAGCTGCCCACAACACCGGCCTTAGCTGTTGAGATGAACTGCATTAATCAGATTGCTTAAAGCAATGTAAACTATTTTGGGAAGGATAAAAGACCAGGATAGAGGAGTTCCAATAAGATCACTTTACTTTTTGTGTACAGCTGAAGTAATGTGCACGGAGGAAAAGGTTAATATGTAGGAATTCTATAATGGGAGACAGGGTAATTTTGGAGAACGAAACTTAGTGTGCAAAGGAGGTGTGGGTAGAGGAGTTCTGTAGTGAGGATTTACAGCATCCTGGATTTCTAAAAAAGAGAACACAAGAATGTTAGAGGGGTTCATAATGAGCGGGAGAAAGATGCCAAAGAAACAGCATTTCATTGTGTGTAGGGCTGGCCCTAGATGTACCGGGAGCTGGACGTCCTTCCTCCTTCTGTCTTCTATTTGGCCCTCTGGTCCAACCTCATTGATTAGGTTGTTTTAATTAGTACTATTATTTGCAGCATCTGGGTCAAGTAGACCCCATTTTGTGGTCTAGCTGGGAATCTCGCCATATTCTACATGACTTACAAATAAAATGTTTAAACACAACTTGGGCAGGCTGGGTGTGACTTGTTCACCTGGAGGGTACTGAATCCAGGTAGAAGGCCTGGTCACAGCACAATGTGTGACATTGTATTGTATTGAATACACATAAAAAACAACAACCATATCTTACAGAGTCAATTCAACTCAATCACATTCCTTTAGCAACTTTGTTGACCATCTTTCTAGAAATACAAAGACAATACCTTGTAAAGAGGGGAGGGATGGGTAAGATAACCAACACACAATCGTGCATTGTGTTAGGTGTCGGTGGTCAAAGGTGAAGGAGCTCTTACTCTGGCTTCAAGGAGTTGACACATAACCGAATCAGAACTAAGACAGCCTTTTAGAAGAAGGCAGTGCAAGAGATAAGGCATGTGGAAGGTGCTTTGCAAATAGAAAATGTTGTGAGGATTGTTCTAGAATGGATCCCTCGTTCCTGACACCTCTTTTTTACCCACAGTTAGGAGTAATAGAAGAAGAAAACAGTCCCCGAGATTTTTAGAAAGTAGGTAATGAATAACCCGCCATTAGTCATAAGACCTTGGGCAAGTTATACAGCTTTCAGCCTCAGCCTGCGCCCCTAATAAATGGGGATCACCCAAATGGACCTTTCAGGGCTATTGGGGAGATCAAGCTGGTGACGAGGAGGGAAGGAAGCCTACAGCATTGTGCCTGACTGAAGCAAAGGGCTCAACAAACCCACTCCTTAGTAGCGCTTATTTTCAACTTCTCTGAGTGGACTGAGCAAGGATCACTTTGTGTGGGGCTAGCTTACAGGGTCCCATTTAGGGGCACGGCCACACGGGACAATGTCCCCAAGGAACGTCCTCCAGCCCCCGACTCGCGCCCTTTGCCCTAAGCAAGGGCCAGAGAAATTCGAGCTCTTAGAGCGAAAACGGAGCCTGGTTTCCTCTCCGTACACACCGAGGGAAAGCTGTCGCAGAAGCCCGGGCTTCAAAGAAGGGCAGCCCGGTGGGGGGTCGCGGGAAGGGGGGGGGCTCAGGCGCCCCGCCCCGAGCGGGACTCACCCCCCGCCGCTCCGTCCCCAGCGCCAAAGCCGAGGCGGGCGGGCGGGTGGGCTCCGAGGGGCGTGGGCCGGCCGCCTCGGGTGTCCGGGGCCGCGGGGCCGGGGCGGGCACCTCGTCCGTCCAATCCCCAGCCGTCAGGGCGGCCTCATGAATAAGCAACAAGGCGAAGCGCCCTCCCCCTTGGCACCGCGGACGGAGGAGCGGGCCGCCAGCACCGCAGGGGCCGCCGCGGGGATGCCGAGCGCGGGCGCCGCCGCCGCCGCCGCCGCTGCTCTCCGCGCGCTGCTCGGCTGAAGGCGGGCGCCCAGGTGAGGACGGCCCGGCTCCCGCTGCCGCTCGGGCGGCGGCCGGGGCTGCAGACCCGGGGCCGGGCGGAGACGGAGCCCCAGCCCTGGGCGGCGGGGGGATCGCCCGGGAGCTGCGCTGTCCGGGGCGCGCCCGGCGTGCGCCCTGCGCCCCGGTCGGGACGAACGCGGTGCGCGGCGCGGGGTGCGCGGGGGCCGCTCCGCCGGCGCTGGGCGCGGCGCAGGCCTCGGAGGAGGACTCGCCGCGCGCGCTCCGCTCCGGCGCAGCCCAGCCCAGCCTCCCCGCTCCGCACCGGCGAGCGGGCCTTTGTGCTGGCGGAGCTTGCAGGACTCGCCGCTTTTGTGTGTGTGGGGCTTCGCTTTCTTCCCTTCCTCCCCTCCCAGTCTCACCGCGGGGCTAGAGAAGTTCCCGGAGGAGGCTGCGATCTGCTCTTTGCAAAGCATCTTGATCGCGGGGTCCCCGCTGCCAAACGGTGGGTGCCCAGCGGCTGGGGAGCCAAGGAGGGCTGGCTGCGGTGGCCACGGAAATGGGGTGTTTGTTACTTTGCAGAAAACAAACAGTGGAGTGCTTAGCGCCCAGATGTCACCGACCCTCCTTGCTCAGACCCCGGCGGCAGGAGGAGGATGCTCCTTAGGAAAAGGGCGCTGAATTGGGAAGGAGGGCCTGCGGGTTAGACGCGGAGGTCAGCCTCTGCCCGAGATTCCAGGCAGGAGGGCTGTTGGGGGGGTGCCGCCTGGAGGTGCCCAGATCTCTCTCGGGTACCTCCTGGGCGCTGACAGAACCTGGCTTGTGCAGATTCTGAACAGGGGAGCCCTGGCTCCAAGCAGCCAAGGACTTTTAAGAGCTGGAGTTCTTAAAGAGGAGAATCCTGCCGCCCTAAGCTGATCCCAAGGGTCTGCCAGGATCACCTCGTTTCAGGGCAGAGCTGTGGTGGAGGAGAGGAGAGAGGCTGCCTTCATCGTGTGGAAGTTGTAGTTCGGAACTTAAAGGGGAGAGGGAGTGGTTTCGCAAATCCACCCACAGACCTCTGAAGGGTTTCTTCTACAGGGAGCAAAACGTGTGGCCAGAATCTGCCTGCCTCCCCCTCCTTTTTGTGTCTTTCCCTGGTCACAAGGGATGCTGTTGGGCTCCAAGGCGTCTCATGTAAGCCAAGAGCCTACAGAGCCACGCACCCACTTGCTCACAGGACCTCACGAGCCTCTATTGAAAGAAACGCAAAGCCGGGGTAAGGTCTCACAGCATCAGAACATTGGTACTTATTTCTCACACCGAGTAGAGATTTTTAGGGTAGACTTACTTTTATGAATAAGGCAGAGTTGTTACATTTGTCCTAAGGATGAGCCAACCACCGATGCGGCAGACTTGATAGGAACTGTGTTTATTCACAAAACCCCCAAGGCTGAGGGAGTCCAGTGTAGCTACAGCAACAGCCAGCCAGGCAGGGAGATGCGGATTTGTCTTTGTTTTCAGAGGAAGTTTCTTACCGTTATGTTCTGGCATTTCGTGCTACGCTTTTCAAGGTCGTAATTGGGTTCTACCGATACGATTTCGTGCTCAATGTAAGTATAGCATCAATAGGAGGAAGCTGGGCTTACCTACCCTGTTCCCCTGAAAATAAGACAGTGTCTTATATTAATTTTTGCTCCCAAAGACGCGCTAGGTCTTATTTTCGGAGGATGTCTTATTTTGGGGGAAACACGGTAGTAGTTCCACGCTTTGACTAAAAGTGTACTGCACTGTGTATTCAGCAGTTTGCCTGAAAAATCTGTGTGTGGAATTGTATTTTTGTTCGCTGAATGTTGTTCATTCTCACAACAGGGAAGCTGGTGTTCCAAGGGAACCCGGGTTTAATCTCTGTAAAATGAAACTCATTTCCTACTAAGATGCGTGGTCAATCCTGTTTTTTTCTTCTTGTTGTGTATACTTGGTGATTAGAAGAAGAGTGTCTGAACCAGATTTCTGCTTGACATGTTGCCTATTATGTTTATTCCTTGAAATGTCTCCCCGGGGATTTGGATTACCTTATTCAATGCAGCCACTACTTTGAGACCTTGTGTAGCAGGTGAGGTTTGTGAAGCACAAAGAGCAGACACGAAGTGTCAGGTTGGGCCATTGAAAATAACTGTAGGATGGATGGGCAGGAGCTTGCTGACCAAGATTGATTAGGGCGGGATTCTGCAGACATCAGAGGGTTCCCTGGCCACTTTGTCTGCATGAGAAGCTGACAGGCGAGGCTCCGTGGGCATAGCGAGGAGGAAAAAGGATGTCATGGCTGCTTCAAATTGCTCACATTTCTGCAGTTTGAGGGCAATGCATGTCAGCACCACGCTGATATGACTTAAGTTCTTCACACCACTTTCATGTCTGTTATCGCTTTCTTGGTTTTTCTTCCGCCTTTTGAAGAACACCGAAGAAACATCCCTGTCTCCATTTTGCAACGAGGAAACCAAGTTTCAGTGATTTTTGCCTAAGGTGGAGCTGGAACTTCAAGCCAGTGTTTACATCGTCAAATCTAGCTTCTTTTACTGGGAATAAGATGCTGTGGGCGGGGAGATAGGCACAGACATCTTCACTGGTCTCCAGTGCTACTTTGCAGAGAGTGGAGCGGTGGGCTCAGTGTGTAGACCTGAGTGGTGGCCGGCAGGAATGGAAAGCCCTGCGCAGGGAGTTGCCAGAGTAACCATCTGACCCAGCCCACTTACCCTGCTCCCGGGGGACCGTGCTTTTCCTTGTGGTGACTCCATTCTCCCTCCTTCCTCTGCGGTCAGACATGCTGCTGAAAGCATCATCAGTCATTCCAGCTACTTAATTTATAGTGAAAAATGACCGGGGATAGACGATCTTAAAGCCACAGTGTCCGGCCACTGATGGTTGTCAAAAACCCAGTGAATCGGAAGGGTACCTTAATACCCTGTGCCACCGTCGGGCTAATAGGGCCAGAGTCTTGATAAGCCTTGCTCTCTAGACAAATGAAAAAGCTTTGGCAAGTGAGGGACTTCAGAATTACAAGAAAAGGTAAGGCAATGACAGATTCATCATTGAGAGTCAGGAATAACACACACAAGAAAGATGATCAAGACACAGACAAGGAAGGGAAAGGGTTTCCTGTTCCCTCATCAATCCAGAATCAGTAATTGGGTTTTTAAAGGTGAGATGGTAACTGGGAAGCAAGTTGATCTGAAGCTCTGAAACTTGTCACCTGTTACTGTTGATCTAGTATTTAAAATGAAATAAACACTGAAACCCTAGAATATAGCAGAGATGATAACACAGAAGTTATTACTATTATTAAAATAATACATTGACAACGTAGTTAAAATTGACTATGTGAAGAACATGACATACAATTATATGTGGACTAGCGGCCTGGTGCACAAAATTTGTGCACTTAGGGGTTAGGGGTCCCTCAGCCTGGATTGCAAGAGGGCGCAGGCCAGGCTGAGGGACTCTACCGGTGCATGATCAGGACAGGAAGGGACCCAGGAGGTTGGCCAGTCAGAGAGGAACCACTGGAGGGCTCCAGAGCATGTCAGAGCATGTCTGGGGTCTCAGTCTTGATCAGCTGGACCCCAGCAGCAAGCTAACGTACTGGTTGGAGTGTCTGCTCCCTGGTGGTTGGTGCATATCATAGCGACTGGTTGACTGGTCATCTGGTCAACTGTCTGCCCCCTGCTGGTCAGTGTGCATCATAGCAGTTGGTTGACCAGTCAACTGTTTGCCCCCTGGTGGTCAGTGCAGGTCACAGCGAGTGGTTGGGTGGCCTTAACATATCATTGGCATATTATGCTTTGATTGGTTGAACAGCTGGACAGGCGGACACTTAACATATTAGGCTTTTATTTTTGTTTTGGGGTCGAACCCTGGAGTCAAAATAAGACCACCGGAGGCTGCTAATTGATTAAAAAAGAGCAGGCAAGGATTTATTGAACTGGCAAGAGCATCACACGCAGGTGGAGTGCACACTCACAATCGCATCATTCCAGGTGTAGGTAGTCCTTTTAAAGGTCTAAAGGACAAAAATTTTCCTTTGTTCCAAATTCTAGATTCTAAATGCTGAGAATAGCTCGCAGGGTCCTTCCCAGCCACATCCTGCTGGACGTTGGAATGTGGACCTGTCTTGCGGAAAGCAGATAGTATAGAAGCAGAACTGAGCAAAGTTAATCTCTAAAGGTCATCTGCAGTTTCAACTTCTGGGACTTCTGAGTCAGTGGGAATCAATCTCCTGTGGTCCTGGTCCACAGGCACAGGAAAATTGCCTTAGCCTCCAGGTCTCCATCTGGAAGCTGAGGTAACTACCCTATTGCTTAAGCAAGTAAGTGAGTGCAGAAGCCAGAATAACAGAGTTAAAATTCAAACAGCAGTTTTTACCTAAGTATGGTTGCTAATACTTCAATTATATAGAATAGACCATGAAATGTCATTGAAAATTTTACAATATAAAATGGAGACTCTGGTCATATTCTTTTTCACATTCTTGAGTGGTTATTTACATTCACGCCAGCAAATATTTATTGAACACCTCCTCTGTGTGTCTAGCAATTATATGGCAAGCAGAAGAAGCTAAAAGATCAGTGTTTGTATGGAAGGAACATAACCTTATTTGAGGTGACCAAATTTACAGACATAATTATTTGTGCTAGAGAAGGTGGGAGAAGGGTGGGAAGAGAATGGGTGAGGCAATTTTGTGACAAGAGTTAGTACACAGGATGTGACCTGGGGGGTGGGGGGGGGGCAGGGTGTGGTGACCTAGGGTCGGGGAGAAGGAAGAAACTCTGACTAGTGTGGTGCCATGAGCAAAACTCAGGAACCTGAGAGGAGTATGGCACAGAAGAGGGCAATATACCCATTTGGCGATGGTGTCTGCACTGGGGCACTAGTGCTGTGGGGTTGCATTACAGATATGGAGTTTGGCTTTTGTATGTTTGAGGACCTTATGTATTTTGGGAAGGCAGAGAGTTGTAGTGGCAAAGGCAGGGAACTGGAAGTCTGCTGGAATTCACAAGTTTAGAAACAGACATGATCACATACACAAGTGAATTCTCCTCCACCAGCCTTCAGTTTTTTCATCTAGCAAAGAATGGGTAGATGGGAGTACCCATCTCATTAGGTTATTTGTTAGGATTAAATAAGATAATTTATACAAGGCACTTACAACACTCGACTTATAGCATCCCCGAATGGTAGTCATTTCTATTCTTAAGAATAAACTACTGGATTGTATGAAATGGATTGGAGAGGAGAGAGTCTGAAAAAGATAATTACGAGGCAATTAAAATAATAACGCTTCAGTGATATGACAGAAGGGACAATTCCAAGAGATACTGTGAGGAAGGAGCCACAGGAGTTGTGAATCTAAAATATAAAGGAGAGACGAGTTCAAGATGACACCGAAGATTTTTGGTTTAGTTTATTTTAAGATAATTGAGACACACAATTCTAATAAGCAATGACATCTCTCCCTCTCTTCTCCCCCAGCAAAGCATAGTGTAGGTGAAGGGTGGATGAAGAACATGGCGTGTTTTAGGTGGCCTCCAAGGAACTTCCAGTAGAGGAGGAGAATCTGAGGTTAGGAATCTTTCTTCCTGAAACACCCCCCCAAACCAGTTACTTATGGTATTTGTGTTTATCCCAAGAAAGTAAAAATATCAAGCAGATTGTCGCCAGTTTTTTTTTTTTTTTTTCAAACTCCGCAGCCCTCGTATGTCTTGAGTATTCTTAGGGTAACACTCATGTTCCTTATGAATTACACCTGCAATCCACGTAACTTTGAAAAAAAGTAGCATTGTCCCTGCTGCGGATGTGTTTCACGCAGGTCCCCTTTTGTGTGTGTTTGGGGAATACACCAAACGATGCAAGTATAAATTCTCATTGGAGAATAGTGACGGGGTGTTTTATAAAAAACTGGTGATTAAGTCTAACAAGAGGGCTAAGGCTTTATTTATTTTTATGTTGTCTTTCATGTGTCTTTGAAACTTGAGTATGCCTAGACTTGACACAGATCCAGATTCTGGACTGTATCCGTTTAAGATCATCATCAGAGATAACGCTTGACAGGACGGCTTATCTGCCCGCAGGACTGCGGGGCCATTAGCATACCTTGATAGCGGGTGATGGACAAGGTGCTCCTGACTTGCTCTGGCAGGGATGCTTTTTAAGCTGTTAGAAGCTAATAGCCACGATCAGTTAGAGCCATGGCCGGCAAACTGCGGCTCTCGAGCCACATGCGGCTCTTTGGCCCCTGGAGTGTGGCTCTTCCACAAAATACCACGGCCTGGGCGAGTCTATTTTGAAGAAGTGGCGTTAGGAGAAGTTTAAGTTTAAAAAAAATTGGCTCTCAAAAGAAATTTCAATCATTGTACTGTTGATATTTGGCTCTGTTGACTAATGAGTTTGCCGACCACTGGGTTAGGGTTTCTTTATCTGAATTAACTTGCCCTGATGGATACAATGAAGGCAAAGCAGCATCCAAAGTTACAGTGTGAAGGAAACGTTAGAGAAATCTTCTGTTTGTCGACTAAATATTCATATCATTGAGACAAATGATTCTAATTAATAGGCCAAGAAGGCCCCCCCCTTTCTTTTCCTCCCCCAGCAAAGCGAGCCATAGACATCCATCTGTTTGTTCAGCCAATGTTTACTGAGCATTTCCTCTGTGCCAGGGAGAGGATACCATGCCGAGGACAAAAGAAAAGGCCTTCAAAATATGGTTGCAGGTGGTTATGTAGGTTTAGAAATACTGTCATTGAATTGACAATGGTCAGTCTTTTTTAAATTTTATTTACTCTCTGATGTCCTGCCTCTCCCAGTGGGGGACACCACGCTCATGGGAGTGACTACGTGAAGCCGTTCCGTGCTTTGAAAGATGGAGAAAAGACCTGGGACTTGAAGGTCATCTACCAATTTATCTGAGTTGCAGCGTGTCCCCTGCTGCCATTTCTACGGGCTGTCTTTCCTGCTTCTTTGAGAGTTCAGGCGGCCCTGTGAATAGTGGAGAGGAGGAGCATATGGCCACAATGCGGAGACATAGAATAGGCTAGCGGCTCACCCCACTTTCCTGCTGTAATTGGATTTAGTAAGCAGGTGGCCAGCACTTAATTACAGAAGTCTTTTAGAGCAATGGCAGAATTCCTTCCACACAAATACTCTAAAGCTCCTCAAGAGCTAGGCGGAAATAAAACCTTGAAGGAAGACTTGGTTTTGGGAAGGCAGTTGGGGTTATACTAAATCTTAATTCTTTGCCCCTCCCCTGCCCAGTCTGATTTGATCACAAAATTCTCCGCTGGGGCCAGATAACTCCAGAACGTATTAAATAAAATTCGTTCGATCATTTGGGTGCCTTAACCCGCTCAATGGCAAAATTGTGGGAATATTAGAGGCATTGTGTTTTTATTTTATGGCATATAGATAAAATGTGAAAATGGAATCATGGAGGTAGAAGGAATTTTGAAGATTATTTTAACTCCTCATTTTGTTAGAGGAGAAACTGAAGCCATTTGGCCAATAATCACGTAGCAAGTTTCTTAAAATTTATTTTTATTTTTTTATTGATTTCAGAGAGGAAGGGAAAGGGAGGGAGAGAGAGAGAAAGAGAGAGAGAGAGAGAGAGAGAGAGAGAGAGAAGCATCAATGATGAGAGAGAATAATTGATCCGCTCCCTCCTGTAAGCCCCCTACTGGGGATTGAGCCCAAACCCAGGCATGTGCCCTTGACTGGAATCAAACCCAGGACTTTTCAGTCCGCAGGCCAACACTCTATCCACTGAGCCAAACCAGCCAGGGCTCACATACCAAGTTTTAACAACAGTGAAGCTAGGAGTCAGGAATAATTTTTCTGATGCTATTCCATGATCCTGTAAAGTTTACTGCCACCATTATGTCCCCCCACTCCCCAACCCAGGTTTAAAAAAAAAAATCGGATTTATTTATTTATTTATTTATTATTTTTAAAATTCTCACCAGAGGATATTTTCCCATTGATTTTTTTAGAGAGAGTAGAAGAGAGAGGGAAAGACAGGGAGAAATATCGATGTGAGAGAAACATATAGTAGATTGATTGTGCCAAGAGCAGGGCCCAGCCTGGGGAAGAGCGTGCAACCAAGGTACTCACCCTTGATCAGAATCCAACCCGGGCCCTTTGGTCCACAGTCTGAGGCTCTATCCACTGAGCCAAACGGATTAGGGCTCCTCCCCCACCCCCACTCCCAGGTTTTTATCCAGAAGCATGGGAGCTTGTAGGCTAAGCTTTTAGGCCATACCTTTCCTTTTCTGGGATGCTTAGTAAGATTTCATGGGAAAATATTTGTTTAGGAAAGGGCAGCTCTCTGAACAGATCAGAAATGAACCAGAGTACTGTAGCTTTTTTATATCTTCCACAATATAGTGTTTCATAGTTCAACGTATCTGCACAGAAATATGAAGATGCAATGTCATCAGCTATGAGCACTCATGCTTCACAGCTCTCATGTATTTTTGTTTTAAGGAAGGAAAATAGAGGCCGCAAATCGGTTACCTGGGTATGAACTGGGGTGTTTTGTGGCTCATCTAAAGTGACAACCAATAGACCATGCCATTCCCTCTCTGTCAAATATCTTTTCCATATTTTCTTCTTTTAAAACAATGCCAACTACACGACTGTATGTAATTCAATATTTGAATAAAATTGGTTCAAACTTTGATCCTACCTATGGGGAAATTTAACATCTTACCATCTCCGAGGATTCTTGGCAGGGGCTGGGCAGTGGCTTATATTTCTCCTAGTCATCTCTGGCTTTGATATTCTTCTGCTGCTAAATTTATGTTCCCTGACATGCTGTTGCGTTTCTGCACTTGGCACTAGGACGCCTCATGACATCAGCTCATCCCTATATTCTCCCAAAGTACTGTGGATTCAAGCTTTTTGTGTAATAGATTACCTCCAAACTTGGTGGCAATAAATGTTTGTTATCCCATCCCATTTCTGTGCAGTAGGAATTTGGGAATAGCTTAACTCTGTGGTTCTGGCTCAAGGTCTCTTAAGAAGTTGTAGTTGAGATGTCAGCTGGGGCTGTAATCATCTGAAGGCTTGACTGGGGCCAGAGGATCCGCTTCCAAGATGACTCATTGATGTGGTGCTGGGAGTTCGGCAAGATGCCTCAGCTCTGCATCCAGGGGTTCCTCTTTCCTCATCTAGAAAAGTTCAGCCAAAGTGAGCACTCATTTTTTAAAAAACTCATGAATGTAACTGGTATTCTGTATTTTTTGATGACATCGATCTACACTAATAAAAGAGAAAGATATAAATTGACAGTACCTTCATGATGCCCACCAGACAATCAGGAGTGAGTATGCAAATTAACCTAACAAAGATGGAGGGTTAATTTGCATACACAGATGCAGAGCGGCTGGGGGCAGGATGCTTGCGTCATTGCCATGGCGACGACACAGGCGTTCTGCACCAGTGTTCTGCACCATCGCAACCACTGTGGGCCTCTCGGCAGTGTGGGAAGGCGGAAAGGTGGCTCAGGGCAGAGTGAAGGCAGAAAGGCAGCTCCAGGTTAGAGCAAAGATGGTGCCAGCAGATAGCGGAAGGAAGGCCTATTCTTTTTTTCTTTTTTAAAAATATTTTTTTATTGATATTTTACAGAGAGGAAGGGAGAGAGATAGAGAGCTAGAAATGTCGATGAGAGAGAAACATCGACCAGCTGCCTCTTGCACACTCCCTACCGGGGATGTGCCCGCAACCAATGTACATGCCCTTGACCGGAATCGAACCTGGGACCTTTCAGTCCGCAGACCGACGCTCTACCACTGAGCCAAACCAGTTTTGGTGGAAGGCCCATTCTTGCACGAATCTTCGTGCACTGGGTCTCTAGTATATATAAAAGCCTAAACAACTGGTAGTTTGGTTGACTGGTCACTATGATGCACACTGACCACCAGGGGGCAGACGCTTAATGCAAGAGCTGCTCCCTGGTGGTCAGTGTGCTCCCACAGCCAACCTCCTGCAGTCAGCCAACCTCCGGCTGTCCCTCCCCTAGGCCTGCTGGCCAACCTCCCACCGTCCCTCTGGCCCCAATCGGCCCTGATCACCAGCCAGGCTGAGTGACCCCACCTGTGTGCTAATTCGTGCACCAGGCCTCTAAGTTTTAAAATATACTTAAAACGTTCTTTGAATGTAATGTAAGTAAATGTAAGATTTACTTTTTATATCCTGGACATTGCTACAGTCACTTGACTATGATTAATAGAGGAGTTTGTGGAGAATAATGTGACTCCAAAGGTAGTTTATTTCAAGTAGGCATTTAGGAAACAATGAACCGAGTATTTGAACCATGTGTACCTTTTTCCAGAGAGCATCGCATTAAATCAGCTGCAGAATTCAGAAGGGAAACATGAACTGGGTTATCCACGTCTCTAAGGTACAGAGAAATAGAACAGTCCTCTCTCACACACCATCTCTGAGCATGAAGTCAAGGAGATAATTTAACTCATCGTTTCAAAGGGGCCTGTTTACAAAATATATTTATATGACAGTTGGATATGCTTTGTTTTTCCGCAGGACTCGATCACTGCAGTTGTCAACTCTGCCATTGTATGTGCACATTTCTCTTCCACTATGAGAAGACCAAGAGTATTGTACATCTGCCTGGCTTTCTGTAGCCATCTGCTTCTCAGCGGCGCCCCACAATGTTTGGCCTTCCCCAAAGTGGAAAGAGGGGGGATAGCACAGGCTCATGAAAAAAGAGGGCAGCCTGAGAGGATAAGCACGGATGACCTAGAAAACAGCTCCGTTGCTTCAACGGGCACTCCCCCGCCCGTGGTCTCCGAAGATCCAATGGTAGCGTCGGCGGGACCCTCAGCAATGCCATTACATAAAGTACCCCCGCTTAACAAAGAAGCCCCTTCTGCAGGAGCTGGGCTCATGCAGCCCAGTGGCCCTGGTGTCCACACTGCGACTGAGCCCGTGGTCCCAGCAGGGGAAGAAGTGGTTGGTTCCAGCCAGCCAGAGAGATCGCCTCCCGAAAGCCGACTTCCCAAGGCCATGGTGAACAGCCCTATCTTGGCTACTGGTTCTTGGGATGCGGGTGAGGAGGAGGAACTGTTTAGTAGGACCACCGCTGAGCCCGCTGGAGAAGGGACTGCCGGAGCCACACAGGGTTTCCTGGTGTCTGTGGACAATCAGTTGTTCACAACTGAAAGTCAGGGAGGCGTTAGTCCGGGACATTCACCTTCATCCTATGTGAATACCAGCAAAGCACTAACCACCGATCCAAGGACTGAGAAATCTGAAGCAGACACAGATCCGAGGATAACTTCTTTTCCTGGTGCAGAGCCCACCGCGGGCACTGAGCCCGGAAGCCTCGTGTCTGATGGGGAGGAGAAGCCTTCGCAGATGACAGCTGGCAACACCCAGGCGACTACCGCCGTGCACGGGCTTGCCACTCCCGAGGACAGCCTGGGTGTCGAGGCGGAGACTGACAGCCTGCCGGGAGCCCCAGAAGTCCCCGGGAGTGTCCGCACAGCTGTTCCAGCGACTCCTGTCGCAGGCGATGAGTGGGATGACACCAAATTAGAGAGTGTGAGCCAGATAAAGACCCCAAGGCCTGGAGACAACACAGAGACTCCGATGAGAATGGAAACGTCCCCGACAGCCCAAGTAAGCCCGAATGGCGTGGAAGACGTGGAAGGCGTGGAAGACGTGGAAGGCGTGGAAGGCGAGGAAGGGGGCGTAGCGTTGACAGAGGCTGCACCGAGGGGTCTGGGGCTGCCTGGAGGGGAGCCGCCCTCGGAGACAGCCCTGCTAATAGCACAAGGGGAGGGGAGATCATCTGCCTTCTCGGATCGGCTTGCCTTTGCTCCCACAAGCCCGATGGAAGAAGACACAGAAGTCTCTGCTGCGAACCTGTTTCAAAACACCGCAGACTCCGTGGAACCCACCACGGAAGACGATGCCATGTTTTTCTCAGAGGCCACTGTTCCCATCTCAGACTACGAGTCCGAGGCTTACCAACCACTGAGCAATGCATTTGAAGGTAAAAGAAACAAAAAACAAGCTTTGTTTAATTTGGCATGCTTCAGTTTGGTTTTTATCATTTTTTAAAAATGGAAATATGTCATTTAGTATTGTATGAGGTTTAGGTGTTTTAATTTTAAAAAAAATATATTTCATTGATATTTTACAGAGAGAAAGGGAGAGAGAGCTAGAAACGTCGATAAGAGAGAAACATTGACCAGCTGCCTCTTGCACACCCCCTACCAGGGATGTGCCCGCAACCAATGTACATGCCCTTGACCAGAATCGAACCCGGGACCTTTCAGTCCGCAGACCGACGCTATACTGCCGAGCCAAAACAGTTTCGGCTAGGTGTTTTAATTTTTAAAAGTGATGATTTAAAAGTAACTTCTTTGTGCCACCTCCTGCCTCCATGGGAAACTGTCGTTAGGCCTGTGTGGTGGGCGGGAGCGAGGGTCACACCCTGGGTGTGCAGGACGCTCTCTGAGCCTCCGGAGTGCCCCTAGCTTTCTGCCCGGGTGGACTGCCCATAGCTTCCTGGTGGCCGCAGAGGAAACAAACCACCCTCAGAGCCAGGAATCTGGAGAGCCTAGTTCCCAAGCAATGCACGAAGTTTCTTTCCTAAAACTTCAGGGATTCGTGAGAATCTGAAACCACCCCATGGATTTTCCTGGCTGGATGCTATAGCTGTGTAGCATTCAGTGCCCACATCCGTCTGCGATGCCAAGGTTTTGTGCAACATGAGAGCCGCCCCCGCCCTCCCCCACCTCCCTGAGGGGTATTATTCGCTGGGGAGGTGAGAAAGAGGTGATGGTGTGAGATAAAATATCTACTCTTTTTACCTGCTGGCAGAATCAGCCCTCACTTGGTGCTTATTATCAGTTATCCAAGGACTGCAACAACAAAGAAAATTAGCTGAGACATCCATGAAGCAAATATTAGAACCAAATGTATTACTGGTAGCAACTGAATTTAAAGGAACTGTATTTTGTGCATTTTAGGATATATAAGTACTGTAATTCTTTCACTGAGGGGTTATAGATGAAGACAGACAAACTCATTTTGTTATTTGCCTTAAAATGACTTCGGATCTCTGTTAAAAAAAAATAAATTATTGCCCCAATCAGTTTGGCTCAGTGGATAAGAGCATCGGCCTGCGGATTGAAGGGTCGATTCCGGTCAAGGGCATGTACCCTTCATTTGTTCAGTATTTATTTAACAAATATTTATTGAGTGTCCGCTATGGGCTGCACTCTGACACCCTAGATATATATTAATAAAAAACCAAAACAAGAAAGAAAGAAAAAAAAAAAGAGCATGTACCTTGGTTGTGGGCACATCTCCAGTAGGGGGTGTGCAGGAGGCAGCTGATTGATGTTTCTAACTCTCTATCCTCTTTTCCTCTCTGTAAAAAATCAATACAATATTTATTTAAAAAAGTTATCTAAGCCCTAACCGGTTTGGCTCAGTGGATAGAGCGTCGGCCTGCAGACTGAAGGGTCCCAGGTTCGATTCCGGTCAATGGCATGTACCTTGGTTGCGGGCACATCCCCAGTAGGGGAAGTGAAGGAGGCAGCTGATCGATAATTCTCTCTCATCTATGTTTCAGCTCTCTATCCCTCACCCTTCCTCTCTGTAAAAAATCAGTAAAATATATTTTTAAAAGTAATCTAAGTTTTAATAAAAACAACCCCAAAAGTACACAAATAAAAATATATAAACATTATACCCAAATAGCTATATATAGACCAGTGGTATTTAAATGGGGACTGTTTGTCTCTCCCCACCCATTTGGCAATGTTTGGAGACATTTTTGGTTGTCCCAGCAAGGGGTGCTGCTGAGCACTGCAGTGCACTAGTGGGTGGAGGCCACGGATGTTACATACCCTACAGACCACAGGACAGCTCCCCAACAACAGAGATTGAATTGAGCCAAAATGTCAACAGTGCTGGGAAGCCCTGATATAGACTTAATGTTCTTCCAACACTTCATTATGAAAATGTATAAATATATAGGAAAATGTGAAGGAATTAGGTATATGTTTAAGTGGTATAATAAACAATGTAGGATACTAATTTACAGATGGATGTAAAAATACTCCTATCCTTGATATATATATATATGTATATATATATATATATTTTTTTTTTTTGGCCAAAAAGCTTTAGGTAAATATTTATCTCTTAGTGTTAACCATATAGTTGTTTTTTGTTTGTTTTTTTTGACTTTGTTTTCCCCAAAAGAAGTTCATCTAGAAATAAGGGGAAGGAAAAACCAATACAGATAAGTCTTCTCCGCTGCCTCGGTTCTGCACTGCAGAAGGCTCTTGGCCTTTACATGCAGGAGTGTTACCATCTGACAAGCCTTAACATTTGTTGCTGATGGATAATATTTTTCTTTTATTGTGTGTGGTTGGTTGGATAACAGCAAGGAAAGACAGTGTAACTTGCATATGCTCATTCCGATTTGTTTTGGAATATGTACAGCTTGTTACTTCTGCTAAGTAGACTGTTTAATGGAAACTATCAAATTAGTAATATGTTTTATAAAGTGTTATTGGGATTGAATTTTACATGTCCAATTCATTTTTTTAAAAGGCTGAAAGATTGCCCTAGTTAGTTTGGCTCAGTGGATAGAGCGTTGGACTGCGACTGGAAGGTCCTGGGTTTGAGTCCGGCCAAGGGCACATGCCCAGGTTGCAGGCTCAATCCCCAGTAAGGGACATGCAGGGGGCAACCGATCAATAATACTCTCTTATCATTGATGTTTCTATTTCTCTCTCCCTCTCCCTTCCTCTCTGAAATCAACAAAGACATATTTAAAAAAATAAAATATATAAAAGACTGAAAGACCCAGGATAATGGAAGTTTTCATAGAAGCTTCCAGAAAATGTTTTGTAAGTTGTTTTTTAAGTTCATGAAGAGAGTTGAGTTCACATGACCAGGAAGATATTAGATATGACAGAATAAGAAGTTTACTTACATTCTCCGTAACACTTTAAGGTATTCCTGGAGCATTGAGTCATATAGTTCTAGATTATTCATTGCACAATTTAATCCACGATTCTTATGCACTAGACTTGCATTAGCTTCTATCAATGCAGCCTAGAAAGTAAAATGAGTTTGGTAATTGTCTGATTATTATTTTGAGTATTGCGTGTAGTCCTTACTTAGTTGTGACTGCCTCACTTTTAATGGGCAACTTCTTTTTATTTCTAAAACAAGCACAATGCCTGGTGCCTCGGAGGTGCTCCATAAATACTGGGTCAGTGAACGAGTAAGTGAGGAATGAGAACTTTTCAGACTGAAGTTACCCAGTGTCACTGTCGGAATTGTCCAAATTAATCAAACGGCTTCTCAATGTTTTTCATGGAGAAGCAATCAAATAATTCCTTTCGCTTCACTTTTTTTTTGTGTGTGTGTCCCATAGAGTTAAAAAGAATGTGTGAAAAATTGAGATTGTTGGCAACAGTAGTTAAGGAATAGCCAAAAAAGCTTTCTACCCATTTTCTGGTAGTTATAAGAATTTTTCAAAATTAAGCAATTCAATTGCCAATCATTTTAGTTCTCGGGACTACGTAGGGCATTTTCTTTTTCAGGGTATGCAATGATTTCTTGGTGTTTGGGGCATTATGAACGGATGAGTACCCTGAGATTATCACTCTTCGGATTCAGCCTGTTCTTCAGCCGGTTCAGTTGAAGATCAGGTTTTAAAAGTAATTATGATAATTACTATATTTTATTTCTACAGGAAGTAGAAAGAATGAGAAATGTGGAGAATTTCCCCCCAATTTTTATTTAGAAAATTTAATATTTTTTCATCACCATTTATCCCCCTATACTCTCTTCCACCTCTACCTTTCCCCCTCCCTCATCCCACAATTCCCACAATCCCCACGCCTTCTTTCTTTTTTAATTTTTTTGCTCAATCCCTCCCCCTCTACTTAGCCCCTCCCCCCTTCCATCTGTCAGCCTGCTCTCTGTGCGTTTGTTTCTATTTTGCTTGCTAGAGAAGTTTTGGATGTTATTTTTACATTTAATTTAATTTTAAAGAATATATTTCTATTTTTATTGATTTCAGAGAGGGAAAGAGAGATAGAAAAATCAATGATGAAAGAGAATCATTGATGGGCTGCTTCCTGCAAGTCCCCCACTGGGGATCGAACCTGTAACTGGGGTATGTGCCCTGACTGGGAATCGAACGGTGATCTCTTGGTTCACAGGTCGATGCGCAACCACTGAGCCACACCAGCCTGGCTGGATGTTATTTTTAAAATTCTCATTACTATTAATAGTTCTCACTCTTTTTTTTTTTCTTTAACAGTAGTCACGTATTCCAAAGTACTATGTCACTTTGATTTCTTGCTATTTCATGAAGCTATGACAAGAGACTGTAAACTTATTTTTACATTTTTACATATTTGTTCTCAAAAGTGTTCATTATGCTTTCAAAAATGAGGGCAACATAAAGAATGCTTACTGCTTAAAATGATAAAACTATACATTATTATCTTTTTTATGGCGGAGCATTGTCTTAGGTGCTAGAGGTACAAAAAGGGCAATGAATCCTGGCTCTCAAGAGATTTACAGTCTCATTGGAGAAAGGAAGAAGGAAGCAAAGCGTAAACAGTGGTACAAATATGAAGTCTGTGTGAGAACTTACTGTAACTCACATTGCCCTTTCACAGGTGTGTCAGCACATCAAATATAAACATCTCCTCACTTCAAAGGAGAAAATAGTGTAAACTGGATGGAGTCCAGGGAAAGGAAGTGTTTGTATTGAAAAACCTACAAACCCTATTTTAAAACATATAAATTGTTTATAAAGAAAAGTATTTTACATAATAGGAAGTACCATGATGTCATTAATAAATATTAGAGGAAACCTTTTCAACTATCCCTAGAATGCTATATATATTTTTAATTCATCACTTACTGGACTTGCTAATATGCTATAGATGTAGAATTATATTTTAAAAAGAGAGATAATAGGGTCTTCTAGAAATTAAATTTTAATAGTGGCCTCAGTATTTGAAATTTGCAGCACAAATCCTCTCTAAGAAGGGGACAAATATTGACCCTTATAAATAATCTGTAATAATTCATTTTAGTGGATTAGAACATAGAGAAAGGGGCTTTGGACAGATACATATATCCCACAGGTCTGTTTCATTCTCCTTTATCATCAAAAGCAAACGCAGACCTACAGACTGTTCCTCGGACCGCTGCGGGATGTCCCTCTCATGGCTGAAGAATGTCCCATTGTGTATGTACACGGAGTGGCCAGATTATTACGATCTCTGAACGCATAATAATCTGGCCACTCAGTGTGTATCCTATATAGTAAAAGGCTAATATGCAAATTGTCCCCTCAACCAGGAGTTCGACCAGCAGGCAGGCGGGCCAACTGCCCATGTCCCCTTCACCTGGCCAGGCTGGCTGGACCCCCCCATATATGAATTCATGTACCAGTCCCCCCCCCCCCACTGAGTGGCAAGATTATTATGCGTTCAGAGATCATAATAACCTGGCCACTCAGTGTGTATACTACAACTTCTTTATCCATTCATCCGTTGACCAGCATAGTTAGCACAGTGGCTAAGAGCACTGCCTATGCAATCTTAGGCAGGTTCCTTAGCTTCTTTAGACCTACCGTATTTGCCGGCGTATAAGACGATTTTTGGCCCTGAAAAATATGCCTCCAAGTGGGGGGTAGTCTTATACGGCGAGTATATAACAAACTCTGTATTTTTAGTGGAAATGTTAGGGGGTCGTCTTATACGCCCAGTCTCTTATACGCCGGCAAATATGGTATTTTTCAGGGCCAAAAAATCATCTTATACGCCGGCAAATACGGTAAGTCATTTATAAAACAAGTAATAGCTGATATTTATTAAATACTTACCAAGTACTGGGCATGTTCCAGAGGTTTTACATGTGTCATGTAATCCTTGTAACAATTCTGTGAGATAGATACTATTCTTTCCATTTTCTAGCTAAGGAAACTCAAGTCCCAGACATGTTAAGTAATGTGTTCAAGGCCACACAGCTGGTAAGTGGCCGAGTCAGAATTCACACCCAGGCGAATTGGCTCTTAAACCTGCATTCTTGACCACTGTGACAGATGGCTTCCATGGGATGATAGTACTACTTTCCTCCCCTTATGACACGTGGGAAGATGGAAATAAGATAATGTCCACCATGCACATAGCTTTTTGTGTGTTTGGCCTTAATAGAAAGTCAGGAAACACTAATAGTTGGAATTAGTATCCCTTTAATTCAAAACGCTAACTTTCAAAATTGCCAGTGTGAAAATTAATTTAAACAAATGCTTCTGAGAATTTTTTGCGAATAACTTAGTTTATATATATATATATATATATATATATATATATATATATATATTGATTTTTTACAGAGAGGAAGAGAGAGGGATAGAGAGCCAGAAACATCGATGAGAGAGAATTATCAATCGGCTGCCTCCTGCACATCCCCGCTGGGGATGTGCCCCCAACCAAGGTACATGCCCTTGACCGGAATCGAACCTGGGACCTTTCATTCTGCAGGCCGAAGCTCTATCCACTGAGCCAAACCGGTTTCGGCAATAACTTAGTTCTTAACAAACTGATTATGTTGAAAATCATAAAAGGGAGCTCAGTTGATCTTTCTATTTTGTTTTAGATTTTATGTCTTTTTTTGTGTGTGACATGAACTTCTCGATCTCTGTCTTAGATTGTCTACTCCTGAGAGCAGC
This sequence comes from Vespertilio murinus, assembly GCA_963924515.1. Taxonomy (NCBI): domain Eukaryota; kingdom Metazoa; phylum Chordata; class Mammalia; order Chiroptera; family Vespertilionidae; genus Vespertilio; species Vespertilio murinus. The sequence continues at coordinate 184,800,077 of OZ004704.1, read as the reverse complement.
AACACCGAGAACATGTATTTACTAACATTTTATTCCTGAGCGATCCCTTTGCCTTCCCATCCCCTGAAATAGCTACCTGACTGTTTGTTTTTTTTAATGTGTCAAACATATAGTGACTTTGAGGTATAGGAACTCGATCTATTTTAAAACGTCATTTCCCCTCTTTTCAGACACCCTGGGTCCAGCGCCGCCGGCGGCTGTGGCAGAGGCAGCAGCCACTGTCTCCTGGGTGACAGAGGAGCCGCACGAGCCTCCCCTGCAAGTGAGCAGAGGAGATGGTGAGACCGAGGAAGGAAGAGAGGTCCCCTCTGATGTCCCCGGTGTCACCCAGCTGACGAGAAGATGGGAGCCTCTGGCCACTGCAGTTTCAACGACAGCTGCGCCTCTGTCTTTCGAAGTTACTCCCGCGGGGGAAGGTCTGTAAGGGAGGGAGGGGACTCAGAGTCACGGGGGTGGACTTCCCTGTGGGCGGATGAGCAATAGAATGACTGAGGCAGAGGGTGGCCCTGTCATCAGGGTATGCGCACACTCCTGGACGGTGAATAGGAAGGTGGGCGAACGCTGATTTGGAGAGATGTCACACAGCCTCAAAGAACGAGGTGTTAGTTCCCAAGAAAAACCTCCTGGTGGCTTACCTTAGGGACTGAGGAAGGCCTCGCTTCCCGAGACCTCGCTCCTAGTCGGACAGCTCCGGCTGCTCGGAGTTATTAAAGGGGGAGAGATGAAGAGAGCCAGCATGTGGGTTAGAATCCCAGCTGTGGCCCTCATTAGTATTGTGGCCTCAAGTAAGTTTTTTAATGTCTTCAAGCCTTGGTTTGCTCATCTTTAAAGAATGCCTGTCTATCTTAAAGGTTATTTCAAGGGTTTGAGATAAAGTATACACACTGCTTTCTACACAGGAGGGCCTCACATGCTCTGATATCTTAAAGACAGGGAAGTTTTCAAGTTTGGGTGATTATCAGGATGGCAAAAATTATTGTCGGTAATTTTACATTTGTAATTTTTAATAATTACAGTTATTATTTAATTATTTTTTAGGGGGGCCTTATATGTTTGTCTCATCATTGGTTCAAGCAAAGCCCTCTTTTATTTATTAACTGAGTTATTTTAGCAATGTAATAAATGCCTTCTAATCCTATTATTCTCCCCCCTCCCCCAGAATCCCCCAGGGCCTTGTCAGTAATCTACTTGTAACCCCACGACCCTTCCCATCTCAACTCCCTCCTCCTCTGATGGTTACCGTCACCCTGAATCTGGGGTTCGTCATTTCCTTGACTTCCTCTTCTTTCTTTTTTAAATATGTTTTTATTGACTTCAGAGAAGAAGGGAGAAGGAGAAAGAAATAGAAACATCAATGATGAGAATCACTGATGGGCTGACTCCTGCACAACTCTCACAGGGCACGTGCCCTGACCAGGAATGGGACCGTGACCTCTCCTGGTGCATAGGTCGACTCTCAACCACTGAGTCATGCTGGCTGGGCATGACTTCCTTTTCTTTTAGTTTTATTGCATCTATATTTATTCCTAAAATTATACATTTAAAAATTTAAATTTTTTTTTAAAAAAAAACTTTATAAAATACTTTTAAAAAATGTTTTATGGCAAAGATTTAATTACTCCAGCTCTTTTGTTCTGACTGCTTTTAATACTCCATTATGAAAATATATCACAGTTTATTCATTCAGTCTTCCTCCAGACTCTCCCAGTGAATTGCATTTGGGTAATTTCCAGGTTTAGCTATTTCGAGCCTTGCTGCCATGAATATTCTTTTTCATATTCTCCATTGTGCATGTGTAGGAGTTTCCCTTGGGTATATACTTAGCAACGGAATTGCTGGGCCATAAGGTATACGACTGCCTGACTTTTGGAGGAATGGCTCACTGTTTTCCAAAGTGATTGCACCAATTTATACTCCCAACAACAATAGATGTGGGACTTTCTTGGGAGCTTTTAAGAATATTTTCTCAGGCTTTACCACGAAGGAGATTCTGATTCAGTAAGCTGGGATATGTGGAAAGCATGAAATTGGCATTAAAAAAATTATCTCAATAGATTCTGATGACCAATCAGGCTTGCCAAATACTACTACCGGTACCATAGAATTTTTAGATTTGGGAAGACCTGGAGCTAAATTTGGCTGCTTTGAACTTGAGCAGATTCCAGACACAGATCTACGCTCTTACTGTTTGACTTGATTATTTTTTTCCCTTTGACTTGATTTTTAAAATAGTCTTTGGTATACCATTTAATAATTTTTTGTTACAATTTTCTACCTTTGGTAATACATTAGCTCCATAATGTTGTCAATAGAATAAATGGGAGACTGAAATGTAAAAACTAAGTTGTGGTTTGAGACAGCATATTTTCCTGCAAGATGACGTGTGTGTCTTGGAAAGGGGGAGCTGGTTTAAGTGTCATTAATCACTGGTTTCATATTAAGTAAAAACACATGTGCACATTTCCCAACGTGATCATCTTTGGGTCAAGTGCTATCTCTTGTGTTTGGCAGACCTGATGGACACGGTCACAGGGCCAAAGGAGGAGTTGTTCACACCCCTTTTGGGCTCTCCAGTGACACCCCCCGGGATCATGGAGGAGGCACCCAGCATCTCCCCAGCACTTTCTGATTCTGAGGCATCCTCCGAGAGAAGAGCCGGTGTTCCATCCCTTAGCGATGTTAATACAGCTGCCCCATATGGCCTGGACCAACTTGAATCTGAAGGTACCCATGCTTTGAAGGGAATCTTTCCTGGGGCAGATTGAATGAGTCACTGAGCAATGATGCTTTGAGGAAAGAGTAAGATGTGGATTCAACTTGCAGTGTAGATCAGGGGTCAGTAAACTATGGCCCAGCCAAATGTGGCCTGCCATCTGTGTGTGTGTGTGTGTGTGTGTGTGTGTGTGTGTGTGTTTTGTGGCCTGCAAGCTGAGAATGGTCTTTGCATTTTAATTTTTATATATTTATTTTTAAAAGTTTATCTTTATTGTTGAATTTATTACAGATGTCCCCTATTGTCCCCCATTAACCCCCTCCTTCCCATCACGCTCTCCTCAGGCCTTCGCTGCACTATTGTCTGTGTCCATGGGCTATGCATATATGCATGTAAGTTCTTTGGTTAATCTCTTCCCCACCCGCCTTCCCTCTGAGAATCATCAGTCTATTGCTTGCTTCCATGTCTCTGGAGCTATTTAGTTTGCCAGTTTATTTTGTTCAATAGATTCTACATATGGACCAGATCATGTGATACTTGTTTTTCACTTACTGGCTCATTTGACTTATCATAATGCTCTTCAGGTCCCTTCATGGTATCTCAAAGGGTAAGAGACTCTCCTCCTCCTCCTCTTTCTCTTTTTTCCTCCTCCTCCTCCTCCTCCTCCTCCTCCTCCTCCTCCTCCTCCTCCTCCTCCTCCTCCTCCTCCTCCTCCTCCTCCTCCTTCTTCTTCTTCTTCTTCTTCTTCTTCTTCTTCTTCTTCACTGTTGCATAGTATTCCATTGTGTATATCAACTCATCTACTGATAGGAACTTGGACTGTTTCCAGATCTTTGTTATTGTAAATACAAAAGAAGAATAGTATTTTGTGACATGGAAAAGTTATATGAAATTTACATTTCAGTGTTCCTAAAGAAAGCTGCATTGGAACACAGCCATGTGTGTTCATTTATGTAGTGTGTGTGGATGCTATGGTGCTAGAGTAGCAGTGAGTAGTTGGGGCAGACTGAATGCCCACATAGCCTGAAGTATGTACAATAGGCTCTTTACTGGAAAAGCTTCCTGACCCCTGGTCTAGATCCGTAGTTCTCCCCTCCATTTGAACATTAGCATCGCCTTGGGGAACTTTTAAAAACTCCAACGTCTGAGTCCTCCCCCCAGTGATTCTGATTTGGTTGTGTGAATGGGATGGGGTATCCACATTTTATTATTTTTCTTTTAAAGAATTAAAAAAAAATTATTTCAGAGAGGAGGGGAGAAGGAGAGAGAGAGAGAAACATCAATAATAAGAGAGAATCATTGATTGGCTGCCTTCTACACGCCCCACAATGGGGATTGAGGCTACAACCCGGGCATGTGCTCTGACCGGAAACTGAACCATGACCTTTCGGTTCATAGGTTGACACTCAACCACTGAACCACGCCAGCCAGGTATTCACCTTTTAAAAGAGTGTTTGAGTTGAGTTGAACATGCAGTTGTATCAAGAATACTGGTTTACATGGAAAACTTGAGTTTTCCCACCTGATTTTCTTGGATGGAAGTTTTAACGTGGATTGTATTTTCTTAACACTGCTCTGGTTGTTCATGTCGGGCTTTTCTGTTTTACTCATAACATCTCCTGGTTAGGATGTCTCACTGTTTGGAAAGAGACAGTCTTCTCCCCTGTTAAGGCTGAGAAATTCATGCCAGATTATACTTTCCAAGACACTGGCATTGAGCATGAAACAGATGCTTAGAGCACAGCTGCCCAAACAGGAAGCCTGGGAATGTGATGAAAGGCTGTTTCATTCATCAGCATTTTGGCAGGTAAATAGCTCCTGGCTGGAGGTGCAGAATATCCAGAGATTCGCAGTGCTGAGCTTCTTTCTTCTTCTTTTTTTAAAAAAATACATTTTTATTGATTTTTAGAGAAGAAGGGAGAGGAAGAGAAAAATAGAAATATCAATGATGAGAGAGAATCATTGATTGGCTGCCTCTTGCACACCCCTCACTGGGGATCGAGTCCACAACCTGGGCAAGTGCCCTGACCAGGAATTGAACCACGACCTTCTGATTCCTAGGTTGATGCTTAGCCACTGAGCCATACTGGCTGGAGATTTATTTATTTATTTATCTATTTATTTATTTATATTTCTAAATTGATTTTTTACAGAGAGGAAGGGAGAGGGATAGAGAGTTAGAAACATCGATGAGAGAGAAACATTCGTCAGCTGCCTCCTGCACACCCCTTACTGGGTATGTGCCTGTAACCAAGGTACATGCCCTTGTTCGGAATTGAACTTGGGACCTTTCAGTCCGCAGGCCGACACTCTATCTATCCACTGCACCAAACCAGTTAGGGCTGGACCCAAGTTTCTCAAACTAATCTGGAAGGCAGGTAACTTTTAGGAACTAAATTGGCCACGTGGTTGATGTGGTGAAGACAAGCTGTGCTGTTGTCTTGTATTTCGTCTGCTCTACGGCAGGGAAGGCGGTTCAGCCAGGTTGCAGCGGACTCTGCTGCAGACGTTCAGGGTTGTAGGGTAGTTTTCTGACAGCGAGACGTGACATTTTAGGAGCGATGTGGAGAATTCCGTAGTAGAATGCTGCTTTAGGAAATGGATCAAAGGAAGCTCGGAGGCTAGCAGCGCTTGCACTTCCCATTAAGATAAAAACCGTGTGACTTTGAGTTCAGTCCCCTATTAGCTCTCTGCTCACAATGCCATCTGCAAACAGCCATTTTCCCCAAATTAACCTGAATTGGAGATGACAGCTTTACCCAGCAGGGCTCATTAAATCAGAGAAGAAAAATTATATTTGTGAATAATCTATACTTGCAAAACTGCAATAATTTTCTAAATTTAGTAGATGTTGGCAGTTGTGTTAAAGTGTGTGAGAATTTCCTTAACTTGTTGAAGGTATCTGGAGTTTTTGGTTTTCTACACAACTCAATTCCAACTTCCTTTTGGGAATGTATTTTGTCAGCTTTTTAAATTCTTTTTTTTTATTTTAAAAATATTTTTATTGATTTTTTACAGAGAGGAAGAAAGAGGGATAGAGAGTTAGAAACACTGATGAGAGAGAAACATCGATCAGCTACTTCCTGCACCCCCTCACTGGGGATGTGCCCACAACCATGGTACATGCCCTTGACCAGAATCAAACCTGGGACCTTTCAGTCCGCAGGTCGACACTCTATCCACTGAGCCAAACCGGTTTCGGCTTGTCAGCTTTTCATCTAAATTATGATCCTTGTCAAGGCTTAAAAATGACATTTTTGGAATTTCAGGAGAAATTCTTGTTTGAAAAACATACCTTCATTCAAATGACTGCATGATATCTCTGGCTGCGGGGTGCCTCATAGTTGGTGTTGAAGTCAAGGTGTTTTGTCTCTTTCTTTTATTGGTCAATTAGAAATGAATTGGGAAATGCATTTTTAAAATGAAATTATGGAGAAGTCTCAGAGATGGTTTTTCTTTAATAGCTCCACTGAGGATACTTAACTCATGTAATTTTTATGAGAGAAATGCTTGCTGTTCACCTGCACTTTAATTCAAAATATCAATTTTTGGGATCTTCCCAGTACTCATTTTCAGAGAGCATTTATGAAAGTATTTTCTCAGTTCTCATGTAACTTCTCAATTCAGAAGGCAACTGGAATGGATGAATGAAAAGGAGCATTCAGAATCTCATCTTGAGGCCAAGTTTATGTGATTTACCTCTGGGTTGCTGCTGGGTAGAATATGATATTAAAGATCAAGCCGAGTGTGGTGAATTTGAACTGTCACTACTGCTAATATGAAGTTAAGGATGTTCACTCTGATTATGTCAAGAATGGGCACAGTTTGGTCTTTGCTCTTGGAAATGCTTTGGATTGAATTTTTGTCTCAATAGCAGAGCCACTAAAATGATATACAAGTGGGGAAGATGTGCAAAAGAGTACTCAATTCAATCTGCCTTATTTTTGAGTGTATTATGTGACAGACTATGAAACCCAGAATTGCTGGTGATTTCAGTTATTGATTGCCTTTATTGTCTTATCTTGAAATCATCATACTTTCTCTGGCATGTATGATAGATAGATCTGTTCTTAACTATCCCCATATGCTGTAAGGATGTACAGTAAAATTCGTAGCACTCAGCACGGTCATCACAGGTTTGCTCACATAGCCGGTGGTATTGTAAAAGTACTTAAAATCCATACTGTGATATACCACCCTAAAGCTTTGCTTACAAAATTTTCTGTTGAAGAAAGGTACCTGAAATCACTCTTAAGTTTTCTGGTATGCTTCTTTAGTATAAGGAATGAATTTATTGATATAATCACCTCAAGTAAACATTGTTCTAGAGTTGATTCTTCCCATCATTTCTTTTGCACCTTTGCTGCCCCAAACCAAAAAGTTAGCACTGCTTAGTAAGCTCGCCCACTGACACTCAGAAATTTTACATAATGATGACAAAAGAATTTAACTTTGTATATATTCAACAGTTTTATATATTCATTTATTTATGTGTGCATTTTATAATTATTTGGTGATTTAGATAATACAAAGAAGAAATGGGGGTAGATCTTGCTTTTTAGGGAGCATACATCTTAGTAGAAGTAAGACAGATACATAAATAACAGAAATGCAAGGTAGAAAGTAGGAAAATATCCCGCTTATAGGAATAAGGAATTGATATTTATGCTTGTGAGTCTTTTGTGTTGGGTTTATGTGTATAGACTTGTATATATATATATATATATACATATATATATATATATATATATATATATATATATATATTCTATTGATAATAAAAAGAAAATAAATGGTGATGAATCCAAAACTATGGAAAGCATTCTAGACACTAGCAATTCATTATTTTATACATGTAATTGAGTAGGTTTTTCTGATTTAGCTTATTGGGTGGCTAAGTTACTTCTTAAGAATAGTTTTTAGTAACAGAAGTGGGTGTTTTTCAATGTAGCAGAGTCAACCAGGTACCTAGCCTTAGATTCACAAATACTTCATTTATAGGAAACCTCCGTGTCTGTCTTGACGGAAATGCTCAGAATCCCGGGCCAAAGGATTGGTTCTGAGGGGTCCAGCTGGCTCACACCCAGCGTTGAGAATCCCCATGAGCACCGGTCCACGCTTCCCCTCGTGGGGGCTTTTATGCAGCTGGTGAGGCAAGCATGTGGCTTGCAACTGCATCCTGCATTGTGGAGATTTCAAAAACATTTTAGATGTTTGCAGAAAATTAAGGCTTTCCTTAAAGACATGATTTGTTTCCATATAATGATAGACATAACTCTCCTTTTACTAGTGTAAACATGAGAATTGTATTGCCTTGGAGTATAAGCAATTAGAAACCTCAACCATGTATGAAATAATGTGGGATATGATCAACTGCACTTTCCCAGACTGTCTTCATAACATGAGGTTGTTTTGGCATTAGATGACACCTTACCGTGGAAATGCATACATATCCCCAAAGGAAAAGATTGGAAGAAAAATAGAATGCATTAATGTGAATGGCCACATGTTCACCCTCAGAGACATTCAATTTGTCCTGAAAGATTTACATTGATTCTGCCTGCATTTATCTTCAGTGCCATTTCTTCTTTAGCCATTCTACCTCCACCCTGCATGGTTCGATGCCTGCGAACAAAATATTCTACGTAGATTTCTTTTACAAAAGCAGTATAAAGAACTTCCACGGTTTCAGTGTGAGGAGGGGGTTCTCCAGGTACGCCGAGGGCCTGACCCTGCTCCCTCTGGATTTCCTCAAGGTGTCTGCTGCGCACGCCCTCTGAGTCCCTTTCCTATGAAAACTCTAACATGGATGAAAACTCTTAATTTTTTTTCCCAACTGAAATTTGTAGGAAATTCAAAACTATTTGGCTCCAACCTAAGGGAACACAAAGCAATAAAACCAGAAGAAGAAAAAAGAGAAAAGAAACATAAAATGAATTAGGCTCAAAAGGTGCACAGCCCCCTCTGATCTGACCTCAGTTACCAAGCCCCCAGGGCTCACTCTGTGCCCCCGTCCCACGCTCTGCCTGAGGAGGTTCTATATGCTCTATACCCAAAGCACTGGAACATCTTTTTCAGGCACTTTATCTGGCTTTCTGGCTCCTCAGTGCCTTGTTGTGTCCTCCTCCCCATCCCTGCCTCCACACACAAGAGCCAAGATCAAGATGTAGATTTTGTCCTGGGTCCATCACTGAGTTAGGGACCCTCCCACCCCATGTACATATATTTGGAAAATATATGGAAAGTGTGGAAAGCCATCTAAACACTGAGCAGTCAGTTATTACACCTAGTGTCTGCCTCGACTTCCCTGCCTGGAGGATGCACCTTCAGTCCCCGGGCAGGTGACATCCAGACCACTTCATGATTGCCGCCGCGTCCATCCACCTTTCAGAGGAAACCCCATTCCGGCTAAAAGCTGGGCCTGATTCACGTCTAGGCAGTATCACCGTGTTCCCACCACACAGGAGATACACCTGTGTGCCAATCGGGTCCTTTTGTTGCAGTCTATGGCAAATAATACTTACAGCTCCATTGGTACCACTCCACAAACAGAGGGCTGTGAAGTTCAAGTTCCAAAGGTGGGACCCGGAAATGGAAACCGTTTGCCCACGGCTGGCCTAGAGTCTACAGTGGCCCCGAGGCACCTGATTAGTAAATGGTGATCAGTGATGAGTGGGTGGTCTGAGGTGCATTACTTTGTTTACTTGATGTTCCTATTTGACTTGCCCTATTTGCTGTTGCTACTGTGTGAAATCCAGTGCTTTCTTAGTGCCCAAACTTGAGCCCTTTTAATGTGAATGAGGCAGTGGTTTCCAGTCACACTTTGCTAGAAAGTCAATAGGAATTGGCATAGATTGCTTTGCATCCCGTGATGGGATTGACCATTACTTTCTTTCTTTCTTGTTGGAATCCATACCAACTCTGCACTGTGACTAAAGCATGTAGTTGGATTTTCCTTAAAAAGCTGATATCTACTCATTGGAAGCATATACGGAACATATATTTAAAAAATTATATCAGAGCCCTTAAAAGAATTATTACCTATTTTGAAGATGAAGATAATTAAAGTGCTGCTCATTTTATTTCTGTTCAATAAACTTATATCTAGGACTTGTTTTGTGCAAGGCACAGGGCTTGATCCTGGGAGGTGGGGCACAAAAAGAGAAGGCATGGTCTCTGGTTTCCAGGAGCTAAATGCCCCGAGGTATGATAAAACATACACGTTTCCACAGATTCATATGTAAATCTCATTTTGGATTAGTTGAGTCATGTTCTGAAGTTTGAAGGGGAAATCTTTCACATATAGTTTTGGGAAGCTCACAGTCAACCCAACTAACCTATAGTTTATCTTTTGAATATATGTGGATTTTTATGTACAAGTCTGTATAGTTTGCTTTAAGCAAACATTCTTTTAAGACTACTACATTATTGAAGAGAAAGGTTTATTCTGTGTGGCTCAGAATTTATAGATACAATATTAGTATGGCTTTTATGTTTCTCTCTATGGCTCCCTTGAGAAAGAGAGTGGTATTGCTGTAGTCTTACTCTCCGGAGGGGAATAGATGAAAGGCTGTCATCTGAATCCAGAGTGAGTTGTTTAATGAACAGGAGTTAGACCCGAAAACTTGTAATTATTGCTCCAGGGCTGAATCCATTAAGAACTGAATTTGATTTGGGGTAGGATTTATAGAAGATATTGGAGAACACCAATTACATGGCATCAAGGCTGACAAGGGATTCTGCCATGACCAGTAGTAAACGTGAGCGTCGTTATGCACACCGAGCTTGTTCACTTGCTAGCCAGATAATGGGAGATGATGTTATCAAGAGTGGATTTCTCTAATTTAAAGGACGTAATATGAAACAAAATAAGGAAAGATTGAAACATCGATCTGAAACGTGGGTTGAATCTAAAACATTTTGCGACTGGTGTCTAAAGTGAACAGATTATCTTGTCTCAAGCTTTTCTATTTTCTCAGGCATGTACCTTTTAACTATTGTGAAGGTTAGAATGGAGGAAGTTTCTGGTTATTATATGTAGTATTATGGAGTTCGTGGGAAGTTTAACTTTAGTAAGAAGGTTTCACGAAATTTGTATATATTAATATAGGAGGTTTTAAAAAGCTCACTCTGAGGAGGCATTTAAAAAAGAGAGAGCTGAAGAAATTAACAGACATGTCTAAAGCAGAATGTGTAGGGAACAGTAACACTTGAGATGCTATCTAATTTTATTTATTTATTTATTTAAAAATATTTTATTGATTTTTTATGGAGAGGAAGGAAGATGGATAGAGAGTTAGAAACATCGATGAGAGAGAAACATCGACCAGCTGCCTCTTGCACACCCCCTACTGGGGATGTGCCTATAACCAAGGTACATGCCCTTGACCGGAATTGAACCTGGGACCCTTGAGTCCGCAGGCCGACGTTTTATCCATTGAGCCAAACCGGTTTCGGCGAGATGCTATCTAATTTAAAAATGTACCCTGGATTACAGATGCTCTCATGAGTGTTTGCAGTTGGAGAATTTGAAAGTGAAGTTTGAAAAGCCACTAAGGGTTCTCACTCAACTTGTCGGCTGCACCTCAAATGCAGAAGACACGAGTGCTTTGGAAAGCACATTATTTGGCACAGTGGGTATAGCTCCGTGGTTGAAACCAGGAGGTCACTGTTCGATTCTGTAGTTCGGGCACATGACAGGACCTACCATAGCAAAATGAATAGATCTTGGGTAAAACATATGCTTTAATGAATGAGATTGCACTTTTCAGCTCGACCCATCTCAAAGGTGAGCTGAAACCCAAGAAATGAACTCTAAGGAGTAAGCAAACTGGAAATGTAAAGGGATTCCAGGAGAAACGGAAATATCAGGAGTCTATCCTTGGGCGAGTAGCAGCAAGAGGGACCTGGATTGAAATTCTCACATTAAGCCTGTGTCTCTAAAAGGCGAATAAAGTAGTTCCGAGTTTGTATCACAGCTTGACTTCCTACAGAAGTAAATGAAATCCTCTTAGGGAAAAAAAAAATCATTCCCAATTGAGATCCATCAATTTTCCACAGATGAAAACCAAGCAAATATAAGCTGGTAATGAAATATCAGCAAACCAGGAAACAAACAGCCACGACCGAGAGCCAGCAGAAAAGGCAAACAATTGATTGGCCTACTCCCTCCCTAAGGCCTTAGATACGAATGCTATCATATTAGAATATAAAATAGTCATGTATAAAAGGTTTAAAGAAATATAAAATGAAATCATAAACATTAGCAAGTCCTAAGAGTCTAGCAAAAAATGATCCAGTAGATTAAAAAAAACCCCCCACAAAAAACAAACAAAACATAAAAACATATAATTGTTGGGGGGGGGAAGGTCTCTCAGGGATTAAATGGTTAAGTGTGCAATAAGAGAGTTGGTGAACTGGAAGATAAATTTAAAGACATCATGAAGGGTGCAGCACAAAGAAACAATGGGGACGTCATGAAAGAAAAGCACAGAAAAGGCAGGACAAATAAAAGAACAAATTCATATATCAGCCACGACAGTAAATGCAAGGGGACTAAGTCTGATGCTGGCTGTGGGTTTTTTGGTAGATGCCTTTGTCTGCTTGAGGGAGTTTTCTCTTTTTTCCTAGTTTGCTAGAACTTTTTTTTTTTTTAATTGCTTTTTGGCCCTAAGTTGGTACTAGATTTTTTTCTTTCAAATGCTTTTATTGCATCTCTTTTTCCACACCTATTGAGATGATGATATGGTTTTTCTGTGAATATGGTGAATTTCACCGTTTGATTTTTCAAGTGCTAAAGCAGCTTTGTGTTTCTGGGATAAAGCCAATTGGTCATGATGCATAGTCCTTTTTATGGATTGAATTTGATTTGCTAAAATTTTCAAACAAAGTAAAATTTAAGACAAAGCCCATTAGTGGACATGTATAAAATACTGTAGCCAACCACTAGAGAGCACATGTTATGGTCAAGCACACATTAAACACTTACAAAAACTATGTACTTGTCCATAAAGCAATACATTTCAAAGAATTGATACATGCAGGCCACATGTATGGCTGTTCAATTCAGTTAGGAAAAAAAGGATAAAGTGTCCCAAACATTTTTAAAAAAGCAAAAATCATAGTAGAAAATAAAAATAATTAGAACTGAATCATGATATCAAAAGTTGTGAGATGAAGATAAAGGGATGTCTAAAGGAAGATCTTTAGCCTTCAAAGTTTTTTTTTAAAAAATAATATATTTTATTGATTTTTTACAGAGAGAAAGGGAGAGGGATAGAAAGGTGGAAACATCAATGAGAGAGAAACATCTATCAGCTGCCTTCTGCACCCCCCCGACAGGAGATGTGCCCACAACCAAGATACATGCCCTTGACCGGAATCGAACTTGGGACCCTTCAGTCCGCAGACCGACGCTCTATTCACTGAGCCAAACAGGTTTCGGCTGGCCTTCAAAGTTTTTATTAGAAAAGAATAAAGCCTGGGATGTAATGAGCCAAACAGCCTTCACCTTAAGCTGTAAAAGCGAAAAAAGCCCCCAAGAAAATAGAAAAACTGATATAATAAAAATAAGATTTTATTTTTCCATTTCATTATTTCATAACAGGTTGACTAACTTTTTGTAAAATGTGCGTGGAAGAGCAAAAGCCCCCCAAATAGCCAGGGCGCTGCTAATGAAGAAAAATCTGGAGGAGTGGGAACGCTTGCCCTACCTAAGAGTAAGACTTAGGAAACTCTCGTTATTTCTGTGCACATTCAGACAATGTGGTGATGGACAGGGGTAATTAAAATGATTAGTGGAACAGAATAGAAAGCATTGAACTAGACACTCCTGTCGGAGTCCTTGACATGTGATAGGGAGGGCACTGCAGAGCTGAGGGGAAAGCATTTTTTTTTCCTTCATAAAAGTCTGGGACAGTTGGTTGTCCATATGGGAAAAAAATCAAATTGAATGTAACATGATACACGAAAATCAATTCCATATGGTTTAAAAACAGATGTGAAAGACAAAACTTAGAAACCGGAGAAAATTAGAACATACATTTCCGAACTAATAATACAGAAGAAATTTTAAAATTCTGATACAAATATTGCTAACCATAAGAGGAAATATGGGCAAATTCAGCTCTATTAGACACTTCTAAAACTAGAGAAGATAGTTGTATTACATTTAACTAATAAAGGATGTGTCTGGAATAGAAAGAACTAAAAATAAAATAAAATAAAATAAAAATCAGCCAGGTCGGTATGTCTCAGTGGTTGAGCATCAATCTATCAACCAGGAGGTCACGGTTAGATTCCCGGACCTGGGTTGCGGGTTGGATCCCCAGTAGGGGGCGTGCAGGAGGCAGTTGGTCAATGACTCTCTCATCATTGATGTTTCTATTTCTCTCTCCCTCTCCCTTCCTCTTTAAATCTATCTCTATATATTTTTAAAATATTTTTTTTTACAGAAAGGAAGGGAGAGGGATAGAAAGTTAGAAATATCGATGAGAGAACATCAATCAACTGCTTCCTGCACACCTCCCACTGGGGATGTGCCTGCAACCAAGGAATATGTCCTTGACCGGAATCGAACCTGGGACTCTTGAGTCCACAGGCCAAGGCTCTATCCACTGAGCCAAACCAGTTAGGGCTAAAAAAATATATATATTTAAAAAGGAGCCGAAACCGGTTTGGCTCAGTGGTAGAGCGTCGGTCTGCGGACTGAAAGGTCCCGGGTTCGATTCTGGTCAAGGGCATGTACCTTGGTTGCGGGCATGTCCCCGGTAGGGGGTATGCAAGAGGTAGCTGGTCGATGTTTCTCTCTCATCGACGTTTCTAACTCTCTCTCTCTCTCTCCCTTCCTCTCTGTAAAATATCAAGAAAATATATTAAAAAAAAAAAAAAGGAGACGACAGACAACCCAAAAGAAAAAGGAGCAGACAAACAAAAAGGAGCAAACATAGGAATAGGCATATTACTGAGTGATACAAACATATGATTAAGATACACGACTTCAAACTATTAGAAAAATGCAGATTACATCTACAGCGACATATTTTATTCACACTGTATTAACAAAATTAATGTTTGACAAGACCAAACGTTGGTGAGGATGTGGAGATACGGAAATTTATCTCGACATTATTTAGAGCATTGATCACTTGCCCCAGCAGTTACACTTTCAGGATCACGCTCTGGAGAAGCCCTTGAGCAGATACACTAGAGATCATCCCTAAGAGTTCAGAGCAGTACTAGACATCCCACGAAAAGATTGGCAACAACTAAATAGCCCAAATGTTTGTTGACCTGAGGATAAAGAAATAGTGACAAATGTGCATAATGGAATACCATAAATTAGTGTGCAATAAACAAACCAGTGTCTTGTACACGATGTGTGAAACTTAAAACCACAAACCCAAGTGGGGAAAAAAAGTCCCAGGAAAGAACATTCAGTAATATTTTTGTGGAATTAAGAGTAAGAAGTTGGCTAAGATGATGGGAGAATAGGCAAAGACAGGCAACAGCATTAGTAATATTCCAGTTCTGAAGCTAAATGGTGAGTTCTCTGGGTTTTATGTCAGTATTAAGTTTAATAACGTAAATGTTGTATATCTTTCCTTTTGTATGTATTTAATACTACACGGTAAAAATGGAAAAACACTTAGCTGGCAGGAATAGTTAAGATGTTGGAAACATAATAAAAGCCTATAAATTCTAAGTCAGCTTAACTGTGGGCTGCTCAACTTGGTCATTCTTCAGCAGCTCCCAAGGTTCCTCAATCCCTTGTGATCCTAGACCGCCATCTGCTGGAGACTCACTTTTATGTCCTCAAAGCAGGTTTCATTTTTCTCTTTTCTGGCTTTCAAGCTTTGTGCCCAATTTGATGCCCAAATTAAAAAAATTTTTTTTGGAGAATAAAAGCAGTGATATATTTCCAGTGCTTCAGTCACTATTTATGTGTGGAAACCTTGCTACAGGGGCTTTTGGTTATATGGGTATAAAGGTTCCCAGGAAAACACATTGCAACTTCTTTTAGAAATGTCACAGCCATTCCCTTTCGAGGGATAGTGGGAGAGAGGCTAATACATCCTCAGCCTCAGCCCGGTGAAGCCACCCCATCTCTTTGCATGCCACCCTTCCTTTCATTTTTTGTGCTCTAATTTATTTTCCTTAGAATGAGTTAGAGATTTTGTCAAGGAAAGAACAGAGCCACTCAAAGGAGAAGTTTGGCGCTTAAAACTAGTGAATGAACAGGTTCAGATGAGTCATTGCAGTTCCAGAAAGGCAGAAAGTGCAGGAGAGATCCTATTCTTCTCGTCAGTCCAGTTACGTTGGGGAGAAAGTTGCTTCTGGGGTTCCTCCAGCTCCCGTTGCTGAGATAACACGACCTTTTAGTGATATGGCAGGAATGCTAGTTAGTCATTTCTGTCTCTTCTGGAAGCCTAAAGATATCGAAATCATATCTAGAGAGTGGAATGAGAAAACCGAACACCTTCGGTGGGAACTGCCTTTTTAAAAATTTTTTATTATTTTTTTATTAAGGTATTATATGTGTACATAGCTTACCATTGGTCCCCTCCCCCACCTCCCATTCATGCCCTCCCTCCCCAGAGTTCTGTGTTCGTTGGTTGTACTTATATTCATGCACACCAGTCCTTCGGTTGTTCTCTTATCTCCCCCCCAGGTCTCCTTCCCCTCCCCACTGTCATTTGGCAGTCTGCTTGTTTTATGGTGACTATCTCAGGACCACACGAATAGAGTCCGCTCCTCTTCTGGTTCACACCCCCCCCCCCCCCCCCGTCCCACTGCTTCCCTTTAAAAAAAAATATTTTATTGATATTTTACAGAGAGGAAGGGAGATAGATATGTTGATGAGAGAGAAACATCGACCAGCTGCCTCTTGCACACCCCCTACCGGGAATGTGCCCGCAACCAATGTACATGCTCTTGACCAGAATCAAACCTGGGACCTTTCAGTCCGCAGACCGACACTCTACCACTGAGCCAAACCGGTTTCGGTGGGAACTGCCTTTTAAATGGCATCCAGGCTCGGTGAGATCACTCGGGCTGGGACCGCAGGGCAAATTCCCTCCCACATCCCCTGCTGATGTTGTTGGGAGTTAACCGATGGCCCCTGCACCTGAACAAAATTTAAATTCTGAGTTTTGGTACCTCGTGAAGAAATGTTTGCAATAACTAAAGAAAAAGGCCTGACCTAGAGCCAAAAATTCCAGGTTTAACCGACACGTTGGAGGCTCTGTTGTGAGGCTGGAGCGCCCACGGCAGTCCTACCAGCGGGGGGGGGGGGGGGGGGGCCCTGTAAGCAAAACAGAATGCAGGTGAGCCAACAACGCGAGAGTGGCAGGTGATGCTTAGAATTTATTTGAGTTACTTCAAAGCACAGGCCCGTGGAAGCACGAAGCGTTGCTAAGGGCTAGGAAACAGCTGTCCGTCAGGGGCCTTCTGCCAGGGCGTTCCTGCAGAGAGTACCCCCAGGGTGTTTGTCTGTCTCGGAGGGAGAGTGTCATGTCAGGCCTTTCAGGGCAGGGGGAGGAGAGGGAAGGTGCGACCACAGAGGGCGAGTGTGGGGGAGATGACGACACACGGCACAGGCTGACGTAAGCAGCGTCCTCCAGATCGCAGCATGAACGTAAGCAGCCTTGTGTTGGCCTAGACTTGCTTGGATGCTGCCCTCTCTTCAGGCGCAAAAGGATGGCGGCGTGAGATGACCTTTGAGGCCCCTTGCATTGTTTTTATTAGCTCTGAAGTTGATGTGGTCCCATCTTTATTGAGCTGTGACGGACAATGACAGCGTAAGATAGTTAACGTGTACATGATGGTGGTTTGATGTATGCATACGTTGTGAAAGGATCTCTACCATCGCATCAACACGTTCATTGCCTCACCTTTCTACCTTTTATTTTGTGAGATCATTGCGGTTCTGCTCTCGGCACATTTTAATTATACAATACAGTGTTATCAACTGTAGTCACTGCGTTTGACGTTAGGCCCTCAAACCTATTCATCTTATAGCTGAACGTTTGTATCCGTCTGCCAACCTCTCCCTGTTTCCCCACTTCCCAGTTCGTGGCAATCACTTTTCTACTCTGTTTCTATGAGTTAGACTTTTTTTTTGTTCCATATATAAATGACAGCATGAAGTATTTTTCTTTCTCTGTCTAACTTACTTCACTTAGCATAATGCCATTCATGTTGCAAATTACAAGATTTTCTTCTTTTTAATGGGTGAATAATATTTTATTATATACATTAGTATACATATAGGTACATTATGTATGCACGTGTTATATATAGATATGAATAAAGATATGATACATACACATAAAATACACTATATGTATATATAATATATGTAATATATATAGTATACATTATATATATAATATATAACATACATATATTCATCCATTGATGGACACTTGGATTGTGAATAGTGCTGCTACGAACATGGGATTTCATTTTAACTCTTTGGAATAATGATTTCATTTCCTTTGGCTATACACCCAGAAGTGAGGTAACCTAACACACTGAGGACGAAGTGGTCGTTGTCTGTGGGGTGGTAGTGCTCAGAAGACAGTGGTTCAGTGAGGAGAGCTGAAACTCTGGGCTCTGGGCTCTGGCTTTGCCTTTGCGCTCCCGGTATCATACTGTCACAGTACCCTCTTCGGTTTGTAGAGAGGAAAGGTAACTAAAAACGATTTTGCGATGCTGTACAAATACATATTTTTTAGCTTATGACCAATTTCTGTCAGAAGGAGGAAGGTCAACAACAAAGCCGACAAATGGTCTTGGTGATCGTTTTCTCCACAATCCAGCGACCCCATTGCTTTTCCTCTATCGAACCTCCTCCTCAGCTCCCAGTTCACGTGTGTAACCGCCCTCTCCCTGAGGCCTCACCCCTCAGGACATTCCTCCTGTGGCTGTCTCCTCTGTCCCCTGCTCCATCAGTCCCCTCTCTACCAGGTCTTCCCCAGCAGCTTACATTCAAATTCTAGGGGCTCTTATCTCAAGCACCTACCCTTGACCTCCTATCTCCTTTAGTATCCCTCCCCTTTTCAAATATCTTATGAGTTACGGTATATCTAGTGTACCAACCTTTTCTAATATCCTTTTCAAATCCAGTTCTCCTTTTGTCCCTACGATTGCACAGAAACAACTTTTGTCAGGGTCACGAATGACCTCCAAAAATGTCAAAGGCAGAGGCAATGTCAAAGGCAGATGGACATTCTCAGTGTCTTACGAGGCCTCTCGGAGGTGTTTTATTCACTTGGCTTCCCTGACACCACTCTCTCTAGGTTTTCCTCCCACACAGCCGTCACTTCTCTGTCTCCGTTGCTGGATCGCCCTCTGCTGGCCAACTTCTAAATGTTCGATAATCCAGTGACCCCATTTTTCTCTATCAACCTCCCTGTCTCCCAACACTCATTCTCTTGGTGATCTCAGCCAGTCTTAAGGCTTTAAATAGTATTGATTAATTGACGACTCCTAGATTTTTACCTATAGCTTTTATTTTTCCTGGGCTTCCACTAGGAGATCGTAGGCATAACCATCACATAGTTATTATCTCAACCAGAATTCTTTAAAAAAATTTTATTTTATTTTATTTCAGAGAGGGAGGAAGAGGGAGAGATAGAAACATCAGTGATGAGAGGGAATCAGCTGACTCCTGCACATCCCATACCCATGACAAGCCCATAACTGATGCCCTGACTGGGAATCAAACTGGGAATGGGGCCGTGACCTCCTGGTACATGGGTCAATGCTCAACCTCTGAGCCTCACTGGCTGGGCTCAAAAAAATTCTTGATTTGCTCTTTACCATTTAGTCCCTACGTTTGGTAAAGTGGGATCCTCCTCCCACGCTCCACAGTGTCATTATCAGCAGGGCTGTACCTTCAATTGTGTCCCAGATCAGACCACCTCTCCCACATCCAGGACTACCCCCTTGTCCAGAGCACCAT
Source organism: Vespertilio murinus (assembly GCA_963924515.1). NCBI lineage: Eukaryota > Metazoa > Chordata > Mammalia > Chiroptera > Vespertilionidae > Vespertilio > Vespertilio murinus. The sequence continues at coordinate 184,780,398 of OZ004704.1, read as the reverse complement.
CCCCTACCCTAGGAGTTTTGGAATAGCCTCCTAATGGGTCTCCTCTTGCTCTGACAGCCTGTTCCCTACCCTGCAGCCAGAGCCATTCATTATAAAGACATGTCAGACCTGGCCCCTGCCTTCCCCTGCCCCCTCATTTCCTAGATTCTCTCTGTCCCTCCCTGCCCCTCAGTATGGGCCATTCTCTGAATGCAAGCACACATCTGCCTCCGGGCTTTTGTCCTTGCTGTTCCCTCTGCCTCCTGCGGCTGGGGATGTGCTTCCTAAATTAACCTAAATTAAACAAGAGAATTCATTATTTTGGTATGATTTCTGTTTAGACTTTCCCTTATCAGAAAAGCTTTCCTTGATCTCCCATCAAAAATAGAGCACCTGGCCTTTTGTTGTTGTTGTTGTTGTTGTTGTTGTCGTCATTTGACCAGTTTTAATCGGGGTGTAATTTATGTCATATATCTGCCTGTTTGCTGTATGTCCCCTCTGAGTGTCAGATCGGCTCCACGAAGGCAGAGGCATTCTTGCTCTACTCCTAGTGCCTGGAACCAGGTGCTTGACAAATATGTGATAAATTTTGAAACAGTGGCAGGCCAGTTTTCTTTCTAACTGTTACAAGAAATTGGAAAAGGAGAGGGACACCAGGGGTCCTGGAAGGGAGGTAGGAAGTCAAACGCAGGTGCTTAAGGTAGGAACTGTTAGGATTTACTTGTAGGTTGATGGGGAAGATCTGGTGGGAGTGGGGGAGGGAGACGGATGGTGCAGGAGAGCGGAGATAGCTGTTGGAGGGATGTCCTGAGGGGGAAGGCATCAGAGAGAGCGTGATTATAGGATAGGAATAAAAAATATTAGATGCAAAGTTATTTATTTATTTATTTATTTATTTTAATATTTTTTATTAAATTATTATCTGTGTACATATATTACCATTACCCCCCCCCCATACATGCCCTCCCTCCCCAGAGTTTCGTGTCCATTGGTTGTACTTATATGCATGTATACACGTCCTTCGGTTGATCTCTTATCTCCCCCAGATCTCCCAACCCTCCCCGCTGTAATTTAACAGTCTGATTGTTGCTTTATTGTCTCTATTAGATGCAAAGTTTTTAAAAAGTAAACAAAGTCCCAAACCCTGCAAATGATGGATGAGAAGGGATATGTGTGGGGGAAATTGCTGGAAGCAGCAAAGGAGAGTCTCTCGACATTCCTTGGCGGCTCCAGGGCTGAACCGTGGGGCCCACAGTATTCCTAGAACATTAAAATCAGTGAAGCACAATGAAATGGAGATCGTACGTCCCCTAAATCTATTCCATTTGAAGCAGCGAGAATGACAAATCGTGAATGTAACTTAGGATGATAGCAACGAAAATGATTTTTTTAAAACCATGTTGTTTTTCTGAGTGTCTTTAATCAATACCCATCTCCCAGTTCCTTCTGGGTTGGCCTCGAGCATTGAGGCAGTTGTTTCCACTTCGTGGGTCACTCCTCCTTAACGAGAGCTGTTTGAGGAGTGGATCTAGGTACCTCTCCCTCAACATGACTGTGTGTTCTGCTCACTGATGCCGAAGAAGAATGAAAAGACAATTTTGCCAAAATAACTTTGACTACAAATAACCATGATGCATAATAATGATCTGATCAAACTGTGATTTAAAAAGTTTAAACTGTCGGTGAATGATGGGCACACATCAGTAGATGAGTGGATAGAAAAGCTGTGGAGCATCTATACATTGGAATACCACTCAGTTTGTAAAAAAAGAGGGAAATCTTACCGTTTGTAACATCATGGATGGATCTGGAGAGCATTATGCTAAGTGAAATAAGCCAGTCAGAGAAAGACAAATACCATATGATGTCACTTAAATGTGGAATCTAATGAGCAAAATATACTAACGAACAAAATAGAGAGAAACTCATAGACACAGACAACAGATTGACAGTTGTCAGAGAGGAGGTGGGTTGGGGGGCTGAGTGAAAAAGTGAAGAGATTAAGCCAAAACCGCAGAAAACCATCATAAACACAGACAGCAGTATTGTGACTACCAGAGGGAAAGGGGGTAGGGGATGTAAAAGAGGGTAAAAAGGGAATAAATGGTGATGGAAGGAGACTTGACTTTGGGTGGTGAACACACAACACCATATACAGATGATGCATTATAGAATGATACGCTTGAAACCTGTGTAACGTTAGTAAAAATGTTACACCAATAAATTCAATATAGCAATTAAAAAAAAAAAAGATGGGCACAAAATTCCACAAAACTCACATTGCTCCATTTGGCTGTAAGATTTGTTTGAAAAGGCCAAGCACGCTTATTTTGTAGTGTTTGGGTCACTTAAGAGATTTCCTTTGCGGTCACTTTGTCATTATCTTCTTTTTGTCCAGAGGGAGAAGACGACGAGGATGAAGAGGATGAGGAGGAGGAAGATGAAGAAGACGAAGACGAGGAGGAAGACGAAGAAGAGAAAGATGCAGACTCCCTGGATGAGAGCTTGGGCGGTGACGCTGAGCTGCGCGGGTTCACGCTCCCTGGCGTCACCTCCCAGGAGCCTGACGTCGAGCAGGAAAGCAGGGACCTTCTGGAGGGGGTCACCTACCCCGTGCCCGATGCCCTCGAGTGGGAGCAGCAGAACCAGGGCCTGGGTAAGATCCCGAGTGCTTCCCTTCCCCTGCCCCCTCCCCTCCTTTTACTTTTCCAAGGTGACATTGATTATGGAGCAAAGGGAACTTTCTGTTTACGTTGATGGGTGGTTCAATGGGGAAGAGGAGTCAGTTTTTTTCTTTTCTTCAACATGTTTCTGTTTAATGCTCTTAAATAACCAGGCCCACACAGTCTCCGCCTGCTCTCTGAGAGCACGGTTCCCTAATCTCTGGAAGGGATTCCATCTTTCCTTTCCAGCGGAGAGCAGAGCCCATTTTCTAAAAGTTTCAATGCAGGGAGGGTTTCTATAGGAAAAGTAGGTTATAAGAGGGCAGAGCAGAAATGTAGAAGGGGGTTACTTATATGAGCTTGGAGGGAGCAGAGCTGTCACTTTAGGATGGGTAGATGAGAGAGAGCATGCAGGGGAAGGAGGCTGAAGAAGGAGTGTGCACGAAGGAGGGTTGAAAGAGCATGGTGCATACACACAGGGTTGACAGAGACATTTGTTTTATATCAGGCCTTTTCATATTATAATAAGTTACCATTTTCCTAATTTATTTATTTATTTTTTTACCCTTTGCTGTCTCTTTTCCTGACAAATTCATTTTGTCCACATGTTTTTAGTATTGTTTCTAGGAACCAAAACTAGGAACAAATCTTTCAAGCTATTTTTTTCCCCCATTGTGGGAAGAAGACTGTTTGAGTAGTGTCTGGGACTGAAATTTTACTAGCCCATTAACTTTTCTTTGGAGTGTCAGGAGTATCTCCTCATCACTCAAAACCAGTAAACACTTCTGGATCAATATTAATTGATACAGTATCCTAAATACTCTCAGGTTATATGAGATAAAGGAAAACCTCCCCTACGTGTGATGAAATTTGTGGTAGACTCCCCAAAGATGTCTATGTCCTAGTGCTTGGACTCTCTGACGATGTTACCTTATTGGAAAAAAGAACTATACTGATGTGATTAAATGGGGATGTTATCCTGGATGATCGGGGTGGGCCCAGTATGTCATAAGTGTTCGTATAAGGGGGAGGAAGGAGGGTCAGAGTCAGAGAAGGAGATGTGATGACAGAAAGAGGTCAGAGTGATGTGGCCAGGAGCCAAGGAATGCTGGCTGCCTCCAGAAGCTGAAAAAGGCAAGGGATGGATTCTCCCCTTGAGCCTCCAGCAGGAACACAACCCTGCTGACACCTTGATTTCAGCCCCTCAAGACCTATTTTAGGTTTTGATTTGCACAACTGAAAGGTAATTAATTTGTCTTGAGCCACTAAGTTTGTGGCAATTTGTTTCAGTAGAAATTAGAAACTGATAGAGATTCAATGAGTATTCCATAAGCAGTATCATTTTAGAAAGCAGACTTGCATGACAGCTTTAGTCAGTGTGTGAACATAGTAAAATTCAATAGTTTTTCCTTAATGTGTCATTAAAATGCAAGCATCCAGACCCTTTAGAAAGTAAACCTATTTAGTATAAAAACACTTTAATTGGCCATCATCTTCATGCCTATTTTTAAGTGTTTTTAAAAAGATTTTCACATTTTTATTTTTCAGTATGAATGGTATTCTAAAGCAAGTGCTAAAACTCACGTAAACATGGAAAAATGAACAGATTGAAGTGGGTAGCTGGGATTGGCTAAAAATAATGCAAAGTCTTTGAGTAGGTTATAGTCTCATTTCCTGAGAAAAGTAGAAAACTTGGCTGACTTTCTAAGGTGATGTAGTAGATTCATGGCTTCAAATACTCACTGTCGCAGACATGTTGCTTCTAAAGCTTTGGAAAGAGGGAGCTCAGTTTTTGATTGTGGGATGAACTGTCTTGTCAAGATAGAGAGGATCATGAGAGAAAGTTCCATGTTATAAGTGAGGTGAATGGATTGATTGGTAAAATGCTAGTATCTTACAGGAAGCTCTTTATTCACATGTACAGAATCAATTTCTTTTCTGATCTAATAAGTTCATTTTCAAATGTATTGATAAGAGCAGATGTTTGACTGACATCACTTCTTATCATGTTACTATGATAAATCACAGAATTATCCTTTCTTTTTAGAGAGAGAGAGAGAAGAAAGGAAAGGTAGGAAGGGAGAGAGAGAGAGGGAAAGAGGAAAGGAGGGAGAGAGAAAAAGATAGATATATAGATAGATAGATAGATAGATAGAGATAGATAGATAGAGACAGACATGGATTAGGTCATTTCTAAACAATCATTGGCAAAGGGAATTTGATCATGTGAATGGATGGGGTGGGTTTCAATCATCATCCCTGTCACCCATGATTTCTGTTTTTTGTTTTCCTACTGTAGCTAATATTTATCCATGCTCTCCTATCCTCCAGGAATCTTATGAACAATCTTATAAAATTAATGTCCCTTTTTAAGTATGTTTGAATTCACGAGTTCTGGATGAGGGTCTGAGGGTGGCATTGCTACATTTTCTTCCTCAGGAAGAGATCACATTGGGACACTTTACAGTTTGGTTGACATTCTGGATAGACAAGTCTTGCAAAAGCCATCAATTAGTTAGGTACAGAGTTGTTAAAGCTGTCTTCATTTTTTTTTTCACATATAGAAATCTAATATAGGAATGGGCTCTTGATTTAGGAAATGGAATATTTTTCTCTGGAGGTCTTTAAAAAAGCCTGATATTTTATTAACGGTCTAAGGATGTTTGTGAAAGCAAAAAGAATGAAGGGCCCTCGTAGTTATTTATTTATTTTTTTAACCATTCATTCATTGAGTACCTGCCAAGTGTGCATAATATGTTGTTGAAATAGTGTAGGGCTGACTTATAAAGAGGTAAAATACCACCGGACAGACAGTGGTCCCATAGATGTGAGGTCAGGGGCCGAGTAATTCCACAGTAGGGAACTGAGTCATCACTTACGACCAGGGATTGCCGAGTGGGCAGTCACCTGTGAGGTGCAACTTCAGGAGGGCTTTGCCCAATCCCCTAACTTCTGTCATCCTTTCTGCCTTACTTGGTGCTAATTTTCAGTGGTAGAGCCTTCCTTTGGATTGAGATAAAGTATTTTGAGAAGGCTTTAGAAAGTGCAGGTCTACTATTTGGGTAGATAATCATTAAGATGGTGCCATATATTTATCATTATTATTAATTTATCAAGCTCATTAGCTGGTGATTGAGCATGATTTTAAGATTAAAGAGAGAGGAACACAAGACAAATGTGTGTTTTCTTTTGAACTGCTAGGAAGGTAGGATGAGCTGCAGGCACAGGGTGTGGTATTTAGACCTTATAGAAACCGAGCTCTTGATTGTGGGAAAGTCAGACTCTTGCCTCTAAAACCTGTCAGCTCTTTTCTTTCTTCTCCTTGACCTCCTTCTTCTTATTCTTTTAAAACAGTGTGTCGCTAAGACTGAACACTTAAATATAGTGCAACATGGGCTGTGGCAGGGGGGAAAAAAAGAAAAAGGAAAAAACACACAAAAGAATGCTCAGCAAAAAGATAGTGGGAAGTGTGAGATTTCAAAGAACTCTTTATTGCAACAAATGTCAGTGTATTTTGATGTATAGCATATTAAGCTGTAGATTAAAAGCTGCCGGGGAAGCTGCCAGGCTAATGTAATTGAATATGAGTATAGAGGAGAGTGGGGAATGAAACCTTAATCCAGTGTAACCAGCACAAAGTGAGTGGTAGATTGGCCAGAGCCTCCAGACCAGTGGTTCTCAGTCTCGGTGGCACATTGGAGAGCTATAAAAATGCTGATGCCTGGGTTCTACCTGGAGGACAGCTCTTCTAGATTGAATCCACTGGCTGTTGCCTTGGGCTGAGGCAGCGTCTGTTAATGCAGTGGGGATGGAGAAGGATAATTTTAAGAAGTGTTTATATCTTCTATGAATGGAATCCCTATCAGCAAAGATTTACATTGCTTTTCATGATCTATTGTGTATCGGATTAGTTTGTCTTAAATTTTTTTTTAGCATTTTTTTCACAGTCACACTGAGATAAAATTTAAATTCAGTATTCGTGCCTTAGTTTCCCCAGAAAGCCCACAGTCACTTTACACACTCCTAAAGCTGGCCATGGAGGTTGGTGCCAAGACTCCTGCATCTGGGATGACTGAGCATCTCCCAGGATGAGTGGGCATCTTGCTAATTACCTGGGTGGGGTTCCTTCCCTTCCTGAGGGGGTCCCCAGGGTTTCTGGATTTGAGGATGACACCATGCACTCTTTCTTTGGAAAGAACTGAATCGATTTTTCCTCGGTGGGGAGAGCAGAAGACTTGGGTGCAGACCTCTTTTTTCATATAGGCAAGACCCTCTGGTACCAGAGTTTAAGTAGAGGTTGTGGTTTCTGCTTCTCCCTGCCTCATGAGGATGAGGGCATAAGGGAAATTAGGTCTGCAGAGGAGGATGTGTTCCAAGTCCAAGACATTATCTCCTCAGAGATCTTTCCATCTGGGCTGTTGCTGGCTTGCAGATTAGTAGTAGTTGGGGGACTTCTAGAGGAGAAAAACCTGTCCATATGCCTGTAGTGAAATACTTTCATCCTGTTATTTTGTTGTTATTTCTGTCAGAAGCCTTAAATCCTCTTTACAGCATGGGGTAGGCTATAAATAGGTTACACACATAAAAATGAATAGACTTCCTTCCTGCTGTCCATTTCCAACTGTGCTGGCAGGTGTGTCCTGAGGACCACAAATATAGAAATCTATGTGCATCAAAAATCAAAACCAGAGCTGGCTATGCCTAAAGAAATTCAGGTGCTAGACTAAAAACACTTTAGTGTACTCTGTTTAATCCCCCTTCCCCCTTTTTGTAATCTCTTCACCTTTTTCACCAACGCCTCCCATTCCCCTCCTCTCTGACAGCTGTCAGCCCTACTCTCTACCCATTAATCTATCCTTATTTTGCTCGTTAGTTCATTTTGTTCATTAGATTCCAATACAAGTGAGATCATATGGTGCTTGTCTTTCTCTGACTTGACTTATTTCACTTAGAATAATATTCTCTAAGCCCAACCATGCTGTCACAAAAGGTAAGATTTCTTTTTTTTTTTTTTATGGCCTTGTAGATCAAGCTTTTTTTACCCACTCATCTACTGACTGGCACTTGGGCTGTTTCCAGATCTTGTCTATCTATATAATAAAAACCTAAACAACAGTTATGGCAGAATGATCAGAACGACTGGTCACTATGATGCGTACTGACCACCATGGGGCAGATGCTCAACACAGGAGCTGCCTCTTGGTGGTCAGTGCACTCACCCAGGGGGAGCATTGCTCAGCCAGAAGCTGGCTTACAGCTGGCGAGCACAGTGGGAGCCTCTCTCACCTCTGCCCCAGTGCTAAAGATCAGCGAGCCAAGTGGTAAGGAGCAGGGAGCAAGTGGGAGGTGAGGAGTGAGGGGTCCTGAACTGTGAGAGGGCACAGGCTGGGCTTAGGGTCACCCCTTACCCCAGTGCACGAATTTTGTGCACCGGGCCTCTAGTTATAAATAATGCTGCAGTGAACTTAGGGGTGCATATATTCTTTCTTCTGTTTTTGCCTTTCATTTTGATGTTTGTGACAACGCTGATGAACAGTTCTGTTTATTGGCTACAGTCACACTTTTGTGTTCCTTTAACATAGGAAATGTTAGCTGCTTGGAAAGAGGAAAGGACTGATGGCATAGAGAATTTTGTGGGCTGTGCTAAATTGTATTAAAGACTGACACGTACTTATTTTCCACAGCTTTTTGTTGGAATTTTGTACCAAAATTCTCAGGCAGACCTGAAGCTTCAGAAATTCAATAATTTTGAGAGTCCTAGGTAGAATTCAAGTCATGTTCCCCCCCTTCTTTTTCCCTCCCTCCTTCCCTTCTTTTATTTCTCCCTTCCTCCCTTCCTCCCTCTCTCCCCCCTTACCTCCATACATATACACACACACCATTTACTTTTGCCCAAGTGAGCTCTAGAACACTGCAAATTTCCTTTTACTTTTTGTCAGTTTTCTTCTGAGGAAATTAGAGAGAAGTCAACTTTAAGTCTTAAATGCTAATGAGGGAAATCCAAAAAATAGTAGAGAGTGTGTCTATAGCATAGTGGCAGCCACACTTGTGTATGATTTTGTATGTCCAGAGCATTCAACCAAGGCCCTTCTGCACAAAGCCTCCTGGGCAGTTCCTGTGTTGAGGGCGGGAAATCAGCCTTGGGTGTTAAAATAAAGCCCTGCACCAGCTGGGTCCCCCCAGTACAGAAGCAGTGGATTCTGTGCGACTGAAAAGAACTGCCAACCTCTCAAGCTGGCCCCAGGAAGCCAAAGGATTTGAAATTCTAAGGACGGGTAGTGAAAAGCAAAAATACAATGCAGCAAAAGTGAAGGAGGGATTAAGTGTTAAGACAAGGAATCAGAGATTTAGATCAGGTAACTCTGGGATTTGACCATTCTTGGATAGGAAGCATGTCTTAAAATGTATTTGTCTCTCTTATACACATATCCCTGATTAATTAGGTGGCTTAATGGAGATGAGGCCTTTGGTAGCTTTTATTAAAGAATAAAACAGCCACGGCATCACTTAGAGGCAAGTGAGAAGTTTATTCATCCTGATTCTTCTGCCACTGGTTCATTGCTTCCCCCAATCAGAGAATTGTATCTCACTTTTGGCTGAAGCAACATTATAACTATAATATAGCATTTTAAATGCCTTAGAGTCTTGGTTTGAAAAATATTTTCTCTTTTCATGTCTTTAATGCCATGAAGCAGATCCTAGATACTGGGCTCTTGTATTAAAGATTCCTTAAAAATAAACGTGGACTTATTGCCAAAACAGGTTTGGCTCAGTGGTAGAGCGTCAATCTGCGGACTGAAAGAAAGGTCACGGGTTCGATTCCCGTCAAGGGCATGTACCTTGGTTGCGGGCACATCCCCAGTAGGGGGTGTGCAAAAGGCAGCTGATCGATGATTCTCTCTCATCGATGTTTCTAACTCTCTGTCCCTCTCTCTTCCTCTCTGTAAGAAATCAATAAAAATTTTGTAAAAAAAACAATAAAAAAACCCCAATGGACTTATTGATCAGGAATATCCTTATCGAAACCTAAACCCAAATATCTCAGCTCCAGGGGATTCATTTTTATTTCTTTTAGTGATCTGTATGAGACAATGGACCTAATGCTTTTCAGAAGCTGGCGCCCTTATCTGTATTTTCATAATTAGATTATGCTGAATTAGGGAACTGGAAAAAAAAGTCTCATTTCTTTCACTAGAAATGGATTTCTTAGGTGAAAATTCAGCAGTCACTTCTCCTTTGGAGAGCTAGAAAAGGAGTCTTGGAAGAAAGCCAGGAAATAATCTCTTTGTCAGCTACAGTTAATAAAAACATTAATAAGGCACATTACGTCTGAGGAGAGTGCTGCGAACCAATTTCTTTGTAATCAGAATGCACTCGTAGGCTCAGCTGGGGGATTATTATCATGTGAAAACATCTGGCAGGCTCTCTGAGAATTAAACCAGGAGAAGTACTGTGAGAACTGGAAAATTTTTCATAAAGGAAGAAACTAAAATTGTCCTCTTTGAAAAATACAGAGATGATGTCAAAAAGCTTTCTAATTATGTGAAAACAAAATTGAGAACGTAGTGTCCTTACCTTGTGATTTGAAAGTAAATGATGCTAAATTCAGGTTACTTAATTTGATTACTGAAGTGTCTGAAACTGTTAAGAATCTGGAACGTTTGGAGTCTCCCAAATTTTATCTCTTTCTTAATCTGGACCAAAGGAAGAATGCAGTAAACTTTTGCATTTCAGAAACCAGAGTAATTAAGTGATTGTTCCCTTTCTTCAACTGAGACCATAGAAGAAGGATGCTAAAGCCTCAATGCTAAGCTGATGAGCAGGTGAAGGTGCAGTCAGCTAGTGAACTTGATTATTTCATTTCAGCACTTGAGAATTAACAACCAAAGAGTTCTGCTTTTTAAAAATTAAAATAATATATATTTTATTGATTTTTTTAAAGAGAGGAAAGGAGAGGGATAGAGAGTTAGAAACATCGATGAGAGAGAAACATCGACCAGCTGCCTCCTGCACACCCCCTACTGGGGATGTGCCCGCAACCAATGTACATGCCCTTGACCGAATTGAACCTGGGACCCTTCAGTCCTCAGATCAATGCTCTATCCACTGAGCTAAACTGGTTTAGGCTCTGCTTTTCTTTTTTTAAATTATATTTTTATTGATTTTAGAGATGAAGGAAGAGGGATAGAAAGATAGAAACATCAATGATGAGAGGGAATCATTGATCGGCTGCCTCCTGCATACCCCTACCACAACCCAGGCATCTGCCCTTGGCCAGAATCGAACCTGGGACCCTTCAGTCCACAGGCTGACCCTCTGTCCACTTAGCCAAACCGACCAGGGCTGAGTTCTGCTTTTCTAATTCTGAACTTTCCGCTTTTCTGTTGGACAGAAAGATTCTTTCATAGAACCTGGCACCAAATAACAGATACATGGTCATCAGGGGGTCCTGGTTTCAATTCATGTGAAGAACCTTCAAAATTAACTTGACAAACATACCCATCCTCAAGACCCGGGGAAGGAACTTAAAACGGAGGAGTGCTCGCTCAGAGTTCAGGGAATTCTCATTGACACCTTCCTTCTCTAAGTTTTCCTGCAGGGTCGAAATCTTTCTGAAAAAATGGGATTTGGATTTCACGCTGCTTCTCTCGAAAGGAGGCGGCAACTGTTTGGAACAGGATGGGTTTGATGGCTCCTTGGGGATAAACACCCCAAGCAATGTTGGTGACTTCCAGCTGCCTCGAGTGTGCTGTGAAACCAGCTGCAGGCACTGGGTGAGCTCCCACCTGCTTTGTTTATCACGGGCCTGGTAAGCTATTGCACATCCTGCAGGGCCCAGGCCTTACTTCCGAGCCTGCTGGGTGGGAGCAGATGGGTAAAGGAGGTCGAGCTCTCAGAGTTAAGTGGAGGTTGTTGCCAGGTAGGCCTTGCCATTTAAGGCCGAGCCCTAGAAACCACAGAGAGATATAAAGACAACTCATCAGAGGGAGGTGGGGGCACACCCAGGGAAAATCAGGACGCAGGGAGGTTTGTCTTCAGTGGAATCTTTCCTTCCGCCTTCTCCCTGGTCACTCTTCATCCTCACTTTGCCCTCTTCCTTGGAGCATGAGTGGCACCCACCCTGGTTTTCACGAGGCTTTATTCTTCTCTTAATCCCTCTCCCTCTATCAGTACACTCTTTCTTTAAGACATTGGTTTAAAGATTTCTTGAGGGACCATAACTAACTCATAGTTGCTAAAAGATAAGTCTTCAAAGAAGATGGCATCGTGATTCTCAGATACATAATGAATGTGTGTCAGAGAGGTTTAAACACTCACTAATGAACATAGGAACCAGGCAGATGCCACCACTAGTTCAAAAGAGACATCAAAGGATCACACATTTCTCTGGAGTCAAGGCCTGTTCAAGTGAATTTACAAATGGATGCAGGACTCACTTTTTTCAAGGATGAAGGCTCTCCTTCCACTGGACAGCCAGTTTGCTTGCCTAGAAAAGAATTAGTTATCTACAATGTAAAGGGTAGTCTAAAGGTGGTACAGAGCTCTCATAGAATCAGATAATTATAGCACACCACTGAAAGGATATCCGGTCATCTTATTTCTTATCCCAAAGTTTAAATGTTTTCTTACATATTAACTAGAGTCCTAGTTCACAAAAATTCATGCACTTGGTGGTGGTGGTGGTGGTGGGGTGGTCCCTCAGCCCAACCTGTGCCCTTTAGAAGTCCGGGACCCCTTGGGGGATGCCCACTTGCCAGCTTAGGCCTGCTCCATGGGGGATTGGGCCTAAGCTGGCAGTCAGACATCCCTCTGGGAGCCCTCAGGGGATGCTCAACTGACGGCTTAGGCCTGCTCCATGGGAGATCGGGCCTACACTGGCAGTCAGACATCCCTCTGGGAGCCCTCAGGGGATGCTCAACTGACGGCTTAGGCCTGCACCCCATGGGGAGCAGTCGGACATCCTTAGCACTGCTGAATAGGCCAGGGAGGCTCCCGCCACTGCTGCTTTGCTCGCAGCTGTCAGCCCAGCTTGTGGCTGAGCTGAGCTGAGCTGAGCTACCCCTGTGGGAATGCACTGACCACGAGGGGGCAGCTCCTATGTTGAGCGTCTGCCCCCTGGTGGTCAGTGCATGTCATAGCAGGTGGTCATTCCTGGTCATGCCGCTGTTAGGGTCAATTTGCATATTACCCTTTTATTATGTAGGATGTAAGGATACCTAGGAACCCTGATTTGTTTGAAAGCATTTATATTGTGAAAGAATACTTGTTTACTTGAAGAACCAAATAGGTAAGTGGACTATATCTGTCAGCGAAGGTCAGTTGCTGTTAACATACTCCAGTGTCAGAGGCTTAACACAGTCGACTTATACTTCCCTCCTCATAGTTCCCACTGTCACTCAGTTACACTTCCTCCAAGTGTCTCTACCATCTTCGTGGGCCTAAGAAACTTTACCGGATTGTCTGCATCCAGCCAGAAGTCAGGGAAAACAGAGAACTTAGGGAAGGCTACTCGGAACTCCTCAGCCTGGAATGGACTCATCTTCCTTGCGCTCAGATTCCATTGGTGAGAACTAGTCACAAGATCCCACCTGGGTGGAGGCGGGACAGGGGGTGGTGAATTCAGCCTAGCTGAAGCAAACCCAGCTTGGAGAGCACTTTGCGTTTTCAGGGGTCTGCTTCCAGGGGTGCCCTTACCCTAAGAAGACACGCCCCAGGGAATGATTTGCTGTTTATAAATCACTGCTAGGTCGTTAGTGAGGAGCAGAACACAGTGTCTGCTCTCTGGGAACATGAGTCATGGGGAAGAAAAAGATCTGTAATGTGAGGCAGGATGTGTCAGATGCTGAGGGAAATAAAAACCCCAAAAAACTCTGAAAGTACCAAAGGTGAAATAATAATTTCAACCAAGAGGAACTATGGAAAGCATTGGAGACGACACACAGGGTGGCAGCGGAGAGCCTAGAATTTGGAGTCAGGAAATCCAAGCCATCGCTTTACCAGCATTGACCCTGGGTGAACTTTTACCTTCTCTGAGCCTCCGTTTTCCTAACTCTAAACAGGGTGTAATAACTCTTGGCTCACAGGGTTGTTGTAACATTGCATGAGCAGACACATATGTGCAAAGTGAAGCAGAAGCTCATTTCTCTGAGACCTTAAAGGTTAGGTTGATTTCACCAGGCCGAGAAGGGTGAGGGGCCTGGTAGAAAGGCCACTAGATTGGGTTCCTTTCCTCAGGACTTCCCCAGGGAGCGTGGTTCACACATTGGGAGTTCCCAGTAAGACTATTTGAGAAAAGGGAATCCATTTCCACAAATCGATTAGAAAATGTGGATGTTCTTGAGAGCATAATAGGTGAACTGTTTAAAAATAAGACAAGGATTTCCAGCAGCCTTTACTGACTCATTCTTTCCAACATGACCCTGCACAACACACAGTTAGCTGTTAGGTTTAACCAGTATAGTGGGAGATTTAAAGCGATTGCCTTAGAAACAGCAAAAAATAATTGATTAGAGTTTTTAACTTTTCAGGAATTACTTCTTTTTTTAAATTTAAAAAAATATATTTTATTGATTTTTTTACAGAGAGGAAGAGAGAGAGGGATAGAGAGTTAGAAACATCGATCAGCTGCCTTTTGCACACCTCCTACTGGGGATGTGCCCGCAACCAAGGTACATGCCCGTGACCAGAATCGAACCCTGGACCTTTCAGTCCGCAGGCTGACGCTTTATCCACTGAGCCAAACCGGTTTCAGCAGGCATTACTTCTTAAGCTATCGAGATTTCTTTGTCTTTTCTACATTTTTGCCTTTAAGGTTTCTCCTCCCCCCACATTAATTATTTATTTTAGTGTTCAGAACATGTAGGATGATTATAGGATTCTGTTAAGAAAGAAAAAAATTTATAACGTGGATACCTTCAGGATATTTTGTCTAAAGGCAGTAGCCTTAAGCAATGAGCTTGAATATTGGATGTTATGTTCTACCTGGTAGCCTCATAGCAAGTTTATATTCAACTTCTTTGCATGAATGTCTTAGTAATTTTATACAGATGAACACAATCCTGAGGAAAAAGCAAGTGAGGTGCTTCTTGAAGATTAACATGCATAAGAATCCTCTGGAAAGTCTGATAAAATGTGGGTTCTGACTCAGTAGGTCTGGGGTGGGGCATTTGCAGTACTTGGACAAAGCTTGCAGAAGGTGCCGAAGCTGCCAGTCTGTGGACCACACTGTTGGGGGCAAGGAGCCAGTGGACACACTTTTTATCTGGGAAATCGAGGAAGCCTCACTTGGGAGATTAAGGGGTCCAAAAGGTGGTTTTAAAAAATTAAATTTTACAGTGTCTGCTTTTATTAAAGCTGCGGTTGTTTGGCCCTCCCAATCTTCTATTAAAGACAGAGTTTGTTAGACCCTAGACTGCCTAGTTTTGGCCCTGTTAACAATTTTTATTTGTTATTAGAGGCCTGGTGCACAAAATTTGTGCACTTGTGGCAGGTGGGGGGTATCTCTCAGTTTGGCCTGCACCCTCTTCCAGTCCAGGAGCCCTCGGGGAATATCCAACTGCTCTTAGGCCCTCAGTCAGACATCCTTAGTGCTGCTGTGGAAGAGGGAGAGCCCCGCCACCACTGCTGAGCTCACCAGCTGTGCGCCTGGCTTCTGGCTGAGCGGTGCTCCCCCTGTGGGAGTGCACTGACCACCAGGGGGCAGCTCCTGCCTTGAGCGTCTGCCCCCTGGTGGTCAGTGCATGTCATAGTGACCAGCTGTTCTGCCATTCGGTTGTTTTGCATATTAGTCTTTTTTGTATAGGATATATATATATATATATATATATATATATATATATATATATATATCCTATACAAAATGATAGTGACAAGGGCATTTCATCCGTCTCTACCTTCATGTCTACAAAAGTAAAACTGGCCGTTCCCTACTGCAGAGAAGCAATGGGGATGAACTAGGCCCCTCTCAACTACTGTGTAATCTTACTGCTAAATCTTCTTACCCAGCTTCTCAGACTGATCATTCCCATGATTATTACTTTTGCTTATAAGAATAAATTGAAGATCAAGTTTGTATATCCGTCCAGTAAGTGACAGAGCCAAGAATTAAATCCACGTCTATTTGGTTGTAAAGATGCCCCTCCTAACATGTACATGAACCCAAGTTTCTCTCACAGTCTCTGAGCTTTTCCAGTGCCATGCTGGATGGAGCTAGCTTGTACTGAATTGCAAGAGCCGATTGTTAAAGTTCCAGGAATTTTTATAAGCCAGTTGTTAGACATAGCTATTAAAAAATCAAATTATAGCCGAAACCGGTTTGGCTCAGTGGATAGAGCGTGGGCCTGCGGACTGAAAGGTCCCGGGTTTGATTCTGGTCAAGGGCATGTACCTTGGTTGTGGGCACATCCCCAGCAGGGGGTGTGCAGGAGGCAGCTGGTCAATGATTCTCTCCCATCGATGTTTCTAGCTCTCTATCCCTCTCTCCCTTCCTCTCTGTAAAAAATCAATAAAATATATTTTTTAAAAATCAAATTATATAAACTTAAAATTAAATGAATTATTTGAAAAAATGCAGGTAAGCATACTAAAAACTTTACACTTCCCAATTATTTTACTGTATTTTACTTCTGTCTGTGCTCTTCAGTTTGTTTGCATTAACTGTGTGTGTATGGGGGAAATAACGCCATAGAAGGGGTGCTTCTGGGCATCTTTCCCACCTGCATTCAGTGATGGCATATTGGCTGTGGTGGGACTATTTACACCCTAGGAATGGGTGAACGCTGCAAATCAGGGCTCAGTTTATTGTTTCGTTGGTTGTCTAGACTTACAGTGATGGAGAAAACGTTAATCAGGTTAAACTTAAAAAAAAAGTGTGTTGTGTCTAGTATCAAAGTCAAGAGTGGCTTCGGTTTAATAAATATAATTCATACAGGAATGAGTAGAGCTGGTTGCTAAGCATTTTCCGGTATATCACCACCATCCGTATTTGTTAGGGCCTCTGTAAGGTAAGTCTGTCTAAAGTTAGATCGAAGCTTTGGAAAGATGATTGTTTTTCCTGATGAATTCAACAAATCTCTTCTCTCTCAGATCACGCAAGGAAGAGAAGTGACAGTACTTGCTGTAAAACTCAAGGCAGTGCGCATGAATGTGCACACACCACAGTGGGCTTCTGTCAACAGAACAGCCTGCTGAGGAGACAGCAGCCCGGGGTGGGTGGTGCTCCACTTTTTACTTCATTTCAGGCAATAAACGTAGTCCTGTGTAAAACCTGAAGTTTTGTAGGCATTTGGGTGTACAGCCTGGGATATATGTTCATCTGTGATCACAAGCAACGCTGCCTCTCGTGTTGTTTAGCTTCTTGGAGCCTAACCAGCAGATTGGCTTCGGTGATGAGCTAACACAGAGTGACTTCTTACGTGAACGAGGGGCACTAGAAAAATAAGAGTAGATTATTTTTGCAAAATGGCATAAAGATGCTTTGTTACGTATAGTCTCCTAAGTCTCCTGATTGTCTGCCTCTCCCCAAATTTAGTTAGAAGCTGCCACATTTTATGGGGCAAATTCCTAAAGAGGTGAGGATTTCTCAAAGCCAAATAGAGACATAGAGGTGGCATTCAGATGAGGAGGGGCTGCGCTAGTGATGCATTTCCTCCAGCGAGGCATTTCCCACGCCGCAGCCATTCCTTCTCATGCGGCAGGGCTCCCATGAGGAGCTTTGTAGCCAGGAGTTGCCAGTGAGGGCTCTGTCTCTAATTTGCTGCGGGACACATTCATGAAACATGCAGTCAAATTTTCTCTGTGAAATGGAGAATAATGGTCCCAGAGACTTATTAGACAGGTTGACAGGGTGACTCCTGAGTGCCCTGGGGTCTAGTCTCTAGCGCCACCTGCCATCAGCAAGTGGAAAGATGGCTCTCCCTCCAACTCAGCAGTAGATGTCGCTGCAGTCAACTAAAACCCAGGAAAGCTTTGGCCAAACATTCCGTTAGAGGGAAAAGGAACATAGTAGCTATTAATCTTCACTGAGCACCTAGCTTTCTTCCCCACCCCAAACTCAAACCCTTTACATTATGATACTATTTTTTTTAATATCACAAAGTGACAGGATCATGTTTCCATACCAACAAGTAGCAACAACAGATATTAGATCCAGAGGGCTCTGCAAGGGGGCATACTGGCAATTTAATTTTTCCTACCCAAGGAAAATAATTAAAAACGTCTCACTAAGAACGAGTTTAACAGAAAAAGAAACTTTCATTTACTCTCAATGTGAAGAATATTCTGTGGATATACAAGTAAAAGTGTAATATTCTCTTTTTTTTTTGAGGGCAACATATGCCATTTTTATATGCCATATTTATTTTATACCTCAGTAAAGAAAAAAAAGCAATTAAGCACATTATGCTACTATTTATTATTTTAAGTAAACTATGTTATTATATAGACAAGTCTCTTTCTGAAAAAAAAAGGTTGATTCAACAAATCATTCCATTTCATCTTCCATTAATTTAGCCATTTGTTCATTTAAGAAATAGTTATTGGGCACCTACTACGTGTGAGGCACTTGCCGGGCTCTGGGCTTACAATTATGAACAGTATAGATAGTCTGGCTTTATAGAGCTTCCTGTCTGGTCAAAGAGACAGGGTATTAAAGATATAGCAAAAGGAAGTAATTACAGTACAGAGAGGTTAGTGTAATTGTAGGGCATATATTAGATGAAATAGAAGCAGATGATCAGGGGACCTGGTTGAGTGGAGGAGTCAGGGGTGAGATAAATGGTGCTTCAGCCCAGCTGGCATGGCTCAGCGGTTGAGTGTCGACCTATTAACCAGGAGGTCATGGTTCGACTCTCAGTCAGGGCATATCCCCAGGTTGCCGGCCCTATCTCCAGCGAGGGGCATGCAGGAGGCAGACGATCAATAATTCTCTCTCATCATTGGTGTTTTTTCCCCTCTCTCTCCCCTTCTCCCTTCCTCTCTAAAATCAAATAAAAATATTTTAAAAATATTTTAAAAATTATTTCAGAAGGTGCCCATATCTTGTGCCAAGTCATCAATGAGGAAGCCAGCGTCTGGATTCCTTCACTCTGTTTAAGGTTCTCACAGGTTCCTCTGGGGTTCAATTCACCTCCTATGTCATTAGCACCACTTACAAGAACACTTCCCTTCCTAATTTTACTTAGACAATTTGAAAGATCTAAGAAATTAGCCATAATTGATATCGCCATCATTACTTTTCCACTTGAGCTCTTGAAGACTGCTTAAGTGTCTTTTATATGTCAGGTACTTTGACAAATACTCTGGAATCGTTTATTAGTGGATACTGCATGGAAGGTAAAACTGAATGGTGAAGCAGTCTGTCTTTTCTTACTTCTACCTTCACTCCTCACTGGGGTTTTGGATTAAACGAGAAGCTTCATATTCCCGTAGGGTGGTGAAGTCAGCCTAAAACACAAGAGGGACCCGCTTTGGCGACAGGTATGTGACCTGGCTGGAGGGAAGGTCTGGCCACGCATTAGATCACAGACATTATAAGCAGATAATAAGGAATGAAATATTGATAAGGAACACAAAGTTATTCTGTTCAGTATTTGCTGTATCTCCTGCGACTCATGAATTGCATTTGGAAACCCTAAATTCAATTTATTAAGAGTCCCAAATATTGATTTTTGGATGAGTAAAAGCAAGTTAGTAAATCGGAATGCCTCCTTTTAAGAGACTTAAAATTGTATCTCAGAGACAGCAGAAATGTCTTCTGATGAATCCGTAGCAACTTTTTTTTTTTGGTGTCCTTTTCTGTTAAGAAACTATGAAACTAAGTTGTTTTTTTAAACGTAACTCTGGGAGTTGTACTCATCTTTGTTTAATTAATTCAACAACATTTATTTGCCACATTACAAAAATCATAGCTCCAAGTCTAGTATGATCGTCTATTGATCTTTCCAAATATTTCCCTTAGATTAGAATAAAGAATCTAAGTGTTCCAATATACCAGGTTATGAAACAAATTGCCAGGAGCGGGATATCCAGAATAATGAAAGGGACAGTTGTATACAATTTCTCTTAATTTGCATACATGCCCCCTCTTCCATTTCCATGCCAGGAAGTGAAAGTGTTTGATACTGTTTTACGTCTTAAATTGTTAAAGGAGAGATTGTAATATCATGGGGGGTAAGCTCTGGGAAAACTCCAGACACTGCTCTGGCTTTGCTTCTAACGTGTGGCGTGGTCTTGGGCAGTTCTCTTCATTGCCCTGAGCCTTGGTTTTGTCATATAAGCGAAAGGGCCTTACATGGATCTGAGGTCACCATGTTATTTCCTCTGTGCTCACTGCCAGCCCATTTTCTCTTTCACACTCAAAGGAAGAGAGGACCCAGCCCCATGTCCAAGTCTAACCCCTCCACTGGTGACCTGCATCCTCTCAACCTCTTCTTCTTCGAGCAAGTAGGGTCCCCGAGCCAGTTGGGAATACTCGCTGGTCTAAGTTAAAATCTGACTGTGATCCCTAATTCTCCTCTGTTTCACTCAGCTCCCACATCCAGGCCGAGCAGAGTCCCATTCATTCTCTCTCCTAAGTGACGGCTGAGTTCATCCTTCCTTGCCATCCCGGCTTCCGTAGGCCAGACTATTGTAGGAGCCTCTGTAACGATTTCCTTTCTTGTAGTCTCTTCCACTTCCAGTCCATTCCCTAGAGCAGGGGCGGGCGAACTTTTTGACTCGAGGGCCACAATGGGTTCTTAAACTGGACCGGAGGGCCGAAACAAAAGTAACCTAACCGTGCTGGCACTCTAATCTTGGGCTGCTGGTGAAGGAGCGGAGGGGAGAGCAAGAGAACCCTCCACTCTTTCAGCTCCGTGGTCCGGATAGAACAGCCGAACGGGCCAGATTTGGCCCGTGGGCCATAGTTTGCCCACGGCTGTCCTAGACTGTTTTCAGTGATAGCTTTCTAAAGCACAACTCTGATGATGTCTGTTGAGCAGCAGCAACACCACTGAACAAATGCAGGGTGTCTCCCAAAATGAATATACACACTTTGAATAATTCTATATTTCAATGGGTTACATCGGAAAAGCAAGAAATATCGATTGAGCGCTCAGCTGTTAAGTGTGTATACATATTTTTGGGACGCCCTGCCATCGACATTGTGAGAGGGTGTTATGCCAGGTTCTGAGAGAGAGTCAATTTGTATAAGGCAGCCCAGTGCCATTTAAATCCAAACCTTGTTGTGTTGGCTGCCTCATTTCCCTATGGGATAAAATGACTTTCCTCTGATGGCATTTGAGGCAGTGCACATGTGGGCCTCAACTCTGCCTTCCTAAGACATCTTCTACCTCTTCTCTTGCTGTGTGTGCACTTCACATCCCTGCACACCGAACTCGTCTCAAACTGAGCATGCAATGTCCTTTAACGTTTATGAGATTTTAAAAGTCCAGTTTTTTTTTTTTGGTCTGATCTTTCTTTCCCCTGTTTCCCTTGGCTGTCTTTAGAATGTCTAGTCATTCTGTAATACCGGATGCAAACATCATCTTACTTGGGAGAATTCTCCTGGTTGATCGCTTCCTTGTCCATACTCTATAGCCCTTAAACATTGTGTTTAATGTCTGTCTTCCTTATAAGATCGTGAGCTACTTGAAGGCAGGGAGTCATGCCTTATCGATCTTTGTATTCCCTGTAACCTATCCTAGTGATAGCACCTTTTAGCTGCTCAGTAAGTGGCTGTTGATGGACTAAGTGAGTGAGTTGTATGCGCATACATGAGTGGATGGAAGAGGTTACTGCATTATTTCTCAATGAAAATGTCAGAAAAGGTGGAAAGAAGAAACTTGGAAGATACAACTGGCTTGCTGATCTTCCAGGCAAGGCTTTGACATCTGCAGGTACATTCTGAGCTGATGGTGGCCAGAGAATCTTTGGACTTGATCTTTAGAGTCCTCTTTAAGCTGTAAGAGTTGATAACTTTTTTTTTTTGGTTATTCCACCTCAAATCCAAGAATCAGAACACTTTTGCCCTCCGGATGAGTTGATGAGGGTGCTTTTGTTCAACTTGTCACTGGCTCTTAGTTCTCTGAAATTGACTTCTGTGTCCCTCTATGACACACCATTAGGCTCATTCCTAAATGAATTGGTTGTCAGGCAGGCATCGGTGAGGCTAGAGAAAGATCTCAGCTTCAGCTGAGCAGGGCAGAGATGATATCTCCTCATGACAGGCATGGTAATGGAGTGTTCAAAGGAGCAAAGAACATCTTTCAAAACTACAACATACCAGGCAATTACGCTCGTCAGTGAGTGGTAATCAATATGTAAAGCTTAAGTTGGAAACATTAATGCTTCATTTAATGCAAAAGCATCAACAACTAAAAGTTGTGGGTTTTTTTTTGAGCAGGGAGGAGAATGAACTAATAATCTACCACTTCATTTCCAAAGGTGATTTTTTATAATCAGTTTGCAGATATATCCATTTCCAGGATGTGAAACATAAAAAGAACTAAAAGCTTTTACAAGATCTTTTTTCTGGTATCTGCCTGCCTTATAGTCTTACTTCCTTTTAGTCCTCCAGCACTGTCACATCCTTTATTATCCTGACAAGAAAAATCATTCAGGCCACTTAAATGATATTTCAGTGACATACAGTCTGTTAGAAGTCAGAAAAAGCCAGCACTTTCCAAAAAGAAGTGTGATACTCTTTTAGTTATTATTTCTCTCTTTTTCAAAACTTATTTTATTTTTTCCATTCCCATTTATCCCTTCTATGCACTTTTCTACCTCCACCCTGACCCCCGACCCCCACCCCCACAATCACCACACTGTGACCATGTCCATGAGTTCTCTCTCTTTTTTCTTTTTGGCTCAGTGCCTCACCAAACCCTTCCCCCATTATCTCCCCCCCACCCCCCCAGCTGTCTGCCTGCTCTCTATCTATGAGTCTATCTCTATTTTGCTTGGTAGTTTAGTTTGTTCATTAAATTCCACATCTGAGTGAAACCATGTGGTACTTGTCTTTCTCTGACTGGCTTATTTCACTTAGCACAATATTTTCCAGGTCCATCTATGCTATTGGCTAAGGGTGAAGTTTTCTTCCTTTTTTTTTTTTTTTTGCAGAGTAGTATTCCACTGTGTAAATGTACCACATCTCTCTTTTTTCTTGACTTGAAGAGAAATTGCAGCTTCTCTTGGGAGTTCTTATATCACACATTTTCATAAGGTCATTATTTTTGCATGTGATGACCCCTCACTTCCTAAAGCCATCTGCTTGGTTGGCTATAAAAGGAGTAAGACAAGGGTTAGTATTCACTTCCCCTGTTTTGGTTTGTTTATTGTGACTGTGAAGCAGTAGATGCTCAAAGCAAACATTTTGGATAAAGTATATAAGCCTGGCATGATGCCCAGGAGCAGCTGGGCAGGCGCTGGCTCTGCCCGCCACCGGGTATAATCCTTATTAGAGCAGACCACAGACTGGGAGGCCAGGGAATGGTGGGAACTTTGTGCAACCTCTATCCGGGGTTGCTTTTCGGGCTGTGCTGACTCCCCCTCCATGAGGGGTCCGGAGTCCCTCTTGCTTGGTCGCCTCCATCTTACTCCTCCTCATTCTCCCACTGAGACTCCAGCTTCACCCTACCTACGTCTTGATTGGAAGTGTCACAGTCGGAGGCTTTGCATAATCATAGTTGTCCCTGGCCTCCCTCATAGTAGACCCTCAGTAAGTTTTTAAAAATAATTATTTATTGTTTAAAGTATTACATATAGTATTGCATATGTCTCCTTTCCCCCCCATTGACCTCTCCCCAGCCACCCCACCCCCAGCACATGCCCTCACCCCCCCCCTAGTGTTTGTGTCCATTGGTTATGCTTATATCCATGCATGTGAGTCCTTTGGTTAATCCTCAATACGTTTTTATTGACTAAACGAAGTTGTCAGTGGGAAGTGTCAACCTAGACAAACAAACCTCTCTATTGCCATTGTGTTCCCTTCTTATTGCATAATGTTGGCGCCTGAGGCCAATGGCCCTTTTCCAGGAGGAGAAGATGGGAAGGCAAAAAGGAGGTGAAAGGAAAGGAACCCCTGACTGATCTTTATCATAGTGCTCTGGTAATCCATCTTTATTACATATATTTGCATTATAAACACTGAAAGCGTTCATTATAGAAACTTGGAAGTTGCAGAAATATAGAAGAGAGACTCACTTTTGCTTCCACCCTCCAAAGACTGAGATTAACTCCACACATTTTTTCTTCTTGCTTCTTGTTTGGTGTGTTAATGTGGTTGTGGTTGTTCTATCTGTAATAGTGTCGATAATAAAAATAAAGTAAAAAGAAAGGAAGGAAGAAAATCCTGTCCTGCCATATTGCAAAAGCGTTTGAAGGAGATGGGAAAATTCACCCACAATCCCTCTACTCAGAGGAAACGAATGACCTATTTATTACCTTCCAGACTTTTTTCTATGCATTTTTCCATAGTCGATATTATGGTTTTTTTCTTTCATTTTATATCACTGCGTTCTAAAATACATTGTAGATTAGTCAAGTAAACTGTATCCACTTAAACTACTAATAACTGTGTTTATTTGTGATAGTATTTTCCTTTGATTCTAATAGCTGTGATTTTTACATTTTAATGCTTCTATAATCATGCATGACTACTACAGTCAATGTGTATTTTTAATGGCAATGGTGAATTTTATAGTCAGTGACCTCTTAGGGTCCATGAATCTAGTATGTATATGGAAACAGTATGCAGTACACTTACTTTTGATTTTTCCTCATAGGAAAGTGACCAGATTGACTTTCCTTTATGGTTCAAAAGGTATTTCTCTGAACTCTTTAAAGCAGCGGTTGCCAACCTTTTGGACCTCATGGATCACCAGTAGCCACCGGTTGACGACCGCTGCTTTAAAGCTTCCTGGATCTCTACTACTCTCTATTTACTCTTAAATTTTTATTTTTATTTTTACATTAAATTTTTTATTGTGGTAAAATTCACATAATATAACCATTTTAAAGTATACAACTCAATAGCACTTGCTATAGTCACAGTGCTGTACTAGCATCACCTCTACTTAGTTCAAAGACATCTTCATCATTCTGACAGGAAACCCTAAACCCAGTAAGCTGTCATTCCTCATTCCTCTCTTCCACTAGCCTTGCAAACCAGTAGGTTGCTTTCTGTCTCTGGATTTACCTATTTTCGACTTCTGGTTTACTCTTCTTTTTTAAAAAAAAAATATTTTTATTGATTTCAGAGAGGAAGGGAGAGGGAGAGAGAGATAGAAACATCAATGGTGAGATAGAATCATTGATTGGCTGCCTCTTGCATGACCCACACTGGGAATCAAGCCCACAACCCAGGTATGTGCCCTGACTGGGAATTGAACCCTAATCTCCAGGTTCTTAAGTCAACGCTCAACCACTGGTCAGGCCCGGTTTACTCTTGAAGGTAATTGTGAGGAAAATGTTTAGCTTTCTAAGGTTGAAGCAGAGAATGCACAGACATGACTGTGACATGTTATAATACATTTATTATACATGCTGAGATACTAGTATCAAAGTTGGCCACTAAAAATATATATCTGGAGAGAGAAACCAAGATGGAAGCATAGGTAAACACCTAAAATTCAGCCTAGCATAACAATTTCAAAAATACAACTAAAAGACAAAAACTAAAAGAAATCATCCAGAACCACAGGAAAGCTGACTGACTGGGAATTCTACAACTAGAAGGAAAGAGAAAGCCACAAAGGAAATCAGAGGAGGAGTTGTAAAAGCCTGAGGTATGGTGACACGGGCATGCACGTGTGGAGAGTACAGAGCCGGAGAGGACGGGATAGCTGAGTGCCTGGCTGGTGTTCTCTAGCAAGAAGGAGACAAAAGCTCCAGACTGTGCTGAGCCCCAGCTCCAACTGCACTGAACCCCAGTTCTGGGCCAGCCCCTGGCAACCCAGGCTCATACTTGGGGAATCTGGGATGTAGGGCAGAAACTCAGGGGAGTGGCAAAAGGCAGAGCTCTGGAGGTGCATACGTGAATGCACACAGAGGACAGACTGTTGATTATGCCGCTGGATTGCCCTAGTGGGAAGGAGACAAAAGCTTCAGACTGCACTAAACCCCAGTTCTGGGTGAGAATTTGGGGATCCAGATTCATTGGGGGAGAGACTAGACTGTCTGGCAGCAGGCAAAACTCGAGGGCGCCTTTCTCTCAGAGGTGCTTGCCACGAGTACCTAGGGACACTAAGACTCAGGAACCTCATAGGGCAGGGCTGACGAGAAGCCAAGGCTGTAGGCTCCACCCTTAAATTCCACCCCATCCAAGCTGAGCACAGAGGCTTTTGAAATTTTGCAAATCTAGTTGAATAAGGCTGTCTCGTGGCATAGACACAGCTGATTCTCACAGCCAGTTGGCTTGGAGGTCAACTCCTCCCAGTGATACCAACAATAATCAAGATTTAACTATAACAAGGCTGTACACACAGTCCAGAAAGGGGTACACCAAAAGTGTCCACCTCAGGTAACTGGGGAGGCTGAACCACTGGCCCATATAAGACATCTAGCACACAAAGCTACCAACTCAGGGAAGCAGCTAAAATGCAGAGACAAAGAAACATATCACAAATGAAAGAAATGGAGGAGAACAAAAGACTGGCTATAGAGTTCAAAACCACGGTTATAAGGTTTTGCAAGAATTTCCTAGAAAAGGCTGAAAAATTTAACGAGACCCTCGAGGATATGGAAAAAAACCAACTAGAAATTAATATACACTGACTGAAATAAAAAATATTATCCACACACCCAACAGCAAACTAGAGGAACGCAAGAATCAAGTCAAAGATTTGAAATACAAAGAAGCAAAAATCACTCAACTGGAAAAGCTAAAAGAAAGAAGAATCCAAACATTTGAAGATAGTGTAAAAAGCCTCTGGGACAACTTCAAGCATACCAACATCAGAATTATGGGGGTGCCAGAAGAAGAGAGAGCGTAAGATACTGAAAACCTATTTGAAGAAATAATGCCTGAAAACTTCCCCCACCTGGTGAAAGAAATAGACTTACAAGTCCAGGAAGTGCACAGAATTCCAAACAAAAGGAATCCAAAGGGAACCACACCAAGACACATCATAATTAAAATGCCAAGAGCAAAAGACAGAATATTAAAAGCAGCAAGAGGAAAACAGTTAATTACCTACAATGGAGCACCCATACAACTATCAGCTGATTTCTCAACAGAAACTATGCAGGCCAGATGGGAGTGGCAAGAAATATTCAAAGTGATGAATAGCAAGAACTTACAACCAAGAGTACTCTACCCAGCCAAGCTGACATTCAGAATTGAAGGTCAGCTAAAGAGCTTCACAGATAAAGAAAAAGCTAAACAAGTTCATCAACATCCAACCAATATTATATGAAAAGCTGAAATATATTCTCTAAGAAGAGGAGGAAGAAGAAAAAGGTAAAGATAAAAATTCTGAACAGCAAATACATATCAACAAGTGAATCTAAAAAGTGAATTAAAAATACGATGTACAGAATAAAATGATGAATAGAATAGAATCAGAGGCAAAGAAAGGGAGTGGACTGACAACTCTCAGGGGGAAAGGGGTGTGGGGGATGTGGGAAGAGACTTGGACAAAAATTGTACACCTATGGATGAGGACAGTGGGTGGGGAGGAAAGGGAAGAGGGTGGGATGGGAACCAGGTGGATGAGAGCTATGGGGGAAAAAAGAGGAACAACTAATAATCTGGACAATAAACATTTATTAAATTAAAAAAATATATA
This sequence comes from Vespertilio murinus, assembly GCA_963924515.1. Taxonomy (NCBI): domain Eukaryota; kingdom Metazoa; phylum Chordata; class Mammalia; order Chiroptera; family Vespertilionidae; genus Vespertilio; species Vespertilio murinus. The sequence goes on along the minus strand of OZ004704.1, from coordinate 184,752,992 downwards.
TCTGCTGTTGGCAGTTATAGAATTGTCCTGGGAATTTCTAAAAACTAGTAGTCATTTTATGTGCGCTAAATAAACAATCAAGACTACCACCATGGTAAGAAAAGCTTATGCAGTGAAGTAGTGTTAAGAGCAAGGTGCAGCTTGGCTAGGTCTTCTGCCTCAGGATCTGTGTTTTCGGGTCTCAGCTGAGGCTGTGGTCTCATCTCAGGGCTGCACTGGAGGAGCATCTGCCTCATGCTCACCTGGTTGTTGACACAGTTCAGTTTCTTGCTGGTGGTAGGACTGAGGGCTTCGGGACTTGTTGGCTGTTGGCTTAAGGCTGCCCTCAGTTCTTTTCCACATGGGCCTCACTATGGGAAGCTCACAACATAACAGCGTGCTTCCTCGAACTCAACAAGAAAATCTGTGGGCAAGAAAGATATTACAGTCTTATGTACCGTGGACATTTATTTCATCAGCTTTGCCATATTTGATGAACTAGAAACAATCCACAGGTTCTCAAGGTGAGTATCAGGTCACTCAAGGACGTGGTCTTAGGTAGTGGGGATGACACGGAGCCATATTGCTGTATAAATGGGTCACCCAGTCACTCACATCTGCCCGTGGAGCTGGCCCATTTCCATCCTCTGTGGAAGAGCCAATTAGGGAAGGAAACGGGCTCATTCTAAGGGACCCGTGGGCATGAGGAGAAGCCCTGTGGAGAGATGCACAGAAACCACGACTCACCATTAGTTTTGATCTCTCAAGGGAAACGAAAAATTGGACCGTCTCTGAGGAAGATAATAAATAGTGATGATGGCTGGCGGGTTCAGCCTAAGTGTCTGATTTGGGGTGTTTCCTGGAGCCTTGAGGCTTAAGGGAACAGAATGTCAGCAACCACACAATAAGACAAAGCAAGTAGATTCTCTTAAATCAATGTCATTTATTTTTATTTTTATCTTTTTACTAAGAATTCATCCTCCAAGGTCCCGTGTCAGCTAGACTTATTCTGAAGAGATTCTGAAACCACTAAAGGGCTGTATTTGATACATATAGAGTGAACTATACTTTGACTGGCAGCATTATTTTTTGTGTGAAACTTAAAAAATTTTTTAAAAAAATCCCAAACAGCATTACCTTGCTTAATTAATAATGCCACTCATCTGATTTTGCTCTGAACTATTCTTGAATCTTTCAAAAATGAATGACACCCAGCACAACATCATGTGCATGCCTGGCACTAAATAGCCATTTGCTAAATCAACGAATGCAAAATATTTTACACAATTTGGTGGTAATCATAGGAAAGGGATCTTTTAAACGTTTTGAGTAATAATAGATATTATTGGAATAAATGGTAGCTTCTGAGTTGGTTGAATAGAACAGCATCCCTTTGTGTAAGTAGTTGTATGTCTAAGAGTGTTCTTGCGTGTTGATAATATTTCTGTCTTCTGCCTCAGCTGGGAGTTGTCATTCTTGCCTTTCCAATTCTGTAGTGACTACAGTGGTTGTGAATTTAAAGAGCAAAGATGGTGAGAATCAGAGGTGTCTCAAGGCATCAGAAACTGTTTGACAGCTACTACCTGCTCATTCTTTATAGGCATTTTATGAATTAATTAAATAATTTATTTATATAGATTTTATTGATTTTTTACAGAGAGGAAGGGAGAGAGATAGAGAGTTAGAAACATCGATGAGAGAGAATCATCGATCAGCTGCCTCTTGCACACCCCCTATTGGGGATGTGCCCACAACCAAGGTACATGCCCTTGACCGGAATCGAACCTGGGACCTTCAGTCCGCAGGCCTATGTTCTATCCAGTGAGCCAAACCGGTTCGGCTTTATAGGCATTTTAAACTAGAGTTTTGCTAAATTTCCATGCTTAGTATACTATTCTAATCTAGTCAGGGAGGAGTGGATAATAAACAAGCATTTTTTGGGAAAGTTAATGAATGCATAAATATTATGAGTGGCAATTTAGGTAATAACTAATTCTGTGCTGGAATTAAGGCAAACATTTTAATGCTGATATTTTGGGAGTGGGATCAGCCTTATTGATGTTGTAAGTGTAGCTAATTCTTGGTGAGACACATGTGGATTATCTGCATTGACTGTCTACTCTCAAGCAGGCTTTCTTTTGCCAATCTAGGTATTTCTAGGCTACTTCTTGGACTCCTACGTGCATTTTTATATAAATGGAGGGATTTCAAACTATGTTTTTATTTTTATTTGTTTATTTAAAACATTTTTATTGCTTTCAGAGAGCAAGAGAGAGAGGGAGAGACATCGAAATGAGAGAGAATCATTGATTGGCTGCCTCCTACATGCCTCCTGCTGAAGATAGAGTCCTTAACCCGGGCATGTGCCCTGACTGGGAATCATACCGTGACCTCCTGGTTCATAGGTCAATGCTCAGCCATGGAGCCATGCAGGCCAGGCTCAAACTATGTTTCTAAGTCGCCTAATAAAAATATCAATGAAAATACCAGCCAGGTGGCAAGTCTTGGTTAGTTTTAGTGTTTGCACAACGGTTGCCTTTTCTGGGCCCTTTGATTGAGAGTTAACAGGGCAGCTTGACATGAGCATTGATTCTACTTCCTTATTGATCGGGGAAATGTGAGCTGGGGAGGATGTGATGGATGGATAGTATCAGAATGTTCTTGGCAAATGCTATGAGGCTGTGTCCCTCTTCAACTCATCGGATCAAAGCATAATTTTAAAAATGATATGCCAAGCATGGCAAGCCTTTCTTGGGATGCAGATAATCAGATTTTTTGCTCATTTATAAAGAACCAGGACCTGCCTACCATTGTTAATAAAGTGTTATTTTTAAAAGAACAAGTAGATCATCTTTCTCTTTGAAATCCCCCCTCCCTCTTTTTTTGAATCCAGAGCTCCTTATCCCCAAATATGTTGAAGCCCTAACCCCTAGGATCTGTGAATCTGGCCTTTTTGGAAATACAATCTGTTTATTTCATCAGATTAAGGTGAGCTCATTAGGATGATGAGCCTTAATCCAATCACTGATGTCCCTTTAAGAAGAGGGACAATTTGGACTCAGACACAGACACACAAGGAGAAGGCCATATGGAGGCATAGAGACACACGGACACCGAGGTAAGGAGTCCTTTGAAGACTGAGGCAGAGGTTGAAGTGATGCTGCCACAAGCCAGGGAATATCTGGGGTTACCAGAAACTGGAAGAGGCAAAGAAGGAGTCTCTAGAGAGAGCACAGCTCTGTCAACACCTTGATTTTGGACCTGTAGCCTCCAGAACTGAGAGAATAAATTCCTGTTGGTTAAGCCACCCAGTTTGTGGTCCTCTCTTTGGCAGCCCCAGGAAACCAACACATCCCCCTTTCGAGTTCCTGCTTTCTTTTTCCTCTTCCCTTCACAGCCCCACCTGCAAGTTGGCTGGATCGCCCCCCCCCCCCCCCAAGCTATTCTTGATGAGGCCTTCAGGGGCCTCCAAGAGGCTAAGCCTGCAGGCCCTGGGGCCCGCTTGCTTGAGTTTAAGTCCAGACTCCACTCCCTGCTAGCTGTATAAATGTAGGTAAATTATTTAACTTTTTTGTGTCTTAGTTTGTTTTCATTAATTAAATGAGCCTACTCTTGGGGGCTGTTGTAAGGCTTAAAAAAATTGATACAGCTAAGAAGTTAGCATAGTTCTTAGCCCAGAGCTAATACTTAGTATCCAGTTATTCCCATTAATATCATAAATGTCATCCCTTTTTTGTTCCTATGCGGCCTTTCTGTAGTATTGGGCTCTGCTGGCCAGTTCTTCCTCCAGCATTCCTGGGCTCCCTTCCCTTCTGGTGATCCTCCCTGCCTCTGGCTGCTCTGTGAGGAAGCCTGTCCTAGGAAAACACTGTAGCTGGTGGACAGAGCTCAGGTGGTGGAATCTAACAGATCTGGGCTCCATTCTCAGTTGATACCTAAGTGAGTGACTTTGGATGAGGTCAGGGTTTTTTTTGGATAAAATGGGGATAATTTGACCTCACTGGGCTTGCATAATGAATAAATGAGATGATACAAACATAGGGTTCAATATAAGCTGATGCTGACTTTTGATGCCACCTCTGACCTCCTAGTCCAGTGGTCTGCAAACTTATTAGTCAACAGAGTCAAATATCAACAGTACGATGATTAAAATTTCTTTTGAGAGCCGAAAACTGACTTGGGCCATGAAGTTTCAATCACACTGTACGTGCGTGCCAACACGTGGTATTTTGTGGAAGAGCCACACTCTAGGGGCCAAAGAGCCACATGTGGCTCAAGAGCCCCAGTTTGCTGACCACTGTCCTAGTAGAAAGATTCCATGTAGGGTTGAGGTTAGGCTTAGCTCTCAGGGAAGTCATGTACTTGAAGTAACATGCAATGCAGTCGCCCTGGACCTTTTGGTGTGGAGAGAGATCTGGAGTATGCTTACAGAGCTGGGAAAAGTCCTACCAGATGGACACTTCAGTTATATTTGATACTTGACCTTACTAGTCTCTATGTTCAAGGTTGCCAGGTCTCATGACCTTGATTCCTCCTATTGTTTTTAGAAACATCCTCTCTTTAAAGAAAACAGACTCTGCCTTTGGAGGGTAGAGTAGGGGGATCAGGCATGATGCCTGATAGAAATCAAGTTTCAGTCCTGATTTCAGCAATGATTGATTCTAACCCATGGTGGTGGGGGTGAGATGGGGGATCGGGTTGGTTGGGAGGCGATAAGGCGGCTGAGCAAGGCAGAGGAAAATCCGGGGGTGGTTCAGGTGAGATGTTCTGCAGAGATGGTTGTCACCAGTAGGAAGTGGATTAGAGAGGTATGAGAATTGGATTTGGTGGGTGGGACGCCAGGATTAAGTCTTGGAGGAGGGACTGGCACAAACCAGGCAGGATTTCAGTGAGCTGGGGCTTAGGGAAGGTCTCTGGTCCTTGATGGGGCAGTTGGTTGAACTGAGGATCTGGATGCTTTGGACCGAGCCTGCACAGGGTAGGGAGTAAGGACTGTAGGGACGGCCACACTCCTCTCAAGTCCATCGTAGGCCAGGCTAGACAGTCCGGAACCTTACGAGGTGGAGCCCAACCTGGGATCTGGAATGTGAATTAACTGTAAGCCTCACCATGTGGGAGGGAAGGGCTGAAGTAGGGGCTATGGGTTCAGGCTAACTGTCGCCATTCCCTTGGGAACCAGGGTAGCCCAGGCTGCTTCAGTGGTCCCAGCAGGGAAGGCCAGGGGAGGAAGAGACATGAGAAATAAATCTGACAGATTATCACAGAGGAAGTGTGGGAATCTGGACACTCAGGAAACATCTTCCTTTTGTGCGTTTACTATCCATGTTCTGTGAAAAGCTTCATGCCAGCCCAAACACCCCGGAGATACCTTTCCCCTGGTCTCGATTGCTGCAAACAGCAGTGGCCTCTTGCAGCCAGAGAAGTATTTTGTAAGTGATATTCTGACTCAGAAAGGCTCTTTGTGGGTGTTTTATTTTTACAGCCCTTGCTACAGATTCACTGCACAGTTCTATTGGGGTAATCTACAAAATCCGTTATTCCTTGTTTACACTGTCGGGACCTAAGGCTCCCGATGCTGCCGTTTCTAGGGATCACGCCAAGGGTTTGGAGGGCCATTGGTTATTAAGGGGTAAAGATATTTTCAAAATCTCTATATCCCTACCAGACCCTCGCCGGCCATTTTATCTATTAGAATTAGGGCCGGATTGCCTTCCACAGGTTCGTGGGGAGAGAATAACAAGGCAAACGAGTGCAGTGGGAGCACAAAGCCAAGAACACGCTATTCCCGATTAGTAACGAGGAGTTATGAGAAACAGCAGTAAAGCCGCCCGTTAACGCTGCTGCTACTCCCCTGTTTAGAAGACACTGGAGACGAATGACTCAGGCTTTTCCGTGTAGGCAGGCAGGCAGGTGGAAGAGTGAATAAAATACAGCTCAGGAGATGCTGCAGATGCAATTGTATAAAACAAGATTTAAAAGATGAATCCAATACAGATTCACAGGGACTATCCTGTGAAGACATTGAAAACATTTTTCCTTTTTTTTTTTCTTTTTTCAGATTCTAGGACACTTTTATGTTTTAGTTTGTCTGAATTCTCACGTTGTTTGCTGGGTGTTGACAACGTGGCTTAGAGCCGTAGACGTCCTCCTGACACATCTCGTTACTTCGCTTTCCGATGGTTTGAAATCTGGAGCTGCGTGCACAAGGGAGCCCACCAGTCTGTATCAAAATACCAGGGCACTCACTTAGTATGCAGTAGCCAGGGTTTTATATTCTGCACACGCCAAAGGATGCTACCTCTGGAAAAATGAAACGATATAAATTTCCCCCTACGCATTAATAACTGCTGGTGTCATCGTCGGCACAGGCTCCAGCTGGTCCTTAATTCCCCATAAATGCCATACGTGGAGAGAGTTATTGCTTCAGAGGGTTTTCAGCGGTATATTTTTGGTGAGTGATGTGGTGTGAGTGGGGCTGTGCAGGGTACTTTTGAGATGATTAGTGTTCCAAGCACGAATTGAGTCGTTTCCAAGAGCCCATTTGGAACCTTAGCCGTAAGCAGCAGCTAAAGAGATGGCTTGATCTGCATTCCCCTAGATCTTGGGTATGCAGGCGTCATGTAAAAGGCTGGTAACGAATATTGACCTTAGAATTACTGCTGACTCTGTGATGCGCTTTAGCATCCTGGCCAGGCATCTCCTGAAATCTTGCTCCAGTGATCTCGCTGTCCAGATTCGGACAAAGTGTTCAGCAAAGTGACTTGGCCTCTGACATTCAGCAGGTTCATCGAGACTATGGCATTCGGGATTACATGGGCCAAGGGAAACAGGAAGCACCAGAAAGGCTATTTAAATATTTTACGCAGCCTCTCTGTTCATGAAGAATCTTGCCCTTACTCTGTGCGAATGCAGCTCTTTTCTGATGCCCATTTATGCCCCACAGACCTTTCTCTTTTTGTCTCTAGGATGGGTCATATGCTTCACTTTAAACTGTCCGCTGTTTCTACCTCTCTCCACCATGTCACACAGCATTTACAGATTCCTGCTATGCGAATCGGTCACCTCGTTCATAAGCCCTTACAGCTTATTTCTAACACTCTTCATAATTCCTCTCTTGCCCTTCTATGGGCCCTTCTGTACAGTGTTCCTATGCTTACTTCTTTAATTTTATTGCTCTGTAAGCAAGCCTGCAATGAAAAACAGTGATGGAAAAGAACAGACTTTTTTATCTTTTCATTCTGGAACAGTTATTAGTACTGTCTTCCTTTGTTAAAGAAAAGAACCAGATTTGAACAGAAAGAAGGGTCATAATCTATGGCACTCTAAAACTCCATGCATTTGAGTTTGTGGGCGTATTGTGGTTATTTTATACAGTTTGTTCAAATGTTCTTGCTAGTCTGTCCTTCAGAGCAACACAAACCTTATTTCTCTTGCAAGGTCTTCTGCTTGGCTTGGATTTGAGAGTAAAACTGGTTGCATCGATGGGAGTGTGTGAGTGACAACTGGACCTTTGCATGTTTGCTGAAGACTGTTAGAGCTGTTTTTTTTTTTTTTTAAAAAATCTTTATTGTTGAAAGTATTACAAACATATGTCCCCTTTTTCCCCATTGACCTCTCTGCCAGCCTGTTCCCCACCACCTTGTGGTCCTAGGCCTTCACCACCCGATTGTCTGTGTCTGTGGGTTATGCATATACGTATGTGAGTTCATAGATATCTCACTCCAGTCCCTCCCCACTCATCTGCTGATGGGCACTTAGGCTGTTTCCAAATCTTAGCTATTGTAAATTGCACTGCTGTGAACATAGGGTGCATATATTCTTTCTGATGAGTGTTTAGAACTGTTTCTTCAAAGATCATCTGGTTCAGGTAACTTTCCCACAGAAGACACTTAGGCCCCGAGAAGATAAATAACTTGGACAGAGTTATAATGTGCAAAAACCCCCAGGTCTCTTAGTTCAATGTTTTTGATCACCACGTTTAGCCACCACACTGATTTCATTCACTTGATCCCTGTCTATCACACACACACACACCCACACACACACACGCACACGCACACAATAGATTTCAGAAAAGTGCACTGGCTTTACTGTTAGTCATACTTAGGTTTGAATTCCACTCAACATTAGTTATAGACTTAATTAGCTCATGGCTCCAAGCCTCTTTTTTCTCATGTGTAAATAAAAGTACCAAACTCATGGGGTTGTTCTGAGGATTAATTAATCTAATGTGTATGTAAGCTGTTTAACAGATGATCTGGCACCTGATCAGTGCTGAATAACATGTCTGTCTGTCTGTCCATTAAAATGTCTACATTTATCTTCATCCATGTATACAAATAAGCACTGAGCTGGAACAAGGCGTTAATGCAAATCGTTACTTCTCATTAAAGTAGGAAAGCACAAGACTTCTTAACAACAGCTGTTAAACAATTTCATTTAACCTCACTTTGGTTTTATGATATTGGTTATAAGCTCTATTGGTTAGGGCTGTTATAACAGAGGGACTCCAAAATAAATTCATTGGCTTAATGAAGAGGGAAGTTTATTTCTTTCTCACATAAAAGCCCGAGGTAAGCAGTCCAGGTTCGTAGGGGGCTCTGCTCCGCGGATGGTTCAGGGGTGAGAGTTCCTTAGGTGCGGCTCTGACGCCCACTAGGGTATTGTTGATGTCGGGGTTGATGCTGGTGGGAAAGGGACAGAAAGGGTGAAGGAGGCACATCGGGGCCTCAAAGTCATATCTGTCACTTTCCTTACTTTTCACTGGCCACAACTTAGTCGCAGGGCCATCGCTTTAACTGCAAAAGAATGAAAACACTAGGGCAGGCGGGCAACATGTGTCCAGAAATGGTTCTGTTACTGTAGACTAGAGAATGGATGTTGGTGGACAACTAGCAGACATTGTCTTAGAGCCCAATTTCAGGAAACCAACACTGAGGAGGGGCTGTGTGGTATGGCAGGAGTTAGTGGTTTCTCACTCCAGTTCATCAAGAGACTTGCAGTATGACCTTGGCCAAAGCACCTGACCACTTGCTCCTCAGTGACCTTAGTATGATGAGTTCCAGGAGTCCTTCTAGCTACGGGAAGGCCCCCTGGCCACCTTATCTCAAGGATTCTCTTTCTTCTCCTAAAGCAGCTTCTGTGAATCTCATGGCACACAACTCATGCAGCTTTGTTACGTGCTTTTATTCCATTTCATGAAACTATGAGCTTTCTTAAGGAGCAAGTGTATCTTTCTGCCCTCGACATTCCTCTGCAGGTGTCAGAAGAGAAAAAAAATATTTATGGGTTAGCTGATTGGTTCGTTGATAAATGGGAATCATTTGGAGCTCATTGGAAAAAGAAATTATAGAACCAAATGCTGTAGAATGGTGTTCTTGGGAGTGGAGCAGAGCCGAGGGAGCAGCCTCTAAGGTCTTTTCTGTGTTCACATTTTATGATGCTGTGACTCAGCAGCTCCAGTTGGGAGGAATTCCATTTTTGTTTCCTTTGGTGACGTTCTCTCTAAAAGTTTTTCATCATCAAGTTGAACTTCTGGATAAAAGTTTTCATATCCTCTAGTGGCTTTTGCGAGGTCAACTTAATACATATTAAGCTTTCAAAGAAATCATTCTCACTTCTATGACTAGAGCTATAGATCCCTTAGCGTTTCAAGCAAGGGTCTGAGTATCACAGATCATTAAAATGCAGGGCCATGTCGTTTGCTGAGCTTTTGAATCACATTTTGTACACTTAAATTCTAAAACAAATTTCTCAGAAATTCACTTTAAAACAATGTATTAAGCGTTCGCTCTATAAAAATCGGAGTCCCTGTTTCGCAGTAGGCTTCCATCAGATTTGTTACTGGTGGGCAGTGGACTGGGGCCCAGAAATGTAAAGCAGTGCTTCTCTAAACTTCACTGAGCGTTTGACTGATCTTCCTGACACATCTCGTTACTATGAATTATATCCAGATAAGGTTTTCTAAAAGCAGGCTATTCATTGGAGTAGCACAACCATTTAATCTTCATGCTTCATCTTTGATTGAGCCCATGACAATGATGTAGCTTGCTGTCTTTATAGCTTTAGAATGTGAGAAGTAAGTATTAGTTAGCAAGGTTCAGATGACAAGACAAAAGATACAGTTTTCTCTGAGGATGGATCTGATTAAAGTGCAGATACAGTTGTTTCTGAGGATGGATCTGATTAAAATGCAGATACAATTGTCTCTGAGGATGGTTCTGATTAAAGTGCAGATTCTGATTCAGTAGGTGTGGTAGTGCCTGAGATTGTGCATTTTTTACATACTCCCAGGTGATGTCCCAATGCTGCTGACTCAGGGAACAAGCTTCGTTTTTCTAATAGCGTTTTCATTTTTTTTTACTGAATTTATTGGAGTGACATTGACTAATAAAATTATATAGGTTTCCATTGTACAATTCTGTAATATATCACCGTATATTGTATTGTGTGTTCACCATCCAAAGTCAAGTCTCAAATATCACCTTCTACTACCTCTTCCACCCTCTTTCCCTCTGATAATCACCATACTGTTCTCTTTAGATGTGAGTTTTTTTCTTAATCCCTTCACCTTTTTCACCCAGCTCCACAAACATCGTGCTGTCAGTCTGTTCTCTATTCAAATCTGCTTCTATTTTGTTTGTTGGTTTGTTTTGTTTATTAGATTCCACATATCGGTGAAAGAATGTGGTACTTGTTTTTCTCTGACTGGCTTATTTCACTTAGCATACTACTATCCAGGTCCATTCATGCTGTTGTAAAGGATAAGATTTCCTTCTTTTTTATGGCTAAGTAGTGTTCCACTGTGTAAACGTACCACAGCTTGTTTATACATTCATCCACTGATCGACATTTGGGTTACTTCCAAACCTTGGCTATTATAAATAACACTGCAATGAACATAGGGGTACATATAGTCTTCTGAATTGGTGTTCTGGGTTTCTTCGGGTATGTTATCAGAAGTGGAATCATTGGGTTATAAAGCAATCCATTTTTAATATCTTGAGGACCCTTCATATTGTTTTTCACAGTGGCCGTACCAGTCTGCATTCCCTGCAACAGTACATGAGTGTTCCCCTCCACAGCCTTGCCAGCACTTGTTTGTTGATTTGTTGATGATGGCCATTCTGACAGGTGTGAGCTGATACCTCATCATGGTTTTAGTTTGCATTTCTCTGATGAATAGTGACATTGAGCATTTTTTCATATGTCTATTGACCATCTGCATATCCTCTTTGTAGAAATCTCTATTCAGGTCCTTTGCCCTGAAGATACAAATATTTTTATTGAATTCAGAGAGGAATGGAGAGGGAGAGAGAAATAGAAATATCAACGATGAGAGCGAATAATTGATCAGCTGCCTCCTGCATACCCCACACTGGGCATAGAGCCCCCAACCCCGGGCATATGCCCTGACTGGGAATCGTACCATGACTTCCTAGTTCATAGGTCTATGCTCAACCACTGAGCCACACTAGCTGGGCCTTTGCCCATTTTTTAAATTGGATTGTGTGTTGGTTTTTTTGTTTTTGTTTTGAGTTGTATACATTCTTTGTAAATTTTGGATATTAACCCTGTATACATCTCATTGGCAAATATATTCTCCAACTCAATGGGTTGTCTTTTTATTTTGTTGATGGTTTCCTTTGCTGTGCAAAACTTTTTAGCATGATGTAGTGCCATTTGTTTATTTTTCTTTTGTTTCCTTTTCCCAAGGAGATGTATCAGAAAAAAGATTGCTATGAGAAATGTTACTGCCTATGTTTTTTTTCTAGGATTTTTATGGTTTCACGTCTTACATTTAAGTCTTTAATCCATTTTGAGTTTATTCTTATGTATGGTGTAAGAAGATGGTCTAGTTTCACTTTTTTGCTTGTACCTATTGAATTTTCCCAATACCGTTTATTGAATAGACTATCTTTACCTCATTGTATGTTTTTACCTCCTTTTTTCAAATATTAATTGACCATAAAGGCATTTATTTCTGGCCTCCCTATTCTGTTCAAATGATCTATATGTCTGCTTTTTTGCCAGTACCATGACTTTGTAATATAGTCTGATATCAGGTAGTATGATTCCTCCAACTTTGTTCTTTCTCAAGACTTTTGTGTTTATTTGGGGTCTTTTGTGTTTCCATATAAATTTTTGGAATATTTGTTCTATTTCTGTGAAATACACCATTCATATCTTGATAGGAATTATGTTGACTCTATAGATAGCTTTGGGTAATATGGACATTTTAAAAATATAAATTTTATTATTGATTTTTTACAGAGAGGAAGAGAGAGGGATAGAGAGTTAGAAACATCGATGAGAGAGAAACATCAATCAGCTGCCTCCTGCACACCCCCTACTGGGGATGTGCCTGAAACCAAGGTACATGCCCTCGACTAGAATCAAACCCGGGACACTTCAGTCTGCAGGCGGACGCTCTATCCACTGAGCCAAACTGGTTTTGGCAATATGGACATTTTAATGATGTTAATTCTTCGTATGAATGAACACAGAATATGCTTCCAATTATTTGTATCCCCTTCAATTTCTTTCTTTAGTGCCTTATAGTTTTCCAAGTACAGCTCTTTTCAATCCCTGGTTAAATTTATACCTAGGTATTTTTTTTGATGCAATTGTAAATGAGATTGTTTCCTTAGTTTCCCTTTCTGATAGTTCATTATTATTATTTTTAAAAAAATATATTTTACTGATTTTTTACAGAGAGAAAGAGAGAGGAATAGAGAGTTAGTAACACCAATGAGAGAGAATCATCGATCAGCTCCCCTTGCACACCCTCACTGGGGATGTGCCCGCAACCAAGGTACATGCCCTTGACCAGAATCGAACCTGGGACCCTTCAGTCCGCAGGCTGACGCTCTATCCACTGAGCCAAACAGGCTTTGGCATGATAGTTCATTATTGATTTATAAAAATGCAACTGATTTCTGAATGTTTATTTTGTATTCTGCTACTTTACTGAATTCTTTTATCAGTTCAAGTAGTTACTTGGTGGGATCTTTAGGGTTCTCTAAATACAGTATTATGTCATCTGCAAACAATGACAGTTTTACTTCTTCCTTTCCAATTGGGATATCTTTTATTTCTTCTTCTTCTTGTCTGATGGCTATGGCCAGGACTTTTAGTTCTTTGTTGAATAAGAATGGTGAAAGTAGATTATCCCTGTCTTGTTCCTGATCTTAAGGGAAGTGCTTTTAATTTTTGCTTGTTGAGCATGATGTTGGCTGTGGGTTTGTCATATATGGCCTCTATTATGATCTTGGAAGGAAGGGAAAGTAAGAATTAAAGGTGATTCACAGTGTCCTGGCTGATGCAGTTGGGTGAGTAGTAGTGTCATTACTAAGATGGGTAAGACCAGGGTAGGATGTAAGTTAGGGGAAGTGCAGGGGTGAGGAGGAGGAGAGATATGAGTTAAGTTTTGGGTACATGAGATACACTTGCAAGAGAGCTGTGTCATAGAGAAGAGGCTGAGTTGGAGCTATACATTTTGCAGTCATCAGCATTGAATGGTTCTGATGCCATGGGAGTAGATGAAAATGCCAATGGAGTTAGTTTAGAGGGAGAAGGACTGGGAGGGGACTCTGAGAAACTTTAATAACTCAAAGGGGAGATACAGTAGTAGGTAAGACCTCCCAAAGAAGCCCGAGGAGGAGAGATGAGAAGCATGATGTCACAGAAGACAGAGGAAAGGACCGTTTCACAATAGAGAGAGTGGTTGACTGAGGGAATGCAGCAGAGAGGCAAACAAACAACAGTTCTGATATGCTTTGACAAAAGGCTCTGAAGGCAAGAGACAGTTTCAGTCAAGCCTTTGTAGAACGGCTCCATGAGGCCTGCGCTTCCCCAGCTTCCTCCTTTGTAAAATGGAACGGCGGTAGAGTTGTTTTGAGAGCTTGCTGAGATGTTTGCCAAATACTCAGCAAAGCACTGGAAGCGTACAGTAAACGTTAGCTGGTATAATAATGAGCAAAGCCCAGTATGGCCCCCACTGGACTTGCTTGGACTGAACTGGATGTGAGTTAAGCAGCCAAGAGCTTTATTCCAGCCTCTGCGGACTTGGAGTAGGGTCTGTTCATCCGCTCCCCTTTCCGCATCACTGCATCTGCAGGGTTAGGCAGTGTTGTACTAAAGGCGTTTGCCTTGCCATTAGAAAATCAAGCACAGAGGTGAAGCCAGCTGAAAAGTGCTCCACTGGCCCTGGCCAGTTTGGCTCAGTGGATGGAGCGTCAGCCTGAGGACTGAAGGGTCCCAGGTTCGATTCCCGTCAAGGGTACATTCCCAGACTGTGGGCTCAATTCCCAGTAAAGGGATGTGCAGGAGGCAACCAATCAATGGTCCTCTCTCATCATTGATGTTTCTATCTCTCTCTCCCTCTCTCTTCCTCTCTGAAATCAATAAAAATATATATTAAAAAAAAGAAGAACAAAAGTGCTCCACTGGAAGGCTGCCGTTAGAAGGTGAGCCTCATGCGGGGGGAGCTGAGCGGACACTGCAGACTGACGAGTGTGAAATCAGGTTTGAGCTTCTCTGTGAGAACCTCGGTGGACACACATCCTTTACCAGAGACGGTTCTGGGTAAAATCATTCACCCTTTAAGCCATAGGAACAGGGAATCATAAGGGGAACCAACTAGGGATTCAGGATCAGGATTCGATGGCTGAGACGTGAAGAAAACAAGGTTTTCTTCTGAGGTTTTCTTTCTTCACTGCTCTTCTTCTGAGCCGCAGTGTAAGCGCCCGTGTTGTTGGAAAGGATGAGCTTCGTGTATGACACCCTCTTGTCACTTTCATTAACTTTGAAAATCCTCAGAGGGAAGCGAGTTCCTCCCAGAGTTCCCTTAGAAGTAAACACACTCCTTAATTAGTGTCTTTATTCATTATTTGTGACAGACATCTTTGCCATCATGGGGACTTAAACCACATGCCTGATGTTAATTCTTGCGGGGTCTTTCCTGTGAGGCATAAAGCTCATTCAAGGCAGGGACTGCGTCTTGATCATCTCGGTACCGAACCTCCTGCAAGTGTCATGTCATAGAAGGAGCTTAATAAGTCGTCGAATTGAGCTAACACAGGGAACCTATGTAGGCTCATCAGGTTCAAAACATTCGGCTCTTCTGAATCTACATCTTTGCTTTTACTGTGTAACCTAAAATAGATGCCACCTTTGGTGCCAAACCATCATACCTAAAATTTAGTGCTGACATAGATTGGGAAAGACACCCTCTGGGGAAGAAAAAGAGAAATATGAGTATCTGCATTAATGACAATGTTTTATAGTTCAGAAACAAGTGTATCTTGCAGCAGTGAAAGATCATCTATTCTCTGTGGCACAGTTTTCCTTTGGTTTTGCTTACATTTTTTTTCTTCCTCTCTCATCAGTGAGGCATAGTGCTATATTGATCAAAAGTCTGGTGGGTTGATTTTCTTATCTCGGAAGTAAAAGGTTTAACTACGGGCACCAAGCCCAATTACTTTCTCTCTTCTTACTTAATGCCAGTCACTTAAAAATATTATTTTCCTCCCCCCCACCCCTTCTCTAGCTTTCCTACATCATAAGTCTCAAGTTGCTCCTTTTGCTTTTACTCTCATATTTTTTTTCAGTCCTTCTCATTCCCCATATTTTCCTTGTGATTTTGTTGTTGCTGTTCCCTTAAAAAAAATTGCCCTTCTATTAGAAAAAGTGGCAAGATTTCTCCAGAAGCAGACAGGCATAAAGTGCTGACTGCCAAGGTGAATGTCAGCTAATTTGAAGGGGAGAGGAAAGCCATGTTGGTCAGTATTGCAAGTATATTTTATCCTCACCACACAAACCCAGTTTTCCTTTTAGGCAGCTTCCTATGAGTTATATCCAGATAAGGTTTTCAGAAAAGCAGACTATTCATTGGAGAAGCACAGCCATTTAATCTTCATGCTTCATCTTTGATGAGCCCATGACAATGATGTAGCTTGCTGTCTTTATATCTTTAGAATGTGAGAAATAAGTATTAGTTAGCACGGTTCAGATGACAAGACAAAAGATACAATTGTCTCTGAGGGTGGAGCCTTGGGTTCTTCCTGTTATGAGCTTTTATGATTAAAAAAAAGTCCTCACCCTAGGATATGGTTTTATTGATTTTAGAGAGAGAGGAAGGGAGAAAGAAACATCAATTGGTTGACTCCAGTAAGTGCCTGACAGGGAATCAAACACATAACTGAGGTATGTGCCCTGACCAGGAACCGAATCTGCAACCTTTCGGTGTAGAGGACGATGCTCCAACCAACTGAGCCACCCAGCCCGCGCAGCTTTTATGATTTTCACTCTCCAGAGAGTCTAGTGTCACCTTTCTCTATCTTGTGAGGACTGGGGTCCCTTTTTGCAGAATTCTATTGGCGCTAAGTTGGCAACTTTAACGGCTTCCTCCCTGTCGCTCTCAAGGCTGCAGGCATTTTTCTTTTCTGCTTAGAGAATATTTCTAAGCTCTGTTTCACCGGCTTCAGACCTGCTCACTCATCTGGTTTCCTTGGTTTCTGTCCTATTGATGTTTACCTGAATTTTTCCACTTTGCCTAGCTTTTCTGGTTGGTTGCCTATCTGGGTGGTTTGCTTGGCTTTTTGACGTGGTGAGTCCCTAAGGTCCTTTCCCCCCCCTAGCTCCATGCAGCACAACCTCCCACCCTCACCCAAGCTTCTAATTACTGCAACTCATGCTGGCCTGGATCCATTGCCTCCCAGTCCCACTTGTTGGGAACAGAGAGAAGCCAGATTTTAGCACTAATGGGATGTGAGTCCATCACTTGAAGAGTGTTTGTATTTAGTGGTGAAGAGCACTGTCTCTGGAGCTAGACTCCATGGGCTCAATTCCCAGGTCTGCCTCTTCAGAGCTGTGTGATCTTGGGCAAATTACTTACCCTCTCTTGCTCAGTTCTCTCATCTGCACGATGGAGCTAATGGTTGAACCTGCCTTTCATGGTTGCTGTGAGGAATAAACATCATCTTGTACACCATTTAATGGGCTTAGAACAGTTTATTTGCTATATACCGTGTTTCCCTGAAAATAAGATACCCTCCGAAAATAAGACCTACTTATAGGTTTCCTTCTGAATCCCCTGAAAATAAGACCTAGTGCATCTTTGGGAGCAAAAATTAATATAAGACACTGTCTTATTTTTGGGGAAACAGGGTAGTAAGCACAGTGTTAACTCTACTAAGAAATTGAAACGCACATTTACTGAATTCTGACACTACCCAAAAGAAGTCAGATGGATTAGATCAAGGCTTATCAAAGGGAGTTCCACAAATTTACTCTGAGAAGCTTTAAATCTTGTGCACACATCTGGTTGAAAATGTGGACACATTAGGATAAGCATGTCTTAGATTAGTTGGATGACTCCCCATAGCTGAGCACACCATGTGATTGGAAAGCCTGTGGTTGTGTTGTGTTGATGATCACGTTCTCCTGCACCAAAGGCCGTGACACTGAGACGGGCTGTGGGAAGGCAGTCCTGGCTGTGGTTGTTGGAGGGAAGAGCTGTGGGAATGGAGTTTCCGGAAGCACAGGTGGCCTGAGCCTGCCACTTGGTCTTGCAGCAGTGAAAGGTCATCTAAAGTTCTGTAGCAGCCACATAGAACCTGGTGGTGGCAATTTAGATTTTCTTGAGATTCTATTTAATTTTTAAAGTGGTTCTGGTTTTATGGTTATATAAAAGAGCTATCATAACTAGGTGATTTAAAAAAATATAGGTATAGGGTTGTATTTTAAAAAAACCTTTATTGTTGAGAGTATTTCCCCTCTCCTCCTATTGCTCCTCTCCACCTGGATCCCACCCCACCCCAGGCCTTTACCACCCTATTGTCTGTGTCCATGGGTAAATCATGTATGCATAGAAGTTCTTTGGTTCATCATTTCCTTCCCCCGTCTTCCCTTTCCTTTGAGATTCATCAGTCTGTCCCATGTTTTCGTGCCTCTGGTTCTATTCTACAGTTGTATTTTTCAAGTAAAAGTATAATAAAAAGAATTGATTAGTACTGGAGGATCATAATAAATTTAATCGTGTAAAAGGGATCTGTTCATACACAGTCATGTGTCGCTTATGATGAGGATTTAATCTGAGAAATGCATCATTAGGTGATTTCTTCATTCTTCGATCATAGCATGCACTCACACAGACCGAGACGGTATAGCCCACTACACACCGAGGCTACATGCTGTAGCCTATTGCTCCTAGGCTACAACTTGCACAACATGTCACTGCACTGAAGACTGTGGGCAATAATAACACAGTGGCAAGCACTTGTGTTTCCCACATATCTAAACATAGGAAAGGTACAGTGAAATACAGTATAAAAGGCAAAAAATGATACACCTGTACTACTGGGCACTTAGTATAAGTGGAGTTTGCAGGACTGGGAACTGCTCTGGGTGAGTCAGCGAGTGTTGAGTGAATGTGAAGGGCTGGGATACTACTGTACATGACTGTAGACTTTATAAACTCTGTACGCTTAGGCTACACTAAATTTATTAAAAATATTCAATAATAAGCCGAAACCGGTTTGGCTCAGTGGATAGAGCATCGGCCTGCGGACTGAGGGGACCCCGGTTCGATTCCGGACAAGGGCATGTACCTTGGTTGTGGGCACATCCCCGGTGAGAGGTGTGTGGGAGGCAGCTGGTCGATGATTCTCTCTCATCGATGTTTCTAGCTCTCTATCCCTCTCCCTTCCTCCCTGTGGAAAAAAAAAATCAATAAAATATATATTTAAAAACTATTCAATAATAAATTAAACTTAGCTAGTGTGACTTTTTAGTTGATAAACTTTTAAACTGTTCAAGCTTTTAAACTTTTTTATAGTAACACAGCTCAAGACACAAACACATTGTACAGCTATTACAAAAACTATTTTCTTGATATCCTTATTCAATAAGCTTTATTTCTATTTTAAAGACTTTTTTTTTTTACTTTTACATTTTGTTGTTGAAAACTAAGACATAAACACACACATTAGCCTGGGTGTTCCCAGGGCCAGGATATCAGCATCCCTGTCTCCCGCCTGCGTGTCTTGTCCCCCTGGGAGGTCTTCGGGGACGGTCACACGCACGGAGCTGTCATCTCCTCTGATAACAGGGCCATCATCGGGCAAACCTCCTGTAGGACCTGTCGAGGCTCTCTTTGCGGAGGGTTCAGTCAATTTCAGAAATATGTCCCCGGTGGTTTACTTAGTTTGTTTTTTTCTTTTCAACCATAGATTTGTTTGTAAGCAGATAAAGCACCACGAACATGTCTCTCTATTTATGGCAGCGATGATGTTGCTAGGTGATAGGAATTTTCCAGCTTCATTAGAACCCAATGGAACCATTGTCATATATGTGGTCCATGGTCGACAAATGTCATAATCTTCCTAAAACTTGAGAAAGACTAGACCTCTCTGAGATTCCCAAATGACAGTTCACAGATTGTGTTAATCAGGTTGAATTAAAAAAAAAATTCCTTGGGGAACTTGTTAGAAATACGTGTTCCTGGGCTGTGTCCTGGGGCTGCCGAGCCGAGTCTGTGAACCCGTGCTTCTGCCGTGTTGCTCAGGTAATTCTGCTAACCAGCAGGTTTGGGCCTCTATGGAGTGGATGACTTCTCAATTTTTTCATAGTCCTGGGATCTTAGAATTCAGTGTCTTCATCTTCAAAGTTGCGATAATGGTACTTGTCCCCTTTCTTTCAGTGCAGGGGAGCCGTGAGAATTAATGAGGCAATTTTCATAAGTGTTCTTGGAATAAAAGTACAATTTAAGGGTAATATATCGGGGTCAGGACTGAACTAGATGAACTCAGCATGCAAATTGTTCCCGAGGAACAAAGAGGTGACTCAGGTCCTTAGAGAGCATCAGCAAGCTGATTTTTGTTATCAGGGACCCAGTTCCCCAACGTGTGGTCCCTCTCTGGCATGGAATCCAGCCCCGTGACACCGGGCACGTGACTGTGAGATTTACAAATCAGTAATTCGATGGTAACAAAGGCAGGATGATTTGTGGTGGGGAGCCCTGTGCTTATTATATTAGCTTCCTTGGGCTGTCATTGAACAAAGTGCCATAAACTGGGTGGCTTAAAACAAAGGAAATAGACCCTCTCACGGTTCTGGGGTCTAGAAGTTAAAATCAAGGTTTCAACAGGGTTGCTTCCTGCCTGAGGCTCTAAGGCAGTGGTTCTCATCCTTCCTAATGCCACGACCCTTTAATACAGTTCCTCATGCTGTGGTGACCCCAACCATAAAATTGTTTTCGTTGCTACTTCATAACTGTAATTTTGCTACTGTTATGAATCCTCATGCAAATATCTGTGTTTTCCGATGGTCTTAGGCTCTACAGCAGTGGTTCTCAACCTGTAAAACACCGCTAGTAGGGTCGCCTAAGACCATCGGAAAATACAGATATTTACATTACGATTCATAACAGGAGCAAAATTACAGTTGTGAAGTAGCAACGAAAATAATGTTATGGTTGGGGGTCACCACAGCATGAGGAACTGTATTAAAGGATCGCGGCATTAGGAAGGTTGAGAACCACTGCTCTCTAGAGGATAGTCTGATCTTCTTTCTAGCTTTTGATCTTCTTTCTAGCTTTTGATCTTCTTTCTAGCTTCTGGCGTCATGGGGAAGCCTTGGTGTTCCTTGCATTGTAAATGCATCAGGTTAGTCTCAGCCCTGTCATCACATGGCATTCTCCCTAAGTGTCTCTGTTTCGCACGGCAGTCTCTTCTCTGTGTGTCTCTCTTCTCTTATATTGGATCAGGGCCCATCCTACTCCAGTATAACCTTTTAATTAAACTAATTACATCAGCAAGCATCCCATTTCTAATTAAATCGCATTCTGAAGTACTGGAGGTTAGGATAGCAACATGTCTTTTTGTGAGACACAATTCAACCCATCACACCATGTTTCTTCCTACGCAGGAAAACACAGGATGTTGTGTGTTTCTGAGTGAATTCTTTCCCCAAAATGGATTGAAATGCAAAGGACACTACTCCTTAGAAACCATGTTATATGTCGTGGTAAGGTCCCTGGGACAGCTCATAACAGCTTTTTAGCTCACAATGTACCAGAAGTAGAATTTCTTCTAAGGAGCCGAGAAAATCTAACCAATGCACCAGAAGAGGTCTCTGTGGAAAAATATGTTCCAAGTTTCAAGTTGGGATGTTAAGAACACATTTCTCCCCATCAGTCTTAGAAACATCATATTTATGTTTATTTCTCTCATCTTGATGTTTCTGTGCTTATCCCAGTCCCCCTTTCTGGTGTGTTCTTGTTCCCTGTTTTGGTCCCAGTATTACTTTTTAGGTTGTTGTTATTCCTGCAGTCCCGTGTGGAGCGAGTGTGCTCTCAACAGCCTTTGTCCCTCTTCCCGATTAAAATATACGTGTCCTAACCCTGTTTTCTCAGCATCTTTTCTTCAATGCTAAGTTACCCCTATCCGTCCAGTATATCGACTTCTTTATTGCGTATGAGGAGTCCTATCCCATAGTACTGAGTTAGATGGATTCTCAAGAATGAGAAGCAGGTCCTAACCAGTTTGGTTCAGTGGATAGAGTGTCGGCCTATAGACTGAAAGGTCCCAGGTTCGATTCCGGTCAAGGGCATGTACCTTGGTTGCAGGCACATCCCCAATGGGACGTGTGCAGGAGGCAGCTGATCAATGTTTCTAACTCTCTATCCCTCTCCCTTCCTCTCTGTAAAAACTCAATAAAATATATATATTTTTTAAAAAGAATGAGAAGCAGGGTGTCCTGAAGAGTTGACATTATGTCTCCTTCAAATCATAGTGTTTAAAATCAAGTCTTTGTGTTGGCTGCAGGTCTCAGCCCTCTTATTTCTGTTCCTTAAGGAGCCATTTCCAGGTGTGTAGGGAGGTTAGTCCTTGGTCTTAACTCTATAAGACCTTTCCTTTAGCTGAAAAAGAGTTAATGGGAAAGCTCTTTTTAAAAAAAATAAAAATTCTTTGTAAAACTCTTTTCTGAAATCAGGAAGTAGATATTGGGAAAGTGTGGTAAATGCATTGTGTCCAACAACCTTCACAATAACCAGGTTTGAATCAACTCAGCCAAATAGAATTTTCTTTTCCTTATTAAAAGGAATTGTGTTCAGATTCTCTAAGAAACAGAATCAAGATGGGATTATGTGTGCAGGAGATTTACTGGGCGGAACACCTGGAGGATCAAGGGAAGGAGCAGGGGGAGGTTGGGAGAGCACAGGTTTGGCTTCCGTGAAAGGAGAGGGGGAAGGAAGAAAGACTGAGTAGGAAAAGACCCAGATGACAGCTCAGTTCTGAGAATGATTTGGACAGGCTGACTGAATTTTTGAGCCCAAACTGCTCACTAGGGGATCCCCTGGCCCACAGTAATGGGCTGCACTGGCGCCCCACCATGCTCAGGCAGTCAATGTCGGAGGGCAGGGAACACCGACACTGCACAGGTGTGGTTATGGATCTGGGAATTGGTGAAGGGAAGCCTAGTCCTTGTTCTTAACCCTATATGGCCATCTGTGTAGGGATAATAAATTTTCTTCTCAATGTAAAACAAACTTATCCTTACCCATACTCCTCCACAGGAGAAGAGCTAAACAGTGCAATTCCTCAGATGGTCACTTGGGTGGTCAAAATGACGTCCTTATTTTCACTAACTTCTCACTGAATTTTAGTGTTTTGTCTAATAACTGTAGCCAGTATCCACAGCAGTAATAGCAGTGTATCTTTCTCACAACAAATATTACAGATAGTTTTAGGTCACATTATAGTTATCACAGATATCTCAATGTCACTCATGTTCATTACTTTGGGGTAATAATTAGACCTTTTAGTAATAAAAGTAATATTTTGGGGTAATAATTAGACCTTAGGGTAGTAATTAGACCTGTCACTAGACCTTCTTATTTAATGAGAGAATATAAAGGCTTATTTACTATAGTATCGCTAATTTAAAAATAACTTGATAATGGAATTAAATCCTTACCCAAGGATATTTCCCCCATTTATTTCTAGAGAGAATAGAAGGGAGGAAGGAAGGAGGGCATGCAGAGTGAGAGTGAGAGAGAGAGAGAAACATGGATGTGAGAGAGACATATCAATTGGTTGCTTCTATGACAATGAACCAGAATGGCCAGGGCTTGATAGTGGAATTTAAATATAATGGTTTCTTTCTCATTTTATATTTTATATTTTATTATTTTTTAATAAACATTACTCCAAGAAGGAGTCCATAGTCTTTATTGACAGAGGGGACCATTGCACAAAAATGGTTAAGAAACCTCCCTCTAGATAATATTCAGTAGGACCATATTAGATATATTAGCTGGATTGTTGATTGTCCTTTACTTGGCTCCAAATGTGTACGCTCTGCCCCATTCCTTGCAAGAACGTACTGTAGTGGAAGATGAGTCATTAATTCAACAGAGAGTGTCCTCACCCTGGGACAGGCTCTGTCTTGCTGGAGCTGCATCAGTGAGCAAGACAGACATATTCTCTGCCTCAGAGTTGAATTGGCTCATAGGCAAGACGCTCATTTAATAAGGACAATTATGATTATATCACATGTGGCATGTGGTATTAACAATATGAGAACAACTTGATGCTCTGGGTGCTCCAGGAGAGGTAGCTATAGCTGTCCAGCGGTCAGAGTAGACTCCCTGAATAGTACCCTGAGAGTGACTAGGAGTGAGTTGAGAGAAGAGGAGGTAGAGACAGAAGTTAGAATAAGTGTGAATATCTGGGGGAGAGGTGCATTGAGCTTGTTGTGAGAACTGAAATAATGCAGACCCTGTAAGCCACGTGAAGGAGTTTAGAGCCTCCTCCTCCCCCCCACTTTTCACGCCCCCCCTCCCCCCACCGAAATAGGAAGTTTTAAAGGAGTTTTAAGCTGGAAGTCATGTGATCGGATTGCCTTTCAAAAATATTTCTTGGGAGTCTCTAAGATGAAACCATCACGGCAGCTTCCTGTGAAGTATGTCGTGGGAGAAAACAGTGATAAGGAGGACTATTCAAATTATTCTTGTTTGATTTTTTTTTTTTGGCTCTCTGTAAATGACTGGGTCTTGACTTTCATTTTGTTAGTCTATCATGAACTGCATTAAAATTTTGGAAGCATCTCTCTTAGAGTTCAGATGCTCACCGTAGCTGCAGTTCTCTGTGAAGTCTATTGAAGGTGCTCTGTGTGAACATAAAATGTCACACACATCTTGGAACACCATTTCTCTAATGCTGGGCCATGGAGAAAGTGGATGCTGTTTGCTTAGGCTCTCTTGGTGTACATTTGTCACGTAGCATTGATGGCCTTTCGACTTCTACATTAAGAAGAAAATAAACTTGAGACAACAAGATGGTGGTAGAGGTAAAAGCCTAACTGCAGCCGCACTCAACAATTTCAAAAAATACAACTAAAATATAGAGTGGACACTATCCAGAACTACAGGAAAGTTGACTGACTGGGAATTCTACAACTAGAAGGAAAGAGAAAACCAGAAGGAAAACCAGAGGAGCTGTAAAAGCCTAAGGTACGGAGGCGCGGTGTGCGCGCGGAGAGGACAGAGCCGAGAGGAGGGGCGGCGGAGTGCCCGGCTGGCGTTCCCCATCGGGAAGGAGATAAACGCTCTGGACTGTGCTGAACCCCAACTCCGACTGCACTGAACCCCAGTTCTGGGCGAGACCTTGGGGTCCAGGCTCATGCAGAGGGAAACTGGGCTGTAAGGCGGAAGCTCAGCGGGGCGGCGAAAAGCAGAGCCCCTGAGTCGCGCACATTGTGCGCAGAGGAGGGACTGTTCCCTGAGCTGCTGGATTGCCCCAGCGGGAAGGACTCAAAAGCTCAGGACTGTACTGAGCCCCAGTTCTGACTGCACTGAACCCCAGTCCTGGGCAAGACCCTCGGGCTCCAGCCTCATACAGAGGGAATCTGGGCTGTAAGACAGAAGCTCGGGAGCGGCAAAAAGCAGATCCCCTGAGTCGTGCACATTGCGCACACAGAGGACAGACTGTTGTTTGGGCCGCGAGATTGCCCTGGCGGGAAGGAGACATAAGCTCCGGACTGTGCTTAACCCCACTTCCAACTGCTCTGAACCCCAGTTGTGGGCTTGTTGGGGGAGAGACTACACTGTCTGGTAGCGGGTGAAGCTCTAGTGCGCCTTTCTCTCAGAGGTGCTTGCAGCGAATACCAAAGGACACTGAGGTACACTGAGACTCAGGAACCTCAGAGGGCGGGGCTAACCAGAAGCCAAGGCTGTAGGCTCCACCCTGAAACTCTGCCCCTTCCAAGCTGAACTCAGAGAGGCTTTTGCAGGTTTCCAAGTCTAGTGGAATAAGGTTGTCTCCTGGCATAGACACAGCTGATCCTCCCAACCTACCAACTCAGGGAAGTAGCGAAAATGCCGAAACGAGGAAACAGATCACAAACGAAAGAAATGGAGGACAAAAAGCGACTGGATATAGAGTTCAGAGCCACGCTTATAAGGTTGTTCAACAATCTCTTAGAAAAGGCCGATAAAATAAACGAGACCTATGAGGATATGAAAAGGGATCAACTAGAAATAAAGAATACATTCTCTGAAATAAAAAATATTATACAGAGTCCTAAAAACAGATTGGAAGATTGCAAGAATCAAGTCCAATATTTGGAACACAAAGAGCCAGAGGACACTCCTCCGCAGAAGCAAGAAGACAAGAGAATCCAGAAAGTTGAAGATGGTGTGAGAAACCTCTGGGACAACCTCAAGCGAACCAACATCAGAATTATGGGCGTTCCAGAAGATGACAGAGAGCAAGATACTGAAAACATATTGAAAGAAATAGTGACAGAAAACTTCCCCCACCTGGGGAAAGAAATAGACTTACAAGTCCAGGAAGCGCAGAGAACCCCAAACAAAAGGAATCCAAAGAGGACCACACCAAGACACATCATAATTAAAATTCCAAGAGCAAAAGACAAAGAGAGAATATTAAAAGCAGGTAGTTACCTATAAAGGAGCACCCATACGATTGTCAGCTGATTTCTCAAACCAGGCAGGCCAGATGGGAATGGCAAGAAATATTCAAGGTGATGAATAACAAGAACCTACAGCTAAAATTACTCTACCCAGCAAAGCTATCACTCAGAATCGAAGGCCAGATAAAGAGCTTCACAAATAAATTTAAGCTAAAGGAATTCATCACTGCCAAGTCAGAATTATATGAATTGCTAAAAGGGGTTCTTTTGGAAGAGGAAGAAAAGAAAGATAAAAATTATGAACAAACACGTAACTATCAACAAAATAGTCTAAAAACCAAGGGAAGTAAAAATCATGATGAACAATATTAACTGGTGAATATAATAGAATCAGAAGTATGGAAGGGGAGCAAACTGATAATTCTCGGGGTAAAAGGGGAGTGGGGGGTGCGGGAAGAGACTGAACATAAACTGCACCTATGGATGAGGACAATGGGGGATGGGGAAAGGGCAGAGAATTGAATGGAAACTTGGTGTAGGGGAGCAATTGGGGGTGGGGGGAAGAGGAACATTTGTAATAATATGAACAATAAAGATTTAGTTTAAAAAAAAGAAGAAGAAAATAAACTTATTAATAACGTAGGTGGTTATCTTTCAATAAAATGAAAGCTCTCTGGCTGCTTCTTCAAAAGTAACTCATAAGTGGGATCAAGGTTTGTTACTAGGTAAAAACAAATCCATTTTGGTTGATGGCTAATTCACGGCCATGCGCAGTTAGATAACTCATAAAAGTGTTTGCATGGAAACGAGTCTCTGAGATAATCAGATTTTATTTCTAGTGTCTAATCGATGCTCAGAGCTTTGGGGTTTAATTATGTCTGATGAAAAAAAAAATACAATTCAATTTCTCCTCCTCTCTTTTAAGCATAACTGCAGTCTTAATTTTAATTTATAAATATACAAGGCTTCATAGATATTTCCTGACACAATACTTGGTACCTATTAAATACTAAAATATGTTAGATTCTTCTTCTAATTAAGTAAAAACTTATCAAATAAGAAATCTAAGTAAAACTGCTCCTGGCTCCTCTGTTTCTTGCTGGAAGTAGATATTATACGTTTTATGATTACTCCAGAGAAATAATCTAAGTGTGAAATGTTATATTCTGCATGTTTCAGTGAGGAGAAAAACCTGTTTTCTAGTCAGCAAGGCAGGCTGACTTGGGTGTTTTCTCCGACAGGGAGTGCAGCAACAGGGAAGGGCCTAAACGGGTAGTCGCACATCCTCTCACAATCCAGGACTGCTGGCTCCCAACTGCTTGCCTGCCTGCCTTCCTGATTGCCCCTAACTGCTTCTGCCTGCCAGCCTGATCACCCCCTAACCACTCCTCTGCCAGCCTGATTGATGCCTAACTGCTCCCCTGCCAGCCTGTTTGCCCCTAACTGCCCTCCCCTGCAGGCCTGGTCCCACCCAACTGCCCTTCCCTGTAGGCCGGATCACCCCCAACTTTCCTCCTCTGCCGGCCTGGTCACCCCTCACTGCCCTCCCCTTGCAGGCTTGATCGCCCCCAACTGTCCTCCTTTGCAGGCCTGGTCCCTCCCAACTGCCTTCCCCTGCTGGCCATCTTGTGGTGGCCATGTTGTGTCCACATGGGGGCAGCCATCTTTGACCAAATGGGGGCAGCGATCTTGTGTGTTGGAGTGATGGTCAATTTGCATATCGTTCTTTTATTAGATAGGATACCACATTTTAAAAACCCATTCATTAGTTGATGGACATTTGGTTTGTTTCTACCTTTTGGCTATTGTGAATAGTGTTGTTATGAACATAATGGGGCAAATATTTGTTTAAGGACCTGCTTTCAATTTTTGGGGTATATATACCTAAGAGTGGAATTGTGGAGTTATATGGTAATTTTATAGTTACTTTTTTAAAAATATATATTTTATTGATATTTTACAGAGAGGAAGGGAGAGAGAAAGAGAGCTAGAAATGTCGATGAGAGAGAAACATCGACCAGCTGCCTCTTGCACACCCCCTGCTGGGGGTGTGCCCGCAACCAATGTACATGCCCTTGACCGGAATCGAACCCGGGACCTTTCAGTCCGCAGACCGACGCTCTACCACTGAGCCAAACCGGTTTTGGCAATATAGTTACTTTTTTGAGGAACTGCCAAATTGTTTTCTACAATGGCTGCACATTTTATTTTTTAAAAATATGTTTTTATTGATTTCAGAGAAAGGAAGGGAGAGGGAGAGAGAGAAACATCAATAATGAGAGAGTATCATTGACTGGCTGCCTTCTGCATGCCTCACACTGGGCATATGCCCTGACAAGGAATCAAACTGTCTATTTAAAAAACATTTTTCCCATCACCATTTACCCCCTTATACTCTCTTCTACTTTCACCCACTCCCTCCACCCCACAATCACCACACTGTTGTCTGAGTTTCTTTCTTTCTTTCTTTCTTTCTTTCTTTCTTTCTTTCTTTCTTTCTTTCTTTCTTTCTTTCTTCCTTCCTTCCTTCCTTCCTTCCTTCCTTCCTTCCTTCCTTCCTTCCTTCCTTCCTTCTTTCTTTCTTTCTTTCTTTCTTTCTTTCTTTCTCTCTCTCTCTCTCTTCCCCCTGAATCCCCCCCAACAATTTCTACCCCACCAGAGCTGCATGCTCTCTAACTTGCCTTTGAGAGCAGAAAAGCTCTGTCTTCAAATGTTAATTGCAATGCTCAGGTGCTCTTAACCAAAGGTTTGCCCTGATTTCTCTTGAGAGTGCATACCGCTTGCTGTTTGCCCATTATTTATTATGAGGAGTGACACATTATAAACTGGTAATTTGAACTTTGGGAAGCAAACCCTGAAATTGCCTTGGAAACCACTCTAAGACTCATTCAGCTCTCCACTTCTAATTGATTCATCAATTGGTGGAGCTATGACATTAGGGAAGTAGGAGCTTCATGTATATTACATAGAAACATGTCAGAAAGCTTAGAGAAAGGTCATCAGTGAACACGAGATTTCAGACTTACCTAGTCAATAGCCAGGCTTCTCTTGGCCTCGTCCTACAATCAAGCCGTGACTTTTATCAGTGAAAGCCCCCAAATTTATATAAAGAAGAGGGGTGTGTGGGGACCTGTCTTAAAGCTGAAGTGGTCTATAATTTTACATAAAATTGATAATGGAAGACGGAAGCTAGGGCTGATGGACTTTATGGCTGTTAAAGCCTTACAGGAGATGGCAAGATGCAGTAGATTTAATGGATCTGGCAAGCAACTCACAGACTTGACCTTGCACTGGAAACCTGATGATAGGCACTTCAGGAAACAGTAAACTTTCTTTTAAAAATAAAGCCTGAATACCAAACTTCTTTCTTTTTCACCAGTCAGTTGAAAATTGGGTAGTGCAAATGTCACGGTGAGTTGGGATGAATTTCAGGCCCCCTGGGTGTGGGTTTGATGCAGTGGAGTGTAAAAGCAGAGACCAGAAACCTCAGTGCCCAACCAAATTTTCAAGGATGTCTTGTGCAAAGCACAGTGACTTTTTGTTTTCATGTTTTCCCCTCATCATCAGGTAAAGAGGAGGAACATAGACAAGTTGTTTCCCCCCCAGTGGATAGTGGATATCATGGTTCTCTTTTGGGGAAGATAACACACACACACACACACACACACACACACACACACACACACACACACTTCTTCCCTAATGCACTCTGTATTGCCATTTGGTCAAAGTTAATAACTAGATATCTACTGGGAAGATGCAAAGAGAATGTCTTGTACTCAATTGCATCTTCCCAGGAGGTATCTGGTATCATTCTTAGCTTGCAGTTAACTAAATATATACTTAGTATTACTTGAAAGTTGAGATTAGGGTGTTGGCTTTTCGCACCCTTCTCTGTGAATATTAGTGCAGAGCCTTCAGAATTAATTGCTTCTTAGATGCACGATTACTGCTACTTAGCCCTATGCGGAGAAGTAGGTCATTCTATTCATCAGGATCTTGCTGTTCTGTAATTATGTGAAGAACAAATGATGATAGATAGGGTTTCTGTGTGACTTTAAAGCAGGTAAATTTAGTATCATTAGAGACTAATCCAAAGCTGGAAAAACTCAAGTTCCTTTAAGAAACATGCAAACAGTATTTAAAACTTGGTAAGTTTTATTATTCTTAAGTGCAGTTATGTAAATTGGAAAGTAGCTTTGTCTGTTTCTTGGGCTAGAAGAGGCACTTATGATTATAAAGAACAAAGAAGAATAAGAGCTAGCCTCCATTTATTGATTGATACTGTAGAAATAACTGTAATTGAAATTTTGTTACGTATACTTTCAGCAAAAGACCATGCTCTGATATTTTATTACTTATTTAGGTGGAACATACATTTCTCTTTTCACTGGTTAAGATAAAAAGAAAGTTTTCTATTCTACGTTATTAAACGAATAAATGCTGTTGAAAATTTGATTATGAAAAAAACTGTATTTATAACCTTTTCAAAATTGAAAGTGAGCTAAGTGGAACCACATGTGAAATACATCTTATACAGTGCTATATGGAAAGGGTATATTTTACAAATTCACACAGCCCTTAGTCCTTCAGTTAAAATTAACTTAGATAAATAGAGATGGCATCTGCCCTGAGCTTGGTCAGCTTGCCTATCTTCCTTGCTCCTTCTTCTCCTTCTAAGAAGTTTTTTTTTTTAATGTACAAGATAAATAAAATTGGCATGGCAAAGGGGTCACCCGCCTACGGTTGCAGAATTAGACTAGTGTCTTAGTTTGACTTTTCCCTAAAAGCAAACTGAGAGGAAGTGATTGACAATATTAACTTCCTTACAGGTTCATATCTTTCATTTTCTTTTGGTTTTCAACACTGTCCAAGTTTTCAGTGAGACAGGGGTGAGTGAGAGCCAGTGAAGGGGGCACCCCGTTCCTGAGCGGATTATTGCCGGGGCTCCTTGTTGCTGGGAATTCTCTGAGATGCCATGTGGCACTCTCCTCTGGGTGGGGAAACGGGGGAATCTACCTGGTATGGTGAGGAGAATAATGCTCCCTGCAAAGATGTCTGCGTGTTAATCGCCAGAGCTTGTGAATATGCAAAATGAGGATGTATTTGTCTGTTTTCTCATTTTTGATGATTTAAAAAAATGAATTTTCATTCAGTTTTATAGCTTTAAAAGTCAGTGAGGATGAAAAATCCCACCACTCACTTTAAACTACCTTTTACACGGTCATTCTAAAACGTTTTCATTGTGATTGATGCTTTCTTCTATTTTTGGTACATGTAATTCCAAATGGTTGTAAGAATGGTCTGTGAAACATTTTGTAGCAGATATGATCCCTTCCAGTTGCCTTTTATAAATATTACTTGACTATTGTTTTTTAGAAATATTACTTGACTATTGTTTTTATAAATATTACTTGACTATTGTTTTTATTTTTTTCATCATGGTTACGCTACGATGGCATGGCAAACCTTGCAAGCTCGAGAGATTTCAGAAGTACTTTCTGTTCTCTCACCTTTGGAAAAGTTTTCCTTCAAATGGGAAAGCCAGTGCTTCCCTTTGGAGCCAGCGCGGGGCCAGCCTGCCCTTCCCACTGCCACTTCCGACCTCACTCTGCTCTGACATTGATTCAAGTATAGCATTCCCAGTGAACTTAGAAAAGAAAACAATGAAGAATACAGCTCAGGAGGAAATGTCAGATAAGAAGTGAACTTGATATTTTAAAGGTGATTTCTTCTCTCCTTCCCCAGACCTCCCTCCAAGGCATTTTATAATACTAAAAAATACATTTAGCAAAGCAAAATATTCTCTGTTCATATGGTATCAAGTTAACTTAATGCTATTCAAATGCTATAGAATTAACGCAATGAAATATAAGTAAAATGATGGCTGTTTACATTTTGTTCTCTTATTTTCCCTAGTGAGAAGCTGGATGGAAAAACTAAAAGACAAGGTAAGAGGAGTATTTTTTTTCCCTTCAGATTTACTGTAGAGGACAGGGCTTTGGCAGATTCAAATACTTCAAAGCAATGGAGCTTTAATTCATTATTCTGATTCTGGTAACCTATGCAAAAATTCAGGACCAAGCAAAAAAGGTCTTTCTTATAAGTTTCTTTTTGCAACGCCATTTATTCTTTTTTCCCCTTTGTTAATCCTCACCCCAGGATATTTTTCCATTGATTTTTAGAGAGAGTAGAAAGAACGGGGAGAAAGAGAGAGAGAGAGAGAGCAAGAGACATCAATTGGTTGCCTCTCCCATGCGCACTGACAGGGGCCCAAGATCCAGCCTGCAACTGAGATATGTGCCCTTGACCAGAATCAAACCTAAGACCCTTCAGTCAGAGGGCTGATACTCTATCCACTGAGCTAAACCGGCTAGTGCCAGCATTTATTCTTTTTAAAAAAAATGTTTTATTGATTTTTTTGCAGAGCGAAGAGAGAGGGATAGAGAGTTAGAAACATCGATGAGAGAGAATCATCGATCAGCTGCCTCTTGCACACCCCCCACCAGGGATGTGCCCGCAACCAACGTACATGCCCCTGACCGGATTCGAACCTGGGACCCTTCCGTCCGCAGGCTGACGTTCTATCCACTGAGCCAAACTGGCTAGGGCCAGCATTTATTCTTAAAGCAACATCTGATTATTGAGCATACCAGATGTTGCCTTAAGAAAGAATGGTGCTCTAGAGCAGTGTTTTCCAAAGTGTGGTACGCGAAGAGTTTGGTGGGGATATGCACTGCACCGTGCTTAGCTGTGTCTAATTCTATGTTCTCATGAGTCAAGTCAATTTCATCCTTCTCATTGATCCAAATAAGTGTTATTTATAATATGACTTTTATTTATATTTTATTACGAATAATCTTATTTTTCGTTTATTATTATTTTGTGTATGTACCAAAAAAAATAAATTTATCTTGATTGTTATTAAAATACATCCATTTTTTTTGATGAGGGGTACTCAGCGTTATGAAAATTATAGAAGGGGTACACATATGTCAAAAATTTGGGAAACACTGCTCTAGAGAATAAGTGTTTTATAAGAGGCATGTTCTACTCAATACCATTGTCAACATATCAAAATGGAGTTCCTTCTAGGGAATTTCAGGACTATAATCCCATGCTATTGGGCATTTCTTATCCCAATGCAAGGCTCTATTAAGCCCGATCTTCCTTTATGAGGAAGAAATACCTTGGCTTTGGAAGGCCCTGATTCTTCTGACCCATGGGCAGACTTGATATAAGAATAAAAGTTTGAGATGGAATGGGCACCTTTAAACTATAGTGGGGGGTGGCACAAAAAACATCTGAATACCTGACCACACTCTTTATACCCCATTTTATGTAGTCCACCATAGTGCCACTACTTACTAAATGGCAATGAGCTGATTTGTCTGGAATGGCCACTATAGAAAAATATTTTCCTCTCTTGCTTTAATTCTTCTGTCCACTTTGTGGTTGACAATATTAAAACTTCCTTCCAGGTTCATATTTTTCATTTTCTTTTGGTTTCTCAACACGGCCCAAGTTTCCATTTTTGGTTACCTTGTAATTTTAAATTGGAATTCCCTGTGAAAATACGGATGGCATCTTGAATTTGTTGCTGTAGCCTGTGTCAAATCCCATTACCAGAGCCCAGCGCAGATTTAACTGGGGGTTAGTTAAAGGAAAATATGATCAGCTGCCAGGTATTGAGTTACCTCTAATTCGCTTATCTTAGAATAAACTTCTGTTGATGGTATTCCATATCTTTTTTATTATTCGGTGTCAATTTTCTTCACATTTGAATGGTTAATATTTATTTTGCTGTAGCGCAATGTTAGAGAATGCAAGAATAAAACTAAGTGCGATTATCATGATAAGTCATGTTAATTCTCCTCACTATTATTTTTCTGCCTCTCAGTAAAATTTAGCAAATACAGTTTTTGAGAATGAGACGATTTGTGTGTCTGATCAGGTAAGATGAACAAGATTTTGGGGGAAGAAAAGTTCACCAGCTTAGAGCTGTATGTATTTACATTGGTAGCGCTTCTTGTTATTGTTCAGGGAAAAATATGCAATGAGAAGTGAACAGGCGATGGTAGTTTAATTTAGGAATTCATATGTCATTGTTTCTATAGAGAGTATGCTGAGTTACAGGAATGGACAAAAATAGACTTAAGAAAACAAATTTTGGCATGCAGCCTGTTTTGAAGTTGGATATTGCAAAATTTCTTACCTGTATGTATATATAGCCTTGCACTCCAGTGAAAAATCTGTGTAGATGTAGACAAAGACCCTATGTTTTATTCTTGTGGGCACTGCCTTCTCATCTTGTCTCAAAGGCCTGGCACCTTCCCTGGTCCTTTTCACCAAGAGAAATAATTTTATGTATGAATTTTAGTTTTCTGGGTTATTTTGAAAAAATTTAGCCCTCTATTCATTTTTTATAATAATTGTTCCAACTATGTCTTAATTTAAAAAAAAATTAGAAGAAAAATAGTTGAGACTCCCACCAAGGTTTACTTATTTAATGCCTTATATCTTCATATTTTGAAGGGACTCACTCTAATCTTTCCCATATATCTCATCCTCCATGAGAAATATTATGCACTTGACACATACATTCATATGTACACACACACACACACACACACACACACACACACACACACACATATATGTGGCTCTTCTTCCCTCCTTCCCTTCCTCTCTCTCTTCATCTGGCTAGTTATCACCTATAAAAGTCTTATTAGTCATTATCTTCAGAAACTATTTAGGAACAAAACCATTGCCTCTTTGAAGAAAGTCACAGAACATCTTAGAACAGAAAACGAAACTACATAGTTAATGAGCTCTTCAGCCAGTCCAGACTAAACTTCTCAGTGTAGCTTCATTTAATTGTTCCCAATATTGGTTTCTCTGTTAGTTAGCTGGGCTCTAGAAAAAGGTGATGTTTTTAAAAGTTCTGAATGTTTCTTTTGTTGTCATTGTTTGTTTATTAGTTGGGATTATGTTCAGCTATGCGTGACAGATAACCAATTCTCAGTGACAATGGCTTAGCTCATATAGAAGTTTGTATCCTATTTATGAGTCTGGAGGGAGCAGTCAAAGGTTAATGGGGAGCAACACTGTGAAGCATCGGGATCCTTCTCTTTTAATGTTCCACCTTGTGACCTTCATTTTCAAGGTCATCTCATGGCCCTGGATGGCAGTTTCAACTTAGCTAAGTCCATATTCTGGTCAGAAGAAAGGAGGAAAGAAGAGGTTAAGATAGCCCTCTCCTTTTAAACTGGGAGGTGGGGGTAAAGACTCTTCTCCCCTCTTAAAGAGCATGTCCTGGAAGTTACATGTGCCACTAATGTGTCATTTCCTTAGACTCGTCACATGGTCACACCCAGCTGCATGGAAGCAGGGAGATGTCATTGTTGCTCTGTACCCAGCTCAAACTGGAAGAGCTATTGCTCTAGAACAGTGGTCGGAAACCCGCGGCTCTAGAAGAAAGGGCAAATGGATATTCAGGGACAGCTCTTATTCTCTTTCCATCATTAACCCTCTTCCTAGTTAATGTCCAAGTTAGTGGTGCTTGTTAGGCAAATCCTAACTTGGCTACCTATTGTTATATATATTTAAAAAAATATACATTTTATTGATTTTTTTACAGAAAGGAAGAGAGAGGGATAGAGAGTCAGAAACATCGACAAGAGAGAATCACCGATCAGCTGCCTCCTGCACATCCCCCACTGGGGATGTGCCCACAACCAAGGTACATGCTCTTGACTGGAATCGAACCCGGGACCTTTCAGTCCGCAGGCCAATGCTCTATCCACTGAGCCAAACCAGTCTCGGCTATTGATATATTTTCAACTTCCAATTTGCTTCTCAAAACTGAAGATACATAGTTATGTACTAAAGACCAGCTCTGTTGTTACGTCACCAAGACCATTCATTCTATCTCTTCTAGCTTTAGGAAATTGTCCAGAAAAGGGAAGCCCCAGACTATACTTTACCGCAGGGCTTCTCATGAGTGGTCTGGAGCAGCAGCAGGAGCATTACGGAGGACCTTGTTAGAAATGCAAAATCTCAGGCCCCATGAGTCGCAAACTCTGGGCATGAGCCCAACAATCTGTGTTTGAACAAATCTTGAAGGTGACTGATGCATGCTCAAGTTGACAACCACTGTTGCAGAGAAATCCTAAGAGCATTGTCCGTACAGTGTATCATTTGGTTCTTTCATGGCTTTCTTGAAGACAGATGTTTTTGAACACACACATTATCCTAAGGAAGGGTACTTTTCTCATAAATGTAAAACAAAACCAACAAAAACAACTGTATCTAGTACTATTCTGGGTTACAGTCTGTTTAAAAATGTAAAACTTTATTGGAAAATAATGTCAAGATACAAGAAAAGGATATTACAAAGAATTTCTACTTTTTACCCGGATGCGCTTGTTTTTAACATTTTACCTCATTCGCTTTATCATTTGCTGGTACAATGTAGATGTTGAAAATATATCAATAGGTAGCCAAGTTAAAATCTCTCTCCCCATTGTGAACCATTTGAGGAAAACATGCATACATCATGGTACTTGTATCTCGAGTACATCAGTATGTATTTCTTATGGACAGGAACATTCTGTTGGCCCACATATACAGTTATCAGCATGAGTACATTTAACATCCACAAATTTAAGAATTTTTGATTTCAGCATGAGTACATTTAACATCAACACAAATTTAAGAATTTTTGATTTCAGCATGAGTACATTTAACATCAACGAAGTACTTTTATCTAATCTGGCACCCATATTTCAGTTTCTTCAATAAGTCCAAAATATTCTCTATAAAAACAGTTTTCTCCTTCAGAACAGAATCTAGTCTAGGGTCATGTAACACATTTAGTTGCCATGGTTCTTAAATTTCCTTTGACCCAAAACATCTTTTTATAGTCATTTTTTTGTCCTTCAGGACACTGACATGTTTTAAGAATATAGTGCTTTTTGCCCTGGCCGGGTAGCTTAGATGGTTGGAGTATCGTCCTGATGCACCAGGGTTGTGGGTTCGATCCCCAAAGAGGACACATACAGTGAATGCGTGAATGAATGGACCAACAAATCGGTGTTCTATCTCTCTCTTTTTTTCTCTCTCTCTCTCTTGCTCTCATTCTTCCCCTTCCTCTCTCTTTAAAATCAATAAAAAATATATTTAAACGTAAAAAAAAGAATATAGTCCTTTAAAAAAAATAGAATCTCTTTCATTTTAGTTTTTTTTTTTTACTGTTTCCTTGTGATTAGATTCAAGTTATATGTTCAACTGGAATGTACACAGTGCTGTTGTGTTTTCAGGGTGTTATGTGTGCAGCCACGTATACAAGCAATACTTTTGAACAGAGAAAAGGAACTCCTCAGAATGGATCACTTAGAAATCATGTGCACTTATTGTGTTTGTCTTCATTTCTGCAGGAAACAAGTGATGGGCAATTCTAAGAGGAGAGCTTATTTTCAATTAGCCAGGTTTGGAAAGGGGATAGGTTGCTTTGTTCCTATCTTGTAATTGGGGATAAGTTGCGGAGCATAAGACGACCCACACAGAGAAGTTAATCAAGCTGAACTTCCAAAAGCTCAGATATCATCCTCTGAATGTAAAGTCTAATTTCTTGTGTGTAAAGTTGATCAAGTTTCAACATGTAGTTATGTTTCCATGCACAGGGAATGGTAATTAAAAAAAAAATCATCACAATGATTTTGTGAGAGTACCAAAATTTTCAGTATTTTCCTGCATGGAAAATGATAAAGTTTTTAAAGTTGATCTGGAAGAACTTTTAAAAAAGTTTGGGTTCATGCAAAGCATAGTGATTTGTTAAAAAAATGACTGGGCTTTGTTTCTCTAAGAAAAAACTCTTAGTATGCTGGGGAACAATGCTATTGTTCTCAAATCAATGGAAACGTTTTCATATTCTGCCCTAAGTCAAGACTGTGGGAAGCAGAACCAGTGAGCCAGCCAGCTGTGCAGAAGAGGGTGCACTTTTGCAAAGCCTTGTCTATCCCTTTCACTTCTTCTAAAAATGTTGGGGAGACGTCACAGACTGCATATTTCAGCACTTTTTAGAAAACTTTTGTTCTATGTCTCTCTCTGTTCTTGGCTCATTCTGAAATATACTGAAAATTGTGCTGTATTAGAAACTTGAGAAATAAGTAAATGAGTAGATTCATAGTTCCCCCTTAAAAAATAATGCCTATCTAATGTACTTATTACAGCTTCAAGATTTTAAATGGTTCAGGTGTTTTGTCTGGGCAGGCTTCTAGAAAGGGCTTCTTGGAAGGCAGACTATGTCATGTTCCCTCCTCTAGCCCATAGAGCACCCTTACTGTGACGGCCTTACCCTGAATGTGGGTAGGCCTGGAGCAATTTACCCAAGCCTAGGATGTGCTGTGATCATGTTGCTTTCTTAGGGCCGACATATCCACAGTGACACCTTGGGGACATTGGAGACAGGCATGGGTTTGATACTTGCAGGCACTTTTGGAGGCACCATTGTTATTGGCAGACATCTTTATGCCCTTCTCTGCCACTTTCTTTGGGGCTGGGGACACTCAGAATTCCCTCCCAGCCGAAACCGGTTTGGCTCAGTGGATAGAGCATCGGCCTGCAGACTGAAAGGTCCCAGGTTCGATTCCGGTCAAGGGCATGTACCTTGGTTGCGGGCACATCCCCAGTAGGGGGTGTGGAAGAGGCAGGTGATCCATGTTCCTAACTCTCCATCCCTCTCTCTTCCTCTCTGTATAAAATCAATAAAATATATTAAAAAAAAAAAAAAGAATTCCCTCCCAACCCCAACTTGTCCACTGGGCAGATTATCCCTTTCATATAGGTTAACCCACCCACTCTTGGTGCATGCTTTCTCTTCATCCCTGTCATTTCTTCGTGTGCTCCCACACCTAACACCCTTCCTCTTTCCTCTGCGGGTCCTTCTCTTCCTGCTTATTTCCAGGAGCCCTCACCCTGCACACAAGCGCATTTCTCTCTCCTTTCTTGCTGTACTGCCGCTAGGATTGTGGGAGAGCAGCCCACCCATGTCAAGGCTCTCCTCCTACCCTCCAAGAAATACAGCATCCCAGAGGGCACTCCACCCCCGCCTCGCCCCAAAGCTTGACTCAGGTTGACATTTCCAATTTATAGCATTTTAATAGTCCTGGCATTCTGAGAAGCTTACATCATCCATCTTTAATACAAATGATACTAGTATTTCTGTCACCCAAACCTGATGTTGACAAATGTGCATAATCAGAAGCTGGAGGTGCCAGGAGGTCTGGCTGATTTATGGTAATACTTCTAAGTATTGGAAATATCCCGAAATAGCCATCACGCCTCTCTCCCCCCAAAAGTAACTGTATTCTAAACGCTATTTTATTTTATAATGAAGCAGATGGGAGAATTCACGGTGTCTAAGAACCCGCTGCCATCCAGTAGAAATGAGGAACCCAGGGCAGGGGTCTGTTGAGAGTCCTAACGCGGTTTCCTTCTCCCCGCAGGCTGGCTATATGTCTGGGATGCTGGTGCCGGTAGGGGTGGGGATAGCGGGAGCCTTGTTCATCCTGGGAGCGCTCTACAGCATTAAGGTGATGAATCGCAGAAGGCGAAATGGCTTCAAAAGGCACAAAAGAAAGGTATGGAACCAACAACAGCAAACACTCTTCCATTTCAGAGCATTCTTTGCTCTTCTCATTTTGCTTATTAAAGCACACGGGGCTTAATGAGGCAGGGCCGGTCTGGATGTGCCCAGTGGTTTGGGATCAGCTG
The DNA here is from genome assembly GCA_963924515.1 of Vespertilio murinus. Lineage (NCBI taxonomy): Eukaryota > Metazoa > Chordata > Mammalia > Chiroptera > Vespertilionidae > Vespertilio > Vespertilio murinus. Next base: position 184,713,299 of record OZ004704.1, on the reverse strand, counting down.
TGAGAGTGGCCGCCTTGGCTTTGTTCACTCATGAGTGTGTCTTTCCCTCAGTGTTGCTCTGCGGCAGAGCGGGTTTTAATGCTTTTCTGTTTTCTTTCTCCAGCAGAGAGAATTCAACAGCATGCAAGACCGAGTCATGCTCTTAGCTGACAGCTCTGAAGATGAGTTTTGAATTGGACTGGAATTTAATCGGGAGAGTCAACCATGTTATTATTATTATTATTATATTTTTCATTTGGGGGGCTAAAAAAAGAACAACATCCCGCCACATTGCTGCTGTCAGGCCATCAGTCTCACGGTCCGCCGGGTAGCAGATTTGTCTTGCTCTGAGCAGGAAAGGCATGCTGTATACTAAATGTAACATGCAGTGTTGGTTTTAATTCTGTAGTGAATTGTCCACAACCACGGGCCACGACTCGTAAACGTGCAGGGTACACATTGTTCAGTAGGCGTTGCTAGGTTAGGTAGAGTAAATCTTTTGTATTTTTCCACAGTGTTTTTTCCTTGGTTTGGGTTACTTGCCCTAAGTATAACCATTATTGCTACCAAGGCATGCTTAACTCTGAAATAGAAAATCTTGAACAAAGAATAACTTGTGATGACTGTACTCTACCTACTTGAAGCCATAGGCTGGTGGGCCATGGTACATATCACATTTGCATCAAAACTAGCAGCAACTTGGAATGCAATCTTTTTGTTAAGAAAATCTTTCAGCACACGAGGATTATATGTAGATTTGTATGTGTCTTGCATTATGTATTTCAGTCTCCCAGTTTTATTATTTTTCCTCTTTCTGGTTTATTCTTATTCTTGGCAAGGAAGAAAAAAAATACACCATAAATAATACATTAAATTGACTCTCAGTCTTTGTGTGTGCTTTCTTAAGTAGTATAATGAGGTCCAACAAAGTTATCAATAGATTCTCATGTGTTTGTCATTAAGAGATGGGAGATGTCCCTTTTTGTGTACCAGTGGATCTTGTCAAGAAGAAATGAGGAAGAAATAAAAAAGAACACAAGGGACCCGGCTGGTGTGGCTCAGTGGTTAAACAACCATGAATCAGTTCAGTTCCCTGCTAGGGCACATACTCTGGTTGCAGGCTCGATCCCCAGTAGGGGGCATGCAGGAGGCAGCCAATCAACGCTTCTCTCTCATCACTGATATCTCTCTTTCTCTCTCTCTGAAATAAATAAAAACATATTTTTAAAAAAGTAGGTAAGCTCCCAGAACATTTCTCTTTACCATTTTGCTCTGTGCCTGCACGGCCACTGTTCTGAATTATTCAGAGCATTGCTTTTCCATGTCTGCAGTCTCGATCATGGGAGGACTGGGCCTCTTTGGTCCTTATTTGGCTTTATTAGGAAAACAGACATTTTTGGGTAGAAGCAGGCTCAGTGGCCAGAGTCCTGGTATATGACCAAGCTTATGAAAATCAGCCTCTCTCCAGGCACTCCACTTCAGGAAGGTTGAGCTATGTTAGGTAATTTCTTATTCCCCTTGGAATACAATTCCTTGCCCTCTCTTTTGGATCTGGGTATTTGGGACTTTCAGTAAGATGAGTGTTTAATAAAGCATAGGCTCATTTCCATGGAAGAAACAACAGCACTGTTATTAGTGCTTTACACTCTACAGGACTTGTTCACATTTATTAGAGCCTGTTCTACCATATTTAAGGCAAGTTGCACAGTTATGCCTCATAGCTACTGTGTGAAATAGGGCATATATTTTTATTTTCCCATTCAATTGAAAACAGAGATGAAGCAGAGCCATGAAATGATTATGCAGAGTTATATCCAGGAAGAATAAGGACTAGAACCCACTTGGACTCAAAACCATGCACTCATATCTTCAGTTCAGTGCCCTTTCTGCACACTGGGAGGAAGCAGTGACATTTCAGAGTCCTAAGAAATAGCTGGCTAGTCAAGGAACATTTCATATGAGTGTCTTCCTTTGTTAAATGAATGATACCATGTTAAGTTCTCACTTACACAAGTTCTCTCCTCTCCCACCTCAGCTATTTCCTTTACAACCACTTACGTGTAAGTATGACCTCTAGGGAACTAATAGATCTTTCCCATTCTTGAATAATAGCTGGCTTACAAGAATGTTTTCATCAAATAATGGAAATTCTTTTAGCTAAAAGATGTAAGGAAATTGTGAAATTGATCAAGAGAAAGAAAAGCTCTGTAAGGCAAGTAGAAATCAGCTCAAGGTCAGGTTTAAAAATAGAATCCAGAACCATGACACTCATACGTAATTTGTAATTTCATGAGTGGAGACATCCTGATACTGCAGAAGGTATGTCTTTCTTTTCTTTAAAAAAATATTTTTTATTGTTTTTTTACAGAGAGGAAGGGAGAGGGATAGAGAACTAGAAACATCGATGAGAGAGAGAGAGAGACATTGATCAGCTGCCTCCTGCACACCCACTACTGGGGATGTACCCGCAACCAATGTACATGCCCTTGACCAGAATCGAACCTGGGACCTTCCAGTCCACAAACTGAGGCTTTATCCACTGAGCCAAACCGGTTTCGGCATGTTTTTCTTTTCTAAGAGCAACTCTTTGCTGTAAGTATTCCTAAATGTAGGAAGAGGCAAGCATGATGTGACAATACTGTCTTTTATTCTTGACAATAGATTTATAGAGGGCACACAAGAGGCCACTTCATTTAGCAACACGTGGGTGGTAGTAATACCCCAAGCTACTCTTCAGTCTTAATTAGTTCATGGCTAATAGGCTGAACCTCAAACTATCTATATATATAAGACTAAAATGCTAAGTGTCTGACTATCTGACAGGTCGCTATGACGTGCACTGACCATCAGGGGTAGATGTTCAATGCAGGAGCTGCTGTGACGCACACTGGCCATTTACGGAGAAATGGCACCATGGATCTGGCACCCACAAAACAACATTCGGCTTCCCCCACATTGGACACAGGCCCTGCCACCATCCTAGAGCGACAGCTCACCAAATCGCAGCTGATGTTGCCAAGACCCCATGGCACAAAATGCAGCCCACAGCCCAGCCTGGAAATGATGGCTATGGGTAATGACATCTGTAGCAACACCTGACTTCCTCTCCCTAGGGATTAGCCCCCTTGGACTTTCTTTCAGCCCAGGAACACGACTTGCTTTATAGCCAGGTGGAAACATTTTATACTTTAACCAAATGTCTGTGAAGCATTTACCTGTGCCTCATCTAATTTGATCCTCACAGAAGTCCTGGAGTAGGTAGATAGGAGACTGGTAGAATCATATTTTCTTTGCATTAGCCAGAAAATGAAGTTTTAGGAAGTTTATAAATGTCCTGACTGAAAAGAAGCAATAAATGGTAGAGCTTGAAAATGACTTAAAGTTTTCTCACTGAGCAGAATATAGTCAAACACTGCTGCAGTTAAACATTTTATCATTTGTTCTCCCTGCATGATCTACAATAATAATCTGCTTCATGTTGATATTTACTGCTGTGTTTCTGACAATTACCTGAAAGAGAAGTTGGGGTGCTTCACTGGGATGGAAAAAGTTTAGCTACATCAGAAAACAGGTCTAATTAAGCAAGTTTATTCTATGTCTATAAAAGGCTAAATTGACTCATGCATGCAAGATACATATAAAGCTCTCACTGTGCCAATCACACACGTGTGTTTTGATCTGTCATTGTCGATTGTGAATTTGGTTGACACTTCTATTATACAGAAAGGGTGAATAGCGATATTAAAATATTTCTTCCAATTAATTTCCTTTCAATGTGCATGAATTCGTGCACCATGCCACTAGTTGTAAAATAAAGTCACAAATAATAAATAATATATTTTTATTTTTCCAGAGGGCTATGGGGATGACATATGCATTTAGGCCTAAGCAGAAATGTCTCTGCAGGACTTTTTGGAACAGGTGACTATTTAAAGAAAAGGTTTACTTACATCACAGATTTTCTACAAAGCTTTTTGAACATTGTTGAATGGAAGATTCTGTGGATGATTCAACTAGTATGTTTGTTTTGGCAATTTTCTTTGTACCAGTGGCTGTGGAACAGTGATTTTTGGTGGGTGGTTTAGGTTACTCAAGAGCATCAGGATACTCCTGTTCTTAACAAAACTGGGAATAGGGTGCTGCCAATATAGTCCAGGTTAAAAGTAGTAGATCAGGTCACTGGTGGGTTTACCTAAAAGAACGGAATCATATGCTTATATGTGCACATTTATCTATATAATAGAGGAATATGCAAATTAGCCAGGATGCCATAATGTCACGACCGAACAGTAGGGATCTGAGGCTGCATGGTGCCTGGATGGGATGAGGGATCTCAAGCCACGCTCCCCCTGTGCCCCCTTCCAACCCCCGCCACACAGGGGTTGACAGGGGACCTCAGGCCATGCCCCTGCCCCATGGGGCTTGACAGTGGACCTCAGGCTGCAGCCCCCCATCCAATGCCATGCCAGGGAACCTGAGGCTGTGCCCCATCCCTGCCCAGAGGGGCTTGACAGGGGTGGGGCCAGCCAGGTCTGAGTCTCCAGCATTTTCAAAGCACATGCAGGTGGTAGGTCCCATGGTGCACCTCAGACTCTGATGAGAGGGAGGTTTTCATATACATTTTGCTAATTTTCTTTCATCTCTGACACTTCTATTATAGAGAAAGGGCAAATAGCAATATTAAAATATTTCCCCTAATTAATTCCCTTATAATGTGCATGAATTTTGTGCACCGGGCCACTAGTTAAAAATAAAGAGTCAGCTGTTTATTCTAACAACTACATTTAAAACATTAATAGTGAAACAAACAGAGCTGTCCGGAAAGGGGGGTGATAGCTGCAGCTTCCATTGCTGACACCTTCCTTCTGAACTGTATTTACTCTGACATGACTGCAAGGGTCCCACTTCAGGCCCAGGGCCTGTGTATTCTCAGAGGGAATGCCATTCCCCAAACTCATAAGGAGGACCTGGGACACTTGTTAAACGTACGGATTCCCAGGCTCTGTCCCAGACCCTCTGAATCAGAATCTTTAGGGGAGAAGCTGGGATGCTCATGCCCAGGCAAGGTTAGACACCCAGAGAGCAAAGCATCTACCCAAATAACTTTCAGATTCAAGAGAATAGGAAGAGCAGGAGCCAGGTGGGGAGAGCTTTTCTCTAGTCAGCTTTCCAGGAAATTACACAGAGAAAGGAAAATAGGAAAAAGGGCTTGGGTGGCATGGCTCAGTGGTTGACCATGGACCTATGAACCAAAGGGTCACAGTTTGATTCCCGGTCAGGGCACATGCCCAGGTGGGCTCAATCCCCAGTGGAGGACATGCCGGAGACAGCCTATCAATAATTCTTATCATTGACTACAGGCCTGGTATATGAATTCATGCACAGGTGGGGTCCTGCAGGGGGTGGAAAGAGAGGGGCTGGAGGTGGTTGGCTGCCTGGCCCCGCCCCCTGGTCAAACTCCCTGTTGAACTCCTGGTGGAACTCTCAGTCAAGAGGACAATGTGCATTTTAGCCTTTTATTATATAGGATGTTTCTATCTCTCCCTCTCTGAAATCAATTAAAAATATTTTTTTAAAGGAAAAAGGATGGAAGAAACAAAAGAATGCTGGGGTGGAAAAAAAAAAAGTTCCCTCCTATGCCTCTGATGTTTTTTTTGCTCCAATTAGAGTACTTTTCTTTTAAACCTCTTTAGTCTTTCCTCTCCCAATAAGCTGCTTCTCTCAGTAGCCACTGGCTTAGTTTATATGCAATATTAGGAGTTAATTAGTATCCCAGGGACACAGATTCCATTAGCAATGGTTTAGCCTCTGCTCATACACTGCCTCAAAGCCAGTCTTCCAGAAACATTTTCTTAAAGTGCCTGAGACTCTTATATAGTAAAAAAAATGGTGTGGGACATTTTTAAGGTACAATTTTAGAATATTTAGTTTTGCATGGTCAATCAAAGCTGATGCTTTCATTTTTTTAAAGCTAGGACTTAGGAGTCAAATGTTATAGAGATATCAGAAAATAATATAGAGCAATACAGAGTAGTCTGAATGCCCACTGCTTCCCTCCATGTGCCTTCACATAATTCCTTGTGTGGGGGTACAAATAAAACCTTTACTTGGAATCACATCCACAGCTTGCACTAGTCAAGCATCAAGTCACCCACAAGCACTGGGGTTTCAGTGGATATGCGCTGTCCATGTTCCTACCAGCTGCTCACGACACCAGCTTTTTTGAAGATATACGGGGTGTGAAAGAGTAGGTTTACAGTTGTTTGAGTACCTGCAAGCCTACTTTTGCCCCTCTCTATTACTTGGCACAAGGTTTAACCACGTGGCCTTGGCAAAATAGGCTTTGTTGTGATTGTAGGAAAACCTGAAGAGGCAGGATTACCACTTGAAAAAAATATCTACTTCACTCATGTGGGATATAATGATCAACATAATTTTTTTTTTTTTGTTTTTTTTGTTTTTTTTTTTTGTTTTTTTTTGTTTTTTGATCAACATAATTTCTGAACAAGAATAGATCCAGAGACAAATGGCAGGGGAGGGAGGTGGTTGGAGAGCAACCAAAGAACTTGTATGCATGCATATTAACATAACCAATGGGCACAGACCCTGGGGCGGTGGGGGCTTGTCCAGGGTGGGAATGGCTGGGAGGAGGGAGGTCAATTGGGGAAAAAGGAGACGTATGTAAAACTTTAGAAAATAAAAAAATAACAAAACAAAAAAAGCTACTTTTTAGGGTATATGAAGTACTGGTTACAAGGTCAGAAATATGGTAGAAGATGGAAGAAAAGTCATAATACAAGACCGATGTGAACATGGCACCAAATATTAGAAAGTGCCAGAGGAAGGCAAAGTTATGAATAGACCGATGCTTGGGAAAATGATAGAGAAAGCGAGAGAAGAACACAAATGAGGTAGACCATGAGCTGGGGAAGGGAACATGAAGCGACACAAGTCTACACGTGTCCAACCTCTTCATCAAAGAAAATTACCTACTCTAGGCAGAGTGAACATGGGTGGGAGGGAAATGAAGCTTGGTTACTTTAAATGAAATTAAGCTCATTTAAATGCCTTTTTTAATTATGCAGAGTTCAGATGACAATATGCATTTGTAGGGATAGGAAACAATTTGAAAACAAAATACTATGCCCTTATTTGTATGTTTAGCACCTCCTCCCCATAGAACACACCTCCTTTTGGTGAGGACGCTATTAGACGGATAAGCTGGGGTGACTGAGGAGGGGCATCTAATTATCTCCTTTGATGATTACCAACTTTGGCTGTCAGCAGAGCTGGGAATATAGTACATGCAGAAAAAATAATACACAATTATTTTGTAAAACACTGTTGGCTAAAAATGCATTGGGATTATCCCATGTTGGGTAATAGATATATCCAACTCCCTATTAATTAGTCCACATTTCTAATAAATGTAGTAGGATAAAAGAGAGGAAGGAAGGAAAGAAGGAAGGAAAAATATTTCCCCAGGGAACAGCAGTGAAGGTACAAAAATAAATTATATGCTCCCTTTTTCTAGTTTGCTTAAAAACAAAATAATTTTGGGTAAAAAAAAAACACCCTCTTAAATCTTTCATTTAGTAAAGCAAAGATCTATTTCCTTCCTCAAGAGGCAGCAGGAGCAGTAATACAAATGATAACCATTAATAATTTGTCATATAAATTCTCACCCTTAAGATTGCAATCTCCAGGTCTGGATGGAGTTCAAGACTGATTTTACTGAGCGGTGTAACCCTTTGTGGGATGAGGATGGAGGAATGGGGGAATAGAAACAGAAGAATGTACTGCAGGGGGAAAGATGTTTTTCTTTTGAGAATTCCTAGGTTCAGGAAGAGAGTGCAAGCAGAAGAGAAGGGAAGGGGAGAACTCACTTGGACTATTTTATTATCTTTATGGTGGAGAGGACATTTGTTCTGGTCTTAAGAGACTGAGCCTGGTGACAGGCCAGGAAACGGGGTTTTTATTAACCAGTGTCCTGTGCCTATCAATATTTTCTTCCTCATTCACAGAGAAATTCAGGAGGGGACCAATAGCATGTGAAACTTTTGTGCCATGCAGCACAACTATGGAGTTTATGCAGTTTCAGACCTTCTCATGAGCAGACCAAATATACACCTAGGAAAGTCTAAGTATAGTCTGCCAGACACAGAGCGATGTCCGAGTATCAGATGTTCAAAACTTTTCTCTTCCAGAAAGGAATTTTAATACAAAACCTCCAGTGATCAGCTTCCTCTATTTTCTTATTTGTATAAGAGGTAAAGGAAAGGAGAAGGAATCTGAAATGGTTCTGAAATTAAACTGATCAAATCCCACAGGCCTGTGTCAAGGGGAGCAAGGATGGCTAGAGATTGTACCTTTGGCAAACCAAGAGCTCTGGGATTTTTTCCCCTAAATATATTTTTTATTGATTTTCCACAGAGAGGAAATGAGAGGGATAGAGAGCTAGAAATGTCAATGAGAGAGAAACATTGACCAGCTGCCTCCTGCACGCCCTCTACTGGGGATGTGCCCGCAACCAACGTACATGCCCTTGACCGGAATCAAACCTGGGACCTTTCAGTCCGCAGACCGACGCTCTATCCACTGAGCCAAACTGGTTTCGGCGAGCTCTGTGATGTTATCGCTTCCTGTTGAATCAGTATTTATTGAATGTCTTTCAAGTCTTGGCAGTGTGCTAAGAGCTGGGGGTTAAGACATAGCCCATGGCCAGAAGGAGCTTATGGACTAATGGGGAAGGATTAAAAGGGCCATTTCATCACGGGGACACGATGGGATCCAGAAAAGGAACATTTAACCTTGCCATGATCTGGGATGTTTCTCCGTAGCCAGTAACATCCAACCTGTGTCCAGAAGGATGAGTAGAGATTAATCAGATAGAGGGGAGAATAGGATAAATGTTTCAGCCAGGGAAACCACGTGCAAAAGCCAGTAGTGAGAGATCAGGGAAAAATCAGTAGTTAAGAATGGATGGAGTGCTGGGCACCCTGGGGGACTGAAGGTTGGAGGTGTGGTTGGTGAAAGCATGCCATGTGAAATGTGAGTCTGAGTCTGAAGGGTCTTCTTGGTCATGCCAAGGAAGTAGGACTTTATTTTGAGGAAAACTAGGAATCATGGAAGAGTATTATGCTGAGAAGTGATCTGATCAGGGCTGAGTTCATGAGAAGACTGGATGGCACGGGTAAAGTAGAGTTGGGGGTACCAGTCAAAGGCCAGTGCAACAATGCAGATGAGAGAGACCATCGTCTGGACCACAGCTGCAGAAGTGAGTGTGGAGGGGGAGGATGGGATCCATAGGTGTTTAGAGCAGAGGAGCAATAGGACGTTGGGTTGGTTAGATGTGGAGATGAGGGAAAAGATAGTGGTTTAAGCTGACCAGGGTCATGACACTTTTGAGACCCTCCAGATATCGTAGAGCATTGGTTCTCAACCTTTCTAATGCTGTTTAATACAGTTCCTCATGTTGTGGTGACCCCCAGCCATAAAATTACTTTCATTGCTACTTCATAACTGTAATTTTTCTACTGTTATGAATTGTAATGTAAATATCTGTGTTTTCCTATGGTCTTAGGTGACCCTGTTAGTGGTTCTCAACCTGTGAGTCACGACTCACAGGTTGAGAACCGCTGCTGTAGAGCCTAAAACTACAATAAGAATAGTTATCATCCATCTCCTCATACAGTTACAAAACATTTTTTTCCTTGTGATGAGAATTTTTAGGATCTCTCCTAGCAATTTTCATATATATATCACACTGCAGTTTATAATTATCATGTTGTATATTACATCTCTAGTACTTATTTATCTTGTAGCTGGAAGTTTGTGTCTTTTAACTACCTTCATCCAACCTCCCTTCCCCCATTCCCGGAGAACTTGTTTTTCTTGAAAACAAATCCAACAAGCTTCTCTCAAGGCTGGTTCATATGAGGTTGAGGTTGGGATTTGGGTGCAGCCTGAAGACTCATGAGCAATGCATGTCCCATGTCCCAGTGCTGAGTGGTTTTTGTGGCTTTTTAATGGTTGTCATGGATGATCATCAAGTAGTTTATCTTCCTTAGCATATAAAATATAAAGCAAGTTTTACATGGTTGCCATGCCAACACAAGGCTGGATTCTGGAGGGCCGAGGGCAACAATGTACGATTGAGGAAATGCAGAAAAGCATAAGAAGAAAATAATTATCACTTCAGTCCCACCCTCAGAGATAACCACTGGTAACATTTTGCTCTATATTTTTCTAATCACTTTTTTCTGCATATTTATGATACGTCATATACACACATATATATCTCTATCTCTAATCTATCTATCTATCTATCTATCTAGTCCCAAAAATGTATACACACACCTTGAATAATTATAAAGGCAGTGTTTATTTAAAAACTTTTCATTTTCAAAATTGAGCTATCAACTGTTAAAGTGTGTATACATTTTTGGTATATATATATATATATATACACATAAATTTCCATGCTATCTTGTTATCTTCCTGTAGCTACTATTTTTCATGGTTGTTTTAAAAAGAAGAAAAAGAGCCTGTGAAAATCCTGAAGTTGTATTTAAATACACAATTTGTTTTATTCTCATTAAGATTTATTTGGTATTTGATTGCCTATGACAGCCCAGTTACCTCAAGATGCTTCCATATGATGTAAGTGAAAACATAGTCGAAAAAAGAAAAAGGTCCATAAACACAATGCCAGTGAGCATGTCATATTCTTGTGCTCTCAGGGGTTGGAGAATACCTTCTTGCTTTTATAATTAGACTAGAGGCCTGGTGCACAAAATTTGTGCATGGGGTGGAGTGGGGTGGGGTGGGGTGGGTGCGGTCCCTCAACCTAGCCTGCATCCTCTCTCAACCCAGGACCACTGGTTCTTAACTGCCGGCCTGCCTGCCTGCCTCATCGTCCCTAACCACTCTGCGTGCCTGCCTGACCACCCCTAACTGCCACTGCCTCTGCCTCAGCCCCGCCACTGTGGCTTTGTCCAGGAGGTCATTCAGTTGTCTGGTCTAATTAGCATATTGTGCTTTTATTATTATAGATAGTATGATTGTATAACTATGAGTGTAGATCATATGTAGTACTGTGAGAAATATTGGAAAAAATACACTTACAATAGTGATCTAAATTGATTAGAGGCCTGTTCAGGTCAATTTTTTTGAGTCTAATGAGTATTTTTGAATCCCTTAGTATGATAGCACACACATCTTTTCTATATTTGATTGCACTTGGCTAAAGATAAATAAGCAAACGCTCCGTGTAATGTCCATTGTTTTCTTCCCTGTGTCACTGTTAAAAAGAGGAATCACAGCTTTTCACACTCCCCCCTCCCCCAGGCCTTTTCCACTGGACCGTTTTCATCCAACCTCTCTCCATCCTTCTTATCTTTGACGGGTCTGCAAATGAAAGTAAGTACAGCTGATGGAACAGGATTTGTCTCACTAAAAATGTTTTATTGGAATAATGTTAGACTAAAAGAGAGAGAGAGAAAAAAAATCCATCTTTTACTTCAACCATTGCAGCAGCAATCGGTTCTGCACAGGTTTCCACCAGATTACGCAGGTACAACCTGAAGCACTTCATTCCTGGCATGCACTGCCCACCTTTACCTCCTGCCCAGTTTGCTCTGGTGCCCTGGTGTGGGTTGAGGTAGGGCCTTGCTGGGGACTCGTATATGTGCAGCCTGGAAATGCAGGGGAGCTAACCTGGTGGGCCTTAGCCAATGGGGATGGAAGCTGGTAAATAAATGTACCCACCATGTGTAGCTCATGTGGCCAGTTCTCATGTTCATTACATGAGGCTCCCCAGAATATTTCTGAGGATGGAGCGCTGGCTATCTGTTGCAGTGCACTGCAGAGGGCCAAATGGGAAGATACCTGGACATTCTTTACATTGTTGCTGACTGGGCCGGGGTTTTTGGCAGAATCATGTCAGTTGCACTCCCGCCCTGGGAGTGCGGAGATGTTCTTAGTTCCTGGCTTGTGTTTGTCCAGGAGGAAGGAGTGGGTGGGCCCTGGGCCCTCCCAGGCTCCTTGTTTTTCTGTGAAACCCCCTTGTTGGATTGGAGTAGAAATAGATATGCTGCGTGGCTCAGGAGGTCGTCAGTCTGCCTCTCCAGCACTTGAGGTCAGCGGCCCTCCCAGCTTAAAATCTATCTGTGTCTTCTTATTTCTAATATTTCTCAATCCCTGGCCGCCTCCCCTTAGAACCGGTTCGTTCATCTCTCTTTCCGTGCGGGACGCGGAAAAGGGAGATCCCGCCACATCAGGCCCCCGCAGCGCACCTTGAAAACTCATCCTTATCTTGGCTTCCTTCCCTGTTTCATGTTCCCCTGCATGCAAGACTTTGGTTCAGACTCTGCTTTCAGGGAAGCCAGACTGCAATAGTCGGGCCTGGAATTTGGGAGGGGATCACTGGTCACTGGCCAGAGGTAATAGGACCCAATTATTGGTGGCAGGTGGAGTGGTGATAGCTGGCCAGCAGCACCTCGGTTACTTTTGTCTGTGGTGGATGGGGATAAGGCACAGGCAGAAGTCAAAGTATTGGGTTGTGTGATAGCTCTGGCCTTAAACAATATGGGTGCTGTGTAGTTCCAAGGATTGAGATGGATGGTGGCTTTAGACTGCTCTGTAAACTGAAAAAAGAAGATGACAGGCTCAGTCCATTTCAACACAAGGAATGTGAAAACCCCCTATAGCGATGTTTTGGAGGCTTTCAGCTACACGTTGTGCAGAAATTCTGGTCCTCAGGTCACTTTCCAGGAGGAAACCCGGATCAGCCAAGATGCCAGCCAAGGGCGAACGAACCTAAATGGGTGATGGGGGAGGGATATGAGGAATATCATTATGGATCTGGGGTCAGCTGCAATAGTAGCAATTGATTTTGCAGATATTATGGATAGCCACCAGCTTGAAGGGGACTATGATAAGACAAATTTAAAGGAAATCACCTCTCATGCAATACCCGAATCTTCTTGCTCATGCCGCTTCGGTGGACACAGGCTTCATTCAGCTTTGCACAGGTGCAGCCTGACAGCGACAAGCCTTGTGCCGTTGCCCTCTCATTAGTCCGAGGTCGGAGTGCTCTGACACCGCAGCGCGGGCACCAGCTCAGTGCACAGGACATGCGGCTCCCAAGTCTGAGCGAGTTGACATCTGTGGGGCCACCCTTGACCAGTGGGATGAAGATTGACAGGTAAATGCATTCCTCTCTCAGGCAGACAGTCCTGAGTTGCAGTTTAGAAGGCTTTTCAGGAATCCGGTGGGCATGGGAGCTGTTCACCTGTAACTGTGGCAACTCGATAAATCCATCCTTGATCATCTTTTCCCTCCTTCCTCTTCCCTCCTCCTTCCTACACTCCTGTTCCCCGAGGTCACATTTTCAAACAAACTGTTGCATTTAAGGCTTTGTCTCAGATTCTGTTTTTGGGAGAACCCAGACTAAGGCAGTGAGAGGGAGAGAGAAGACAAATTGGGGGTACAGGGCAAGGGAAGCAGCCGATCTGGTATTAAACCGCAGGAGTATTTCAGGACATCAGAGTCCAATTTAGTGCTGTGAAATCTCTAATAATGAAGATGACACATTTAGGCTACAGGGTTCCTTGTTAGAAACTCTGGAACCAGAGGACATAGAGGGTTTTTTTTTTTTTTTTTTTTTTAGAGCTGAAAGTGTACCTGGATCTATCGGCCTCTCTTTTCCTGTCATTGGTGGTTTTATTTGGTGCTTTACCCAAAGTAGATAGCAATTTAAAATGTAGCTTGTGGGGTCACACTGCCAAGATTCCTAATCCCAGCTTTGACATCGTTAGCTGTGCGAACTGGACCAAGAGATCCAGTTTCTGCCTCAGCCAGGGTCCTGGCGAGAAAGAGATGGTGCACTCAAAGAATTTAGCTGAAGAGAGTTTGACAAAAGGAATTATTTCCAGAGGTGTGGGAAGGTTATGGTAACCAGTGAGGGTTCCCCCGCCTCCCCAACATCAAGAGCAGGGAAAGCCATCATCACCTGAAGGGAAAAGAGGAAAAAACAGAGTTACCTGGACCCCATGCCCTGGTTTCCCATCTCAAGCCGGTCCCTCCCACCTGGCCCAAATCAACTGAACTGTCCTGCTGGTGCAGTCCCGGAGGCCTGTCTCCCAGGGACTAAGAAGGGAGCAGAACAGATTTGGAGAGACAAACCCAGCATTACCAACCCGGCTTCAAAATGACTTACGTTCTCACCTGGCCAGAGTGGCTCAGGTGGTTGAGCATCATCCTATGCAATTAAAGGTTGCAGGTTCAATTCCCTGTAAAGGCACATAGCTGGGTTGTAGGTTTGATCCCTGGTTAGGGCACATGCAGAAGACAACCGATGGATGTTTCTCACATCTCTCTCTCTCTCTCTCCTCCACTCTCTCTCCTTCCTCCATTCCTCTATACAAGTGAGTTTTCTGGTGATGATTAAAAAAAAACCCTTAATGTTTCCATCTGTAAAATGGGATGTTAACAGTAACAGCTCTTAGCTCATGGGGTGGTTGTGCATATTAGATGAAATGGTGCAGGTAAAGCTCAAAGCGCAGTGTACATGCTCCGTGTCAATGTCATGAGAAAGGCAATCACTGGGCTGCAGGAGAGGACACTTCTTGTGTGGACTGTAACCCTGATTCCAGGAGGCCCCACCCTCTGGGTCAAGAAGGCTCCTCGTTGCAGAACAACCCAGGCAGGCTGTGTCTGGCGGCTGATGTAGACGCCTAGTTGCCTAGCCCGGCTGGTGAGTAATGCGCTGAGTCAGAGAGGGGCAGCAGCTCTCTCTTCCACACTCCTCTATTGAGCCTTGTTGACACTCAATCTGTCAAACTACATGAAGGCTTAGGCTGTCTGATGGGAGGTGACCAGCTTTATTTATAGACTCAAATTCTCTGAGGTGAGGAGTCCCAGGGGTGGGGATAGATAATCTCCTTCCTTCCCGGATGGATAACAGATTGGTGTGTTCGTGGAGAGTCTGAGCTAGGCCATATCCACAGATCCAGGCAGCTGTGGCTTTGAGCTGCCAGTGTTTCTCACATGCCCTTCGTGTTGATAAGGAAACTTCCCCTACCCCCACCTTTCCTGGAACCTGGCTGGCCAATCATAATACCTTACTCTTGGACCTGAATTAATATATGGGGACCAGAGAAGACAGTTTCCTCTTTAAAAATAGGAGATGTATAAAAGTAATCTCTCAGTCCATTCCAGATCTAGAGATTCTGGAAGTTAGAATAAACAACTCTTAGCTTAAACTCCGTAATGATCAACCATAGGTCTTTTATTTCACTAGAAGCAATACAAGTGTACTGGTTAAGAGGGCAAGTTTTGGAGCCCAGAGGCCTGCGTCTAATCCTGGCTGGTCAGTGTTATTCTGGGCAAGTTTCTTAGACTAGGCTCCTCATTCCTCATCTGCAAAGTGGGCCTAATGATTGTACCTTCTCCCTCAGAGCTCAGCAATGGATAGAAGTGTAGGAGTTGGAGTAGACCAGTTTTCCCAAAGAGTGGTACACGTATCCCCAGGGGTACAGGAAGAGTTTGGTGGGGGTACGCGTTGCACCGGAGTTTGATGGGGATATGCACTGCACCATGCTTAGCTGCGCCTAATTCTATGTTCTCATGAGTCAAGTCAAGACAGTCTTATGAGGCATGAGATGGTCCGGTGTGCAAATAAATGTTATTTATAATATGCCTTTTATTTATATTTTATTATGAATAATTTTAGTTTTCGTTTAGTATTATTTTGTGTATGTAACCAAAAAAATAAAAAATAAATATATTTTGATTGTTATTAAAATGCACCCATTTTTTTTGATGAGGGGTACTCAGTGTTACGAAAATTATAGAAGGGGTAGACATATGTCCAAAGTTTGGGAAACATTGGAGTAGACGGAGTGGGAGGGCATGCTGCCCTGGGGAGCGAGTACCTGAGATCATGTAAGGAGTTGCTTAGCCCAGTCCCTGTACATGGTAAGCACCTAAAATGTTAGCTAGCGTCGATCGTCTCTGTATTTAAAGAACCTGAAATGCACAGACACCCATGGAAGTGTGCAGAGCCTTTCCCAGCCCACAGAGTTCTATGGGGTTTACATGGCAAAGGTCACAGGGGTTTTTGCTTCTCATCTTCACCCCCAAAATAGAGTCGAGGCCAGCATTCAGAGAGTGACTATTCATGCAGGATGTAGCACGAATCAAGAACTACCCTTACCCAGGTCAGTGAGACTGAGCCAGAGAATGTTTTGCCTGATGAAACGTGTCTCGAATGACTCTGCTTGAGTTCCGGAAGGAACTAGATCAAGGGGAGCTCAGTCCTTCGGGTGCAGTGGCTTTGAGAGAGACATGGAAGGGGTTTGGCTTTGATGGGCAGAAGTGGGTGAGGTCTGCGTCTGGTCACACACCGGGGAAGCTCTGGCCATGTTACTGTTACATGGTCCGCATGTCTCCTAGCCTCTGGCTTTCACATGGAAAGGAAAGAAGCTCCGTAGCTGAGCCACGACCCAGGAGGGCCACCAGCACCTGCTGTAAGGCATAGCCTGCTGCATACATACTATTCTTTTCTCCTCAAAACGCTTAGTCTTTACAAATGCATCGTTCAGTTGAATTATTCCTAATGTATAGCTGCTATAATAGGAAAAAAGGGAATAGAGAAAGCCATGTTCACCACACTCCCACTGCTATAACCTGAATATTTCATGGTTTCTTGTTCCCTTCTGGTCTTTGTTCATATGACTATGGGGTTTTTATGTAGCAGAAACCATCACAAAAGTTCCATTTTGAATTTTTACTTCATTAAGCTTTAGAAACAATACCTGTAGGCTTCTTATTATCCACATTAAGAATAATGTATAGGCCACTGCTAGACCCCACCACTCTACTCACTCATCTCAATTAGGAGAAACATATTCAGGTGGTAGCCACAGTGGTACCAGGACAGGAAATGTGGCGTTCCTTCCCTCCTTCCTGGGGTTGGAGGGGGTGGGGGGTGAGTGGTGGGGTGGATGTGGTGGGTGGGTGGGGGCAGGGCCTGAGCTACAGGTCATCTGGGGGCAGAGCCCAGCATTTCAGGAAGCCAAGATGGTGGACAGAACCAGCAGCAGCTGGGATGAGGGTGGGTATCCACCTATTGCCCATAAATGGGGAGAGAAGGGGCTGGTTTGGGTTAGGGCTCCAAAAATACTTCATAGGACAAGGACCACGCACGTCTGGGTGGTACCCAATGCTCTGACTCTTCTGGTTCCCAGGGTGTCCCCCAGAAACAAGGCTATCATCCAAAGAGAGCAGGCTGCATCTGAGTCCCACTCTAAACCATTACCTCCCATCATCTGGCTATTCCCACCTGCCCTTGGCTTCCGTTCATATCCCGCCCCTTGGCTCTCATCGGCTTTTCTGAATCAGAGGCTCCATGCAACAATCCTTGCCCAACACAAGAATGCTGCTTCCTCAGGGAAGCTGGGAAGCTGAGCAGCCCTACCCACAGCTGGTGCCTGGACGCCCTTTCTGCAGTGCCCGGCTCTGTTTTTTGCTGAGTGTAAGCTTTTCAGGAGGCAACACCTAGATCTTTTTAGCCACAGAGAATCATCGGAGCGACACTTAGCTGCTGTTGGCTGGAGCGGGGCTCTGGAAGCCATTTAATCAGGCACAGCGAGTTCCTACTGCTCTGCTTCCGGCGACTCAGCATTCCCAAAGCACACTCCATCTCCCCAACCGCACGTTAAAAATATCTCCCCAAGAAGTAGCGAGTGCCTTTTTTGACCATAGCTGCTGACATGGGTTTTGATTTGGGAAAGAGGGTGAGGAGCCGCGTGGAAGCATCACTCTCTGGGATGTCAGAGTCTCCTTGGAAGAGCCTTAATTAAGGACCCAGAATGATTGACAGGTGGGGGAAGCTCATGAAAGTGCACTTGACATGCAGCAGAAGTCAATGTCTGAGTTGCAAAAAAAAAAAATAAAAATAAATAAAATAATTTGGCAATTGGAGACCTTGAAAATCCTTTGCAGGAAATACTATAATTTTGTTCTTTAGTATACATTTATAAAAAGACTCTGAAATGGCTGCGGCATGCTTTCACTCTCTTAAGTGAGGTGTAATGTATCATGGTAGTAAGTTTATTATTTAAAATTTAATGGAATTTATTTTCCTTACTGTGCTGTCTTGCTGAAGTACCATCGTCGGCTGTAGTGTTTTTGGAGTTAGGAATCTGTGAATCGGGAAATCTGATTTACTGCTAAAGGTAAAAAAGGTTAATGAGAGACCCCCAACCCCCTTCCCCCCGAAATACTACACTATGATCTCATTAAACCTTATGACACCACTGTGAGGTAAGTATGTTTCCTAACCGGGATTCTTGTGAAAGCAGAATCAGATACAAAGGCCAATGTGCAGGTAGTTTATCTGGTAATGGAATTGGAGTAAGCAGGTGTGTAAGGAGCAGAGGGAGTGAAGAAGGAGAAAAAAAAGCGTTAGTGTTTTGATAAATGCTTATTAACCAGGTCTCTGAAAAAATCCCAATAACACCAATTTGTGATTTTTCAGGGCTAAATTCAATCTGAAATCACTGAATGTTGAGTTAGGAAGAGATGAACACAATGAGCTTTCATGAGCCAGTATGAGGGAAAGCCAGTCCAAAGATGTGTTCAAGAATTGACCGTTACTATCGGTGACTGCTGCTCAATCCCAAAGACACTTCTGAGGAATGCTGGAAAGTGCATCTCAGAATTGGCTTCTTAGGACAAAAGGAGGAAGCGTTTATCTATCTGTTTCCCTCCCATCAGGGTCAAGGATAGCCCCATCGGCTTTAACTTTCTTGCACCTCTGGGGTACACTTGTATGAACATGGAGTAGATTTCTCTGCAGGTTCAGGAGCTTCAGAGAAGTCCTGGATCTGAAAATAAGACAAAAGAATTTTGTGGCCCAAACCAAGGCATTACTGGGTCATTCCTGGATGAAGTTTCTTGGATTCTATGTGGGATCAGTCACTGTGACAGCAGCTGGAGCAAAAATTGGGGCTGAGAGAAAAGAAAGTCTTCAAAACAATCTCTCTCTTGGATTACTCATGTTGGCTTATCTTCTCCCCCATTAAACTCCCTCTATTAGGGAACACCCTTCAAAGTGCCAGTCAGTGATAAAATCTGATAAGAATTCAAGGGGTTAGGAGAACAAACTATGGTCTCTGCTGCTGCATTTGTTTCAGAGGTCATATTTGATACCTACCACATCCCTCTGGTATCTCCCATTCTACATTGCCCTCACTCAGCTAGACTTCAGCTACTGTAGGTTGCTTACCAGGTGGGATAATTAAGACAGATGCCCATTCCTGGGGAATTGAGCCCTCATCTTACCCTTGTCCAGCTATGGTTGTTGCAACAGTCCATTCACAGTATCACAATTAATAAAAGCAACAAGAGATGCACGGTGAATCCCCCTGGGTTTCAGACATACTCCTCTATGTTCCCATGGTGTAGCAGTAACTCTTGCTCTTTATCGTATTCAAAGTTAGTTATCTCCCCAGTCCAGTATCCCATTTCTTTGCCTGCTGTATACAGGGAGGAGGAGCATAAGATGACCAGGAGGTAATCTCCACTTCACACTCTATGGAACCTTTACCCTGGCCCCTGACTTCCATCCCAGAGGATCAGGATGCACATTTGGGAAGAGCCTGGGTTTACAGGAAACATAAAGAATAGAAATGGTCCTATGCAAACAAGTGGCTGGTAGGTCTCCTAAATGGGTGGTGCTCCACAGAGGGCTCTGTGCGAGGCTTTTTTCTTAGCAGGTTGACTTTCAATAGTGAAATAGATCAACCTTGATGAGGAAAACCATCTTGTTGGGCCCACATAGAACTATTTCCATCAGCATGAAACACATCTCCTCAGCAATGATGTTCTCTGATGGGCATTAATGTGAGAGACAAAGATTTGTATACATTCATAGGTTTATCTACATGCTTTCCCCTGGACTTTCTTGCCTCTAATCTTTCATTCTTGTTCCTTCCTAGGTTCTGAACAACCAGCCAAACCATTTGCAATGGGCCAAAAGTACAAGTATGTCAAGTATATCCATACCTCAGACCACTTCTTCCTCCATACACAGCGAACCACCAAGAGTTGTATTTCCAATTCTGCCATTTGGGGAGTTTTTCTCTTACCACTGCCTTTTAAGCCCACTCCTGAGTGAAAGTTTAGGGCAGAAGCAGCCCATTTATAGCTGGCAGCCATATACTGGTACTGAGCAAACCCATCTGTGAAGGGGCCTGAGAATCCTCTCTTTCCATTGGTGTGAGTTAAGAGAGAGATATTCGACAAACAGAGGTTGGGTGCCATGTGTCAGCTACTCATACAATTTATTTCCACCTTTGGAACCTACCTGATCCTGATCCTGAATGTTTAGCTTTTACAGCAACTGCACTGCTGACCATATGATTTGATGGATCTAATCATACCCAGTTCCTTATGGGAAGGAACTCTAGTCATATACTCATTCAGTTTCTACCAGTGCCAAGTAGCTCTTTAGAAATTGCCCGCCCCCCAAAGGCAAATATTTATCTGTCATGCATTGCTCCAGAACTCAGGTCTTGTCAGACACCAGACACCATCCTTATCTTCTATGGATATTTCTAGTTATTGTATCCATATGGTCATTGGCTCATATGGCCCAATGGAAAGACAGCTTACACCACACTCTTGATGTTTATCAGTCTTCTTTGAGTGCCGCTAAACACTGGCAGCTTTTTAATCACTTGATGTATGAGTTGGAACACTATTCCCAAGAACCATATATGTTGCCTCTAAAATCCAAAAAGGTCCACTCTATATAGAAGCACTCTATCTTTTACTTAGTGGTAGCAATTACGAAGAACAACAACGCATCCTTCACCCAAGGGAGGATTTGCTACCATATCCCAGACCATTGTCCCTCTAAAAACTTCATCAATGTGGCAGGCTCCTTAATCTTTACGGAGTTTTTCCTCCTACCTTCTGGCACACTTTTTTTTTTAAACTGGGGCATCTAAAGTAGTTTATTTCTTGCTCTATAGTTAAAACTGGCTTTGATATTATCAGTATGATGGACAAACGTGATTTGTGCAGCATACCAAGAGAATAGACATCTCTGCATGCTATATCGCAAAGGAGAGCTCTTAGACAAGGAAGAGTGAATGTCTAGTGCTCCCCTTTCCATATTAAAAAGTGAACCTCTTTTAACCATTCTTACTGATAAAGTTTGAGAAGAATATACTTGTCAGACCATTGGCCATAAACCAAGTGCCAGAGGTTGTGTTGATTTGTTCTAGTGAAGATACTATATCTGACACAGCTAGTGAAATTTGGGTCATCACTTCATTAAGTTTATGGTAGTTCACTGTCCTCTGACATGGATTTATCTGGTTTTTGCTGGGGACAGTCAGGTGACTCGATGGGGATTGCCACTCATACATGATCTAAGTCTTTGATGATGGCTCTAAATTCTGCAGTTCCACTTGGCATGTGACATGGCTCCTGGTTTATTATCTTGACTACATGTAGGAAGAGTTTCAAGGGCTCTATATAACTCTTCCTATTATTCCGGCTCTTACTTCACAGTTCAGGGAATCAATGTGACAGTTCCACTGGTTATTAAGAATATCTATTCCAATTTTACATTATAAACAGAATTCCATTTGTCACCTGGCACACCTCCCCAGTCTTCTGCTCTTAACTATAGGAATATGATAAATATTTCAGGTGCACAGTATTCCTATTTCTCCAGGATAATTACACTAGCAGGTAGACACATGTACTTTTAGGGGAAATATTTACTATACTTACAGAGTTGCTGTAGATTCCTTCCTCAAGCTGCCTTATCTGCCCTTAAATCAATGGGTTCTTCACTTCTGTACTGACTTAGCTGTGGAAACAAGGGGAAGGGCCATGCTTTTCCGTTATTGTAGCTTGTGCTCCAGTTTTTTTCCATTTTATTAGTTTTACAAGTTAAGTAATACCTGGTCTGTTCCCCATCTATCATCCCTCCTTGCAATAGCATGATTGCTACAGATACCTGTTGCTCCAGGCCTCCCCATTGCCACTCCAAGTCTTGAGGACCAAGAGATAACCACACCCACCTTGCCTCTGACAGTTCAACACTGCCATTTGCCATTCCAGAATCCTCTTAGTTCCACTCATTCTATGGAGCCCAGCTCAATGGCAGATCCATGTCCAATACTGACCTTCAGAGGAAAGCTAACCCAAGCTTTTAAAATATTTTCAGAGTCTTTCTCAGCAATGCATTCTTCATTGTCTTACTGAAAGGAGTATCTCTGGGTCCTCTTGGTTTGTAGTCATTTGAGTCAGTCAGGTCTCACTCAATATATCCTTTCTACCATTCCCACCTCACTCAGCCTTTTGATCCTGTTAACACTCTGCCAAGGCAGTTCCAGCATTTCTTCTGCATTTACTGGAGATCATTGTTCTGTCCAAGTGTTAAGGAACCATTTTAGAACCAGGTGTTCTATCAGATCAGTGTACTCTGAGTTACAGAAAAGTGATGTATGAGCATTTCATATCGGTGGTCTTTCTTTTTAGAAATGAAGATTGAAACCATGGCACCTGGGAGTTTGTGGGCCTTGAAAATCTAATGATGGAACCCAGAAAGTTCACTTTCTAACAAGTAGAAATGTCCTCCAGCTTACTAAAGGACATGAGGTTTGACATCAGGCTAAACTGAGCAGTTGATGGCTGTGGAGGCAAATCCTACTACTTTGGCTTGTGGCAAGACTCCCTGGGACTCTGGGAATTGCAAGAAAAATGGCTAGTGTCACAAAATGGTCACCTCAATCACCATTTCTTTATGTAATGTAAACATTTCTGTGATTCATGTAGGGACAGGCACCTGAGAGCTTTAAAACGACATCATTGTTTTTATTGTATAACACATTGAAGGGACATTTATTTACTTTAAGAATCTTGAATAAATTATTAATGGCGATTTGCATGTAAATAAAGTTGAGTGGTTGTAAACCACAGTTCTTTCTTCCTTTGCTTTCTATAGTCCTGAAAAGCCAGCCCCTGAGAGCTAAATTTCGATGCCTAGCTCAGAATGATAAAGATGATGATAATGATGAATTTTAATAGGGCACTTACTATGGGCCAAGCACTGTTCTCAGTGCTTTACACATCTACAATATATTCAGCCCTCACAACCATTATGTCCTCTTTACAGATAATGTTTTTCCATCACTTCTTGAAACAAGGGCCCACCAATGAAATGGGCAGGATTGATGGGGCCCAGCTCTCCCACCTGAACACTTACAGAAGCTCCATCTCAGCCCATCCGAGTCCCCCAAACCATTGGTCAGACATTTGTTTCCATTTCTCATTTATAGCAAGGAGTAAATATTTGAGCAGAGTGGACACTTGTCTAGTAACCTGGCTATGGGAGATTGAAGAGGGCCACAAATTAATTGATACTCCTCTTATGGAGAGGCACAGTCCAATTCTCCTCCCCTTGAATCTGAGCTTGCTTCAGTGACTTGTTTCAGTAGACATTGTAGTGGAAGTGTTATCCTGAGACCTCTGAGCCTAGATCAAAAGAAGCCTTGCAGCTTCATTGAGTTGCTGGGGAGCCCTGAGCTGCCATGTAAGACATTTTACTACTCTGCAGCAGCCATGCTGGAAAGACCGTGAATAGATGCTCAGCTGGCAGTCCTAGCTGAGCTCAGCCTTCCAGCCAACCAAGGAGAGTTAAGTCGTCTTGGGCCCCTGCATGAGCTCATTCAATTGCTGGCTGTCACCAAGTGACTTCCAGCGAAACTACATGGGAAGCAAGAGACACCCCTTGAGCCCTGCCTGAATTCCTGACCCACAGAAACCTTTACATTTAATAAAATGGTTGTTTTAATCCACTACATTTTAGGGTAGTTGTTACACAGTGATAGATAATCAGAGCACTCTTCAATTTTGAAGATTGACAGTGGTGATGGTAGGGGATGGCGAAGGGAGAAGGCGTGGGGGGACAGTGTGGGTTTTGGGGAGTATGTATGCACATATGTTGGAGTTTGCTATTACCTTTGTGACTATGCTCATCACTGAGGTTCTGGCAAACCAGCAAGAGAATGCTGACAACTTTCAGTTCCAGGCATGAGTCCTACGTGATTTGTTTGAACTTCCTTTCTTGGATACCCGAAACACCCCAACCCTCTTTTGCTTCAGGTGGTTTGAAGTAGGATTCTGTTACATGCAAGCAGAAGAGCCTGAATGAAGACTCCGGGAGGCCCCTCAGAGCCCCCATGTCTTACGACTCAGGGGGCTGTGATTAGATCATGACATTGATGCTCCAGGAAACAGCATTTGCACTCCATGCCTGATGAGAAAACTCCAGCAGGGAAATAGGTCCACAGGATGTCTGCCCCTTTATCCTTAATCTTTCTCTAGAAAATTACTACTATAATTTTGAGAAGACGCTAAGGTGTGTAGACCCAGTTGAAGTGGTGATTAGTGGTTGAAATCTGTAATTACTCCTGGAGACGATGAAACCTAGTGATTACAAGCAGCCTCCAGGGTTCTGTGGTTGCCTGAGAGTTGTCTTTCATATCCTGCAAGGAAGAGCTTACATAAAGACTAATTATTTCCATATAATTACCCACAGAACACTTCCTGGCATGTAGCTAAAAAAAGAAAATATCACCACCACGCAACAGGTAATGTGAGAAGAGCAGAACAGATGCTGAGGGAGCAACAAGGCACCTGAGCTGTCCCCAGCTCAGAGCTGGACGTGGGAGCTGGACAGTCTGAAGACAATGCACAGTGTGCATGGAGATCAGGGAACACTCATTTAATATTTTGTGCCCCACTTTCCTTATAGAATACAGATAACAGTGTGATAATAGTGCCCAACTCATAGGATGGTTGTGTGGATTAAATGGACAGGTATATGCAAAGCATTAAGATCAATGTCTGATGCCTAGTAAAGGAACTAAAATTAGTTCCATATAGTCCATGTCCATGTCAAGGACTGAGTAATATAATTTTGTATACAGTGGTGGGCAGGAAATGATTAGTCCACATGACCAGAGCATCCAGAGGAATGAAGATGGAAGGGATGACGTGCTGTGAATGTAACGTTCTGCAAACACCCTGCTCTCAC
The DNA here is from genome assembly GCA_963924515.1 of Vespertilio murinus. Classification (NCBI taxonomy): domain Eukaryota; kingdom Metazoa; phylum Chordata; class Mammalia; order Chiroptera; family Vespertilionidae; genus Vespertilio; species Vespertilio murinus. Next base: position 184,688,194 of record OZ004704.1, on the reverse strand, counting down.
TCACCTGCTTGGGGTCAGGAGGGTGGTTTGGCAGCTCTGGGGAGAGGGAGGGAAATGAAACCAACAGACTAAGAGCCAGGACACTGGGTTTGGGTTTTAGCGCTGCTATGGATCAACCAAGTATTTTGGAACCATCGCTCCTACTCTTGGCCCTCTGTTCTTTTTTTATAGAATCAGAAGATGTTAAGGCTTCATTCTGTTTTAGCACAGTATGTTGACATAGTCTTTCCTTTTTTCCTCCCTGCATTAACTTTAATTACAGAATATTCTTGTAGCTTGTCTGCAAAACTTAATTCAAATCCATTCACATTCTGCTACCAAATTCATCATCTCTAGAATCAGAGAAACTCTATTTATGCTTATGAGCCTTTAAGGATATTAGGGCCAGACATGAGGATGGGGCATGTCCTAATCTCAACGGAATGGCCCTGAGAGATCCCCCACCCCCATATTTGCCCAGTTACTCTTTGTGATCTATGTATTTTTTTCTCCAACTGTCAACTATCCTTATATGACATCTGGGAGGAAGATACTCGTAGAGGTGTTTCACTTAGTACAGTTGGCTTTTCCTGCTGGATGTCTAGAAAGCCAACAGAAACCTAGGCCATTTTAACTGCAAATCTTATGTTGCTTGAGGCCAAATATCACCACCTCTCCAACACATTTCTGAGATATTTGTGTTAATGAGTGAAGGAATGGTGATTCACTTTATACAAATTCTGTTTATAGAACATTATTTTCAGAAATCTAGTATCTACTTCTTATTCATATATATGCCATTTTTTATGTACTGAAATGGGTCTTTAGAAGGATGGACACCCATCTGTGGTTATTGGGGTGGGATCAATCCAATGACCACCTTTAATTCTTGTTTTGAGTTGAACTGTTAAAGTTTTAATATAATTTATAAAATGTTGCTAACCTTGCCACTTGGAGAACAGGTAATGCTGTTTTCTCATGATTTTCTAAGGGGTCAGGCAGACCAATTGCTGTCACTCACCAACTCCTCAGCAGAGATGAGAAGGGTTTCAAACTCCCACTATGGATTTGGTTTCTATTTAATTTCATGTCTAAAATCTCTTTTAAGTTAAGATTATTTAAAAAAATTCTCTTTCCTTATGCCTCTTGTAATTTTTGCTCATGGGCAATGAATAATGCCTAAATACAGTATTCTGAAAAGTTGTGCTGAATTTTAAAAATTTAGATATAATTCACATACCATAAAATTCATCCTTTTAAAGTGAATTTTAACCACAATTCACTTTATTCACAAGGTTGTGTAACCATCACCACTGTCCAATTCCAGAATATTTTTATTACCCCCAAAGGAAGACTCACACTCATTAACAGTTACTCTCTCCTCTCCCCAGATCGTGTCAGGACTCACATACTTCTGCCTCTTTGAAACTCTGGATTAATTCTATATCTATAATTTTAATTATAAACAATGCAGCTGATAAATAGCTGGAATCAGCTTTGAGTCAAGTTCTCTTGTGTAATAACAAGATTGAGAAATAAGGTTATTAGCAAGTGCTGAAAGTAAAAATAAAAAGTTGAGAATTTGATTGTCAAGCATTTCACAGTGGAATTCAATAGAGTGGCGTGTTAATGACAGAGAAGAAAAACCCATCCTTTATGTTATAATTTTTTTTCAGTTCATAGAGAAATGTACTAAAGTTCATCAGTTTGGATCCTTTTAATTCAGGATCTTTTATAATTTAACGGGATTGAGTGGAGCTAAAAATTACTTACAAATGTGGAAGAAAAGTTTTGCCAAGTAAATTTGTAGTTAAACAAGATTTCAGGAGTATAGCTTATCTTATTAAAGAGAGGAAACGATTTTTGTATTTTTAGAAAAATCTATGTATACCCTAGTAAAAATTGTGCTCATTTCAAATGCCCTATCTCTTAATTCTAGAAGTCCTTACTCTGGCAAGGCCTGGATTGATAACACTTTGGGAGTTGCTAATTTTGTTTTGTCGTAATTGCAAGGTGAGATAACTCATTAATTTGGCAACCCATTAACCTGGGCATGGACCATCAATCAACACAAAGGAGATAAGAGCAGAGGCAGGCAAAGTCATCCCTAACAGGATGGAATGGTTCCCAGATCAACAAAGCCTGACTGAAAATTGATTTAAGCTATTAACATATCTGAAGGGAAAAGTGTCCTTCAGAAGGGAGTGTTGGCCTTGGGAGCAAGGAAGAGTAAAATCCTCAGAGTCCAATGTTAGCAGTGTCATTCAAACTCCACTTAGAGCAGCGATTTTCAACCTTTTTCACCTCATGGCACACATAAACTAATTACTAAATTATGTGGCACACCAAAAATATATTTTTTTCGCAATCTGACACAAAAAAATTAGGTAAAATTTTGATTCACTCATACCGGATGGCTATGGTTGTGTTGGTGGTTGTCAGAAGAAGAGAGAGATCAAGATATTGAAAACCTATTTGAGGAAATAATGACCAAAAACTTCCCCCATCTGGTGAAAGAAATAGACTTACAAGACAACGAAGCACACAGAACCCCAAACAAAAGGAATCCAAAGAGGACCACACTAAGACACACCATAATTAAAATGCCAAGAGCAAAAGATAAAGAGAGAATATTAAAAGCAGCAAGAGAAAAACAGTTACCTACAAGGGAGCACCTATACGACTATCAGCTGATTTCTCAATAGAAACTACGCAGGCCAGACAGGAGTGGCAAAAAATATTCAAAGTGATGAATAGAAGAACCTATAACCAAGATTATTCTACCCAACAAAGTTATCATTCAGAATTGAAGGGCAGATAAAGAGCTTCACAGATAAGAAAAAGCTAAAGGAGTTCATCACCACCAAATCAGTATTATATGAAATGCTGAAAGGTATTCTTTAAGAAGAGGAAGAAAAAGGTAAAGATAAAAATTATGAACAGCAAATACATATCTATTAACAAGTGAATCTAAAAATTGAGCCAATAAAAAAATCAGATGAACAGAATAAACTGGTGAATATAATAGAATCACGGGCATAGAAAGGGAGTGGACTGACAACTCTCAGGGGGTAAGGGGTGTGGGGGATGCGGGAAGAGACTGTACAAAAATTGTACACCTATGGATGAGAACAGTGGAGTGGGGGGTAAGGGCAGAGATTTGGTGGGAACCGGGTGGAGGGGAGCTATGGGGAAAAGAAGAGGACCAATTGTAATAATCTGAACAATAAAGATTTATTAAATTAAAGAAAAAGAAATCTACACCCACCTTATCTTGTGTTCTTTCAGTGATTTTACTGTTGGGATGTAATTTTCTATTCTACCTTTTGATGACAATTTATATATTTTATTCTTCTTAACCATTTTAATATTTTCATTTAACTTTTATAATCAATTTCTCATTTATCTTGAAAAAAATCCCCTGAAGGGCTTGTTTCCCAGGTCCCAGCTCCAAACTTTATTATTTAAAAATTCTGGGGTTAGATAAGAGATTCTGCATTTCTAGTAAGTTCCAGCTGATGGCAATAACAATGTGAGGGCCACTGCTCTGGAGAAATGCTGTGTAGCCCCACAGGCATGTAGAAGAATGAGTATGACATAGTTGTTGAACTAGTAGGAACTGCAAAGTATTAGAAATGATTGAAATGACTATTAGTGGGTGAATGGCCAAATAAATTTGGCCATAATTATCCTATGGAATATTATACAGTGGGGAAGAACAGCAAGCCATATATATATATATATATATATATATATATATATATATATATAGTTGTGCCATTGTGTTGGGGTTAAGAATGTTAGTAATCAGATTGTTTGTTTGAAAGCAGCTCTTCAACTTTAAAGAAATGGGGACTCTACATTATGATTTTAATTTAATATGTTAGAATCATTTGTTTACTTGTGACATAACTTTTTAAAGGAAGGAAGCCTTTAGTTATGCTCCTAATTTAAAGTGGCTCTGTACTTGCTGAGTTAATTAGGACCAGATCAGTGAAGTCAGAGTCAGTGGCCAAATCACCATGAGGTCAAGGGAGACAGTTTCTACAATAAATATTCTGACAAATGTGTATATATATTTCTAACAAGCGTTCGTGATCTCAAGGTTATAAGTCAGTCCTTGGCTTTATTAAGGCTTTTTGCCTTTCATAACAAACAGACTAACAACTTAAAATGCATGCCATCAAGGTGCAAAATAATTGCAGATTTATTTGACCTTTTTGATAACTGGAATTCAAATATTTGCTAACCTTCCCTTTTACCTATCAAAACAAAGACTAATTGGTAATTCATTACATTACATTTGAAAAGGACTTTCACCTGATGACTCCCACTATTGAAGCTGATAATGTCTTGTCTCAACATAATTTTGGTCAAAGGTAATTTAAAATACTTGGTGCTATCATTTTTAACTCGGCATTGACTACAAGCCTGAGTGACTGTGGAAGTGTGTTTCTTTACCTCTCTTTGTGCTTCAGTTTCTCCATTTGTGGAAATGATGATAATAGCATCCACTGTAAGAAGTTGCAATGAGGATTAAATTAGACTAGAGGCCAGTGCATGAGATTCATGCACTTGGGGGGCAAGGGGTCCCTCAGCCCAGCTTACATCCTCTCACAGTCTGGGAGCCCTCAGGGGATGTCTGACTGATGGCTTAGGCTGGCCTAACCCAGCATTCAGACACCCTTAGAGCTGCCACAGAGGCGGGAGAGGCTCCCACCACTGTCACTGTAGGAGCACACTGACCGCCAGGGGGAAGTTCCTGTTTTGAGCGTCTGCCCCCTGGTGGTCAGTGCGAGTCATAGTGACCAGTCACTCCACCATTTGGTCGATTTGCATATTAGCCTTTTATTATAAAGGATAATATGTGTCAGAATTTGGAGCAATATTTGGTTCACAGCTGCTGCTATTAAACATGGCAAGAGCTCCCTAAGGCATTTGGTGAAAAAAAAATACAAGTTGTAGAAGTATATGTATAGCATGACACTATGTAAAAAAATGCTCACAGTGATTCTGAATGTTTTTAATGGGTACATGTTCATCCATGTGAACACCAAGAATAAGACCTAGAAGAATATTTTGCAAGCTGATATCTGTGTTTACCTCTGGAGGGAGGAGGAAGGGATTGGATTAATTGGGAATATGGTCAAAGGGGACTTTAGCTTTATCAGTAATGTTATTTTTGTTTTTACATAATGGATTTATTTAGTAATATTAATGGCAATTAAAAATTGTCAAGACAATCTATTTGTCTTTTTTCAGAAGTTACCTAATGGGTAGATTAAGGATTACAAAGAGAATTAACATTTTGAAGTCAAAAGTGAAAAAAGTAAAAGGCTGTTACTTATAAAATATTCTTACCTAAATAAAAGTGAATTTTGTTCCTTTTTATGGTTAATAATTCAGACTTCTGTTAACATTAAATTATTTATTTTAATTGTTAATGAAAAATGCCAATCTAATCTTAAATTTTTTCTCAGACTTTTGCCTTTTCTCCCTTTAAAATTGTTTTTAATTTCTTATTATTTGTTTTGCAGAAGTGATATAACAATATTTTCCTTTTGTACTGCGTTTATTTGCAGCCAGGATCAATCTGCATAAACCAACACTGTCTTTTTTATATTTTTAAATCGTTTATGACAATTTGTGAAATTATGAAAGGCACTTTTGGTCTGCTAGCTCCACTAATGAATTATACATCAAGTCAGTTTTCATCTTGTTGGTTAATAGTTAAGATAAATTAGGGGATTCCCAGTTACAGACCATAGACACACTGAGGATACTATGCTCTCTCTTCTTTTCTCTCCAGGCAGAAGAATAAACTAATGAAAATATGTCTGAGAATCACAGTAATGATAGAACATTGATTAGGCAAATAGTTTATGGTGCTGCTAACAGCTGAGAGAGGCAACACATAGATAAGGGAATTTTAAAATAGTGGCTGTCAAGCTTTAGTTTGCATCAGAATTAGCAAGGATCTTTTCAAAATGCAGATTCCTGAATCCCATTCCCAGAGGAAATGGGTCAGGTGGATTGTGGGCTGCACATTGAAAAGCATTACTGGGGCCCCGTTGGTAGTTACCTGCTTGGCTACCAGAGTTGCCTTGGTCCAAAGTGTATCCTTTTTCTTCATCTGACCAGAGATTAGGGGAAAAAAAAGGATACCATGCTAGGAGAAGTCAATCAGGCTGCCTGGGCACCCAGAGCCTTTGGAATGGATATTTCAAATATCTCCAGGTTAAGAACCTTTGTGCATTCTTGAAAATTGAAATAAAGAACAGCACAAGCAGGTTTAAAGACTGATTTTTTGTTGTTTTCTTTCTCACATTCCCATGGTAAGCACTGGGTCCCCATTAGGACTTGCAGCTCTTTATATACTCAATGACATGATCCTTTTCATTAGAATGTATCAGGCCTGATCCGAAGGAGCTCAAGTTCATGCATTCTTCTGATAACAGCTAATTTACTTGATAATTTATGATTACCTGTTCTAGGTAAAAAAATCTGCATGGTAGGTGTGGTATCAGAATAATGCCCCACCCGAAGACATCCATGTCCTATTCTCCAGAACCTGTGGATAAGTTATTTTACATGGCAAAGTGGAAGTAAGTTTGCAGAAGAAATTAAGGCTACTAATCAACCAACCTTAAAACAGAGGTTATTCTGGATTATCCATGTGGGTCCAATGTAATCAGAAGAGAGAGGCAGACGAGGAGATCAGAGTAGTAATGTAATTTAAGAAAGATTCAACCTGGCATTTTTGGCTTTGGACATGGAGGAAGGGGTCCACTAGCCAAGGAGTGCAGACAACTTCTGGAAGCTAGAAGAAACAAGGAAATGGATGATCTCCGAGGCCTCCAGATGGGAATGTGACCCTGCTGGCATCTTGATTTTAACTCAGGGAGTTCCTTGTCAAAGAACTGACCCAAAGAACTGTAAGCTAATAAACTTGCGTTGGTTTGAGTCACTAAGTTTGTGGGAATTTGTTACAGCAGCTGTAGGAAACTAATACGTAAGGTAAGGACCTTTGGAGAAATAGCACCCTCCTCTAAAGCAATGTGCGTGTTTTTTCCCCCATGGGAATATTAGTCATTATGAAAGACAAGTTTGGGAGATACCTGGAGGCACATGCAAGCTGGTGATGGTCCTCAAATCCCAACATAAATGCTAAGGACAGTGACCTTGACCTGCTCCCTGGGCTATTGTCCTCCCCACAGCCAAGCTCTCTCCAATGCACTTCATCCTTCACTTTCATGGTTGACTGTGATTCTGAGCACCCTCCGCCTTCCCCACCAGCAGTCTTTTACACGCCCCCAGTGTAATGTTTCTGCAGCAACCTCCTTGTTCAAGGGAGTTCTGTACAACTTCTTCCTCTTCCTCTCACAGGGACCGAAGAAGACTCCTTCCCCCCAAGAAAAATGGTAGGTTAGGTCCAGTGAGGTCAGATATAGGAAGAAAAAAATGTGAAAATCACCATTTTAACTGACTCGCATGATAAACATCCAGGTTTGGTGTTTGCTTGGTTAGGCTTAGAAAAGTAAGCTTCACGTTTGTAGATGTGTTGGTGCTAGTTTTTCTGTAAAAGCTTTCACATTTAAAAAGTTCTGGAATCTTGCTTCCATGTTACTCTCTCCCTCTACTCTGTTACTTCTGCAGAGAAGCTGGACATAGTGGTGGGTTAGTGGCCTGTTCCAGGGGAGTTGCCTCCCTCCCTCCCACCCCCCGTCCCCCCATCTGCCCTGGAGCCCTTCACTCACCAGCCATGGCTTCATCTCCTGAGATGTTGGAGAGCAGAATCACGGTTACCAAGAAAATGATTCATACTTTCCAAGTGAGGAGGCCAGAATCTCCCCAAAGTCTGCCTGTTCCAGAAAATGCTCACGTGCAATGGTTCCCTCTAAGAATGAAGGCCACCCTTAATAAGGCTACAGCTCCTGCCAGTGTGCCTTTGGCTCCTTTCACACTTCCTGTGTAGGATTGCTGGCAGGGCTCTCCAAAGTCTATTGATTTTGTTTATGTTCATTCTCCTCTTCACTGAGCATTCTTAAATGACCCTAGGTGGAGACCAACAGAATAGTCGGTGTGGGGGGAAAAGAGAATTGGGGAAATCAAGAAATGTTCAAGGTCAAACATTTTTCAGAAAGGTGGATCTCCTGAGAAGGGAAGGGGACTTCAGGAGTGTCCTGCTGGACATGCTGGCTGGATGCAGAGCCTTTGTCACACGTGACCTCTGGGTGACCGAGAACAACACTTAACTTCTTGGAACCTCAGTTTTCTCTTTTGTAACCTGGGTCTAATTCCACCTTCCTAGCTTGGGTTACTTTGAGATTAAAAGAGATAATGCCAAACTTTCTAAATTGTAGGCATTTGTGTACTGCCTTTATGATTTTTTAAATGAGTATCCTTAAGTGTAGTTATTTAAGATTTTCCATAAATTGATTAATTTATATGGATACATGTAGTGCTCAAATGTAGCCAAATATTCTTGTTGGCTGGCCAGCAAATTCTACACGTTGAGAAAAGCCGTAAGGAAGTCTTGGTGAGCCTGCGATTTGTGGCAAAGCAACTTGGCTGAGTGTCATGGCTGTGCCAGCAGCCTGGTGTTTGAGGCACAGCTCTGCCATTTATCAGCCGTGAACATCTGGAAAAGGCATTCCACTTATCTGATCCTAGTCTTTTTATAAGGGCAGTGATGACAGCAGCTGCCTCTTAATCATTGTTTTGTGTCACAATGGAAATTCATTTCCACTTGGGCAGCAACTTCTTTTTTTTGCTTAGCTCAAGGCAGAAATAGTAGCTTTAAGGCTCTGCAGTTTGGGCTGTCTGATAATTCATGGACTCAGGGTCTATTTGCAGAAGCACGCCTTTCAGCAAATGGCCACCGTAGCTGGGTGGTGTGTCACGAGGGCCTCAGAAAGCACGATTTTGAAGAGCTATAATGAATAAAAGTGAGAAGGTGGGCAGTCCTGATCAGGCAGTGGTGTGGGAGAGTGGGAAAAGGGTGGATACTCTTTTTTAAAAAAGTTTTATTTTTTTATTACAGCTTACATTCAACACCATTTTGTGCTAGTTTCAGGTGTACAGCATAGTTCTTAGACAATCATATACTTTACACAGCGATTCCCCCCTAAATTTTCTCACCTGGCACCATACATAGTTATAAATCATTACTGACTATATTCCTTATGCTATACTTTAAATCCCCTAGACTACTGTGTAACTACCAACTAGTACTTCTTAATCAAAGAGTGGATGTTTTTAATTAGAAAACAAGAATATATAAAAGGTTTTTTATCAAGTGGACGAGAACTTGGTAAGACTATTCAGGAAGAAAGGCTGTGTTTTCAATGTGGGAGAAATTATTGGGTTCACTCAATTGTAGGTGAAAGGTCATCTATAAGGGGTTTAGTGTGTGGTTATGGATATCTGGGAATATTTGTACGGATGTTTTCTCGGTGGAAAGAGAATGAAATGGATCAGTAGACCAATCGTTTTGGCTGTCCTGATACGAGATGATGCAGGGAGGACTCAGGAATTTAAAGAACAGTGTTGACTTTCTGCAGCCACAAGAGGGAGACAGAAGCTGGTATGGAGCTTGGGGGCAGTTTGTGCAAAGACAATACCTGAGCCCATCTTGGAAGGGCCGAGCTGTGGTGTGTGCCAGAGACTTCCTGGGCATGGTAGCTGCTGCCACATCGCCTGCCGGCAGGGTCCAAAAGAGCAGAGACAAACCAAGTGTTTGTGAACCTGTTCGCTCCCTCGTTCTGCCAATTGTCAATGATCTCTCAGGAGGGAAGGAAGGGCCAGAGGGAAAAAAAAGCAAGGAGTTGGTACCAAGTGACCTCACGGAAGACAACCCTTTTGGAGATGTTCACCAAATATCTCCAATACCCTTTACCAAACGTGGGACCCTTCCAAGATTTAGAATCAGAACCAGCACTGGCAGTTAACCAGATCACATGCTATCTATGATACTATGTCTAATGTCAGGGAAGAAGTTCAGCGGGGTCCCTGTGTGATCCCTGACCTCTGGGCTGGGCGGTCCACCAGGGCTGGGACATGCGGAGTCAGTGGGAAAGCATGAGGAACAGAGCGAGTACCGGGTTGGGGAAGAGTCTGCGACATCCGGGCAATCTGCAGTATCCCAGGGGAGCCAGGCTCTGTGAGAGGAAACTCGCTGGGATACACACTGCACCTTGCTAGGCGAAAGCCCGGGGTAGGGAGGCTGTTAAATACAAGAGAGGAGAGAAGGAAATCCACAGCACAGGGGCTATCACAGCCATCAGGCCGATCTGCCGTTGGAAAGGGTACAAGCACAGTGCAGGGGAGACATGTACTTAATGAAAAGAGGTTGAGGAATAGCAGGAAATTACAAATCACATCAGGACTACGGTAGGCATCCCACCGCTCTTTGCCAGAGTCTTCAGACAGCAGCCGCTGTGCAGACGGTAGATGGATAACTTGAAAAAGGAACTTAGTTCTGGCCCCTGTGTCTTTAATATCGTCGATGCCGTGCAAAAACTGTTGGGGGCAGACGGAAGGGCATAGTAACTCTTCCTGCGAGATCAATTGCTTCAGCCATACTCTGACTTATTTTGGTGGTTTAACGCTGTTCTTGAGGGACAGGGATGAGAAGCTTTGGCACAGAAGTGAGAGGCTGCAGTTTGGGCTTTAAATAAACTGGATTCAACCCGCGTCTGCGCTTTTACTAAATATGTGACCTTGAGCCAGTTCCTAAAACCCTTAAACCTCAGTTTCTGGATTTTAAAAATAGAAATAATAATATGCAACTGTCCCACCCTTCACATTGGTAGTTGGAAATATCAAATTAGATAAGGCTTGTGAAATAGCTTGGCAAACAAACAGTCCTGTCTGTATTTTTATTCTAAGAGCGATAACCATGATTATCAAGAACAATTGTAAAGCAGTGGCTTCGAAGTGCACAGTGACATTTCTCATTAAAATTCTTCTTTCGATAGCTTATCTAGCTTTGGGAAACCGAGTTGTATGAGTTGGTTGGTAAACTTGTACTGAAAATCTGAAAATGCCACATCATTGAAACAAAAAACCCATTGGAGCTGGAAACAGTGCTAGCTTTACCCAAAGCTGAAATCTGTGCTCTTTCTGCTCCTACCGCTCACCTACCTGCTGGCCTGCTCACTCCCAGCTGCCCTCCCCTTCTGGCCTGATTGCCCCTAACTGCCTCTGCCTCGGCCCCACCACCATGGCTTTGTCCTGAAGGATGTCCAGAAGGTCTCTCAGAAGGTCTCCCGGTCTAATTAGCATATTACCCTTTTATTAGTATAGATATAAAACTCAAAAAATGTTTGTAAGTCATCTCACCTATAATTAGGTTGGGCAATAAAGAAAGCGACAGGGTTTATGAAAGAGACTTCAGGACTTGAGGAACCGAATGAGCTACAACATAAATTCAGTCCAGAGTCAGGGCCTATGGATAAGATTCAACTCATTTCAGGAAATTCAACTTTGTTTCAGGGTTTGAATGAGTTAGCCACCTTGTACTGCGGCAGAGTTATTTCTCCCTCGCAATTAGTCACAACCCTGCATTTTAAGGGGCTTAACATTAAAGGGGAACCTTCTCTGAAAGAACATGCACGTTTTTCAGGGAGGAAAATTTTGTTAATGAGATGCTGACATCACCTGCTCTTGAGGCAGGATATTTCAGTCAGTGGCATCTCTCTAACCAGGATAGCAAAGTGTGCCGTTTTAAGTTGAGAAGAAGAATGGCACAGATTCCTTACTAGATTTCAAAGTATTGAGACTTTGGAAAGCGTTTTCCAGCTCACAGATGCTCTGCACTCCTCGATGGACTCATCCTCCCCACCCAGAGATGCAGACCTGCAGCTGCCCTTGGGGATGGGGCGTAGGCCTGGTAACCATGTGCCACTAAATACTTTATACGATACTAAAAATGCATTTGCCCATTCATCCAGGCCACAGAGATTTATTTATTAAGTATCTATATACCAGATACTTCGCCAGCCTCTATCAGGGACATAAATTTTTAAGAGATATAAACTCTGCTCTCAAGATATTTATAGGCCATATATTCTCGCCCCAGGTTCCCTTTTAATAGTCTTAAACAGACAAATATTTTTTTAAAAAAATTGAGGTGAAAATCGCTAACATAAAATTAACAATTTTAAAGTGAACAATTCAGTGGCATTTAGTATATTCACAATAATGTGTAACCACGACCTCTGTCAAGTTATAAAACATTTTCGTCGCTCTCAAATGAGTCCTCATACCCATGAAGCAGTCACTCTCCATCCTCTCCTTCCCCCATCCCTAGGCAACCTCTGTATTGACCTTTTCTGAATACTCCATATAAATGGAATCATACCATACGTGACCTTTTATGTCTGGCTCCTTTGGCTTAGCGTGATGTTTTCAATATTCATCAATGTGGTAGCAAATATCAGAGCTTCCTTCCTTTTAATGGCTGGGTAATATTTCTTTGGATGGATGGCCCACATTTTGCTTATCCATTCATTTGTTGATGGACATTTGTGTGTTTTCACCTTTTGACTATTGTGAATAGTGTTAGTTACTATGGACATTTATGTACAAGAATTTGTATGCATTCCTGTTTTTGATTTCTTGAGTAGATGTCTAGGAGTGGAATTGTTGAACCACATGGCAATTCTATGTTTAGATATTTGAGGACCACCAAACTGTTTTCCAGAGCGACTGCATCATTTTGCATTCCCAGCAGCAATTACAAGGGTTCTAATTTCTTCACTTTGTCGTCAATGATTGTTATTCTTTTTTAAAAAATATTTTATTGATTTTTTTTTACAGAGAGGAAGGGAGAGGGGTAGAGAGTTAGAAACATCGATGAATGAGAAACATCTATCAGCTGCCTCCTGCACACCCCCTACTGGGGATGTGACTGCAACCAAGGTACATGCCCCTGTCCGGAATCGAACCTGTGACCCTTCAGTCCGCAGGCCGACGATCTATATACTGAGCCAAACCAGCTAGGGCTGTTATTCTTATTATTTTCCACATTTTTGATGATAGCTATCCGAATGGGTGTGAGGCGGTGCCTCACTGTGGTTTTGCTTTGCATTTCCCCAATGACATTCAGTATCTTCTCATGTGACATTCAGTATTTTTCCAAGGTAACCAAAATACCTATAAGAAATGATGACAGGTCACCTGAAAAACATGATCACCTTTGCCCCTGGGAGGGAGGAGAGCCTGAGATCAGAGAACGGAGAACTAGCAAATTTTTATTGGAGAGGAGAGGAGAAGGTGGAGGAGGAGGGAGGTAAGGGCAGGCCTGGGCACTGCTGGAATTTGAGGAAGGGAGCAATTGCATAAGTGCATTTGAGAGAGGAGACTCCTCAGCAACCAGAGACTGAGAGCGTTGTGTACTGTATTTGTGAGCTTGGAAGGATAGCAAGGTTAGCTCCTGTGATCCCAGAGAGAAACATGTGGATGTTAAGGACCAGGCTCCCTACTTCACAATTTCTCTAAGAGCAACTGCTCTGCTGATGAGCAAATGATTTGTTGCATGCAACCCCTGTCAGAGCCGGAGTCAAACCACAATCCAAATCGTGTGCCCTTGACTGGGAATCTAACCCTCAACCCTTCAGACTGCAGGCAGATACTTAGAGACTAACTGCTGAGGAAACTGGCCAGGGCTTAATCACTTTCTACATAGCAAGCACATTGCTAAGTACTTTATAACTTGTTGTGTGGTTCCAAATTTAACTTGCTGTATAACCTGGATGTTTAGAAAAAAAATGTAATATCTTTATTTTGTCTCTAAAAAGTTTGGCCTTCTTCTCCAGCCCCAACCCACTGGGGAAAATTACTTAACTGCCCAGTCCAATTCCAAATGTAGTCCAATCCCATAAATTAAGTAGCTCCCTTAGGCAGCACTGAGTCTCTCTCTGTTGACTAAAAATGCTCAGCTTCTCAGAGATCCTCCCTCCTTCCTTCTGCTCCTTCTTTTTTAAAATGTTGTTTAGGGATATGCAGGGAGGGCGCGACTTTCCATAACCCCAGGGCAACAGGAAAGAACCAGGCTCCTTAGGAGTGATATTCTTTTCTCTTCTGGTCGTCAGGCCAATGTCCCATGCCCATCTGGGTGCTGCTTGCTCTGCTGACAAAGATGGCCAAAGTTGGTGGATGTTCTCTCTTAGCTTGGGCAGGCTGTGTCACTCTAGCAGATGGAGGGACTCCTTTGACACCTGGCTGGCCTTAGCTCAGGAGGTCTGTCTTGGGGTCCTTCACCAATGGCAAAGAGATTCTCTCTGAATAGTTTCCATGTCAGAAGTTCAGCTATTGTGGAAACATACCAAACTGAATTCTCTCTCTCATCACTCTGAAGTTGCACTGGCCTTCTTCCTGTTCCTTGAACACCCAAAGCTCAATCCCACCTCATGGCCTTTGGGATGCTCTGCCCCTGACTCTTCTCATGACTGACTTCTTCTGGTCATAGGGGTCGCAGCTCAAATGGTTGAGAAAGTAATGGTATTAAAGTAAATTTTTACTCTGGCTGGTTTTGTTCAGTGGTTAGAGTGTCTAGGGGTTGCGAGTTGGATTCCCACTCAAGGACATGTACCTTGGCTGCAGGTTCCCCAGCCCTGATGGGGGAGCATGCCAGAGATGTCTAATTAATGTCTCTCTCTCCCTCTTATCTCCTTTCTGATCTCTCTAGAAATCAATGGATAAAATGTCCCTGTGTGAGAATTAAAGTTAATTTTTAACATCAAAATAGATTTAGAAATAAATTGGTATTAAGTCAGCAGTATTCATGGAATAAGTGTTGGGAACTATGAAAACATCTCTGCAAAGATCTATATATTAAGTTTCAATTTGTTCTTGACTGTATGTCTGAATAACAGACCTGCTGAATGCAGACCTTGATTTAAACTCTCTCATTTTTAGTTTTTGAAAATTCTGTACCAAGTAGATATTCTCCAAGGAATGCTCAGCATATGACTCTCTTCTTTGGGAAGCTGAACCACGTCATAGGTAAGTGCAAGAGCTGTGAGTGCTGGGAGTTTATGTCCACATGACCCTCCTCCAGCCAACCCTGATTGGTGTAGGAAACCCAGCTCTTTTGCAATGAGTCCAGACAAACTTTCAGAGCCAGTTCACACCAAAGCTGTTGTGATATCAAACTGAGGCTGGACTCTGCCTCAATTCACACCATTGCACGGCTTCTTCTACAATTTCATTCCATGTCCTTCTGTCTCTTATTGTTTTCCCCAGGCAGTGTGTCCTTGATAAATCACCTCCCCATGAATCCTAGTCTCAGGACTCACTTCTGGGGAACTTCACCCAAGAAGTAGAGATTGCATGTTTGATTTGGTGAGAAGGAAAGTCCTTCCTGAGAAGATGCCGCTTGAGCTGAAACCCGTATGACAGGAAGAAGCCAGTCATGAGAAGATCTGGGAGCAGAGCATTCCAAAGGTGATGAGGTAGGAATGGGTGTTGGGTGTCTTAGGATTAGGAAGGAGGTCAGTGTCACTTCAGAGTGACTAAGGGAGAACATGGGGGAAGAAGCGTCCCACCAGCTCCCCTTCAGTGCTGGAGGCCAGCCTGCATTTGGTACAATCTTTCTCATCTCCACTTGGCAGAGGCATGAATTAGGGGAAGTTTAGTTGCCTTTCCTCCCCCAATACCCCAGGACAGTCTATGGAGAGAGGCCTATAAATGGGAAGCACCCATCTAAAAGATTACTGACTCTAAAGAAAATTGAGGCCAGCTTGTGTTTTTCTGCTATAGTGCTCGAACAGCATCTTTGTTGCATAAGAGTCACTTGCAATGACCAAATATACCCAACAATTAGATGGCAATGGAGATCCCGGGAGATTCTGGCTCAGTTTCTGTGCATACTTGGTGCTTTCATCAACGAAAGGCCTCACTGCAGTGCCTGGGAAGAGATTGATGTAATAATAATTTCCATGTCTTGGGAATCTTCTCATTTTAAGCGTAATTGTGTGCCAAGATACTTCACAAAGTATATGAATGTGACGCTGGCCAGAGCAGTGAAAGGAAGCATATGAGAGTCTGGATGGCCCTGTTAGGAAACCTTTGCTGGGCAGATGGATCAAACCTATAAAGCTGGAATCCAGACAACTCTACTGTGTGCCTTGGCTGGAAGAGAAAAGCCTTCCTAAATGAAAAGTAGGAAGGAAGGGGACTTTGTTTTGCTTGAGCCTCACTGGAAATTGGTTAACAAGAACACTCCAAAGTCTCACAGCATGAAGCCCACCTCACTTGACCATGAACTTGGCCATGAAAAGCTTCATCCATCCAATTAATCTTCTTTGTCAGAATGAATCATTGTTCATGCAATTGAACTTTGACTTAAATTTATACAAATAAAAATGACATAGATGGAGACTGAGGACACCTCTAGTACCAATAGCACAAATAGGAAAAATATTCCTTAAAGAAACCTGTCCACTCAAGTTGCTAAAGTCTTTAATTATATCTTCATGCCAAGACTTTATTTCTTGCTTCAGGTGCACTCAATGAGCAATAATTGGTGCCATTTCTTCCTGATCCATGTATGCTTTGTACTTAATGAAATTTTAAATGGAAAATTTTAACAGAGAATTGATTATCTAGACCTAAAGTCCCTTAAGATCACCTACCCCACCCCCTAATTTGGTTCTATTTTGTTTTGTCAATATTTGTGTTAAGCAATCTGCATTGATTTGAATGAAGAAATGTTATCCAGCGACCTTTCTGGCCATGTACCAGAGCAAAATGGAATCTTCTGCCAAACCCTTCTTGGCTGACTTATCAATTCAACCAACTGACTGGCACCAGCGTTGTTCTCTTATTTTCAACAAGAGAAGTGGCAGCATACAATAGGGAAAGGGACCTCACGGATTAAACGTGGAGACCAAGTAATTAGCTTTAGTTAGCCCATATCTTAGGGTCTCTGTGTTGTAAGTAATGTACTACCCAACAATTTGTAGGATCTTTGGGTGAGATACTAAATGTACATCCCAAAAATAAATAAGAGAGAACATTGCTTCATTGGCCTGAGATTAACAACAGAAGGAAAAGAGAGGAAGGTCATTTTCCTAAGGTAGAGAGGTTGAAATAGGTGTTGTATACGAGGTGAAGAGTTTCTCTATAATCTACATCCATGATTTTCTATTCAGTTGTGAGTTCTATACATTTGATTATTTGCTGTTCATTAGTGTAGTCTGAGAAAAATCAAGCTGTGTGTGTCTTGAGGGAGTAGTAGGTAGGAGAAGTGAGGACTGGTCATGGCAGCTACCTGGTAAGGACCCACCCCCAGAAACCAAAACATGTTTGTCTCTCAGAAGCCTGGTTCAAACCCACCCATATCACCATTCTCTAGATTTACCAGTGAACTTTCTTCTTCTTTTACCTTCCTTATTTTTCTCTCTTGCTCATGTAAGAGGAGAGAGAGAGAGAGGCCAAAAATGGGGTTGGAGGAGGTAGTTCTCTGGATCATACATTTCATGGTATGGGCAGGTGCTACATATTTTTTGGTTGTTGCTATTTTTAAGGCACGCAAGTAAGTTGATAACTAATAACTGTGATAATAAAACATTAGCAGCTCAGAAATTCTAAGCCTTCAGTCCTATATATCATGACAAATTGGAAAGCTTTGGCTAAGCAAACAAACACCACCAAATCTAGCAACTCGACATGACAATTCTTGCTTTTGATTTACATGAATGGGAATTTGGGGGAAGATGTTATAAAGAGGACACATTGCCCATAAATGATACGAATATTTCAACAATGTTAGCAAAGCAGTAAATGGACCAGAGAATGAAAGAGACCTCCTTCAAGGACATGGGGAACTGTCAAGAATAAATGAGTGGATTTGGGGATGTTGCTGATCCTCTTCCTATGTAACTTTAAGTCTACCCCGTAAATGATCATTTACTTCTCTTCCTTCACATGAAGAGTTTTGCATACATTGTGGGGTGTGGGGCAGCAAATGGGAAGATTAAAACTGGCTCTATTACTCAAGCTTGAACACTTTCCTTAGAACATTTTTGGCAGTTGTGCTTTGTGGTTCATTTAATGTGAAGTCAGAGTGGGCTTTGGGTGTTCTTTTTTTTTTTTTTTGATAGAGAAGCAGCTGTGAGATAATTGGTGACCAGAGGTCAGAGAAGCCATAGATCTCTAGCAATTGGAGCTCTCACAGGCAGGACAATATAATATAATGTTCAAAGAGGAGAATGGGTGTCAACAGTTTCTGTTTGATGCAGCAGATTGTTCCCTTCCTTCAAGCTACACTAGAAAGGACTAATTTCATTTTTATGTGACTTGTTATAATTTCTCATTTCTAATGGGATATTTTCAAATCCACATCACCAAGCCAGCAGGCTGTCACATCTGCACATCCTTTTTATAGATTCTACCTAGCCCTGTGCCCTTCTTTTCAGTTCGATCTTTGTCAGAAAGTAATTTGTCAACATCTACTAGAGATTCTCTTTTTAACTCTATAAATAGAAGGGATGCATTTAATTATAACAAATTCAAAATTTGAGCATGATGATGTAAGAAGTATGGATAAAAGCAATGGAAAGTTATTTTTCTAAGTATCTAACCAGATACAGGTGTCAGGTGGCTATCCATGAAATTGGACACCACCAATAAGGTGTACTAGAAGGAGGCCTGGACTGGAAGCAAGTAGACCTAAGATTCTGGTTCTGATAGCAATTCACTGTGTCACTGGAACAAGTGTCTCTGGGCTTTATTTTCCTCCTTTGTAAAACAAGACAGGTGAAAACAGTTAATTTCTAGGGTTTCCTTCAGGTGTAATGTTCTCTATTATTTTGATATCCTTTCTTACAAAGTGAAAAAAATCACAAAATTATTCCCATTTAATATTTTTTCTATTTTTCCCCCTAATTGCCATTTCAGTTTCTCTGGAGGAGGTACCACATTGGGTCATTACTCTTCTCTTCTTAGTGGTTAGGGCAAGCAAGGTTAGACTAGAAGCATGGACAGATTAGGAGATTGCCTTTTAAATGTCAGTTAAGTACTACATCTAAGTATTTCTCACATAGGCTTTCCTTTGAAATATGAAATTCCACCCTCAAGACTTTGTTTCCTGCAGATAAGTCACTGGCACTCAATTAATATACATATGCTCTGGGAGAGGCAAGGCATTATGCTTGTTTCAGCTAAATTAGAATACATTTATCTCAGTTTTCCCAGTGAGCTGGCTAACTGACCACAGCATCTTGGAGGAAGAGAGAGACAATGGGGCATTTTTTTTTTTTATATAGGGGAGAGGTGTGAGTGAACATGACAATGCCTGGTGTTGCTACCTGGTGGGAGACAGAGTCAGAAACAATGAGGAGATAGGAAGGGGGTAGAAAAGGGGTTAATGGAACACTGTAATACAGGAAGTCCTGGACAGCAGTGAACAAGGAAGTCAGCAAACACAAGGACACCTTCTCCCTCAAGAACAAATTTGCCTTATGATTTTCCTTAGCCTGTGTCTGTCCATGTTCATTTGTATGAAACGCAGGCAGTTCCTCCTTGCCCAGTGAGCACTTAAGAGCACGAAGGCAAGGAAGGTAATCATTCTATATTAACTTGTGACTCTATTCTTTCTCCTGGCTCC
Source organism: Vespertilio murinus (assembly GCA_963924515.1). Classification (NCBI taxonomy): domain Eukaryota; kingdom Metazoa; phylum Chordata; class Mammalia; order Chiroptera; family Vespertilionidae; genus Vespertilio; species Vespertilio murinus. The sequence continues at coordinate 184,668,600 of OZ004704.1, read as the reverse complement.
TCCAGAATCTCTTTGTTTTCATTTTGCTTGGATTTCAGATCTATAATTAGAGTTGAGAAGAGAATGTTCTGCACAGGGCGTTTTGTTCACATCACTGTTTTCGGGAGAGGAAGTTCTTACAGAGGTGAAGAATACGGTAAATCTTCCCATCCTTTTAAAAACTCTCTTTTAAGAAGTGCACAATGGTAGGTTGCTGCAGTTTGTTTCCAAAAGAACTAACTTCTCTTTAGGGGACAAAAGACCAACCGAGACCCTCTATCAATGTTGCTAGTGGCCACCCTGAAGCTTCCATGAGAGTGCGGGGTGGGAGATGCATGTTGGGAAATTCATTTTTCTTTAGTGCTATCCTGGCTGAGGAGAGATTTCATTTATTTGATGTGTGTCTTTGTTTCACACTGTTCTGACATTTTATCATGTGGCTTTCTTCTGGTAAAGTAGATTATATAGTATTTTTTTTTTGCTTCAATAATTCATGTTTTTAACCTTACAAGTGACACTTGATGTTATAGTGATGGAGTGGTTAAGGAAGTTTGGTGAAAGTGTTAATACATCAAATCTGTGTGTATCATAAAGAAGTAGTAGCCATGAGAAGACTTTGAAAAGGTCAATGCAAAAGTGAGGAATGCTCTTCAAGAGTTCCAGTTTTTAGAGTTAATATCTCCTGAATGCCAGTGACTCTTTTTTTTTTTCTCTCGGTGAACTTGATCCCACCAAGCTCAGTTACCATATACAAAATGAAAAGTTTCTATTTCCACTCTATTTTGCTTTGTTTACCCTCTTCTTATTAATTCTTTCACCTTGTCTATTGGACAAAGAGAGGCCAAGGGATTAGGCCAATCTGTTTGGCCAATTAGTGGGAAGGACATAGCAGATGGGGATGTAGGAGCTCATCTACTATACCTATAGTAACAAGACAGTCTTCAGTCCAGGCCCACTGCCTTTACAGTGGCAACACAATCTCTTACACCTTAGAACTACTTATGTTTGGGTCCTTTTCCCCCCTGCAGGTTTGAATCTGTTGATTTCTACTCCCTCCCCTTATTTCCTCCCTTATTGTTCAGATTTATTCATTTCCATTCCTCTATCTTTCAGCTCACTGAGTCTTTCCTCTCTCTCTTCCATTCTGCTTCTTAATTCAGTTACTGTTTTTATATTCAGTCATTCAATTACTGATATAAGAGAGAAGAATGGAAGAGACAGAAGACAGAATAAATGAACTGGAAGATAGAACAATAGAAACTTACAGTCCTAAATTTACATCTGGTTCTTCTACTTATTTGCTGAAGTTTTCTAGGTTTTCACTTGTTTCAAGAGTATTCATAATAGCCTGTTGAAGCATTCTTCTCACAGATGCTTCAAAATCTTTGTCAAACAATTTTAAAACCTCAGTTGTCTTGGTGTTGCCATATTTTAATTGCATTTCCCCCCTTCAGTTTGAGTTCGTCCTAGTTCTTAATATGCCAAGTGATTTTTCTGTTGAAACTGAGCACTTTAGATTATGTTATGAGACTCTGGATCTCAGTTAAACTTTCTGTCTTAACTGGGTTTATCTGACACCACTCTGGCAGGAAAGGGAGAGCCTTGCCTTGCTACTGCCCAGTAGAGGTAGAGGTCCATGTTTCCCACTCAGGCTCTGTTGATACCTGAGAGAGAGGGTGTCTCATTACTCTTGGAAAGAGTAACTCTTACATGGTCTCTCCTGAAACTGAAGTGAGGGTAACCTTGTTATCACCAGGTGATGGTGAAAATCCCAACTCTACTCTAGGCCACCTCTGAAAACACCCAGTGGGAGGAAGAGAGGTGCTATCTGCCTGGTGGGGTAAAAGTATAGAGTCCCCACATAGCCTTCACTAACATAGTGGAGGAGGGTACAGAGAAGACGCATTATTGGCAAGGCTAAAATTTCTGCCTTCCTACTTTGTCTTCTCTGATATTACCCTGGAAGGGGCATTGGGGTGCCTCATTAGAGCCTATGAGAATGGAGATCAAGGCTCCTCACTTAGCTTTTGCTGATATGGGTGAGGGGAGTCAAAAGTTTTATTTTGTGCTATTATGTTGGAGTAGACCAGTTATTACCTAATAATTTTCTGTCCTTAGATCATGAATTTAAATGTAAAACCTAAAATTTAAAAAGATTTTAGAAAAAAATGTAGAAGAACATATTGGGTATCAAGAGCTGGACAAAAAGTTCTTTGAATTGACACACACACAAAAATGATCCATAATAAGAAAAGTTGATAAATTGGACTCCATCAAATTAAAAACTTTGGTCTGTGATATTGTTAAGAGGATAAAAAGACAAACTATAGACTGAAATAAAATATTTGCAAACCACATGTTCACCAAGGGAATGGTATCGAGAATACACTATTTAAAGCTCTCAAAGTTTAACAGTATAAAACTCCAAACAATTCAATTAGAAAATGAACAATTGACATGAAGAGACATTTTCACCAAACAATACTAGTATAATCAAATGACAGATAAACACATGAAAAGAGGTTCAACGTAATTAAGATAATGAAAATGAAAGCCTTAATAAAATATAACTACATATCTATAAGAATTGCTCGAATAAAGAAAACCCATCAACACTAAATGCTGGGGAAGCTCTGGAAAAATGGAATCAGTCATTGGTAGGAATGTAAAATGGTACAACTGCTCTGGAAAAGAGTTTGGCAGTTTCTTGAAAACACACACACACACACACACACACACACACACACACACACCTCAACATGTAACAACCATCCAATCCAGCTGGGCATTTATCCCAGAGAATTGAAGAGTAATCCTCACACAAACACCTCTACACAAATGTTTATACCGGCTTTATTTGTAACTAGAGGCCTGATGCACAAAATTCGTGCAAGGGGCTTGGCCCTTGCAGCTGCGGCTTCATCTGGAAGGTCGTCCGGAAGGTTGTCCAGCTGTCCGGACTAATTAGCATATCATGATTTTATTATTATAGATAACCCCAAACTTGAAACAACCCAGTTCTTCAGTGGGTGAATGATTAAACAAACAGTGGTATATAGATGTCATAGACTACAACTCAGCCAAAAAGAAAAAAAAGAAAAGAAAAAAGAAAAGAAACTACTGATACGCAGAACAACCTGGAAAATTCTCCAAAGAAGGATGCTTAGTGATAAAATCCAATCCCAACAGTATATATGTAGTATGACTCCATTTAGATAACATTCTTGAAATGACACAATTATAGAAATGAAGAACAGGTCAAAGGTTGTCAAGCATAAAGGAGGGCATGAAAGCAGGAAAAGAGAGCTGTGGTTATAAAAGGGCAACAGTGAAAGATCCTGGAAGTAAGGAACTGTGCATATTCAAGTTTTTTAAAATATATTTTATTGATATTTCACAGAGAGGAAGGGAGAGAGATAGAGAGCTAGAAACATCGATGAGAGAGAAACATCGACCAGCCGCCTCTTGCACACCCCCTAACGGGGATGTTCCCGCAACCAATGTACATGCCCTTGACTGGAATGGAACCCGGGACCCTTCAGTCCACAGACCGACGCTCTACCACTGAGCCAAACTGGTTTCGGCAATATATTCAAGTCTTGATAAAACTGCAGGCTTACCTTAAGGCAGGCATTATTATAATCAAGTGTTAATAGCGCCCACTCTTCTAGCGGGTTTGCGTGTTCCAACAGAAACAGAATAATTGGCAAAGCCTGACCCACAGACAGGGCTCACTTAGCCAGGCCTTCAGATGTAATGCTGGTGGGGTGCTGCTTGGAAGGCCCACCTTCAGAGCAGATTACACCAGCTGCACCTTTTGAAAAAAAATTTTTATTGATTTTTTACAGAGAGGAAGAGAGAGGGATAGAGAGCTAGAAACATCGATGAGAGAGAATCACCGATCAGCTGCCTCCTGCACACCCCCCAGTGGGGATGTGCCTGCAACCAAGGTACATGCCCTTGATGGAATCGAACCCAGGACCCTTCAGTCTGCAGGCCAACGCTCTATCCACTGGGTCATACCGGTGTGGGCCCAGCTGCACCTTTGAAGAAGGTCCAAGCCAATGGCTTTGGGGATGCTGCCTTCATTCCCCGGTCTGGTCACCTGGCGGTATTTCTTTTTATTCTCTGAGTTTGTGGTGAATTTCAGCATTGCTTCTCCTCTACTCCGCGGGACAAAGAGAGGCCAGATGGCAGCTGTGGGATCTCAGCCGGACTTAAACAGTCTCTGCTGGAAGTGAGCATGCAGATGAAGAACGAGTCTTTTGCCTTCTTGTCTCCTCCCCGAGGCATCATCGTGCCTTTTGCTACACATCTCCATCCCCTCTCCCACTTTGTGGTTATAACCCCCTTTTCCACCTAAAGAAATGGCTAAGGATATATTCTCAACAGAAGGAAATCATATGAGTCGTTCAGTTAATTAGGGATTTCCCATCCCTCCCTTTTGGTTTGCAAGACCAGCCTGCATCCCATCCCATATAGATCTTTCCTCATGTAGATCTCCCGCCCCCCTAACGTGCTTTCTAGCATCTGGGTTCTTTTTCATCACTGCCTCGATCTTTAGAAAGCTGTCTCTCCCCTTATTAAATGTACATAAGTCTTACTACCGGTGGCTGGAAGCAGAAGACTGAGTGTGTTTTTTTGCGATTTGTAAGTGATGGGGGGGAAACGTTGCATGTGGTGTCTGCTTTTAAATTCCCTTAGCAGAGTTAGCATCAACATTCCTTCCTAAAGAAGCAATGGAAATATCCTAATTGTTGACAGCCAGAGCATAGCAATAGCAAGCATTACAGGTGATGTGCTAACAGTGGGCAAGGTGCTGAGGGTATAAAACTATCGGTGACATAGGTCCTGCACCAGGGCTTTATATCTTGTTAATAAAAATGGAAGAAAACAAAAGCTGAAGGGGGTGTATAGGAGTATGTGCGGTGTGACAGTCAGGGCCGTGGTAGCATTACTAAGTGCTCTCCACCATTCGGCAAGGTAGTGAGAACCATTCCAGCTTCCCACACGTGAGAACGGACACTCAGATTTCAAGGACTTGCCCAGGCTCTCAGAGCTAGAAAATGCTGATGTTCAGGTCTGAACCACATCTGCATATGCCATACTGTCTCCAAACAGAAAAGAGGGGTTGTGGGGGAGGAATCAGTAAATTGGGCAGGTGCTAAAAAAGTAGCCTTCTCTTTTCTGGAAGTGGCAGATGATAGAGGCTGTGAGATCCCCCAGGAGGGAGAGATGGCTAATCCAAGAGTGAGCACTTCATGAATATGAATGGCGAACTCTGCCTAACGTCTAAGCTGGAGGGTGTTTTTCGTATTGGCTTAATTGGATGTGAGAGCTGTAACAGCAGTCCGACACAAGCACGTCAGTACGCTTGGTAAAGTGGCACAGATTATCCTCTTGACAAAACATGAATGCATGCTTTTCATTTTTATTAAAAAGAAAAAAAAATATATTCCTTCAAACTTGCCTCAGAGGTTTCTACTCGGTGAGGGTTTCTCTATTCTTATTCCAGGACACTCCTGCCTGTCTTCTTCCTTCCTTCCCGTTTCCCAGGAGGATCTGTTCTTGTCCAGTCTTCATCTTTGAAGTTAGCCAGTACTCCAAAATGCAGAAATACAGTGAGTGCTACAATACACGAACAATACATCATCATTCAAGGAAACTCTTCATTCTTTGTGACTTCAATAGAATAAGGAGGCAGTAAAGGGAAAACAAAGGACAGACCAACCTGAGACCTGTGTTAGGACAGAAGTGATTACCATGGGAGTGTTCAAACAACTCTCATCCTTCCAACTCCCTAACAAGCCTCCTCCAATGGTGAGATCAATTCCCCTCTTCACCCCCGCCTCCCCCAGTTAAGAGGGATGATCTTTTCTTGCCTCCAGAGAAGCTAAGTCAATTGACTAAATAAAGAATGGGAAGCAGAGGAGAGGCGAGAGGGAGATGAAGGCATCCAGAGGGAAGCTTTGGAGTGGATGTGGAATGGGAAAGCAGTGTAGTTGGAATTACGTATTTAGATTTCCTTTCAGATTTTAACTCAGCTGAGATGGGTGTTTGAGCAATTTTTTTTGTTTTTTGGTGGATAGAATTTCTACATTTTCAGGAGCCAGCGCCACTTCTGGATGATGCGCCAAGCTTCCTAGTTTCCAGGACTTAGAGAACCAGCAAGGATCAGCTCACCTGGTTCTATGGGTGGTTGGAGGGAGATGGGTGAGCAAAGTAAATCAATTCAAGAACAGCTAAGGTGCAAGGATTGTCTGTGAGTATTGGGTTAGACTTTTGAAAGTGCCATATGTAGTATAAAAAATGTGGAATATTGTCAGTTTCATTATGATTTGATCTCATACAGTCTCTTCATCTTAAATCCATTTCTAAAAATTTTTAGAAGGATTTTGAAATTAAACATGTTGGAAGGAGTGGACACTGGTGCTAAAAGATATTTGAATTCTAGAGCTTTTTCTTATTTGACATGTGATCTTGGGCAAGTTAGCTCAACTCCTCTGAGTCCCAGTTTTCTTATTGAGGTCTTCAGCTTTTATTTGCTTGAAATGTTGGACAACATAGTGCATCTATCTGGATTTTCACTACTCCCGGCTCTCAGAATCAGTTGTTTTGCAGTGTTTCCCAAACTTCCCTCATGATGAGAATCACCTGGTGGAGTTGTTAAAATACAGATTCCTGAATCCCAACTAAGAAGTGCTAAGCTAGAATTTTTGGGAACATATAGGTAAAATTGTATATTTATATATAAGCTTAGAGCACTAGTTAAGTATACAATTAGAATTTTTGGGAACATATAGGTAAAATTGTATACTTATATATAAGCTTAGAGCACTAGTTAAGTATACAATTAGAATTTTTGGGAACATATAGGTAAAATTGTATATTTATATATAAGCTTAGAGCACTAGTTAAGTATACAATTAGAATTTTTGGGAACATATAGGTAAAATTGTATACTTATGTATAAGCTTAGAGTACTAGTTAAGAATACAATTTTACCTATATGTTCCCAAAAATGCTAGCTTAGCACTTCTTAGTTGGGATTCAGGAATCTGTATTTTAACAACTCCACCAGGTGATTCTCATCACGAGAGAAGTTTGGGAAACACGGTTTTAGAGGAATAAGGAACCTAATAACTCATTTAACCTAATGCTGCATTTTACAAATGTGGAAAGCAAAGCCTGGAGACATTTCCCTGGGCCACAAAATTAGCCAGTGTCAAGATCCCTGCTGGCCAGGTCCAAGCCACCAGTCCCAGAGACTTGATTAAGTTGCTCAAGTTAGTTGGTCTGACTTACACTGAGTGGCCAGATTATTATGTGTTCAGAGAACATAATAATCTGGCCACTCAGTGTATGGTTTCACTATTCTTTCATCCATCCAGCAGAAACTCAGAGTGGGGAATAGAGGGACAAAAAGAACCCTGAATGTGCTCTAGGGTAAGCTTTTTTTTTCTTTCAGGATTTAAAAAAAAATTGAGATGTAACTAACATAACATTATATTAGTTTCAAGTGTACAACATAATGATCTGATATTTTTATATATTGTGAAATGATAAGGCTCTTGTGTAGACTGTGTGGCTCCCAGGAGACTCAGAGCTGCTCTCAGCCTTGGGTAGGAATGGCAGATTGATTTCATCTCATGACCGATTCTTAGTAGTTGCCAGGGGAGCTGTGTTAAAGATCATGTGACCATTTTCAGGTTCATCAAGACAGAGTTCTATGATTGATCAATGATATATTCCTTGACTGTGAAAGGGGAAAGTAGTAGCATGAATTTCTGGTTCAATGAGATGAATAATCTCTTGAAATAAACATGATAATAACTGAAGATACATAAAAGAAAGACAAAGCATACTGTTAAGATGGTCCATGCTTAAACTATTAGAAGAACATGTGAAAATGAAATCACCTGTAATTTTTTTCTTTCAGTAATATTGTTTATATTGCTATTAAGAGTTTTTTTTAAAAATCTACACATTTGTTGTAAAAATGTTCCCAGAGCCGAAACCGGTTTGGCTCAGTGGATAGAGCTTCAGCCTGCAGACTGAAAGGTCCCAGGTTCGATTCCGGTCAAGGGCATGTACCTTGATGGCAGGCACATCCCCAGTAGGGGGTGTGCAAGAGGCAGCTGGTCGATGATTCTCTTTCATCGATGTTTCTAACTCTCTATCCCTCTCTCTTCCTCTCTGTAAAAAAAAAAAATCAATAAAAAATATATTTTTAAAAATGTTCCCAGGGCCCTCAGCTACTGTTTCTTGATGCTGATGGGATCCTTCAAAGACTCACGCCATTGGAAGAGAAGGTATCCCATAAGGGTTATAACCCTGATTATAATGTATTGCTCTATTCATTTTTATCGAACCACGCATATTACAGTTGTTAGTCCACGACCTAAGAGCCCAGGCTGCTCCTTAGGGAGGAAAAATGGTGACTAGATTAATTGGACATAGTCTTCCAAAGGCTTCCAATCATCGGAAGTAATTGGTCTGATTTTTATATGTGGTCATTAGTGTTGTATATTTGATTCAGGAAACATAAAGTCAGAAGAATTTATACCAAAGGCTAATTTAGAAAGAGCCTATTCATAGTAATTCAATTAAGCAAACATGGTTAAATAAACATAATTGGCTTTTTAAAGACATGCACTTTATAGAGTAAGGAATATGAGCTTTTAATAGAAAGATAAGGAAACAACATGCAAGTGTGATGCTTATATCACAGATTTCACTTGGCAGGCTGAACAGGGAGGCTCACTTCACTTCCCAAGGTGAAAGCAAACAGAAGAAGAGTTAAAACTCGTGGAAACAATCTGAAAATTGGTGGAGGGGCATAGAGAGGCAAAGAATGACCATCTGTAAAAAATATTACAATTTTCTCACTGGGCCTTTCCCCCCCCCCCCCCCCCCCACGAAAGCCTTTGTCACATGATGCTCTGTCCTCAGAATTAATCTCCAATGCCTTCCTCTCCTCAGCCTTCCACCCCCTCCTAGGGGCTGAGGCATCTCCCCCTGGAGTTCCCATTGGTCCTTGGACAGAGCACCTGGCATCTCACTCCTCCTGTGTATTATTGATTAGTATTTATTAGTATTTCTAAGTAACTATTGTAGTTATTTGGGAATACTCTCACTGGACATACTCTCTCACACAGGTTCTATGAGGGCAGCTCCTTGATCCAGAGGCCTTAGTTACCGGCCCACCTACCTGGGAATGTGAAGCCTGTTCCTCAGATAAACCTGCTGCTTCCTGACCACTCCCCACCTGCAGAACTCATGTGTGGTGGGAAACCAGGGGAGCAGAGGTAGAACATTTACTCTGAGACAAGAGTTTGTTCACTCCCGACATGAGTTAACTACTTGTTAAACCTTTTTCCCAACCACTTTTTCCTTCTAAGTGTTGTGAGTTAGAAAACTTCCAAATTTTTTTGTGCGCCCCCCCCCCTCCCCCCTATGAGTGGAGTGTAGGGAGTAGATTCTTGCTCCTTATTCCATGAGTGTAGTTCTTTCTCTCTATTAAGGTAAAACTAGCTGCTATAATGAATGAACCTCAAACTCTTTAGCGGATTCATGCAAGATAAATTTGTTTCTCCATCATGTAACAGTGTGATATGTGTAATCCTGCTCAGTACGAGGCTTTCTTACTCACGGTCCTGCAGGCACCCAGGTTCCTTCCATCTGTGGACCTTCTGTCTTCCGTTTCCCGCTAACAAAAAATTCTGGAAATTGCGCATATCCTTTCCGCTCACATTCCACTGGTGAACTAGTCACATGGTCAAACCTGGATGTAAGGGATACTGGGAAATAAATCTATGACTGGACATTTATTTATCTTACAGCACACATTCACACTACAGAAGAGGGAGCGTAAATTTGGGGGGGTTACTAGCAGTCTCTGGCACACTACACTGTGCTAGCATGAGTAAGAACCATGCTGTTAACTTACGCATTCCCTGCCTAATTGCCTCCCTCCAGCCCAGCAGGCAGAATTTCCAAAGCTTGAGTTGAGCTGGACCCCAGGACTGTTTAATCACCACCAGACGGCCTAAGCCAAGCCTTTGATGCTTTGGCAGGGTAGGAAGTGGGCTGTTGTAGAGGGGCCAGCAAGTGTGGGCCAAGATCCAAACCACTGCCTGCAGCTCTACCAGCCCTTTCCTATTCGGTAACTTGACTCTGGATAGTTACAAGTTTGGACACGGATATGGGTATTTCTTACCCGATTGGCTTTGCTAAAATAAATATATTTTTAAAAGACCATACCTGGGTGTGCTTGTTTCTCTTTCAGCACGCAGGACTGATTTGACAGTAGCCCTAGCACAGCGCCTTGCTCAGACAGATTCTCATAACTATATGTTGGATGACTGGAAAAACTAATGTTAGTGGCTTAACAATGTCCAAGGGGAGTTGTATATCCGGGTTCTAAACATTGTATACGCCAACTAACTCATGGCCTCAAATAAGAAGAATAAAACTTAGAGTTTATATCAGATGGGGACCACCCACATAAGGGAGCCACCCCAACCCATGGTCTCTGCCTTCAATGCCCATGAAATAATGCTTTTGATGGGTCTTTTCTGGTCATTATTTGCTAAGAAGAGGATTTGCCTCCCTGGAAACTGACATAGATAGTTACTTAAGATTATAACTCATTATATTGGTTTATAAATTGGGCTGGGACAGTGTGAATCATTCTACAAGAATTTTAGTTGCTCTGTCCCTGAGCGCCTTGGCCAGCCAGACTCCTGTTCCACAGTACTCTCACCATTTAAGGTGGAGGAGCAGAGACCATGGTTGTCAGCCTGGGTGCTAGTGGGCTGGGTTTGAGGGGAGGGGGACTGTGGAGTGGTAGTATCCTTAAGAGTGAGACAAATGAATATTGAATGGGTGCTTGAATGTCTCCCTGGAATTCAGTTAACAAAAGTTATGACCAGATAGAGAAATAGGTAAGCTAGAAGTATAGAAAGTATTTGTGAGAAGAAAATAACATTGGGAAAAACATTCAAATTATCTGGAAGCTTGGCCTAAATGAAATTTTAACCTATTTACTAGTCCTCAGATCTTAATAAAGCAGAGCTGCTTTTCATTTCTTTTAAGCCTTGATTTGCACTGAGGTGCTTGGGGAAGATTGATTGCACTTAGAGTGCAGTCTTTCCATGACTTCAGGAAGGGGTGCAGGGAGGGCTGAGGGTGGGGTAGGGCCCCTTCTAGCTGTGCTTCTCTGCCTGTGGTGAAGACTAGAAATCTGTGGGAACATGTACAGAATTACCTGGGTAAATATATTGTCTGGCTCATCTGACATTTTACCCTACACTATCAAGACTCATGGAATTCTCTCTAAAACATACTAGGCTTAGAGCTATTGGATAATAACTTATTCATACTATAAATAAGCTGATAGCTCTTGAGTTGGCCTATCAGTTAAGGTAATTATAAATATGTAACGTAAAATACACACAAGCAAATTGGTACAACCTTTTGTGAAGGCACTATCTATTAAAAATTTGAATGTGCATATTCTTTGGTCCAGAAATCCTACTTCTGGGATGTTTCCCCAGAGAAATGTTCCCACAGTTACGCAAGGATGTTGCATATAATGTTTCCTTGGGTATGTTTCAGGTGGCCAACAATTAGAAGTGATTCACACGTCCTTTTGTAGGGGATTGGTTAAATAAGCCACGCACCAATCATAAAACAGAGTATCAAGAAACTTAAAAAGAATGCAGTGTTTCTATAGTAACTGGTATAGAAGGATGTCATAGCCATATTATTGAAGAACATAGAAGTGCAATACAATACACACAGGGCAATTGTCTATATTTCTCTACTGTCCGGTCTTGGGAAAGGTCTGCAACGACATACATTAAACCAGGGGTGGGCAAACTTTTTGACTCGAGGGCCACAATGGGTTCTTAAACTGAACAAAAGCAACCTGACCATGCTGGCACTCTCATCTTGGGCTGCTGGTGAAGGAGCGGAGGGGAGAGCAAGAGAATCCTCTGCTTTGTCGGCTCTGCGGACCGGATAGAATAGCCGAACTGGCCGGATCTGGCCCGTGGGCCATAGTTTGCCCACAGCTGCACTAAACTGTAAGTGGTAGACATCTCTAGGAAATGAGAGATTCTACTTTCTGCTTTTATTATTCTTGTACTATTTGAGTGTTCAATACATGTGTTACTTTTGATATATATATATATATATATATATATATATATATATATGCTCAGTTTTAGTTGTGTGTCCTCTTTCTGATCTCCCACCCTCATGCTGTTAATTAACTGTTAATCACACAGGTCCACCTGGGTGTTCTGGGTACAAGGTCTCCTTCATACCAACTCACTGCCAGGCCTGGGGCTCCTGCAATTTGATGTCTTTGCTTCAAATCCTTTTAAATGTGCTTCCCCTTCATCACGCAACCACCCCTGTCTTCCATCTTCATTGCTTTCCTTCTCCCTCCTGCAGTTTCCAGTTCTCTATGTTCCACTCTCCAAAGTCTTTTTTATTTGACTTTCTTTCTCTCTGAAGAGTCTGTCTGCTAAAAGCCATCTTTCTCTAAGTCCTGTTGTTTACTGCCACCCACTCTGCACCACGTAGAAAACTCTTTCACTTACTGCAGCTGGAGGTCTGAGCTCACCCGTGTGCAGCTGCTGGGATGTGCACCAGCAGTTTTGCAGTAAATTCCTGACTTTCTGACTGCACGAGGCCACTGGCACACTGTCACTGGCCTAATGCAATCTGCGAACTGCCAGGGAAATAGCAGGAGGACTGAAGTGAGGAGCCTCCAAGATGACCCCGAGAGAGCCTCACCTCCTGGTATTCTCACCCTATGTACCCCTCTCCTAGGGTAAATCAAGGTGGACCTGTGTGATTAACCGAGTCCTGTGGAAGCCCACAGGGGATGACTTCAGAGGACAGATCATAACAGACATTGCAGCTTCTCCCTTGGTTTCATGGATTTCTAGCTCTGGGGGAAGCCGGCTATCAAGCTGTGAGGATGCTGAAGCAGCCCCGAGGAAAGGCCCACATGTAGAGAAACCGAGGCCTCCTGCCAACAGCCGCACCATCTTGGCAGCTATCTGGGTGGGACCCTTGGGAGTAGATTCTCCAACTCCAGTTAAAGATGCAGATGGGTGAAGTCACATCAGATGTCTAACCTTCCATGAGAAACCTGAATCAGAACCATTCAGCCAAACTACTGCCAAATTCTTGACCCACACATAGGGGTGGGGCAGAAGTAGGCTTACAGTTATGAGTATGGGAAACAGTTTATTCTTGTATTATTATTTATTATATGTATTTTTCCATGCAAACAACTATAAACCTACGTTTGCCCATCCCGGTTTATGGTGCTATGAGATAATAAATGATTCTACTAATTTGGGGGGTGATTTGGTTCATAGCATTAGATGAATAATGCAAGAACCAAGTCCCAAAGATGCAAAATAGCTTTTCTCTCAATGGTCTTTCTATGTTTACTTTTTTGTACAGCCAGGCTGTAGCAAGAAGTAATTAAGAGCATAGATGTTGGTGATAGAACTGGTTCACAACCCAGCACCATCACTTTCTAGTTTTGTGACCTTGAAAAAAGCTGTTTAACTTCTCAGAGCTTCAGTTTCTTCATTTTTAAAATGGGGAGGTCCTAGCTGTTTTGCCTTAGCGGATAGAGCTTTGGCCTGTGGACTGTAGGGTCCTGGGTTTGATTTTGGTCAAGGGCACAGCAGGGTTGCGGGCTCGATCCCAAGTAGGAGGGGTGCAGGAGGCAGCTGATCAATGATTCTCTGTCCTCATGGATGTTTCTATCTCTCGCTCTTCCTTCCTCTTTGAATTCAATAAAAATATATTAAAGAATAATAATAAAATGGGGGAGGATGGTGGTATCCACTTAATGGAGCTGTGGGTTAAAGATGATTATATATAAAATAAAAATCCTAGATGCTGATACAGAGAAAATGTTTAATAAATATAATCTTTAAAAAAGGCAGAGAGAGCCAACAACAAAGGCAGAACTCCCACACTGTTTCTCCTATCAACTCTTTTTCTCGACTGATGTACATGAACTTAACAATTTGAATTCAGTTCAACTGTGCTTTGCTATTAAATTCATTGTTCATCCACTGCCTTGCTTTTGTGTGAGTGAAAATATCTAAGCCTAGAATGGAATACTGGAGTCCATGAGGTTTCTTTCTTTTTTTTCCTTTTTTTTTTTAGAGCCAGGGCCCCTCAGACCTCTGGCATCAAAGATCCTGCGAGGGGGGCGGTCACCATGTCTTCAAGGGAAGTCAGAGCCCAGTGCTGGACATCAAAGGGGCTCCATGATGAGGTTTCTTTGGACAGTCCATTAAATCAAGAGAAATCTGAGAATATTGCCTGTTTTCCTTTATGGATATAGCCACACTGTTCATATTTTAATTATGAAAATGAGAACTTTCTGCAGAGACAGCATTTCTCGGCTTCAGAACATGAGAGACACGTTGTTGTTTCGCCTATTCCTACAAATGCACATTAGTGGAACTTTACCACCAATAGATACATCTTCCAGGGATGCCGGGAGATTTATGGTGGAATGAATAATTCAGAGCTTGTGCAGACCCCAAATTCTAGGCTTCAATTTTTAATGAATTTATCAGTATGATAGATTGATACAGTCACATCTGAATATAAAACTACTAAATATTTATAGTGATTCTTTATTCAAAAGCCAAGTGATTCCACTTTCTCAAGCTAATAACTTGAGCTGTAAAGGCAGCACTTTTTCTTTGCAAGAATATTTTCCAATCTCCCAACCAGTTAAGTAAGTTGTGTAAGAATAGAACTTATAAAATCCATGTCAAATGGCAGAATCAAAGACTTATTGAAATGGATTATATGCTCAGGAATATCTATTACTGGATCAGAAGGAGGTCTGTGGGAATTAGTTTTAAACAACCTCGTAGGGATAGATCTCCATCATCACTGATAAGCATTCATTTAATTCAGAGTAAATAATTCGAGAAGTTTCTACTTCTTGTCAGAAATTTCTTGTTATCACACTGTAGACTTTTGCCTATGAACCTTCCCTTTTGGGAGTAGATTAATACTTAAACTCAATGTTAATTAAATTATATTAAGTTTTCATGATGTGCAGGCTTTTAATGTGTGTGTATGTTGGTTTTTTGTTTTTTATTTTTTGAGACAAAAGTAACCCAATAGTGGACTTTGTCAGACAAGCTCAACCCTCCACACAGATCCATTTTGTATCAATCAAGGTTCAACTAGACAAATAAAATCACTAGGATATATATCTTCATAATCTGTATACATATGGTTTTTAAATGGGGATTTCATGGGATACAATTGTGGGAGCTGGTTAAACAGTCTCTGTAGGGCAGTCATCTCATAGCTGATAGGGTTTCTGAAGTCTGCAGGCAGGCAGTTGGGAAAGATGGGTAGGAAGTGAGGAACTAAAGGACCAAGTGGAATCCAGGAGCATGAGCGAGAACCCAGGTCAATTCTCACCAACTCGGCCCTTCCAAACTGGAAACTTATGTGGATGGCAATTCTGAGCTATGTGGTTCAGTCTGGCCAAGTCACCATATTACAAAGCCACTGCATCCCCGCATCCACTATACCAGTGCTTGGCAAACTGCAGCTTTGGAGCCACATGCGGCTCTTTGGCCCCTTAAGTGTGGTTCTTCTACAAAATATCACATACAGTGCGACTGAAACTTCGTGGCCCATGAGTGGAAGTCGGTTTTTGGCTCTCAAAAGAAATTTTAATCGTTGTACTGTTGATATTTGGCTCTGTTGACTAATGAATTTGCAGACTACTGCTCTATACTGTTTGTCCTTGTGCCTAGCCCCCCTATTTGATTTCAGAGGGCGTTAACCACTATCAGCCAACACTTGCAACTCTTCTTTTGAAGAAATAAGCTTGGGCTCCTGGAGTTGCTTTTGGGAGTGTCTGGGAGTTTACTTCCCTGCAAGGCAGACCGTGGCTCATGACTGTCCAGTGTATCAGTCCTCCGTGTACCCCAGTAACTTGGATCTTTGCTTTGGATTTAAGTTTCTCAACAATAAACTTCTTCTCTGGCATTTCATATGGCCCAGTGGCTAAAAATTTCCCCTAGAAACTTAACTTTTCCATGGTAAGATCCTTGAGAACACACACCTCTGTGCCTCTCTGAGGTTGTTGGCCTGACCTATACCTGATTTGACAGGCACCCTAGGTCCTAGATCTCCCATCCTTTCCTTGTGACCTGGCTACGAGGTCTGGGCTCACCGTAAGACATGTCCTCTTCATGTATCCTTCCCAAGAATATCAGCTCTGGCCTGCGCTTACACGTTCAGATCTTGGCCCTTCGCCCCACCAGAAGGCCTTCTGGATCTGCTTGTCAGAGCCTTCCCGAGACTGAGGAGCCCTATTTCTGACCAAAAGGAAAAAAAAAAAAAGGAGTTGGAAAAGTAAAAAATTTTGATAAGTGAAAAAATATGGAAGTGGGAAGCTTGAAGAAAAAGAATCAAGACAGGAAAAAATATTATTCAACATTATTCAGGATATTGTTCTAGATCAGTGGTTGGCAAACAGGCTTGCAAGCCACGTGGGACTCTTTGGCCACTTGAATGTGGCTCTTCCACAAAATACCACAGTCTGGGTGAGTCTATTTTGAAGAAATGGCATTAGAAGAAGTTTAAGTTTTAAAAATTTGGCTCCCAAAAGAAATTTCAGTCATTGTACTGTTGATATTTGGCTCTGTTGACTAATGAGTTTGCCGACCACTGTTCTAGATGATGGACACATCGCAATGAATTCACCCAAGCCCAGGACCTCATGGAGCTTATTGTCTCACGAGGAAGAGAAAGACAAAATAAATAAATATTTAACATTCGAGGTAGAAATAAGTCTTAAAGAAAACAAAGCACAGGACGGAGATTAAAAAAAGAACAGTGAGATTAAAAAAGACTGATTTACAAAATCAGTCTCAGGGATGCTATTTAGAGAGCGTGGTTTGGAAAGTCCTTTATTGGTGGGGTTACGGGGGTGTCACATTTAGGCAGAGATCTGAAAGAAAGGAGGAAGTGCGTGAAAGGTATCTGGGGAAAAGGACTGTCACATGCAGATAAAACATAAATGTGAAGGCCCATTAGCTTGCGAGAATAAGCAGGGATTTATTGCAGCCTACATTAATTGATTAGGAGGCATCCTGTTATGCACTTTACATATATTATCTCTTTGAATTATAAAATGGTGATGTTGTGATTAATGTTACTAGAATGTTTTTACACACAAGAATTTTTCTTCATTTATTTTAATAATTTTAATAGGATAAATTCCTATGAGTAGAATTGGAAATCAAAGGATATGGACATCTTTATAGCTCTTTATATTTTACTACCAAACTAGATGATAGAGTCCTTAGGCCTGGCTGCTGGTCACTTCCCTCTATGGGGCCACTGGCAGGACAATGGGAGGGGGAGGTCCTGCTGGCACCCATCTTGTCTGGCCTGGGGCCTCCAGGCTGGAGGCAGCTCCTGCATTGAGTGTCTGCCCCCTGGTGGTCAGCACATGTCATAGCAACAGATTGTTCTAGCAGTTGTTCCACCATTTGGTCGATTTGCATATTAGGCTTTTATTATATAGGATTGTCTTCCAAAAAACAAAAAACAAAAAACAAAAGCAAAAAACTGTACCAACAATTTATATCACCACCAGAAATGTCTAATATAATAAAGAAGTATTAGAATGGCATATTTAGTTGCAAATGTCCACACTCAAAGGACAGTTTAATGTTTCCCCAAAGTACAGGGTGGAATGACGTTTTCTGAATTGTTTGTTATTAGTAATGTCTTCTTTAAAGCAAATTTGCTTCCAGGGGCACATTTAATCAAAATCCATAGTATCAGACCTACACCAGCTTCCTTGCACTGTATACCCATGAATTACCATAAACTTTCCTGAGTGCTTGATATTTGGGAACTGTGGAGTAATAGAGAAGTGCTTTGTTGGCTATTAGGAGAAAATGAGGAACAAAATTCATTGGAATCAGAAGATTTTCTAGTTCTGGTGCTGCCTGTTATTTATATGGCTTTGGGTAAATCTCCTAACTTTACCGAGACTCAGTTTGCTCATCTGTAAAATTGTGATTTGTACTTGGTAAGGATATAATGAGAATAGAATGATATATTGCATATGGAAGCACTTTATAACTCTCGAGCATTCTAGACATATCAATTAGCTAACATTACATACTAGGCATTCTCTGTCATCGTCTTGCAGACAAATAGAGAGCACAGTGTTTATTATTAAAATGTGTTAGTGAATGTCTTTCCGTGTGTCTTTCTTTTCTGGTAAGAGAGCTCCAGTTTGCTTGGAGCATCTCACCCTCAGCCCCACTCCCAGGCACAGTCCTTATGGTATGCGGGAAGCTGGCTTGGTTCTAGGCTCTAAAAGTGAGCACGTGACCCAGAGCTAAACCAATCAGGATATCTCGCCACCCCATGACCCCAGTGATTGGTTGAGGGATGAAATCAGAAGTAATCCTGGAATATTTGCTGTAGCTCCTAGGACAGCACCCTGTTGCTGAGAATTGGTTGAGTATTTTGCCTCTGTGAGAGCCTGCATGACGATGCAACCACAGCAGAAGAAAAGTGAGACAAGAGACCCAAGGAAAAAACCTTGACAGCATTGTCTGCGGCCTTGAGTTTAGTCCTGCTTGGACTTGCTAGCTAAATGGGCCAATATATTCTTTTTGCTTAATCCAGTTTCAGATGGATGTCCTGTAATTAGAAGCCCAACGATTTAAATGTTATACAAAACCTATACCCTTGTATATGTAGTACCCTTCGTTTCCCAAAGAGCTCCACTTATTATGTTTATCATTGGTTTCTCCCAGCATCCTTGTGACATAAGCATGGAAAATGCTATTATGGAATTTTTAAAGAGAAATACGTAGAACAATGTGTGTGGTGGTCCTGAGCTAGTTCAGCACTCAGATTTAGACTTGCTACTTCCTCTCTGTGGGACTTTTCTGAACTTCAGATTTCTTGTCTTTACAAATGGGGAACTAATGCTGGCCATAGGGATTTTTCCGTGGATTGGCATGAGATGGCGAGCATGAAGTGCTTATGGTAGTACCTGTCGTCATCTAGCAAAAGAAGTACTGGTATTATAATTTCTGCAAAATCCGAGAGTTGGTGAATGTTAGTGCTGTGACCCAAACCAGACCATAGCCCACTGTTTCTCATACCCCACAGTGCTCTCTTATCTTTCCATGGACTGTATACCCATTCATTACCATAAAATTTCCTGAGTGCTTGATTTTTGGGAACTGTGGAGTAATAGAGAAGTGCTTTGTTGGCTATTAGGAGCAAATGGGGAACAAAATTCATCCAAAAGGCACAGGCTTGTTCTTCTGAAGTCCTCCACAGCCTTTTCCCAAAGTGGTTTTAAACCACAGATTCTGACTGATAGAAATATTGAAGAATATTCCTAGAAAACCTATTAAGGAAATGCATAACAAAGATTAATCTAATCAATATGGCAACATGGGAGAAATGGATAAGTAACTGGATATTTATTTCCATATTGAGTAAGTTGTCAAAGAGCAACAGGGCTCTTACAGAATTTGCTGACCTCATTTCTCTTTCCTTTAACATAACACAATGCAAACACGCAAATTGAGAAGTGGAACAACTGCCAGATATTTTAAGTGCGTGTTGCCTCATTTGAAATGCATGGATAATTGCATCACATGTCTATATTGTTAAAGAGACAGGAGATGTTTTCCTGGGTCTGCTTTCTTCTGGTTTTGCCCCAGAAACTTATTAAGGTTGGTGCTTAATGATCTGATTGAAGCACCCACACACCCAACTGGTTAACTTAGTCATTAACTTTCCATTTCCAAGGCAATAAAATACTCCAATCCCAGGTGTGGTAAGCCCAGAAGAAAAATCACTGCGTGTCCTCGACCTAAGGCATGCAATGAAGAGTGTTTAGCTTGCTGCGTTCAAGCATTTCCATGTGTTGACCCAGGATAAGGATAGAAAATGCAGAAGAGGCAACATCGTTATGAATCTGGTACACTTGGTTTTGTCACTGAGATAATTGCATTGTTACTCTAATTTTGTTTTACTAGCTTGAGTTAAAGTGTGAGGGGAACCCCAAGATGATATAAATGCTAACTGTTATTCAGTGTTTATAAAGTTTCTCTTTACAAAATCAGTCTCAGGGATGCTTCTGGCAACATTTTATGTATGGAGGTTATTTATGATTTTGCTGCACTACTTCCTTTGCTGCTGGAAGAAGGTATATTTCAAGCCACTTTAATCTCTTAGCACTTCAGTAGTCATCTATTATCATCCACAGAGTCAGTATTGTTTTTAATATTGGGATTATTACTGATGATTTTAAGTGAAACTCATTCCAAAATTGAAATAGTAAAAAAAACTGATTGCTTATGCTCTGTTTACAAATGTCATTGGTGGGGCTAAATTTAGAAGCAAGACAGCACTGGGTGAGTGCTGTCTTGAGATAATTTTTCATTGAAGAGAAGTAACCAAATTATTTTCCATTTCAAATATGTTTATTTTTTGTGAGCAAGGGCAAAGGAGCTACACAGAGTAAGAAGCCATCCACATACCATCTCCCCCCACAGGGTGGACAAGGTGCTCTTCAATAAGTCCCAGAAGACCTGGTTGCAAGCAGAGATTGAACTGCTGGAGCATGCATCACTGATCTGTGATCACACATCAGGGCTGAGGGGTGACGGATCGTCTGCCTCGCCTATGCCCGGTCCCAGGAGTTCCAGTGGAGTCTCTTTGTCCCTTCCTTGCAAGTGAAAATTGTATTATAAAGATGGTTTGTGTACTCACCCTATATCCTTTTGGGTTCCTCTTATTTTATGACCGCAGAGTTTCACTGTAGATTTTCTCCTGTCCTAATGCCTTCTCTTTGTCATTTATCATGCTGGCAGTTTAATAGAATTGCAAGCCTGACAGATGGTGCTGGGATGTTCTTTCCACACAGTGCTAAGGAGCTTTAACCCTATCAGTGAGTCTCCTGACACACTATTGCACAAACTGGCACTAACCATCCTGATATGACAAAGCAGCAACCAGGAAAGTAAAAGTGTACATGCATCAATTGCATGTGTTTTTACTTTCAGTGCTGTGGAGGAAGGGCCAACATGTAGGCAGCTGGGATAGTGCACTTGGTTAATAAAGCTCACAGAAGAGGTAAAGTAATGTTTGTGAAAATGCCTTAGTAGGGTACAGCTTCTCTTCCAGACAATAGCAAGGAAAGTAGGATCTAGCAAGGCAGAAAGAATATGAAAACACTTACAGCTTAAGCAACTAAAGAGACTTAACTACAATAAGGCTGTACCAACAGTCCACAAAGGGGAGCACCAAGAGTGTCTACCTCAGGTAGCTGGAGAGGCTGACCCACTGGGCCATATAGGACACCAAGCACACAAAGCCACCCTACCAACTCTGGGAAGCAGTGAAAATGCCAAGACAAGGAAACAGATATCAAATGAAAGAAATGGAGGAGAACAAAAGACTGGATATAGAGTTCAAAACCATGGTTATAAGGTTTTTCAAGAATTTCCTAGAAAAGGCAGATAAATTTAATGAGACCATCAAGGATATGAAAAAGGACCAATTAGAAATTAAACATACACTGACTGAAATAAAAAAAAAAATTATATAGAGACCCAACAGCAGACTAGAGGAACGCAAGAATCAAGTCAAAGATTTGGAATACAAAGAGGCAAAGAACACTCTTCTGGAGAAGCAAGAAGAAAAGAGAATCCAGAAAGTTGAAGATAGTGTAAGGAGCCTCTGGGACAACTTCAAGCATACCAACATCAGAATTATGGGAGTGCCAGAAGAAGAGAGAGAGCAAGATACTAAAAACCTATTGGAAGAAATAATGACAGAAAATTTCCCCCACCTGGTGAAAGAAATAGACTTACAAGTTCAGGAAGCGCACAGAACCCCAAACAAAAGGAATCCAAAGAGGACCACACCAAGACACATCATAATTAAAATGCCAAGGGCAAAAGACAAAGAGAGAATTCTACAAGCAGCAAGAGAAAAACAATTAGTTACCTATAAAGGAGCACCCATATGATTATCAGCTGATTTTTCAACAGAAACTATGCAGGCCAGATAGGAGTGGCAAGAAATATTCAAAGTGATGAATAGCAAGAACCTAAAACCAAGATTACTCTACCCAGCAAAGCTATCATTCAGAATTGAAGGGCAGATAAAGAGCTTCACAGATAAGAAAAAGCTAAAGGAGTTCATCACCACCAGACCAGTATTATATAAAATGCTGAAATGTATTCTTTAAGAAGAGGAAGAAGAAGAAAGTAAAGATTAAAAATTATGATCAACAAATACATATATATCAACAAGTGAATCTAAAATTCAATTGAATTAAAAATCTGAGGAAGAGAATAAACTGGTTGATTAATAGAATCAGGGGCAAAGAAAGGGAGTGGATTGATAATTATCAGGGGGAAAGGGGTGTGGGGGTGCAGGAAGAGAATGGATTAAAATCATACACCTATGAATGAGGACAATGGGGTGAGAGAGGTAAGGGCAGAGGGTGGGATGGGAACCGGGTGAAAGGGAGCTATGGGGCGGGGAGGTGGAAAGGAGAAACAATTGTAATAATCTGAGGAATAAAGATTTATTAAATTAAAAAAAATGTTGAGAATCTCAAACAAGGATCTGAATGCTTTACATACATCATTGAACTTAATATACATTTGCTGAGCTTGACTATAGGCCAGGCCATGTGCTAAACACTTTGCAGACATTGGCTTATTTTCTTCTTCTCAATGACTTACCTATTAAACATCTCTCCCAAATCTATTCACTCCTGCAAATCTGTATTGCTACCATTCAATGCCAGGCCACCAACACTATTTGAAAACTTTTTAACATAAAATAAAGGGTTTATGGGAAAGGTCACAGTAGAGTAAGGAGCCCGCATTTTAGGTGCACATACATACACATCCCGAGCGGATTTCCCTGATCAGAATAGGGGACATTTCTAGTGGTTTCCCTCTTGCCCTTCTCAGTTATTACTCTCCCAAAGGAAAGAATTATGCTGACCATTATCACCGAATCACCATAAGCTGGGTTTTTTTCTTTTTCTTTTTTCCTGTTCTTGAACTTTATATACATGGGATCACACTGTATATATCTAGGGCCTGGCTTCTTCCATGTAACACTATGTCTATGAGATTCACTCATGTGGCTGCATAGATTAATAGTTTGTTCTTTTTCACTGTTCTGTAGTTTTCCATTACATGAATATTAGAGGTCTAGGGCACTGGGGGCCCCATGCTTCTGCCGGAAGGTTGTTCCGCTGTCCAATTAGCATATCACGCTTTTATTATTATAGATAATTGCTTGTGCAGTGTTTCTTCTCTCGTTTGCTACTTGAGTTTTTATCCTTTTGCTGTTTAAGTAGTCCTTTTAAAGGACTGTTTATACGATTGACTTCTTTCTTCTGAGCTATTTTTCTGGAACATGAAATCACTTCTTCAAAAGTCATGAATTATTTAAAAGCTCTTTTTTACTCATTTTCAGATTGCTTGATCTAATGTCAATGTATTGTACCTTGAATAATACTTATGTTTACCTGCACTCTGATGCTAAACATTGGGCTTTATAATTTTAAATTATCTTGTTTCATAGGAGTTTACATGTATAAGAGACTTAACGTGGCCTAGCTCCATCAATTATCTTCCTATGAGTGGACTAATAAAACTTTGGCAAATTATTGCAGGGGCATCTTCTACCTATATTTAAGTCTGTGGGTGTATAATATAGTTAGTGTTAAGTTATCTGAATTTAAAATTAAACCATAATACTTCAAAATTTTCATTAAAAAATATCCTTCCACAGAGCTTCTAAAAAGTTCCCATAAGCAGGTGGCAGAAATCTAACCTGGTATTTTGAACTGATCAAAATCATTTAGACTCAACAATTTTTTTCTATCTTCAAAAGATCCAATACTATCCTTTGGGTATATTTTTACATATAGAAGAAGGTTAATATAAGCTAAATATAACCTATAATGAACTGTTCATGAAACTTTCTGTTTTTTAAAAGTCAAATTTTAGAAGGCCACCTGTCCCAACAGGTTTGTAGGCTGCCAAAACCTTAGAGGTGTGCACAGGGAGAAGATTTTGCCATTTGTGAAAAAAATAAAAAAGGACGGGTGCCCATTCATCACTGAATGAATATGGCTGGGGTCTATAACTTTTGTAAGAAAAAAAAATTAATCGTGGATACTACCTCCAATACCAAAGTGCTAAGCCAAGTCATTTTGTGTTGCAAATATAAAGCAAAAATTGCAATTCGTGCTTAATCCCTCACTAGAGATGGAGTATTGGGTAGAATTAGTGTTGAAACTTCAAATGAATTGTTCCCGTAACATCTGCCAGGCAGGCTTCTCTCCTGCCAAGTGGTTCTGGGAGCGGTGGCTAGGAGAGTGGAATTATTTTCGGCATACCTTTTATCTGCCGGTAATGTGTTAATGGACTTGATCGATAGGCAGCCATCCCCTTTGCATGCCTGTCTCGGCTGTGCAGCCAGAGTGCCACTCCTGGAGTCCGCTGGGAGACACGTGGAAGGGATGCTCTTCTTCTCGTGAAACCAAAAGTGACACCTGACTAATGCGTCTAGACACAGATCTTCACCAAACCGGGAAGCCCCGATCCTGCCTCCAATGAGGCATGTGGGATTGCCACAGGCTGTTCAGGCCATGAGTTCATGACCTCTTTCCTCGTTGACTAGAAGTGAAAAGGTGAAGGAAGATGCACGTAGGGGCATGGAAAACACCTCCTAAACTGACTTCATCTTAAAACGATAAAATGTGACTAGAAATTAATACATGGATTTTTGGGAAAAGATCCTCACATTCATATTCTTGCTAATTTAAACTCTTGGAGTTCTTTAAAAAAAAAAACTCTGTAAATTTTTTGTCTTTATTATAGTATGTATAAGAAACCATAACTTCATAGACCTTTCCTATAATAACTTAAGTAATATAGACCTAGAGTCTTACAGCATTCAGTTCAATTTACTGTATTTATATTATCCCTAGAGGCCTGGTGCATGAAAAGTCATGCACTGGAGGAGGGGGTCCATCAGCCCAGCCTGTCTCTCTCACAGTCTGGGAGCCCTCAAGGGGCAGGAGGCAACCTGGCGATCTGGAAAGGTGACGCCCCATTACACCTCTGCTGCTGCCACTGCCAGCAGCACAAGCCTCGGCCGGCCCTTTACCTGAGCAGCTGCCATCCAAGGCTTGCCTGCGCCTCAGGCTGGCCCTGGGTGGCTGGGGGGCTGAGGGGACTGGGGGACTCTAAGATAGGATTTTACTCTAAATCAGCCATGCTTCTGATAGACTACAATCTCCACGAGTGCAGGTGATTTGCCTAATTTATGGCAGTATTTAAACTAAATAAAAAAGTGTCAGGCATTCAGTAGATGTTTAATAAAATTTTGTTAAGAGAATGAATGAACATCTATTTTTTTAAATTGAGTTTTTACAGAGAGGAAGAGAGAGGAGGGATAGAGAGTTAGAAACATCGATGAGAGAGAAACATTGATCAGCCGCCTCTTGCACACCCCCTACTGGGGATGTGCCTGCAGCCAAGGTACATGCTCTTGACCAGAATCGATCCTGGGGCTTTTCAGTCCGCAAGCATATGCTGTCCACTGAGCTAAACCGGTTTTGGCTGAACATCTATTTTTTTTTTAAAATAAAAGATACCATCTCAGTGGGGACATCTCAAAGGGAACTTCACTTTTCCCATTAGGTCTATTGAGTTTTGCTTAATTTATTCTTTTTTTGATGCTTAGGGGAGTCAACAGGGGATATGGTCTGTGGGGTTTTCACTGCATCGAAAGATCCACAGACTGGTAACACCAGGGAAACGGTGATTGGATACATCCCCCTGATTCCGATGAGGCCCCAACCGCCCTGCTATCTTCATGTTAAACGAGTTTACCAGAGGAGCTGACTGGCCTCCCCTAGGAAAATGTTTCTGTTGGTATTCTTCTCTCCTGTTTCTAACCTAGAACAATCCTGCTAACACAGCTTGCCTGTTTTTGTTTGTTCCTTAGTGCAGGAGCAAAAAAAAAGTTTGTCCATATATTTTACATTCATATTTTTTGGGGAAACTGTTATCTCGGTCCTTCAATTTTTCCTCTTCTAACATCAATCAACCGTATTTACGGAGTCTCTGTCACAAGCCCCGCGGTCTGATTTCCCATGGCTTCCCGCCTCGTTTACAAGACCTTTGGTAGCATTTCTCATTCTCCGCTGAAGCTCCAATTTGTTCACAGCTTGCTTAAAATACGAGTCCGCAAAGCCAAGCATACAAAAAGCAGCCGGTGTGTTGCTTTTTTCGGGGAGGGAGACCCAGGTTCCCTCTCATTCACAGCCAGGAGAGGGGATGCTGAGAAATGGAGCCTCCATGCAGATGTGGCAAGGAGAGGGATGGACAACCACCGAGACAGGGTAAGAAACTCGATGCTTTCCAAAACATCTCCTCTCGGCTACAATTCCCGCCCCCCCATGTAAAACAAATAGCACCTTATAATCAAACTTTCAAAAATATTGGGCATTTTCTTGCATTATTAGTCCCTGCGTTAGAGAGTTATTGCTACAATTATGTGTGTAACAAACCATCCCCGAACTCAGAGAGAAGCTTACAAAAACAAGCACTTACTCTCATGCTCAAGAGTCTACAGGTCAGCTACAGCCTGCTGATCCAGCTGATCCAGGCCTTCGCTCCTGGCGGGTTTCTGTCTACTCCGCACGTTCCCTCATCCTCCTCGGGCCAGCGGCTACCCAAAGCATGTTCTTAGGAAGAAGGACAGGAGTGCAGGAGCAGAGCGTGCTGAAGGCTTCTGTTCGTGTGCCATCTGCTAAGGCACTTTTGGTTAAAGCAAGCCACACGTCCAAGTCCGATCTCAATGGGGGAAGAGAAGGATACGGCACCCACCATAAGAGGGGGAAGGGAGTGAATTCTTGCTGAACAGCAACCCAAGTAATCACCAGCTCACTTGATTGTAAATTTTACAAGGACAGGACTTCTGTCAGTTTTGCTCACCACTGTATTATCCCCAGGGCCCTGCACATGTAGTGGCTCAATGAACATTAGTTAAATGAATTGATGGGGGGAAATGAGACCTTTTTCTTGGGGATGGGGTGGGGGTGGGGGCGGGCTAGAAAACTGAATCTGTGCCTGTAATCTAATGCACATTCGTGTTAGCCTATAGTCTAGTCCAGCCGTGGGCAAACTACGGCCCGTTCGGCTGTTCTATCCGGCCCTCAGAGCCGAAAGAGCGGAGGGTTCTCTTGCTCTCCCCTCCGCTCCGTCACCAGCAGCCCAAGATTCTCCAGCATGGTCCGGTTGCTTTTGTTCCGGCCCTCCGGTCCAGTTTAAGAACCCATTGTGGACCACGAGTCAAAAAGTTTGCCCTGCCGAAACCGGTTTGGCTCAGTGGTAGAGCGGACTGAAGGGTCCCGGGCTCGATTCTGGTCAAGGGCATGTACATTGGTTGAAGGCACATCCCCGGTAGGGGCTGTGCAAGAGGCAGCTGGTCGATGTTTCTCTCTCATCGACGTTACTATCTCACTCCCTTCCTCTCTGTAAAATATCAATAAAATATATATTTTTAAAAAGTTTGCCCACCCCTGGTCTAGTCACTGCCCCTTCTTTAATTATCTGGTCCTGCAAGACCTGTTTACCTAAGTACTACTCCCATTTTAGAGAGGCCATAAACCATGAACAATACACAATACCCATACGGAGTTACCAGCACTGGCGCCAGGCCAGGCCTTTAGATGTGATCTCATAGCCCCAACCCTGCGAAAGGTCTGGAAGTCCCATCCCATATTTGGGGGACAAAGAAACCAAAGAGTATAGAGGGAAAGCTCCCTCCATATTGGCTTGCTCAGGATTTGGAGAGAAGCAGCCTCCCCTGAGTCCTGTACTAGTGCACGGGAAACAGCTGAAAATCAATGGGTTTTTCCCGTGTCTCTGGTGCTCCTGTGTATTTTCCGGTCACCTGGTGAATTCTGTAGCAGAATGAACGAGTGAGGAAGCCAATAATGCAGATTGGGCAACCGCAAACTAAGACTAATATTAATGGCATCCGAGGAGGAGGACATTTTCTTTAAGACAAAGCCATGCATTTTAATAAAAGATACGTTAAAACGTATGACACAATTTGTACAAAGGTAACTGTAATGTGCATGCAAGTACATTCCTGTGTCTTTTGTATTTGTCTCACTATCAGCACAGTGTTAAGAGCCACTCTTTTGACCTGATGACCCTTCCACACTGGATAAGCCGGGGGGCCTCCTGCAACTCGGAGCGACTGCTGAGCCTGCACGACCAGGAGCCATCCTGCCCGGAGCTGTCCTGGCCGACCAGCCTGCCTGCTGAACACGAATCACCCCGCTGCGAGCGCTGCATGCAGCTTCCCAGGTTACTGTGCTCCGACCCGCTGGGCCACACGGTGTGAAGCTGTGCTCCAGGCCTCCCCGCTGCGTCAGCCAGGACAGCTCATGTTTCCAGACCGCCCTGCTGTGGTTGATCCTGACACCTGGCACCGAAAGCAGAGCCAGCTGCTGCATCACCTGCCGCTGCCGGCCATCCTGCCTGGGTCACAGAGACCCTGGTCTCCCGCAGTCACTGATGGACCGCCTGGGGAAGCCCGATAGTTTATCTGGCAGATCCAAGTCTGGCTGCTAAACAAAAGGCTGAACTCTCTTAAGTTTGCTCTGGGTTGAAACATCATGCAGAATGTAAGTCTGGGGCAGGCAATTCATCTGTCATGTTCAACATTATCATCCAGTGACCTGCACAGGGCTGGCTCATGACACACACAGGGTGAGGCAGAAGTAGGTTTGCAGTTGTTTGTATGGAAAATAATGCAATAGCTAATAAAGAATAATGTGAAAATAAACTGCTTCGTGTGCTCACAACTGTAAACCTACTTTTTGCCCATCCTGTATTCTGTGAATGCATGAACCAAAAGCATATGCGTTCTCCGAATTGTATTTAGCTTAACAATAAAGCGTTTAATATGCTATAACATGATGTTATCAAATTACCATATTTGCCGGCGTATAAGACGATTTTTTGGCCCTGAAAAATACGTATTTGCCAGCATATAAGACGACTGGGCGTATAAGACGACCCCCTAACATTTCCACTAAAAATACAGAGTTTGTTATATACTCGCCGTATAAGACTACCCCCCACTTGGAGGCATATTTTTCAGGGCCAAAGGGTCGTCTTATACGCCGGCAAATACGGTAGTAATATTTAAAATTAAATACATTTTGATTTCATATTTCTACCTTTAGAGCAGTAACTGGCATATAGTAGTTACTATACTGATATATTTTTGATAAAGTAAAATAAATTCAAAACAAGCATGAAGTGATTTTCCTGTTTTTGCTTTTCTGATTTGGAACAAAGTACAAATAATATAACTTCTGTGCCATGACTCCCTCCTCTCCCCTCAGAGAGATCCTATCACTAATACGATGTTAATGATGATGACAACAATAATGTAGTAATGCCATCTAGTATTTATTGAGCATTTACCATGCACCAGGCACTGTGCTAAATGTGTTGCATGCATTATATCATTTAATTCTTAAAACAGATGTATGAAGGGGAGCATATCATTATTATCTTTTAGAAAAGGAACCCACGGCTCTCTCAGATAGAAAATGATGAGGCAATGTTTCAGATTTAGTGTCTGTGTCTTTCATATATATATATATATATATATATATATATATATATATATATATTTTTTTTTTTTTTTTCACAGAGAGGAAGGGAGAGAGAGATAGAGAGCTTGAAACATCGATGAGAGAGACACATCGACCAGCTGCCTCCCGCACACCCCCCCACTGGGGATGTACCCGCAACCAACGTACACGCCCCTGACCGGAATCGAACCCGGGACCCTTCGGTCCGCAGGCCGACGCTCCATCCACTGAGCCAAACCGGCCTTGGCTATGTGTCCGTGTCTTTCAATGCTGTTTCCAACATGGGAGGGGGCTGTACGGAAGTGCTTTGCATGTCCTTGTTGAGGATGTTGATATCTAGCTGAAAGATGTGCACAGTTTTTTAAAGTGCCTCTGAAAACTCATCTTCCCTGTCTTGAGAGAAAGTAATTGATGTCCGTGACTTTTTAACATGTTCCTTAGGAGTTTGGCCTGAGTTCTAAAATGAACCCAAATGTCTTTTCCTCTGAGATCCTCCTTGGCTCACACCGGCTTCAGTGAGTAAGAAGAGAGATTATAATATCGTCCACAGTGAAGTTAATTAAGCACAGTGGGTCTTCTACAACCAGGACCTCCATGGAGGACTTTATTGAAAGAGTTTCACTGCGATGCCAGAGGCTACTGTGTCTCTTGGGCCAAGGAATCTACCCCCTCAGCATCTCCGAGAGGCAGTAGAAGATGGGACTGTGTGTTGCTCTAGGGAAGGGGATGTGTTGAGGCTCCCTCCTGAGAATGCCGCCCGGGAGAGGCAGTGCCCAGGCTGACAGCAGCTCTGCTAATCCCCCTTGCTTCTGACACGTTCCTGGACAGATTCCGTTGCTGGGCTCTGTGAGCCGCAGTTCCCTTGAGAGCAGGGGAGAAAAAGGAGCCCGAGCTTACGGCTCTCTGATCTCCGCGAGACTCCTCACGGACATGATGGGATGCTCATCCTTCAATATGACACCTGTGAAAGCCACAGCCGTCACTCACAGAAAGAAAAGAAAGGCTGCCCACTCAGAGGGCAACGCGGGGCTCTGTCTTTCCCTGCTCAGCCTTGCCAAGACAGCAATTACCAAGGTGATGTAATGGCACTCTGTTTATCAAGTGCGGTGGAACAGTGGAGAGAACACCGTGTATCACCTGTAGAACAGGTGACCAGGCCTACCTCTACCATTTAAAGTGTGGGGAAAGTCTCCTAGGCCCAGAAAAGCCTGAATGTAGCCCAAGAAGCTTGCCTCCCTCCCTTCAAGGTCACCTTCCCCTACTGTACTTGATGGAAGGGGCTGTCATTTTCTCTGGGTGGCCCTTGACCTGGCCCCTAACATCTTAGTCAGCATTACCCTGTTTTCTGCTCCAAGTGTCAGGGCCGTGTGCCTCCCTCCATAGGAACCTGCTCTACAGTGCTGTTCCCGCAGGAAAACAGTAATTCCCTTTACTGCCTTATCCTTCAATTACCCACAGAGCCCCTAACTGAAGGCTGCTGCGTGTACAGACGTTTAGCCATGGTTTTCGGGCAACAGGGGTTTTGTGTCCTGCAGCACAGCATGAAGCAGTAACACTGGAAATAGAAAAACAGGCGACTCCTGAAGAACACTGCTATTCTGGAGTGTCTTGACCATTGTTTTTATAGGGACTATTTTTTTGGCTTTTTTACCTTGTTAAGGGTCCACTCCCTTCCCTTCCCTCCTCTCCTCTCCCTTCCCCTTCCCTTCCCTCCCTTCCCCTTCCCTTCCTTCTCCTCCTATCCCCTTCCCTTCCCTTCCCTTCCCTCCTATCCCCTCCCTTCCCCTTCCCTTCTCTCCCTTTCCCTTCCCTCCTCTCCCCTCCCTTCCCCTTCCCTTCTCTCCCTTTCCCTTCCCTCCTCTCCCCTCCCTTCCCCTTCCCTTCTCTCCCTTTCCCTTCCCTCCCTTCCCCTCATCTCCTCTCCCCTTCCCTTCCCTTCCCCTCCTCTTCCCTTCCCCTCCCCTTCCCTTCCTCTCCCCTTCCCTTCCCTTCCCTTCCCTTCCCTTCCCTTCCCTTCTATTCCCTCCCTTCCCCTTCCCTTCTCTCCCTTTCCCTTCCCTCCTCTCCCCTCCCTTCCCCTTCCCTTCTCTCCCTTTCCCTTCCCTCCCTTCCCCTCCTCTCCTCTCCCCTTCCCTTCCCTTCCCTTCCCCTCCTCTTCCCTTCCCCTCCCCTTCCCTTCCTCTCCCCTTCCCTTCCCTTCCCTTCCCTTCCCTTCCCTTCCCTTCCCTTCCCTTCCCTTCCCTTCCCTTCTCTTTCCTCCCCTCCCCTCCCCTCCCCTTCTTTTCCCTTCCCCTTTCTTCTCTTCTCTATGAATCTGCAATTCCCAGTTCCCTCTGCCTTTATTATGCCTAATAATTTAGTTTTCACATCTCCCTTCTTTGTCCCAAATAGTTCCTGACCTGCTTTTGTGTGATCAAAAGCTTAATAAAGAGTTTGGCTAGAGACAAGGCCTTACATGCAGGCCTCTATCCTCAGCTATATAAAGAATGAGCAGGAACTTTTAAATCACATTTCCTCCCTTAATATGGAAAGGGTCAGGAGGACCCGTTTACCAGTTTTGGTAAGAGAAAAAATGGTGAGAAAACATATTAATTTCCACTTTCTTTCTATGTCCTTCCTGCAATCTAGGAGAAGCTCCCAGGAATAAAATGTTATCCCCTACCTCTGAGTTACATTAAGACGATGACTTTAAAAAATTCCTATTTAAGCGTAGGGTAGAGATAAACCTTATTTAGGGTGTTACTTATTCTAACCAACTCTGGAGAGAAATTCTGCCAACAGTCATATTAGCAACCACGTGTGCAGCATTTATTCTGCGCCAGGCATTGTGGTAAGCATCTTCCAAATGTATTTATGTCATACAACAAAACCATTATCTGTGTTACCTGGAATGCATCCCCAGTATTATCTGTGTTACTGTAATGCATCACCTGCATTATCTGTTTTACCTCTAATGTATCACCTACATTACGAAGGCACAGTGCGGCCCAGCTGACTTGTCCATAGCGACATAATTGATGATTGGTTGGGCTGGGCAGACTGGATCCAAAATCTGTGCTTTAACTTCTGCATGATATTGACTTTCATACAAACAGAAAAGGATTGTAAGGTGTGTTAGGGCAGGGGATCTTCACTTCTCCACATAGATCGCTGTCTCTGTGTATATTGTAGAAGTGAAACACTTTCTGGTGGAAAAGAAAGGTCAGAAAGTAATAACAATGTGCATATCAAATGAGTTATTTTTGAGAAAACATGTTTTTATGCCCAGTTGTATCCTTTGGAAAATCTTTGGCCTTCCTATTGTCTATGATAGCTTCACCAAAGCATAGAAGGAGAAGAGTTTTCCAGCACAGAAGTTCACAGATTCTTTGCTTTGCTGTAACTTGATTGATCATTTAATAATTGTTTCCATGAACCTGGAGAGTCAAGGGTGTAGGGCACAGTATTATTTGTTATTTTATGCTAGTCACAACAACAAAACTCTCCTGGCATAAAATCTCAAAACTTTAAGAACTGCATTCCTGATTTGCCAGGGTAAACAATAGGTACTTGAAGAGGCTCTCTCTTTGCATTGACATGCTGTGGGTAATACATTAGGCTCTATAAAAAGAAGTGGTTCCTCTTGTTACGTATTTTTGTGAAACTTGTAACACTAAAATATCCCCTTTATAGGGGAGGTGTAATGTCAGTATCACCTGCGTGAAAAGAAACTAAACATTAAAGAGTTCCCAATCCATTTTGAGCATTTCCACCAAATTGCAAACTCAGTGGAAATTTGGAGATTATACCACCAGAGAAAGTGGGATTACATTTTTATTAAATATTGTAATCCCATCACTAAACATACTGTACTGGTTGATTTAGTGCTACCGTTAAAGCTGATTTCATACATGATTAAAAGCCAAAATCTGGAAAACCAAGATGGCAGCATAGGGTAGACACCTAAATGCAGCCTACCACAACAATTTTAAATTTACAACTGGAAAACAGAGGAAACATCACCCTGAAACACCAGATGGCTGGCTGAGTGGAAGCTCCACCATCTAGGAAGGGAAGAGAAGTGATGCTGAGCCTCAGGAACTGTGGAGGTGTGGAGATCTGTGCGCATGGAGAGGGAGGGCCGAGTTTGCTGCTGGCTTACTCCCCCAGAGAGGGCGTACAGCTAACTCGAGGCTGGCTTTCTTATTCAGGAGGAAAACAGAACCACCATATTGCTCTGATAGACAGCCCCAGTCAGGGAGAGACAGGACTGTCAGGTAGTGGGCAAAGCTCTCTCGGAGGTGCGTGTAGCCGGCAGCTATTACTGCGGGACTCAGGAACCGGACCCTCTTAGGGAGGGGCTGATGGGAAACCAAAGCTTGTCTGCACCACCCCAAGATTCCGCCCCATCCAAGTGGAACACAGAAGCCCTCCCAGTGGCTGGCTTTCTCGTTCAGGAGAAAAAAAACTCTCAACTGCACTGAGAGACAACTCTGAGCCGGGGGAAAAACTGGCTGTCGGGGAGCAGGCAAAACTCGAGAACAGCCTTTGCCCAAGTGGTGCATGCACCTGAAGCCAGTCTTGAGGGACTCGCTGCGAATAGGACTTTCCTAAGGCAGGACTGATGGGGAACCAAAGCATGTCTGCGCCACCCCGAGACTCCGCCCCATCTAAGTGGAACACAGAAGCCCTATCAGCTGAGACACTGCTCATCCTCATAGCCAATTGGCTTGGAGATCAACGATTCCCAGTGATACCAACAACATGCAAGGCTTAACAACAAGACTGCACACACAGCCCACAAAGGGCTGCACCAAGACTGTCCATCTCAGGTAACTGGGATGGGTGTGGTACTGGGCCTTCCAGGACACCTAGCACAGAAAACTATTCCATCAAATCAGGGAAGCAACTAAAATGCAGAGAAGAGGCAGGATACAAAGGAAGGAAATGGAGGAAAGTAAAAGAATGGACATTGAGTTCAAAACCACAGTTAAAAGGTTTTTCAAGAATTTCCAAGAAAAAGCCGATAAAATAAATGAGACCTTTGAGGGTATGAAAAGGGATCAACTAGAAATAAAGAATACATTGTCTGAAATAAAAAATACTATACAGAGTCCTAAAAACAGACTGGAAGATCGCAAGAGTCAAGTCAAAGATTTGGAACACAAAGAGCCAGAGGACACTCCTCTGCAGAAGCAAGAAGAAAAGAGAATCCAGAAAGTTGAAGATAGTGTAAGAAACCTCTGGGACAACTTCAAGAGAACCAACATCAGAATTATGGGGGTCCCAGAAGAAGGGAGAGAGCAAGATACCAACAACCTACTGGGAGAAATAGTGACAGAAAACTTCCCCTACCTGGTGAAAGAAATAGACTTACAAGTCCAGGAAGCGCAGAGAACCTCAAACAAAAGGAATCCAAAGAGGACCACACCAACACACATCATAATTAAAATTCCAAGAGCAAAAGACAAAGAGAGAATATTAAAAGCAGCAAGACAAAAGCAGGTAGTTACCTATAAAGGAGCACCCATACGACTGTCAGCTGATTTCTCAAACCAGGCAGGCCAGATGGGAATGGCAAGAAATATTCAAGGTGATGAATAACAAGTACCTACAGCTAAAATTACTCTACCCAGCAAAGCTATAACTCAGAATTGAAGGCCAGATAAAGAGCTTCACAAAAAAAAAAAAAAAAAAAAAAAGCTAAAGGAGTTCATCACCGTCAAACCAGAATTATATGAATTGCTGAAGGGGGCTATTTAGGAAGAGGAAGAAGATAAAGATAAAAATTATGAACAACAAATACGTAACTATCAACAAGTAAATCTAAAAATCCAAGGGAATTAAAAAACATGATGAATAGCTGAAACCGGTTTGGCTCAGTGGTAGAGCGTCGGTCTGTGGACTGAAAGGTCCCAGGTTCGATTCCGGTCAAGGGCATGTACATTGCTTGCGGGCACATCTCTGGTAGCGGGTGTGCAAGAGGTAGCTGGTCCATGTTTCTCTCTCATCGACGTTTCTAGCTCTCTATCTCTCTCCCTTCCTCTCTGTGAAATGTCAATAAAATATATTTAAAAAAAACAAAACATGATGAACAATATTAGCCGGTGAATATAATAGAATCAGAGGTATGGAAGGGGAGTGGACTGATGATTCTCGGGGAAAAGGGAAGTGGGGGGTGTGGGAAGAGACTGAACAAAAACTGCAACTGTGGATGAGGACAATGGGGAGTGGGGAAAGGGCAGAGGGTGGGGTGGGAACCTTGTGGAGGGGAGCAATGGAGGGGAAAAAAGAGGAACATTTGTAATAATCTGAACAATAAGGATTTATTTAAAAAAAGAAAAAAAGAAAGGGAAACTAAAAAAAAAAAAAAAAAAAAAAGCCAAAATCTGTTGAGAAGGAACAGATGCTCTGATACCTTTGACATTGTATAATTGGATTCCTGAAACTAAGAAGTTCCTGGAAGAGCTATTGTAGTGATCTGATATAAAAGAATTCATGGTTTGTCACTATTATCAGAATGTCAAGGAAGTGCTAAAGTGGTAGCTAAATTTAGAACACTAAGTTGGGAGGAGATCAATGAAGGGATAAGGACACAAATGTAATACCTTAATCAATAAAGAAAAAAAATAACATCTTAAAGAATATCTACTATCAGAAAAAATAGCAAAAGAAACATTAAGAGGAAAAACAAAATATACTACTGCATATACATTTTATTCCAATTTTAAAAAAAATGACGATAGTACTTTGTTTTAGAGGTTCAGTGCTAAAATGACATGCTTAAAAAAGCACAGACCACGAAAAAAGAATTGAATTGTCTAAATGCTAATAGTGACTATCTCTGTTAGTGAGATTATAAGCTATTTTTATCATGTTTTATAATTAAATAAAATTTAAGAGGAAAGAAGTAAATTTAGAACATTAAGAAAAGCAGTTAAGCGGTAAAAGAACCTGGAACTATAATTGGGAAGTTATTTTCATCCACTTTTGTTTTCAACACTATCACCTGACTTGTTAGATGGAAAAGTTTTTTTTCCTCCTTATATATGTGATTTTAAAGTTCAAAATTAATTAGATTTTGTAAATAACACAGAAAACCAAATCAAATTCTTCCTCAAAATTTAGAAGGAAATAGATGATTCTAAGGAGACTAAAAGAAAAATAGCTGAAATGAAAGCATATTAGTTCATTCAATGGCGTCCAGGAAAGAAAATGGCCAAGTTAATATAAACCCGACTTTCCTCTTTGCCATCTCAACCCTGTTGCACATTAGAATTATTAGAGAAAAAGAATTAAAATACCAATGTTGAGCCCCACCCAGGACAATTAAATAAAAACTCTGAGGATGAAGATTCAGTCAAAACAGAGAACCTGCTAAAAATCACATTAAAATTATTAAGTCTACTTAAACGATGAGTAGTTAACTTTTTTGTGCCCTATGCGTGAGTTAGTTAACTTTTTTTTTCTTTTTCGCTTCCAAAATTCAATTCATCCTTTGTCACCTAAATTGGAAGGTCCCTCCCAATTCCAGGGCTTAAAAGCCTAAAATGACGATAGTACTTTGTTTTAGAGGTTCAGTGCTAAAATGACAATGGCATTTTAAGACTATGTTCATCCTGGTGCTGTAACTGTTGAGTGATCTGGCCACTGAAGAGTGACCACACATGTAGTTAGTGACAAAGTCAGGATAGAATCTAGGTCTCCTGACTTTTCCTACTGTTGCATGTTGATGAGGTTCTCAAACCAATACTTTCCTGAGAAGTACAATGTCACATACCTTGTAGTGTAAGCTTGTAATGTAAGTTTGATAACACTCACTTCAAAGTTTGCCCCACACTAAATTTATGATAATGTTTGAAGGGTTTAAGAGGTTGGGGCCTCAATCACCCATATGTCATTGTTTAGGAGAGAATCATGACTTGTTTAGTGAGGAATATTTTGACCTACCTGGATGGAGGTGACGGAGGTGGTATGTTCTCCAAAGTAGGCATGAGTGCTGTCAACGTTCATTAGACAATGTCAAAAATTCCTAGATCTATTGCCTGTTAAAGAAGGTAAATGGATCTTCTTTTAAGAAGTAACCCAGAATATTTGGCTACAAGGACTTGTCTGTCATAACCAATATCAATTAATCAATCAATTATGCAGTTATTCACTAAACATGTACTCTGTGTCTGACAGTAGGCTATCCATTGGGAATACAATGGTGAACAAAAACCGAGCCAGGAGATGCCCTTGTGAAGCATACAATCTAGTGAGGGAGACAGACAAATAAAGAGGGCTTTTCTGAAGAAGCGGCTTCTAGCTGAAGATGTGAGGGGAACAGACAAAGGCAGGGGGCAGAGGATTGAGGGATAAAAGGAACAGCGCATTTAAAGAGCCAGAGGTGAGAGAGAGCATGACTTTTTTTTCAATAATCTCAACGAAGTTCATTCGAAACAGCTGGAATGAAGGGAACCGAGAGTTGCTGGAGATGCAGATGGAGGCCAAAGTCTGTATTCAACAGGTAGGGGTGTGGAATTCATGGTAAGAGCCCAATACCTTTGAGGAATTTAAAGCAGATATCTGTTCTAGAGAAAGTGGGCTGGCTGTAGTTTGGAGAATGGATTAGAGTGGAGCAAACCAGTCAGAAAACTGCGTGGCAAACCAGGTTAAGAGGGGGGTTGCCTGGCCCTGGGTAGTGGCATTGAAGAATGAGAGAACAAGACCAACCGGGAGCTCCTATCTACAGGATTTGGTGATGTCTAGCAGCTTTCATTTGAGAGAATAAGTATGAGACTTCCCTGAAGGATACGCCTGAGACTCCAAACTCTGATTAGGGACTAGTTGAGAATTATAAGAGGGTGCTGTATTTGAAGTGCATTAATCAATGTGATTCTACTCAATAGAGCTTTCACAATGTGCCATCGGGCAATAAGTTTTTGAATCTTCCTGTGGATGTGCTCCAGGCGATTGTTTAGAACACTGCGCGGAATCCTCATTAGGAACATCCTGAAAAATCCCACTCTTAAGGAGCCCACCAAAGGACTTGTGCTTCTCCTGACTGTTTTGAGCTCTGACTGTGATGAGCAATGATAGGGACCACACCCTTCTCTTTGGTTGGTGTCTGGAAAACCCCAAGTCAAGTTATTTCTGCTTTTACAAAGTAAATTAGACCTGGTGGCACTTACTGACTTCATTCTGGCTTCATTTTCTGGTTTCTATTTTTAATTTGACTTTCTTCCCAGTTCTATAGTTGGTTATTATTATTTTAAATCATGCAATGTAGTATATTTATAAACCACTTCAATTTCTTTTTGGAGTGGGATTGAGTATAAGTAATTATTATAATATAAAAAGAACTTCTTTGTGCCAGACAATTAGGGAGTTAATTTTGGAAATATATTCTTTAAGTGTTTAATTGTGAATTTGAAATCAAGGGGTTTTTTTGTGTGCATTTCTTGATCCTCCTTCTCTGGGTCATAGTTTGAGCATCACAAACTTTTTCCTTCTGAGGGAAGCTGAATTAGTAGTGTTTTCTGTATTTGTAAGGAGTAACTTCTCTTGACCAGTATTTCTGTAATTTTTCATATGCAAGCATCTGAGCATTTTCTTTTCTTTCTTTATAAAAAATATATTTTATTGATTTTTTACAGAGAGGAAGGGAGAAGGATAAGAGAGTTAGAAACATCGATGTGAGAGGAACATCGATCAGCTGCTTCTTGCACACCCCTTACTGGGGATGTGCCCGCAACCCAGGTACATGCCCTTGACCGGAATCAAACCTGGGACCTTTCAGTCCGCAGGCCTACGCTCTATCCACTGAGCCAAACCGGTTTCGGCGCATCTGAGTATTTTCAAAGATTTGTGAAAAAATATAAACGTGGTTATATTATGTTAGTGGTTTCCAGAATCACAGAAATAACACCCTTTCTCCTTTCCTTCCACAGCCAGGCTGTGAGGTATTTACTAGAAATATGGATCTAAAAGATTTACACATATCCTGGAGAAACTAGAAACCCAGGGTTGGGGAGAGGGAGTCAACTGCATCTTCACTATGCAGGGTGAGAAGTGCCCCCATCAGGACAAACACAGTGAACGCCCTTACTTTCCAGGTCCCCACTTTTTGTCGTGGTTGTGAAAACAGCTCTGCTCAGCCAAACTCACTGCACTTCCTTGTTCTGTGTCTCACTGTTATGCAGACCCGGCCTGTGTGGGTGTCTGACTTCTTGCTCCCATTTTGAAGTCAGAAGGTTTGGAATTGTATGTTATGCTGCAGCTTCTATTCAGACGAAAATCTCATCATTGCAGGTAACCTTTTAACGCCAGATTTTGCTTAACGAAGTTACTTCCACCACTTCCTCTATTAACCTAAAATTGGAAGATTGCATTGCTGATCTGGATTCACGGAATTCTATTAAAAGATAGAGTCTGTAGAAAGGACATTCTCATCTAGTCTCTGATAAATCTGTGTTGCAACATTAGCATTGACTTACACCGGTGGAGGTGGTAGAAATTAAAAAATGACAACAGTGTTTTTTGCACAATCCTATCAAGAGGCAGAGTCTATTTTTCACCCCTTGAATCTGGGCTTGCCTTGCAACTTGCTTTGCTCAAGAAAATATTGCAGAAGCAATAAAATAACAGTTCTGAGTCTGGGCCTCAGGAGGCCTTGCAAGCTTGACTCTCACTCTTGAGACTTGTCTGCTGTTTTGAAAAAGCCTGGGCCAGCCTGCTGGATGATGAGATATGTGGTCCCGTCATCTCTGTCTCCCATGCACTAGAGATATGAAAGACACCATTGCAGACTATTCAGTACCCAGTGGACTCATCTGCTGACCACAGATGCATGAGCCCAGCCAAGATCAGCCAAGCCTAGATAGACCAGATAGAACCACCCAGATGACCAGTGGGTCATGAAAAATAACAAATGGTTGCTTATTTTAAGCCACTAGGACTTGGAAGTGTTTGACATGCAGTAAAATCCAGATAGCAGAGGAGCAATTTTGATGTTACTGCAGTGGAATGCAGGTGTTAGCGATCCGCAGAGCAGAGAAGACTGAAGGAAGGAAGGGAGTTAAAAAAAAAGAAAAGAAAAGGAAAAAGTAACATGCACTCACCACCTTCTGTATGCCCAGTTGATACTTTTGTAAACCTAAATCAATAAACAGCTAAACAACTGTCCTGAACACTGTAGTAGGAGATTACACATAAAGGAGGAGATTCAAACCTCCTAATTAATTATAATTCCCGAAAGATTTGTTAAAATGAGTCTATGGTGTTTATAGCAGTATAATT
The DNA here is from genome assembly GCA_963924515.1 of Vespertilio murinus. Taxonomy (NCBI): domain Eukaryota; kingdom Metazoa; phylum Chordata; class Mammalia; order Chiroptera; family Vespertilionidae; genus Vespertilio; species Vespertilio murinus. The sequence goes on along the minus strand of OZ004704.1, from coordinate 184,627,562 downwards.
TAAAAAATAAGGCCCATAATAAAAAAATGTATAATTCTATTCATTTATGTACTCACAGCTAAAGATAATATTCACCATTTGTTTATTTTGTCTCACCCCCACTACCCAAAAGATGAAGGGTAATGTTTCAATTCAACTGGACCCCAAATTGGATAAGTAACCAGGTCTCAATTATACCAGAAACATAAATCACATAATCTCCAGAAAAAAGACTTCTTCTTGGGTTTCAGTTTAATTTAACAGAGCCCTTGGTGGGTGCCCTTTCTGTCTGCTGAGCCCAGGGTTCAGCTAAGGAAAAAGAAGAGGAAGAAGAGAAGTGCATGATCCAATTAGGACAGGTGTGGGGGGGTAGGGATGGAGACATTTTTATAGATTTGATCCGATTTCAGAAAGCCACCTAGGAAACGGTGGCATTGAACAGTGTTAGGAAAAGGATAATGTATTGAAAATGTAACCATCTTCCCCATGAACCTTTAAACCATTAACGTAGGCTCTCTAGCCTCAATTTCCCAGTTTGCATTGGGTAAGTTGTTAACTTTCTGTTTAAGAGACAAGCCAACCTATCCTTCCTGAGTGAGTGTTTGTGCCTCACCTATTCTTAAAAAAAAATGATCCTAGTACTTAATGAAAGGTTTTGTTTATTACAATGCTTCTCTCAGCCTTTACCATGCCCTGATAGTTGGGTGTGTGCCAGTCCCTGTCAGTGAAAGTCCTAAGTATTCAGTGTGGAAAAGACCACCCGGCATGGGAAGAACTCTGGTGGGGTAAATACCTGACCCTCTACGAAGGGGCCGGTGCTCTGAGAAGACTACCCAGAGGAGAAGTCCCATTAGAAATAACTGAAGGATGAGCTGCAGTAGCCAGATGAAGAAGCATTTGTTATTTTGCAAACTGCTCCTCGCCCCGCCCCCTTCCTACCCCCTTACATGGAAGGCAAGAAGAAACTGAAGAAAGAGGCAGGGGACTTCACATTGGTAGGGGGCAGGTTTAATAATAAAGGCTCGATTTGAGTGAACACAGGACCAGTAGATCTTTGCACCTGCCCAACCAGAGTCATAGAAGTTTATATGGAGGCCATAACTGGGTTCAATCATGTATACCATTCAGATGGTCTCAACAACACATCGCTCTCCCAAGGCTGCATTCTTAAAAATTAGTTCCAGCCATGGGAATGGTGGGCAGACCCTACATGCCAAAGACAGGGGAGAGGGTGAGGAGCCTTTGATTGCCCAGGTCCAGTGCTCAGGTCAACCAGCAGTCACCTCCTCCAACAGCCTTGTAACAACTATCCAAGCATGAATGGTCTTATCACTTAGGTCCATTGCATAGTAACCAAGTGTTACTTATGCCCAGATGACTGTGCACTTCAAGTATTCTATTAGCTTAAGAATTTGAAGATTTCAGGACTATTATGAGATGTTACAAAATGTTTGTGTATGCACTGTCACGGAGTCCTGCTTTATAATTTATAAGAACATACAGAGCCAGAAGAATTCGAGACCTTTAGTCAGACTTCATCATATTCACGCGGGAGGAGATAATTGTAACCACTGAAGAGATTAATGTGCAGGCAGGGGGCACTCTCCAGCACATTACACATAAAAACCCAGCTGCACGGGAGAATAAAGAGCGAGAAGAGGTTTTAGGGTTTGGAGTGCGTGTGTATTCATCTTGAGGTTATTACAACCACATCTCATGAAGTTTGGAAAATAAAAGATTACTCAGAATCCTATTCCTCTAACAGTCACGTTTTGAATTTTGAATATCTTAACAACCTCCTTCTTAACAATACAAAGGCATGTTACTGAGTTGACCATCCTTACAAGACTGACTGATCTGGCCAATTGCTTCGTCTTGTGGGGGTCAGGCTGCATAGGTGACAACTTTTCAGGGTAGTCCGTTCAGCTCCTTTCTCCCACGATCACATGTTTGCCCGCATTACTTCTGTCCCTTGCACGTTCAGGTTGCACATGCTTGATCCAAGCAGGTGCTCTTTCGTGGCTCAGCATCAACAGGGGAGCCTGGGGCAGGAGGCTGGAGGTGCATGGCATCGGCAGGGTGTGAGGCGCTGCCTGGCTGTGTCTGTGGAAGTCCATGGGAACCCACAGAGTTGGTCACTGCCAAGGTGACACTGGAGGAAGTGAATTGGAGCATAAGAGGTCTTGATGCAACCTTTTAACTTCTCTCTTGAAAGATGTACTCTTTCCGGTTAAGTTAGGAGCCTCCTCTAAGCCAGCTGGGGAGTCGAAAAAAAAAAGGGAAGACAAATATCCACCTCAGTACTGATGGTCTGCATTTTTTTTCAAGTTATTTGAATAGCAAGTTTTATTAAAGGGCATCACTGACACTCAAAATAATGATGAAATAAAACCACATGAACATATTTCTTGCAAATTAATAGATCTTGAAGCTAAAGGCAAAGTCATTCTTGAGATTGCTTTTGGCAGTAGTTATTCAAGATGTAAATGTATTGAACATCTATTCTAGGCTCTCTGTCTTACTGATGAGTTTTAAATTTTCCATCCTCTCTGATTTTTTCATACCACCCATAATGTTTCTTTCCAGCAATTTATTTTGTTTTCAGTGTTGTTTATTGATAAATTGCTTCAGGGGCTGCTGATACTTTAACATGCATAATACAGCCTTGGAAAACAAAGGATAAAGAGAACAAGATTTGAAAACTAAATGTAGTATTATGAAAGAAATTCAAATGCCTTTTGACTTTAATTTTTTAGTAAGTTTACTTTTTATGTGTCAAGGTCATCTTGAATGTTGATGGTCGTCCTGTCTGAGAGAAAGAGAATTCCTAGTGTCATGTAGCAGCTCTGGCTGGGATAGGAAGATTGTCTGTTTTGTTCACAACTTGAATCAGTCACATGGCCCTCACATAACCACAAGGGGACAGGAGGTGCAATCCCATGGTCTGTCTAAACTGGGGGAGAAACATAAATGCATATGACCACCACAGCAGGTTGGCATTAAAAAACAACAACTTTATTTTGGGTTGTCTCTTGAAAGTATTACATATGTCCCCTTCCTCCCCCCATTGATCCCTTCCAATCCACCCCACTACCCACCCCAGGCCTTCACCACCTGTGTCCATGAGTTATACATATATGCATACAAATTTTGGTTGATCTCTTCCTCCCCACTCATCCGCCCCTACCTTCCCTCTGAGATTCACAGGTTGATGTATGTGTATGTGTTTTAAATATTTTATTGATTTTTTTTTTTTTACAGAGAGGAAGGGAGAGGGATCGAGTGTTAGAAAAATTGATGAGAGAGAAACATTGACCAGCTGCCTCCTGCACACTCCCTACCGGGGATGTGTCCGCAACCAAGGTACATGCCCCTGACCGGAATCAAACCTGGGACCTTTCAGTTCGCAGGCGGACGCTCTATCCACTGAGCCAAACCAGTTTCGGCAACAGGTCGGTGTTTTTAGCAGGTAACGTTTCAGAAGCCTTGTATGATATCAATGTGCAGTAGGTTTGAGGTTGTGAGTGCATGGTGTTTTTAGATGTTTAAATGAGAGTCTTATTTGTAAAATGGATATACAGCTGGTTTGAATGTATAACCACCAACATGGCTGCTCAAAAAGGTTACAAAAATCTTTATTAGCTTTATATGCTAAAAATCTTACTCTGAGTCCCCGTCTCTCAAAGGAATAGTGGGAAATTCAATCTCAGTATTACCGGGATCCTCTGTGGCAGGGTTATACAGTCGGAGGTCTTTGGCTAATCTCAAGCATCATGGAGACATCCTGGTCTTGAGCCCCCAGGTCACTGCTGAGATGTACACTAGTCAAGCTCACATTCCATCCCTCTGAGCTGGTGGCTCTGCTGCCTGTGGGTCAGGTAATGGGAGCACCAGAACCTCCGCTGAGGTTGGGAGGCCCAGGGCTAGTGGCCCGGTCTCCTTCAGGGCATCACGCTGTGATCCCTCTGAGGCCACTCCACTTCTCCGGGACACTGTCGTCTAGCAGGACCTGAGTCTTTCCCATGCCTGGCGACCACCGGCCTGTGTCCCATTCTCAGTTTGAAGTGAACTCTCTGTGCTCCCAGGTCTTCTCAAAGGGAAGAATAACTGCTGATCCTCAGCAGCTTCTCTTTCCACAAAGCCCTTAAACTGTGCAGCTCACCTGTGCCATTGGCCTGCCAATGTGGTTCCAAGATCTGTCTCAAGTGGTTATTGCCATGGTTGAAAGGACTAAAGGAGACTTTCTAAAATGATTGCCACAAAGAAATTCCTAGTAATGTGAATGAAGTGTTAAAGTGTGAATTAACTTTAGTAATAAATAATAAATAGTGGGCAGGGCAGGGGTGGGGTGGGAGAAGAAAATGAATTTTTATTGTGTACCTACTATGTGCCAGACCTTGGTAAGGTATTTTCATATATTATCTCATTTAACCACCACAACAACACTGTTATGAAGAGATTATGAGCCCATTTTACAGAGGAGAAAACTGAAGTTCAGAGAGTTCTGTGCATGCAAAAATCAAAATAATAATGATAGCTAGCTTTTATGAAGCTTATTATATGCCAACCAGGATTATAACTCTTTATGAATATAAACTCATTTAATCTTCATAATAGTTCCATGAGGTAGATATAATAGCTACAATATTCCTATTTTACAGGTGAGAAAATTGAATCATAGAAAGTTTAGGAGACTTACCCAAGGTCATATCCTTAGAAAATAGTGAGATTTGACTCCAAGCAGAGTGGCTCTAAAGTTTATGATCTAAATCATTGTGTTATATGACTGAAGGAGAGGGAGGAGAAGAAAAGAATCACAGAGGGATATGGCAAGAGGGATAGAGAAAGAGCTAAAGAAAGCCAGGGAGATAGAGATAGAGATAAGAAATAGAGATAGATTGAGTTTATAAATAATTTCTATAATTTGAGTATATCCTTTGAAATTAAGACTTTCTCCAAAGAAGTTCAATACATTTCCAGAGTTGGGCCTCAGAAACAGTACTCAAATGGAGTTTGACTTCTTAGACACTGAGTGCTGAGCTCCCAGCCCCCTTCAGTCCTGCCATGAGCTGAAAGGTAAATTAACAACAACTACCATTGCCCAAGGTTGGGATCAAAAAGCGGGGTCAGCATTCCAAGTGGGCAGCTGGTTACTTGGTGGCTGAATACTCAGAATGGCTTTCCTGAAAATGGAATACGAAGACCACGTGTTTTCTTTTTTTCCTCCCAAGATGTCAGTGCTTATCACCTTGCTGGCTAGATACCAGATGCTTTTAAACACCAACTGTGCAAACTACATGGGGTCAACTCTTTATAAATAGTGTGAAAGATTGTACAAAGCAAAAACTGGCCCTTTGGTATTAAAGCTTAAAAATTCTTGGCTCTCCAAACAGCCAACTTCCTCTTGGCTGAAGGAGGAAGGTACATTATATTAGTTTCCCAGAGGGGAAGAAAGGTCATATTCTCCTCTTTCAACATCTTTCCTTGGTAACTCTAAACAGGTGGTTGAAAAGACTTAATTCCCAGATTTTCTGACTCCTAGCTGCTAATCAAAGTAAGGAAGACTAGATTGCATGGATCTTATTTTACTAACCCTTCCAAAGTATAAAGGCTGATGTAGTATTCTATGACAGACTATATATCCTGGAATAGAATTTACACCCAGTGATCAAATTCAATTTCTAACATTATTACTTGGTATAGTTTTTTTCAGCATCAGACACAAATATTGTAAGTGACTATCACATGAGCTATTTTATAAATGATTTGGCATTTTTTAAACAACACAATAGCTCAGTTCTGTATACTCAGTATAAATATCTAATCTGACTAGAACAGACTATCAAAATAAATATGGTCCAGATATCAAAAGTCCCTTGAAATCACAGATTTCAAGTGCTTAATGTAGTAGAAATATTCCTGCAAAGTTGCATACAAACCAAATTTTTGTAGGTCAAGTTAAGATTTATGCAGGAAATTAATTTACTGATTGATTTACTAGGGAAATTGCCTATGTGATCTGGTTACTATAAGGAACCATTTTGTTAATCAAGTAACTACCTGCATTCCTCATTTGTTTATTTATATTTTTCCTTATATTTCAGGGTAGGTTTGAGGCACATTGATAATTTACATTTTATAAACTGGAATTTTTATATTTGCACTTGTCAAAACTGGTAGACTGAGGCAAACATAAAGATGTGTTTTTTTTTAATTCTCCCCTCAAAACACTTTCGATCATTTTTAATCTAAGAAGACATTTAGGAGGCTAAAAAATGTCTATCAAGTGTATCAAAGAGTCCTCATTACTAACAGAAATTTGCTTCTTAACATATAATTGTAGAATTTCTATTTCATTGAAAAAAGGGTGCCCTAGAGCTGTCAGAGGGGAGATGGGTGAGGGCTGGGTGAGAAGGCTGAAGGGATTTAGCAAAGGAAAAAAAAAAAAAAAGGAACACTCATGCTGACAACATGGTTGCCAAAAGGGCTGGGGGTGGGGAGAGGTAGAGAGGGTAAAGGGGAATAAATGGTGATGGAAGAAGACTTGACTTGGGGGTGATGAACACACAATACAATATACAGATGATGTATTGCAGGATTGTATAACCTGAAATCTATATAGTCTTATTAACCTATGTCAACCCCATAAATCAATGAAAAATATGAAAAAGTGTGACCTAGAGTATAGAATCTGCTTGAATTTACGTTTTAGTCACCCTATTGTAGATGATTACAGAGAAATTTGTAAATGCCCTGCCATTTTAAAATTAATTTCTAGGTTGGTCTGAAAATTTTTATAATTTCTTTTAGAAACATAGATTCTCCTGGGTATAATATTTACTTTACTTAAAAATATGTTGAATTTGCTGTCTGTGTGAATGAGATCCAGTTAAACACATTTCACTTACTCTGGAAATTTCTGTAAACAAAGCAAAACTTGGGAAGAAGGCAAGAACTTATATAACAAGTAAATTTTAGAATTTACGTATATTAATTATGTTAAGATAAATTATAAACATTAATAGGACAAAGCCACTTGTCTTTCAACTCTCTGCACATTTATATTCCTGTACCATTAGAAGGTTTTTGCTTAAATTGTTTTTTAATTTCCTTTTTATTGAGTTTATATGTTAATATGCTACTGATTATGACGTTATTAAAACACATTTTAGATGTAATATAGGCAAATTTGTTTTACAGAAACCAAATAAAAAGGACATCGATTAATGGGATCAACCCATGTTACCATGCACAATGCATACAAAATATAAAAATATAAGGTTAGCCACAGAAATAAAAATAATGCAAGTTTACTGAAAATTGCTTTTGGTGGGGGGGGGGGTGGAAATGTAAGAGGTATTATCCTTTCATTTTTGCTCTAAATGCTCAGCTTCGCATCATTGCATAGAGTTGCTTTTCCCTTTGACTTTTTACTTCCTTCGACCCTTCCATCTTTCCTAGCCCAGAAACCAGGTGTGGGAGGAAATTGGTTTCATTATGGACGTTCTCACAGGGACAATCGTCTCAGATAGACTCCACTCTCAGGATTCTGTGCTAGGCTTTGTGTCCCGGGGAAAACTCTCAGCACATTGTGAAATGCAATATTGCTATTATTTATTTATTTATTCATTCACTTATTCATTTATTTTCCCCTCTCCCTTGACCTCTCCCAGCCCATGTAATACTGCATTTTTATATGCTTATGCCTATTCATTTTTTTTTAAGTTTGCATGTTTCTTCTCTCTGAAGGACCCACACACAACGTGGAAAATGCTTGAAGGCAGAATGGCGTGATAGCTTCATTGGCGGTTTCGGAGAGGGCACTGAAGATTACATGCTTTCATCCCCCCCCCCCCCCACCTTTAGAAATGTGAAACCTGGCAGGGATGTCTGCAGCTGGCTCTGGATGGAAGGTGGGCATAATGACCTCTCAGCTGATGAGCTGACACCCCAACCCACACCTTCACACACCCCTGGGCTCTGAGATGAATTGCTGAAGATTCCGTTTCAGGAGCTGTGCCTGCAAACCAGGGAAACAGAAGCCATCCCACTGCGCTCTGACCAGCCGGTGGGTGGGTCTCCTGCCCAAGCGGAGTCACAGCCCAGGGCCGAGGGGAGGGTGCCCCCCTCTGAGCACACAGCCTCAAGGACGTTCTAGACTCCAGGGGAAGTCTGGAGGCTGTAGCTCAAACTTCCACCGGCCCAGACAGTCACAGTTAGAAGGGCTGCTTCCCCCCTGACTTTTCGGCAGGACAGAAGAAAACCAGCTCTCCTCTGGGCGTTCGGAATGGCACAATACACATACTGTGCGCAGCCGCGTCTCCCACGCCTGCAATGTTTTCCTTGGGAGGGTGGAGGGCCCCTGACCTAGACCGTTAGATCCTCAGACCTTCGTGGTGGCTTGCTCTCTTCAAGTCCTTGTGTCCGTCATACCTGGACAACCACCGCATGCACCTCATTTTTCTTTTTCATTCCCTACAATAAGACTGTCCTTTGGGCAAGTTTCAAGAACTGATTAACGCCGGGGGGTGTGGACGTTTAATCTTGCTCAGCAGCCCGGCCCCAGATGGTGCAGGCGCCCCGAGGGATCCCCTCTCGGAGCCACAGTGTGCATCTCCTCTCTCTCTCCCCTGAACAGCCCTTTCCCCACTTGAATCTCCCCTCCCCTCCGAGGCCCTGCACCATCTCTCACCCTCCCTTTCCCCATCCCGCCCCCCCTGGACCAAGCATCCCTCAGTCAGGTGGGTCGGGGGATGCCTACCCTTCCGGGAAGGGGCGCCAAAGGGTTAAGGATGATGAGAGCGGGAGGCCAGGTGGGGCGCCCACGGCCGGCCGGGCGCGGTGGGCGTCGGGGGAGAGGGGGCGCTGTTGGGGCCGCGCGGCGCCGGGCGGGCGGGAGAGCTGCCAGGCTGGCGGAGAGGACGGCCGGAGTGGGGGCCGCCGCTGCCGCCGCCGCCGCGGTGATGCGGAGCCCGTGCTGCGCCGGGCGGTGCAGTCAGAGCCCGGGCGCCAGAGCGCCAGCTGCAGCCTCGGCACCGGCGGCACCGGCGGCGGCGGCGGCGGTACCGGCACCGGCACCGGCACCTGCGCCAGCTCCCGGGCCCCGCGCCGCCCTCTCCGCCCCGCCGAGCCCGGCGCCGCCGCCCTGCGCTCTCTATGGATGTCAAGGCGGCCCCCAACGGGGTGGCCACCATCGAGGACCGGATCTTGCGCATCACCGGCTACTATGGCTACTACCCGGGTTACTCCTCCAGCCAGAAAAGTAAGACGCCCGCCGCCGGGGGGCCGGGGGCTCGAGGCGCGGAGGGGGGGGGGGGGAGGCGGCCCGGAGCGCCGTCCGGACACCTGCAGCCTGGCCCGCGGGGCCCCTGGGGGAAACGGGTGTGCGCTGTCCTCGGTGCTGAACCGTGGAAGGGCCATGGGGGCCCCGTCGTCGTTGGTTCCTACGAGTTTGGAAAGAGGCGCAGAGGGGGACTCGGGGAGCTCCCTAGACGGCCGTCGGCCCTGCACCCCGGGCTTATGTAGGACCCGAGGAGATGGACATGGCTGTTGACTTAGCGGGAAGTCAGCCCATGTGGGGCTGTGCTCTCCGAAAGCCCCTACTGGGTGCCAGGCTGCGGGCTGGGGGCCTGGCACGCAGGTGGCTAGGTTCGGGGGTGGAGCCAGCCGGGCGGCGGGTCCAGACTCGGGTCCTGGCGCCCGCTGGGCCGGCCCGCTCTCTCCGGCTGCCTGCGGAGACGTCAGCAGCGCGGGCTTGACTCCTGGTAAAACGTCGTGGGAGGTTCTCTGTCCCGGGCAGGGAAAGAACCTGCTCAGCTCTCGGAGTCCGGAGTCCTGGAGCTGGGAGCCAGAGACCCGGGCACAGGACCGGGGCGGGTGGAGGCGGGACAGGGCCACCCGCCCGCGCGGCCCTCCGCACGTCGCGGCTTCCTCGGAGCCCCGTTCTGTTTGGTACCCACTCTCTTCTGGCCGAACAGGTCCTGCAGCACGGATGCTCTCCCGGTTCCAACCGGGGCAGTTTTGAGGGGAAGGAGAGGAGGTGCGCTCTACTCCGGCCCCCTCCCCCAACACACAACCCCACTGGCTGTGTTGACTGGGATTAGTTCCGCCAAGCCACCTAACTGGAGCTCGCTTCTTTGTTTCTCTCTTGGGGTAGTAAGCTGTGGCTTAATCCCCATGCAAGTGGGGTTCACTTCTTCTATATCAATGCACTTCTGTCGCAAAGAATGGAGCTTAATTTATGTTTGTGCTTCTTTTTAACCAGAAGGCTTGGAAGCTCCTGGAAGCATTTCTGATTTTTTTTTCTGTGACATTTTGGGGTACAAGCAACATTGCAGTGCATCTGAAGCAGACAAACCTGAGACATAACCAGAAAACACTTTTTAGGGGAGGAGAAAGTCCACCTCTATTGAATAACAATTCAAGAGCTTTCTTCCATGGGCTGTCTTTACACAGATATTTTCTATTTAAATATTTCATTTGGCTTCAGGAAAGGCCCATCGGATCTGGATGGTTTCTGTCTCGCTGTTTTTAGCATTAGAGGCTTACATTATTCATTTTCCCACAGAAGTAATTATATAGTGTTAGAATTTTCTGGAAAGAAAATAACATGCTGTGGAATGCAGTTTGAAGTCTTTGTACTACAGACTCAAAAACTCATTTCGCCCCTGTTGGCAAAGGGTTCCTTTTTTAACTCTAGAAACATAAGTGAAGGCACTAGGATACCATGTGGGGGTTCTGCAGGTTTCACCCAATGAATATTTTAATTAGGAATCATGGATTTTGGCTTCTTAGAGAATATAGAAGTTATCTGTGAAATTACAAGACTCAGGGCAGTCTATTGCTATCATTTTTATAACAATGGAACTTTGGTTAGTAAAGAACAAACAAAAAAAGAATGCTGGAAAAGTGACATTTTAAATAAAGACGTGTCCGTATTACCTTTTCTTGCTTGCTGAAATAGGTACACATGTTTCATTTGCCCTTCAGTAACCAGACAAAAAGAGGGATGGGTATTGGCCAAGATGGGAACCGAAGGTAAAAAAGGGATAAAGACGAATTTGGCATAGTTATTTGGGACGGGCACTTATCCTAACTTCAGGCCACGGAGTTGAAAAGTGAAGGCAGAGAAGCTCACAAGGAGAGAGAATTACGACAGTCCAATGACTTTTAGGTCTCCTGTGCTCTCAGAGGCAGAGAGGGATTGCACAGGGAAGGAACAGGAGAGGAGAGAGCTGGAAGAAGGCCGGGCAGCCGAGCACCATGAAACAATCCTGCCCTTAATTCAGGCTTTCACTAGTAAACAAACACAGTGAAGCAAACCTGTACAGCACGGCCAACTGACTTAGCTGTTACCAGGCAAGACCAACAGCTGGGGAGATGTCTGTGGGGAGGTAGTATTTGTGAAAACACTGCGGTGAGGAATATGTAATATGTAAAGGCAAGGTGACTTTCCGGTTTTCTGGCTGCTGGCGTATGAGGCCTTAAGGATGAGATGATCTCCTGACACCCATGCTGTTTATCTTTTTAGAAGTAGGTGGGGACTCACCTGAGAATATGCATCCATGATCAGCCCCGTGTGAGTGCATCCTGATGCCAACCCTGCCAATCAGGGAAATGAGTACTTGTCCAGGACAAGTTCTAGTAGTAAGAATAAAATACATATGTTTTATTCTGATACATATAAACGGTACAGAGATGAATAAAACACCTGTCCGGCCTGGAGTTACTTATGGTCTGCGAGGGGAAAGAGAGCCTTCCTTCAACAGGCGTTAATTGAGCACCTCCTGTGTGCCAGGCATACATCAGCGAACAAAACAGACAGAAGTGCTTTCCTTTTCAGAGCTTAAGTTCTAGTGGGAGCAGACAGGGCAAATAAACAAATTACCTAGTATATTTCACGGTGGCAGGTGCTTTAGAAAACTACAACAGTGTGAAAAGGATAAAAACATTCTGAAGGGAGTAGTGATTTAGCAATCTTGAATAAGATTATTATATAAGGCCTCACTGAGGAGGACACAATTGAGCAAAACCCTGAAGGATGCGAGAGAGTCAGTCACATGGACATTCAGAGGATGACGTTTCAGGCCAAGGGAGCAGCCAGTGCAAAGCTCTGGGGTGGAGGACACCTGGCATGCTAGAGAAAGAGCAAGGAGGCCTGCATGGGTGAAACGGGGTGAACAGTTGGGGAAGTGGTTGGAGATGAAGCTACTATGATACAGGGGCTTAGATGAAGCAGCGCCTCATTGGCCTTGTAAGTGCTTTGGCTTGTAAGTCTATGCAGGGTTTTGACAGAGGAGAGATGTGACTGGACTGACCTTTCCAAAGGACCACTTTGCCTGCTCTATTGGGGCAGGGGTGGAAGCAGAGAGACTAGTTAGTATGTTATTGTAATTACCCGGGTGAAAGGTGGTCATAGTTTGAATCAGAGTGATAGCAGTAGAGGTGGTCAGATTCTGGATGCAGTTGAACTTGGAGCCAATAGAGTTTCCTGATGGGTTGGATATGGTAGCTACAAGAGAGAGAGGAGTAAAAACTGATCCCATCTTTTCTGATTGGACCAAGTTTGAGTTGCCAGTGGCTGCAGTGTGGAAGGCTCCAAAGAAGAGAAGTTTAGGGGGGTAGGGGCTAAGGATAACTTTGATAACATTTTGGAAAGGTTAAATGTAGCTGGAGATGTTGAACAAGCCTGGAGATGTCTGAATGGAAATATAAAGCAGAGATTTTCCAGCATTTGGATGTTATCTAAAGCCTAAGACTGATGAGATTTCCAAGAAATGAATGACACAGAGAAAAGAAGAAGAGCAAGGATTGACTTGAGGGCCACTCAGACATTGAGAGATTGGGGAGAAGAGAGGAGTCATTAAAAGAGACTAAGAAGGAGCTCCCAGGGAGGTAGGAGGAAAGCCAGGAGCTGTGATACCCTAGAAGCCAGAGAAGGGTTTCGGGGGGCAGAGGGGGGCAGGCAGGGGATTAGCTGAGTCCAGAGCTGCAGAAAGGTCAAGTAAAGCGAAGACTGATAACTGACCATGGATTTGGCACTGGGGTGTCACTGGCTACCTTGACAGAACAGGTAAAGTAGTATAACATGGATTAGAATGTGTTTATAGAGAATTAGAGGAAGGAATTGGAAATGTGAGCATAGACAAGTCTTCAAGGGTTTCTGTGCAAAGGGGATCAAGAAGAGATGGGGATGGTAGTGTTAATAAGGTTTTTTTTTTTTTAAATGGCAGATATAACCGCATATTTGCATGCACGTGAGAAGGATTCAATAGAGAAAGAAAATTAAATGATGTTGGAGAGACAGGGTATCACATTTAGTGCGCAAGGAAAGGGACATTGCTTTACTTTAGATGGATATAGGGCAGAGTGTGTGGGTGCAGGTTCTGGAAGACGGATAGCTGAGATGGTGGGAGTGTGTTGAGGTTTTCTTCTTGTTGCCTTCGTCTTCTCCGAATGGAAAGCAAGGCCATCTACCGAGAGTGGGGATTTGGGAGGAGGTGACAGGGGGTGGAGGAGAGGGAAAGCGGGAATAGTTAAATAAGGAGAGTGTACAAACTGGGGAAGCGCAGTAAGCCTGTCTGGCTGCCTTCAAGAGCCCACTTACAAGTTTCTGGTCGCATATCTAAAGTGAAACTAGCCAGTAGGTTGCTGTGTTCACTGACACAGTGTATAGGCATGGAGCAAGTGAAGAGAAAGATTTAACTGGAGTTTCAGGGGGTTGTGAATGTATGTAAGAAAGATCCTATATAATTAAGAGCTAATAGGCTAATGAGACCAAACAGCAGAACTACAGTCTGGCTGACCTTCCTGACGAAGCTGGGGCTGCGAGGGCCGAGCCCCTGGTATGAATTTCGTACATTGGGCCTCTAGTATTATTATAATGGTTGGCCACAGAATTTAAATCTGGTAAGTAAAGAAGAGAGGAAATAAAGATGACTGGGGAGAGTGAAAAGTGGTAAGATCAATAGATTGGAAATCTCTGTGGGATCAAAGGCTAGTGGAAGTTAGCTGAGAGAAAAGGGGTAGTGGTCAAAAACATAAGAGGGTGGTATACTATAAGGAGTCATTTCCTTAACTCAAGTCAAAGGATAAACCCATTTTGTTTCATTGTATTCCATTATTGATATATTTGGGGTGAGCCTTCTTTTTGTTCTTGTATAGGAGGCAGTATATTGTGTAGTAAACTAAGCCATAGTGGTTAGGGAATTGATTCTAGTCTTAAACCGTCCAGCGACTGGCTCTGAGACCTGGGACACTTCTCTTGGTAGACATCAGCTGCCTTGTTTGTAAAAAAGGGGAAAGTCTCTGCCCCCGAGCAGCCAGGCAGCGGGTCAGCCCTGACAGGCTTTAAAACATCTCACCCTGGGCGGGAGAATCTCACGCAATAAACTCTAGTAGTACGTTGCCTCTGTGCACTCTACCACTTATCTCAGATGGTGGCCAGTTGCCTCTCTGTTTTATGTCAGCCTTCTGTTCTTCCTATTCCCCAGGAAGTGGCCAGGTTCTGTGGTTGTTTCCTACTGGCAGTTGCACAGTTATGGTAAAACCTTCCCCCCCTTGCACTGATCCTATCTCTGACCACCTCCTGCCCAGAAAGAATTCCACTAACTTCTGGTTCCCGTGGGGCTCTCTGAGTTTGCCAATTGCTACTATGACTTACCATTTCCCAAGGTTCCAGCTTCAGCTGTCTCTCCCTTACTCTTTCCCTTCCCTGAGCGAGCTCATTTAATCCCGTGGCTTTACCATCTTCCAACAGTCTGTATTTCTAGGTTCACTTTTTCTGAACCCAGACCCGTATGTCAGACTCTACCTACTAGAATTCCCTTCCGGCATGTCACATATAAAACTAAATTTATCATTCTGTTCTTAAATGTGCCTTTTCCTTCTTATTATGTTTTTTAGCTTCTAATATCTGTATCCAACCAATTGCCTGGAGTTATCCTCAAACTCTACCCTTACCCATACCCCATATTCACTTAATTGCACTATATCTATCCCACCCAAAATAAGTGCTTTCTGTCACTGTTGTGATTGCTTTAGTTCTATCCCTCACATCTCAAATTATTCTAATCCAATGTGCACACCGTAACCACATTAAATTCCCTAGAATGCAAATCTGCTCGCCTCCTTTTCCTGATCAATTGTCTGAAATAAATTTTCATTTTCTGTGGAATGAAGTCCAAACTTCTGAGCACATCACAATCTGAGTCCATCTCACATTGTTTTATTTTAGTACACATTCCCCACTTCCCTTCCCTCCAATTTCCAAAGTAATGCATGCTTAGTGCAGAAAATCTGGAAGGCAGAGAAGCAAAAAAAGATTAAAATAAAATTACACATAATTTCACCACCCAGGGGTGATCAGTGTTAACATTTTGGTTAACACTATTCTTTCTATATAGACACAAGCAAATACTTTTTATTTTATACTGAACATTTCCCTTGTTGTTATATATTGATTTTTCACAGAGAGGAAGGGAGAGGGATAGAGAGCTAGAAACATTGATGAGAGAGATACATCGATCAGCTGCCTCCTGCACACCTGCCACTGGGGATATGCCCGCAATCAATGTACATGCCCTTGACTGGAATCGAATCTGGGACCTTTCAGTCCACAGACCGACACTCTATCCACTGAGCCAAATCGGTTTCAGCTGTTGGTCTATATATTAACAATGTATATAGTCTTGCATATATTTAAGCACCTTAATAACTTAAGTTGATGAATTTTTAGTTAATTTTTCCTTTTTGGGGTGTGTATGGGAGGCAAACGATAGATATGTCTCTCCCTCTCTTTCTCTCTTCCTTCCTCTCTCTCTAAAATCAATAAAAACTTATCCTAGGGTGACAGTAATAAAAAGGAGGGTAAGCTTGTATAAGTTTCTAGAGGGCAGTGGTGAAGATGGGGAGCCCTTTCTCTCTGCCTCTCATCTATTTTTATGGCACATGTTCTCCATTCTTCTCTCTGGTTTTCTCTCTTCTCTTGCCCAAATGTTTGAAAATAGCCTCAGTCCAGGACAAAATATAGAAAAGTGCTTATACATCCTTTACTCAAGAGAGCAGACAGATTGAGCAAGAGGAAAGGCACCTGGCCCAATCTGCATCAAGTGCACGCTCTTGATCCTATTGACTGCGTTGCCAGAGGCTCTCTCCTATGACCCTGCTGACCGTGGGGGAAGAGGACATTAAGGGAGAGAAAAAAATGATGGTCTGGACAAGATAGTTGCCTAAAAAGCTATTTGGTTCACAGAGATTTGCATAGAAACTTTTTCATATTAAATTGTAGGCTTCCTTCAAGACTGATCTTTTCTTTCCTCTGGTCCTGATAGCCCTTAGATTGTAGCTAAGAAAACTGTAGTGAAGTTACAGACACTGCATTCCTGTAAATTGAGAAAAGCCAAGTGCCTGTTTAGCGTGTACATCTCTAGGGAGTTCTGTTTAAAAACTGCCCAGCCTGTACTGCAGTCTGCTTACTAAGTTTCATTAAAGTGCTTTTGGTTACCTCAAGTTGGAAGAAATATTTCCTTTTCTAGGTCAGATAGGATAACACATCAGTTTCTTCAGACTATCAAGGATGACATTTAACATTGTATGTTTGAAACAGGAATTAAAATTACACTATTTTGAAGTCCTGCGTTTTCTATATTTTGTCCTGGGCTAAGGCTAAGATAGCACTAGTGAGGTGTCAATAATGGTCTGATAGTCCTGAAAACCAGACACACTAAGAGTTCTTTATCCCTTGAGAAAGCTAAGATTCCTAAGGATGTGGGAGCCTGTGGAGTTTTGCTGCTGACATCTTGCCCCAGGTCATGTGATTTGGCATCTCTCATGTCTGTGTTCATTCCTATGTTAAATCACAACCATTTCAGAGGAAAGATCCAGATCAAATGAGTTGGGGCCCATATGGAGTACCATCTTCCCTCCTGAGCCTTTGTGGCAGTTCTAAAGAATCCATGTACACACTTACTTCTTAGGGATTTTTGAGAATGAATATTAGAAGTTGAGAACTTTTAATTTCTTTCTTTTAATTTATTGATTTTTTTCTGAGAGAGAAAGTGAGTGAGTGAGTGAGAGAGAGAGAGATATTTGCTTGCTGTTCCACCCATTCATGCACTTCTTTTTAAAAAAATATATTTTATTGATATTTTATAGAGAGGAAGGGACAGGGATAGAGAGCTAGAAACGTCAATGA
Source organism: Vespertilio murinus (assembly GCA_963924515.1). Classification (NCBI taxonomy): domain Eukaryota; kingdom Metazoa; phylum Chordata; class Mammalia; order Chiroptera; family Vespertilionidae; genus Vespertilio; species Vespertilio murinus. The sequence continues at coordinate 184,610,389 of OZ004704.1, read as the reverse complement.
GAGAGAAACATCGACCAGCTGCCTCTTGCACAACCCCTACTGGGGATGTGCCCGCAACCAAGGTACATGCCCTTGAGTGGAATCGAACCTGGGACCTTTCAGTCCGCAGACTGACGCTCTACCACTGAGCCAAACCGGTTTCGGCTCATGCACTTCTTTTACGTGCCCTGACCAGAGATCGAACCCACTACCTTGGGGTAAGGGAACGACACTTGCCATTGACCTACCTGACCTGCCAGGGTGAGAACTTCTAATTCTCCTTCATTTTTATAACAATTGTGAGCACTGGAAGCGGGAACTTCTTATCTTGCCCCTTTCTAGTCCTCATCCACACAGCAGCCTTTGTGATCTTTTAAAAGCATTAATTGAATCATGCCATTCCTCTTGGTTAAAGACCTTAGTGGCTTCCTGTGTCTCTACAAGGCCTAACCTGGCGGGTTCTTCAGGTGGCCCCGCTCTTCCATGCCCTCATTGCGCTTTGCTCGCTCATAGGGCGTGTGCTCCAGGCCCCTTTTCTTTCTCTGAGCCGGCGAACAAGCCCCTCTCCCCCTCACTCCGGTGTTACCCGGCTGGCGCCTGGCCATCTCTCAGGTCTCATATCACGTGCCACTGCCTCAGAGAGACCTTTTTAGCTTCACACCACTCATGTCTCATGCACTTTTTTTGTAGCACTTACTACAAATTGCATTTGCTATTTATGTTGCTCTTTTTTGGGGTAGCACTTACTACGAACTGCAATTACTATTTAGGTTGCTTTTTGTGTCTTTCCTGCTCATTCCTCGCTTAGCTCCCTAAAGGAAGGGACGGGTCTATTTTGTTCAACATTCTGCACCCAGCACACAGAACAGTGTCTATACACTCTATAAATATTTGTTGGATGATTAAACCTTGTTAAAAATTGAGTAGGCTTTTAAAAAAAAACCTAACATTTTTGGGGAAATATTATTAGACTTACAGAAAAGCTGCAGAGATAATAGAGAGTTCCTGTATAACCTCACCCATTTCTCCCATTTTTTATCACTACATTTCTAATATGTATTTGTCAAAACTAAGGAGCTAATATTGGCACATTACCATTAATTAGCACCTAGGCTTTATTTATATTTCCCTTGTTTTCCCATTAAGGTTCTCATTCTGTTCCTGGATCCAGCCTGGGATTCTGCATTACACTTAATTGTCACATCTCCCAAATGGGATTTTAATACATTGAACTTGAAAAGATAATTTCAGTTTTATAGGAAACTCCTGGCCTAAGTTTTAGGACTTGGATGAGATCACATTTGAGCATTGAACTGCTAGTGTTCAAGGTGACATTGGATTAAATTCATGTTTGAAGTGACCTATGACTTAACATTACACTAGAAATTTGTTACTTCACAGGAAGAGGCTATAGAACTGATAATTTCAACAAACTGTATCTGTTTATTTTATTATATGAGGATGGGTGCAAAATTTAATGGCAATGCCCGAAAAATTGAAGTAAAAGCTAAAATAAATATAAACTTCAGTTTTATTCAAAAGTGATTTTTAGTGAGAACACTCTTACAGTTTGGACTGAATAAGAAACCGAAATTTTGGAGTGGTCTTAGGCATGGGAATATGCAGCTGATCTTTGACATCCAGTTGACTTCAACTTGATTAAAATTTTAACACCTTCTAAAAACTCTAATTTACAAGGCTATGAGGTAGCAAATAAAGTTAGAGATCTCATAAGTTATTTTGCAGGGACAGGGTGAATTTGTATCAAGAAACACCAGAATTCTCATAAATTCTTCAAGTTGAATTAATGTCACATCCTTTCACTTGTACTCAAGTCAATGAAGTCATCTTGGAGGTGAGATCTACATCATCGTGCTGTCTTTGTTGGCAGAGAAAGGATGATGGAATCATGTTTCAGTTTTAGGGTTGTCCATGCAGAATTAACCTTCAAATATATCCTGTCGTGTATCCAGATGTCTCCAGGTTGTTTGTCTGCACAGATGTTTTATGATAGTTCGCCGTTCTGGATCCTTATTTTTCTGAGGAGCTAAGTTTTCAAAAAGCCTTGTGGTTTTCCGCTGCATAATAATAGTGACTTTAAAGTTTTTAGTGAAAAAAAAAGTGTCATGTTGTTATCTATAAAGCAAGCAAAGTGAAGAATCAACTTTCCCTGAATGAACTGACTTCTAAGGATGTGCTTCCCTTTTCTCTCTGTTAAAGAAACAAGATTCAACTGAGTAAATTTGAAGTTTTAACTGTTTTTATTCAGTGATTCATGAGTCAGGCAACATCCTACCTAGCAACTAGAAGGGTACTCTGAGGTACAATATGGAAGGTTTTTATAGTAAAAAGGATAGGACAAAGGAGCTACTAACAAAAGGAAATAATGGTTTATTTTTAGACCAGAACATCTTTTGGAGGAAATGGCAAGGGTTTTTATCATTTATAGTACCTCTTCTTTCTATGGGGGAAGGAGAGGGCCCATGTGACAGATTTCTGGTGCTTGACCAGAAAATTCCAAACTGATTAACAATACATTTCTGGGAGAGGGTGCTACTGCAGTTAGATCAGATATTAAGTCTAGGTTTGGTATCATGGGCCTTTAGCATGAGTGATGCCACTTTGGCCTGAGACTTTCCCTTGAACATCTCAAAGGTGATATAAATGTCTTCCCAAATGTCATTCAAAGGTTTCAAGTAAGGGTTTCTGGGAAGATCTTACTTTATAAGTAGTCAAGGAGAACACCACATTCTGCTCACTGGCTCTGATGGAATTGACTTATAAGGCAATAGAAAAGGTTTCTTGTGGATCATTAACAATATTTTGAGTGTCACTATGTGCGTATGTTTAAGGTAGCAAGTTACACTGATATGCAATCTCCAGGTATAGTTTGTTAAACATTGCAACCTTTCATACCTCCTTAAAAAAAACAACAACCTCACAAAATGGGCATTCTCTGTAGATGACATTCATACACAAATAACAGAAAATCAGAAGTTGGAAGCAGTTATTTGTTAAAAGGACAGCATAGTTGCTGAAATCTCCAATATTTGCATTAGAATTATGGCAAATGAGCAAGTTTGGGGAAATGACTTTATTTCATAAAGGCACTGGTTTTATTTTTATCTCCTGCTGCCAAACACAGTCCAGTTTATCTTTTTCCAAGGCACACTGGTTCCTAAGGTCTCTCCAGGATGAATTTGTCTGCAAGTAAAGAATGCTCAACTTATATTGGCTTAAGCAATAAGGACATTTATCCTCTTTTATAGCAGGGAGTTGAGAGGTAGGATGACTGGCTTAAATGGCTTATGTTGTAATAAATTATCAGATTCTAACCTTTTCTCTCCTATTCTTCATATCTTTGTTTGTGTGTTCTACTTGTTAAGATATTTTTTTAAACTTTATTTCCAAACTCTTCTATTAAGTTTTCCACCTAAATTTTCATTTAAGGTTGTAATAGCTATCTTGTTTTCTTAATATTCCTTTAAAATTATGACATCTTATTTTTGTTTTATGGCTAGGATAGCTTCTTTTATTCCTTGAGGATATTACTAACATATATGTTTTTTAAGTTTCATTATTTTGAAGTAACTGTCTCTTTCCAGTTACTTTTAAAAATTTAAATATTATTGTTAGCCAAAATTGCTGGATGATTTGTGATTTTTGTTTATCTGTTTATGTTCTAGAGTACAGGGCTCTAAAACTATTCAGAAATGGTGAAAATTATTTAGGAGGTCAAGAAATATGAAGGGTCTTACCCCATTTTCAAGTAAGCACTCTATAGTCCATGGATCCTAGCAGAAGACATGAGATTCCAGGGCCAGATACAAAGAACTTTATTACTCACAGTTAAGCAAATAACAGTAGCTTCATGCTTATGGTCTCCCTCACTTCTCAGGTGCCCCAGGGACTTCCTCACTATGTAATAGTTTTGAGTCACAGCTGAGGAATCCTGAGATTAGGGAGTCCTAACTATTTATAACTAGAGGCTTGGTGCATGAATTCATGCACGAATGGGGTCCCTCAGCCTGGGCTGATGGGAGCTGGCTGGGGAGGGATCATGGGAGGGCTCCAGGATGTGTCTAGTCCTCTTGCCCAGTTCTGATCTGTCAGACCCCAGCAGAAATATAACCTACCGGTCATAGCATCTGCCTCACGGTGGTCAGCATGTGTCATAGCAACTGGTTGAGCGGCCGACCAAAATCTTGACCCATTGGTCAGATGCTTAGCATATTATGCTTTTATTATACAGGATGGCCTACAACAAAACTGCCAAATCTTTGCTCTAGACATTAGCCGAAAAACCTGCCTTCTTTTCTAGAGGGAGACACTAACCCTACCTTCCAAAATGTTCATCTTCAGGGTCTTGAAAAGGTAGTCCAGGCAAAAAGATCCTGCATGAGATGTTCAGAAATGGAAGAGAGACAAATTGCCTCCCAAGAAGGGCTTGTCAAACAGCTGGGCTGTTTCCTTGGGAAACTTCAATATCATTTTCTTAACATCAGGTCACTTGGATCACAGAAAGCCTTTCTGATCTCCTGACTAGCTGCTAGTATTCTGGGAACCAAGTAGGAAAGAAGCCTTGGCACCTCGGTGAGCAGTGTGCATAGATTCATTTAATTTGGTGTGGTCCCAGCATTCAACCATACCCAGGGTCCCTGTAGAGTGTAGATTCTTGTTGGGGGTCTCTCCGGAGAATAAAGCACAGGCCTTTGCCAGAGTGAATGGAGGCATAGTCAAAGGCTATACAGAGTGAAGGTAGAGATTAAGAAGCCTTTAGCCTTCTTCAACAGACTAACCCAAGACTACTGACTTCAGGCTCCCTGTCCTCCCTGACAGTGGTAGTAGGTAACTATGGAAAATTCTGTGTTGTAAATTGGACAAATATCCATTTTCTTTATCCTTAGTTTAGGTTTCTGTTTCCCTAGGCCTGAGAAGTCTTTTACTACTTTCCAGCTTCTAAAATGTTACTGTCTTCTCTCTGATTCTTGTGGATTTATGCCTTTAAAAAAAATCACTAATTGTCAATTTAGTGGAATTTTCTGAATGAGCAAATCAATACATGTGCATTAAATCTGCCATCTTTCCCAGGAAAAATCATTCTACTTCTTATTTATGTTCTTTGAAATCTTCCAACATAAACTAGATCTACTTTAAGCCAAAACAAATGAGTATATTATCTCATTTTCTCCCAATGGGAAGCTATTCTAGATGTCATAATATGAGGGCCAAAAATATTGTGCATTCTCTGTTTCTTGATCTGAATGCTGGTTTTGTAGATGTGTTTAGTTAATGAAAATATCAAGCATTGAACTTAAGGTCTGTGTCCTTTCCTGTATGCATGTTATATTGCAATACCAATTTTTACATTAAAAATTGCACATAACATGACTGTAGATCATAGCATTCAGTCAATTTACCCCTGATTTTAATAAAACATTGAATTGTAACTTAAAAATTTTCAAAGTAGCATCAAATAAATAATTACTTTTTGTGTTCCAAGTTCACTAAACTCTTAAGTGCATCCCCTAATCTCTTAACCACATGAAGAAAGTAGTTCTCAAATACTTTGTTGCATATTAGAAACTCAGGGGAGTTCTAAAAAATGCTCCAAAGCCAAGGCTGCATTCCAATCTAATTAAAACAGATTCTCTAGGGTGGAGATCCAGGCATCTAAAGCTCCCCAGGAGTGTCCAGTGAACAGCCAGCACTGTGAACACGGGTCTAGGGCAATGCTTCTCAAATTATCTGCAGTGAAGAACCAGCTTTGCTTTTAAAATGTTCCACTCATTATAGATCAAAACTCTTGCAAATCAGTAAAAATGAACTGATAGAAAAAATTATCATTCCCTGAAATATCAGAGCAATGTCAACTTGGTATGGAGTTTTTTTTTCCCGTGCTTCCTCTCAATTTCTGTATTTGTCTTGGCACAGACTGTTAATAGTCCATGGCCAGTTGGACTGTAGAGCACATGCTGAGTAGCACTGACTACTCAGAACACTTGGGTACTCTGTTTCCCAGCATGAGCTGAATATCCATATCTTCTCTCTGTGACTGAGTCACTGGAGACCTGAAGGATTTGGGCTGGGGCCTGTAGTGTGTGCTTCCACCCATTTTCTGCAGCCCCACGGACACAGTGCATCCACTCTGATGCATTTATGGGCTCTGAAAGCATGGGGTATAAACCATTGTTATAACTCATGTGTTTGCTTCAGATTTTCCAAGTATTGTTTCCCATCAGCTATGTTAAGTCAGAATAAACCCTTGACTACTAAAATTTGAGCATGTGATCTATGTGTATTTGCAGTGAATCGGATCTGTGAGTTGTATATGCAAGTGAATTTCAGAGAAAAATCCACTAAAGATTCTCAGGAACAAAAAAAATCACTTCACTCTTAGTGATTTTGTATTTGGTTAGAATGCAATGAAAACTCTCCAAAGGACAAGTGGAGTTTCCCTCAGTCATTTGTGGGGGACCCTGTTGTGTTTGGGGCTGAATGAGAGCAAGTGGGCTGCTGTAATCTGCTACCCAAGACACTTGGCCCAATAGTCTGGCAACATGGGAATTCAGCCATGTGGAAGGAATCCCATCAGGTTTATGAAGCATGAAATGGAACTCGAAGTTTGGAATTGGTGGGACCTTCATGCTAGGGAGGAGTGCAGAATGACTCAGACGGATTTTCTGATGAGGACATCTTCTCCTCTTTCCTTTGGGAGATTATTTTGATGGTAAAGCGACCGAATTCTAGTTGAAGCAGATTATCTGATTAAAGACATCTCTTAATACTGGCTCACCTGTTTCAGAGAAGATGACACAATTATGCTTATTAGGAACCAAGGGACACACCATATGTGGCTAATTTCACTTTCAGGCTCTTGCATGGTCTTTATTAAAGCTATCTTCAATGGCCTTCCTGCTTCTCTCTTGACTTCTGTTACATTCTGATTATATTTGCTGGGAGTGTAGAATTTCACAGCAGCCCACCTAGGGGTGCCTTCGGTCTGTCTCCCAGAAAGTAAAAAGAAAGGAGAGATGGGATACACTCTGTGACTTTGGACTTGAAGCCTTTCCCAGATCAGGTTTGGTTACTTGATAAGGAATGAAAAATGGAGGCTGAGTGTTTAATTGATTATAGAGTTCTATATTCCTTAAAGTCTAACACTCCACATAAAGCTCACGCAACTACAACTCCTAGCGCATGTCACATCTAGCACACAAAAGTTTACGAGGGAAGAAAATCAGGAATGGGAATCTCAGCATAGGTTATAACTTAAGAAGGGGTTAAGTTATTTTGTGGCTTTAATAGGACGGTATAGCCAAATATGTACTATGTACAGCCATGGCAGGATTGTAACAAATGTAAGGCTGAAGTATGTGCGGAGCGATCTCTGAGGATTGAGTAAAGATGAATGTTTATGAGATTTAAACACTGGAGCCTTAACTTACTATAGCACACAAAGGATTCAGGCTGTGGATTCTGAATAATGCTGCTGCCACTCATATACCACTTGTATAGCATTATAGTATAGCATATAGTATATTATTTTTACATGCTAGTAGGCAACAACATGTATGATTTCATGAAAACTCACAGCCTCGCTGTGAAGTGGATAGTATTATCACTAAGTGAAAGATGAACAAATTGAGGCTCAAAGGGTTTACCTTGCCCAAGGGCATAGCTAACAGGTGGCAGGGCTTGAGTTTGAATCCAGAGCTGCCTGTTTCCCAAACCCATACTCTCCACCGAGAGCAACAAGAAGCCAAAACTGAAATTCAGATCCTCCTGTGGTGCAGCTCCTCCACCTCCTCCCGAAGTTGTGGAAGAAGATAAACTGCTGCTTCATTCTCAGCAGTGCCCTTAACCCGCAACGAATGCGCAGCTCTGGCCAAGTTAGCCTCAGGATCCCCAGCAGGACTCTTCCTCCCCTCCAAGTCTGACTTTTACCTCCATGGACACTGTGTCTGGAGGCTATAGAAAGAAGAGGTGAGGTTGAACAAGATCACCTGAGAATCACCTTGGCTCTGTGTGTGTGTGTGTGTGTGTGTGTGTGTGTGTGTGTGTGTGTGTGAGAGAGAGAGAGAGAGAGAGAGAGAGAGAGAGAGAGAGAGAATGAATTAAAATCTGCAGGAAGGAATTAGGAAGGGCAGTGGAGAGACAGGAAGAGACTGCCCCTCTCTTGAGTCCCATGTGCCTCAAGATTTTACCTGGATATATGAGGTGCTATCTTTCTGGTGACATTGAGGAAGACTTGCTTCCAGACGGGAGCTTTCCCTCTTGAGAAGGAGCCTCTATTTTCTGCATCCATGGGTTAAAAAGAAAGAGGCATAATAAAGGAACATAAGAAGAGGAATGTGTCTCTTTTTGTGGTGAAGTACAGATGTCTGTAGTTTTGAGTCATTTGTGCTTGGCATGGTACCTGTGGACTTTTACCCATACATCATTCTAAGCCGTCAATGCTTGCTCTAATAGCTAATATTTCTCTAGTTATAACAAATCATTGGCATGTGGATACTGATGTTGTTGTTGTCCTTTTCAAAAAAAGAGTTCAATATTCCTTTAATATTGACTCTATGAGCCCTGGAGTCTCACCCTTTATTATTACCGAGGTTTCTACAAGACTCAATGCAGACCTCTGTCAATAGCCTTGAAAATGCAAGTGTGGTTGTAGTGATGCCTCATTCCAGCTGAGATTTGAGTATCATTAGATTCACTCCATTGTAGGTAAACCAGGCTTGTCTCTGACATTTCTCTGCTCTGTTTCAGAATGCCCTTAAAGAGGAGAAATTTAAAAATTCCCCATTTAAACTGCTGTGAACCCATTTATAGAAGGAATATATGAAAATGTAGGGAAAAACACACAAATGTTTTTGATTTTTTTTAATGATACGCTATCAGCCATGTTAGTTATCATTTTTTGCCTGGTTATTTTTCTATCCTTTCCATACTCTCAGAATAAACAACATAGAGCCCCGCATTTCTGTTATAGAGAAAGGAATGAGAGAAATACTGCAGTATATAGAATTTGCTGTAACCAGAAAATAGATCATCATTATTGCCAACATCCAATAGGGGCACAAAAATAACTTGGTGTGCCTAGTATCTCCTTTATATAATTGTTAAATAGCAAGATGACTGACATTCAGTAGACAAACATTTCTAAGTAATTACATGATTTTTTGTTAAAAATTTTTTTATTCTTTTAGTTTTGTAGAATCACATCCCAGAATTTCAAGACAATAGCAGATACCTTGTGAAATATGGTTACTACCTTTAATGCTCATTTTGGCCTCCCAGTCCCTGTAGATTTCTAGTCCCCTTATAATCCTCACACCTGGATTAACTCTTTTACCTCACCTGTAGATTCAATTTTCACCATGGCTCCCGGCAGCAGTTCTCTATCTTTAAGAGACTGGGGACTGATTGGAACGGAGAAGCAGTAGGCCAGTGGATCCCAGGTTCAGTGCCCTGTGAGCATTATTCTGATCTTGTGCCCATTCCAAGTATGGAACCTTGCCTGTTTCCATTTGAGTCAAACTCTTCTGCATCCCAGTGGACCCAAACCCGTGTGGGTTTGGGTCTCTAAGACCTCATTGGCTTGATCCCTATTTTGGTTTTCTGCCTCAGACTCCAGAGACTGATGCTTTACTTTATACCTTGACACACATGTTCTCATAGATTAGAGATCTGCCAATTAACCCAGCCCCCTTTGCCCGATTCCCCCTGCCTATTGGCTGGATCTTCCAGACTGCGACTGCCCAATTTCTTGGATTACCTTCCATCACCCAGGCGAGGTTCAAACTTCCCTGGGTCTCTTGCTCAGCCCTGTGTTCCAATGGGTTAGCTATAACTGTGCAGCTAGTCATTGATAATATGGCTTGTTATATATTTTCTTTTTCAAAACCTAGTAATAAACAAGATTTATTTATCACATATTTATCAAGGCACCCCTAGTATTTGAAATAACACAACTTTTAAAATTAAGTGGATGAATAATTAATTGAAATAATTGCTTAAATGAGAGATTCTTAATCTAAAGACTTTTTTTTTCATGAAGGTCTTTATAAGGTTCTTTAGCTATGTGGGGGCACTGTGGCCCTCAAAATATTGAAATAATCATGGGCTTAAGAAGTACAGTTAAGAAAGGAACACATAACTTGCTCTTTTGAAAACATTCATTCTTTCAGGGCATTTGGGTATTCTGTAGCAGCCTGTTGAAACTGTTGATACTAAAGGATGTTCAGATTGTCTTAAATAATGTGTATAGGGTTTCTCTTTTGGAATTCATAATAAGGTGATTTGATGGTTAACCTTCAGCTCCTGGACATGAATGAGTGTGAGTCAGCTTTTGAGAGCTTAGACCCGTGAGAATCAAAGTCAAAGCTCATTTTCTCAAAACCTCATTTATGTGTTTTCATAACTATAAGCTTATATTTTTTCTCTCCCTTCAGAAAAATCTTATTTTCTGATAGCAAAATCTTTACCTAATTAAGTTGCTGGGTAACAAAGCTTGTTGTACCTTCTATTTTTAGCCTATTTGCTATAGTTTCTCACACATTTTATCCATTACTCTGTTACTTTGGAGTGCATGAGTATTGATTTATTCTGTACATGATGGAGAACTCAGTTCTTGGCATTCAGATGGCTCTTGACCAGACAGCTATTTAGTGAACAAATGAATATCACTACTTTTGGGAGAAAATGTAGTGAAGTGGCTAAACAGAGCATTTATTTTGCATCAGTGCATTCTTGGGTATGAGTTCCAGCTCTTCCATCGAGCTTTATGACTTTGGAAATAGAAATATTAAAGGTTTTTTCCTCTTTGGATTTTGTGAGAATTAAATCAGATAATATTTGTAAAAATATTTAGCACAGTGTGTAGGGGCAGAGTAGGTGCTTAAAAAGGTAACTACTAATATTATCATCATTAGCATTACTGTTAGATAAGTTGTCTGGATTGCTTATAAGAGAGTAGAAACTGTGCATGTATGGCTTTCGTTTAGATTTTAGATAATATATTTTGGGACATGTCGTAGATTGTTGAGTATCTATCAAGTGCTGGCTATGCATTTTCAGTATCTCTTGTGAAATATTAAAAAAAAAATACAGGTGCCTGGCTTGAATTCAGGTCTTTGGGTGTGGGTCCAGGACATACCCTTGGGTGTGCAGGTTATGAATTCAGCTCGTCTGCTTAAGAGCTCTGAGGATGCTAGACTGTCAGTTCTGGAGGTCAGAAGCACAGTTGCCTTTTACATCTGGATATTCCTAGACTGATCTTGAAGAAATGAAACTCCTTAAGCCTCTGTGTTCTTATTGAAGAATTAATTTAGATAGCTTATGGTTACCTGTATAATTCTGAGTAATAGGTGCGCAACAAGTAGTTATTGTACTCTGTGTGTGTGTGTCTGCGCATGTACACACTGCATCATCAAAAGGGATCACTTGTAGGAGGAGGTCAGAGAGAGGATGTTCCTGCAGTTTGATCTATGAGCTAGACCTAGGCAACTGAGCAATCAGAGGCTCCTCACCTCTTCCCTGCCCTTGAAATGCACATTTTGGCCACTGGTCCCACTTTCAAGAACAGCCTTGAGAGAATAAGGTGTTATGGAGACTGTCTGGATTGAGTACATGACTGTACCCTGTTAAGCTCTATATGCAAACTTTTAAGATTTGATGGGTGGATGATGCACATCTACTCACCTTGTGGCCACACAAGACAAGCCTCAGAGTCAGTTCTTTGTTTATTAAACCTGCCACCTACCATTCTGGATGGCCTGCTCCTTTCTTCAGTCTCTTCTTGCCCTTTGTGTTTGGGGGTGGTGGTGGTGGTGGCAGTTTTAGGCTTAACCAAGGAAGATTTCCCCAGTTTGTGAACTGACACCCATACTTACCTTTCTAGTTCTTTTGTTTATGCTATTCTACCACCCAAATTCTCTATTCCAGCCAAATAGATTTATTTACAAATCCTTGAACTTGTCCTGTATTTTTCTGCTTTTCACTTTGTACCTATATACACCTATATCTTTATGAAGTTTCCCCTGACCCACACAATGTGAAGTGACCACTCTTCCAAATAGTTCTCATGGTTGCATTAATTTTGGCACCTGGTCATGTGCTCCTTGAGTCTTTTTTTTTCTTCTATTATTAGACTGAACTGTCAAGTCTCCTATTGTTGCTTAACTCTCCTTGCTTCTATAGATAGAACTCCTCAGCTAGAGTGCATTTTAAACAAGCACCAGACCTTGAAGGCAGAAACAATATTAAATTATATTTCCACATAACAAGAGTTCAGGGAAGATGCATTGGTTTGGAAAAAAATTGACTTTATTATCTTCCCATTCCTTTATTCTCATGTATGGGTTTTTGATCAAGAGTTTTTTGTTGAAACTCCTAGACATGCGCCTTGCTGCCCCCAAAATGGATGATAATTTGAGCACATAGAATGCTGAGGGAACAGCTGAGTCAGGGGGACCCTAGAAGTTTAAGAAGTAGGAGACATTCTGCCTCTTTTTGTGTGTCTGCCTGGTGAAGCCCCACTTGCTCTTGAAGCCTCACTTCTGTCCTCTCCACCCTCCCAGAACCTACTTAGGGAGATCAAATTCTTCCTCCCCCTGAATTCACAGAATCTCTTTTCTGGCTTTGTATCCCTTTGTTTATTCATTTTATTTCTCTCATTGGCCTGTGAGTTACCGAGGACAGATTTTAGCTTAGTCATCTTGATATCACCGGCATTAAGCACAGTATTTTACCCATATAATAAAGTCATTAACTACTGAATACTGAATTAGTAGTTAATCAGTAAAAACAATGGAACTCATATTCGAGATATAGAAATGGGATGTGGCAAAAAAAAAAAGGTAACTGTCAAAAGAAAAGCGTGTACCACATTTCCAATGAGTGATCAAAACAATGAGCTGCAGGGATTTGGAAAGAGTGCTGCAGGAAACTTAGGGAAGAAGCCTTGGACTAGGTAGACCTTGGTGGAGGGGTCAGATTTGGCTTCTTGTAGACTGAGGAGGTCATTCCTGGCAGAGGAAATGAGCCCAGTTAAGGAACTGGCAGGGATTCAGTCAGGGCTTTGGGTTGCACATAATAGCATTAACTGCAGCTGGTCAATCAAAAAGGAATTGACTAAAGGATTTAGAGAGCTCCCACAATCTCGGCACCAGAGAGTCATACTTTGATGCTAAGTAGCACTCCCATAGTCTAATATTAAGGACTCTGGAGATGTGATTTTTAAAAATTTTTATTTTTTGGCTTTTATTTAGGAAGGTGGGAAAAATGAGTGAAGTAATCAGGACACAGGGTAGTATTAAACCACATTAGGCAGACATAAATGATTTGATGCCTGGGCATGTACTAGGCAGAAAACCGGAACTAGAAGAGGACTCTTGACAAGTATTAGGGAATGAATTAGAGAAGATCAGCGAGAGCCCAATCCTGGAGCTGATTAAATAGTATAAGATGTGAGCTTTTCTCTGTGTGAGAGGGGAGCCACAGGAGTGATTTGAGTGTATGTTTATGGGTGTGGGGGTGAGATATATTCTGGAAAATGTCATATTTTGGCATTTCTTGAAGGCTTGGTGATTTAGTCACAAGAGAAAGAGAGCGCTCATGATGAAGCAGGATCTAGGACCTGGTACTAAAGTCCCTTCTGGCTTTGGAGAGACGGGTGTTAGCTTGGGTGACAATGAAGGTTCAAGAAATGGTGGGATGGGGTGTGAATGCCATCTGGCTGTGAAATCAGCCATCCCATTGGTTGCCAGGTTTGATTCAGCTGATCTGGTTGCCTAGATGGTGTCCCTTTCCTCCTTCCACATCCATGGGCACTTCTCCTCTTGAAGCTGTGAGGTCAGAAAAGAAAATCTTCCCTAGTAGAGGATGTTAATGTAAAAACATTCAAACCTGTAAAGAAGTTTTGTGAGTTTATTTGAGCCAAACTATTGACAATTGCCAGGAAGCAGAATCTCAATGCATTGGGATAATGCTCCAGAGAATGGTGGTTTTTCATCTTCTTTTATACATTACAATAAAAAGAGAAGAATAATGGGTTACATAAAATCTATTGGTGATAGGTTAGAGAGGCAGGAGAAAGCAAAGCAGGGAAACCTCTGGGACTGGATAAAAAGTAAAATGATAGACACATACTTCTTTTACTTAGGTGGGTACAAGGTAGCTAGTAGTCAACAATTAACCATGATTACAATAACAATGAAGGAATGTGTGGTATGGGTCCTGGTGACCACAGCATTTGGTTGTACCTCGAGGGATCTGGGGAAAAAAGGGAAGTTACAAGCTACCTTGACATTTCAACTATCAATGTTATCCTAAATGCCAAAAGACAAAGACTCTGTTAAGGTAAAGATTGACTTTGTCAGGGAAGATATAGGCCTAGGGTGTGACTACCCACCATAACTGCTTTTAGTTAAAGTATTAATTTCAGACCAGCCTTTGTGGTTACTTTAGGTCTTTAAGTTTGCAAAACTGCCATGCAGGCCTTCCCTGAGCTTGTCAGGTTAGCAGGTGGCCCCTTTGGTCCACAAGGAGGTCTACCCTTTGGTCAAGGGCATGTGAGTATGTGTGTTCCTCTTCTCGGGCACTAGGAGAATTCCTCCAGCACAGTGTTTCCCAAAGTGTGGTACGAATACCCCAGGGGTACGGGAAGAGTTGGTGGGGGTACTGGTTGCACCGGAGTTTGGTGGGGATATGCACTGCACTGTGCTTAGCTGCGCCTAATTCTATGTTCTCATGAGTCAAGTCAAGACAGTCTTGTGAGGCGTGAGATGGTCTGGTGTGCAATTAAATGTTATTTATAATATAACTTTTATTTATATTTTATTATGAATAATTTTATTTTTCGTTTATGATTATTTTGTGTATGTACCAAAAAAAGAAAAAATAAATAGATTTTGATTGTTATTAAAATACGTACATCCTTTTTTTGACGAGGGGTACTCAGCACTACGGAAATTATAGAAGGGGTATGTACACATATGTCAAAAGTTTGGGAAACACTGTTCTAGCAGAACCAAACAAACTCTCAAGAGGTGATGGGTGACTGAATAAGTAAAGGGACCCAGTAAGAGACTGTCCTTTCCTCCTTTGTAGCTCCCTTCGGTTCTTGCTGCTGCTAGAACAGTTTCTCCGGATTGTGAATTCTATCAAGTCTATCATTCTTAGAATTCTATCAAGTCCATAATTCCCGATTCCCTAGGGCAGTATCTCCAAAGTGTGGGACAAATATCCCTGGTGAAATGCAAGATGACTTTGGTGGTATATAGGCATGGCATTAAATAATATTAATAACATAGAAATTTATTCCTTTGAAAATTCTTTTTTAATCCTTCTGCTTTTGACAATGAGTAAGTGAACACTAGTAACACTTTCTAATCTCCATTTTTAATAAAAACAAGCCTCAAGCTAAGTGTTCTAAAAGCAAGCATATCACGCCATAATGTTTATAACATTATTTTCCTTTAAAAATTTCTTGCAAATAATATCAGTTTTTCATATATTTTAGTGTTATAAAAATGTTTTTAAAGTACATCAACCGAGGGTAATAGAAATGTAATAGAGGGGTAGGAACATGTATTCTTTTTCTAAAAAAAATTATCTTTATTGCTGTATTACAGATATTCCCTCCTCTCCCCTTCTCCCCCCATTAACTCCCTCTATCCCTACCTCTTGGAGGCCTTCATCACACTATTGTTTGTATTCTTAAAAAAAAATGTCTGTATTGATTTTAGAGAAAGAGGGAGAGAGGGAAACATCAATGAGAGAGAAACATGATTAGCTGCTTCCTGCACGCCCCTTACTATGGATCAAGCCCAACCCAGGCATGTGCCCTGACCGGAAATCGAACCATTGACCTTTCAATGTACTGGACAATGCTCAAACAACTGAACCACACCAGCCAGAGCAGTGATATAAAATTTTAATGTACTGGACATTAGGTGATATTTAGAAGTTATTAACTATTTTGGGTGTGACGATGGTATTGTAGTCATGTTTAAAAAATTCTTATCATGTATATATATAAATGACAGTATCTGTGATCTGCTTATCACAAATGAGACAATTCAGCTGCGTGTGTGCTGGGGGAGATGGTATGGTAAGGGGACTATAGAGAAAACAGATTGGACATGGGTTGGTATTTGTTGTGTTGGGTACATGTAGGTTTATGTCACTGCTTTTGTATACATTTGAAAATTTCCATAAGAAAATGTTTAAAAAACTAAAAGAAAATTTCAATGTTAAGTAAACCAATTAATACAAAAAATAAATCTATTTATAGAAAAACAAAAGCAAATAATAACAATATAAATGGAACGTGGATAAGGCATTAGTCAAATTCCTGAAGCCTACAAAATACTGGCCTACTGGAAATAGTTCAAGCTTCTCATTGGGGAATCCAAAGTGCTCATGGGAGCCATTCTCACCTCTTTTCTTGCCACTCCAGACGAAGCAGTATTAGTCACGAGAAGTTTCCTAGTGAGCCTCGCTCTCACACATCGTATGTCTTGATGCAGACTGTTCTGTTTCTTGGAATGTCTTCCAAACATGTTTGCTTGGGCGCGCATTGGTGGTTCAGTGGTAGAATTCTCGCCTGCCAAACGTATTTGCTAGGAAAATTCCTGCTCATTCTTTAATGAGCCCAAACAATGGAAGTGAAAAGAATGAAAAATTCTGAGTGATCCTGAAGAAAGAGTTGAAATCACTGGGGGCTAGTTGTGGTTTGATACCAGCATAGGGTGGAGCTGAGGGTAACCCCAAGGTTTGAATGGATTGATGGCAACTTTGTCTCGGGAGGCTGCAAGGCAAGGGGGAGGTCCTCCTGAACAATCCCTGGTAAGTGAGGTTTTAGGCATGTTGAATGTGGGGCGTCCTCCAGAACTCCAGGATGTTGATAGCAAAAGAAACTGGGCAGGGGCCAAGTCTCCAACCAACCTTTGAGTATTCAGCAGATAATCACATGGCAGAATTATTATAAAATTTTTGTGCTTCCCTCTCTCTTTCCTGTCAGTCATATCTTGAGTATTGTTTTGCTGACAGACAATGAGGCAAAGCCAAAGAAGGGAGAGGGTATGAAATGCAAATCAGTCATTTGTTGCTTTTTTAGGAATGTTGAGAAAGGCTGGAGGGATGGAAGAGCTAGAAACTATTGGTTTATGTCAACTTTTTCATTATAACAAAATTATAATTACATTCTCCATCTATTATTTGATCTGACATCAACTGTCGTGAATATGGCATCATCATGGCTTGTGAATTGTGGGGTTTAACTGGACACATCCTGCATGACCTTACTGGACTATAAGGTCTTTTAAATACCTTGTTGTTTAATGAAGAGTAGCCATATGATTACAGCATCTCAGGGAGAATGGGGTGGGCTTTACTCCGAGCAAGGGTCCCCCCCTGGGGGTACTGAATAACAGTGGTTCTGCTTGCCTCAAATTTCTGCAGCAAAGAACAGCATTTGTATCGGTCCGTTAACACATCCAACAAATCTATTTTGGTCCTTTGATAGGCAGCTCTCAGTACTGACATGCTGGGCAAGAAGGATTTGATCTAATTTTAGTTAGAGTAAATATGATGCTGCTTTGCTATTGTATTTGCACTTTCCATTAATAGAATGATGGTTTGGTTATGCTACTGTCTGACTCGTCTCTCGTCTCCCCTCCCTTCATTGGCAGCAGAAATCAGGGATCTGTTCTATGGAGAGGTTTTGGTGATGGTCATCATTTTACACCGTGGCCAGAAGTGTTACCTGGGTATTTAAAACTGAGGAGTACATGAGTAGTACTTGGGGCCTCCTTGTGAGCACAGGATTCGACACTATTTGCCCTCTATAATTTAGGACATTTTTATAGCTCACCGTCAGGGCTTGCACAAAGCAGGGAGAATGAATCTGTAGAAGAAAACCTAAGAAGCAAAATGTGAACATACCTATGTGCTGCAGCTATTCAGTGAGGTGCAAAATCTTGTACCAGATTGTTTTGCGTGAAACAGACTTTACTTCCCAGGACCCATTTGTTCTCCACTTTCACCAACTCAGTCCTTTTGGTGTTAACATTTTGTACTCTGAAAATTTAAGAGGTCAGTTGTTCATTGGTAAAGTGTTTCTTAAAAATGTCAGGTTGCTCTTGCCTTAGATGGGTTTTGGAGTCTGCCTCTGATGTTATCCCAACTTATAAACTTTTAATGATGTGTGCTATTTTTTATGTCTTACGTAAATCAGCACAGGATTTCGTGAATAGATTCAAATTTATTGTAACATGCAAAGAGAGGCAACAAAATGATTCATATAGTAAATTAAACACTTTTTCAAATTGAGGCTTTTGTTTGGTTTGTGTCCTTGTTTAATGTGCATTTTTATGATTTGGTGTGAAGTTAGGGCTCATAAAGGTGATTTGTGAATGCATGGAAAAAGTAAGAAATGCATCAGGGTTGTGCGTGCTTTCTCCACGGTATACTTAAATGCACTCAACAGTGTCCTAAGGAGCAAAGTTAGCATTTATCCAAATTGAAGCCAATGAGAGGTTGGCTGTGGGAATGGCTGGAGTCTGTCTGCATTTGAATTTTCATTTACCATAGATTGTTGCTCCAAAGGATCCCTGTGGTGGTGTGGATAGATTTATGCCTTCAGTTGAGGAAAGCATTTCTCATTTGAGGGCATTCATCAGAATCAACTTAAGGGAGCCTTTTCACAATACACATCTCCCGGCCTTGAACCCCAGAGATTCTTAGTTGGTTGTTTTGGGAAAGAGTCCAGGCATCTGTGTTCACATTCATCAGAATCACCTGGAGAGCTTTTACAGCACGCTGGTGCCTGGGTCCATCCAGAACACTAACTCAGATACTTTGCAAATACAGGCTTTGGGAAATCTGTTTTAATCTTCACAAAAGGATGAATGAAAAACCCTTGGCTTGTCTAGCAGACATAGTCATTGATAAATGTCATTTAGATATAGCATTGAGGTACTCATGAGAGACCACAAAAGAAGATGAGAATGCTGTGTCTCCAGTGGGAATGCCCTGAGACTGGATGGTGATGATGATAATGATGATGCTGATGCTGATGATGCTGCTGATGCTGCTGATGATAACCAAGTGATTGTAAGCTTTATATCAGTCTTGCTTCTATTAGCTCTAAATATAGGATTTTTATACTTGTACTTCTTCTTCATGCTTTTGTGATCTTTGTCTGCTTAATTAACATCATTCAGTAGATACTTGCGCTCATGTTCTTAAAATATTTATCATTAACCAAATGAACAAATTCTCTCACAATTATGAGGAAAAAATAAAAATCTACTGGCTTTGTGTTTGGCTAGGCTGATTGAAACCAGCACCTGATACATTTCATGATATTTTCTGAAGGATACATTTGCTATGAAATGTGAAATTTCTTTATTGGTGTGTGCAATTTTATAGATTAATTTCACTTTCTTTATGCGATTGTCAGTTAACCAGAACAGCATGTTTATCACCATCAGAGTTGTATGGAGAACTTGAGTTCCCTTTTCCCTTCATCCCATTCATATATAGAACCAGGCCATGCAAAAATTGAAGGTGATGAAAGTGAGACAGTCCAGTAAGCCAGGACAAGTGGAATAGGGAAATAGACAAGTAGCTGGACAAACCGACAGAGCAATTCACAGCATGTACAGAAGGTCACTTCCCTGGAAATAACATCTAGGCCTCAGTTGTATTTTAGCGCCAGGCCTAGAAAAGCAACAAAACCAGGTGGGCGACACCAGGTCCAGCTATGATGACTAACCAAGCTGTGGAGACCAGGGCCTTGGAGGAGCACACCTAGAAAACTGATGAATATTCTGCTACAACCCTCCCCTGAGACCTCTCCTAAGATTCCACCCACGAGAAAGAAAGTCTCAAGACAAAGGACACAGTACATGCTCTCCCTGTGGGGAACAGCCCCTGCCATTCCATTTTCCCACTTCGCTCACCTTTCCCCCCACAGCCACACATATCCTAAATTCTAAGGGACCCCATGAGACTTGCAACCTGGGGAGCAATGGGCAACAGCAACTCAGTGCAGGCCAGTCCCCTGAACCTGTTCCCAAAGCTCCCTTTTTCTGACTTCCCAGAGAGCAACTCCTGTCGCTGCTCTTATAACTAAGCCCTTTCTTGTTTTACTGTCCTCAGCTTTAATAAACATTCCCCATAGTCACCTGGACTCTTGCTGTGAATTTTTTCCTACACAAAGTCAAGAACCCACACACTCACGACCAGCCAGCCCTAGGCAGACCTGCTCAGGCCTAGCTCCCCTTTCAGACCACAAAAACATTGGGCGAGGAAGATCGGGACTAGAGTTCTAGTATTTTCTTTTTCTAGTTGTTAGTTCTGTGACCTTGGACAAGCCACCAGAAGTCTCTGGTCTCCTTTTCCTCAGGTGTAAAATGATAACAGCATGTCTGCAAGTAGGGGGCTAGACCAGTTGAACTCCCAAAGACCACTCCAGCTTCCAGTTCCTGTACTGAGTCTGCAGAGGAAAGAGGAGTGGCCAAGGCAAGGTCAAGTCAAGCAGGGTGGGCTTCAGAACCCAGGAAGACTGTGCATCCCTCCTGGTGTTGTCCTTCAACCACTGGCTGCCTCTGCCTCTCCAGTCTCGTTCCTGGTTGCCATGGTTTTCCAGGTCTCCTGGTTTGTTGATTCATGGTTTTACTAAATAATGTGTGATGAAGCCTCCGTGGGATTTTTGAGTCACTTGCTAGGGATTAAAGACAATTTCTCAGAGTTGTTTGCTGGCTTGGAGAGTTGCAGTGCTAAGACCATGTACTTGTTAAGACATGGATATACATTTATGATTAGGAGGAGTTTTAATGAAACATTCATGACTATTTCCTCTATTCCTCTGGAAAAGTAAATTCAATCACAGTAGGGTTTTTCACGCAATTGCTTATTAGAATGCATTCCTCTGCCTGGGTAATTTGAAGATATAGTTAGTTTTTTTTTTTCTTTCTGTTGTGCAAAGATATTATTGGACCCACAAATATCCTCTGTTCTCCTGAGAAGAAAAAAAGCTTTAAGATTTTCACGCTTCAAATTACTAAAGTAAAGGGAAATGATTACATTATAATAGTCCCACTTGCTGCTTGAGAATTCCACAGACAACACTAACACTGGGTGAATTATTTATCATGGTGGTTTGTGCAGCAAAGATTGCAGCCATCCTGCAAGACTACTTGTCTCTTACTACCTGTCTGTGGATGGTTTCAGTTTGCCCCTGTAGATGCCCTCTCTGCCCTTCTCCACTCTCCTCTGTGACCAGAGAGGCTAAGCTGTTCCACTGCATCTACTAGTGTCTTAGTCTGCTCAGGCTGCCAAAACAAAACACCATAGACATTCATTTCTCTGTTCTGGAGGCTGAGACGTCCAAGATCAAGATGCCAGTCATTTCTGCTTCTGGCAAGGAATCTTCCTGGCTTGCGGGCACTGCTTTTTTGCTATGTCCTCACATGGTGAAGAGAAAGAACTCTGGTTTCTTCCTCTTCTTTAAGGCACTAATCTCATTATGGGGGCTTCACCCTCATGGCCTCATCTAAACCTAAAGTACCTCCCAAAGGTCTCACCTTTTAATTCCTTCATATTGATTTGTGGAGGAGGGGTGCACAAACATTCAGTGCATGGTAACCAGGTTCCCTTGCCTGCCCTCAGGTTCCATTGCCCTGCCCTGCTGGTCTAATGGAAGGCACTGGTAGGAAAGGCTGGAGGACAATGAAGTCAGGCTGCCCTTCTTCTGGTTCCCACCTGTTGGGCTGCATCTACTGTTAGGCATCCTTTACTCTCCAGTGATTGTCTTGTTCCCTTCCCCCTCATGCAGTCCTGCTGTCCTCCTGCAAGTCTTGACTCTGCTCCATGCTTTTGTAAACACTTAGTAACTACCCCTCAACTCCCTATTGTAGAGCACAGTCTATTTCCTGCTGGGACCCTGACTGACTCATCATCCGAAGAGTGGATTACAAAACATCACTTAAGAACATGCTTGCAACATCAGTCCTCTGCTCATTGCACTCGGTGTTATCACAATATTTACTTCTTGATTTCTCAAGAGTAATTTGGCTGAGAAGTCACCAGATTTGTTTAAAAATACATCTTCCTCTACTTTCTGTTTTAAAAATAACAGTCATTGCCAGGGGAGGGTGATAATCAAAGACCTTGTATGCATATATGCATAACCCATGGACACAGACAATAGGGTGGTGAAGGTCTAGGGGGGGGTGGGTTGGAGGAGGTTAATGGAGAGGGGAAAGGGGACATATGTAATACTTTCAACAATAGAGATTTAAAAAGATAACAGTCATTGTATGGTGGGCATATGACAAGATGAAAATTTTGCATTTTCTATTGGGATGATAAGTTGCTATAAATTTTATGGGAAAAATATGGTAGTTTATAGGAAGGGCCTTTGAAATATTTAACCTGATGACCTACTAATTTTATTTCTAGCAATCCATCCAAAGGAAGTAATTGGAATTGCAATGGTATGTGCACAAATAATCACATAATATTATTATCTATAATAAATCTTAATAATATAAATAACAATGTTCAGCAGTGGGCTCTATGGTTGCATTGACAAAAGAGAGAAGATATATGAAAGGGATGTGGGCCAGTTTCCAGTCCTGACCTTACGGGATTGGTATCTTCTACTTCCTGGCTCTTAAAACACTTGCATTTGGAACCCTGCATTGCTATGTAAGAAGAATGACTCCCCTAATGGGAGACCACATGGAGAGACCCTGAAAGTAGTCGAGGACGAGAGGAGCCCAAATGAGCCCAGATTTCCAGGCTGTGAATGAAATCATCTTGTATCCTTCAGACCAGACCAGCTGTTAGCTGAATACCATTGAATGATCCTATTTGATGCTCATGGGCAGAATTCAAAAGATGCTTGACGTCCTGAGACACATAATTTTAGGGTAGGTGTTTATGCAGTAATACAGTGTTTCCCAAACTTTTGACATATGTGTACCCCTTCTATAATTTTTGTAATGCTGAGTACCCCTCGTCAAAAAAAAGGATGTATTTTAATAACAATCAAAATATATTTATTTTTTCTTTTTTTTGGTACATACACAAAATAATCATAAACGAAAAATAAAATTATTCACAATAAAATATAAATAAAAGTTATAATAACATTTATTTGCACACCAGACCATCTCACGCCTCACAAGACTGTCTTGACTTGACTCATGAGAACGTAGAATTAGGCGCATCTAAACACGGTGCAGTGCATATCCCCACCAAACTCTTCCCGTACCCCTGGGGGTACGCGTACCACCCTTTGGGAAACACTGCATAGATAATCAGATCGCTAGGAGGCCCTATGGGCATTCAACTCAATTAGGCAGAAGCCCCTTTACATGGGAGCAATTCTGTTTCTTTGTTGGTATTCGAATTACCTATTTTTATTTGGAGCTAGAAACAGGTTGTGTGTTTTTTAGCATATAAGAAAATAAAAACGTCAAGAACCTGTCAAATTGTTAAAAGACAGAAATTTTAAGTGGATGTAGAGAATTACCTAGTTTACCTCGTCTTCTTCCCCGTAAGTCTGCCATTGCCTGCTAGCTCCTCACACCTGCAGGATAATCACTGCTGTTCATTGCTGACCTTGATTTTTTCTGTACTTTGATTTTGATTCTTATTTTAGTGTTAAGCATTGCACAGGTGATAATGTAGGAGGACAATGAGGTAATTGATGGAAAAGTGCCAAGAGACACAGTTAAAGGATGGAAAACTTATTTAATTGCAAAGGACAGAAAACATTTACCAGTAGGAAGGTAACCACAGAAATCAGAGTGCAACCAACATGCTCCAGAGGTGCAGGCCTTCCAGACCCTCACGTCTCCCATGGGGACTTCCATGTCAGAGAAAGGTCAGTTTGGCCTGAGGATGTGGCTGGGCTCACAGTTAGATTTTTTTGCCTCTTTGTTTATGTCCTCTTGCCCAGTGCTAAGAATAGGGTAAGTGCAGTGAGGGGCCCCAGGGCACAATATTTAAGGAGGCCCTCACTTTCAAGGGTGTCCTCATGCAGAGCCAGTGGCTGAGCATGAGCGCCTCCTTAAATCATGCCCTCAAATCAGGCCCCTTTTCCAGGATCTCCCAACTTTCTGTATTTCCTGTAAGATAGCCTCCTTACCAGGCTTACTATGGGATGCAGAACAACTATGGCATATTTCTGGGTGGTAACTTCAACACCAGGTGAAATGGAAATCAAATTTCCAAGTACCCCCTGAATACTGAGAGAAGAACGGGGCTGTAGGCTTGCTGCAAGTCCATTTCTGGACATATATTTGCTAATACTGTAGTTGAATATTTGATTCCCAACCCTAGCAAAAAACGGAGAATTGACTATACTCGAGACACTCCTGGTTGTCCACAAATAAACTTTACTTGAAAGGACATGTTATTAAGTCAACTTCCCTACTTAGGTTGTTGTTCCAGGCCCCTTATGGTCTTGCTTTTGTTTTTAAGAATGCCCTTATTGTCCTGACTAGGTAGCTCTGGCTCACTTGGTTGGAGCGTCATCCCTTACACCAAAAGGTAGCAAGTTCGATTCCTGGTCAGGTCGCATACCTAGGTTGAGTTCAATCCCTGGTCAGGATGCATACAAGAGGCAACTGATCGATGTCTCTCCTCTTCTCTCTTCTCTCTTCTCCTCCCTCCTCTTTGTTACAGTTAATATGGTGCATGAATACCCTATCATCCTACCATTAGAAACCTATTGGTTACTTAATATTTGCTCTTTCCCAGTCGTAGACTAAGCTGTAAAGCAAATTTCTACTTTTATAAATTATAATGACTATTTGCTAGAAAAGCCACCTGTAGAATCCAGATTCTAGTATAATTTGATGTACTAGCACAAAAATCTGAAATCTAGGGAATAAGCTGAATGTGTGACTAAAAGTACAGCAACATAGTATTGGTGTAGTGTTATATTGTAAATCAGAAAATGCCTCAATCAATAAGCCAAATTTATTTGGAGTACTTTTCATGTCACTAGTAGGCCCAGAGGAAATCTTGCTTCTCAAAGTCCGGGGCCCAATATGGTGAAAATCTTTTCTATTTATATGTTTTTCAACTCTTTGTTTTCCAAATTTGGAATGAGACTCCTGGACCTTCTGAGAAAAAGTCCTGTGTGCTGGGACAGGGTCGTGAGATCATATCTCCATGCCTGGCCTGGCGCCAGCACTGACAACTCAGTCTGGGACATAGTTTATGGCCTCTCTGGAATGGGGAGTAGTCTTATTTTTCCCTATTATTTAAGCAAGCACACGTTTACAGAAGCCAGAATAGCAGGGTTAAAATTTTAAACAGCAGTTTTTACCCAAGATGGAAGTTGCTATGCTTCAGTTGCAATTGACTTAAGATTTTATAAGGAGCAGATCAGGTACATGACTGATCAGACAACAATGGCAATTATGAGTGAACTAATTCATAAAAGTATATGAAAAATTAAATAGGACTAATAACTGATATAGTCAATCAAGCTAAAAATATGAGGTCACATTAAAAATATGGTGCTTTAAGAGCATTATAGGGTAGCAAACTTTCTCTTTTTGTTAATACACATTTCCAAGGGGTTAGCTATATTAAGCTAACTTAATATACTTGGGCCTCTCTCTACTTTAGATTTATATCTTTACCAGTTTTTTATTACTTCAATCACTTTAAATTTGTGAGACTGATAATCCTTATAGAGGCCAGTGCCTTGTCATGGAACCTGACACTAACAATAACATCCTCAGGGACTACTCATTTCACACTCTAAAACTCAAGCAGCTTTATTTGCTACCTTTCTATTCACACTCACTTGGCAAATACTTTCAGAAGGAAAAAAACGTGTGAAGTAATTTAGGCAGCTGGGTTATAGACACTCTGAAGAGAGCAATTAATTTAAGTTCAGAATAAAACATTAATTACTGAGATGTCTGTGCTGTGAGACGCCTCTGACCACTGGTGAGGAATATACCGTACATTGACTTACAATCCGTCTCCCCTATGACTCGCTTTCCGTGCCGTAAAAAATTAATTCCAAATCTTATATAACGTATGCCACTATCACATTTTGTCCTTCACTGCTGTCCTAAAACTCTTCATCCTACTCTTGATTATCCTAATTTATTTATAATGAAGTGTCACAGATGATGTGCAGATTCATATAATTATAATAATCATTACAATAATAAGCATATATTGAAAGAAACACTGTGCTAGTTTTTTTTATGGTTTCTTTGTGTATGTGTGTGCTGGGGGTAGGGGGTTACAGAAACTTTTTCCTAGCTAAAGGTTATAAAAATTCTGTATTTTCTTCTAAATATTTCAAGTTTTGTTTTTCACATGTAGGTCTTTAATATACCTGGAATTCCTTTTGTTGATGATGTGGTATAAGCATCCAGGTTTATTATTTTTCCCACATAGATAGCCAGCTGTCCCAGTATATTCATTGACTCATTCACCCATTTATTGTCTAAGATATTTGCAGTTCCACTACTCCTAGGTATCAGGATTTCATATAGGCATGGGTCCATTTCTGAATCCTCTATTCCATTGAACAATTTGCTGAGTCCCTTATCAACACCACATGGCCTTAACTATACTATCCTTTCTAATAAAAGAGCAATATGCAAATTGACCACACCCACGATATACACATAAAGCCATGCCTACCAGCCATTCTGGTGCGAGTATGCAAATTAACCCAACCAAGATGGCTGTGGTCACAGAGCGAGCAGGAGACTTGGGTTTCTCTGGCAATGGAGGAAGCCAAGCTACCTGCAAAGCCTAGATGGCCATGGACTTCATTCAAGGCTACAAAGTTTCAATTAGAGAAGATAAATAAATCCCAATAAAAATGGCTGTGGCCTCAGAGTGAGCAGGAGGCTTGGGTTGCCCTAGGCGATGGAGGAAGCCAAGCTTTCCACCTGCTCTGGCCTGCCCTAGCCTCCGCTCAAGGTTACAAAGTTTCAATTATAGAAGATAAATAAATCTCAGATACCAGGGCCTCTGCTTGGGTTGCCTGGGGAGGGAGTGGGGGGGGGGGCGCATGGTTGGCCTGCAAACCACCACAGGCCCCTCACACAGGCCACCCCATGCCCCAAGGGAACCCCCCCTTTCAGGGCAAACCAGGTGACCTCACCCATGCACCAAGCCTCTATCCTATCTAATAAAAGAGTAATATGCAGATTGACTGTCACTCCAACACAAAGATGGCTGCCTCCATGTGGTCAAAGATGGCTGCCCCCATGTGGACACAAGATAGCTTCCACAAAATGGCCAGCAGGGGAGGGCAGTTGGGAAGGATCAGGCCAGCAGGGGAGGGCAGTTTTAGGCGATCAGGCCAGCAGGGGATGGTAGTAGGAGAGACCAGGCCTGCAGAGGAGGGCAGTTAGGGGCAATTGGTCTGGCAGGGGAGCAGTTAGGCATCAATCAGGCTGGCAGGAGAGCAGTTAGGGGGTGATCAGGCTGGCAGGCAGAAGTGGTTAAGGGCAATCAGGAAGGCAGGCAGGCGAGCAGTTGGGAGCCATCAGTCCTGGATTTGTGAGAAGGTCCCAGATTGAAGAGGGTGCAGGTTGGGCTGAGGGACATACCCTCCATGCATGAATTTCTAGCACCAGGCCTCTAGTAGGTTTATAAGAAGCCTTGTTACTCAATAGGGTTTGTTCTCCTATCTTTCCCCCCCACCCCCAAAATCATATGTTATTCTTGGTTTTGTGCTCTTTCATATAAATTATAGAATCAACTCATCAAATTTCATGAACAATTTTGTTAACATTGTTTTTGGAATTACATTGATTAATAGACTAATTGGGATTTCTCCCCATCCTTGAACATTATCTGTCTGTTTACTCATGTATTTTAAATTTCCCAATAGTGTTTTTGCAATTTCCTTCATATAATATATATTTACATTACTCATTGTGAATGAAATCTTCTTTAAATTTTATTTCCTAATCCAATGTCATGGGTATAAAGGAATGTTATTTATTTTAGAATGTGGAGCTGTATTTCACAACTTGTGCAATTTTTTTTATCAGTTCTTTATTCATAATTTTCCTGGATTTTCTATGTTGATAATCATAACATGTACAATAATGGGAAATTTTATCTTTTCATTTCTAATTCTTATTCCTATCAATATTTTCTTGACTTAATGTATTGGCTATGATCTCTTCAGAATATTAACTAGCTGTCTTAAAATCAGGGACCCCTCTCTTGAAATTGAGTTTAAATGGGATTTTTAAAAGAGTTTAACCACTAAATGTGATGCCTGCCATAGGTTATGGTAAAAATCTTATGTGGTTACCAGCAAAGTTGTTGCGTCCCACAAAATGTGTCAAACAGCAAGGCTATATCAACAAGCGCTGATCATTTTGCAACTGGAGCTGAAGCAGTGATCAATGTTTATCATCACATTCCTATTTAACTCATTCTAAAGTTCATTAGACAGTGTTTAATCAGGTCTCAGTTGCTTGCCTGGTCAATGACCCAGAACTTTATCCCATCGAGATTGGAGCCTTTGTCTATTTTTATTACTAACACTTGTGGGCCATAGTTACTGAGATTTTTTATTTAATATGAACCCAGGGCACAAAAATACTCCAAGAAACTCACTGATTTTCTCCTTTCATCCCTATTATATCAATCCTAGACCTTTATTTATCATAATCAAGGTCAGTAACTCCCACCTTGATAGTGTTCCTTTGTTTGGCTACTAGTCTACTGGAATGAGGAACCCATATAACTAACTGGATGTCATAGCTTCAGGTCTGCCCTGCGTCCTCTGGCAGAAACTTCCGCCTCTCTGTGAACCAGAAGGTTCAGAAGCAGGTGCAGAAGCACACATTCAGCAAGTAGGTCACTGAGAGGAATGGTGACAAGGCCCAATCCTACTTCCACCTGTCGGTTCCACACCCATGAATTCTAGTTATCCGCAACAGAGGGCTCTGCTACTCCCACCATGATGCAATTAATTCCTTCACATCTCTGATGATTAAGTGCCACCAGCCAGCCCTTGTCACTCCCAAATCCAGACACCACAGATATAGTGATGTCCAAGTCAGGAGCCCAGTCCCACGTAATTATCTCCTACTGTCAATTTTAACCTACAGAGGATAGCCACTGCTTCTCAGTGAGATGGTACGCCTCTCACCTGAGCATTCTACCTTTGTGTTTTTCTGGAGAATACATTCAGGTAGTGAACTCTCCAACCTCACTTAAATACATGTTAAGTATTCCCACCTTTCAGGGCCTCCTGATTCCAACTTCAATATTTTGCTAGGACAAATTAATATATCTACCTCATATACTGTAGGTTATTGTCATATTAAATTTTCAAAGGACATTCCAGGAACATTTTTGGACCAGTCTCTGGTGATTTTGCCAAAATATTAAGCTTCTAAATCATAGGAAATAAATTCATTTTTTGTGGTCAGTTCTATTATTTTTTTTTTATATATAGAATTTATTGGGTGGCCTTGGTTCACAAAACCATTCAGGTTTCAAATGCAAAACTCAACAAAACATCATCTGCACACTGACAAATTGCCCCAAGCAAAGTCTCTTTCTATCCCCATTCCTCCTCCTTCATTTTCCTCCCTTTCCTCCCCGCAGTCCCCCCCCCTCCAAGCCCCCGCCTCGCTACTTTGCCCACCTCTACCTAACCTTTAATCTCTTTCCCTCTGGCTAACACCACACTGTTTTTTGTGTCTATGTGTTATACATGTATTTTTGCTTAATCCCCTTACCTTCTTTCATCCAACCCCCAACTCCCCTCCCCTCTGTCAGCTGCCATTCTCTTCCATGTATCCATGCCCTGTTTCTATTTTGTCAGTTTATTTTGTTCTTCCATGTCCCAGCTATACTTGCGTCTCCTAGTCCACAACCTTGAAGATTCATTCTCATATGTATTCTCCATTCTCCAGGTTCTTACTTGCACACATGGGCAGGTCCTATGAGCAAGTATCATTCCTCCTGGATCAGGGACTTTATTATTTTCCTGGAACTGCAGTTCAACCTAGTGTGGAAGCAGTAAGGGCAAGTGGGAGCGCTCTTGAGGTGGGCACGCCTTACCATGGGAAGCACCTGTCTCAGGCGAGGTCTTTGCAGAAGGCTCTAGGTGAGAGGAGGCTGTTCTCTACGAAGAGGGAGGGTGCTGCTTCTCCCTTTAGTCTGACATATCTTGGAAGATGCCTAATGGCTCATATAAGTAGACCCTGGAAGGGTGGAAGGGAGGAAAGGGTGCAGTTTGGGCTCCAGCGGGGCCCCAATTTCATCTGTACCGTAGATTTGTACTTACTTTGGATCTTGACATGTAAAAGGGTCCAGCAAACATTTCACCTCAGAGGCTATATTTAGGAGGTTTTAATAGCATGGTCCCACCAGGGAATACACGTCAGTGCTTAGCAAGGCCGAGTGCCAATGGTGCTCCCCTTGCAGGCGATTGGAACAGCAAGACTTCTTTCCTCTTAAAAATTAATTTCTGGGTCAGATTCACAACAAACTCAGATGCTTGACTTACTATTCTTTTAATTGGAGAGCATTTACTGCAGGCTTAACATGCTGTCAGCTGCCCTTCGCCCGTCTTGTAGAAGCCTCTGACAGTCACACACCGCATCCCTAGGACTGATGAAACTGGAAGCTTCGTTTATGTTCTGCAATGTCCTTCTCCCACAGTTCCCTCTTTTTGCACTTCTTTTTTTCACATCTGCCCCTCAACCCCAATTTTTTCTAGGAAAACAAAGTACAGAAAGGGCTGTGAAGATGCTTTTAAAGTTAAAGTGCTTTACAAGCCAAGGAACCTGTAGAATCCCACATGCCTTCTAGTCTGTTGTGGTCCTTGGAGGGC
The DNA here is from genome assembly GCA_963924515.1 of Vespertilio murinus. Taxonomy (NCBI): domain Eukaryota; kingdom Metazoa; phylum Chordata; class Mammalia; order Chiroptera; family Vespertilionidae; genus Vespertilio; species Vespertilio murinus. Next base: position 184,579,536 of record OZ004704.1, on the reverse strand, counting down.
AAGAGGGAATACTTACTCAGTGCCTGTTAAATGGCAAGCATTGCACTGGGCCTCTTGATATAGATTTTACTTAATCCTCTTAGTGAACTTGCAAGACTACTCTTCTTATCCTAAAGATGAGACAATCCAGTAAGGACAGAATCTGAACATGAACCACATTCTGAAATCTTTGCTTTTTCCACCACGCGTTCTCACACGCTCCTGAGATACAGTGCTCACTCGTGGTGGGAAACAGGGGAGAACGACCCAGTCCAAGCTTGAATTTGGAGGAGCTGCCGCTTCATTTGTAATTTCAGATCCCCAGTCAACCTTCACTGTCCTCTCTCCAGCTTAGGTCGGCCAGGGCCTCTGCTGCCCACGCTGCCCTCCACTTTGAAGTCAGAAGGTTTCTGGAAAGTATTTGTTTGGTTTATTGCCTCCAAAACTGGAACTCGGGACAGAAGATTTTCTCAATAAGTCAGTTTCTCACTGGACAGTATTAGTATTGCCTGATGCTATGCAAATTTATGCAAAGCATCCATCTGCCTTAGAGGAGTTAAAAAGTAAAATGAGGCCACACTTTCCAGGGTAGTCTGAATGGTCACTTTCGCCTTTCTATGGGGTGGGACAAACCCTCTTCTTTGAGCCTCCCTTAGACTTGTGGAGTTCAGAGTCCTCCACCCCAAGCTAAGGTCGGGCCCTTTTGCACAGTGCTCTCTGAAATTCAGTCTACATCATGAGCAGACACTGACAAAGGTCAAGACGGAGTTATCAGTTTCAATTAGAACAAGAGCGATCCGGCCTTCAGAAACTTTGCTGCAGGAAGGATGGGCTCACAAGACCCTGAGTAAAAGACTTCAGGTGGTGATGTAAAGAAAGATGAGAATAGAGGCTAAAACTGGGGGTAGTCAATGGTGGTGGCAAGAGATGATTCTGAGGATCTCCCTTCCCTATAACCTCCATCAGTTTCCTTCAACTACTGTAAACAAACAAACAAAAACAAGCAAAAATAAAATTCATTCAACAGCTATATTCCAATGCTGCTATTCTAAGTGTGGTCATCTGCAGACCATTGACCTCACCAGGAAAACACCCTCTCCGGCTTCAACCCAGGCCTCCTGAGTTAGAATCATTCCCGGGAAATTCCCAGCACCCTGAAGCTTGGGAAGCACTGGCTTAGACCATCTTCTCTGTCATTGTCATGGGTACTGGTGATGGGTAAACTCTGTGCTGTCGTGGAAAAGAGATGCTAGTGGTTGGGGCAGGGTGTGGAGAGGAACACACAAGAAGCAAGTAAACAAATGTCGCAGTGAGATAACATAAATGGACAGGTGGCATTTCCTCATCTTGTGTCAGGTGTGAAAAAAGGCATCATTAGGACATGTTGGTGTTTTTAATTGATCTATATCCTGTGATCTGAACAAAAACGAGGTGATTACTACTCAGGAACAGAGTGCCCTGGCCTTCACTTCCAATCTGATTGCTGCCCTATGAATGTGGAAGAGTAGAAGCATAGATGGACGAAGCCCCCAGCAGAGGTGGTTAAGAGAAATATAGTTATATGCTGAAAGGAAATGGAAATGGGATAGTTGTTGATGCCCCGAATCAAGCCATTTCTATGTGTAGGGAATAGTAGGCAAACCGCACTACAGTGTGGACACGTTAAATACGATGTCTAACAACATGCAGCAGCTGGAATGCTGGCTCACCCGGGAGGCCTGGACTTACCTAGGATAACAGGACTGTGAAGTTTTGGCCAAGGCATCAAAATAAATCAGAAGTCCCTTCCAAAAGGAATTTTAGAAAGGGAAATCCGAAAATCACTTCTATGATTCATTAAGACCCTCGCTGATGTCCAGAATAAGTGAATTGAGGTTCAAATGTAAAACAGTTTTATGATGAGGATTTGTCTCAAAAAAAAAAAAAAAAAAAAAAGAGGGAACAGCTGCATTCTGATTTTATCCACGCAGAAGGAAGACACAGGGAAGTTCTCATCCCCTCATCTCAAATCTGAGGCAACTTCTAGTAGACACCCAGGGAGCTGACAATGTGACCTTGCAGATAGAGAGGCTTGGTAGACTGATGTCTGTCACCCAGTCTCCTATCCCCCGCTGAGACATGAAAGGAGCCAGAGAGATGGGGTGGTAAGCTGCTGCCACCTCTAACTAATCACACTGCCCTTTGGGGGAATGTGGGTCCTAGGGACCAGATGTGGAACCAATGGCCTGGAATAATTTTAATGGGTTTCAGCCAGCGTGAGGAGACCATGGCAATAAAGGCTGGGAGGTGGATACAGGTGGTGGTTGGGGGGTGGGGGGGTGGCATAGGGGACAGAAGCGGAGGGAGTTGGGAAGGAGCAGCCAAATGAAAGGCATTGATGAGTCAACAGGGCTGCAGTCACAGGGACCTAGAAGGGAGTGTCCGGAGGATCCGTAAAGATGCATGCACCGGAGAGTGTCAGCTTTACATGTCCACTGCAGCGGAAAGAACAGCACTGTCTTACGATAGCTTTGGTCAAGTGGGAATTTTCCTGTTCTTTTACTTCTTTCTCCTGGCAGCTTTCCTCGTGGTGGGATGCAGGTCAGAAACAGCAGTGGGTAGGTGGGGGGAGGAAGAATTTAATACAGAAGATGTTAACCAGGCCCTCCTCTGATAAAATGAAGGAGCAGCTGGCAGCTGGCCGCTGGTCCAGGACCAGGGACGGTCATTTGGAAGGGCAAAGTCTCAACTTCAAATGATGACTGATCTGTTGATTACTATATCCAACTTGATGCGTTCATATAGTGAGACTGTATGGGTTGCAATTGTGATATAAAACAACAGCATGACTACTAAGTATAAAAGTCAGGGTTCAAAGAAGAAGCTGATCAGTTTTAAAAAGCTAATGGGGGAAAAGCAAGATTCTGTGATTAAACCCCAGGAGTCTCACTCATTTACAGGGAAGGATTATCTGGAAGAGAAAAACCAGCAAGTTCCAGAGCAGTGTTAGCTAGAAGATAAGTGGTATGATGTCATGTTTCACTATTTTTGTCAGCATCTGGGGACAAAAATTTTCTATAGAATGATCACGCTGTGCTGGTGGGGGCAGTGTCATCACTGTTTACTGAAGAGTAGTCATTTCAAGGGCTACACAGAGGAAACATTTCCAAATACTAGTAAGAGTTAAGCATTTGTTTTAATGTATTGTATTAACCAGGATAAACTAACTGCTGTCATAAACTATCTCAAAATTAGAGTGAGTTAAGACAGTAAAAGGCTTTTTCTCACCTCACATCACAGTTCAGTGCCGGCTTTCGTGGGGGTGGGTCCTCTGCTCCATAGTCCTTCATGGACGGTGTGGCCACGTGCCTTCTATCCTGGGGCTTTAGGTTCCTCTAGATTTTTGTTGGCTTCCCCCAGACACAGACAAAGAGAGGGCATTCAGGGGTCACTAAAGGTGCCAAGAATCACATCTGCTCACATTCTATTGGCCTGAGTCAGTCACGTGGCCCCGCCTAACAGCAAGGGAGGCTGGGAAATGCATAGTAACTGTGTGAGCAGCAAGTGAAGGAAAGGACCCTTAACAGTGGCTCTCATCATGCATACTTTATAAAAAGGAATGCCCATCACATCCTTGGCTTCACAGATACACTCTCGCTGCTCAGGTGAAGCTAACTTAGCAGAACCAAGAATTGTAATTCACTTCTTGCAGATCACATGAGTCACGGAAGGCAGGCTCCTGTGGGGAAAGAGGGCGGGGTGAGAATGACTGCTGAGAGGTACATTGAAGAATGCAGTGGGGGAAAATGCCATTATGTAAACTCAGAGTGATTGGAGTTCATTCAACCTCAGTAGATTTCTGTTTATGACATAGCACAAGAGAAGCAAAAGCAAATGAAAACATTCTTTCCTTTCAGGCCATTTCACTCTAATCTAAAAATGAAGCCACTTGAAATGAAGCTTTTATTATTGACTTATCATCGACAGTTATTTCTTGTATGAGAAAAAATAGAATTTTTCCAGAGTGGATTTCCATGAATCAACTGGTTATTATTCTTTGTATTTCATTTTCATTTTTAAATGTAAAATGTTATTATTGACTTTATTAATAGTTATTTCTTGGGCAAAAAAATTAGAATTTTCAGGTGCGAATTTTGTTAATCAATTGATTCTTGTTGCTTTGCGTTTCATTTTCCTACTTATACTGAGACCATTGGTTCTTTTCGCTGTCTTTGTTGCTATGGTCACTTTCTATGTTTGGGGTGGGTCAGAGCTGAGTTAGAGCCTGGACAACCTGGGACAGGTTCCAGTCTGCCCCTCCCTGGCTGTCCGAGTTGGAGCAAATTTCTTAATCTCCCCATACCTCAGTTTTTTCACCTAAAAATGTCATCAATACTAGTCCTACCTCATAGGATTATTATGAGAATTCTATGAGTTAGTAATTATAAAGCACTTATAATGGTGGCTGGCACATACTAAGTGCTATGTATGCTTTTGGTGTCAGTCTTAGACGAGTGGTACTTATTTTCCTTTCAGAGTGGTGATACAGTTTCCTTTGGCATGATACTTTACATTAAAACACGCTGATCCTGTAAAAGAGAAATGTTAATAAATAAGAGCACAAGTCTTGGAGCACTCTGGCTGGGGTTGTGATGCTGGTAAGCAGATTATCCAAGTGTGGACTCACTGTCCCTGGGATGGCGGGTGGCTTCCTTATAAATCAGGCTGTAGATTGGGTTTGGAGTTGGTGCAAGCCAATCCACAATGCATGAACGCCCTTTCCTGAGAGTAAGTAAGGTATTTTGCCCCGGCACTGTTGGAACAACACCAGCCTAAGACTGATACTCAAAGAGGTTGATTTTTGAACAGGCTGAACTATGAAAGCCTAAAGACGGGCCCAACTATGACTGTTTACTGGGTTGCTAACAGTTAACCCCTGGGACAGAGGAGGAGGCTTGTCCAAGGGAGGCTGTGGGCTGGGAGAGCAGAGGGACACCTGTGTGAACGGAAGAGTGAGCAGAGGGGAACCTGTCCCTTTTGTTAACCCCTTTGTGGAGGCAGAAAAGCTGTTTCTCTCTAATAAAGCTCTCAATGGTTAGAGTGCTCATTGTGTGGCCTCTTTTGTAATCTTGTGACTTACATTGTCTGTACTACTCTTTCTAGTATTAATTAGCCTCATGCGACCTCACTCACTGGAGTGTCCTCCACAAGTTTTGTTATTCTTCCATGAATCTTGGTGAGGCTTCTGTTTCTGAACCACCTGCAGACATTCAGGGAAAGGTTAAGGTACTTTCTCTTTATGAGAGAGAGAAAAAAATGTAGTGGAGACCTTACTTAAAAAAACAACAACCACAATTCATGGGTGATCTTAGTTGCTATGATAGAAGAGTGTGTGTGTGTGTGTGTGTGTGCGCGCGCGCGCGTGTGTGTAGGAGGAAAGTTTTGCTGTTTCATGGCCCTTATCCTATATAATAAAGAGCTAATATGCTAATTAGACCAGACAGCGGAACAACTTTCAGAAAGACCTTCCTGAACAACCAGAGGGTGGGGGGGTTGATTCATGGGGCTGTGGCTGGGAAGGCCTACCCTTGCATGAATTTTGTGCATCAGGCCTCTAATAAATCATAAGAGAAATTGTACATTCAGCAAACTCCCAAAATTGTTCCTGAGCCTTTCTAAGAAATGTAGGTGAATCTTTGACATGGGTCATAGCAGTCTTTCATTGTTAATTTTACAAAATGCCAATAATCAATCTCCCGTGCCTTTTAAGATATGCTTGTATATTTATTGTATAAGGCTATTAATTTTTAATGAATGTTTCTAGATTTTAAGTGAACAAAATTATAAACTAGTAAGAGCCTGTGTAATTTTTGGAAGTTGGAAAAGAATAGCATAGAATTATTTGTTTATGCTTTGTTCTGCTAAACTTATTATTATCAGGCAATGAAATAACATGTCATATTTTTGCAAACAGTTTAACAATAGTTATTAGGAGCAATTTCCCACAATGCCAAATAGTTTTTTTCCAAATGTTTGCTTTGGAAATGAAAACACTAAATATCGCTGTGTGCAAAATTACTGTGCAACATGGAAATTTTGATTTAAAAAGACATTTTCTCTATGTAGCCTAGTGGTAACATATATTTTCAAGATTCTAAGTACACACTCATGAAACTTTCATAAATCAGTAAGTATCTGACATGATAATATTTCACTCTCCATGGCTTTAGGAAAATTACTTCACATTTTTTGTTTGTTTTTTGTTAAGATTTTAAAAAATTGCCGAATCCGGTTTGGCTCAGTGGATAGAGCATCAGCCTGCAAACTGAAAGGTTCCAGGTTCAATTCCAGTCAAGGGCATGTACCTTGGTTGCAGGCATATCACCAGTAGGGGGTGTGCAAGAGACAGCTGATCGATGATTCTCTCTCATTGATGTTTCTAACTCTATATCCCTCTCTCTAAAAATCAATAAAATATATATAAAAAAGATTTAAAAAAAATTTTTTTTGAGAGAGAGAGAGAGATGGGAGAGGAAGAGAGAAATATCTATTGGCTTCCTCCTGCACACCCCCTACCCGGGATGGACCCTGCAACCTGGGCATATGCCCTGACCAGGAATCAAACTGGCAATCTTTTGGCACATGGGATGGTATTCCAACCAATTGAGCCACACCAGCCAGGGCCACATTTCTGTTTTCTAGTTGTCTTTGAAGAAATAGAGGTCATTATATTTTACTACACAAAGTCTTTGAAGCTCTTTGGGATGAAGAGTATGCTACTTCTTCATTCTTTTGACATTATAATATTTATAAGTTATAAATAAAAGTTTTAAGTTAGGCCAGTCCATTATGTTGAAACTAGAGGCCCAGTGCATAGTTTAGAGCACCAGTGGGGTCCCTTGGCCTGGTCTGGGGGGATCATGCCGAAACTGGCTCTCCAACATCCCCTGAGGGGTCCTGTATTGGGAAAGGGCAGTTCTGGGGTGACACACCCCAGTATTGGGTTTCCTCCTCTCTGATTCTGGGTGCATCACCCAAGAACTGCAGTTACCAAGTCATTGTAGCTCAGCAGCTCCTATGTTGAGCATCTGCCCCCTGATGCTCAGTGTGCATCATAGCTACTGGTCTGAGTATCTGCCCCCTGGTGGACATTGCATGTCATAGCTACCAGTCAGATGGTCAGATGGTCGCTTAGGCTTATATATATATATATATATATATATATATATATAATTCCAAATTTGGAGATATGATTGGTATGTTTTTGGGATACAATATTTTCATGTCCTTTGTACTCACCTGCACCCAGGTATTGGGAATAAAATCTTTCTGATACATTATGGCCTCATGTTATAGGTGCGTGACCCTGGCCCACTCCGAACCTTTCTCTTTAAAAAAAAAAAAATATATATATATATATATATATATATATATATATATATATATATATATATAATTGATATTTTACAGAGAGGAAGAGAGAGGGATAGAGAGCCAAAAACATCAATGAGAGAGAAACATCGACCAGCTGCCTCTTGCACACCCCCCACCAGGGATGTGCCCGCAACCAATGTACATGCCCTTGACTGGAATCCAACCCGGGACCTTTCAGTCCGCAGACTGACGCTCTACCACTGAGCCAAACCGGTTTTGGCCCACTCTGAACCTTTCATTTGGTACTGAAACCCAGGAAGGTCTAGTAAGGGTTCCAGTAATAGCCATTGCAAGGTTCCAGCAACTGGGCACTTGGCACTCAAAGAAATCATGAACTTCCAGCTCATGAGCTCCCCTTGTGTCTGGGGAAGCCCCCTCCCCAGCCATACTCCTGCATGGCTGAGCTTCTGCTGAACATGCGGCACTCACTTGGGCCCCCCATCCTTCCTCTGGACTGGTCTGGGTCGTGCCTGTGACTGGATAGTGGAGATCTCCTTGCCATGCCTCCTCCTGCATCAACACTTGAAAGTCTCGCTAAGTCCCTTGGAGGTTTCTAGAAGATTCTTGAGGAAGCTTATAATTGTGGTTTTAAATTCTATATCCAGTAGTTCGCTTTCTTCCATTTCTTTCATTTGTGACATGTTTCTTCATCTCTGCATTTGGCTGCTTCCCTGTGTTTGCTTCTATGTATTGGATACAGCTGCTAAGTCTCCTTGAGTTGATAGAGTGGCCTTGGTGTAGTAGGTGTCCTATAGGGCTCAGTGGCTCAGCCTCCCCAGTCACCGGAGATGAACACTCTTATTGCACCCCTTTGTGGGTTGTGTGCACAGTCTTGTTGTAGTTGAGACTTGATTGCTATTGGTGTCATTGGGAGAAATTGACCTCCAGGCCAATTGTCTGTGAGGATCAGCTACGACTACAGTGGAGAGCTGCTGTGCAGGCGATACTCTTATGGAGCAGGACTTGCTTTAGAGGGGCTTTGGTGCTCACTGAACTGAGCCTGCTCCTTGAGTGTATCACTTATGGATGTGAAGAGTTATAATTTGGTATGGTCTCACACTGACCCCTGGGTACACTGGCTCTTGGGTCTCCAGTCCAGAGAAGTGCAAAGTCAGCCACTGTCTGGGACCAGCCAGAAGGAGCTACAGAGACATCTGTAGATTCCTCCTATTTGTATTGGGTTGGAAAGTGTCCAGCCAAGGCCTAGCTGTGTAGCAACCCAGGCTGGTGCTGGGTCTTGGGACTTTTATTGATAAGTTTGAGGCTCCCAGACACAGCTGCAACTTTTTTGACAGGTTTTATCCTAAGAAAGGAGGAGCCATTCATATACAAAACCAGTGGAGCACAGCTTGAGTGTGGTTGTAAATTGGGTGGGGTGGGGGTTGTAAATTGAGTGGGGCAGGGTCTCAAGGAATCACCTGGGCAGAGCAAACAGAAATGGCTGCCAGTCAGCCCTGCGACCAACCAGGGAGGTCCCAGCACGGGAGCAATGACAGCTTCTAGCACCTCCATCTGGAAGAAAGCCGTCCTCGAGTTCCTGCCCCGATGCCAGACAGTCTAGTTTGCCCTTGTATGTGTCTGGGTCCCCCAGAGCCTTGCTCAGCACTGGAGCTCAAAAGAATCGGAACCTTGTAAGTTCAGTTCGTGGTGCTGGCCTTTTAAGAGGAGCAGCTGGGTCTCCAGCAGCCTTTTTGTCACTGAGCCCCAGTCCACACTGGTCTTTACAGCCCGTAGTTCTGACTGCTCCTAGGGACTTCTCTTCCCAGTTCTGGGACCCTAGACTGGGGGTCTGGTGTGGGGCTGGGAACTCTTGCTCCTCCAGGAGGTCTCCACAGAGATGATCTCCCTCCTGGTTAAAAAAGCAGCACACGTGGGTACCAGCCTAGCCCGTTCTGCGCCTCCTACCAGTTTCAGTGTGCTTTCTTCTTTACTTCTCTGGTTGTAGGACTTCATTCAGCCAGCTTTCCGGTGGTTCTGGCTGATCATTGTTCTGTATGTTAGTTGTAATTTTGATGTGGTTATAGGAGGCAGCGAGTGCAGATGTTTGCCTACACTGCCATCTTGGTTCCAAGGCAAATGATCTTTTCTGTGCATTTTAAAATGTATTTTCATCACTTTTTTAAAAATAGCTTTACATAAGTTTTATGGAAGTGGTGTACTCATACTCCTCATCGAGGGCTGGAGTTGGAAGGTACTTGGAGTTTCAGGTCTATCATTCTGTAGATGAGAAAACTGGGGTCTAAAGAGGTTCGGTGACTGGCAAAAAGACACAACCAGTCAGTAACGAGATATTTTAATGTGCAAGGTGGGGAGCAGGACTTTCTAAAGTTATTTTTCCTACTTGAACCATAGGCCCTGTCTCATTCTGTGCCAGTTCCCAATGTCACTTCCCAGGAGGAGCCTGGCAGGCTGGCCTGCACCGGAAATACTGAAACAGAAAATAGAGCACCTGGAGCAGAGGAGGAGCATGAATGAGCCCACCTGCAGGCTGCATGAATGAGTCCTCCCCCCGCACACGAGACAGAGCACAGGACTGGGGGTCTCTGGTTAAACCCTGGGTCTTTTGAATGTCAGGTTGACAACCTCTTGCTGAGGGTGCCTTTTAAAATAGTTTACAAGCCATAACTGGTTTGGCTCAGTGGATAGAGTGTCGGCCTGTGGGCTGAAAGGTCCCAGGTTCAATTCCGGTCAAGGGCATGTACCTTGGTTGCGGGCACATCCCCAGTAGGGTGTGTGCAGGAGGTAGCTGGTCGATGTTTCTCTCTCGTTGACATTTCTAGCTTTCTATCCCTCTTCCTTCATCTCTGTGGAAAAATCAATAAAATATATATATATATATATTTTAAAAAGAATCTTCTTTAAAAAAATAATAAAATAAAATAGTTTACAAATCCTCACAGACTCCAAGAGGTTATAGCAAGATATCTTGTGTGGACCTTTGGGCCTGGTTCTGAAAGCCTTTCTGTGCAGCAGAGAGTCATGAAATTAGAAAGTTTGAGGTGATTTGCATACGTGTGAGTGCAAATGAATGTGCTTTAGCTGAGCAGCCGGAGCACATTCACCTTGTTGGTGTTGATAAAGTTGTTAATATCACTCATGTCACCTGTAGTCGGAGATTCCTGTGGAACTGAGTATTTCATCAACAACAGATAATATTTATTTAGTCGTGCATGAGCATGTGTGACATGTGAGTGCCTCAGCTTGATGCTTAACTGCTTCCTTGGTCCCCTTCCATCTGCGATGGCCAGGAGCAGCTGTTTGTCTGCTCATTTCGTTCTGCACACATGGTGCTTTAGCAGCACACTACTTAGATACATCTGAAAAGGGGTTAATATCTGAAATCTATAAAGAACTCCTATACCAAGAAAACAAACAACCCAACTGAAAATGGGCAGAGGACCTCAAGAGACAGTTCTCCAAAGAGGACACACAAATGGCTAATAGTCATATGCAAAGATGCTCAGTGTCACTCATGATCAGAGAAAAGCAAATTAAAACCACCATGAGCTAAGAGCTCACACCTGTCAGAATGGCTCTCCTCAATAAGTCAACAAACAGGTGTGGGTGAGGCTGAGGAGGAAGAGGAACGCTGGTGCACTCTTATGGGAATGCAGATTAGGGCAGACATTGTGGAAAACAGTATGGAAGGTCCTCAAACAACTAAAAATGGAACTGCCTTAGGACCCAGCTATCTCACTTCAGGTTATACATCTGAAGAAACCCAAAACACTGATTTGGAAGGATATATGCATACCTGTGTTCATTTACAGTTTTTGTTTGTTTGTTTGTTTTTGTTTGTTTATTTATTTTGTTTTTACAATAGCCAAAATATGGAAGCAATTCAGGTGCCCATGAACAGACAAGTAGATTAAAAAGCAGTGGTAGATATATACAATGGAATATTACTTGGTCATAAAAAGACTGAAATCTTACCATTTAAAAAATATATTTTATTGATTTTTTACAGAGAGGAAGAGAGGGATAGGGAGTTAGAAACATCGATGAGAGATCATTAATCAGCTGCCTCTTGCACACCCCCTACTGGGGATGTGCCCACAACCAAGGTACATGCCCTTGACCAGAATCAAACCTGGGACCTTTCAGTCCGCAGGCTGACGCTCTATCCACTGAGTCAAACCGGTTTTGGCAAATCTTACCATTTTCTACAGCATGGATGGACCTAGAGGGTATTATGCTCAGTGCAATTAGTCAGCCAAAGAAACACAAATACCATATTATTTCACTCATATGTGGAATCTAAAGAACAAAATAAAGGAATAAATAACATTGAAACAGGTTCATAGATAGAGAATAGATTGCTGGTTGCCAGAGAGAAGAGGAAATTGTGGGGTTAGGTGAAAAAGATGAAGTACAAATTTAGCCCTAGCTGGTTTGGCTCAGTGGATAGAGCTTCGGCCTATGGAGTGAAGAGTCCCAGATTTGATTCCATTTAAGGGCACATGCCCAGGTTGTGGACTCAATCCTCAGTGGGGGCATGCAGGAGGCAGCCCATCAATGATTCTCTCATAATTGATGTTTCTATCTTTCCCTCTTCCTTCTCTAAAATTAATTAAAATATATACATTAAAAAAGTATAAATTGATAGTTACAAAATAGTCATGGAGATATAAAGTATAACATAGGGAATATAGTCAATAATACTGCAATAATTATGCATGGTATCAGGTGGGTACTAGAAATATCAGGGAAACACTTTGTATATGATTGTCTAACCCAGTAGTCAAACTCATTAATCAACTCATTAATCAACAGAGCGGCAAACCGTTGCTCGTGAGCCGCAGTTTGCCGGCCACTGGTCTAACCACTATGCTGTACACCTGAAACTAATAGAAAATAATATTGAATGCAAACTGTGATTGAAAAATAAGAAAATAATAAAAGCAATTAAAAAATAGAATGTCACTACATCAAAATTTGAAAAAAAATGTTTTGGAGGAAGAATAAAAATTCAGTTTTGCTTTGTTTTGTTTTGTTTTTTACAACCTGAGATGCTCCTTTCACTACCTACTCTGTTCCTAATGCTTTTGTTTGAGTTTTGCTATGTTCCCTTAATGTCAATTAGAAGAGACAGTGGTATAGATAGAAATGCATTATCTTCACCTTACTTGATAATACTTCTAATTGTTTCTAACTTTGACTGCAAAAATGTTGTATAAAGTTAAAATTCATAGCTCAGCATTAGTAGCAGTTTATTCTGTAGCTGAGGTGATCAAGCAAAAACTTGTGAACAGGACGAAAATGAAAAATAATGGCAATTTATCAGAAATGACAATCTACAATTGGGAAAGGGACAGGAGAGGGAGGAGAATTCTTACTCTGTGGGAAAGAAAGTTAAAAATTTTGATTAAGTTTATGTTATTTATTTCATTGCAAAAATGTTTTAATACTATAAATTATGTATCACGTTCATTCATCTGGCTCTATTTATAAATCAGCCTCACATTCCTGTGTTCTTCTGTGAAAGAGGTGAGAGTTGGTATTTTCCACCTAGTGGTTGTAGTTCTTTGGATTTCTGGGTGATTTTCCTGTAGCTGGTATTTCTGACTGACTGTACAATGCCGTATCATGGATGATTCGGATCATCACACAGCCAAATCAAGTGATTTGAATGTGTGAAGTAGGCCATAATGACTTCATTGTGGTCAGTTGGGTGGTTGTGAGTAAACACAGTGGCAAGCTCTTGAATCTTTTCTTCTTCCTTTTACACTCACTGGGGCCTCAGTGAATGCTTCCTACATGAATGGAGTCTTTAGTTTCTTTCAGATAACCAAAGAGAAACTTGAGGGCTGAGCGCACGTATGAAAGCCATAGACAAAGCATACAAGTGTATTTGCCAAAACAATTTTCTATTTTTCTATGACCTGAAAGAGAAAATTTGAGGACAATTTCTCCTCTCCTGCTAAGTCCCTGTTCAGGGCATTCCACTCCCCCACAGTCAAAGAGTGGCTGCCAGCACATGCAGTGCAGCAAATTGCATAAACTCTGAGTGTATTTCCCTAGTGTTGCTTCATAGATAGGTTTTTCTACTTCTGTGCAAGTATGCATGGAGACACACAGGGATAGACAGGTATAAAAGATAGCCCATGCTATGCAGAGTGAAACAAATTATGAGAACATACTGTGAAGCACAGATACATCTAGAAAAAAAAACGTAATTATACAATTTTAAAATATTAAGCAATTTTATCAAGTGACAACCTATAACTTCAGGAAAACAATGGGTGGCAGATTTCATATATATGGAACTAACCTTTAGCCTTCCTTTTTGATGCTGATAGAAAACATCGCCCTGCTCATTCATTTCTCCACGCAGGTTCCTGCCGTGCTTGTGCAGTTCCATTACAGCTTCATGGCCCCTTTGGTCTGAAGTGACTTGTGAGCTAAGAGGCGTGTTTTCAGCCCCACTTATGGAAGGCAGGGGAATGTGGGACTGCACATTGTAAATTAGTTTCTACACTTATTAAATGGAACTTTGGGGTACGGTCACAAATGGAGGCAAAAACGAGTGATGTGAGATTTTCAGCCAGGTACATTTATAATTAACTAGAGGCACCAGTGGATTTGTGCACCGGTGGGGTCCCTCAGCCTGGCCTGCAGGGATTGGGCCAAACTGTCTCTCTGACATCCCCCAAGGGGTCCTGGATTGTGAGAAGGCAGTTCTTGGGTGACACACCCTGGAATCGGGCTCCCTCCTCTCTAGTTCCAGGTGCGTCACCCGAGAACCGCAGCTGCCAAGTCACCACAGCTCGGCAGTTCCTGCACTGAGCATCTGCCCCTTGGTGGTCAGTGCGCATCGTAGCTACCAGTCAGATGGTTGAATGGTTGGATGGTCACTTAGGCTTTTGTATCTATACTAGAGGCTCGGTGCATGAAATTTTGCACTGGGAGAGGGAGTGTCCCCTCAGCCCAGGCTGCACCCTCTCCAATCCAGGACCCCTCGGGGGATGTGACTGCCAGTTGAGGCCCGATCCTTGACATCTCTCTCACAATCCTGGACTGCTGACTTCTAACTGCTCACCTGCCTGCCTGCCCAATTGCCCCTCACTGTCCTTCCCCCACCCCTCCCCGCCAGCCTAATCACCCTTAACCTCCTCCGTCTGCTGGCCTGATTGCCCCTCACTGCCTCTGCCTGCTGGCCTGGTTGCCCTTAACTGCCCCCCCCCTCTGCCAGCCTGGTCGCCCCCAACTGCCCCCCAACCTGCCTGGTTGCCCCACACCGCCTCCTGCTCAGTCATGTGGTCATCCCTCACTAACCCCCCTGCCAGCCTGATCACCCACATAGCCTGTCCGGTCATTCATTCAGTTGTTTAGGTTGCAATGGTTGCTTAGGCTTTTATATATATATAGATATAGAAAAAGCTAATATGCTAAATGGCCCTCCTACCCTCTGACCGGTTGCTATGATGTGCACTGACCACCAGGGGGCAGATGTGCAACGCAGGAGCTGCAGAACTGCAATGACTTGGCAGTGGCGGTTCTTGGGTGAAGCAACCTGAAACCAGAGAGGATGGAGCCCGATTCCTCACAGAGCCACATGATTTCACCTTTGGCTGTGGGTTATATTATTGCCCGGGCACTGTCAGCTCCAAATCTGGTTTACTGCACACTTGTGTTTGCACTCCACACCCTGTCCAACAGCAACTTTGGGGAGTACGCTCTCGCATTCCAGGACCCCTTTGGGGATGTCGGAGAGCTGGTTTCAGCCCAATCCTTGCTGGCCAGTCTGAGGAACTCCACCTACTCGAAGAACCCTGCTCACTCTGCAGATACCAAGGAAGGGCTGCAGGAGATTGGCTCCTGGGTGTGTCTGGCCCATCTTGCCCAGTCCCACTCTGCTAGCCACCTCTAATTAATTTCCTTTCAATGTGCATGAATCTGTACACGGGGTCACTAGTATATAAGTAAGTGCAGAGCCAGGGGGGGAAATCTGACTGAGTAGACTCAGAGGCATTAAAGTTAGCAGGAAAATCACTAGAAACATGTGAGATAAATTTATATTCTCCAAAAGAATCTATTAATGCTATAAAAGCTGTCAGAGACCATGAAATAACACTGGAATGAAGTGTGAGACCCAGAGGGACCTGTGAAGCATCCACAGGGGAGAAAAGCCTGATTTGAAAATTAACCTTGGCCAGTGAAGTTTTGAGCATGTGAAATTTTGAGCATGCCTATTTGTCACATTAAGAAATCTGAAGCGGAGGACTGAGAAGGTGGGGCAGTTCTGTACCGTGCTGCCTTACACTGGTTAAGACCTCCAAGAGAAAAGGCCTACCAAGGTGAGGATGCCCCTACTGTCACCTGTAGAGGGGCAGCACTGAGCTGGCCAATATTTGTGGTGGTGCTGCTTGTCCTGGCTCAGGGGAAGCGTTCCACTAAGTCTGAAAGACTAAGACATCGCGGGGACTCTCCGTCACCGCCCGCGGCCTGCTCTGCCAGGCCTTCGCGCACGCTGTGCTGGCGCTGCGCCTTCCATCGGCAGACCCGGAGAATCCTCTCTCCGTTGCCACATGGCCAGGCCAAAGCATCAGACACTATCACCATGCTGATTTTAAAACTACAGGGGAAATTGAGCCACAGGAGCTACCATCGTTGCCGCACCCACCGCCGCCCCCAAGAATGGGAATCCACCGAAATCAGAGCTCACTACGCACCGGGCTCATAGAGAATGTGGCTTCAGAAATTAGCCTGTGCATCCACAGCAGCTCCACATCCGCAACAAAGAGGACACCATTGAGGGCTGACTCTCCCCATGCAGCCATCACAGCCCGCCCACAATCTTCCCAGCACACCCACCATGCTGGGAGGGAGATGGAGCGCGCTGGTGAGGAAATGGCACAGTGCCTTCCATTACCCACCCAGGCGAGCCCATCCTCCGATGCCACGTGGCCAAGCCAAAGCTCTCACCACCACCGCCATGTGAACTTTAAAACTACAGTGGTAATGGAACCACAGGAGCGACCGTCAATATTGCACCTGGCACCGCCACCCACCACTGCCGCTGAGAATAAAGGAAATCCACCAAGAACAGAGCTCACCATGCCTTGGGCTCAGGGAGTGGGCGACCTCAGAACTTAGCCTCCATGTCTGCAGCTGCTCCGCTCCCACACCGAACGAGACACCTTTGAAGGTGGTCCCCCCGCCTGCAACCATCTCAGCCCAACTGCAGCTGTCCCAGCCTTCCCGCCATGCTAGCAAGGAGCTAGTGCGGCACCTCCAATATGTGACCCCAACACCCTAGAGGGGCCGTGTGCCCCGGGTGAGCCGAGTGTCCCAGGGGTCCGAGTGCCCCGGGTGAGCCGAGTGTCCCAGGGGGCCGAGTGCCCCCGGTGAGCCGAGTGTCCCAGGGGGCCGAGTGCCCCGGATGAGCCGAGTGTCCCACGGGGCCGAGTGCCCCAGGTGAGCCGAGTGTCCCAGGGTGCAGTGTGCCCCGGGCGAGCCGTGTGTACCAGGGGAAGCAGTGGGACCCAGGAGAAGGGGCGGTGAAAACCAGAGGAGGAGCGGACTCTATTCATATGGTCCTGAGATAGTCACCATAAAACAAGCAGACTGCCAAATGACAGCGGGGAGGGGAAGGAGACCTGGGGGGAGATTGGAGAACAACCGAGGGACTGGTATGCATGAACATAAGTACAACCAATGAACACAGAACTCTGGGGAGGGAGGGCATAAATGGGAGGTGGGGGGGGGGGGCAATGGTAAACTATATACACAGAAAATACCTTAATAAAGTAAAATTAAAAAAAAAAAAAGAAAGAAATCTGAAGTGAAGAAATCCTAGCTTCTGAGTGTGCAGGACAAAAGAAAGAGTTTTGCCTATCAGGCCTTCCCGTGGTTTTAAGTGCACCAAGAAAGACAAAATTGGTATCCTATACCATGACTTACGGGGTCATGAATTGCCCTGCAAGTTCCAAGCTTCTACTGAATCACAGAACACACCAGAATCCATCTTTATTTCTTGCCATGGAGAAAGGCACCTGTCAGATTTCACTTGACGGTCCTTGCACAACACTGTGTGTGTGAAACCCCACCTTACTGGCTCTGCCCCTGCACCAGACCCTCAGCTCAGGGTGCTTGGAGGGCTCACAAGGAAGAGAGAAGATAGAAAGTGGGAAAATCACTCACGAGGTTAAGCCATGCTCTTGCCTTTGCCCTCACCCCTCAGAATGTTTGGTTTTAGACTTTGTTTTCCTGGCAACCTTCATCATTGGTTATGAGAAGGCCCTTACCTCAATGATAACAACTAACTAGGAAATACAGTCTTTCTGCTTCTTAATTGCAAAAGCTAAACAAGCGATGTACAACCCCTCCCCCCTATATCCCCCTATCCCCCAACCCTTAAATGCTGCAAGTTGGCCAACCATCACACTGCACAGCAATCTAACAAACAGGTGTCCTGCCATTTAGCCTTTGCTCCGCCACCACTTGTTGGGCGGGAAGAGCCACCTGACCCAGTGCCCTTCCCTGGGAACTGCCCTCTGAAGTGTTCTGTGTGGCCTGAGAGGCACTTCGACAGGCGGCTCACTCAGGAGCGCCGGCTTCCATTTCATTGTTCCAGCGCATCACCTGGGACCTCGCTCTCGTGTCTCTGGAACAGATCGCTGGGTTGGTACTTTAACAGTTTAATTTCTGTGTCTGTGGGGGTTTTTGTTGTTTTACTTTCTCGTCTAGGTTCAGAACAGGAGCCCTTGACAAAGAAGGCAGATGGTGTTTTTAAATGATTAATGCAAAGCATCAGTAAAATATTGAAAATATGGCTGCTCTTTTCCAAAGCGTACTCACCCGCAGGCTATAGGAAATTGTGCTCAAAATCCATTTAACACTTGAACTACGTCGGTCTTGTAAAGAAAGGGACAGAAAATTAATATTTATTTCTTCCAAAGCACTGTTACGGCATCTCTAAGCCACCCGACAATGTTGGACCCAGTGTCCTTTGTCCGCCTCTCCAGACGTTTCACAGGGCCCTGTGGTTGGTGATGACATGGCCCTTCCAGCACTGACTTAGTTTTTCTGGTTGAATGCCAGCCCCTGTGGTTCTGTGCGGCCTTTGTTCAGAGATGCCAGAACGAGAATCCACAAAGTTGCCTTCCACGTGAGAAAGGCAGGTCGCCATTCACTACCTGTTAAAAGCAACAGGTACATGATGGATGTGTGACATTGAACTTCTGGAATTCGTTTATAGCGTTTAGGTTGATTGCATCTGCGCAGTTTCAGAACCCAATCTTGCATTTCTGTGGAGGAAGGAGTGTTTCACATCCTGGCAGGTACTGCTCTGTGCCTTGGCTGGGGCTCCATGTACTTGGAAAGTCACCTTTTTCTAAAGCATTGTGTGGATGTAGAGTGGCCTGGTGGCCCTTTGCTCCTACTCTCAGTACTTAACATCGGGCCTGCTCAGTGTGGCTAGGAAAGCACTTACTCCCCCCCCCCAATCCCCACCCCCATTGTCCAGAGGACTCTGGGCAACCAGACCTCTGTTCAACATTTAAGACCTTTGTTGACTGTAAGTTCTCAAACTTTCAGAAACTTTATTCAACTTCCCGTCAAACACATTGGCACATACACGTATCCAACATTAATTTAATATTCACTCTATGAGAAGATTTTTTAAGTTTCCCTTGGAAATTATTAGGCAACTCATTTAATTCATTGTTGAGAATGATTTCTGGGCAATCATACTTATTCGGGAATTCTTGCAAAATGAGATAATCTGACCAATTAATTATTTCCAAATGTAATGACATTTTAATGAATATTAATTTTGACAATTAGTGCTGTCGACACGTTACATTTTACAGACATTTAATTAAACATCTATGAATACTGATTTAGCAGTTTTCTCATTTGGGAGCCAATAAATCTCCCCCCACCCCCCCATTTTCAAACATTTTGATAGGCTTTAAAAATGCTTTAGTTATGGTTCCCAATGCAGAATGCGCTCTGTGGGCAATAGCCTCCCAGACCAGCTCTGGTTGACAGGACCCTGGAGGGGGTGATCTTTACCTCCCCTGTGAGGTCTTTCTGAATCTCCATTTCCCGCCCCTGGTTGAACCCTTTTCTAAGACCAGTGACAGCATGAACATGGACTCCTTTCCAGGGCATCTGCACCCTTATCCACACCTGTGTTTGCCCTTCAGTCTTCCAAAGACATCAGATAACAATAGTGCCGTATTCGTACATTTCGCCCAAACTAGAATTTTCTGTCTTGAGTAAGGACACGTTTAGAAAATACGTGTCCTGGTCCAATTATAATCATAGTTCCACCACCTCACATACTCCCTGAGGTCAAGGATACAGTCTGTCGCCAATGCTTAAAATAGTGCCCGACACATAGTAGGTACTCAATGCATATTTGTTTTAGGTTTGTACATATTTAAATAATTTTATAATAAAAATAATTTAAAGGAGTGCTGAGGATTTCCAATCATTTTTCCCCCTTAAAAATGGTTCCAAGTTTGAGAATCATTTATTTAAAGAAAATAGCTACAAAGCTATACAACTCTGCTCAGCCATGAGACCAACTTTTAGGGTTGTGCAGAACACTCAGTGCCTTCAAGTGGTGGCCTCAAACCTCCTCCCTGCTTTTAGAAAGGGGTCTGTGCAAGAGCCTTGCGTAACTGAAGGTCCTTTGGCTTTCTTTGCTCTAAATCAAAGGTTAATTTGCCTCAAAGAAAAATCAAGTGTGAACACTTTCCTAAAGTGGCATACAAATACTATTTTTAAATGGCTCCTTACCCAGTTTTTACCCGTGTAGGGTTTTAAAAATTCTGGAAGTCGGTGGCAGCTTCCTGACTTAATAAAAAAAAGCAATTCCTGAAGGGAGGGGTGAGCTTACGTTAGGAAGGGCCTGGAGGACTGTTCATTAATTTCAAATACTTCTGCTGAGAATGACTGTTCTGAAAGTGAGCTGTGAATGTGTAGTTTCCCCACTTCATGTCCAAGAGGACTGATGTCTGAAAATCAGTTTGCTTTTACTTGGAAACTAATGCTTTAGGTAAATCAACTTACACAAGACTAACCAAAATGGCTCTTAAAAACCACAGGTCAGGCAGAAACCGGTTTGGCTCAGTGGATAGAGCGTTGGTCTGTGGACTGGGGGGGTCCCAGGTTCAATTCCGGTCAAGGGCATGTACCTGGGTTGCGGGCACATCCCCAGTAGGGGGTGTGCAGGAGGCAGCTGATTGATGTTTCTCTCTCATCGATGTTTCTAACTCTCTATCCCTCTTTCTTCCTCTCTGTAAAAAATCAATAAAATATATTTGAAAACAAACAAACAAACAAACAAACAAACAAACAAACCAACCAACCACAGGTCGGGGAGGCCTAAAGGTGTGTGTTTTAGGTGGCCATTGCTGCAGGACGTAACATCCCAAAGCCTAGTAGCTCAAAACAACAAACAATTCAAATCAAAGATCTCAGCTTCCATCTTTAAGAATTTCGCAAAGGAAGAGGGCATAGAGGGGATAAATGGTGTTGGGGAAAAAATAAAGGAAGTAGCAAAAAGGTGAAAATGAAATCAAAGTGAACAGATGGAAGGAAAATATATGATTAGAGCAGAAGTCAGTGGCTTAGAAAACAGAGCAGCTGCCCAGAAAGGTTCCCTAACCATCAAGGGAAGTGGATAAGCAGAGGGAGAAAGAGGAAGGGAGCCACTACCTTCATTACTACGTAGCAGTCTGGTTATAAAGTGGTGAACAGGCGTGAACGGCATGGCAGAAAGAGCACCGGACACAGAGCCTGCCCTGGCTTCCGCATCTGGTGCTGCCTCTAATGGCCCTATAACGTAGCATCCCTGAGTCCCCTGCAAAATATGACCAATAAGACAATGCATGTGAAAGCAATTTTCACAAAGCTGCTGAGAAAAATGTGAAGTATATATTGGGTAAGGAGAAATTTGGAATTACTAGATAAACTGAAGCTTGGGGATTAATGCGTAGATTTTATTTACACTCTAGGAGCCCAGCACGTGATTCGAAATCGTGCAGCGCTGCCCACCCTCAAGTCACTGGTCCAGCCCTGCCTCCCTCTCTGGGCCCCACAGTAGCCACAGCTGCTTGAAGCAGTCTTGGTGGCTGCTGATCAGGCCCTCCCTCCCCCAGGGCAGATGCAGAGGCCCCTGCCGCCCGTCCCCAGCCCCCCATGCTATGCACGCAACTGCCTCCTGTCTGGTCGACCCATTATGGTGTCCCAGTTAATTAGCATATTCCTCTGTCATATATATATATATATATATATATATATATATATATATATATATGTATTAATATAAATACATATTTATATTATATGTAAATATGTATTATATGTATTAAATTATATGCATATAATATAAATATTATATATATATATATATATAATATTTGTGTTCTTTTAGCACCTCATACAACTTAAAATGTAGTGGGGTTATGAGCTTCCTTCTCACTTGTGAGGAAATGGGAAAAAATAGTTGTGAACCCCACATTAAACTGATTGGACGATCATTGGAAACAGGCCTTTAGGATCCCTTCCTGGTGCTGCCCTCGGGGTGGTGTGTGAGAGAGAATTATTTGGGTGGAAGTTCATCATGGTTTCCCTGAAACTTGAGGGCATGTGGGGAAAAGCAATAGGTACCTGGTCCAGAGTTGTCTGAAGGCCCAGTGGGTTTGGAAAGACCGTGGTCTGAGGTATCTGGGGGAAAAAGGGGATCAAACCCTACCCCATATTCATCTCTCCAGCCCTCAAAGGATTTAGAAGACTACTTCTGAGGCACCGGTGTTTTTCTTTAAGGTTCATGGGAATCCGCCAACAGATAAGAACCCTTAGGCTAGTCGAAACCGGTTTGGCTCAGTGGATAGAGTGTTGGCCTGTGGACTGAAAGGTCCTAGGCTCGATTCTGGTCAAGGGCATGTACCTCCCTGGTGGGGGTGTGCAGGGAGCAGCTGGTCAATGTTCCTCTCTCATTGATGTTTCTGGATCTCTATCCCTCTCCCTTCCTCTCTGTAAATATATATATATTTTAAAGAACCCTTGGGCGACACAAATGCTGCTGGACCAAGTGCTGGGGAGACCTAGCCAGGAGAAAGAGGCTGTGGTTGCTCCTGTAGGGGAGCCCTCAGTGATAGCAGGGGGAAGCAGGGCGTGGGTGTGTCTGAACACTGTCCCAAGAAGGTTGTACCTACCACCTTGCAGATGCTGCCTCTTCATCAGAGGCTGTCAGCATTCATCAGAAATAGTCCATATCAGAATTAGGCCACAGGCACTCAGCCCCACCATGCACTCGTGGCTCTGTCATAGAAGCAAAATCTCTCCTCTCCCTTCTGTCCTCAGCGGTAAAACAAAACCCCTCAGGGTCCCAAAGTCTGAAGGGAGGAGTGAAGACGATGACAATAGCAATGTACAGGGCACAGATTTTACCTGCTCCTCAAGGTCATGCACCCCTACTTTCCTGCTTCTGCCGTAGCTACAGCAGGATCCTATGTAGTTTACTGAGGTATCAGTTTCTTAAAATAGGAAATGGTTGTTGAAGATACTGACAGATAAAGGCCACATTGGCCTCCCTACGGACACCCGGCTTTCTATCTCAAGGTCAAGCGTCCACCTGGCAGGAGCTGACTGCTGGATTCTAGCTGTCCACACCTTCCTTCACACAGCTGGGGCTGCGGTCGTGGAGGGGGCCTGTTGATAAGGTTGGGGACTCTTTTATTTGGAGAGCAAGTCTGAGTTACCCTTTTAGGAAAACTCTAAAGTCAGCAAATTGTTGTGAAAAAGGATTAGCTAGGAATTAGTCCAATAAAGCCAAAACCATTAAAATGCAAGACATTCTCTTAAGAATGTCTTTCACCTTCACCTCTCCCCAACAAACTTTATCTCTCTGCTGAGAGTTGCTTTTTAGAGATTGCATTGAGCACCTCAGCTCCGTCAGAAAAGTGGACGGGCTTGGGGGAGATTGATGAGCTGCCCCGGAAGCCTGGAGTACGGGGGCGCCTCAGAAATCTTACTTCTCTACCTCAATTGCTGGAAACAGTAATGGGTTGCTTGGTTAAGAAAGGGAAAAATAAATCACCTGCACATAAACACAGATACAATGTTTTTTAAGAGCTTATTTTTAGAAACTCAGTGTGTGGATTCGGTGTTCCATGTCGACTTGATGAAATTTTAATGAAGGCCAAATTCGATGCTTCAGAGAAATACCTATACCTACATAAAATGCTATATGATATTTTCACTGTGAGCATAGAATTTTTAATATATCCCCAAATATTTTTGAGGGCTAACATCCTTTTATTTTTATCCTATTCCTTGTAATGTAGTTCAGACTTTTTTTCCTTTGTATTACGGCCTCATTCTGTATTCACCTGCAAGGCACCTAAATTAAATATTAACCAAAACAAAAACACAGGCTGTATTTAAAGTGAAGTGATTTGTTTTGCTGTTGCCTTTCTGGAATACTCAGCTCAAGTAAATTTCCATTTAGACAATAGAAGTAATGGCTTTTAAACAGCAGAATGGGACATAGTAGTCAGGAAAGGGAAAACATCGTCTCTGAGTGAGCACTAACCTGAAAGTCATTGCTCTGAGAATACCTGCCTTGTCACTGAGTACCTCAGTTTTCTCATCTGTAAAGTGGAAATATTTACTACCTTACTAACTACCTGTAGATGTCAATAGTGTTGAATATTTATTTACATAAAGTGGAAATAAAATCTTTGCCTGCCTCTTAGCCGTGTTACTCAGAGAAAACAACCTTCAGCTTTAGTTCTTTCGTATGAAGAGTGGGGATAATTATGTGCTCTATGTAGTGTTTATGAGTTAAATAAAATAACTTACATAAATACTCTTGTGTCATTCTTGACATCTAACTTTGTAGTATATAATGTAGTATATAACTTTGTAGTATTACTGCTGTAATAATGATGATGTTGATTTTCTAAATTGTGTATATTATGTAAAAGGAGACAGAGGGGAGCTTAGCAGGTGAGAAAAGGGCTGTCAGATTCCAACTTAAAAGGATCCTGGGCTAATAATGAAAGCCAGCCAGCGGAGGGACTGACAGTAACAACAGAAACTGCTCAGAAAGTGGCACCAGGGCTCCTACACAGATGCCACTGCATGCTGCATGAGAGGGACCTGGGTGAGAGTTCTATGTTCTGGTTCCTCTTCTCCTGGGTTCTCCAAGCAAACATTGGCATTTGTGAAAGAATGTTTCCTGAAATGCAGCGATGTTATGTTCCTGGTGGTCTGGGGAGACCTTGGTGTGTCAGCAAAGGAGACAGTGTGGATTCTGTACGGCTGGGAAGCTTCTGAGAGGCTGGCCGGCTTATGCCCATCTTCCACTGTGGGAAAATGGGGAGCAAATGGGAAAACGTTTAGACCTTTACAATTTTTAATTGCAGAACCCAGTGCTTTTCAAGGACCAACTCTTTGTTACCCATCAGTCACAAACCAGAACATGGTCCTGCCGAATATGGCCAGCATGTGGCTGAGTCACATGGGACTCGTTATGAGTGTTTGGCATTCTGAATTGGCCTGTATTCTCTTCAAGGAC
This sequence comes from Vespertilio murinus, assembly GCA_963924515.1. Classification (NCBI taxonomy): domain Eukaryota; kingdom Metazoa; phylum Chordata; class Mammalia; order Chiroptera; family Vespertilionidae; genus Vespertilio; species Vespertilio murinus. Next base: position 184,554,605 of record OZ004704.1, on the reverse strand, counting down.
ATATGTTCACTGATCACTTACTTGGGTGTTGCAGCAATGTCAAATTGCTATGAAAGTTTCTAAATACTTGCTCTCAGTGTCTCTACTGTGTTTACTTTGGTGCAGTCTGCTAACAGATATTTTGAGTGATGCTGCCCAATCCTATTATATACTTCCAAACAAAAATAATAACGAGAGCAGCAAAATTTAATGAAGATGAAATTTCAGTCACAAAAAAAAAGAAATTTAGAAAGTGTTCATATTAATCTAACTCAGCTGCCCTCTTTCTTATCTGAGTTTTTTCGGCATTGTGGAAAGAGTATGGATATCGATGTCAGACTTACCTGTATTTTAATCCCAGCTCAGATGAGTACCAGCTGTATAGCTAACTGATGGGCAAGTGATTTCTCTGAGCCTTTATTTCTTCATCTGTAATATGTGGACATTAAGACCCACAGAACAGAATTGGGGTGAGGATTAAATAACTTCTGTTGTAATGTACCTAGCACAGTGTCCAGGTATGAAGCTAGAAAAGAGGTATGTTTTTTATTGCATGTGTGGGAATGAAATTACAGCCTACACTTCGCAATTTTAGTTGACTCTAGGAGCAGCCACATATTGCATTTCTCTCAAAAATCCAAAATAGCCTTTCCGTGTGCACTTGGACTAGATTCATTATATTCAGGTGCAACAATTCTGGTTGCACCTGAATTTAAAAGTTCTAGATTAGGTATAGTTTTAAGTGAAATAATGTACATATTATAGCTGAAACACTGAACTATAACAAAGGTTCCCAGAACTTAACAAGTCGGCAGCTTGTTAAAATGCAAATTTAAGTGAAGCCCTGAAATTTATAAGCAATCCCTGGCCCCATACCCAGATGATTTTGATAAAGGTGGTTCCTGAGTCATGTCTTAAAGAAAAATCAACACTAAGAGAGTGGCATGAGGAATGCTTATACTGAATCAGTCCTGTATGTCCACTGTGGTTTGGTCACACAAATCTATACATGTGATAAAATGGTATAAAACACACACACTACACACACAGACACACAGACACACACACACACACACACACACACACACACACACACACGACTGTTAAGACTGTTAATGTACTATAGAACCAACCTCAACATTCAGATGTATTTAGTTGTTTGGACTTCACTAGTTTATATTCATTTTTTTTAACACACCAGTGAAAAACCTCAGAGAGTTTTTCTTTAAAAAAAACAACCAACAAGTTAGCCAAGTACTGACGGGGTCAAGCTGGCTTCATTCGATTTCTATACTTCCTTGGTCAGATGTAGAATTCTACAACTTGAGCCTAACAATATCATGCTTTCACTTTTCTATGTACAGGCATTCCATCACTCTGAGTTAAGTGGGTGGATCCAATATACCATTTAAGTTCACTGGGCAAAGCAAATGTTCCTAAAAGTGAATCACTTTCTACACCGAAATAGACACTTTTTCTTGAAGTGTAAGCTAGATACCGTTCATAATCAATACTTTAATTCTAATGAAGATTGTTCAGAGATTTGGGGTATCTGTGGCAGTTGTCATTATATGTGGATGCTTTGACTTGTGTATAATTTTTTTATAAATATATTTTATTGATTTTTTTACAGAGAGGAAGAGAGGGATAGAGAGTTGGAAACATCGATGAGAGAGAGTCATTGACCAGATGCCTCTTGCACACCCCCTACTGGGGATGTGCCCACAACCAAGGTACATGCCTTTGACCAGAATCCAACTTGGGACCCTTCAGTCCGCAGGCCGTGGCTCTATCCACTGAGCCAAACCGGTTTAAGTGACTTGTGTATAATTGACTTATGCATAATTATGCAGAGAATAGCCAGAGTGGGATATTTACTGACATCAAAGAATCACTATAATATTTTGCGGTGGCCTAATAGTATTGTGGTAAGGCATAAGAATAGAATTGTAATTTTTAAAAATGCATGTTGAAATACTTATGAAGTGATATAATAAAATGGGATCCACTTAAAAATATTCTGGGAATAGAAGAAATAGATAAGGCTATAGATGGAATGAAATTGTTCATAGGTTGCTAATTATTGAAACTGGGTGATGGGTACCTGAAGTTCATGATAACCATTTACTTTTGTATCCACCTGAAATATTTCATATGAAACTGTGCAAGAAAAAAGGTAGTCAAAATGAAGAGCAGCTTTAGTGCTGTATGTGAGACAAAATCCAACCCTTTAGAGTGTTTGTTGGAATTTTGGCTGAAACCTAGACAGACTTCACATTTTCATTTCTGGACATAATATTAACAGAAAATTGTGCAGGTGGAATTTTTCCATTGCTAGTGGCAGTGGGGTTCTTGGGGTGCTACTAGAATAAGAATTCCCGGAGACCCCACAGGAGGATGAGAGTAGAAAGCTTTATTTGCATGGGATTATATTTCTCGGTTTCCAAAGTCCCATGTCCCTAAAACTAGTCCTGGAAAAGGTGCAGTTGAAGATCCAGCAGAGCTAAAAGCAAAGCCAGTGTCCCAAGTTTCTGTTCCATGGTGGAGTTGAATCTGGTGCAGCATCAGACTGATTCCATCAGTCCATGTGTGTGGGGTCCAGGAGTCAGGCTCAAGCAGAGAGAGAGAGAGAGAGAGAGAGAGAGAGAGAGAGAGAGAGAGAGCAAGCACAGGAGAGGGAACCCCTTTGTTTAAAATCTTAAATATCAAATCTTCTCATGATTGCAATGGCCATGCCTGTATGCCTACTCTGGCCAATGCCCTAGTCCCAGGTATGACTGACAGGCAAGCACCCTCTCTGTTATTTAGACTTTACTGGGCATGCGTGTATTCTTTCTTTGTCCAGGCCCTGCCTCCAGGACCTGCAGGGAACAGACCTGATCAGCCGTAAACTGCAGCTTTCTGGTACAAATGGCATGCCTATATTATCCTGCCTTTCCTCTGCTCCTTTCTGTTAATTAATTAATAACTGGGTTAATGACAATGGTATCAATAAGACACTCTTGAGTTTCTCACTGAGGAAGAATGCACTGACTTCAGCAGGTCCCGGATGACCCGGTGTCCCGTGCATCCTCGTGCAGTGAGCATTTGCCCTCTGGAGTTCTTGGCTTTACATCTTCAGTCCTTTTATTTCAGTGCATCCCCAAAGCAGACCTTTGTTCTGAGACAACCTTCAAGAGAGCAAGTCAAGTGTTTTAGGGGGCATTGTGCTCACGAGTTTGTTTCCCTTTTATTTTATTCCCCAGGGCTCTGAATATCTTAGTGGAATGGGTAATATTATTTTAGAAGTCTCAGTACTTAGTAAAGTGGATTTATCTTGAAAGCTTGCACAGTGAGGATTTCCTCCAGGTTCCTCTCCTGTGGGGCAGGAGATGGCAGGAGGGTGACTGGACCGCCCCTCACTGAGCTGATGCAAACAGGGACAGGCTTGAACTCAGACCTGGCTCACACACTCCAGACCCTACTCTTCAACCCTTCATAAAGCACATTTTATCTATTTCTGGATAATAATGGTATTTGGATAATATTTATCCTTTGAGTTATTTTGGAATGACACAAAACTTTGGAAGACTAAAACCAACAACCCCTTCCCCCTCACAAAACCCCACAAAACCAACCAACACTAGACTTTCTAAACCTTAGCATTCTTCCAGCAAGCATTCCTGATGGATCTTCTGTGGATAGAGTCTAGGCAGCTTAAGGGTTTCTGCATATTTGGAGACAAAAATATGGATGTTATTGGAACAAGAGAAAAACAACAATTAAGTAATTTACCCACAGTCCTGAAATGGCCCAAATTATGTCAGTAAGTACTTGGAAAACGCAATATGTGACTAATAATTATAGTGCATAGTGGTGTTTCAAAAAAATTTTTTTAAATAGAGTTTTGTGGTTTTTTAAATTAATTATTCCAAGTAGGTGTGGAAGTCTCGCCAGAGCCAGGTTACCAGCACTTTGCATTTTATTTTATTTTATTTTATTTTTTTTAATAAATCTTTATTGCTCAGATTATTACAATTGTTTCTCCTTTTTCTCCCCCATAGCTCCCTTCCACCTGATTCCTACCCCACCCTCTGCCCTTACCCCCTCCCCCCACTATTGTCCTCATCCATAGGTTATACAATTTTAATCCAGTCTCTTTCTGCACCCCACACCCCTTTCACCCTGATAATTATCTATCCACTCCCTTTCTTTGCCCCTAATTCTATTATATTCACCAGTTTATTCTATTCCTCAGATTTTTAATTCACTTGATCTTCTTCCTCTTCTTAAGTAATACCTTTCAGCATTTCATATAATACTGGTTTGGTGGTGATGAACTCCTTTAGCTTTTTCTTATCTGTGAAGCTCTTTATCTGCCCTTCAATTCTGAATGATAACTTTGCTGGATACAGTAATCTTGGTTGTAGGTTCTCGCTATTCATCACTTTGAATATTTCTTGCCACTCCCTTCTGGCCTGCATGGTTTCTGTTGAGAAATCAGCTGATAGTCGTATGGGTGCTCCCTTATAGGTAACCAACTGCTTTTCTCTTGCTGCTTGTAAGATCCTCTTTTTGTCTTTTACCCTTGGCATATTGATGATGATGTGTCGAGAAGAATTTTTCTTTGGATTCCTCTTGTTTGGGGTTCTGTAGGCTTCCTGTACTTGTAAGTCTATTTCTTTCACCAGGTGAGGGAAGTTTTCTGATATTATTTCTTCAAATATGTTTTCAGTATTTTGCACTCCCTCTTCTTCTGGCACCCCCATAATTCTGATGTTGGTGCGCTTGCAGTTGTCCCAGAGGCTCCTTACACTACCTTCAACTTTCTGGATCCTCTTTTCTTCTTCCTTTTCCAAAGGAGTGTCTTTTGGCTCTTTGACCTGATTCTTGTGTTCTTCCATTCTGCTGTTGGATATCTGCATAATATTTTCCAATTTAGTCAGTTTATGTATACTTTTTAGTTGGATCTCATGAAGTTTATCGAGCTTTTCTAGGATATTGTTGCATAACCTTAGAACCGTAGTTCTGAACTCTATATCCTCCATCTCTTTTGTTTGAGATCTATTTCCTTGTCTCGGCATTATCACTATTTTTCAGAGTTGGTAGGATGGCTTTGTGTGTTTGGTGTCCTAGATAGCACAGTGGGTCAGCCTCCTCAGTTACCTGAGGTAGACACTCTTGGTGATCCCCTTTGTGGACTGCGTGCACAGCCTTGTTGTAGCTAAGTCTTTATTGTTGTGAATTGACCTTCAGGCCAATTGGATGTGGGTATCAGCTGTGTCTACTCTGGGATAACTTCTGTATTGGAGATAGTCTTATAGGATCAGACGAAAAACTGCAGAAGCCTCTGCTCAGCTTGGATGGGGCGGAGTCTCAGGGCTGAACTGACAGTCTTGGCTTCTGCCCTGCCCTTGTGCACTCGCCTGAGTTTCCGCCTGACCGGCCCAGTTTCCCCAAGCAAGAGCGTGGGTGCCCCAGGGGCTCACCCGGACTTGGGCTGGTCTCTGTAGTCTGGAGCTTCTGACTCCTTCTGCTACAGAGAGGCCGCCACCTTGTACAGGGAGGCGGCGGCAGCCTCCTTGGTCAGACCTGGAGCTTCTGACTCCTTCCGCTACAGAGAGGCCACCACCTTGTACAGAGAGGCGGCGGCAGCCTCCAAGGTCAGACCTGGAGCTTCTGACTCCTTCAGCTACGGAGAGGCGGCAGTCAGACCTCAGCGCGTACTTGCTCGCCGGCGAGTCTGTAGACCCTGCAGACTGCGACTGCGGCTCCCGGTCCCCGGTCTCCCAGTCTCTGAGTCTCTGGGTGCCTTTCTCTACAGTCCAGACTCCATCCGTATGAGCCTGGGACCACGGAATTTCAGCCGGGGTTGGGTTCAGTACAGTTGGAAAGGGTTCCGTGCAATCGGGGATTCCTCCCCTCCCTCCAGGCAGGCATTCAGCGGCCGCACTTCCTCTCCGCTAGCGAGCTTCTCCCTACCTCAGGGCTTTTCGGCTCCCAGTTTGATCCGTGAGCCTCTCTCTTTCTTTCTAGTTGTAGCTATTCCACTCCGCCAGCTTTCCTGAGGTTTTGGTGAAGTCCTTTTTGATTTTAGTTGTTCTTTTAATTAAATTGTTGATGAGGCGGCAGCTTAGGAGACTGCCTAGGCCGCCATCTTGGTTCTGCTTCGCACTTTGCATTTTAAAAAACAGGAACAATAGCTACCATTTGCTGAGCGCCTGCTCTATGCTAAGTCCTCTGCACCGATGATGCTTTCCTGTTACACTGGACCTGGCAGGTAGGAATTATTATGTCTGATCTGTAGATGCAGAAACTTGGCCAGGTGAGGGGGATTACTCTTCAAGCCCAGGGGTGGGCTGAGACTGAGTCTCAATCCTCAGGCATCCCTGCTGATCCCATTAGCCGCACAACCCACAGGGCAGTCTGATCCAGAAAGGGGGGAGGGACCTTTGGATTCTGGTTGTTAGCCCATTGTTTCTTGTGAATACATTCCCTTCCCAATCAGACCTAACAACCGTATGATTAAAAACAAATGATTCTCCAAACCAACCTCTACCGCACAAAGCAACCTTCCAATAGGCAAAGGAAGGGAGAGAGAGAGTAATTAGCCAAGTGCTTACTCTTGATGTGCTGTGTTTCCTTCTGCTCCCTGGGTCCCTACGAGCACTTGGATGGAGCCCCTCAAATAGGACCCTCTGGTGGATGGTGGGGGAGTGTCTCATGGGGATGTCACAACACCTACCAGTCTAAGTGCACGAGCACCTGGAACCCTGAGAACTGTCCCCTAAGTGTCTGCTCCCCTCTCCTGTTCTCAGAAGCTCCGCCTCCCTGCAGGTGCATAAACTCTGAACGTTCCCAGCACAGTCTATATGTAAGAAGAGACACCATGCCACACACACAGAGCCTGGCCTCCACCTGTGGGCTGAGAACAAAAGAAACTGTGCATTATTTTTATAAGTTGCAACGTGAGAGTGAAAGTTGTTTCTTTGACTTTAGTCTGGAGGAAAGCTGTCCTGAACTCAATTGACATTTCTTCTGAATTACACCATTGCTAGGAGCTTTAGAAAGAAGGAAAATTTTAAACGTTTATGAAACAAACCCTGCCTATGTGTACTAATGAAATTGGCATGGTAAATCTAGTGGCATTAGGCAGACCTCCAATAATTTTGAGAAATAAACAAAACAACAGTTAATGTAGCTGAAGAACAGGTTAATTAAATCTGCCTGTTTGTTTATTTGTTTGTTTGTTAAACATCTTTGCATGTGATGATCTACACCGGAACACAGACAGCCACAAGGCCGCCAGAACAGAGTGGGAGGTTACAGTAGGGAGGCTGAGTCATGTTCTGAGCCAACAAGAATTCACATCCCAGGTGGGGTGGGGGCGGGGGGAGTAGAATCAAAGGAAGAATCAGACGGAAACCTAGGTCCAAGTAGTCAGGGTCCCGGATGTACAATGAGGGTAGAGAGGGGTGGGAGCCAGGTGGACTTGCTTAGAGGAAAGGTTTTCTTAGCAGCAGTAATATTGGTGACTTCTCTTCCCAGGACAGAGGTTGTTTTGCTTTCTGTCCAGATTTACACTCCTTGTGTCACTAAGATGGACACAAGCCATATCATGTGTGGAATCAGTGAGGGAGTGCAGGTGAGGTGGTACCTACCTTTCAGGGGTCGAATAGATCCTGATGTCCTCCAAGGCAGGGAGAGCCTGGGAAATTCGCTTCACAGATCACTGAACCTTCGCTTGCAGCCACAGTGAGGGCCTCTCAGAATTTTTTATGCGGAAATACGTTATCTCTATTTCCCCCTTGTTCAAAGTTTCGGTGTGTGTAAATCTTTGCCCCAATAGAATTTCTTTCTTCCAGTCACCTCTAGTACTTGCTGATCCTTTCCCAGGTAATGAGTACTGTAATCTAATAAGCCTTATCTCTATTTACTTTGGACGGGAAGATTCAATTAGTAGCATTTGGGAAAGATTAATTCAACCGCTCTGCTCTTGGAGGCAGGAAGAGCCACGCTTTGCGCATCTGCGGTTTTGTCTCCCCTTGTTCTGCCACATTCTGTGGAGCTGTTAGCATTTCATCACTCTTCGGGAAAGCCCAATACAGCAGGGCTTACAGTAATAAAATGTGCATTATTGTCACTCGAGGAGAGTCTAGAGGAAGGATAATATGGCAGAATCTGAGACCTGAATTTGAGTATTCTAAAACCGGGAGCCTTTGGTCATGCACTGCTGTCTACACCACATGCATTTAACCCCTGACAGCTGACTGGGTCCTTTTACCACTGCTGCAACCTTTCCAGTGATCTAGTCACAATTCTGGATATTGCACATTCTCTAGGTGCTGTAATTCACCATCTAGAGCAGTGGCTCTCAACCTTTCTAATGCCGCGACCCTGCTAGCAGTTCTCAACCTGTCATGACCCACAGGTTGAGAACCGCTGCTGTAAAGCTTAAGACCATTGGAAAACACAGATATTTACATTACGATTCATTAACACTAGCAAAATTACGGTTATGAAGTAGCAATGAAAGTAATTTTATGCTTGGAGGCGGGAGGTCACCACAACATGAGGTGCTGTATTAAAAGGTCACAGCATTAGAAAGGTTGAAACCTCTGGTCTAGAATAAAGAGATGATGCAGAGCTTATGTCCTTTCAAATAAAGTACGTTTTCAGTTAACTCCAGAAAGGGAGAAAAAGAAAATAAACCTGAGGAATCAAAGCAGGTACAGAATAGGGAATAGGCTGTAGGGACAGAGATCTACAGTTATCATATATCATCCCACATATTTCTGATCACTGACTATAACCAATTTGGAGGATTGACAACTAGTCAATAGGAAAAAAATCATAAGCAAGCATCTGACACCTTTCATACAATCTTTTAAAGAAGAGAGATATGAATCATTGACTTATAGAAAATATGTATAGTGTTTCTCTCTATAATTTAGTATGTTGCTGATGGAACCAAATTTTGGCTTTCAAAGCTCTGTAATAACTTCATGATTTAATTTTTTTCAAATGATGTATTTTTAAAACGTAAACTTCATATTTGCACTGCAGTCTCTTAAAATGTCCAACTGATTAGTAATAGCCAAAACTTGGGGGAAACCATACTCTGGCATTTGATCATCTTATTTTATCAGAGACATCTAAAATGAGTTCTGCATACCCTGTGGGCAAAGACTCAGGCTCACAGTCAGATAGCAACTAAAAAAAGTAGCAGTTGGCCGAAACCGGTTTGGCTCAGTGGATAGAGCGTCAACCTGCGGACTGAAGGGTCCCAGGTTTGATTCAGGTCAAGGGCATGTACCTTGGTTGCGGGCACATCCCCAGTAGGGGCTGTGCAAGAGGCAACTGATGGATGATACTCTCTCATCGATGTTTCTAACTCTCTATCCCTCTCTCTTCCTCTCTGTAAAAAAAAAAAATCAATAAAATATATATATTTTTAAAAAGTAGCAGTTGGAAAGGTCAGAGCTTCAGGTTTCTGAGTGCCAGCCCAGGTATGATCCACCACCCACTTGTTGCTGTTCAGTTGCTCTTGGCCTTTGTTGGGGTCTATGGAATGTGAGAGAGACCACTGTGTGGTCATGGCAACACAGCGGGGGTGGTTTGCTGGCCACTCTGCCATCTCAGCTACATTCTCCACCTGTGGATCTCAAAGATTTTCCTGCATCGACCCTCCAAGCATGAAAGTTGCTGGTATTGTAGGTGGTTGAACCTTTCCCCCTCTACATTTTAAATATATATATATATATATATATATATATATATATATATGGTGAAAAAATAAACATTTTTCCTTCCTTACATTTCTACTTGCAGGTGAGGTCTTTTCTTTTATAGATTATTAATAGTCAGAACACTGAGAGATGTGTTGCAATTCTAAGCAAAGGCTTAGATTTTGACTAGAAAGAGAGCCCAGCCAGAGGCACTGTACTATCTATGCTTGAGCTTCAGAGAAGCAAGTTTAGTTCTGAGGAAGGCAAGACACTTAATTTGATAACATTGTTTAGAACACTCTATGGTTGATTGTTTTTTAAAAATGGCTTTAATGTTTCCTCCCAAGTTTTTTTTTTTTTTTTTTTTTTTTTTTTTTTTTTTTTTTTTTTTTGCAGTGTGACTTTGCTGTTTCTCTCATTAAGAGGTATCTTTGAATAGGGGCTGGTCTTTTTTTTACTTGTTTGACTCAATAGAATGCAATGGCAATAATGTTATACAACTTCCAAGACCTTAATAGGCCTTGTACTTTCTGCTTTAGACCACTTAGGACAAGAACATTGCCCCGAGACAATCATGAAGGAAATCCAGCCTGGCCTGCTGGAGAATAAGAGGTGAAATGGAGAAGGAGGCACCCCGGCCAACAGCTGGCAGCAACTGTTAGACAAAAATGAGGCCGTCTTGACCTCCTGGCCCACCAACTTTAGCTAAATGCAGCTGTGAGTGAGCTCAGATGAAACCAGCAGAGGAACTGCCCAGCTACCATGCAGAATCATGAGAAAAAAGAAAAAGGAAAAAAAAATTGTTCCCTTAGGCCAGTGTTCGGCAAACTGTGGCTCGTTGGCCCCTTGAGTGTGTGGCTCTTCCTCAAAATACCACGTGCGGGCACACACATACTGTGTGATTGAAACTTTGTGGCCCATGCGCAGAAGTCTGTTTTTGGCCTGGGCGAGTCTATTTTGAAGAAGTGGTTCTAATGCCAAGTCACACTCAAGGAGCCAAAGAGGCGCATGTGGCTTGCGAGCTGTGGTTTGCCAACCACTGCCTTAGGCCAATAATGTTTGGGATCATTTGTTATAAATCATAGGCTAGCTGAAACACTCAATAAATAATTTTAGGTTTTTAAAATAGAAGCATTTTTTTTTTCCCTTTGATGGCTGTAGGGCACCGGTGAAAAGAGGGAAAGCAGGGCACAATATTCAAGAAGAAAAAAATCTGCAAGGAAGTCACCAAAGCCCTACGCACCTTAGATGAGAAGTCAAATCCAGAGAGATCCACAAATGCTCCGGCATGTCGTATTGTGTATGTCACAGATGGCAGTACTTGTCATGTGACAGGTACTTCTGGAAAAGAGTCTTTTTGTTATTGTTGTTTTTTAAAAAGCAAACCAAAGGAAACCATTGGTTCCATATAGAATAATAATGATGCCCCAAATAGCTGTTAGAAATTTTCCACATTGGAAATGAGTTTTGGAAGGTAGAGGGAGCTAGCCATTCCTCAGAGAAATGCTGATTATGTAGGCACAAGGCTACACGAGAACTTATTTTATACTGAAGGCTCATGGGCAGTGCAACCACCAGGGAGTCATTAATTTGAAATATTATACCATTAGAGCTGGGCATTAAGCTAGTGAGAGAAAGGGTAATTAAGGATTTCTCTACTTTAGGTTTTTTTCCCCATTTTCTTTTAATGGGATTCTCTTCTTTCCTATCAAGAACTTTTCTTTTTTTCCAAATCTGTTATTTTCTCTATCGTATAAGGATGTCACTGAACAAAGGAAACTGATTTAGTTCTTATTGTATAAATCTCTGGAGTGATAGTTTCTGTGTTGTTCCAGCCTAATATTCTCCAATCCTTCTTACATGTGGATTGCCTAGGAACAGTCTAGTTATGGGGTGAAATCTACTAATTCAATATTTTAGTAAATGTTATCCTATTTTAGGATAGTGACTGAAAATTTATACATGTATATGACTTCCTTTAGTAAAATACTTTTTTTTGTATTGACTTGAGAGAGGGAGAAAGAAAGAGAAAGAGACATCAAAGATGAGAGAGTGAGAGGGCAGGGCAGGGCTAACTCTTGATTCTCCATTTTGTATGTCATTGTGTAACTGGACCCTATCCCTCACCCAATCAATTGGGGTCTGCCAAAGCAGTGACATCACCACCCCTATAAAACCCTTTCATCTGTTGAAGCTCACTCTCTTCCGGCACACCGCTGTCAGTGTAAGTGGGACAGAGCTCAGGCGGCCTGAAAAAATGGCTCTTTTTGCTATTGCATCGGACTCAGCTTCCTCGTGGTCTTTGGGGATCACAAAATCTGGGCATAACATTTGGGGGATCATCTGGGATCCCCAAGACCCTGAGGGACCCCGATCCGGAGAGCCTGACTGGCCACGATATGTGTGTGTCTGTGTGCTTGTGTGAGCTGGCTCTGGAGGAATGTGGAATCCCTTCATGTTGGTAGTGCCCGAAGAAGTCTAGGTGGATGCACTGCTGGAAGACCATGGGCCGGCGGGTTCGGAAGACGTTCTAATCCTCGCGGGAGAGATGTGGAACCCTCTCCCAGGAGGGATGTGGAATCCCCTCACAGGCAGGAGGGAAGTGGAATCCCCTCTCAGGATGAGGCAGTCGCTTCCACTGGTCAATGTGAGGCCGTTGTCTAGCTTTCGGTTTTGCTTCCATGGAGTTGGAAGACTGTTCTTAGGGGCCCTCTGTCTGTTTCTGTGTTCTCTGTAAGGGTTTCAGTTTGCTCTTGTTTGTAGTGCTAAAGTTAATTTAAAGGCATAAATTTAGCAATAGATACCAGACCATTGCTGACTCTTTCCCCCCAGAGCAGGTAGAAGGTGGGGGAGGGGAGACACGTGGAAATCCAATGTGGATGCCACTCCCCAAGAAAGCCACCATAAGAGGCCTCATATTTGCCATCTTTTTCCCCCCAGCTAATAACTTAAAGTTTTTATGCATCAGGGATTTCTGTACTCATGTAAGGGGAAAAGACCAGTTTAAAAGTAAGTATGCATAGTTTTTGAGCTGGGCTTGACTCTTTTCTGTGTGCAGAGTGAAAACCCTGGGCTGTTTTTTTTGTTTTTTTTTTTTGTTTTTTTTTTTTTTTTGGCTTTGGGGATGGCGAACATGAACGGGGAAAGAAATATAAGCTAGTTTCCCAAGGCATTTAAAGAGGCTTTTGAAATTTTCACCCTGAGGCAAGTAACCAGCAGGAAGTAGATAACAGGTTTAATCGTTATAATATTGAAGTGTTGATCTAAGTATGCCTGGCATGAAGTCTAGAGAATTGCTTTAAAAATGTAAAAGTATTATTGATTTGGGAAATGCTAAGTATTTGATTTGCTACCTGAAAAATTTAAAGTTCTGAAAGTTTAATGTCTCTTGCCATGAAGAAGTTTTAAAGCTACACATTTTTTAATGAAAGAAGGGGTGGACATGCCCTTCCCTCCCAGAGCATTTAAATGGCTACACCTTTTGCTAGCCAACCTTCCCAGAAAAGGACAAACAGCCAAAAGGTTTAAAGTTAATTATTAGATTTTAAAATGTAACTTGTTTAAGGTTGAGTGCTCTGATACATAGCAAACTGCCCCCGAGTGGCCACTGAGATTCCTTTTTCCCAGGGGTGCTTGCTCTCTGTCAGAGGGGAATTAGCTCTCCTAACAAAATTTCTGGCCATGTTTATTAATTTGAAGGTATGGAATTGTAACAATTGTGGTCCAAAAGGTTAAAAGCAGGGACCAAATTCTAAAGTTAACTGTTTACAAGAAGGAAGCTTGAGCTGGCAAAGTCACCAAGTCTGCCCAGCAAGCTCAAAAACTAAATGAATCTTATTTCTGACCTGCCACCACCCAGTCTTGATCAGTGGTGGAGGAACGGTCTCATAACTGTTTGTCTCAATTGTCCATTTAAGTTTGATGTGATTAATGATTACAGTATATTATAAAATCTTTAGAAGAAAAGGAAAATATTTTGTGGACCACTTGGTCCTTGTTTGTGTGTGTCAACTCTTGGGTTATAGTTTTGAAATCAGTAATATTGATGGAAACACACTCAAGCAGAGGAGCTTGTCAGAAAGGTCATGGAGTCTGATTGCAATGTAGGGGTCACCAGTTTCCCTACTAGCAGGAGGCAAGCACCTTTCCCAGTGGGAACAGAGAGTGGACTGCCAGATGAAAATGCCTCAGTGGGAGCATCTCCTTCACCACCTGGGACCCGAGCCATGCTCCCTGTCTCTACCCACCCAGCATCCATCCCCTCCAGGGGTTGTTTAGAGTAGCTTGGGGCAGCAGTGGGCAGTGGCATGGAGAGAAATTCCTTTGTGCCCCTCTGTGCCCCAATGAGACCCAAGAACCCCTGGAGACTCCTTGGACACTTTTCACTGTGTTCTGTTAGGGGGCTTAAAGGCGCAGCTAAAGGAAAGAAAGAAAGGGTTAAAAGGAAGGAAAGGCCAGCAGCAAATAGGAAGGAATTAGTATGCTTATTGTAGTAAGCAGGGGCACAGAAAGAGAGAATGTCCTGGCAGGTTAGCTAGAGAAGCAAAAAGGGAGACTCAGATTCCAAGGGTCTTTAACTTAAAGAAAGAAGACTGACAGGACCGGGGCTCCTTTCCATTAAGCCTCCAAGGGTAACCTTACAAGTGGAGGGCAAACCTGTTAGTTTCCTGGTGGACACTGGGGTAGCATATTCAGTCTTGACAGAGACAAGGAGACCCATAACCTCTAAGAAGACATCAGTTCAGGGAGCCACCGGACAAACTGCCTGTTTTCTTTGGACATCAAGAAGTACTGTGGATCTCAGAAGGAACACAAACTGGGGGAATGCAGCTGCTGAACTGGACCGAAGTGGAACAATGGGCCCTTGAGGAGCTAAAGAAGGCTCTCCTCTCAGTACCTGTCCTAGCCTTGCCAGATGTCTTGAAGCCCTTATGTGAGTGAGGTAAGGGGCATTGCCAAAGGGGTTCTCACTCAGACTCTGGGTCCCTGGAAGAGACCTGTGGCCTATCTGTCTAAGAGACTAAACCCTATGGCAGCAGGGTGGCCAGCGTGCCTCCGGGCAGTGGCCACCACAGTATTGCTGGTGAAGGAGGCAGATAAGCAGACTCTGGGCCAGGAGCTAGCCCTGAACCCATGGTGTGGAGGCCCTCCTTCGAGGTGCTCCAGAGAGACAGATGTCAAACACCAGAATCACCCAATGCCAAGCTCTTCTCCTGGACCAGCCCTCTGTCTGGTTCCATAAGACACTGGCTATCAACCCTGCCAGTCTGCTTCCAGATGATGAACCCATTCATGACTGCACAGAGGTAACAGACCTGATAGATGTCCAGCTCTCATCACCAGACAAGGTACTGTTCACGGATGGGAGCAGTTACATTCAGGATGGAATCTGATATGTAGGGGCAGTGGTAATCACCCTGGACCACACCATTTGGGCACAGTTCCTGAACTTTTGGCCTTAATCCAGGCCCTTTGATGGAGACACTGTGCCATCCACAGGGAAAGAGGGTTACCAACTGCAGCCAGAAAGGACATTATGCCCCCAAACCAGTGGGGCCTTTACAAGTCTTAGTAACTCTACTGGTGGACCCAACCTACGATGGACCCCCTCCTATACAGAACAAGAGGAGGGATTGGCAGAACAGAAGCAAGCCATCAAAGGACCAGATGGTTGGTGGACCCTACCAGATGACAGACTGTTGGTCCCAGAGGCTCTAGGTTGAACGTTAATTTCCCAGTTGCATCAGGTTACCCACTTAGGCATCACCAAGACTTCTGAACTTCTATGAGACAGGTACTATCCAGCTTAGATAGATAATTAAAAGCATAGTAACTAGAAGTACTGTCTGTGCACAGGTAAATGCTAAGCAAGGTAAGAGGGTCCCCTTGGGAATTTGGGTCCCAGGAAAATTCCCTAAGAGAGCATCGGTAGGTGGATTTCACAGAGATTAAGCCACCAGCATTAAGGTACAAGTACCTGCTAGTTTTTGAAGACACCTTCTCAGGTTAGATTGAAGCGTACCCCACTAGGACAGAAACTGCCTCTACAGTAGTCAATAAATTACTCCAGGAGATTATACCTAGATTTGGGCTGCCAGTAGTCATAGGATCAGATAACAGCCCAGCCTTTATAGCCAAAGTATCTCAAAATATGTAGCTCAAACCTTAGGATGGGCTCAAGAAGGACTCTAAAAAGGAGTTTAACTAAATGTGTCCTAAAAACCGGTGAAAATTGGACCAACCCCTTGCCCTTCTGTCTAAGAGACTTATAGGCCAGGTGTACCCTCTACTGGGACGGGTTCCCCCCTTTTGAGATCATGTAGGTAGACCTCCCTCCATGCTTCCCAGGGTCAGGGAGAAGCTAAAACTGGAATTCATAACTATTCCTTTGCTCAAGTCCTTATAGGCTCTGCAGTATACCCAGAGAGCCACCCATAAGCTTGTTCCAGATGCACTGCCAGTGCCCACCGCAGACTCTGTACACCCCTTCCAGCCCAGAAACTCAGTGTGGGTAAAGAAGTTCACTGCCCAAAGACTCACTCCAACCTGAAAGGGATGCTACATTGTTATCCTGAGCAGGCCCATGGTTGTTGAAGTAGATGGCACCCAGACCTGGCTACACCACTCCCTGCACCAGAAAACTGCCTGGATCCTGGCAACCAGTGGCCTCACCCATGAGATCCCTAGCCTGGGCTTCACACAGGCCAAGAGGAGATTTGATGCCTGCAGGAAGGGAACTGGACTTCACTAAGGACAGTACTTAGTGTATTTGTATACTCACTCCTGATGGAAACTGTGGTACTAAGGGTCTTGGTAACTATAAGAACATTTTTACTAGCCAGTGAGAAAGTCCAGGGCTATGTAAGGCTAGATATGTTAGGGGACTGGAAAGCAAAAACAGAACAGCGAATGCCCTTAAAGGAAGTGGGATGAGTCAATGATTTGACTCATGCACATAAGACAAGGGGGAATGAGAGGGCAGGGTGGGACTAACTCCTGATCTTCCATTTTGTATGTCATTGTGTAACTGGACCCTATCCCTCACCCAACCAGTCGGGGTCAGCCAAAGCAGTGACATCACCACTTCTATAAAACCTTTTGATCTGTTGAAGCTTGGTCTCTTCTGCCACGCCACTGTCCATGTAAGTGGAACAGAGCTCGGGCTGCTTGAATAAATGGCTCCTTTTGCTATTGCATCATACTCGGCTCCCTTGTGGTCTTTGGGGATCATGAAATCTGGGCATAACAAGAGAATCATGAATAGGCTGCCTCCTGCACACCCCACACTTGGGATTGAGCCCATAACCCGGGCATGTGCCCCTATTGGGAATCAAATTGTGACCTCCTGGTTCACAAGTTGATACTCAACCACTAAGCTACGCCTGCCTGGCTTAAAATACTTTTATATCTGTATGTGCTTTCTCGGTCATTATGTGCAACTTATTTTGGGAATAATGGGAGATGAAAGAAAGAAATGTTATTTAGTAACTCCCATGTGCTAGACATTTTGTTTATCCTCATTGAATCCTTATAGCAAAGCAACACTGTGATGGAAGACTTGAGACTCAGAGAGGTGGCACAACTACCACCTGGAAAAGCCAGGATTCAAACTCAGGTCTGTTTGTTTCCCCAGCATACTCTCTTCCCATGATTCCATGATCCAGGCATACCTTACTTTATTGTGCTCTGCTTTATTGCACTTTGAAGATATTGCGATTTTTACCAATTGAAGATTTTTGGTAACCTGGTGTTGAGCACATCTATAAGTGTAATTTTTTCAACAGCATTTATTCACTTCATGTTTCTAGGCCACATTTTGATAATTCTCATAATACTTCCAACTTTATTATTATTATTATTATTACTAGAGGCCCAATGCGCAAAGATTCATGAAAAAAATGGGCCTTCCTTCCCTTGGCTGCTGGCACCACCTTCGCTCTGGCCAGAGCTGCCTTTCTGCCTTCCCACACTTCCCAGAGGCCCAGAACAGCTGGTGTGGTGCAGGAATGCCTGCATCCTGCCCTGCCCCTGGCCGCTTCATGCCTACATATGCAAATTAAACCACCATCTTTGTTGGGTTAATTTGTATACTCACTCCTGATTGGCTGGTGGGCATCATAAAGGTACGGCCAATTTGCATCTTTTTCTCTTATTAGTGTAGATATTTGTTAAGGTGATTTGTGTTCAGTGATCTTTGATGTTACTATTGTAATTACAACTTGCTGAAGGCTCAAATGATGGGGTTAGCACTTTTAGCAATAAGTATTGTAATTAAGGTATGTACATTTTTAAACATTAATGCTATGGCCACGTAATAGAATAGGGAAACAAAAAATATATATATGCATTGTGAAACAAACAAACAAAATTCATGTGACTCACTTGGTTGAGTATTTGCTTTAATTGAGAAGATCTGGAACTGAACCTGTAATATCTCTGAGGTATGCCTGTATTAAGTGCTGAACCCCAGCCTGTATCTCAAACTTTCCAGGGATGGGGTACCCACTGCTTCATAAGACAGATTTCCTGCAATTTAAATAATTCTATTGTTTCTAGAAAGACTTCTCTTACACTGTATGAGGATATTGGGTGAGAGGATCTTAATTGAGTGGGATATTGTTGATTAGATAATGATCTCTAAGTCCCCTTTGATCTGTTTTTTTATTCTTAAAACAGCTAGTTAGCCAGGCAATAGAGTGAAGCTAAACAGTTCCTTCAGAAAATAGCAATATCATCCTTTATAATTCACTGAGATTACTGTCCACACCCTAGGCTAACCATGCCTGCACCATGAATTGATATCACTGAAGCTGATTAAAAGGTACTTGCAAGTTCATTATACTATCCTCTCAACTTTTATTTATGCTTTAAAATATCCACAATTAAAATATTAAACGTGTTTAAAATTCAGTGTTTGTATTATGTACTACTAATACATTAATAAAAAAAAGTGTTCTAGTAATTTTAATTACACATCAGTCTTGAAAATGTAAGGTGTTCATTTTTTCTACCAACGTATACCTCTCAGTTCGGTCTGTTTCCTTTGGGTCTGCTGGACTGACCCCCAAAAGTTATCCTAGGTATTTCTAAATCCAGTGGTTGATTGAAAAATCTCTCTACTTACCTTTGACCATACAAGTCGTTTTTAATGGTCCTGAACAATAAAAAAAAAAAAAAAGGAAATTGACATTCCATTGTAGCAGAAATGTATACTTTTTTAAAATTACCATCATATTTCTGTCTTGACTTCTGCGGGGAGAAACCTTTAATTTTTAAAGTATATACTTTCCAATCAGTCAGCTAAGAAGCTGGGGTTCCTGATGTCACCTACACACACCTAGGACATGACTGTTGGACCGAGGCCCATGCTGAACAGTAGCAAAGCCAGCAGCCCAGGTCCTGACGTGAGCGATATCTGGTGATAAGTTACCTATGTTCTACGAATGTGCAGGCAGGATTTTTTTCATTTTTACATACTTACATGATAGGTGCTCTTCCTTGTCACTTTGGTTCTGAAGCAGCTCACTTCATAACCTTTTCTTTAAAAACTTCATCACTTTTCCTACAAACAACAGATGGCTTGTTTTCAAAATACGATGTGAATTTTAAAACAAATTTAAAAAATTTTCATGCAGTCTGTGCAAATGATTTGCATGTGTTAGAAATGCATGGTGGCTTTTATTTGCACGTGCACATGTTCTGATGCATGCTATCCTGGGGGACTCTTTTTGTAGATCGATTTCCTTTCGATGAAGATTGAGGATTCCCATTGCACTTCCATGGCCCAGGTTAGCTGGGTCTGGGTTTTCTTTATCCCAACTTGTAAAACCTGCAGCTCTGACTGAACTTCCTTAGGTCTATTGGCGAGGCCATCTGCGTGTTGCTGCGATTGGAGGGCTCAACTCTGGTTCCCCAAGACTTGTTGGCTTCACATACTGATTTATACATCTTCGGATGAAGAGCCTGACAACAGAGCAATGTGTGTAAACATTAAGCATATCTTAATTACCACCAACTAGAATTTTTCACTTCTACAGCATCTTGGAACCAAAAAAGCTTTTCCTATCATGAGTAAGTGAGATATTAATTCACATATAAATCATGACTTTACTGCCCTTGCTTATCATACATTAGGTTGCAAATTTAGTCTCTCAAATGGTTTATTTATCAGAGAAATGGAATTTGCATTCAGGTCTAGCACCATGCATCATGGTTCCATTGCGGCCATACTAAGGGCAAAGCATAGAGGTGATAATTTGCTGGAGATAGTTTTCTTCATCATTTTACCAGTTTGTCTATCCACCATTGTTTTTCAAAAAGTAAAACTCAAAACAGGAAAATTTAATAATATGAAGCTACTAAACACTGATCTAAGTAAATATAGAGGAAGATTTTAAAAACTAAACATCTAGACATAGATAATGCCTTTCACACTGATCTTGCAGCTACCTCTTAAATTTTAATCTAATCCTGGTTTTGGCCTCAGACCTGTGTGTATTGGTTCTTTATAACTCATCTTAAATTTTATCTTGGAATTAAAACTTTTTTTATTCTTTTAATAAAGAATACCCATGCTGTGGGGTCAATCATTTCAAACCCAAGAATAATACTGATATGATACCAAAACTTCATCAGCTGTATATACCCAAATCTCAGCAGACTTGTCGTTTTTCGTCTGCTTTTACCACATGTGGGAATATTTCCTGCGTCTTGCAAAGATGTATGAAAAGCCCTGGATAAAAATTCAGTGTTCAAAACACAGACTTGGAGAGTGAGGTATGAAGTCTCAGGGGCAGGAACTAACCATCTGTCAGTCTTGGCTGGGACTGGAATCATTGGACCCACCTGCGCCTGTCTCTGGCCGCTGTTGGGTGGGAGGAAGCGCCTCTGGTAGGAGAAACTCCAGAGTCAGCTTTAGCGTCCACTGTGGATGGCAGGTGCCTGGATTAACCCTTCAGCAAGGCCTACCCTAGGAGCAGAGAGGTGATTCCACAAAGCAATCGGGACTTCAGGAAATAATGCTTGGAGTATTTAGTGGAAACCTCAGATACGTCATCTCCAAACGATGAATGCTTGATACCCATTTCTTAAAGAAGAGGCTGTGGAAGGTAGAGCATTGACCCCTGTCCTGAGGATTCTTGCTTGCACCTGGGATCTGCTGTGGGTTGTTGAACAGGACCGACACTCTGGGTTGTCATCCTTCTCTCAGTGAAATGAAGACGTGTCAATGAGTGATCTCTGTCTCGTCAAGGTCTCTCCTATGAATCTAAGAGAGAAAGTGTCCCCTCCTCAAGAGGCCTCTCCTGCTGCTACCTTAATGTAAATATCAGACTTACCCTTAGGAAATCCACCCTAACTGTCACCACCACCTCTAACATATGACATTTTGACTCAAAATCCTTTTGAAACAGTGCTGGTGTCTTACTTATATCTGTTGGCTAAACTCATAGTTGCAGCTGCAGGGATTTTTGACAGATTTATGAGATAAATTTAGATACCCACTGCTGCAGAAGCGTGTGCATCTAAATAATAAAACAGGGAAAATAAAATAAAGCACACCCTTATTGCGGCCATTTATCAGAGATGCCCCTAGATCAGACAGGGATATTTTGATTGTTTAGATTACTCACTCAGAAGAGTTTCCCAGCCGAAACCGGTTTGGCTCAGTGGTAGAGCGTTGGTCTGCGGACTGAAAGGTCCCAGGTTCGATTCCAGTCAAAGGCATGTACATTGGTTGCGGGCACATCCCTGGTAGGGGGTGTGCAAGAAGCAGCTGGTCGATGTTTCTCTCTCATCGATGTTTCTAGCTCTCTATCTTTCTCCCTTCCTTTCTGTAAAATATCAATAAAATATATTTAAAAAAATAAAAAATAAAAAAAGAAGAGTTCCCCAGAAGAACAAACCAAAATAAAAGTTACCTCCCCTATTTCTGTACAACCACCAGGGACCTCAGTTACAATCTTTCCATTATCTTGTTGGATATTTAGAATGTGGTTGACCCTCTCTCCCCTCCCAAAAAAACAAAACAAAACAAAAAAAACACATGAAAACACAGTTGACAGATAATGGGTTGAGCTCCTGGAGCCCTGGGACTGAGGACCACAATCCTAGTCAGCACTTGAGAAGATGAAAGTACTTAATGCTGGGTGGACAGGACATTTTTAGTCAAGAGGCTTTACCATGTGCTCACGGACATGTGTCTCAGGCCTACCAGTAACTGGGACAGGGGTGGCCAGCAGGGGATCCGGGCAGGAGCTGTGTCACTGGGGAAGGTTCGGGGATGAACCTTTCTCCACCTCCTTTTACAATCTCCTCCATCCCCTCCTGAGTCAGTAGATCCAGATTTTTTTTTTCTATTGTCTGTTTTCCACCCACACCAAACTATGATTTGAGAGCAGAATAATTTCCAAATTATTCTAAAAATGTTGAATTTGTTGACAATTTTTTCTTTGAGTTGAAACATTTTGAGTTTTACCTTCTTTTAAAATAGTTTAATTTGCCATTTTAAGGGGTATTTTGAAAATATTTAGTGTGTGGCACATTTTCGGGAAATTCAAAACAACTCGTGGGTGATTGTTCATTAAGATCTGTCCTTACATACACTCCACACAGATGGGAAGAGATAAGTTGGAAAAAAATCACAATTCTCTCCTCAAATTATTTAGAAAAAAAATGCTATGGAAGATACATATGTAGGAAGTGGATGTGACTTAGGGTCAGCAGTCTTTTTTTCTAGCAATTGTTAAGTAATAACATAAAATAACATAAATGGCACATTAGCTCAGAAAGGGTAAAGCAGTGTACATCCTTGTTTCATTCATTATACTAGCCCTTGGAGGTATAGGCTAGGATGCAAGCAAAAGGAGATGCATGGCCTGGTACTCCCAAATCTCCTACTGGTATTAAGGTTGAAGTTTGGTTTCTGCACTTTTTTTTTTTTTTTTTTTTTTTTTTACCTCAGTAGGATTCACTTACCTGGAGACAGGACCTGTGCTGCCCTCTGCAGACAGCATGAAACCCTCACAAAGTGGTGCTAACCATTCCTCTCTCCTGGGGACACGCACCTTCTGTAGCTCACACTATAGTCTTTGTATTACCCCATACCTCACAAACTACTGGCTTTCCCTGGCTGCTCTTCCCCCTCTTTTAAAAGTACCGTACATCTTTGCCCTAGCTGGGTTGCTCAGTGGTTAGAGCGTTGGTCTGCAGTCTGAAGGCTCCCAGGTTTGATTCTGGTCAAGGGCACATGCCTGGAATGTAGGCTCGGTCCCCAGGAGGTGGCATGCAGGAAGCAGCCAATCAATGATTCTCTCTCTCTCTCTCTCTCTCTCTCTCTCTCTCTCTCTCTTTCTCTCTCTCTCTCTCTCTTCTCCACCTCTCTCCCTCCCTCCCTCTCCCGCTCCTTTCCTCTCTGAAATCAATAAATATATATTTTTAAAAATTACACGTTTATATTGCATTTTAGGCACACAGCTATGTCATCTTGCATCCTTCTTCACTCTATCTCTCCTTTTCTGGCCAACCCCCTATTGTCTGCAACAGTGAAACCTGATTTATAGCCTCCCTTCCCACTCCAACTTCTGTCATATCCTCAAACACTTACTGCACATCTACTAAGTGCCGGACGCTGATCTCAGTGGCTGTGAGAATGACCCATCCAACCGATGAGCTTCATATTTCCTGGGCTACCTTAACTGCAATGACTGTGATCTTTGTACCATCTCGGCCACTCACTCCCAGGACTGACTACACACTCTCTCTTCTCATTATTAGGAACCGCTCCCTTCTTAAATATTAATTCATTCATTTCATTCTTTGACCCTATCTCTTTAACCTCATACATATCCACACATTTCCTTATTATTTCTTCCAGGCCATCATTAGGGAACTATGTAATTTATTGTCCAAAAAGGATCTTGTGCAGGTGAAAGTGTTACAGAGAACCAGAATAAATCAAGCAATGCTTGAAGAGTTTGGAGTTACACTTTATTCACCGGTGGGCTCAGAGAAAATGAATTCAAATTCTAAGCAAAGCTACAAGCAGAACTTCCCTTTTTCCTAAAGAGCCAGCCCTATGCGTGCTTAGTGGTCATCTCCCTGCTGGTCTTGAAAACAACACAGTTCCATCCAATTAAAAAATACACCTGGCATGGCATTGAGAGTATAGGCATATCTAGTGTCTGGCCTACAAGGTCAGACAGCTAAGTTTATCTTCCTTATTATTCAAGCAGGCTAAAGCAGGCTAGAACGCAAAGTTATTATTATTTTTAGAATAAGAGGCCATCTAAAAAATAGCAGAGAATTCCAAACAGTAGTTTTACAACATAGGGGCTAGCCTTCTCAAAAGTGGACTTACAGTAATTGGTTCTGAACAAGCAGGGATGCATGGTCACACTTGTCAACTCACAGCAAAGTAACCTTTCATTTCCTACCCAACCTGTGGTGAGCCATCTGAACTGGCTTCTCACCGGCTCCCTTACTTCTTGTATTCTTCTGCCGTGTGGGTCTATAAAACCCACGTGTTCCCATTTGTCTGTTCCTCTCCTACAACCCTGCAGACTGGCTTACCTACAGATTTAGTCTCCTAACTGAGCTCTCAGAGCCACTCTTCAACAGTTTTCTTATCAGTCAGTCACCTTCATTTCCCATTCCTCTACAAAACGATCCCACACTGCCACTGCTCTTAGGAGAGATCACTCTAGTCAATCCTTGCAAATGAGCTAGAATCCTCTGCTATTGAAAGAACTGAGATTAGTAGCTGTACACTCCCTCATCTTCCCATTTCTCACTACAGTTCACTACAGATTTATTCCTAACGTGCCTATTCTTGGTCCCTTAAATCTCAGAAATGTAGTGTCTGTTCTTCCGCTCAGCCGCTGTGGGTTAGATACTGCTCTTCTGAGCTTACACCAAACCCTGTGTGTGTCTCTATCACTAATCTCCCATCTGCTGTGCTGTGTACCTGTTTCTCTACGTGATCTCCAGAGCCAGAAACCTGGAGTTTTTGTTTAAAATTAGAAACAGCAGGTTTCTTGTCTGCTTCCCCCAGTATTATGGTGAATAAGTGTGAACCAGTTTTTAGATTCTGACAGTCCAATATTGACAATTAAATATGATTCAACCTGGAGTTGCATTCAGAGACTCTTAACCACTTTTTCTTCATCTAACCCAGTGGATGATGTTCTCATGCCCCCAGTCGAGTCTTTGTGTTGTTGTTAATCCTCACCCAAGGATATTTTCCCATTAATTTTTAGATAAAATGGAAGGGAGGAGGAGAGACACATAGAGAGAAGCATTGATGTAAGAGAGACACATCAACTGGTTGCCTCCCACACAAGCCCTGACTAGGACTGGGAATGGAGCCTGCAACCCAGGTACAAGCAGTTGAACAGAATCAAACCTGGGACCCTTCTGTCTAAGGGCCGATGCTCTACCCACTGAGGTAAACTGGCTAGGACTACAGCCCTGTCTTTATCCTGCATTCCCTATCTCAGGAATTGGCATCATCATCATCCATCCAACTACTCAGCCAGATAATGGGCAGTCATCACAACTCTACCTCCTTGTTTACTTGCCACAATCCATCAATTTCCAAGTCTTACTGACTCTTTTTATCAATACCTTTTGAATCCATTATTATTACTCTCTTGGTTCAAACCAGTTTCATCCTTAGCCTGAACTGAGTGCACTGGTTCCCAAACTGGTCTCCCCACATCCATTTCCACCCTCACTTGATGGAGCTTTTCTACTGCAGCCAGAGAGATCCTTTCAGACTCTGGTAATGATAGTCTCCTTCTTAGAGCCCTCCACTAGCTTCCCATTGGCCTTAAGAAAAAAATCCATATTCTTTTTTTTAAATATATATTTTATTGATTTTTTACAGAGAGGAAGGGAGAAGGATAGAGAGCTAGAAACATCGATGAGAGAGAAACATCCACCAGTCGCCTCCTGCACAACCCCCACAGGGGATGTGCCCGCAACCAGGGTATATGCCCTTGACCAGAATCGAACCTGGGACCCTTCAGTTTGCAGGCCAACGCTCTATCCATTGAGCCAAACTGGTTTCAGCCATATTCTTAACTTGGTTATAAAGTCCTGAATTATCTGCCCACTTCTACAGACTCAGCTTGTACTTTTTCTATGACAGCTACGCTGGCCTATTTCAACTCCTTAAACATGTGATCTTTTTGCCGATCTCTTGCTCTTTGTACATTTTGTTCCATCTTTCTCACCCCTACCTGTTTAGCCAATGTCCATCTTTCAGGGCTCAGCTCACACATTGCTTTTTCAGAGAAGCCCTCCTTGACTACCCAGGGTAAGCTGGGTCCCCTGTCATATGCTCAAATAGCATCTGAATCTCTTAATCATTCTTATGAACTTAGTCAAAATTGTTCTTATCATCACAATATAAACTCTTTGAAGGTAGAAGTCAGTTCTGTCATATTTACTGCCGTATCCTCTGTGCCTGGCATAGGGCCTGCCCCATGACAGACTTCAACCAACACATATTAAGTGAAAAAAATTTCATTCTTCATGAACACTTTCAGCTTCTGAAATAATGTTGTTAGCTTTTTCCTGTAAAATTCTCATTGCCCTATTATCGATTTTGTCCTTTTCTCTCTCACTTTAATGAAAAGACTAGAACTTAAGGTAGGGCGGTGATATTTTTGGCAAAACTTGTATATTTCCTAAACTTTTATAGCTAGACATAATATCTATAATACGCATACATAGTTATTATTAGTAACTGATTATGACAGAAGTTGCAGTCTAGTCATCGCTATGTTGAGTCTGACACTGCAGTTGAGAACAATGGATCTAATCTATCTGGAACACACTCATAACGACAGGCACCTTAAGTCTTAGAGATGATTTTTTTTGTTGTTGTTCATTTGGGAGAAACATGATATGGAATGGAGCACTAGGGATGTTGGCCATATCTCTTTACCTTGAGCACTTGCTCTTTGTATTTTAGGTGGTGGAGTGAGGTGGAAGAGATAACAATGAAGCATGAAATAAATTGAAGGCAGCTCTGCTAACTTCTAGTTGGGGAGAAAAGACTGATTTCAAGGAAACCTCTAGATAATAAAATAACAGTGTTTCAGTGTCCCAGTAGGAAACAGATGTCACAGTCAAAAAGACTTAACTAAAGAAAATGTAATAGACTATTTTCAGAGATGTGGACAGCAGTAGGGGACCAGCAAGGTATGGTGAAATATCCAGAGTTTAGTCTCAGTGGAAAACTGTTGTGACCTCTTGGCCTTGGGGGGTGAGGAGTGGGGGACGGGGAGAGAAAGGCATTACCCAAACCCTGAGAGACCTGGGTCATGGGAGGGGGAGCGGGGCGGGCACTCAGCAGGACCTGTGGTTGGGGAGGAAGTGGGGAATGCAGCTCCTATCCTCTCCTGCTGCAGCCTCCCATTGTCCAGACTTCATATCTGTAAGTGAAAGGGCCCACATGGCAGAGGTCAGCTTTCTGGGACAGTGAGTAGAGCAGAGAAAGGCAGAGAATAGATCTGGGAGGATAGGGTCAAACAGAGAGCCAGCACAGGCAATGAATAATTTAACTAGTGTTGGGTTTTATGAGAATAATTGTAAATGTGTTCAAGTAATGCTTCTTATTGTGCTAAATAAATGAATTAGGACTTACCATAGCTTCTAGTCCCTGGCCTCCTTGAACAATTAACTGAGAAAAAGAAAATCGTTTTGATTCCACATACTGTTAAGTTGAATTCCAGTAGTATTTTCTTTTCTTTGTAAAGAAGTTTTGGGGGTTTTTTTGTGTGTTTTTTTGGCACTAATAGCTAACATTTATTAGTGCTATCTCAGTGCCAGATACTGTCCTTTAATTCTCAGAACAATTTTAGGAGCTGGGTATAATATTGCCTAATTAGTAGGCACTGCAGAACTGTACCTTACTTATTCTTAATGCTTATTCTTTGTGCTGCTGAGATACTGCTGGTGACTTTCTGTTCCCGCCTGGCCTGCACTGGGGCAAGGCATTGGCCAAGAAGCACTTCTCACTTCACTCTGCTGTAAGAAGCCCTGCTTGGCAATTTGTATGCAGTGAGCTTCTGTATATTCCTAGGTAGGACATGACTATAGGGCAGGCTCTCTCTCTCTCTCTCTCTCTCTCTCTCTCTCTCTCTCGCTCTCTCTCTCTTTCCATATAACATCAACAATAAATGAGACTTTTGGCTCATTTTAAAAAATATATAGATTTTTATTGATTTTTTACAGAGAGAAAGAGAGGGATAGAGAGTTAGACACATCGATGAGAGGGAGTCATCGATCAGTTGCTTCTTGCACACCCCCTACTGGGGATATGCCCGCAACCAAGGTACATGCCCTTGACCGGAATCAAACCCAGGACCTTTCAGTCCGCAGGCCAATGCTCTATCCACTGAGCCAAACTGGTCTTGGCGACTTTTGGCTCATTTCTTATATAAATGCACACAGGGTCCAGCACTGAGCTCTTTCTTTGCACAGAGGCCTCAGTTTATGTACCAGTGTAGGGAAAAATTATCTTGATAGTGAGTCACCACTGGTCACCTTGGCCTTCTCATGCCTCTTTCTCCCTAACATATTCTTTCTTGTCTCTTGCAACAATAGTGACAGGAGTCACTGGGGAGGAGGCACCCTTTTTGTCAGGATACATGAGAACAGTAGCCATAGCATCCTGGAGTGGGGAGACCCATCCAGCCCTATGGGCTAGGGGCCCCTCCTGGTATTTTGTGCCAATTTGTCTGACCTTTCCCTCATTTTTCTGTAACAACAATCCAGCTTTCATCAGAATAACTGATCTTGCCATTGAATATTATTGTTTAAATGCAAGAAGCTGAAGCGATAGAGATCGAGGACCCACACAAAATATTACCAGAACTTGCACTAGAATCAGGCCTTTCCTAGTTCAGAGGTTTCCTTACATCAGACGGTCTTTCCACACAGGAAACCAGGATTTCTGGTCAAGATGCTAGACTTGCTACCATCCCTTTTGTAGTCTGGGAAGTTAGAACACTTATTCAAGTTCATAAAAGGATACTTTGGATCCCTACATTTCTTCACATTAAAAAAAAAAAGTTTTTAATGCTCTCGCTTAAAGTCCTGTGTGCTGGAGAAAAGTTGAGGAGGAATATTTGGGATCAAGATCTGATTGTCTGGGCCTCTGGTGGCAGCATAGAAAGTTCCAGCAGGAAGCCCCAAGGATCTTTGGGAATCTGGTTCACTGCACCAGCCCTGCTCCCTTTCATGGAGAATGAGACAAGCCTGTCCTTTTGAAGAAGAAAATGATCTTTTTGGGGGACTTGTTTCCAACTGCAAAGTATGACAATAAAGAGTTTTGAGACAGTATGAAACTGGTTTGAAAGCCGTCTTGATAGTTTCAGCTCCTTAGAGTGACTTCCTTTAGAATGAATGGCAAAGAATTTCCTGAGAAGTTTTGGAGGCTAATGCTAATAAAGGTTAAAGGGTATGAGAGTAGCTTGCCTTTGCTAAGTTTAACATCCAGGGGAAAGAGAAGAGTGTAAGGAGGGAGCTGTGCACAAATTCAACACATAATTTCATGGGGGAATAATTATCTGGTATTGGATTAGTCCTGTCCAGAATAGCTCACCTCTCCCACTTCCCACCTGTCCGCAGTTGCCACCACCTGTAGCCCTTTGGACAGAGTAGGTAGTGATCAGAACAAGGGAATTACTCACATCTGTCCATTTGGCTACTTGTGAGCAGCTTACCTGAGGACTGTGCACATCCAACTTGGCCCTGTTCTGTGCTGTTTGCTATTTCCACTTGAAAACTTGCAAATTGTCACTTGTTCGAGGTAAACAACAAAGGACAATGATTTAACTTAATCTGCCACCTACCATATGAGCTAATAAGAAGGGAACAGACAGTCAAGCATCTACTATCTACCAAGCACTACGCTCACATTTGCTCTGTGATCTCCTTACTGCTCTGTTAAGATGGTGCTCTTTTTAAAAAAAAAAAATATTTTATTGATTTTTTACAGAGAGGAAGAGAGAGGGATAGAGAGTTAGAAACATCGATGAGAGAGAATCATCAATCAGCTGCCTCTTGCACACCCCCCACCGGGGATGTGCCTGCAACCAAGGTACATGCCCTTGACCGGAATTGAACCTGGGACCATTTGGTCCGCAGGCCGATGCTCTATCCACTGAGCCAAACCAGTTTCGGCAAAGATGGTGCTCTTAGCCCCACTCTACAGATGAGGAGAATGGCACTCAGAAAGGGCTATCTAGCTAGTAGGTGGTGAACCAAGATTTGGATTAGTCCTACTTGACTCCAAAGTTTCAGTTTCTTTTTAAAAATATATTTTTATTGATTTTTTTACACAGAAAAAGGGAGAGGGATAAAAAGTCAGAAACATTGATGAGAAAGAAATATCTATCAGCTACTTCCTGCACACTCCCTACTGGGGATGCGCCTGCAATCCAGGCACATGCCCTTGACCAGAATGGAACCTGGGACCCTTCACTTCGCATGCCGATGCTCCATCCACTGAGCCAAACCAGTCAGGGCTGTAATTTCTTTTGACTCTGTTGTGCCATCTGCCTCAATAGAAGAGCTGGTGGGTGGTTTTATACCTATGTGTGCAAAGTTAATATACACTGTAGCTTGATATAAAACATATGTGTGTGTGTGTTTGAAAAGTAAAGACAACATATCTCACAATCCACAGAAAAGGAAGGATCACGACTCAGAAATTCCTCCTCCTTATTGTCATGTCCACTGCCTTCCTTTTATAGCGACAGCAGATGATGTCTCCTGTGCCTGGATGTACTCATCCATAAAATGGAGACTAGACTGAACCAGCTCATGGAGCAGAGCAAACAAAATGATTAATAATAGAAAAGCACTTTGAAAAGAGAAAGTGCTCTATTGGTGCTGTTCTTTGCTGGTCTAAAACCAATTAGTTTTGAAATCTGTCTTAGTCTTAAGATGTTTAAATTAGAAGAGCAGTTGACATGTTTGTTTGTTTACTGTTTCTGTGAATGTGCACTTTTCTGAAAGAGGTTCAGAGTAAACATTTTGATAAATTATCATTACCAATTTGTATTAATGAGACCTCTTACTCAGCTAAATTGAAGATGTCAAAAGACCTATCATATGGGAAGACATAAACAGTTGAGACTGGTAGCAGAATATTATTTAAAATAGAAGGAGGTAAAATGAATAGAATAGGCTCAGGTTTGATACAAGTCTTCTGTGAAGGATCCTGATTTCCAAACTTGCTAATCAAGCCCATGGTTTTGTCTCTCGTAGTGAATAGGTCGCCTTCCCATCGCAGGGATGCGGAAGATCTACTGAATCAGTTATTCTGTATAATTGCATCTTAATTTTACAGAAAAATCTCACATTCTGGAGCCTAACAGAAGTGAACCTTGGAGTATAAATTATGTTTGAGAAGATTTGCAATTATTTGAAGAGAGCTTTTTTAATGAAAAGAACTTTGTGCAGCTCCTTTTTCTAGTTCTCTGGGTCTATGTGTCCTTAAAGTACATCAGCTTGTTCTCTATCAGTTAGTTTGTTTACTGCGAGAAAATAGAATTGCTTCAACTTTCTCCCAAACTCTGCCCTTTTGCTAGAGTTTTCTTGAGGTAAGATGGCTTTCCTGGAGTGATCTCTCTTTTAGTATGATTAACTTTAGCTGTTGGCCGATCTTGATTTGGGAGAATGGTTACAACTGTTTACCTTTAAAATTTTTTTAATTCTTTATTGATTAAGGTATTTCATATGTGTCCTTATCCCTGCAATTGCCCCCTCCCTCATGCCCTCAGTCCCCTGTTGTCTGTGTACATTGGTTAGGCTTACATGCACCATACAAGTCCTTTGGTTAATCTCTTCCCCATACTCCCTACTTTCCCTCTGAGGTTTGATGGTCTGATCCAGCCGTGTGCAAACTACTGCCCGCGGGCCAGATCCATCCCATTTGGCTGTTCTATCCGCCTGAGGAGCCAAAAGAGCGGAGGGTTCTCTTGCTTTCCCCTCCACTCCTTCACCAGCAGCCCAAGATGAGAGTGCCAGCATGGTCAGGTTGCTTTTGTTCTGGCTCTCCGGTCCAATTTAAGAACCCATTGTGGCCCTCGAGTCAAAAAGTTTGCCCACCCCTGCGACTCTGATCAATGCTTCTCTGTCTCTAGATCTGTTTTTGTTCATCAGTTTATGTTGTTCATTATATTCCACAAATTAGTGAGATCATGTGATATTTATCTTTCTCTGACTGGCTTATTTCACTTAGTATAATGCTCTCCAGTTCCGATCTTACTGTTGCAAATGGTGTTTACTTTTAATGCTTGGTTAAATATGCAAGAATGCCTGGCCTGGTTTCACCAGCCACACTTTTCTAGCTGAGATGATGAGATTCTTGAGTTTGGTCTTATTTCCCTGCTGACCAGAGTTTTTTCAAACATTTGCTATTCATGTTGGGAAATAGAGTCTAATGTTGAAGTTCGTTAAGATAAAACTTTGAAGTCCTCTTCATGGCATTTTCCGTACCTCTCTAAACTCTACCCTTAAGAATTTCAGTGTTAAATCATGGAAGAAATTGTCTCTAAATCTTCCATATTTTTGTTCTTATGAATCAAGTACACTTTTCATCAAATCAGGAAGCTAAGTATTCATGATTGCAAATGTCCCTCTGTGTGTGGGTACCTATGTCTATATCTATATCTATATCTATATCTATATCTATATCTATATCTATATCTATATTTAATCTCTATCATCTATCTATCTATCTATCTATCTATCTATATCTATATGGAGAGAACAGTTTCCAATTCATTATATATTTTATATTTATATATATTATAGAACATATATATATTTTATATACTACACATATTACATTTCTATTTTAGGCATTCTACATGCTGCTAAATATTTTCCTTTAATAAAAGATCTATCATCTACAGTTTCTACACTCACAGAAGGTGAATTTACATCTAACTTTATAAAACTAGAAATGCCTAAAAGACAATTTTTCTCAAGCAGCTTACTGATTTTCTAGACTTAATTAATACAGTTTAAAAACTTGTCCGATGAAGCAGCATGTTCTCTTTTGTACATTTGGTTGGCACCTACTGTCACCCTTCTGGGACTCATTTATAAAAGCAATGTTAGTGCTCTGAGGCCCTGGAATGAAATCATTTCTTTGGGGAGCTCTTTCCAACTTAACCTAGTGAGTTGTGTTCTAATGCTATTATCTAACCTCAACAAGAATAATTTTAGAAGATATTGGAAAATACCTCCTAAAATGACCCATCTGCACACTCTGTCCCGTAATAATGGGTTGAGCAAATGAACAAACAAAAAAAGACCTTCTTTGGGACTTAGGCGAAAGCATCAAAAAACTTGAAAAATATGTCTGTCCTTCACAATAGCAAATATACTTTTGTGAATTCATCTTAAGGAAGAAAATGATCATGAATGTATCCTATATCTGTGATCTCTCACAGTAAAGTTATACTAGTGAGTATTGGAAATACCCAAATGCCTGTTACTAGGGTATGAGCTAAAGAAACCTGGTGCATCCTTACACTGGACCCATGACAAGGGAAAGCAATGATGGGAAACACCAAGCTCTTGTATGTCAACAAGAGGGCAGTGTCATCAGTGGAGAGAGGTCCCATCTCTGCTGGTTGAACATGGGATTAGGCTTTTATTTATTTATTTATTTATTTATTTATTTATTTATTATTAAATCTTTATTGCTCAAATTATTACAATTGCCCCCCCCCAATAGCTCCCCTCCACCCGGTTCCTGCCCTTACTCCCCCTCCCCCGCCATTGTCCTCATCCATAGGTGTACGATTTTAATCCAGTTTCGTTCTGCACCCCCACATCCTTTCCCCCCTGATAATTATTAATCCACTCCCTTTCTTTACCCCTGATTCTATTATATTCATCAGTTTATTCTGTTCCTAAGATTTTTAATTAACTTGATCTTCTTACTCTTCTTAAATAATACGTTTCAGCATTTCATATAATTCTGGTTTGGTGGTGATGAACTCCTTTAACTTTTTCTTATCTATGAAGCTCTTTATCTGCCCTTCAATTCTGAATGATAACTTTGCTGGGTATAGTAATCTTGGTTGTAGGTTCTCGCTATTCATTACTTTGAATATTTCTTGCCACTCCCTTCTGGCCTGCATGGTTTCTGTTGAGAAATCAGCTGATAGTCGTATGGGTGCTCCCTTATAGGTAACCAACTGCTTTTCTCTTGCTGCCTGTAAGATCCTCTTTTTGTCTTTTGCCCTTGGCATTTTAATTATGATGTGTCTTGGTGTGTTCCTCTTTGGATTCCTCTTATTTGAGGTTCTGTACACTTCCTGTACTTGTAAGTCTATTTCTTTCACCTGGTGGGGGAGGTTTTCTGATATTATTTCTTCAAATATGTTTTCAATATTTTGCACTCTCTTCTTCTGGCACCCCCATAATTCTAGTGTTGGTACCCTTGAAGTTGTCCCTGAGGCTCCTTACACTATCTTCAACTTTCTGGATTCTCTTTTCTTCTTGCTTCTCTAGCAGAGTGTCTTTTGGCTCTTTGACCTGATTCTTGTGTTCCTCCATTCTGCTATTGGATCTCTGCATAATATTTTTCATTTCAGTCAGTTTATGTATAATTTTTAGTTGGGTCTCATGAAATTTATTGGCCTTTTCTAGGAAATTCTTGCATAACCTTATAAATGTGGTTTTGAACTCTATATCTTCCAACTCTTTAGTTTGAGATCTATTTCCTTGTCTCAGCATTTTTGCTGCTTCCCAGAGTTGTTAGGATGGCTTTGTGTGTTTGGTGTCCTATATGGCCCAGTGGGTCAGCCTCCTCAGTTACCTGAGGTAGACACTCTTGGTGCTCCCCTTTGTGGACTGCGTGTACAGCCTTGTTGTAGCTAAGTCTTTATTGTTCTTGGTATCCCTGGGAGGAATTGACCTTCAGGCCAATTAGATGTGGATATCAGCTGTGTCTACTCTGGGATACCTTCTCTATTGGAGACAGTCTTATAGGATCAGATTTGCAAAATTGCAGAAGCCTCTGTGCTCAGCTTGGATGGGGTGGAGTCTCAGGGCTGAGCTGACAGCCTTGGCTTCCCATCAGCCCTGCCCTTGTGCGCTCGCTTGAGTTTCTGCCTGACCTCTGCCTTCCTCGGCTCCCCTGAGTTTCTGCCTGACCATCCAAGATTCCCCGTGCAAGACTGTGGGTGCTCCAGGGGCTCGCCTGGAATTGGGTTGGGTCTCTGTAATCTGAAGTTTTTGACTCCTTCGGCTATTGAGAAGCTGTGGCAACGTCTGCGGTCAGACCTTTGTGCGTACTCACTCGCGCAGGACTGTAGACCCTGCCCGCTGCAGCTTCTGGCTGCCCCGGTCTCCCAGTCTCTGAGTCTCTGGGTGCCTTTCTCTACAGTCCAGACTCCACCTATATGAGCCTGGGTCCATGGGGTTTTAGCCAGGGTTGGGGTTCAGTACAGTCAGAAAGGGTTCAGTGCAATCAGGAATTCCTTTCCCCTCCAGCCAACCAGGTATTTGGCCGCACTTCCTCTCTGCACGAGCATCTCCCTACCTCAGCGCTTTGCGGCTCCCAATCCGATACATGAGTCTCTCTCCTTCTTTCTAGTTGTAGATTTCCCACTCTGCCAGCTTTCCTGTGTTTTTGGATGAATTCTGTTCTGATTTTAGTTGTTATTTTTTAAATTGCTGTGTGAAGTGGCAGCTTAGGTGCTTAGCTAGGCCGCCATCTTGGTTCTTCCGCCCAGTAAGTTTTTTTTTTTAACTCAAATTCTGTTATTATTGTCTTTGAAGCATTGTTCTTTTTTTAAAAAAAAATCTTTTTTTTTTAAATAAATCTTTATTGTTCATATTATTACAAATGTTCCTCATTCTCCCCCCCCCATTGCTCCCCAATACCAAGTTTCCATTCAATTCTCTGCCCTTTCCCCGTCCCCCATTGTCCTCATCCATAGGTGCAGTTTATGTTCAGTCTCTTCCCGCCCCGCTCCACTCCCCATTTCCCCGAGAATCATCAGTCCACTCCCCTTCCATACCTCTGATTCTATTATATTCACCAGTTAATATTGTTCATCATGATTTTTACTTCCCTTGGTTTTTAGACTCACTTGTTGATAGTTACGTGTTTGTTCATAATTTTTATCTTTATTTTCTTCCTCTTCCTAAAGAACCCCTTTTAGCAATTCATATAATTCTGGCTTGGCAGAGATGAATTCCTTTAGCTTAAATTTATTTGTGAAGCTCTTTATCTGGCCTTCGATTCTGAGTGATAGCTTTGCTGGGTAGAGTATTTTTGGCTGTAGGTTCTTGTTATTCATCACCTTGAATATTTCTTGCCATTCCCGTCTGGCCTGCATGGTTTCTGATGAGAAATCAGCTGACAGTCGTATGGGTGCCCCTTTATAGGTAACTACCTGCTTTTGTCTTGCTGCTTTTAATATTCTCTCTTTGTCTTTAGCTCTTGGAATTTTAATTATGATGTGTCTTGGTGTGGTTCTTTTTGGATTCCTTTTGTTTGGGGTTCTGTGTGCTTCCTGGACGTGTAAGTCTATTTCTTTCACCAGGTGGGGGAAGTTACAGCCCAGATTCTCTCTGTATGAGCCTGGACCCCAGGGTCTCGCCCAGAACTGGGGTTCAGTGCAGTCGGAGTTGGGGTTCAGCACGGTCCGGAGCTTTTATCTCCTTCCCGCTAGGGACCGCCAGCCAGGCACTCCGCCGCCCCTCCTCTCCGGCTCCGTCCTCTCCCCGCGTGCACCGTGCCTCCGTACCTTAGGCTTTTACAGCTCCTCTGGTTTTCCTTCTGGTTTTCTCTTTCCTTCTAGTTGTAGAATTCCCAGTCAGTCAACTTTCCTGTAGTTCTGGATAGTGTCCACTCTATATTTTAGTTGTATTTTTTTAAATTGTTGAGGGCGGCTGCAGTTAGGCTTTTACCTCTGCCGCCATCTTGTTGTGAGTCCTAAAAAAAAAAAAAAAAAAAAAAAAAATCTTTATTGTTCATATTATTACAAATGTTCCTCATTTTTTTCCCCTCCATTGCTCCCCTCCACCAGGTTCCGACCCCTCCCTCTGCCCTTTCCCCACCCCCCTTTGATCTCATCCATAGTTGCACAGTTTTTGTTCAGTCTCTTCCCACACCCCCCTCCCATTTTTCCTAAAAATAGTCAGTTCACTCCCCTTTCATACCTCTGATTCTATTATATTCACCAGTTAATATTGCTCATCAAATTTTTTAATTCCCTTGGTTTTTAGATTCCCTTGTTGATAGTTATGTATTTGTTGTTCATAATTTTTATCTTTATTTTCTTCCTCTTCCTAAAGAACACCCTTCAGCAATTCATATAATTCTGGTTTGGTGCTGATGAACTCCTTTAGCTTTTTTTTATTTGTGAAGCTCTCTATCTGGCCTTCAATTCTGAGTGATAGCTTTGTTGGGCAGAGTATTTTTGGCTATAAGTTCTTGCTATTCATCACCTTGAATATTTCTTGCCATTCCCACTGGCCTGCATGGTTTTTGTTGAGAAATCAGCTGACATTCATATGGGTGCTCCTTTATAGGTAACTACCGGCTTTTTTCCTGCTGCTTTTAATATTCTCTCTTTGTCTTTTGCTCTTGGAATTTTAATTATGATGTGTCTTGGTGTGGTCCTCTTTGGATTAATTTTGTTTGGAGTTCTGTGCACTTCCTGGACTTGTAGGTCTATTTCTTTCACCAGGTGGGGGAAGTTTTCTGTCACTATTTCTTCCAATAGGTTTTCAGTATCTTGCTCTCTCTCTTCTTCTGGGACCCCCATAATTCTGATGTTGGTTTGCTTGAAGTTGTCCCAGAGGTTTCTTACATTATCTCCAACTTTCTGGATTCTCTTGTCTTCTTGCTTCTGTGGAAGAGTGTCCTCTGACTCTTTATGTTCCAAATTTTTGACTTGATTCTTGCAATCTTCCATTCTGTTTTTAGGACTCTGTATAATATTTTTTATTTCAGACAATGTATTCCTTATTTCTAGTTTATCCCTTTTCATATCCTCATAGGTCTCATTTATTTTATTGGCCTTTTCTAGGAAAGTTTTGAAAAATCTTATAACCATGGATTTGAACTCTTTATCCAGTTGCTTGTTGTCTTCCATTTCTTTCATTTGTGATCTGTTTTCTTGTCTCGGCATTTTTGTTGCTTCCCTGAGTTGGTAGGGTGGCTTTGTGTGCTAAGGTGTCCTATATGGTTCAGTGGGTCAGCCTCCCAGTTACGTGAGGTGGACATTCTTGGTGCCCCCCTTTGTGGACTGTGTGTACAGCCTTATTGTAGTGAAGTCTTGGTTGTTGTTGGTATCCCTGGGAGGAACTGACTTCCAGCCAATTGGCTGTGAGGATCAGCTGTGTCTATGCCGGGAGATAGCCTTATTCAACTAGACTTGGAAAATTGCAAAAGCCTCTGTGCTCAGCTTGGATGGGGTGGAGTTTCAGAGTGGAGTCTACAGCCTTGGCTTCCCGTCAGCCCTGCCCTATTCTGAGACTTGCACAGGAAAGCCAGTGGTTTTTTTATTGAGTGGAATTAAACCCCTGAGTTTCCAAGGTCCCATTTCCCTTTGTCCTCTCAAGGAAGAAGTCCCATTTTTCTGTGAGCAGGGTTAAAATCAGAGCCAGTGTCCAAAGTTTCCATCCTGGCACCAAAATAAAAGACACTGGGAAAGAAAAGAAAAATATAAACCAATATCATTAGTCAAATGGCTTTGGGTAGCATGGATGTTTTAGCAATGTTTTTGATCCATGAACATGGAATCTCTTTCCATTAATTTGTGTCTTCTCTAATTTATTTCATCAAGGTTTTATAGTTTTTGTTGTCTAGATCTTTTACCTACTTAGTTAAATTTATTTCTAAGTATTTTATTGTTGTTGAAGCTAATGAAATGAGATTGTTTTCTTTATTTCTTTTTCAGAATGTTCATTGTTAGTGGTAGAAACAAAACTGATTTTCCTAAGTTGATTTTGTAGCCTGCAACTTTTCCAAATTTGTTGATTAGTTATAATGGTTTTCTTATAGAGTCTTTAGGATATTGTCTATATAAGATAATGTTATCTGTAGAGAAAGATAATATTTACTTATCCCATCATCTCCACCTGACCAAATCCTACCACACCCTTCAACAGTAATCTCTCATGGGACATCCTTTGTATGGTCTGCCACCTCTGTAGCATTGACTATCTCTTATAAAGAATCAGCCACATTTGGCATCAGATATGAGTATTTTTCTTCCCCTATTTTATTGTAACTCCTTAAGGTAAGGGGCCTATTTTCAAAACTTTTAAATACCCCCTAACAGAGCCCAGCTAAATATCTTTAATATGGTGGGTCCTATTATAGATTGGATGTTAATTTGATAAGGTAGTAAAGAAAGCGAACCTTAAAAATGTAATCTTTTGTGATTAAAATCATCATTGTGCTGCCAGATAAACATAAATGGTTAGCAGATCACATAAATGACTGCAATTAATATTACCTACATAGCCAATACAAGTGTCTGTTTTTCTGTTAATTAGTCACACTCTAGTATTATAATTAGCATCCCTGTTCTTAATTTTCCCATGTCTAACCTAATAATAGAGTAATATGCAAATTAACCACCACTCTGCTACACCAGCCAATCAGAGTGAGTATGCAAATTAACCCAACAAAGATGGCTGTTAATTTGCATACATGGAGGGAGGGAGGAGTGAAGAATGAAGACAGCACAGAAGGAAGAGGGAGGGAAAGTAGAAAGCAAGGTGGCTGCAACTACTGGAGGGAAAGCACTGGCAGTGTGTGGGGGTGGGTTGGAGTGAGGCGCCCAGTGGGGGTGTGCAGCCGGGAGGCAGCAGGGGTGGTGGGCTTGGCCACAGAGGCAGAGGCATGTGGGGTGAGGTGCGCAGTGCTGGTGGCAGCAGTGGCCAATGGTGTGGTGGGGCAGGCAGGACAGGAGGGGCATGCCCTGCCCCTCCCCGCCCCACCCTGCCTGCCACAGCGGGAGAGTGGGGGGGTAGGGGTATGGCAGGAGGGAAGCCCACCGGAAGTCTTGCAGGAATATTCCTGCAACAGGTGCCTAGTCATTATATATGCCCCGATTGCAGTTCTGGATCTGAGACCATAACATCTATAAAATCCTTTACCATCTCTGAACTCCCACCCTTGGCTGTGGATGGCAGTTCCCTTTGGCCTTCAATGTACAAAAAGTTAAGTGGCAGCCTATCTGCCTTCAGTTTGGTTTGCTACTTAAGAGCTGGTGTGGCAGAAACCAGTGTGAAGTTTCCTCTTTCTGTTCCCTTCCTTTTTATCTTTCTTCTGTCCTTTTTAATCCAAAATTCATTGATTGCTTATTACAAGCCAGACACTCTGCTGTGACCTCATTTACATCAATAAATAAGATGTCATTGTTCTTCTGTGGTCACAGGGTAGAGGGCAAGGAAGACGTGCAAGTAAATGAAAACCCAAAAATGTGCTAAGTTGTCTCCACTTTCTCATCTCCAATTCTGACCTCCGTCTATCCCAGTTATATTTTTGGCCCTATATCATTAAAGATGTTGCACTGTTTGTTTAACACCTGTCTCTCTCCGCTAGAATAGTAGTTAAAGGAGAACATGGACCTTAACTTTCTTATGTGCTACTGTGTGCTTCGCATTTAGCACACAGTAGGTGCTCCGTAGTTATTGCTTAGTGAATAATTTACAGTGAAGATTTGTGTAGCTTTTGGGCTGTTGACACAATCAACTAACTCATTCTAAGAGATGCTGGCTTGGCCAGATGAAACATTTCATTTTAGGCTTAAAAGCTGAGGTAAACAAATTTAGGATTAGAGAGAGAGAGTGCAAAGGGCATTACTAGAAAGGGGGAGTAGAGTTGAAAGACGGAGAGGTGGGAAGGAGCATGACTTATGTGAGAAGTAAATGGAACCATCCAGTGTGGGCAGGGATGGAGTGGTTAGAATGCTAAGAAATTTGAAGCATATCTTTAATGTATTGAACGAACGGTCTTAAACAAAGAAATAATACACCTAATTTTCATTTTCAAAAGATCCCTCTAGGAGCGGTAGGAAAAATGGCTTGAGGGACAGAGGTGAGGAGGTGAGACCAGACACAGGGAATGTTTTGTTATTGTTGTTTTGATAATGGCATCATTCCTGAAGGTATGTGAGCATTTAAGATGGCTTAGCGCTCCTCCAGGTAAATAATGATGTGTATCTAGTGGGAGTGGGCTGCAAACACCATCAATTATTAGAAAGTAGTGTTGGGCATTAGGGGTTGTGGATTGGGGATGAGAGTGAGAGAGTAGTTGATCATGGTGTGGAGGTCTCTAATTTGATTGGAGGGTGCTGTTAACTGAAGTCAAGAATTTAGGAAGTGAAAGGAAATTAGTTCATATTGAAGAGTGCTGAATTTGAAACACAGCATATTCAGATGAAGAAAGAGGAGACACAGAAAATAATAGTTTTCCACTAATTCAGAAGAATATATGCATCCCTATGTTCACTGCAGCATTATTTACAATAATCAAGATATGAAAGCAACTCAAGTGCCCATTAATAGGCGAATGGATAAAAAGATTGTGGTACATATACTATGAAATATTATTCAGTCATAAAAAAAATAATGAAATCTTAATATTTGCTACAGCACGGCTGGACCTAGAGGGTATTATGCCAAGTAAAATAAGTCAGACAGATAAAAACAAATATCATATGATTTTACTTATATGTGAAATGGAAAGTACAAAATAAATAAACAAAAAAGAAACAGACTCAATAGACACAGACAACAGGCTGATAGTTGCCAGGGTTGAATAAAAATGGTGAAAGGTTTAAGAAATATGAATTAGTAGTCACAAAATAGTTATGGGGGTGTAAAGTACCGCATAGGGGATATCGTCAATAATATTCTAATAGCTATGTATGGTGTCACATGGGTACTGACTGGAAGCATGGGGGGACCACTTTGTAAACTATATGGTTGTCTAACCACTAGGCTATATACCTGAAACTAATACAAAATAATATAGAATATAAGTTAATTAAAAAATCTCAAAAGAAAAATAATAGTTTTCTAAAGCTGTGTTTTCATTTAACATCCTAATAAAAATATTCTTTGTAGTAATTGACTACAAATAATATGTATACTTTGATGTCATCTCAGCTAACTTCACTGTGCATGATTACTTTCCCTGGCACTAAACATTGTATTGCCACGGCACTATTTTAACCAGATTTTTCTTGTTGTCTATTAGATTTAAGAATGAAAAAAAATCTAAATTAATTTATAATAATAAATAATGAGAAGCCCAGTAGGAAGAATAGCAGGAAAACAGAGTTGCAGTTGGATAGCAGACCATTGGTTACATCTGGATGGAACCTGGACCATTTTGACAGTTAAATATGGTTGCTCTGATGAAGAGGTGGTACCAACTTCATCATAAAGAAAACGTATTTCAGAGATGCAATCATCATTCACTTCCTCCTGGTCCTCTTTAAGGACTTTTTCAATAGAAACTATAAACTTGGTTGTATTCTTCTATTATCCCTGTCTGAGTTAGCAATATAAAGAACCTATCATCTCATCAAAATAGCCCACGGTACCCTGTAATTTATAAAGCTGTCTCGTGGTGATGCCACAGTTAGATACCATCCATTCTGCAATGCAATTTGGAGTTGTTTTTATCAAGGTCTTCATATGAAACTCTTAGCTGCAATCAAACCTAATTTATTCTCTCTTTTGCTTGCAAAGGAAACACTGGGTCCTGCATAGTAGTTAGAAACAAAAAATAAACCAATCCCTTTTCCCATCTATTTCTCAATCTCTCTGTTTGATAATTTCCATCTATTCCCTCCCCACCTCCCCACCCCTTCTCTCTTTCCCTCACTAATGATCCTCCTTCTGAGGCCTGTCTTTTTGACTTGCAGATGACAATGCTCTCTCTGTGTCTCCCCATTGTCCTTCCTCTGTGTCTGTCTATCCTAATCTCTTTTTATAAGAATACCAGTCATATTGGATTAGGGTCCACCTTAATGACCTCGTTTTAACTTAATTGCCCTTTGTAGACCTTATTTCCAAGTACAGATACATTCTGAGATACTGGGATTAGGACTTCAACATGTAAATTTGGTGGTGGTGGTGGTGGTTGGGGAACACAATTCAGTCCATAGTAAACCTAGGCATAAAATAATTCGCAATACATCTGAAAAGGTAATTAATAAAGACCGCAGTGATCACTTTTATTATCCAGGGACCCACATTTAACATTGACATGAGATTATCAAAAGCCCCGAAAAGTAAGTGAATATCCTTGACATGGGTCAGAGCAGAATGGGTCTTGTGCCAAAATGACACTCTCCTTTTGACCTTCAGAGCCAAGATCAGCATTGTCATATAACTTTGATTCCGGGTGAGCTTCTAACTGCATGCTTGCCTGCCTGCAGCCTGTGTCAAAAGCAATTTAGAAAAAAGGGCTCTCGCATTGAACCTCTGTGGTCCCAAGGCAGGAAGAGAGCAGGAGAGTGGGGAGCTGTTAAAAAGGCAACCAGTCTTTTAATGGCTTTTGGTAATCGGCCCAGCTGTACTAATTTGATTTTTTTGAACTGAAAACCCCAGGATACTGCCCTGAACGAGTGAGCTCACGCTGGAAATAGCATCCTTTCAAGTGTGGCTCCAGGGACAGCCTGCATATTATAAATAGCTTTAGGAATTAATTTCTAGATATGGGCCAGGTAAGTAAGAAACTGACTCCTTGGTAACATTAAGACATTTTCCAAGATGCATTGACTATTTTCATCTCTTGATAGGTTTTTAATTGAAATAATGACCCAGTGATATGAGAATTAATGCTTCCTCAAAATGCCTGATTACTATCTAGAAACTATGGTTCAACATTACTTATTTGAAACTCAGGTATCTGGTAACCTCATTCAACCTGAACACAACCAAGAACCAAGAAATAACCACGATGGTCTTTGAACAGCAAATCTTGATTCCAGATTGAGCAATGATAACACACTTCTAGTGGACAGTCTACAGCAGTGAGAAGAGACTAATGCTAGGGAAAATTTCAGGACAGTCTCTAGTAAACAAATAATTCAAAAAGCAGTGAATTGGGGGATTGCTAGTATATGAGGCAAAGAGCTTGCTCTTGTCAAATGACTTTTGAGTGTGTCACTACATTATATCCTAGAACACCAA
This sequence comes from Vespertilio murinus, assembly GCA_963924515.1. Classification (NCBI taxonomy): domain Eukaryota; kingdom Metazoa; phylum Chordata; class Mammalia; order Chiroptera; family Vespertilionidae; genus Vespertilio; species Vespertilio murinus. Next base: position 184,510,707 of record OZ004704.1, on the reverse strand, counting down.
CTGAGATTTCTAATGATGACCTCAGATAATTAAGGAGAGTGTGATCATTATGGAGTGTGCTCAAAGTTAGTAATAACACTGCTTACCCTTATTTGCAGTTAAGATATAACCCACCTTATTTATAGCCTTTTGAAAAATCTGGTTCTTATTACATAGATTATCAATACTGATTCATTTATACTCATCCAAATTCTGCAAGAAATATACGTCACAAAAATATTAAGTAAGAATTTTCACATTTTTCTGATTTATAGTTCAGTCCTGAAGCTCAAAACAAAAAGTGCTAAGTATCCAATGAGCCACCACGACTGGGGCTGGACATTCCCAGTCTCACTCCACCTCTCTAATCAACTAACTAAGGAGCCCCAGAATCTGCCCACAAACCCTGAAGAGACCCCTGAGAGAGGACAGGGGGGATGTTCTCTCCAAGTCGGTCAAGTGGCTTCTGAAAAAGAATTTCCTCATAGAGACCAGGGTGCTTTCCAGATGGGAAGACTGGCAGATGGCTTTTTACTCAACCTGCAGACCCATAAGAATGTCTCTGCCAGGAGACAGTTTCTGGGAAGACCTCTGCAGGAGCTGCTTGGGGATGGGGGTGGGGAAGGGGGTAGGATGTAAGCAAAGAAACAAAGATAGTGTCTTGTGTCTGTTCTGGAGAGACTGTACCAACAGGGGCTGGGGTGCCAAAGGAGAAGATGGTGTCAATCACTCCTTACCTCATCCATTTTCCAAGGCTCTGGGAGGCTGTGGAAGAGAGATGCTGTGGTCTCGTGGCTGACCTCAAGGGTTGTAAGGACCCACAGGTGCGCCTGGAAGTGGCAAGGCTTCTCTGATGAAGGAACCTGAAGAAATGAACACCACCCAGGGAAAACTACCCCCATTCAAGCCCAAGTCCTTTATGGTTGGGGCAGGAGGCAACAGATGGGGCAGAAGTCTTAGAAAGGGATATTGGGTTAACACCGTTCCAGTGACAAAAGCAAGATTAGATCTAGGACACAGTCATTCCTTAGCAGTTATGAAATCATAGATATAGATGGTCCCTGACTTATGCTAGTTCAACTTACAATTAAAAAAAATATTTTTTTATTGATTTCAGAGAGGAAGGGAGAATGACAAGAGAGAATCATTGATGGGCTGCCTCCTGCATGCTCTATACTGGGAAATGAGCCCATAACCCAGGCATGTGCCCTTGACCAGAATAGAGCCCAGGACCTTTTAGTCCACAGGCCGACCCTCTATCCACTGAGCCAAACCAGCTAGGGCCAACTTACAATTCTTTTTAACTTTATAATGGTGCGAAAGCAATATGCATTCAGTAAACATCATACTTCAAATTTTGAATTTGGTCTTTTCCCTGGCTGATGAAATGTGATATGACCCTCTCTCATGTTGCTGGGCAGCAACTCCCAGTCAGACACGTGATCATGATGGCAAATAACCTATACGAGTACTCTACAATATACCATCTAGGCAGCATTTTTGGATTGTGCTCTGAGCAAGTTTGAGGTAGGTAGGCTAAGGTATGATGTTTGGTAGGTTAGGTGCATTAAATGCATTTTTTCTTTACTTACCATATTTTCAATTTACAATGGATGTGGCAGGTTAAAAGAAGGAACTGACCAGTTTTAAAGAGATAATGGGGAAAAGCAAGCTCCTGTGATTAAACCTCAGGAGCCCTATTTATTCATTGTGCCTGCACAGTGAAGCATTATCTGGAAGAGAAAACCCAGCAAGTTCCAGAGCAGAGTTAGCTAGAAGATTACTTGGTATGATGCCACCTTTGTCTATTTTTGTCAGCATCTGGAAGCACATTTAAAATAATATATATATATATATATATATATATATATATATATATATATATATATATTTTATTGAGGAAGGAAGAGGGAGAGAGATAGAAGCATCAATGATGAGAGAGAATCATTGATTGGCTGCTTCCTGCGCTCCCCCTACTGGAGATCAAGCCTACAACCTAGGCATGTGCTTTGACTGGGAATCAAAATGTGACCTCCTAATTCATAGCTCAATGCTCAACCACTGAGCCTCGCTGGCTGAGTGAGAATATTATTTTTTTTTCTCAGTAAGAGCTGAAAATACCGACAGAAACATGCCTGTGGATTGTGTAGCACCTGCAGACTGCCAACTTGTGATCTCTCACTGTCCGCGGCTCAGGACGCTTCCTGTCTTCTTGCCTTCTTATCATGCAATGAGACGCCATACTGACCTGTCATTCCTAACGAGGGCCCCAGCCGTCTGTTTTACCAGCAGACCAATTTGTGGCAATTGTCAAGTTCGGGTCTCAGTTACCTGTGGCACTTTCCATTGCTGGAACCCCGTGGAACTAAAGGGTTGACATTTGTCCCAAATGTGTCACTGACAAACCGGAGAAATCAGAGCAATGGAGTGGAGATGTGGGGTGCGTGCCCCTGTGTCCTGGTTCCGTGGTCCCTACACGTAGCGACAGTCACAGAGATGTCGTTTTAACAAGCTTTCCAGGGCATGCTGATGCTCACAGAAGGCTGAGACTCACTGCTTCAGAGTTTAGGGCCCTTATTATCCTGTCACACAGGGCACAGTCACCTCCGGATCCATAGCCTTCACACACCACAGCTACGAGCTTGAGGTTCTGACTGAAGTCCTTTAAGAAGTCACCTTCTATTATCAGTAGCACTGGGGTTGACTTTTACTGATTTATTACTTATTGGATTAAAATCATTGCATTGCCAAGACCATGTTGAAATGTCCTAATCCTAAACTTAACCCTAAACCTAACCCTAAACTAACACTAACCCTAAACTTAACTCTAACCCTAACCTTAATTTAAACCCAGTCTCTAACTTCAAAGCTAACTCTAACCTTAAATTTAAAACTTGACCCTAATGATTAGTTGGGTGCCCCAGAGGCTCCTGGTGGATTTGGAGGTGCCTGAAAGGACAATGACATTATGGCATTGACCGGGTGACCATGGACAAGTCATTTCACTTCTGTGGACCTGGACCTGGACAAATAAAAAGCCCAAAGAGGTTGTTCCACTGTTCTGTAACTGTTTACATGGTGGCAGGAGAGGTATTCCAGGTTTAATTTTCCATGAACCTATTGCCTGTGGCCACCTACAGTGCAGAAGAAACTGAGCAATCCAAACTGGCAAGTGTTGGCCAAATGGGTATATTAGTTCTCCACTGCTGCATAACAAGTAATCCCCCAGTGTACCGCAACAAATCTTTACTGTTTCACAGTTTCTGTGAGTCAGGTATCTGGGAACTGGGCATGGCTTAATTGGGTGGTGCTGGTTCGGGTCTCTCACGAGCTTTCAGTCAAAATATCTGATGACTTGATTGGTCTGGAGCCGTGGTCGGCAAACTGCGGCTCACGAGCCACATGCAGCTCTTTGGCCCCTTGAGTGTGGCTCTTCCACAAAATACCACGGCCTGGGTGAGTCTGTGTTGAAGAAGTGGCGTTAGAAGAAGTTTAAATTTTAAAATTTGGCTCTCAAAAGAAATTTCAGTCGTTGTACTGTTGATATTTGACTCTGTTGACTAATGAGTTTGCCGACCACGGGTCTGGAGGATCTGCTTTCAAGCTTACCAAGTTTTAATGCTGGCAGGAAGCTTCAGTTTCTCACTGTCTGGGCCTCTACTCAAAGCTGCTCACAAGAAGGCAGCTGGCTTCCCACAGAGAGAATTACCTGATAAAGAGAATGAGCAACAAGGACAGTGTCATTTACCGCCTCACCTCAATAGTGGCATGCCACCATTTCTGCCCTTTTCTATTGGGCACACAGACCACCCCGAGTTCAGTGTGGGAGGGAACTACACGAGGGTGTGAACACCAGGAGACAGGACCACTGAGGACCATCTCAGAGGCTGGTTTCCACAGCTGGACCATGGTTCCACAGTGAACCAAGTAGCTGTTGACAGATTGCGTCCCACATTGAGATGGGTGCAGGTGTCAGAGCAGCTGTGAACTGTTAAGGTAGACCCAGCAGGAACTGATCAAGAGCCAAGATTTTTGCTAATTGTGATGCCTTTGAATCTAGTCCAGATACTGCCTTTGATGTTTTGTTTACACATCACTGCCCCAGCAGGGATCAGGTATGTGTGCACACACACGCTTGCCTGAAGATGGTGGCCTGCAAATGTTCACCCGCCAAAAAGGCCTTACAAATCATGCTTCATCGACCCTATTTGGCCATGCCCATCCCCTCTAATTGAACACCACTTTAAAAAATACATTTTTATTTATTTCAGAGAGGAAGAGAGAGGGAGAGATAGAAACATCAATGATGAGAAAGAATCATTGATAGGCTGTCTCCTGAATGCCCACACTGGGGACTGAGTTCACAATCTGGGCATTTGCCCTGACTGGGAATTGAACCGGGACCTCTGGGTCCTAGGTTGATGCTCAACCATTCAACTACACAGGCTGGGCAGCCCCATTTTTCTAGGATGCTCAAACATATTTGTTTATTCTTCACAAACAGGTTTGCAAACCAAACCAAGATAATCTCTTCGAATCATCTGAGCTGAGCAGAGACACAGAGATCTCCTCACTTTCAGTGGGCCTGCCTTTTGGTAATTTGGGATTGAATCAGCAGGTGTTAATTTGTGTAGCTATGCTTACAACTAATGAGCTCACCACATCATGCCTCTTCAGGAGGCTTCTTGGAATTACTTTTCATTTTTTCAGCACCTCTGCTCCATCGTGAAAGTAATTTTTTTCATGCCTGTATCACCAAAACACTTTACTCTTATTTTGAGGGGGCAAAGTTCATTAAGCTGAGACATTAATTATAATTCATCATTGAATTGTTTTTCTCAGATTTAAGTAAATAATTATATGCTGGAGATGAATTCCATTCATGTGGTGGTTAACTGCCAAGACTCTGGGAAAAGATCACACGGAATCGAACCCTGATTCTACCATTTACCAACAGTGAGGCCATGGATAAGATACTTGACTTCTCTGTGCCTCAGTCTCCTCACTTGTAAAATGGGGGTAATAATACCCTGTTTCCCCGAAAATAAGACAGTGTCTTATATTAAGTTTTGCTCCCAAAGATGCGCTAGATATTATTTTCAGGGGATGTACTATGTTTCCATGAAGTAGGTCTTATTTTTGGAGGATGTCTTATTTTCGGGGGAACACGGTAGTACCTATTTTATAAACAGTATCTAGTACATAGGTTGTCACTTAATACTGCTGCTCCCTTTAAGGACTCTGGGTAGCAGAGGCAGCTCCTTGTAGGAAATTTCACGCCTGAACTGCTGAGACCCAGGGACCCTTGCCTGGCCTAGACCAGGGAGAAGCTTCCGGTCCCAACCCCTTTGCTGTCCTGGAAGCCAAGCACACTGTCCTTCCTCATTTTAAGGGTGTCCCTCCTAATTACTGCAGTGAACCAGTCGCTCGCATGGAGAAGGTAGAAAAACAAAAACAAAAATCTCTGAATTCTTACAACCAAAGGATGCTGCTCCATAGGCCTTTGGTTTCCCTGATGATGATACCCAAAACCTTTGTAGTCTCATTTTCTCTTCTTAAGGATGGACATTGAACCCTCCCCTCCGAATCTCCTCTTCATTCTCTCTGGTTCTTATGACCCCTTTCTGTTTCAAGGCTTTTCTTCAAAATCTATAGTCCTAATATGTTCAATAGGGAACAAGGAGGTAGAAATTAGCTCATTTATTTACTAGAAATATGTATTGGGTGTTTACTATGTGGTAGGCACTGTCCTGGGGTTCGTTTGCTTGTCTTTGCACTTGGGGCTGGGGTGATGGGGACAGGTGACATCCATATCTACGGAGTGCTGTCCACTGAGCCAGGCTTTGTTTCCCTTAGCATTACTCCAAAGATTACTCCAAAGAATCTTGGCAACCAGAGTCACGTTGGCTTTAACTGTATCTTAGTTTAGGAATTGGTGTTGGAATTAGGAAATCAGTAATATACTCTCAAATTTAAAAAAAAGAAAAACATGTTAGGAAGTCCTTTGGAAGCTGGTGGATAAGGGCTCCACTTTTCCTGTCTGCTATTTTATTTTTGCTAAGGGAGCATCATCCTCTCTAATTGCTGAGTATCTCAAATGTATGCAAATGTGCAAAGAAATTCACTGTAGACCTGACAAATACCATTGTCACTGTGACAAGCACTGAATCAAAGTTGTTTCAACACAGATGTTTCTATTTGATTAAAAGGCACTTAAAATAATGAACTGGAACATTTAGAAATACAATTTGGCATCCATTTTATTAATAAAGTATTGGAATAGCAAATATTTCATATGAAATCATAGCTAACTGTTTCTCTGAAAAATAGAATGAATGTCTCATTCCATAGGAAGACTTTCAGCTGATACTCAGTGTATTTAATGGATATTAAGTTATAAAACAGTCTTGTCAGGTGACAACTATGGTCTCTATTTTGAAGAAGGAAGATGGAGTCACCAAGGAGAAAAGCAACTTGCCTGTGTTTTCGTAATTTTAATAGTTGCTTCTCATCGAGTCTTTACCTTGTTCGGACATGCTGTTGACATGAGTTATGTGCATTCTAATTTGATTCTAAAAAAAAAAAAGCTTTGTGTACCTAATTATAGGTATAATAATTAAGACTCGGAGAGGTTAAATAACTTCCTTAAAGTGGTACAGTAATTTACCCAGGTTTATACCTCTGTGGTATATGTAGTAAACTAGTGGCAAACATACAATTGAAACCTTTCTCTTTTGGTAACTCTCTAACCCTATGTTTCTTTCTGGTGTGGTTTTTTTTTAATATATATTTTATTGATTTCAGAAAAAAGAAGAGGGAACAAGAGACAGAAACATCAATGATATTTAGCTGCCTCCTGCAAGTCCCCTACTGGGGATCAAGCCCACAACCTCAGGCATTTGCCCTTGGCCGGAATCAAACCTGGGACCCTTCAGTCTGCAGTCCAATGCTCTATCCACTGAGCCAAACCAGTGCAATGGTTCTCAACCTTTCTAATGCCATGAACCTTTAATACAGTTCCTCATGTTGTGGTGAGCCTAAGACCACTGGAAAACACAGATATTTACATTACGATTCATTAACACTAGCAAAATTACAGTTATGAAGTAGCAACGAAAATAATTTTATGGTTGGGGGTCACAGAAGCACAGAATGGGGTGGGGGAGATACATTCTTATTTGGAGAATTGCATAGGATTTGGCACATGCTATCAGGCAAGGAACATGAAACAGAAAGAACGAAAAATAAAGGCACAAAGATGAAAAGTTTTTAACAATGTTTAAAAGAAGCCAGTAGTCCAATTTGGCAGCAACCACCACCTGCTCCCTGACATATATCCCTTCAAAGCAACATTTTCAGGATATAACCAGAGTCTTCATTAGGAAGACAATAAGGAAGCTAAATAAATTTGCATTTCCAGCAATTCTATTTTGTATCAAAATCGTGGTGATGAAAAGTGAATCAAAGGCTCACTATAGCAGCTCTCACTATGAGTCTGGACACCAAGCTAACAGCTCAGTCACTGGTCCCTGCTGGCCTCACTGGTGCTGACCAGTGATTCTGTCCACATTCGCCTCAGGTCCAAGGTGAGTGATGCCAGGGTTCTCATTGCTCTCTGCCACTTGTTTCTTTAGCAGAGGGAATAGCCTTGGTTTTGCTGGGTCTTCTCTTTGAAAGCGTCTCCCTTGGGAATTTTTTCCCCCCACTGAGACTTGACTGCTCTTGTTACAATGAAATCAATGAAGTGTTCTTTCATGCCTTACTTTATTTGGTCTGGCAGGATATTGCAAACACGTCAAGGCAGAGATTCTACTTTTATCTCTTCTCTAAAGCTCCAGTACATTGAACATGTAATTTATTTAGTAGTAACTATAAAAGGCCTTTGAAAGTAATCCTTGTAAATGGCCTTGTGACTTCCGTGATATTGGACTTCCACAGGAATATATACTTGAGTCTTTTTGATACTGAAGGCCAGTGCTTCTAACAGTCTGAAGGGGTTGCCTGAAAGTTTAAAGAAATTACTCAATGGAGGGGAAACTGCCTGGAGAAAAGAATCAAGCAGAATCTTCCATGAGGCAGCCACAGCACTAAATAAGAAAGGAAATTAGTGCTTAGGTAAACTGTTTAGGATTCGAATTGTTTGCAAGATGAACCATCAGCTTTGATTCGACATCCCAAATCATGTATCCTCTTCTCCTCATACTCATAATTACAGGGCCACAGCAGACAACAGATTTTAATACATTTACTGTAAACTGGACTCTCAAACTCTCAAAATTAAGTATTCAGTTTAGTCAGTTCTGCATGCCAAACCATGTGGGAATTTCGCTATTTGCTTTTAAGAAAGGCGACAAAAAGACTTATTCATTCATTTCACTAACATTTTGAAGGATTTTTTTTTGTTTAATTGTTGGTTTTTGCTGTTTCGGCTATTCCAGTCCAACAGGCTCATTTTAAAGATGAAGAAACTGAGGCCCAGAAAGATTAGACTCACCTGGCAGCCCAGGTCCCTAGCATCTTATGCTGCGGTCATCTCTGTTGACCTTGGTAAGATTTTTCAGTGAAACAGGGACTATTGTTTATCACCACCTTATTTTACAAATAATCTCTATTTTTAAACTTAGCATCTCTATGATCATTGTTCCTCTGAGTAAATACAGGCAGTTCTTGGGTTACGCCGGGCTCCATGTACATCGTTTCATGATTATGTCGCTATCTCCCATACTATCTAATAAAGAGGGAATATTCTAATTGACCATCACTTCATCACAAATATGGCTGCACCCACAGCTGAGGCCAGTTTCCCATAAGGAGCCTTAACGAGCCATCAGCAGGGACCTGCGGCTATGGCCTCCTCAGTCCCCGTGGGGCTTGATAGGAGACCTCAGGCCACATCCCCCCACCCAGCAGCGCTTGACAGGGGATCTCAGGCCATGCCCCACACCTGGCAGGGCTTGACAGGGGACCTGAGGCTGCCCTTCTCTGCTGGTGAGGCTTGATGGGGGACCTGAGACTGTGCCCCCCTTCAGGTGCTGGGCCAGGGAGCATGAGGCTGCTCCCCTTCCACCTAACAGGGCTTGACAGGGGATCTCAGGCCGTGTACCCCACCTGGCAGGGCTTGATGGAGGACCTCAAGGCATGCCTCCTGCCCCGTCTGGGCTGGGGGACCTCAGGCCATGCCCCCTGTCCTGGCATCGGCCAGGGGACCTGAGGCTATGCCCCCTTCCCAGCAGGGCTTGACAAGGGTGGGTCTGGCCGGGCCTGAATCTAGCCCAATGGAGGTGCGGTTGGCTGGGCCTGGGTCTCGAGTGATTTTGAGGTGCATGTGGTTAGATGGGGACTTGGCTGTGGGTCCCGTGGTGAAACCCATACAGGAGGAAGGTTTTCATATACATTTTACTAATTTTCTTTCATCTCTGACACTTCTATTATAGAGAAAGGGCAAATAGCAATATTAAATTATTTCCTCAAATAAATCCCCCTTTAATGTGCATGAATTTTGTGCACCGGGTCATTAGTTTATTTATAAATAAAAGTTCTATCATTTCAACATATGTACATATGTGCTTTATGTTTTTTTATTATTTATTTACCACAGTTAAAGGTCAGGAATTTTTTTTTTAAATTAGTTTTAAATTAAAAATTATTCTTTTTTTTTTACTGTTTCTCTTAATTACTGCTATGTATGTGCTCCGTGTGAGTATGTTAGTGATGTAGGTGCTTACGTAGGTGGGTTCCAATTTATGGCGAAAATTGCGTTATGTCATGCCGTAGGAATGGATCTCCAACATAACCTGAATACCTACGGTAATTAAGATGCTATAGGTGCTTCTGATATTAAACAGAAAAAGGCTTACATTCTATAACTACTTACCTTTTTCTCTAAGCCTAGTTAATACTTTTTTACACGACCTCTGTGTTTTGTTTTTTTTAGAAAACTGTATTTATTTTTACTTTTGTGTTAATGCCTTCTAGCAAGAAAAATGAATTTTTAAAAAGGCTAGAATGCCATTATATTGGTGTACAGAGTCAGCCTCCACTAACCAATTAATTCATTGCTCACATAAACTTCTATTTTCTATCATCTCATAAATTCTACTGTGTATCACCTTCAATAGTCTATGTAAGTTCTATTTTTATGTTAATACCAGAGGCCTGGTGCACAAAATTCATGCGCTGGGGGGTGCCCTCTAACAGTGTGGGAGCCCCTCAATCAATTGACTCAAAGAGGCAGGCCAGAGTCAGGGGTCCCACAGTGGGACTCCCAGGCTTGGTTGTGCGGAGCGTCAGCCAGGCCCCACCTCTGTGCCTTGCACACAGTGTCAAGTCCCCACCCACCCACACACGTCCACTGTGCACACAGCCTCCTGGTGATGGACTATAGGATTGTGACAGCATGAGGGCACCAGGTAAAGTCTCAAATGGTTTTTTAAAGGACAAAACATAAAAATATTTATCTTTTCTAGGTACTATTTCGAAATAGATAACATATGTGAAACAAACTTCTGAGAAATACATTATCTAAAATTCTATGTCAGGGCTCTGTGTGATGATACTTGCTGTATAATCTTCGTTATTTTATTTAACTTCTCTGGCTCTCAATTTTTCCATCCATAAAATAGGGATAATGCCTCACCAAAAAAGAAGCAAGTAAAATATCCTTTTAATGCTCTTAAGTAGTATTTGGAACATGACAAAAGAAGGTTTTTACTGAAATTTGTTGGGTGTGAGGACTAGCACCAAAATACAACAAGGGCATTTATTCAAAGCCAGAATTTAAGAGGCAGAAAACACTTAGCAGTGCAATTAGTTCAAGTTCCATGTGTTCATAGTGTTTTCTTGGCCTGAAGCTTTCTGCCATTTCTTATCCCTTTCTAAGGTCTGGAGTAATTTTATTTATTTATTTATTTATTTTGGCTTGGTACTTTTTGTGATTAGAGTTTAAGTGAGCAGAGATGGATTCTTTATCTTTCCCCTATTTACTCTGTGGGACTCATGGAATTTGAGTTGCTAAAATATTGGGAACACCATGAAGTCAAGATATTGAAAGCACATGGTTCATCTGGAACAACACTTACAGTGCATATCAGAAGATAAGGAAACCAAAGCAGACCCTCAGAGAGAAACTTGAACCTTTCCTCCCCTCTTGTGGCCACCTTTCCCAATTAGAGACTTGTGATTTATTATGAGTTATGAGTTGTTATCATTAAAGGAAGGGGTTGTATTGAGAGGAAAAGAGAGAAGATCTTTAATATGGAAGAAGGGGCTGGCCTTTTTCAGCTTCGAGGAAAAGTTTGTTCTTCAAGCAGGACTTGAGATGATGCCTCACATACCATGATGTCAATAGGCACCGTGAACTAAGGAGAGTTTCTTAAGGTCCAGACATATTTCATCTTTGAATTTCTCTTGGAGGGGGTGGGGAGTAGGGCTCAGGCTGCAATGTTTATGAACCCCAGTGAACACACATCAAGTGCTGCAGTGATTCCCGTGTTGCCCCTCCACCTAAAATGAGGGAGAAGTACTCCCTCCCACTAGGGGGCGAGAGGGCTGAATCACAGACCATAGACAGCTCTCTCCAGAGTGGTCTCTTTTATAGGTGGGCTTAGGTTATGTGCCCCAAGTTTAGGATCTTGGGGACACTTGGCAACTTTTGTATTATTTTCTGCATTGGTGGCCTCATCCAAAACTGAAGACGGAGGAGTTCAATTTTAGGATTCTACTTTAGCAGTTATTTTCCTCAGCTCCCAGAACCTATAGAAAAAAGAAGCACTTTTTTGAGTTGGAAACTCATTGACTGGTTTCGGAGCACTATGAGTTACTATCTACTCACAAACAAATCACGTGACTTCTCTAAGCTGTGATTTCCTCAACTATAAATTGGGTTTAATATCATTTGCTCTGTGAAGGTTCAATAAGATAATGTGCAAAGCTCTTATTAAACTAAAAAGGACTTTTATATGTAATGAATTAAGAGTTAGCATTTTCTTGGCCAGAGTAATAATTTATGATTGTTTAATGTAATATCCCAAATTATAATTTTTGCCTGGTTATGCTGTAGTTAATAAACATCAGTCTGTGTTTTTCATTTTGTTGATATAATTTTTCTGGAAAACAAAACATTTAGAATCATTTTATATAATGTAAAAATAATGAGGGCTTGGTTGGCCTAGCTGGTTCATAGAAAGTTTCTAATAACTTGTAACATTGCCAAGTTTTGCACATAAAAATTAAGAATACTCAGTTAACTGTAAATCAGATAAACAATGAATTATTTTAGTATATGTCTATCCCACACATTCTATATGATTTTTGTCTATGAACTCCACTAATAAGTATCAGTGGACTATGAATCATTACCTAATTTATTTTCATAGTTCCAGATCTAGCACAATGCTTGACTCATAGCAAGTGCTTAATACATGATTCCAGAATAAAACAATCATTAGAATATTTATTTGGACAACTGTTGGCCATGTGATAAATTACTTTTACCAACCCTTTTGAGGTTTGGTTTCCTCATCAGTTAAGCAAAAATAACAGGAAGTGCCTTACAGATCAATGGAAAGGCAACATGAAATGGTCTTTCTGAGCCATCTTTACAAATTGTTAAAGCAATCTACAAATGTGCTGCAAATTGTTATAAATAGCACAAAGAGCAGAGCTGCTGAGTGTGGTGTTTTCCAGGTAGCCTCTGCAATAAAGAGTAGAAAGTAAGTTTTCTAAATATTTCAGTAAGAACTACAGGTTCAGTAAGTAAATCCAATGTACAGAAGACAATTCTGCTCAGGCTGTTCTGATCCCCTCACTGCATCCCCACTCTCCAGAGGGAGTTGTGCCCAGTGTTTATGTGTTAAAATTTGCATCGGTGTCCTCAAGGCATTAAACTGGATCTCACTCCTGGTGCCCTGGGATCCCTACATGGCCATCCCTGCTCTATGCGTGTCTCAGGCTGTCTAATTTGGTGATTATGAAACAATCATTAAGGTCTGCTGTGTAAGTTCTGGATAAGTTTCTTGAAACATCTGTTAAAACCATGCAACGCCTACTTTAACAAGTTAAGAAGCTGGAAGCGAAAGCTGTTTTACTTCACCTGGTATAACCAGGAAGCTATGAGTCAACACTCGATGTTCCCTTGCTTTGCCCACATTTTCTCATTCCATTGAAGTGGTGCATGGTTTTCAGGTGCCATATGTGTCAGCATAAGTATGTTGACAGTGTTGGCCACGTGATCTATCTATCTGTTTTACTTATCCTAATAAAGAGGGAATATGCTAATTGACCCCCATGCCATTGCAAAGATGGCATCACCCACAGCCAATAAGGAGGAAATATGCTAATTGACTGCCCCACCCTCAAAGATGCCAGCACCCACAGCCAAAACAAGGTAATATGCTAATTGACTTCCCTGCCCTCAAAGATGGCAGTTCCGAAACCCAATGAGAAAGGAATATGCTAATTGACTGCCTGCCCTCAAATATGGCAGCACCCACAGCCACAAGATGGCGGAGCCCAATCCCCTCAGCTCTGCCAGGGCAACAGGCGTGCAGCAAGGTCACTCTATGCACCCAGTCCCCTCAGACACCCAGGGTTGGTTCAAGGCACAGGCAAGCCTTGGATGGCAGCTGCTCAGCTGCCCAGGGCTGCCCAAGGTTCAGGTAACCAGGGTGGAGGCTTTTGCTGGCAGTGGCAGCAGTAGAGGTATGATCGGTATCACCTTCCCTTGATCACCAGGTCACCTCCTGCCCCTGAGGGTTCCTAGACTGTGAGAGGGGGCAGGCTGGGCTGAGGAACCCCCTTCCAGTGCATTAGGAAGACACAGCCAGCCCACCCGGTTCATCAGCTCCCCTGGGAGGTTCCTCTTCCAGAGGTGAGCTGTGTCGTCTTCTCAGGGAGCACTTGCTTTTGTTTTCATTGGAAGGGGCTAGAGTTCCCTTCCTGTGCTTTTCAGGGGGTGGTGAGGATACATACAACAGAGCTCTAATGTTTACACTTTCGAGCTTTTAATCATCAGAACTTGATATGTAAGTCTTGTAGCACATTTGACATCACACTACCCACTCTGCAGTTTGCAATTTCCTCTTAATAATTTCATATAATTACTTTCTCACCACCACACGAAGACCTACAAGGTGTCAGAACTCTACTGGTTGATTCTCTAAGTGGATCAAGGGAAAGGTTATTAAAATAAGGGAATGGCCGAAACCGGTTTGGCTCAATGGATAGAGCATTGGCCTGGAGACTGAAAGGTCCTGGGTTCGTTTCCGGTCAGGGGCACAACCTTGGTTGTGGGCACATCCCCAGTAGGAGGTGTGCAAGAGGCAGCTGATCGATGATTCTCTCTCATCGATGTTTCTAACTCTCTATCCCTCTCTCTTCCTTTCTGTAAAAAATCAATAAAATATATATATTTTTAAAAATAAGGGAATGGGTACAGTTACAGGTTGGAAAGATAAAAAAAAGCTTTGGAGATGGATCATAGTGATGATTGAACAATATGAATGTATTTAATGCCACTGAACTCTACATTTAAAAATGGCTAAAATGATAACGTTTATGTTATACTACAATACCACAATAAGAAACTGTAAGAGGATATCACTAAAATCTTGACATGAGGAAAACACAGTTATTTCCCAGGTTCACTTATAGAAAATCAACAGACAGAAAGATAAAAGGAACATCCAGGGTCAGGTGCTCAGTCAGGAGGTAACCCAGCCACTACACCCTCAGAATCCCAATTTCTGGTATGGTGCTCTTTTCAGGCAAAACTCCAAATCTAAGCCTATCGCTTTTCTATGTATCACTGAGATTCCAAAACCTCCTGATGCTGTCTGTAAAAATGATCAATTTCACAGTGTGTACAGTGGATTTTTAAAACTATGTCATTTGACACAAGCTCTTAGTGCATAAGTAAAATTGTCATATACAGGGTGCCTCAAAAAATGTATACACACTTTAACAGCGGATAGCTCAATTTTGAAAATGAAATGTGTTTTTAATAAAACACTTCTTTTACAATTATTCAAAGTGTGTGTATACATTCTGGGGGGACATCCTATTGAATTTCTCTCAAAAAGCATTTAACACTGAAGAAGATGAGCAATTTTTATGTTTTTAAAAAAGTTCGTTTCCATTTCTTTTTTCCCTCTCACTTATATCTTTTACTCCAGGGAAAGTTTCAAATTCGTTGTTAGTAGCCCCAAAATATCTCGCCCTGTATCCAGGCATAATTCTGAAAATCCATCGTTTAGAAAAAACAAAACTACTTCTCATTGTCATGGTGATGCTTAGGAAAACAACCTCTTAAGGAGGTGAAAGTGAAGGGCCATATTGAGTTTTGTAAGCAGTCTATGATTTTAACTTGTATTTTGATGGGAACAGAGACCAAGTTGATAGGAAGTTATAGCTCTTCATAAAAACTTAAGAAGTTCACACTGAAATCACCTATAGAATGTCTAGTCCCATTTTCTCGTTTTATATTTGAAAACACCCAAAGCTAGGAAGTGGAATGACTTCCCAAGGTCACCAGTTTCCTCCTTTCACCTCACCTTACAAACCCTTCATATGCCCTTGTCTACACAGACACCAAGTTCCCCAAAGGCTGGCATACCACCTAGAAGCATTATGGGAAAATGTTCTGAAATCCTGACCACCACTCACATGTTTGCACTGAGAGGAAGAGAGAGAGCTCATATGTCGTTTTACTCTGCTGTGGCAGCTGACTTCTTCATTAAAATTGTTGACTGTGGTAGAACTCTCTCTCTCTCTCTCTCTCTCTCTCTCTCTCTCTCTTTCTTATCTACTTTTATCTCCTTTTACTTCCAATTTTTTTTCACATATTCTTAGAGTTCTTATAAAATTTGTTTTCTCCCATCTTTTTTTTTCTTTTCATTTTCTCTTCCTTGGAAAAGAGCAACTGTGCTATTGAAATCCCATTTGATAAGCAAGGAACTGATGCTAAAGGGATACGTGTATCAAGGGAGGTAGGGCAAAGGTTTGGTGGAAATTAAACAGAATAAAGACGCAGGGCATCAACACTGAGCCTTCAGGTAATACACAAATGTTTCCCTGGGTCCCTTCAATAAATGCCTGCAACTTTTCCTCTTTCTTAAATGTAATCTACTTTTCTTCAACTGCCAACTTTCAAGATAAATATAAAGCTGTTTTTAGCCAGTGTTCCCTTGTTTTGCTTCCCCATTGCAAATGTGCAGTATTTTAGCAATACTATGCACTGAAGGGGATTTTAGTACCAATCTGCGGTCAAACCACAATTTATAGCTTGTTTATATGGAAAAATGCACTTAGAGTTGTGTAACATTCCATTTTATAAGTGGGATTCTGCCTAGGATATATGCCTTGAGTTTGAACAGAACTCAATCTGCAAATATTTTTTGAGAACCTTCTAGGTGAAAGGCACCATTTCAGGGCCTATCCTGCTCTGCAAACAAAATAACAACAACAAGATACACCACCTAGTCAAATCCTTACAGCATCCCTTCTAGATACATATTACCTTCCTCCTGGCCAGTGCAGAGACTGAAGTTTGGAGAGGAAAGATTGTGTAACACCAGGGACATTTTGTCCCAGGCTGTCTCACTTCCAAGTCTGAGCTCTTTCAACTGCGTGATGGTGCAGACATTGTGCTTGAGGAGACGGTGACAGAAGCCACGCTGGGCCTTAGAAAAGCCTTGGAAGCTAAGCTGTCAGCAGCTTGTGGGAAAGGAGAAAAATTTGTGCTAAATCTCAGAAAAAGTTCTCTCAGACTGTAACGATACAGTATCAGAAATGCCTCTAAGTGTGTGCTGTTCCAAGTGACTAAAAAATCAAAGAGAATCATTGGAGCAACTGAGACCCCGGGAGGATGAGGGGCCTCTGGGGCCTGTGACTGTGAGGTCCATTGGCGAGGAGAGAGGAGGATACACACAGGGGCGCAAACCGCCACTTTCTCAGGGAAGCCCATGACACTCTGCTTTCGCCCCTCAAACAAAACTGTAAATATCACGCCTCGGATGTCTCATTTCGATCTACACCCCTGATGGAGCCAGACCCACAATAAATTTTATAATTACCCTATTAAGATTTGGAAAGCTGATTCTCTTCCCTGCCTCTGCTAATCAGACCAGCTCAACATGTCTGTTAATGGTCTCCACTCAGAAGGCAGCAACAGGAGGAGTGGGAAAACAATCCTGTCCTTGCCGTCCAGATCTCACCAGTAAATGCTGGTGCTCCTGAGCGTTGACACATCTAGTGTTTAAGAGAGATCTACAAGTAACTGCCAGTACAGGTCCCATTCCAGGCCCACATTTCAAAGATGCAAATGTGAGGAGGTTCCGGATGCATCTGCAGTTTGCTGACTAGCCTGCTACTCAACCAATTTCTCAGTATTTATTGAACAGCAAGTATAGACCCAACATCTTTTCACAGAGGCCTAAGTGATTTGAAACAAGTAGAAATGGGTTCTTCTTAATTAAGGCATTTTAACTGTTGTCAATGTATTCATTTAGTCATTAAATATTTCTTGGAAATGAGTGGGGATTAAGACATATACACATTAAATGCATTGAATATAGTAGAGCATGATCAGGTGCTATACTTAGTTTCTCCTTAAGGGCCAGTCAACTCAATTAAAAGCTAAGGGCCAGGAATGGCCAAAACAGAGCCCATACTATTGAGAAGTGGACAGCCGAAAACGGTTTGGCTCTGTGGATAGAGTGTCAGCCTGCGGACTGAAAGGTCTCAGGTTCGATCCGGTCAAGGGCATGTACCTTGGTTGCGGGCACATCCCCAGTAAAGGGTGTGCAAGAGGCAGCTGATTGATGTTTCTCTCTCATCAATGTTTCTAACTCTCTATCCCTCTCTCTTCCTCTCTGTGAAAAATCAATAAAATATATTATTAAAAAAAAAAGAAGTGGACAGCCAGAAAGAAAAAGAAGTAAAGCAGAAATTACAATACAAGATGGTGTAATTAGATGAGTACAGCATGCACAGAGGAGGGCAAATGGTCAAGGAATGCCCTGGAAGGTGGACAACACTTGGACTGAGTCTTAAAATTTAAATATGAATTCACAGAATGTAGGCTCAGGGCAGCATGCAGAGAAGTGGCCAATGGCATGGCAAATTGTGACTTGCTTGTAATAGCTTCAGAAGTCACAGCTCCCTCCTCTCTCACTGCCCCAACAATTCCAGCGACTGCAACTGCCCCCAGATTTTGATCTCTGCCTCCTCTACTCAGTGATACCTCAGAGCTTCACTCAGATTCAGCTTTCTGCACCACAGGGAGGAAATTGCTCCCAAGCAGAAGCCAAGCTCAAAGAGCTGACCTTGTGACCTTTCTTAGAGATTGCACTCTTGCGCCACCTGTGGGCCAATGCCTGAAAACAGTTGCCTCTTGTGGTTTCGTTTAGTTTGGAATGGGAGGGAGGACTAGTCTTGCATAAGTAAGGGTTAAGATAAGGTGACCAGATGTCCCGCTTTTGGCGGGACAGTCCCGATTTTTAACAATTTGTTCCGCGTCCCGAGGTGTTTTTAAAAAGTCCAGATTTTTGGAAAGAATGCAAGACAAACTAGAGAATGGCGGGAGAACCGGAAGGGAATATACGGTTTTTGGCAGCCATGTGGCTATTTAGCCAGGATATGAGTTTTATATTATTTTTGTTAATTTTATAATGTTAAACTTTAATAATTACAAATAATTGTTGAGAACTGCTTATCAAAGTTTGCATTGTTGATCAGTTGTTAGAATTGTGGAATACGCACTGTCCTTAACAAGAACTAATGCTGCAACTGAACGCGTTTTTTCTATGGTAAATAAAGTATGAACATTAGAAAAATCACAATTAAATGTTGAGACTTTGAAAGCCATTTTATCTGTGAAATATAATTTAACAAATTCTTGTGAAAAAATTCATGAACTTTCAAACAATGACAGTAACCTACTAAAAAAAATTCACTCAAATGAGAAATATGCCAAAGAATAAAATAATACTATACATAATTTTTATTATAATATTTGTAAATTGTACTTATGTTTAAATTTTTAAAAAATATATTACAATACTATTTTTGTGTTCTATGAAAATTTTTGTTGCTCCATATAGACCAAATTTTTAATCAAGAACCTCCCCACCTCCCTCAATCAATGGTGTCCCACTTTACCAATGTTAAAATCTGGTCACCTTAGATTAAGACATACACATTAAATGTATTGAATATAGTAGAGTATAATCAGGCGCTATACCTAGTTTCTCCTTAAGGGCCAGTCAACTCAATTAAAATATATGGGAAGCATGGAGATTTCCCATGTATTTTAACAGCCCTTATGCTGTCTACCTTCCAATTTCTCAAACTTCTGCCCCCATTCATTTTCCTTCCACTTCCTTCACCTCCTCTCCAGCAAAACTGTGTTCATAAGTCACCTGTGCCGTCCTTATTGCCTTAATCAGTGGGTATTTCTTCCATCTCTAATCTCCCTGGCCTCTTGGTAATAAATGAAAGGTTAATTGATATCTCCTTTTTGAAACTCTCTTCTCTGGGCTTCTCACCTCTATGACTTTGCTTCGGCCTCCGACTCCTCCCGCTCTGCTGTAGTTGCTGTTCTCCATTTCTCTGCCTCCTGATAACTGGACTATTCCACAGGGGCCTCCTCCTGGACCCTTTGGGCATCCACTACTGTGTATCCATAAGCTTAGATATTTAATTTCTTACCTTGTCTTTCATGCTAATGATTCCACTTTGTGAGACTAATCCTGTCTCCACTCAAACTCTTGTCAGATTTGTCCATTTGCCTAGTAGATATTTGTATCTGGATATCCCACCTCAAAACTGATCTGGCTTTTGTCTCCTTTTTAACCTTATCTTATACTCTTCTCTCCTTGGTTTATTGTTCCATCTACACTGACTTGCATTTACATTCCTAAAGTACACCAAATTCTGTTGCTTCTGCTTCCGGAATCACTCTTCCCTCTATTTTTTTGCATGTCTATCTTATCCTCATCCTAAGGTCTCCATTTTCCTTTAATCTCCTGAGACAGATTTCCCTTGACAACACGATCTATCTAAACACCACCCTATTATTTTCTGTCACTATTTCCTCTTGCTTCTTTCACAGTACTTATAATTTGTGATTATTTGTTACATACTTGCTTACCTGTGCTGTATTCATATGTCTATGTGTTTGTTCACCTATTCTAAGCTTCATCAGGATGGGATCTTGTCTGCTTTATCAATTAAGTTCTGTTTGGCATCTAGCTCAGTGTTTGGCACATAGTAGGTACTCAGTAAATCTTTGTTGGATGTGCGAGTGAATGTATAACCAGACTCATTATCCTTTTCTTCTCTACAGAAAGATCCTCCACCCCAGGTTTCCTGTGCTAGGCATTAATGTTAGAGACACAAACATATAAAGCATAGTCTTTCATACATCTGCAACTTTTTATCAATTAAAAAAAATACTACAGTTTCTGAGAACAAGTGTACACTGAGCTGAAAGAAACCAAGGAGTTAGAGTCTGTGGGATGGGGCTTGAGAAAAGGAGCCAATTACAAAGTTTTTAAGGCTGAAACCACCATTAGTCTGGTAACCCAAATTGCACGTCATTACAACTTATTATTACTTTTGTTGAGTCCACATGGCACAGTTGACCCCACACACCATGGGCTGTTTTCCTGCTGGTTTTGCTAGTTTCCCAAGAAGTAATTGCCCTGTAAATGTTGTTTCTACTCCTAGGGTTTTTACAACTTCTCACACCCTCTGGGCTCAGGTTCCTGCAGATCTTTATTTCCATTAAGCCCAAGATTTGTCAGTGTATAGCCTTTTCCATGTAGGGCTATAATTTACCTGTTTCCCTACCTCTTTGCCCCAATACACTGTTAACCATGGCAGAGACACTGGACCTTTGCCCTCCTTGTAGCCCCCATATCCTAGTTCAATGTCCAACACGTAGGAGGCCCCTCAGGAAAGGTGCATGAATGAAAGAATAAGGTTTGCTAAGCCTTCTCTAACCAAAACAAATAGTGACCAGGAAAATGAGTCTCTGGGCAATAGGTGTATGGCCAAGGTCAAACCAGAGTTTTCTCTGTGGCGTCAGATAACATTCATTTTCACATGGCAGCTCCTCTCTGTGCAAACCTGAGGATGGGGAGCATGTGGCAGTCAGTTGTGCAAAGAAAGAGCAACAGGACATAATGTGGGGAATTGGAGGGGTAAAGATGGCTAGAGGAGATGGACTCAAGGAATGTTTAAAAGGTAGTGCCAGCAAAACCTTTTGCCTTATCCCAGGCCCTGCAGAGTAAATTTAAGTCATCCTCCAGACAGTGTGAACGTTGGAAGCATCTTCCACTCCATTAGATAAAATTAGAATTCGAGAGTAGAACATGCCTAACTACAAGAGCTGCCTCTACAGGAGAATTTTAAAATATATTACGCTCAGTTGTCAATACCGGTGCATTAAGCATTCTGTCACTTGCATAGCTGCTGCAATTTGCTTCACATGGGTGAATACAGTACTCTCAGGAGATAATTTACTCTCATTTGCTTACCAAAGAAACAGAACTTTAATATATATTCCTCGTCTTTGGCCAGGATATGATGTTTATAGTGAGGATTTTGATTGAACATTTGCACCAGCTATGGGAGCAGGGAGGCGATTAATGTGCAAAATTGGGTCTGCTGAATTCTGGGTAGGAAGGTTTCAAGGACCTTAAAGAAAGTTTTACATAATCTCCTATTAAATTACAGAGACACACATGGAACTTTTGCATGGTGAATAAAGGATTATCTTCTAACAAAACTACCCTGAATTACGGGCTCTGCTGTCTTTTTTCCAATCCATCCTGCAGATCTTCATTTACCCCAGGATTTGTCAGTGTATGAGGGTTTTTATGTTGGGTTAAAATTCACTTGTTTTCAGAATCTATGTTGAGAAAACATTTCCTTTCTCTTTGCATTAGTGCTGTCTACACTTCCTGCGTGCTCTTTCTCACCTCCCACGTCTTTCTCAGTAAGTGCTGATCCTTCTGCCTGTACTGCTCAGCGAAGAGTACTCTTTCCACAGTCCACAGTAACTGTCATGTCACAAAAGCACACTTTGTGCCATGGTCTTCTCTCTCACTCACTTTCTTTGACTTCCACAGTGTTACATCTTTGCCCACCTTTTTGGCTGCTTTTTTTCCGGTTCAAATTCCTTTTTATTATTGGTTTTCTTGAGTCTCAGCTCTAGTTACCTGCATTTCTCAATCAATATTTTCTGTCTGGATGGTGTCATTCCCTCCTGTTTCCTAAGGCTACCATAACCAAGTACCACAGACTCAATGGCTTAAATACCAGAAATGTATTGTCTCACAGTTCCGGGGGCTAGAAGTCCAAGATCAAGGTTTCAGCAGGGTTGCTTCCTTCTGAGGCCTGTGAGAAGGAAACTATTCCATGCCTTTTGCCTCTTGCCCAGCTCCAGGTGTTTTTCTGACAATCTTTGGCATTATCTGGCTCATAGAAGCATCACCCCTATATCTGCCTTTGTATTCATGTGGTGTTTTCCCTGTGTGTGTCTGTGTCCAATTTTCTCATTTTTATATGGACACTGGTCATATGTGGTTAGGGCTCACTTTAATTTAATTACTTCTTATCTATACCCAAAATGTCAAGTTATGTCATACAGCAGTTAGGACTTCAACATGCGAATTTGGGGGGGGGGCACAATTTAACCCCATAACCTGTCCTATAGCTTCAATGACTTGTCCATGTGCTGGTGACTCTCAAATATGTGTCTCCATCCCAAACATGTCTTTTCAACTCCAGACCTGTGTGCCCAACCACCTGCTGTCCAACTTCCCTTGGATGACTTTTATGCACCTTAACATGTAACCTTCTCCCTCAATGAGGTCCTCCTTCTAGTCCAGTGAATGGTGTCTGATGTGAATGGAAGTAGACCTTGGGCCCAGACAGTTCGTTTTAGGCTTGGAGCTGGACATTAACAGGAGAATAGGATCTAGGTAAGTGACAAAGAGGCTTGTATGACTGTGGAGCTGGCACTTGCCACTGTGGGTTTCATTCACGGATTGTGTCAGCCCACTCACCTGGTAGGTGAGGACACCCATAACAACTGTGAAAATGGCTTGATGCTGGTAGCTTCCTTCATATGCCCCAAGACAAAAACTTGCAAATAGTTTTGTTATCAGTGGAATTGGAGTTTTGGGGTATCTTTGGGGAAAGGAATTTCCTGATTCCCCCCTGGGAGGATGGGATTTCATGGAAAGCTTTATTGATGGTGTAAAATTAAGGGAGTTCCCCTCCAAGGGGCATCAGGAAATTTCATTCGCCCTGCCATGAAAGAAGTCCAATCTTGTCTTCAGCAGGGCCAGATTTAAGGCCACTGCCCAGAATTTCTGCTCCATATTAGAGTGCAGCGCAGTACAGCATCTGGGTAGTCTAGCTTATGTTCCCAGCTTCAGTCCATTGTGTGTGGGGTCTGCATGGACACGAGCCCCATGGCTATGGAGGGAGAACACGTGAGCACACGGGCACATGAAGTGGGTCATAGAGCAAGAGAGAGCAAGAGCGAGCAAGAGCACAAGAGTCAGAGAGAGGGGACTCTGTCTGGACATTTCACCCTTCCAAGATTTCACAACCTTGAGTGGCTTCACCCTCTTAGTCAGTGATCTTCTTTCCAGGCTAGACTGAGAGACAAGCACCTTCCCTACGTCATAGCACAGATGCCTACCCCCCGCCCCTTGATTCTCTTCCTCAAGTGTTCTGCAGGGAATAGACGAGTGATTCCCTGGGGAACATGAAGCTGCCCAGGTGACCATGCTTATAATGTCTGGCCTCCCTTTTGCTCTCCGTCTTTTATTAACATTAATAACTAGCTAATTACAACAATAACAATTTTGTTTATATTGTGGTTTAAGTCAGTAATCAGCTGCCTCTGCCAGCTCTTGCTTTGCACTCTTCCTGAGTGACACATGTAAATGCTAACAGCATTAGCTGTACCCTCCTGGTATTCTCAACTGCAATTTTGTGAACTAATCCATAGGCCAATGGTTTAAGAGCCAATTCCCACATAAGAAGACACTGGCAGTGGCCAGGGGCTGAGCAGTCTGCTGGCTCTTTGATTGAAGGCTGGCTTATCCATCCATTCAGTATTTAACTCTCTTTATGTAATTACTTATAATTGGATTTCTCCCCTTCTCCCCCACCCCCAATCTGGACAATAAGAAAATGAGGGCAGTGGTCATGCCTTCTTGTCTTTCTTGCACTAAACTGAGGGCTAGACACATAGTAGGCATCAATAACTTGTTAATTAATGGGTTATCTAAGAATCAGGCCAATTGTCACTGGCCTTTGGTTTTATCCTGAATTGGTTTTGACTATAATGAATTGTGAATCTGCCTTAATAATGCTTTGTCGAATCCATCAACCAAGGTTCTCACCAGGGCCATTGAAAGGGAATATATTCCAGGGAGCCCTAATAGAGAGGAATTTGTAAGTAAAGGGTTTCCACAGTTAGTAGGGAATATTCTACAAGATCTTCAGGGTAACAGTAACATTGCAAGAGGATGATAGTGATGCTACACGGTGCTTAGAAGGATCTTAGTACCCTTTATATGTACTTGTATGTGGGTCAATACCCTGGTTCAAATGACAAGGAAATCAATACTTTGGGGGCAGAAGAGACAAAGTATCTACTAGAAGAAAGACAATGTGAAGGCATAATGAGAAGCAAACAGGATGATTCCAGGGAGCAAGCTCAGCATATAAGAAACCAGAATTAGAAAACAAATTACAAGTAGTTATTTACTTTAATAAGTTATTCTTTCTAGCATAAACACTCCCACTGCATCTAATATATCATTTAAATACTATTACATTATGTATGTGATTTAAGAGTAGTGCACGTGGTGTCACAAAAACAACAACAACAACAAATACTTGAATAGTTGTAAGGCTCGCATCTTACTTGAGAAAAAGTGGTGTGTGTTCAAAACTATAGCTTCTAGAACTAAAACTTTTATAGATTTATATCAG
The DNA here is from genome assembly GCA_963924515.1 of Vespertilio murinus. Classification (NCBI taxonomy): domain Eukaryota; kingdom Metazoa; phylum Chordata; class Mammalia; order Chiroptera; family Vespertilionidae; genus Vespertilio; species Vespertilio murinus. Next base: position 184,485,711 of record OZ004704.1, on the reverse strand, counting down.
ACCAGGACAGGACTTTTAGTGTTATTTCTTCATAGAGCACAGTATTTTCTTACCTATTTTGCTTCAACTTATTGAGCTGATCTCTTTGGGAAATATTCTGAACTGGATCCTAAGTTTATTTGGATTTTCTTGGGTTAAAGTGAACATTTTAGGACAGGCCTTTTTACTGTAAGGCTAATGAATCACCACTTGTTATTGGTATCAAGGAGACAGGAATGACATGAGAAGAAGTGAGGTTGGTGCATCGTAGAGATTTTCCTTCTCCACCTTCACTTGGGCATCAGCCAGCAATCTTCCAGGGGGAAACTTGCCCCCAGGTTTCAGCAAAGGTAAATTGGGTACCTATGTCCCCTTGTGAATGTATGCCATTGTATTCTTACAGGGAAGCTGGCAAGAATTCCAGAAAATCTTCCTAAATGCTTTAATGGTTCCCTCTCTGAGCTCAGAGACTATCCTTTATAGAAGGGGCTGCAATCCAAAAAGAAGTGGTACGGTTGCCAAGTGGGAGGGGATTGGAGGTATGGATAAAAGAAGATGAAGTGATTAGGAAGTATACATTCTATTTATATAAAGAGTTATGGAGGTGTAAAGTACAGCATAGGGAATATCGTTAATAACATTGTAATAACTATGTATGGTGTCAGGTGGGTACTAGACTTATTGGGGTGATCAGTTCGTAAGTTACCTAAATGTCTAATCACTAATCACTATGTTGTACACATGAAACTAATATAATGTATGTCAACTTTAATTTAAAAAAAATTTAATTAAGAAGTAGTAAGTAAAGCCATCGGAGAGAAAGGGGAAAGGGCAGCTGAGGAGGGAGCTGTGGGGTTGGGTCATGTTAAAGCCATGATTGTCAGCATTGGACAGGGCTCTTGACTGGAACCCTCGGAAGTCAGTTAACAAAAGAGAAATTTACTGAGTTGATCTGGGAGGTGAGACTCACCGAACCTTGAAAAATGGGTGGGGAACTAAGAGGACATCACAGCTGAGCAGCCAGGACAATCTGCCAGGATGCTGTTGTTACCATCACTACCTGATACCCTGCTGCTCATGAAATAGCAACAAGCTGATTTCCTTTAGACTCAAAGTTCAGGATAAGGCGTCTGATTGGCTGAAACTAAGTCATGTCTGCACCCTATTGCCAAGGGCAGGGGGAATTCTTTGGTTTCCTTTAGCTTCCTTTGTGTGGTATGGTAGGGACTTTGTTTCCCTAAATGGGAAGGAAATTGAGTGCTGGCAATTAAAAATAGGGCAGAGGGCCACATTAAAAACACTCAGGGAGCTGTTAACTGGACTTAGAGATTTAAAAAAAAAATTTTTTTTTGCAACAACAACAAAAAAACACACTGACTTTTTATTATCTTAGGAAATTATTTAAAATCAGAAATAACACTAAATATTGTAAAGGCAATTTTGTGGTATTCTGCTGATTCCATCTATAGGATCAGCCAAATACATTCAAAATCCTTCCTTAGGTATTTTGGGAGTACTTAAAAACCCATTTCAGATTTCTATGAATATTCAGAATAAATCACCTAGGATAACCCATAATTTAATTTACCTGTGATAGAATGTGTAACAGGCTCAGTTGTCAGAGACTGGGTATGAGCAAGGTAAGAGGTAGCTGAAGTTAGAAGAAAAAAGTTTAGACATAATAAAGCATTGGTATGATTAGGGCCATATTGAGATAGCACTGAGGAAATAAAGCTTGATATTGGAGGGAGACTTAGGGACAGAAATTATCTAAACAAGCAAGTATTAAGGATGATATTTTATTTTGGGGAAGGGAGCCAGAATCAATGAATCTTGACCTCCAACCTGTTCTTTAGAATATAAATCCAGAACATGTGTTTGACAATTATGAGGGTTGCTCAAGCAAGAATGTCTTTATTGGGTGGGGAGGTGTAAGAAAGGATAGGGAGAGGGAGTATCTCATTAGTCTGTCATGTGACTAATGAGAGACTTCCAAACCATCAGTGCTAATATAGTTTACTCTCAATACCTATTAAAATCTGAATATTGCTCACTCACAGTGTTTGCAATGCCAAAGCATTCACTGTGGCCTAGAAAATAGATATGATTTATTTATGATCCTTGACTGCATCCTAAGTGACATTCTTAATATTTATTTTTTGTCAGGGCTGGCTTTATATTAACCGAATTCCAAGGCCTTACATATAGAATGGGACAGTGTCTTCATTTATAGAATCGAAGATGACTGTTTCATGGCCCAAGCCCTGACATGCCTCTGGGCCTGGCTCTGAAGTTTCAAGTTTGCCTTTTTAGGACAATGATTGAAATATCTCCAGTGACTCAACGACTGTTGGGTCTTTCCATAAACCAAGCAATGGGAGGCAGCTGGCAGCAGGCAATGGGCTTTGAGCTCTATTGCATAAGGAGGTACAGAAGCAAGGGCATAACACATCAGTGAAAATGAAGAAGCAAAAGATATTACTAGTTTGGCTTACAAATCTAACACTTGCTAGCTACACATGATATACCAACTTTTTAGTAACTATAGCCAATATTTGATCTCAACTTACTATCCAACCTATTTTTGGACTTCTTCCTTATCATCTTCTACAATTGCCAAATGATCACAAAATGAAGCCTGATATTCACCAAAGGAAACTTGAGAAGACACAACTCATCCTTTCTAATAAAGAGGGAATATGCAAATTGACCATCACATTGTCACAAAGATGGTGGCACCCAGTCCTCTCACCCCCACCAGAGTCCTCCAGTTCTTTCAGCCCCACTGGGGAGGGGGTGGTGATGGTAGGTGTGTGGTGTGGCCAGACCTGTTCTCAGCCCCCCAGCTGCCCAGGGCTGCCCAAGGCTCAGGTTACCAGGGCCAGCCAAGGCTTGAGCTGCTGGCAGTGGCATCAGCAGAGGTGTGATGGGGCATCACCTTCCCTTGATTGCCAGGTCATCTCCCACTCCTGAGGGCTCCCAGACTGTAAGAGGGGGCAGGCTGGGCTGAGGGACCCCCCTCCAGTGCATGAATTTTCATGCACTGGGCCTCTAGTATAAAAATAAAAAAAGATATTTGAAAGATAAATTAAAAAATTACTTGGAGTATCTGAGTGTGAGTGCCTTTCGAAGAGTATGAATAAATGAGGGTTCACTGAATTCCAAGCAGCCTCTTTTTATCAACCTTAAAATATTCAATCAAAAGCCATAATAAATGGTACAGTAACCGTTTTTAGATATGTAAAATAATAACATCTATTTTGGCACTTTGATAATAATATTAATATAACGTTAATTTAAGCATAGTAATCAGCATGTAATACTTCTGTTGATTTTTGACTATCTCTACATTTTTTATTTAATTCCAAGATTAAATAATACATTTTCAAGTCATCTTGAGGCACTACTAATAGATAATACAGCAACTCCATTTTCAGATGCCTCTATTTATTTTTTCCCAAGATTGAGAAATAAAAAGAAAACCATATAGTATATTTTTATGAAGAGGCCTGGACTGTGGAGCTAACATTTGCATCTAAGTTGCACTCCTGTTCTGTTAGGTTCTTGAGGCTCAGGAACTCAAGGTTACTTTGGACATCACTGCTTCTCGACGTTCTAATTTAATTCCTTCAAGTGATTACTCACACAAGTACATAACCTGATGTATTCAAAGCCAAATTGAAATCAAGAAGTCATTTCTATTTCAAGATTTTGCTTTCCATTTGACAGTTTCTACCTCCTTTTTGCCATCTCAGAAACACCACAGCAAGACCTCGCCCCCATAACCCAGAGAAAGTGATAGCCTCTGTTCTCCACCTTGTATCAGAAAAACTATAAAGAAACTCCTAACTTACAAGGAAGAACAAACACAAATGCCCCAGAGAGTGGTCAGAGCAGTCTACCTGTCTTAGAGCTGATGTCCATCAGTGTGCAAGTTGACTCTGATACTCTGTTTCTAAAGATCCCAGTTGCTTCTCAGCAGGTATTTTATGAGGTCATGCTGTGTATAGAATCTTATCTTAGACATAATTTTTAAAAGTGTAGAATATATAGATAACAAGAATAGTTACAGCTGTATGTATTTACATGGGTTGATATATATATTTCCCAGTTCTGACCTATTAAGAAGACCTACTTTCAGGGGTATCCCACTAACAGTAAACACACAGCCAGATGTTGGTTTCTAAATACCATTCTCCAATTAAAGGAAATAGGGATCCTGGAAGAAATGACTGATTCTAGGAGTGGGCAGGGCAAATAAAAGATGAGTCCAGAGCACTTTGCAATACCAGAAAGTAAGGAAAAGCTCCAAAAACAAAAGAATGGGAGTACAACAAAGGAACTCAGAAGTCAATCTCCCAATGGCAAAAGATGAAATAATTTAAGCAAAAGAATAAACAATCCAGGTTTGATCATAACTCAAAGTAGAAAATAAATATACTTGAATCCGCACTGAAATAGATAAATGATTGAATAAAGGGAGGAAAAGAGAAAAGTCTTCCCACAAGAATTCCAAATAATATATGCAGACACTCTCACTCCAGAAGGTAAAGCTTAACATGTCCCCATTCCCCACACCAAGTGTAGGCTGGACTTAGTCACCTGCTTCCAAAGAACAAAGTATAGAAAAGGGAGAAAGATGGGGGGAACCAGGCCAACCCTGCTTTGGCCAGGCGATCAAGGGAAACAGCACCAGTAATAAGCCAGACTGGTCGCCTACAATGACTGATAGCGCATGATAAGGACACTTCACTTCTGTTGTGTTTTCCCCAAAAACACATAGCCCCAATATAACCATGGGTAAAGACATCTAGTAAACCCCAATTTGAGGGACATCCTACAAAATACTTCCCTAGCACTTCTCAAAACCGTCGTCGTTAATGAGAAACAAGGACAGACTGAAGCACTGGCACAGACCGTGGGTGGCTAAGGAGACATGATGACTAATGTAGTGTGGTGTCCTGGGTGGAATCCTGGAATAGAGGAAGGTCATTAGTGACACAACCAGTGTAATCCAGGGAAGTCTGAAGTGTGGTTAGTAGTAATGGCCATTGTTAATGCCTTCATTTTGGCAAATGCCCCCAGGGTAGGTAAAATATTAATGCTAAAGGACACTGGATGGAGAGCACATGGGAACTCTGAACTGTCTTCTGAAATCTCCTGTAAATATAAAATGGTTCCACACTTAAAATCTTACTTAAAGAGTGAGAAGAACGCAGTCTCTGACACCAGGCAGCTTACGCAGATGGAGAGTCAGAGCATCACAGGAGAAAGGGAAGCAATGGGCAGCAAGTGCATGCCTGCTGTCACTGAGCTCAGATGGCACAAGTTCAAAGACAGTGCAGGTGCATTTGATCTACCAGTGAACAGTGCATGAACCAATCCGAATCTGATCAAGGATTTAAGCACTGGGCTAGCTTCAGAGTGTTCCAGATAGAGGAACAGCCCGTGGAAGGCTTGAAAGCAGTCAGTACTGAGAGTAAAGGGTCAGAGTGCAGCCAGACCAGCTTCCTTGAAATGGAGTATTCCGGTTGGGGTAGGGCTGGCCATGTAAACTGAGGTCCCAGTGTAAAATGAAAATGTAGGGCCCCTTGGGCAAAAAGCAGAAAATACGGCATTTTCCCCCCATTAGGCTCTTTCTGTCTCTGTCTCTCTCTGTCTCTCTCTCTCTGTCTCTCTCTCTCTGTCTCTCTGTCTCTGTGTGTGTGTGTGTGTGTGTGTGTGTGTGTGTGTGTGTGTGTGTATCTCCTCATACCTGGCATTTTTTGCTATTTAATATCTGCTCCCTTGCACACTGGATATTTGTTGGGTAAGTGAAGGCCCCCACAGATATTGGCAGCCCCACCCTGGAACCCCAGCACTCTACATTCCAGCTCCCAGGGCCCTGTGAGAGGGCTAGTCAGGACCAAAGGTGAACACCCACCCCAGGAGGTAGGGAGACAACAGGAGACAGGAGCATGCATGAACTGAGGCTCTGAGCCCCTGTGTATGCTCCATTATCGCATCAGAAGTCACTTACTAACACACACACACACACACACACACACACACAACAGTTTAAGAGATAAAAGTATTAAAAATTTCCAAGTGGTAACTATATGTCACTCACCCTTGGATGTGTGTGGCGATGGGGCAGGAAGGGGGTTCTTTTGAGAACAGCGCCCTGTGTGACTACACTGGATGCAGGCACATGAAGCCGACCTGAGTTGGGGGTTGGTGGGAGATTAATCAGGATCGGAAGGGGCTTAGCCTGTGGAAGATCCTGAAGGCTGAGTTTTGTCTACAACAGTGGACAGAGGCCAGAGGTGACTGAGGATACACAACAAAGTTGGATGTTAATGATTAATCTGATGGAAAGTGCACTGTGGATTTGATAGGAGACACCATTGGCAGCTTTACCATTTAGAAATTGAACAGTCAGCCTTGGGAAGGAAAGGAGGAAGTAAGCATAACATAACACTTCCCTTTCCTTGAGGCAAACTATTAGACAGTGTTAACAGTTCCGATTCAGAACAGATGTATCAACCCAAACACCATATTCCAATGTTCATTTCTAGTTAGTGGATTTATCTCAAAAGACTCTCGTCAACGTAGCATTTTCCTTTTAGGAGCCCCTTTTATAAAGTTAGAAACAAACTCAATGAATGTTCCATATGGCTGTGATTGTGGCTGCCATATATTTTACTGCCAAGACATTTTAAATCTGTTTCCAATTCCATTTTTTTCCTCCAGAAAAGTTCTCAAACTGGTGAATGCTTTGTTCCCAGGTACCTCCAGATCATCAGTCCCTCGATGTAAACCAGGAGCCAACTGCCCTAGTTCACACAGTGGCATCAGTAGACAGCTGTCCCCTCTGTCTGTCACCGAAGATTCTTCTGCTCCTATTCTTGAACTTCAGAGCCGAGGATCCTCTGGCGTTTGTGGACACAGAGTCGAGAGGCAGAACAGATCAGGTATGGTGCTGACCTCTTACTAACAGTACATCCAGGGAACCTTCTATCCAGCTGTTCACCATTGTCACATAACAGAGATGTTCCATGGACGTTTAGGAGTGGTGAGGGGAAGGTTTGTCAAGCAGGAGGAGACAGAAGAGGGAAATGTATAGATAGGGACAGTCCACAACTTAGGATGTTCTGGCTTTGGATTTTTTGACTTTAAGATCATGTGAAAACAATGTGCATTCAGTAGAAACTACAATTTGAATGTTGGATCTTGATCTTTTCTGGGCTAGGGATATGTGGTATGATACTCTTTCCTGATGTTGGACAGCAGTAGTAGCCACAGCTTCCAGTCAGCCATGCAATCATGAGGGTAAACAAGCTATTCTACAGTGTAGTATTAATAGCATTTTAGACTTATGATATTTTCAATTTATGATGGGTTTATTCGGGTGAACCCCCATTGTAAGTCAAGGAGTATGATTTGTACAACCTCTTAGTGTGTACAATGTAGCAGAGAAGACTGAATACCAAAACCTATTGTCGAAGGGTTTAACATGGTTAAACAATGACATCTAATGGCATTTATAAGATAACTGGTCTTTCTCGTCTTCAAGAAGTCAAAAGCCAGCATCTTTTATCTCAGCCCTGGGGTTACTAACAGCAGTGTCCCATTCTGAAAAGAATAGAAACACCAGTGGAATCAGACTCTGCTTTTGGCCTCATCGGACTGCCAGTCCATGGAGCACCTGCAGTTTTCTCAATTTTACACTTCCTTCAGGACACTTGTCACTTGCCTCTCTAATCAGCATTTGCTGATCAGTCAAGACCTTTAGCCTTTCCTCTCATCTGCCTGACCACTTACCAACTCCTGGGCTACTTGAATTGCTAGATAAATCTCATAACTATATCCATGAGTTTCCCAACAAATTTATCACTTTTAATGTAGCCAACTCCACTAGGCTACTGCCCAATACTTTTCAATACTTTTTTTTATGTTGGTCATCATTATGCCATCCCCAGAGAATGCTCTCAATCCCTGAGTCCATACTCACTTCTCATCATATGAAGACACTCTACCTTCCCCCAAAGAGCAAAAGAACTGTGTGCTATCAGGTGCTTCCCTCCCTGCCTCAACATCTCTGTTCCCTTTTGCCTACTACTGTCCATGCGGGACCACCTTTGACTTGTATGTTTTCTATCATTCTGCTAACTCCTGCTAACTCCTTTTCCTGTATCCAGGGTCACTTCCTCTCCATCTCTTCCACTGGCATTTTTTAATTTCTCCTCCATTTGTTCCCTCAGGTTGGCCAGCAACATATTAAAATGTCCTGCAGCCTTAAAAACATTAACAACAGCAAAAACAGCAAAATACTTGATCCAAAATAATTGGGTAGTAAAAATAAAACAAAACAAAAAACCTGCCAAGGGCTGAGGGGTGAGCCACTGGCTCAGCCCCATGCACCCGTCCACCCTCCCTCCCTTCCTTGGACATAATGTGTTAGATGGGTATTCGTGGCCAACATCTGGGCACGGCGGTGGCGTTCTGTCATTTACACACATTGTTCTCATTAAAAAGTGAATTATACTTGGAAAAAAACAACAACCCTAGAAATCCGAGAAAACTGGCTTTAAAAATAAAGAGAAATGACAACTCAGGGAACTCGGTGAGGGTGAGATAAACCGAGGTATAGAGGAGGCCTGAAAGCACCTCTAGGGTCCTACTAATTTGAGAAGAGGTTTCTTTATGTGAGCAAAGATCTTTTTCAGAAAGTGACAATATTTTTAAATGATTTGAACTCCAAGATTCAAATTCTTTTAAAAGGTGAAGAAAATGGCATCTTAAACCTTCATAAAGTTTTAATTGGCTTTAATACGTTGCAGTAATATTCCTATTATTCCAGTCATCTGCAGAGCAGAATGTTCCAGTTAATTAACTATGCTGGTTAATAAAGACTTGCCCTGTCTATCATATACACATTACAAATTTCAAATACCCTACCATTAAAGATCATATGGGACATAATGTACTCTTTCTGTAATGTTCAGAAGCCATTTGGTATATTGCAGGGCACCAAAGAAAAAAGAGAACAGGATAACCTGGAGAGCAGCCCACCAGGCTTCCATGAACGTTATGGTACTCAGCCTCAAAATGAATCCCACGATATAGATAATATCGTTGTTTGACAGATTTAAAAAAAACCCAAGACTGGAATAAAATGTACTCACAGGGCCATACAATGGCAAGGCCAGGACTTACATGCATGTTTTCAAATTCCAATGGCTTCAACCATCAATTCACATGGCTCCAATCAAAGTCCATAAAAATGGATGGAGTTCCCGGTAAATCAATCTTAAGGATATTTACAAAACTATAAATGTAAGCAGAACTATGTAAAAGCCATGTTTAAAGTAGAAAAATAAATCTTTGTATAATACCTATTATACAAATTAAAATTAAAGAATTGGCAACAACTAAATGTAGTTAGCATAAGAAGAACAGGCCAACATTGTGGGAGGATTTAGGTGACTATTGATGTCATCAGAAGTCCTGTCTGTGGTATTATGGTAGTACAGTTCAAGAAGGCAGATGCCAGCTCAAAGGGATCCTTAAAATCTCTGTAGAATCATTTTTCCTTTATGAGATAGTCCCTGAGAATAATGTGATTTGAAATGCAATCCCTTAAGCGTCACTTCTCTGAAACCTCATGCAAGATTGTCATTCCTGCCAGGAAAGAGAACTTTCCTCCCGACCATTTCTGAAACTTCCCATGCCTAAACAGAGTGATCAAGCCTGAGTCTCAGACAGAATGAATATTCAGAATAAAAAGCGTGGACCCTGAGGTCATACTGACTTGGAGTTATCCATGATAATCTTAAACCAAGTCTCAGGTTTTTCATCTATAAAATGGAATGATGATACCTACTTAATTGGGTAGGTTTGTGTTCCCTTCCCAGATTCCCAACATAAGAGTCTCTTATTCTGCCCTCTTATTAATTCTAAGTTTCCCTCCTCCACTCTCTGCATAAGCCACATGATCATAGAGGGAATTTGCACAACTGTTTTCAAGAGAAGCTATCCACTGTCCACGGTCAAGGGAGCTGGCTAACTCATACTTCCAGACTCAGCTTAATGTCACTGCATCATGAAAGTTTCTCCCGATCATCTCCCATACCACCCCATAATGAGTATTTGTTCTCTGCCTCTGTATGGCCTTGTATCTGCCAAAGTTGGCTCTTATCACACTGTCTGAGATGTGTTTGCTGGCTTTCCACCAGGCCATGAACTCGTCTTTCATCTTTGAACCCCTGTGACCCAGCTAGCTAACTAGCTTCTGATAGGCTCCACTGGATTTGGTTTTCATCCTCTGGAGGCCTAGATACAGTACTGTTTGTAAGACTTGAAAGTTGTTTAGTAACTCCTGTATTCATCCTTACTTGGTTTATAATCCCCAATGAAGAATTCACTTTCCATACTTGGAACCCCACCCCCTCCCTCACCCCTTCACTCCTGCTCTCCAAATAATTATATCAGAAAGCCTTAGCTGGGTGGAAAGCTTTATCCCAATTGGGCATTCACCCAGCTTATTAAGTCATAGGAATGCATTCAGCAGGTTCTAGAGATGTAAAGCGAGAAACCCATCTACCTGCAATCTTTTGGCTGCACCACACTCTTTACCAGGATAAACCTTGTGCTTCAGGGAGGTGCCTGCAGATACAAGAAAATCTTGCAGATAATTCTGCCTCCCTTCCCCCAGCATTCTACTACCTGCGACCTCAGCACTGGGACTCAAGGGGACCTTTTCTCCCACTTAACTTCCTGACAGGGACATATATTTATTGTTGAACTTGTTTTCCCTATTATGGCAGAAGACCTTTAGGGTTGTCACTTTCAGGGAGTTTTGACTATTTTAGTGTGAAAAAAAAGCTACTAAATATTTTTAGTAAATGTAAAAAAAAAAATCCAAAACAAAATAGAACTCACTGTGCCCCCAGGACTACATTAAATAGTAATTTGTCCTGAGGTGGGGAATGATTTTGTGTAGTCAGGACTTCCTCTATTCTTGGGGCACATTGTTTTCCAATTTAATAGTCATCTTTGCTGCAGGGTTGTTGTTTTTTAAATTCAGTGGAATATAACCACGAATACTTATTTCTCACTCACTTTTCACATCAGCAGATACAAGGCTGCTTTGGCTGGGTTCTGCTTGTTCTGCCACATAGACCAAAAAAGCAGCAACTCTTTGGTACCTGCCATTCTGGTGACAGAGAGGACTCACAAGAGAGCTGGTGGGACCTTGTGATGCCTCTTAAAAAGCTCTTCTGGGAGGTGTTACACTGCTCATGTTTGATTAGACAAAGCAGGTTCATGTGGCCAAGACCAAAGTCTTCGGGGCTGAAATGTGTAATGTTCTTACAAGGAAGTGGGTAGGGTATCCTGGGAAATAGCACAGTATCCACCATGTTCATGAACATTGTCATGGCCTGGATGAAATAATATCTGTACCTTACCAACAGAGATTCTGGAGAGAACATGAGCCAGAGTTATAAGTCTCTTCAAATGATGAACCATGGGTGATTCTGCTGCCTGCCTCTTTAGTTTGCTATTTCATAACTTGATTCCCACACATTTGTATTCCTTTCCTGTTTTCAGGGGATGATGGAACACAGACCAGTCCTGAGAATAGCAGCCAAGAGAACAGAATGAAGGCTCGCTGCCTGTCTTGCTCATCCGTGCTTCTGAAGGCGGTCTGGGGACTCTTGATCATCTTGTCAGTGTCATCGTCTTGGGTTGGGACCACTCAGATTGTAAAGATTACTTATAAGAACTTCTACTGCCCATTTTTCATGACTTGGTTTTCAACAAACTGGAACATTATGTTTTTCCCAATCTATTATTCTGGTCATCTGGCCACTGCTCAAGTAAAGCAATCGCCAATGAAAAAATTCAGGTAGGTTTTATGTTAAGCGGCCAATAGGAGGTTTTCTTCTAAAATATTTTCATTCAAGTATGTATGTTTTCAATTCTTTGGAATATGAGCTGAGTTGACTTGGGGAGTGTGGAGATATAGGATCTAAGGTCGGTAATGAACACCAGGAAACAGGACAATTCCTCCCCTAAAACAAACAAAAAAACATGGTGTGTCTACAACATGTCTGGCACTGTACTGGTGCTTTGTATATCTTGCTTTTGATCATCATTGGTGATAACATCCACCTTTTACAGAAAGGTTAAATGGCTTGTCCAAGGTCACACACTTACAAATAGAGGAACCCAGATTTCTATCCAGACCTATTTATCTCTGAAAGTCATGTTTTAAAAGAACACCCAGTGTCTCGAGCCCAGAAAAAACCCCCCACTATATTAATAATAGAATTGTTACAAAAACATTTGCTCAATGTTCTGGACACTGTGGCGCCGAAGCCAATGAAATGACCTGATTCCATGCAAAGGGAGGGTTGGCCCTGGAATACTTGGAAAGATGCCATTCTTTGCTGACAAGGAGCATGTGTCTGTTGGTTTGTAAGCCATGAAATTGATAGTGCCATGGTTCTAGCAGTTTCTCTGTGCTCACCCTGGCTTCTACAGCCTCACCTCAGAGCTCAGGAAGTTGGCAGGGACCCTGTCGCCCAGTCCTGCACAGTGCCCAAGTAAGGCAAAGGCAGCTTTTGGGTCAAAGTCCCTCTGTTAAGGGACAGATTCTCAGAAAGGAAAAGCCCAGAGCTAAGGAATAGCTTCTAGGACAATCACTCTGATCACCCAGGGAAAGCAGTAGTCAGGCCCCCGTGGATGGCAGTGGGAAAGGGATAGTTCTCTACACCAGCTTGTTGCTCCTCGGCTGGATGACAGTCAGTTTGCCTTGCAAGAGACAAAAGAACCTTTCCTTCTTGCCCGGGTAAACAAAAGAAGGAATGGCTATTATAATGGGTGATTATAAAGCTATTCTTAAAAACTTTATAAATTGGAAAGGGTATATCTTCAACTTCTATTTTCTGTCACCAGCTTGGTGTTGCCTGGGAATGTGAAAGTCACACTGTGAGCTCATTTCCCATGTGTGTCCATGAAAATTCAATTACAACAAATGAGAAAGAACAATTTGAAAATAAATATGTTCTGGTTCAGAAGAAAAAAGCCTTATCTCTATTTGTGATTGTTAAATATTTTGTATTGATTCGCATCAAAATAGACATGATCTTGGGGCATAAGGTATTTTTTAATGATACTATTTAATAAAATGATCACAGAGAGTGTGATTATCAGACTAAAATTGTCCTTGTTTAAAAATACTTGTGTGCACCCCTGGCAGGCATGGCTACTGGAATGCCCCTGTGGTTTAGACACACATGCTGATACAAACAACAAGAGTATAGTGGAGGAAGTAGCCTCAGAGCAAGCCTCAGAAAGCCTCAGAGCAAGCCAAGTGGGTTTCATTTAACATAACCCATTTCCAAGAGGCTGCTGCTGACAGAGGTGTTTTGGGTATAAGCTTCATCTTCACCACATCTGTTATGTCGGGCTAACTCTGAGTTCAGTGAAATCTGTGATTTGATGGGGCACTTCCACCTGTTGGTGAAGGTAGAGGGAAGCTGATCATTTCTAAAACCAAGTCAAAGTTTAGAAAGTTTGACAGGTTCTAAAACCGAGTCAAAGAGCTGTTGTCAAGAAGGGAAATTGTCTTTGAAGGCAATATTCCCCAGGGCCTACCTCCAGATGAGAGGCAAATGCTATCAGAAAACGCTAAGATCCTTGATCTGGTTTCCCCTATAGACCCATCAACACCATCGGCCAAGAAGGTAACCTGGCAAAAGAAAGGGAAAATGAAGTTGGTGTGTAAGACCAGGAACAGAATTTGTCCCATGGTGCCAGACCCTCTCACTCGTTTCTTCTTCTTTTTTAAAAATATTTTATTGATTTTTTACAGAGAGGAAGTGAGAGGGATAGAGAGCTAGAAACATCGATGAGAGAGAAACATCGACCAGCTGCCTCCTGCACACACCCTACTGAGGGATGTGCCCGCAACCAATGTATATGCCCTTGACCAGAATTGAACTCGGAACCTTTCAGTCTACAAGCCGATGCTCTATCCACTGAGCCAAACCGGTTTCGGCTCACTTGTTTCTTCTTTTCTCTTGAATGGCATGAAAGCATTTCCATTTTTTTTTTCTTATCACTAACATGGAAAGACATTTTAATCAAGTATCAAATCTAGATGGTAATATTTGTCCATTTGGAAGTCGTTTTTGATATTTCCATCATTCCATTGATGTACTATCAAGAGAATTCAATTGCCTCAGGTGAATTCTAAATATAAGAAGAAAAAACATACAATATACTCTAGTTTGAACCACAAATGTTTTCTTCAGGAAAAAAGCCTCTGGGGAAATATCTATGTGGCTATGTCAGGCACCGATGAAATGACATCAGAAAAGGGTCAATAACTGGCAGGCGCTGTAAGGATGATGGCTGTGATTAAATTAGTGCCCCCAACTTCTAAGCTTCAGCCCAAGCTTCTCCCCCTCTGAATGCCGCTTGTCTAGAAATTCTGATCCCATCATCCCAAGGAGAGACACGCTTTATTTTGCTTCTCTGTAGAAATAGAATCTTTTTTGAGTCTTTGCATTTCTTAGCACCTTAATGCTTAAATAGCAGAAGGTTCTACATGGGTGAACTGGTGTTTGAATGGAGAACATTTTTAATTCCTGCATCAGCAGTGACAAATGAAGAGAAGGTTGGCAGTGAGAGAAAAATGGAGAAAGAGTGGACTGATTTGGTAGTCAATAGCTGGGGGCAGGGTGAGCCAGGTGAAAAGAAGAGTCTCTTCAGGCAAGGGTGGGGGCCCTCCCCCAGCAGTGCTTTGCTTGGAGGGGCTTTGTGTGTTGGGGGGGAGCGGGGGTGCAGAGCGCTCTTCCTGTCCATGTGCCTCCGCTGGTCTTCCCCTAGGGTCTAACATTCGCTTGCGTGTATACAAAGTCTTAGACTGAGAGCACTCTATCCAACCTCCAGGGTGTTCCGTGGCACGGCTGTTTGTTCCATGTGTTGCTCTAATTCTAGTATCTCCGTGGTTGTAGGGTTTGAGAGAGGCCATCTATTTTCCTGTGTGTGCTCACACACACATGTCATTTGTGTTTCCATTACAGAGGCTTTGCCTTTGGGTTCCTTAGTCCCTTCACTAACGTTTTGTCTCTTTCAAGGCAAAGTTTACCTTTGGAGAATCATGTTTTTGTTTTATGAAAATTCTTCTCTTTGGGTATTTCCTGCATGAAAGGAAAACACTACACAGTTTCCGTGTGTGCAAATTGCATTTTTAACCTGCCTGGAATCTCTAGTTTGTAATTCCCAGCATTCTCAGCAACATTTTCTATGAGACTTGATGTTGAAGGGCCACACCCCTGTGCTTAGAGCTTCGCCTCTCTGTCACTTCCCCCACCATAAGGCCCTCCTGCTTCGTTCATGAGACTAGCATGGCTAAGGATTAGTTTGGTTTGCAATACTTTGAGGCACAATTATTTCTCTTCAGAAAATGCTAGAAGGAAAACTAGTTCTAGTACCTTCTGAAAGCATGTAAATATATGTGCAAATGTTAGTAACCTGTTGCTTTGAACAAGGCGCTTAAATTACTCTTGAAAATGCAATGCCTGGCACATGATAATTGCTGAATGTTCATGAACAACTGAGTGAGAGAAAAAAATAAAGCTGAATTCTCCCAGTGTGAAGCTTGTTTTCAATGTATAGTCAAATAAGCAGTTAGTCTATCACTTCTATTACTGCCTATCTATATCACTGGCCTGAACACTTTGATTAAAATTGCCCCTTGGGCCAAATAACCAATTTAGTCAGAAATCAAACAAATGAAAATTTTCATCGAAGTGACTATTTCTGTGCAATGAATCCAGATGATACCTCCAAAATAGCCGAATGTTTGTATATAGCAAAGTTATATCTTGTTGAGTTTTGTTTTTATTTTCTTTGGGGTTATTTTATGGTTTAAAATGCTGGAGAAAAAAGAAGTTAGCCAATTGGGCAGATATTTTAGAAAGAGGCATGATGTCTTAGAAATAGTAGTATCCCAAGCTATGTGTGTCTTTGCAGGATATTGAGGCTGAGAGTTGCAGCCTGTTCACACAGTAGCAGCCATCTGGGTCCTGCCACATTCTCCCCTGGGGAAAGAATCTTCTCTCTTTTTCAATAGCTAATCGTCCCGCAACCACACATTTCTGTATTTCTCTGGGATTCCCTGAGATTGTTGGGCAACAGCAGAATGGCCGCCCCAGTAGTCTCAAGCGCATATCTAGATAGAAGAGGCCTAGCTCTGAGCCCAGGGAGATGCAGGCTCTTTTGCGTGGAACCCTTGTGGCCTGTGGGTGGCAGTACAGGGTTCAATGGGTTCCACAGGTGACCAATGAATCCTGAATGTTCTGTGCTCTCGCCTGGGAATGGGTGTCAGGAGTTAGACAACACAAGATGAGTAACAAGTAGTACCTGACTATTCACCTCTTTTTCTTTCCTAGGGAATGCAGTCGGATTTTTGGGGAAGATGGCCTGACGTTGAAGCTCTTTCTTAAAAGGACTGCCCCTTTTTCTATTCTATGGACTTTGACGAACTACCTGTACTTACTGGCTTTAAAGAAGCTGACAGCCACGGATGTCTCCGCTCTGTTCTGCTGTAACAAAGCCTTTGTCTTCTTGCTGTCGTGGATCGTGCTGAAAGACAGGTTCATGGGAGTGAGGGTAATGGCACATTTGATTCAATGCGCGAGGCCGCCCTTGGTCGTAAATCCTGGCATCAGGAGAGCTGCTTTGCTTCATGGAGATTCTGTAAAACTTTCCTATTGGTCCCGAGTACAAAATGGGATTTGAAGATGGATTAGGATGCCCAGGCAGTTGCAACATCATGAAAGGATAAAGAGGTTCCCATTGGGCAGTCAGCTGATTTCAACAGGAGGCACTGAAACATGGAAAATAAGCTTTTTATTTATCTTTTTTAAGAATTAATGGTGTGATCAACTCCTTCTGTCCTCAGGAAAGAATGTCTGAGCAAATTAGCCATAGTAAAGATGAGGATTTGGTTTTTTTCAATCAGCATATTTGGGATAACTCCTTCATGTTTCTCTCCCCCAGATATGGAGTTAAATAATATTAGTATAAGTAGACAAGATAAACAAACAGAAGTTAAAGTTGCCTTACTTGGGGAAAAATGGTCTTTGCAGACATAATTAAGGATCTTGCAAAGAGGACATTATCCTGGGTTATCTGCGTGGCCCCTAAATCCAACAAGAATCCTTAAAAGAGTCACACTGGAAGAGACACGCAGAAGAAGAAGAGGCAATGTGACCTCAGAGACAGATTTTGGAGTGATGTGGCCACAAGCCCAGGAAAACTGGGGCAGCCACCAGAACCTGGAAGAGGCAAGGAATGTATTCTCTCCTAGAGGTACCCCTGGGAGCCTAGCTCTGCTGGATTTAAACTTCTCACCTCCGGAACTGGGATAGAATACATTTCTGTTGGTTTTAGTCACCAAATTTGTGGCAATTTGTTACAATAGCCTCAGGAAACTAAATAGCATCTGTAAGTAATAAGACGTGATAGAAAAAATGTTGAGGAGTCCATAAGTAATTGTTATAAATATATACATAAAGTAAGACATCAGAGATGGCAAAATGGTAAGCATTAGTGTCAGGCATGCTGGTAGAAGTCAGATACTTTTCTTGTTAAATGACAGGCATTGGGAAGGATATAAACCATGTTTCAGAAGATTGTCAAGGTATAATTTTAATGATGCCCAGAATCAGGCCAGGGAATAGGAGAAGCACCAGAACACATTCAGCATTTTGCCTTTTGACAGTCTCAGCAATTCTTTTCCTCCTGAGACATATTGAGAACATGCATAATTAGGTCATTTGAGAAATTAAAGGAGGGCAAACAGAATACTGACAGCATAAACACAGCTTTTAGTGGCCGCATCCACAAATAATCAAAGCACAGCCTGTAATGCCTTGGACTTCTCTTTTTCTAAGTAGAAGTTAAAGGGTCATCAGATTAAAATTAATATTTCTGACTGATTCTTGAGGCTTCCGTAGTTTAGGAACAAATGATTTTGGATTATAATTCCATTTGCTTGACCTCAAGAATAATTGCATTTAAGATTAAATATATTGCCTATTTTTTATGTCAAATAACACCGTGAACAGAATGAAGGATGATTTATGTTACAATATCAGTAAAAATGGCTTTACCTGGAGCAACAGTTGGTCAGAATTATCAATGCTCACATAAAAATTAATTTTGTATTATGAACCATTTACTAGTTTGTTTCTTTGGACTTTTGATTGACTTATAGATGGAAAAATAATCTGTTATACATTTAGTTTTCTGTTGTGAATCATTTCATCCAGTTTTCTGATAAACTCTGGTGTGTTGGGAAACTCATGAATAGTTGCTTACAGCTGATATGTGATTACCCCATGGGAATTAGTCTAGTTCTTTAAAAGATCATTTTTTAATTGCAAAGATGTTGGTAAGAATCCAGTTCTTGGAACTTTGGTGAAAATGGGTGTTTTCCCATCTCTGAGATCTTGCCTTAGGTAGCTAGCATTCTTCAATCCATGAGAGGCAGAGAAACCACCTTAATAAAAAAGGATTTCCCCCTCCCCCACAAAAAAAAGGGTTTTCCTTAAAGAAAACCAGCCACTGAGTTGGTTTTTCTTCTTTATCTCTGGTGTCTATTTCCCACCAATTAAAAGTATATGTCACACTAGAAAGTTAAAATATTTTCTTTCAGATCTTGCCCTTCCCTTATTTTTCATATTATTACTTGATTTTTTTTTATTTTTTTGAACATATGAAGAAAACTGATGGGTGGTAAATGGTTCAGTAGACCCCAGGGGGGGTTGTTTGTTTGTTTGTTTGTTTGTTTTTTAGCAGAGTAAGGAGATGAATTTATATCCCTTTAGCTTGGCACCCACATATTTTCTAGCTATAATTGGGTCCCTATACAGTTAATGTCCCAAACTGTGGCTCTTTTGGAGATTTTCCTACATGCACCAAGCACCAACTGGAGTATGCCAGTTAGAGTGAATCTCTCATTGCTTAAACTGCACTTCTCTGAATTCAAATTGGGCTCCAGAGCGCTCTAAATCAGGACACTGGAGCTGAGCTGCTGCGGGTTTGTGCCAATATCATACATTTAGATAAGATTCAAGATAACCTTTCGTTTCCATCTTGTCTTCGGTTGACATTTATGCAGCCGCTGTTCATTCAGGTCAGTGCAGAATCCTCTATCCAGAGCCTTTGATGGTTCCTCAAGGAGGCAGTTGAGAATGGACAGTGAGACTAATCCTTTTCAACCCCCTCTTGGGGGAAGAATGATTTATGAATATAGGAAGTGTGAGGGCTCTGATTTATGTCTAGAAGGAATCCGTAACCCCTTCACTAGGGTGTAGTCAATAGATACACTCTATACACAGACCCCACTCCCTTATCTCCCCCTCCCCCCCCCCACACACACTCTTTAGTCTTTCCATCTGGCATTTATTTTCCTTATTTCCATCTTGGTCTCATTGAGATCATTTTCAGATGGATTTCATTCATATAAAAATAGATGAGTATGCATGGCAGGGAGTAGGGAGTGGGGATCTTGGTTGGAGGCTCTGCACCCCTTGGGTCTGACCAATTCTAGGGATCCACCCTCCACCTGTCGCACACACAGTGGACTTCCCACCTCTTTCACTTCTCTCACTTCACTTCAAATCCTGACCCATTTCGTTGGATCTGAATAAAACAGATGGTTGTTTTTGTGGAACCTAAATGTAACATGTAAATATGTTTTATGATTTCGTATAGACATGGTTTCTTGGAAATACTCTCTCTAAATATAATCAGAGAAAATAGCATGATCATTGGAGCAGGTCTCACTGGCCAAACCATTAATGTGTATCTCACCGTCAGCTGCTGACCTTTAGTCTTGAACTTGAGTACAGCCCTGCTGGCAGAGCAGCTTTGAGGCCTTACACTTTAGAGGCTGCTGTGGACTTGGGCCTCCCCATGCTCGACCCAGCTTCAGGAACAGTTGACCACAAGGCACATTAAGGAAAGATGTTGGGGTTACAAATAAAAATAGGAGCAATTAAAGGTTCATCTCAGTACCCTGAACCCCAGAAAGGCTGACATTGTTATGTGAATAATAATTCTGGAAACCATTTGTCCAGGGGAAACACAATGAATAGTAATGAGGCTGGAAATCCTCATGAAGATTCAGAAAAGGGCTGGACCCTTGTGATTTTTGAGGGCCTGAGCTAAAAGAGGTGGGGGAAAGACCATACAAGAAAACAAAAACAGCCAAAAGTTAGATGCTTCTCTAGCCTTTGTCTGTATAAATGAATTCTTTAAGAGGTGGAAGAAGCTAGCTTTCATGCAGGGTCATGGGTGGTCTACAGCACAGTGAAATCACCGAAGGTTAACCTTCAGGCCTTCTTGGGCTTCAGGAACAAGCTCCAACAGTCTCATGGTCCCTCCAATTGGCCCTTCAAGTTGATGCGGAGGCTCCCAGAGGGGTTTGAACTTGCAAAGGAAGGTAACCATCTCTGGAGGTGATGTTGCTCACCTGGCCTGCTGGGATAATGGGTTCCACATGAAGTGAGAGGACCCAGAGGGTCAGAAAGTTAAGAATGAGGCATTGTCAGTTTTATTGTCACTGGTTAGTAACCTTCTCACGCTAAACAGATTCAGGTGATGGTAGTGGTGGGATTTTTGTCTTAGTTAGACCCCTCTGGTTGGTGATGGGCTGGAACCGGAATAGGCTGTGAGAGCCGAGTGTCTGTGGAGCCAAGGGGGTGGCACCAGCAAGTGGTGTGAGGTCAGCACAGGAGTCCTTCATGTGCACACTCAAGGGCTTGGATGCATTTCTGTGTTTCACTGTGTGGCTGTGCGCATATGAGCACTGTTGACACAGTATTTAAGACACTGACTTCTTGTAGGCATGTTTTCCAGTGTCCTGAGCCCCAAAAGAGTCGTCTGTGTCTTTCTGTTGAGAACAAACTATTAATCCTTCCTTAATGAGTGATTAATTCTGAAAATTCACATGACTCATATCTGTGCTTGTGTTATTTGTTCTCTGGAAGTTTGAAGAGTTGAACCCATGGAGCCAGGCAGTGCCGAACGATGCTCCAAAAGGGACTTCCACCCAATGCGCTCCTGCAGTTTCTAGATTAGCTGAGATCCCTTCCCTTAGTTCCAACTGTGTAGATAGGAAAAAATTTTAAAAGTGGCCACAGAGAACTTATTCTATCTGATAGTTGTGGATTTAAATTAAAATGTGGAAAATAAGTTAACTTATCTTTCTCCCCAGGAAACCTATATAACCTATAAATGACCAATCTATAAACGGCTATTCATAGTAGAGAGAAGAATTTTTCTAACAGCTCAAATATTCAGATTTTCATGTTTTTAGAACTTAACTAACAGTGTTGTCTGACCCCCTGACGTGAAGAATGCTTCTCTCCATGAAGGCAATTGAAAGAGACACTGCTGTAATTGATATGTCAATTTAAGTGGTCCAGCCTAATATCTCCGCGAGCACTTGAATATAAAATGTAATGGAGGTTTCCAAGAGGCTCACCCTGGTTCTAACATTGAATTGCTAAAGATTATGTAATCTTTGTCCACATCTAATTCCTACCTTGAGGAAAATTTATAATAGTAATATTATGCCTATAAATTTTTTCTAATGGATGATTCAGAAAAAGAACAGTGCGCGTCTAGGCCCAGATCCTGGGGATAACAGTATTGTTTCATCCCTTTCTAGACAGTGATTTTCTTTTGTGCTGTTTGTTTGTTTGTTTGTTTGTTTGTTTGTTTGTTTTGGCTGGTTGTTTTCATAATTCTCTAAACCCAGAATTATACTAGTATATGATAGAATACTTTTAGTAATTTAAAATATGAAACAACACATCGTGTAAAAGTTCATTAGGATTAACACTGTGTTCTTTTAACCCCGTTTTGTTTATTTGACCAAGAAATACAACCAATGCTTGGCCAAAAATCAACCCAAAAAACCCTACAAATATCAATTCAAATTTATTATCCTACAAGTTCAGTCTTATGGGGGAGATCTATGTGTCCACCTGGACACTTTAACTCATTAAAACACAAAACAAATCAGAAAATGCCAGCATCTAAAGAGCCTTTTCATTCTCTGAAATCAGACTGCCCAAAGAAATGTCTCAGATCCCTGGCTGAACTGTAAATCCACAAAACGAAGACAATGATAGCCCTCACAGAATTTCCAGGTCTAGATACCCCTCTCCTCATGTTTATTTATGAGTCTATGGCTCCTTGTTTAGAATATTTCCCTGACACCTCCTGGTGTGTGTATTAAATTCTGCTCCCTATAGTTGGAGGCATAGTCTAACTAGAACACACGCCTCGAAGCTTCAGAGAATACGATACTCACTCAGCAAGAGAAACACCTCCCATCAAGCAGCCTCCCGGATAACACTTTTATGAAGACAGTTTTTCACTGCTGACAGGGCGGCGTCTGTTCTCAAGTTCTCCTGCTGCTTTTCATAAAGGGTGCTTTAGTATGGGACTGGCTCTGAAACCCACTGTGCACTTGCTCTTGGTGGCCATTAACAAAAGAATTCAGCAGCATTTAAATCATATGTGTCATCATTAACATACATTGCGCTGGCCTTGAGCAAGCCTGCAGTTATATGTTAAAGATCTACATTTTATTGTAATAAAGAATTCACTAATAATGTTCAAAAGGGCAAAAAAAAATCAAAAACAAACATTAATCACACGTGAAAAAGCTATCCACAGAGAAACTGATTTACTTGGAAATACTCTAAACTGAAGCTTGACAAAATTAATCGTCGCATATGCTTAAATTTCTGACAAGGTTGCATCTTGGTTTTAAAGTTGGTGAGACAACCCTTGAAATGCCTGAATTGCTCAAGTTCAAGATAATGAAAGAAACAAGTGCAAACCAGCATTTCACAAAGGGGGGGGGGGGAGACTCCTGTTTTTAAATATACTGAGCATCCTATCAATTTATAGCAAACCATTATGATTGCAATCAAATTATGAACATTTCACTTTATGCAATTAATACTCTAGAATAATTAAATAAAAGTGTCATTCTGTGGTTTAACTTACATGAAAACAAGAGGAAGAACTGGCCTCCATTTGATATTCCAAGTGACAGTGCAAGCTTGCTCCTTATAAACTATTATGAAATTACTCACTTCTGTTTTCCCCTTGCCCTATATGTTGCCTCTTAGCTGCATCAATATATCTCCTAATCAAATCCTCATTATGTGGGAGGTAGTCAGAAACATGCATTGATCCGAGGGGCTGATTAAAATGTATGCTAAAATATTTGAAGAAAAGGAATACAGTACACATGAAAAGGCATAGAACTGATTTCCTATTGAAATTATTTCACCAATATGGGTATAAATCTTTAAGAAGTTGAACTAAAAAAATTACACTAAAATTATTAGTCCTTGAATGTGAGCAACTTTTATATTCTCTGCCTGGATGTCTCATGAGTATACCTATTTCTTGTTAATACTGACCCTTCTACATTGAACACAGATGTACACAGATAATTGGGTTTCAGAAAGCAATTTAATAGCCTTTATGAAGTCTTTAATTGCTTGCTCAATTGCTTGCTCAGGGATATAGTGTCACCAGTTGTTGGTTTTTAATTTATTTGCATTCTATTCGACAGATAGTTGCCACAATAATGGCAATTACGGGCATTGTCATGATGGCGTATGCAGATAATTTCCATGCTGACTCGATCATAGGAGTGGCATTTGCAGTGGGCTCAGCCTCCACATCCGCATTGTATAAGGTACGTCTTATGTAGTCGATTGTGATTTGTAGCTTAGACTTAATAAAGTAAGGAAGGACAAAGAAAATCTTGACTAGAAAAAAATAAAGATGGTTTCATGATAAAAACCACTTACTGCGTACTTGCTAATGCTGGACACTTGCCAGAAAATTTCACCTATATTAATGCACCCTTATAAGACATAGGTGCTTCTCCCCGATTTAAAGACAGAACTAGGTTGGAGGAAGCATTTAGCAACTTCCATGAAGTACTCAATTGCTTGCTGTGGAATATGGAGTCATCAAAAACGTTATTTCTTTGCATTTGGTGTGTTAATATTGTTTGAATGACAGATGAGAAAGCGAAGGCTTTGAAACATTAAGTAACTTGCCCAAGGTCATACAACCAGGAAATGATAGAGCCAAGGTTAAAACTTGGACTGCCAACTCCAAAGCCCTTGCTCCATGGCCCCACCCCTCCCAAATCATCAACCAGTTGTACAGGGGCTGAGAAAAACCTCTCTGTGTTTCTCTCTCTTTTTTTTTTCTTACCAGTTGCTGTTATTTTAACTCCAATTGAAGTGTTAAAAATAATTAACTGTCATTTGAGAGGTCGCCTTTTGCTACATATCAACTGTGCCACAGAAGCTCATGTTATTAGTAAAATGAAAAGTCTCTTTTCCTCTCTGAAGGAAACTCTGGGTCTGCGCTAAGTTCTCACCATTCTTTCTTCCCTGGAGCTGCCTGTCATTAATGAAAATTCTGTTCAGAGCCATTGCCCTTAACTTCAGAGGTGAGGACTAGAGAGCAGACCTCAAAGGTTATTCCCTGAAGCTCCACATTTCAGAGCCAACTTTCTGGATGTAGCTAAAGGACTATTCCACTTTCATCTCTCTTGGTGTTTCAGTGAGAAAATTCTCTCTGAAAGGCAGAAAATGCCCTTTGCAACTCTCCTGGATGCCTGTTCTGATTATTCACCAGCCCTGCGGCTCAGAGGACACTGAGTCTATTTCCATACTGACATTTCTTGGCCCATTGATTCTGTGTGACAAACTTGACAAGTGTTCACTCATTCGCCATTAGTGTCTAACCTGCCCCCAACTGAGATTCCACTAAGGTGTCTGATGTGACCAAAGACTAGCACGTGATCAAGGTCTCTTGACTGCATCTCTCAAAAGAAAAAAAAAGAAAAAAGAAAAGAAAAAAGTTCGATTAAAATGAAAAGCACTATCTGGCATTCTCCTGACCATGTTTCAGATGGGTTCATTCGGGAAGTGATAATGTTGGCTGACATGCACTGAATTATGTGTACCTTAGAAAAGATCGGCTCCATTCTCCTCTGTTTGAGGGTTAATAAAGGAAGCAGTGGGGTTAAAAAGCCAAGAAATATGGACTAGAGTCCTGGCTCTCCTCCCCCGCCCCCCCCCCCCCCCACTGGCACCCTACCGGATTTGTGACTTTAGGTTGACTACTCATGCCTCCTGGCCATCTTTCTCTGTACACAGATTTAGATCCCAGAAAGAAAGAAAGGGAATTGTTAATCTGGAGAATAAACAGTGTTTGTGAAATATATTTAAGCTCTGAGAGAAAAGTACTTGTAAATCCAAAACATCATTATTATTTCTCTCAGCACATAATGACAGGCTTTCTCTGTCCAATATCGTTTTCAGTATCTGTCAAAATAAGAGCGAAATGAACCCCAGGCTGGAAGGGAAGAATTGACAGCATCTCAATCCAGAAGATTTCTCAGGGTTTCTCTGCTTTTGTTTATTGTTCGTCCTACACCCATCGCCGATCGTGTGCATAACACAGTGTGCAGTATCCCATCCGTTTCCAACCCCACAAGGAATTTGTTTTGTGGCTTTTGCTGCTTCATGTGAAGGTTATAGAGAATTTTCATTCCTCATCTCAATAACGCCTCAGGTGTCATTGTTGAGATAAGGAATTAAGGAGCTGGCAGGTAAGAGGATATGGAGGACAAACACTGGGCCAGGTAGTGCCCTGTGCAGATAGATGAGCAGACCTTGCCTTTCTGATGCAACCAGACCTCGGACGGTGTGGCTTAAGGGTTTCCTTCCCATTCCAGGTTATGTTTAAGATGTTTCTCGGAAGTGCCAACTTTGGCGAAGCGGCACACTTTGTCTCCACGTTGGGTTTCTTCAATTTAATCTTCATCTCCTTCACCCCCGTCATCCTGTATTTCACCAAGGTGGAGCACTGGTCCTCCTTCGCAGCTCTGCCCTGGGGCTGTCTCTGTGGGATGGCAGGGATGTGGCTGGGTAAGTGACCCCAGGCTTTGCCTTCCATTCCCTGTGTCAGTCGACCTTTCCTTGGATAGTTGAGTTATCATATTAGATTATTCCCTTGGGTGCCTCTGTCCTCTATTTCCCAAATTTATCTAGGGTTGGTTCAAGTTATTGAATATTGGGGGAGGACCACGTGTCCAGCCGCACAGGTGGTACCAGCCCGAGGTTCTTTGTGGGTCATTGCTGGGTTATTGGTGGCTCAGCCAAGTAGGCTGTCCCTAGTCAATGACCCATAAGAAGACACCTATACTCTTTTTAGTAATATTCTTTCTCACAATTCCCTATATGAGTGTCAGCTTCACCTGAGCAATTAGGGGCTCCCACTTTCAGGCTGTGCTCCTGCTATAGGTTGATATGAGGGGAACCTGAAAAATAACAAGCCTGCTCTTCTCTGGCCAAGCAGTCGAACACATCATCCCCACCCCAATGACTCAGGCCCTTTACTCAGAATCGAATTGTTTTCATTCTGCTCCTCTCTCCTCAGACCACCTAAGACAGCCCCTTCTGCCCATTCCACATTTGCCCACAAGACTTGGCCTGCAGGACATCTGCCAACCCTCACTTGGTTTTCTTTATCAAGGTGACATCCCCTGAAGCATAATCTGAAGCAGCACTGCAATTCTTAGAAGAATTTGCTTCCCCCATAGGCACTGAGTCTTCTTTTTCTACTCTGGCTCAGGCCCCTAAGGGAAGGTCTTCAGCAAGACAGGAGATGCAACAAGAGAATAATCAGATACTAATTGTTGGTCCTTTGAATTCTACTTTTGAAGGCCAAAACTATGTGGTGACGACCTGTCATAACCCCTGCTAATTTAAGTAGAAATCAATAGGAGTGTTTCCTTAAGACGAAACATCCTAATGAAAAGTACCTAGATGATTTCCTAGCCAAAACCAATCTAACTGGGACCAATAAAAATTTCACTGACTTGTGGCCCCATCTGTGTGCACATGGTCTCCAGCTTACTGCAAAGTAGCCCTCCTCCAGCGTGTATCCCAGGGCAGGCTCCTGAGCAGGCCTGCTCGGGCTGGGTACCACCTGTGCGGCTACACACTGCGTCCCCCCCCCCTCCCTAGCAGCAAGGTCTTCACACTCTACTGGGTGCAAGTATGACAGCATAGTGAATGGATCATTTCACCTCTTTGCATTTGCTCCATAAACCCTTGGTCAGCCAATTGGCAAGAGGTCAGGCAACCAGAGTGGCAGAGGAGGAGAAAAGAATAAGACTACTTCCGGTGAGATGACTGTGCATCTACTTCCAAAATCAGAGGATGGATTGACCAAAGGTGCAGACAGCTTAAAAGGCATGTTTAGCACAGGCATTGATTCTTTTATGTTAAGAAGGAAAGCACCGGCATATCAACTCCCCTTTATCCTCCGATATTCTCCATATCCTCCTTTCTTTTACAGTCTTCAACATCCTGGTGAATGTCGGCGTGGTGCTGACATACCCGATCCTAATCTCCATTGGGACACTGCTCAGCGTTCCTGGAAATGCAGGTACTGGTACAATTTGACATGCGCACAGTAAGTCTTCCTGCTTGTGTTTGTTTTACACCCTGAGTTGTTTCTTTGAGCAATTGTGAATTGTGTGCCTTGCCTGGGAAGATGTTTTTAAATATCATGAAGGTGGCAGACAACAGAATAACTATGCAACAGATTTAAAATTTGTAGCTACAACCACTGTCTTTACTTGGTTGTGCTTTTAGAGTTAAATACCAAATGCATCGTTTGAGTTTCATGTAATCTCCCTGACAACCTAATTTTGTGGTATTTTTAGAGGAAATCATATGGAAACAAAAGGCATCCCAGCATAGGACTCTCTAGTAAACGCCACTAATGAAAGTGTAGGAAATGCACAGGGTGTTGGCTCCAATCAGACTATCCATGGGGAGCTGGGGAAGCTTCTCCCGGGGGCACAGCAGATGGCTCTTTTGTATAGATATAGGAAAAAGCAATTTGATTCTCTTCAGGGACAACAGGAGAAGCTATTTTTCCAGGTTAATCTTTCTAATGAAATCTTTCAGTGGAACAAGTATTGGAAGTAGGTTATCTGGATGACTCTACAGTCCTTCTAACTTTAAAATTCTACGATTCCAAGCCTTGGGTAGCCATCTTTTTTGTCTCAGGACAATTAAAAAAAATGATTCTTGAGAACTTACTATGTGATCAGATTTTAGAAGAAGCAGGAAAATGATAATATTGTTCCCTTAAGAAGCATATGCTTGCATTTGGAAAATAATGCCACCATGCATGAAATAACTTAGAGCTCTACAAAGTAATTTATGATTAAATGTCAAATTGTGTAATAGACTCCAAAGACTAGAAGATAGTCAGAGGAAAGGAATACTAAATAGGTGTGGAGCTGTCAAAAAGGTTTATTCATTCATCCGTGTGTTCAGTTATTCAATAAATGATTTCAGAGCATGTAGTATAGCCAGAAACTCTGATAACACCGGTGATACATCCTGAATAAGGCATAGTCCCTGATTTCAGACTATGTATTAAAAGAGATAGACAAAAGGAATTGAGTAAATACAATGTAGAGAGAATTGCTTTGACAGAGGCATGTATTGAATGCTCTGACAGGAGGGGCAACCAAAAAGGCTTCCTGCAAAAAAACCTAAACAGAGAGATCTACTAGAGGGTGTCACTGGATTAAGTGGATATGAGGAGGGAAGGGCATTCCCATTGAAAAAGAACAGCATCTGTATGACCAACAATTCCACTATTACGTACATATCCACCAAATGGAAAACAGGACTCAAAAATATCATTGTACACGAATGTAAATAGCAGCATTATTCAAAATGGCCCAATGTGGAAACACTCAAATGCCCATCAACAAGTGAGTGGATAAACAAATCATGATACATACAATGGGATATTATTCAGCCATTAAGCGGAGAAATATGAATACATGATGCAACATGGATAAACCTCAAAAACATTATGCTAAATGAAAAAAGCCAGACACAAAAGATCACATAGAGCGTGACTTTGTTTATATGAAATATCCTGAATAGATAAAGCCATAGAAACCAACAGTAGATTGGTGGCTGCCAGGGATGGGGGCTGGGACTAGGGGGCTTCTTAATGAATACAAGGTTTTATTTCAAAATGATGGAGTTGCTTTGGAAGCAGGCAGAGGTGATGATTGTACAACATGATGCATGCACCAAATGCCACTAAATTCACTTTAAAATGGTCAGTTTTATGTTTCATGAACTTCACCTCAATTGAAAATTTGTAAAAGAACAGCATGTGCAAAAGACCTAGACATTAACAGGCTTGGCTCATTTGTAAAATCTTCAGAGGGCCAATGAAACTAGGGAAGCATGAAGGGACACAGAGGAAATATCCTAAGACATAAAACTGCAGACAGAGGTAATAAAATCAGATCATGGGGGCCTTCAAGGATAAGTATCATTTAGAGATAAGGAATGCAAAGCAAAGGAAGGAAAACACTACAGATGATGGTATAAAAAAAGGAAAGATGAGCTTGAAAGAACAAGGAAGACCTTTGGAAATCTCTAGAAATAGCACCAAATTTGGTCTTTTCTTTAAAAAAAAAAAAAAAAAAAAAAAGCTTAGAAAGAGTCGTAGACAGTGACTGACCTGATATTTCTTACTTAGCTGTGGATCTCCTGAAGCAGGAGGTGATCTTCAATGTCGTGCGCCTGGCTGCCACCATCATCATCTGCATTGGGTTTCTGCTGATGCTCTTGCCGGAGGAGTGGGATGAAATCACCCTGAGATTCATCAACAGCCTGAAGGAGAAGAAGAGCGAGGAGCCTGTGGAGGACATCGCAGAGTCCAGTGTCCACCTGCGGAGCAGAAGCAGGGCCAACGGGGCAGTGTCCATACCGCTCGCTTAAGGAGGGACACGTTCTGAATGCACGTGTCTGTATATTCTGTGAATATAATAAGATTTTCTTACTACCTGTATACTCACGTGATGGTATTAACTCTGAATTTGGATAAGTCATCTGTGAAATAAAGCCAACCATAAAAAGTTTACATTTATATGCTTACCAAGAAGGTGTAAATAATCATAATAAAAATTTTTATTAAAACATATTCATCCTTGTTCTATTTCTTCTGGGTTTGGGTTTTTTTTGGGGGGAGGGGTTCCCGATTCACAAAATTTTCTGAAAATATACCTTTCTATTAAATTTTTATGGATCTGTGTCATTAACTTTTTCTCACCTGGAATTGAGACTTTTTTATTCAGAGGAAGTTGCATAAGAGGCAAACACATGAAAACACACACTTTATATATATTTAAGTTCTGTAAGAGCCTTAAATTTGAAAGCTGGAAAGTACTCGTAACTAAACATATCAACAGAGCACCTTCTTTCTATATGTAAGACCTACATTAGGAACTAAGAAGAGGTGAGAATGTAGAAGATCCCATCTGTACTTACAACATGCTTTCAGTAGTACAGAGCACAAAAGAGGCTCAAATACCTCTAATAGGAGGTACACATCTGAAAATGGCACAGTGGTGCTAGAGAGGACATTTGATACTGAACATCTCAAAAGTCCTTCACCACCAAGTTTTTGAGAGTCATTTATATTTGCTGTCACTCCCATTCACTCTTCAACTCACCT
The DNA here is from genome assembly GCA_963924515.1 of Vespertilio murinus. Classification (NCBI taxonomy): domain Eukaryota; kingdom Metazoa; phylum Chordata; class Mammalia; order Chiroptera; family Vespertilionidae; genus Vespertilio; species Vespertilio murinus. The sequence continues at coordinate 184,455,042 of OZ004704.1, read as the reverse complement.
GCTCCCATCACTCTCCAACTCACCTGCTCCCATCATTCCTCAGAAAGTTCACTCCCCAAAGTCACCAATGACCTCTCTCTTGAAAAAGCCATATTGACACCATTCAACCCCCACTTTATTGTCCTCGCTGTAGATTTGACATGATGACCATTCCTTTCTTCCTGAAATAGTCTCTTCTTGATTCCACTATAATCTCCTAGTTCTCTTCCTCTCTCACTGGTTGCTTCTCTGGGCTCCTCTTCCTAGGCTGATCTCATTATTGGCCTTCTTAGCATCTCACTCCACATTTTCACTTAGGGATCTCATCTGCTTTCATGCATCAAATGTCATTCAGGCGGTGGTGGTGGCTTCAAAATCTTTATCTCCAGCCCAGAGCTTCGGATTAGACTATCCAAATGCCTTCTGCAGTTGGATGCCTTGTTTTTACTTTAGATTCCAGAATACAGTTGAATTTATCATCTTTCCTCTCCATAATTCCCTGTCTCGGTTAATGGTACCACCAATCTCTGGCTGCCCAAGGTAGGGATCAACCTTAACTTCTGCCTTCCTCACCCCAGAAATCTAAACTGTAAGTCTTGTTGCTTCTCTTTCTTAATATTTTCAAATCTATACACTTCCCTAGTATGTAGTCTATTCCCTGCCCAATCACCTCTTTCCCTGATTAATGGAAGTCTTTACATTGGACTCTAATCCCCAATCGTGGCTCTCCAATCCCTCTTGTGCCTTGCAGAGTGACTTTTCTAATATACAAATTTGATCATTCTACTCCCTTGTGTAAAATACTCCAGTGACATCTCACCATCCCTAGAATAAGGCTCAACCACCTTTGCATGTCCATTTCACAAACTCTACTAGATAAGTCTTAGCTAAGGGCAGGCAGACTCATAGATGAGATTAAAGGCCAAAAGAGGCTAACTGACACAGCCTTTGTTGGGTTTCTCCAAAATGCCAACTTACTAAACTGATAAAAAGGCATTTCTTCCCTAAGAGGCTGGTTTGGGCAGCTAGCAATTTAAAATAATCTGCATTTCTGGGAAATTTAGTGCAAGATCCCAAGCCTTTCTGGGTTTTTTACTTGGCTTTTTTGGATGTGTGTGTGTGTGTGTGTGTGTGTGTGTGTGTGTGTGTTGCTATTCTTTTTCATTCAAATGTCCCCCAAAGGTGTAGGTGAGACAACCCCTGGGCAAGCAGAGGGGACTCAGGATTCCACACCTGTTGCCTGGGCATCATGGTCAATTAAAACCTTGACATTTTTTTCATTTCTCTCTCTCTCTCTCTCTCTCTCTCTCTCTCTCTCTCTCTCTCTCTCTCTCTTTTTTCTTTTTGGTAAAGGCAATGCCAGTCCCCTGGCATAGATAGATACCTTGACATTAACTAAAATAATCACCAGGGCATACTTTAAGCTTCATGAAAAATAATACAAAGTAAATAAAATATATTATTAATAAGTGTGAGTTAATTCATAATCTAAGTGAGTTGGTTTTAACTATTTAAGTGCCATATTGGCACAAACATTGTTCCTCTTTTGTTTTTAAATTACTGTTAAACAACAGTAATCACTGACTAAACCACTCCAGTATTTTGCCATTCATTACTTAGCATGACATTTAAAAATGCATTTTGACATATTTAAGAAATGAGTTGTTTTGCTCTTTTAGACAATTCATTTTGAAAAATGGAGTCAGCTACCCTGGAAAGCACTAATTCAGCCAATGACTGATCACTGTCATCAGCTCAGTCTGTATTAAGAAGCACTTACAGTCGAAATCGGTTTGGCTCAGTGGATAGAGCATCGGCCTGCAGACTGAAAGGTCCTGGGTTTGATTCCGGTCAAGGGCATGTGCCTTGGTTGTGGGCGCATCCCCAGTGGGGGGTGTTCAAGAGGCAGCTGATTGATGATTCTCTCTCATCGATGTTTCTAACTCTCTATCCCTCTCTCTTCCTCTCTGTAAAAAATCAATAATATATATATATATATATATATATATATATATATATATATATATATATTTAAGAAGCACTTACATTATGGTGTTCCTTCATTTATCCATCCAACAATTCTTAAGTTCCACTTCCAGCTCTGGAGTAGGGTGTGATGCTAGGTGACCACCTTTGCATGTCTGCCTCGAGAGCAGCACTGTCTGATAGAACCCTGTCACCGCAGGAGTGCCCTCTCTGTGCGCTGTGACGAACAGGACACGAACGTATTAGGAAATGGTCCCTGCTCCTAGGAACTTCAGCCTTCCCAGGTAAGTTGTTACCGCAACAAGGAAAACTGCAACAACTCGGAAATCTGCTTAGATCACTTTGGGAAGGTGAGATATTCCCTGTAATTCAGGTAAAGTGATCATAAATAAAGTTAATAATACCTTTCCAAGCTTCCTCTCAAGGTCTTTGTGAGAGTCAAGTGGGATCATGTAGTTCAGTCACAGGACGATTATGACTGCCTCCTATGTGCCTACGTTGCACCTTCCGTGAGTCAAGTTCTGTCGGGTTTGGAGGATTCTGACATGGTCCCTGCCCTCATGGGGGGAGTTCATTTGCTGGGGTTACTATGGCCTTGTCGTTTCATCCAGACCCGGTTTCTTCCCGAAGCCCAGGCCACAGCTCTGCGGTGACTGAGCAAAGCAGCATAGCTCAGAAATTGAGAGCATCCACGTTGCAACCCAGCTGCACTTCTCAAAGTGTGACTAGCTAATTACCAACCTCTCTTTGCCCCTTGATTTCATCGTTAGTAAAATTAGGATATTAATGCCTATCATTTCAAGTAGTTCGTATTTATATAATAATACAGGCGTGATATGCAAATCGACCGAATGGCCCAATAGCGGAAGGACCGGACTACCAGACCGTGACACACACTGGCACCAGGTCAGCCAAAGCTGGTGGGATGCGACTGGTAGGGCGGCCATCGCCCCATGATAGCCCCGCACAGAGGGAGGCCCAGGCCACCAGCAGGCGGGGTGATCAATGGGGGGCTCCAAGATGTCCCCAAAGAGGGAGGCCCAGGCCACCCAGCTGGGGCGCTGCGGCGGGTGGGTGGGGCCTTTCTCTTGGGGGGCGATCCAAAGCGGGGCTCCGGGACTGTGAGCTGAACGCATGGCCAGACAACCTAGAAGAATTCATTAATGTTAGGATTTCCTCTCTCGGCTTATCCTTCCCCAACTCCTTCTCCAGAGCACTTCTCCACACAGCTATGCTCAGCAAAGTCACAGAACCTGGCGTGCAGAAGGGGGTTTGACCCAAAACAAACCAGAGAGACACGAGAAACACGGGAGGAAGCAAACCCGGGGCACGCGCTCCCCTGTGCGCGGTCCCCCGCGGCACCGCATCAGGGCGCGCGGGCCCAGCCGGCGGAACGAATTGCCTGACAAAAAGCCAGACCGGCGGCTCGGGCTCTGAAATTGAAATCACCCCAGCCCCGTTCTGATCACTTCACAAACAAATTATGGGCAGATCATGTTGCTCCTCCCGGCTTTGCACGCCTGTTAGTTTGGTGCGGGCGCTTTGTCGGGATGCGCTGGAGGACAAACGCTTCGGAGAAGGACAGGGCGAGCGACAGAAGCGAGAACAGCATAACCGGCCAAGCGTCAGAATGCTTCTGATATTTAAGTACAAATCCCCTTTCTTATCCATAAACCCTTGTCGCAAATACAAAGAACACCTAGTATAATAGGAGATGCCGGTTTATCTGGCAAGCTACAAATCTCTATAAATTCTGATTCTTTTTATTTATTTCTCTCTCGCCCCTATCCTGCCCCTCCCCGGCCCAAACCTGTAGCAACTGAAGGTGAAGTGAGAACAGAAGAGTACAGGAGCTGATGATGGTGTGGGGGATTGGGAGGGGGTGATGGGGACAGGGGGAGGACTGGGGGTGTGTGGTAACAAGAAACCAGGGACAGAAAGAGCAGAAGCCCGTGTTTTAAAGCTCGGATGAGCCAGTGTGCCCCCACAGGTACGCCACAAAAGCAAAAGCTGTTTTGTCATTTTCTGCTGGAAACAGCACCACCAGATCCTCTGGGAGCCGTGGGAATCTTAAGAGAAAGAATTCTAACCTGGGCTCCAGGAAGGAGTGTCAGTGGTTGTTCCAAACCCCCTGGCGGAGTTTTCAGAATCGTGTGGACTTGGCTGCTTTATTCTGGTGGCAAAAGTGCAGAGAATTCGGAGGCTCTTAGACCACAAAGTCACTAGCTACCCGAAGCTGCTGACATACAGCTAGTCCACACTGAGATGTGCTGCATCAGATGCACCTGGTCCTGAAGACTTAGTATGGAAGAAAAGCATGTAGGCTATTTCATCACAGTTTTATATTCATTATATATTTAAATGGGAATATTTTGGATATGTAGGGTTAAGTAAAGACCTTATCCACTTTTTCCATCTGTTTCTTTTTACTTTTTTAATGTAGCTCCTAGAAATTTAAAATGTTCAAATTTGCTTCTGTAGCTCACACTACAGATTGCCCAGCAATCTAGTTTTTTTGTTTTTTAATTGTTTAAAGTTTTACATATGTCTCCTTTTTCCCTGATTGACATCCCCCCCCCCAGCCAGTCCAACCCCAGGCAAACCCCCACCACCCTAGTGTCTGTGTCCATCGGTTCTTTATGCTAATATGCATGCATACAAGTCCTATGGTTGGTCTCTAACCCCCTCTCCCTCCCCAGCAACCTAGTTTTAGCAAGCCCTGCTTGAAATGAACCTTGCACATGCTCACGTGATGTAAATGATTTCCATGCATGCCAAAGTTTAAGAACCACTAACTTGACTGTAAACAGAAAATGTACTCATTTATATCATAAATTGAACTGTCATAAGGACCAAAACTGTCACATTATGAAGGCTAGTGCAATCTTTCTCTGAGGGGCAAATCTGGGAAGCTGAGTACTAATGAAAAGGTTGCTTAGTGAGCCTGACATCAAAGCAAAGAGAGTCAGCTGTATGATTCAAACTCTTCCCTTCAAGTCCTCCTCCCTTGAGAAGACGAGCTCGTCCTGGCTGGACTATAGTGGTAACGGGAGGAACTTAAAGAGCCAACTGATACAATTGCTGCCATCCCGCGCCATTTACACAATCCACTTGTGAAATGTGTTCTACCAAATCCCAGGTTGAAATTCTCTTCGGTTAATGCTGTTAACAAATAGACATCATAGATTTGCCAACACTTGATTTATAGACACGAATGTTTATGACCAAAATAGTCAATATGGCCCCCGAAGTGTTCAGCAGAGAGACCTCTTTATGAGCTTGTTTGCTACACAAATTCCGTCTTAACTCCTTTTCCATTGAGGGAAAAGCTAACACGTCCGCAGCTAATCCTTCCTTGATTACTTCCCTTACATATGGATTTTCTTCTTATAATAGAATTAAGAGTTCCTTTCAGTGATGCACTGAAATCCATTCTTTGCAAAGATCTCTGTACAATCAGTGCCCTTGGCTTAACCCACACTTAAAATCCCAAGGACACAGAAACAAGGCACTCTCCATCTTTTACATCTTATTGGTTTTGTGATTTATCTGGACACGTTCACCAAAATTTCCATCTTGTTATACTTTTTATTTCCATTAACTCATCTTAATGTTAAAATATTTCTAGCTTGCATCTTCTTTCCTACAGCTTTCTATAAATCCCAACTTTGACTTGTAATTTTTAAACTTGACTTATATTTTTACCTTTAATAATTTTATTTCTGTCAGTTAAAAGCAATTTAATTATCTCCTTTTTACATGCAAGTTTCCCTTTTCCTTCAATAACCCCTACACATGATCCTGTATCCCTCATCAGTGCTAAATAGACACTGCAATGTTTTCTACTTTGTGTGGATCACCTAATTCTTTTTGTGTTTTATTATGTTTTTTATTGAATTGAGAGAGAGAGGAAGGGAGAGGGAGAGAGAGAGAGAGAAAAACATCCATGGACTTCCACCTGTATACCACCACAACCCAGGCCTGTGCCCTGACCGGGAATCAACTGGCGACCTCTTGGCACTTGGGATGATGCCCATCCAACTGAATCGCACCAGACAGGGCTGATCACCTACTTATGATTGTTAGTTTTTTTTTCTCTTGGAAATGTTAACATCATCTATTATGTTTTAGCTGACTCTAAAGTTCTTCTTACCCTTGGCTTTGAAAGAGTACTATCTTCAAGATGCCATTGCTATTACCAAATCTTAACAATGGTATTAACTTTTTCCCCTCAAATCTCAGTTTCCCAAGAGCCTCCCTGGCACATCCGCATCTTGTCTATGTCCCTATCTTCTCTCTTTATATCTACAATAAAATAAAAGTCCACATTCATGATTTTGATCCTTTGGTTCTACATGTTCTTAAGTGCTCTCCAGATTTCTGTCTGTAAAATTAGGGGGGGAAAATCATGCAGTTCCTATGTGTGTATTGTGTCTTCTCAAAGGAGGTGGATGAAGATAATAATTAACTTCACATTTGTTAAATATGTATCAAAATGTCAGAGCATGAAAGTGAGGGGCCCTGAACTTCAGCTTTATTAACCTCATAAAAAAAATCTCCCTTTATATCTCAGGAAAAAAATGAGATTGTAACAGTGGCCTGCCCAAAATTGCTCATTGGCTTGTGGTAGATCGCTGGCCTAACCAGGCTGACTCCTGGTTCACTGTTTGTGGGTGTTGTTTTTATTTGTTTGCTTTTTTTTCAGTAGAGTTAATATTCCATCTCATCCTGGGCAAGGGCATTAGTTTTCACAAAAGTAGTAGCACTTGTTTTTCTTCTCAATTAGTGAACGTTTGCCATTGAATTTCAAGCCAATGCCTATAAAAAATGATAAATTGATACGCAATACTTTTGGCTCTTTCTCTTCTAGCCAGTGTTCTTCTGCTATCTTTGTTCTTATGTGGATGAGGAAGGAGAGCAAGATTCTGCTATTACAGATAAGTTTTGTGCCCAGCAAAGCACCTTGTGAGGAAAGCACCCTTTCCTTAAACAACAGTACACCACTTATAAATCAAAACACAGAAAAGTTGAAAATTAAGCTAAAACCCAAAGCATCATTTTAAAATACCATTTTCATAGTAGCGATTGCTAACACCTTGCAGTTTGTGAATTTTTTTTCTTCAATGGGAATGCTTTGATTCATGAAACATTCCAATTTAATTTCACCATCCCCTATCCTTTAACCCAGGTGCATGGTTAACTGAGAGGTCAATTGATCAAATAATAGCTGACTGGCCAAAAGTTCTTCTGAGGTTTGGCAGATGGAAAATGAACTGCTGTGTCTTTCCACTGCGGGTTAAATGCCACACAAATTATTCATGATACTGCTGGGAGGTGCAGTGAGTCAATAAATCATAGGAGTGCCTCAATGTTAGTTGCTCATATCCATGAAATCTGACTTGCTATGGTGGATGGTGGGGCTAGAGAGAAACACGAGGACCTGATGTCAAGAGCAGTGTGATTAAATCAGAGTCTTCCAGATCTATGGCTGTTTTTACTGTGACACATGCCTTTTCTTTTTCCACTGTAACCTGCCACCGTGCTCTGGATTGTAAAAGGAAGGGCAGTTAAAACCTAAAATAAAGTGGTCTTACTCTCAGTCAGGAAAGCACGCACACACAGCCTTAGAGAGTGTTCGGCCGATCTTTGCTTCTGGTCAATGAAAAAATGCCTAGCCATTCCAAGGCCATGTCAAGGTCACTTCTCTAGGCTGTTCAGTGTGTCTCCAGGTGCTCTCTCCTTGTTACTAGGTCTTGGTCCAGCCTCTGGAGCAGAACCTCCCACTTAACCTGCCATCAGAAGATTCCCCTTATTCCCTTCTTCTCGCACCCTCTGTCTTTCCCACCCCATCCCACCCTACCCCCCAGGTTCTCAGTTTTTTTTCACCACCCCCAATCCCTTTCCCTCACCAAGGTCCTGCCTTTCCTGTGTCTTCTCTCCATAGTGAGTTCTAAGTCATCTTGTGTCTTTGTCTAGTGTCCCTGAATGGGTAGGATGGTAAGGGGTCAATTCACGCCAGCATTGCAGTAAAGGAGAGGAGGGGAGTCCTCAGATAAAGGATCTGAAAGACAACTAGCACTTTTCAGTCACAGTGATTAAACTCCAGCCACCTCATCTTCTGCAATGTATCCTGCTAAAAATACCTCTCTGCTTCCTAGCTTTGCATTATATCCTGAGGGTTCCCCTATCTTCATGGCCTTTGTAAGTGACAGTCTCCATCTGGGGAGAAGCAGAAGAGATGAAAAGCTTTCCCTCTCCTTCCCTCATCCTCTTTCCCTCTTCCTCGCCCTCCTCCCTCCTTTAGTTCTCTCCCCCCTCCCTCTGAAACCTCAATCCCATTTTTTAAGGCTTTCCAACTTTATATTCCTTCTATCTTAATCACACACTCTCACTATTCATTCCCACACATATTCTGCAGATTTCTGTCTATATAAATGAAGAAAAAAAAAACAATGCAGTTCTTCGTGTGTCTCATACCTCCTCACACTTGTTAAATATGTACTAAAGCATTGGGGCATGCAAGTGAAGGGCCCTGAGCTTCAGATTCATTAGTATCACCGAAAATCCACCTGTGTATTCCAGGAGGGGGACATGGAACTTGGAATCAAATGTAAGGAAACTTAACATCTTGTATCTGGGAGAAAGCACAAGTAAGGGCAACCGCTATAACAATATGAAAAGCATGCATAACTTTCAAGCCAGGAGACAGAGAATGAAGACAATTCAATGATTCAATCATTTTTATATAGAAAAGAAGAATGAATCAGCACAGGTCACTCATTGCTTCATGCATTTGCTCACTCAGTGGAGTTTTACTGAATGTCAGTTAGATGCCCGGCACATGGCCCTGCTCCCATTCATAGCAGAACATTTAGGAAGTGCCTGTCTCTCTAACCCAGGAAAATTTAGAAAACAATTATCTCCTCGTTTATAAATCTCACAGTCTATTTTATAATCTATAAATTGAACACTATTTTTAATAGTTGACCTATTCTATAAGCACACAGGCTATTCTGGCTCTCTTCTTCCCAAAAATGCTCATTTGTTCCAACATTTGGCTCTGTGAAATAAAAATGAGCCACGGGGACTCACACTCCATCGCTATAATGGGACAATGTATTTCTTCAGCTCAAGCGTACCCTCCCAAGCATGCCTCTCAAGAATCACTGATGGCTTCTGTTTCTTTTAGTAGGGGGTTTAACCTCCAAAATTCAAACAATGAGAAACTCATACAGAAATAGAAAATACTTGACTGAAGTACTTTTATCCATAAATCAATATAACATGAACGAATTCTAGAATTTTGAACCTGAGATGAATACAAGAGATTGTCTATCTCACCTCATTTTAGAGATGCAAAAAAGTGAGGTTCAGTGAGGTTTGCATCAGTTTACAGAGCCAGTTAGCAGAGGTCAGCCTAGATACCCAGTCGCTAACTATTGATCCATGGAGAAAGCAAAGCAGTTTCATTTAAGGAACCCCAAAAAATATCCACTCAGGCTTTCAACTACTTATTGAACATTTACTATTTCCTGCTCATTCTTTCAGGTGCTAAGCAAATGAATGATCCTGACCCCTACTCTGTAGGAGTCCACAATGCAGGGAGAAAGATGTATTCTGCAGCATTCCCACAACGCAAGGCTGCTCAGTTTAGTTTCACATTTGCTTCTATTATTTGCTTTAACAAGCGAAGTGATTCATGGGGATCTGTAAACAACTTCACTTGCTCAGGGCTTTTCAAGGGCACCACATGAAGTCAGCTCAGTAGTAGGAAGAGTCCAGATGAGGCTATAGAAATCCAGGAAAATGCTGGCTTACCCCGAGCAACAACAAATACTTTTCCTCCCTTGTGGTCCAGGCCAACCCCACATGCTGAATTGAAAAGTATACTGGAAGGGGAACCAAGTGACCCGGGCTGTAGACCTTTTGCTAACACCTAAAATATCAATTTTTTCCATCTCTGAACTCTCCCACTGGGCTTTTGAAAGGATGAAAAAAAGATAATAAATGAAAAAGCAGAGGTTGGATGGTTTGGTTATTTATTTATTTATTTATTTATTTATTTATTTATTTAGAGAAATCAATCACCTCACCATTCTGGGCCTTGATTACCTTACCAGTAAATTAGGGGTGTTAGACTAGATCAGCCGTGGGCAAACTACAACCCACGGGCCAGATCTGGCCCGTTGGGCTGTTCTATCCGACCTGCAGAGCCGAAAGAACGGAGGGTTCTCATGCTCTCCCCTCCGTTCCTTCACCAGCAGCCCAAGATGAGAGTGCCAGCATGGTCAGGTTGCTTTTGTTCCGGCCTTCCAGTCCAATTTAAGAATCCATTGTGGCCCTCAGTCAAAAAGTTTACCCACCCCTGGACTAGATCAAAGATGCAAACATAAATGTCCTCAGCGGCCTGGCAGATAAGAAAAAACAATGACACACTTGGGGAATGCAAGCCTATAAGAACACACAACCACACACACACACACACACACACACACACACACACACACCCTGTGACAGATGACAGTCTCAAATGACCCATAAAAGGGACAGCCTGTTGAAGAGGACACTACCAAATACCTCCCTCTGCAGAAAAATCAAGCACAGTAGTCTCCTCTTATCCTCAGATGATACCTTCCAAGACCCCCAGTGGATGCCTGAACTCTCAGATAGTACCAAACCCTAATCAAACTCCTCAGTTCTGCCGGAATGTGGCGGTAGCATCTTCATCAACAGACACAGCTTCTACAGCAATTCATTTTACTTTATGTATTTGTTTTGTTTCAACTTTGAAAGTATAAAGGCTACAAAACTTATGTAACACATCATCCCAAAACTTACATAACACCTGAATCTGTGTTAACCATCCCTTACCTGAAGTAAATAAATGGCTTAATGCCACTCATGCCAGGGGATCCCTTGCTAAAGTCTTTATATGGCTTCAATGCTTTCTGATGCAACATGTTGCCATCAATTGGAACATGTTTTCTGTTCACCTCTTCCACCCACAAACTTAGTGCATTTCCCTCTTAAGTGCGCACTTACCCGTGGAACTTAAGTTCCACACTGTAGCTGCAGCCTTGTCAGTTTGAGGTGCAATAGCAACGCTAGCATGGGTTTCTTTTTCCTTCTTCACAATTTCATGAATAGAAGATTCGTTCCTACCCGTGTTTCCCAGAAAATAAGACCTACTTCATGGAAACATAGTACATCCCCTGAAAATAAGACCTAGCGCATCTCTGGGAGCAAAAATTAATATAAGACACTGTCTTATTTTCGGGGAAACAGGGTAGTAGTCTCTGCCTGCAGCTTTTTCCTTTCCTTATTAAGTTGGCTTCTCTTTGGCATATCCAGCTTGCCAGCATCACTAGTCTTGCACTTTGGGGCCATTACTAAGTAAAATAGTAAAATAAGGGTTACTTGAACACAACACAAGCACTGTGATACCGTGACACTCAATCTGAAAACTGAGATGGCTACTCAGTGACTACCGAGCGGACATGCTGGACAAAGGAATAATGCATACCCTGGGCCAGGCAGAGCGGAGAAGCATGACATTGCATCATGGTACTCAGAAAGGCTCGAAATTTAAAACTTGTTTATTTGTTTATAAATAAACTTTGTTTATTTCTGTAACTTTTCACTTAACCTTTTCAATCTGCAGTTGACTTCAGGTAACTGAAGCTATGGAAAGAAAAATGTTGGGTGAGGGAGGCTGTAACTGGAGTACAAAGATTTGAAGAGCCAGGCAGAGTGGGGTGGGGTTGAGAGGAGGGAATGGTGCGGGGAGGAGAAGGCAGAAAGGGAGCAGATGGAGCTTAGGGGTGATGGTGATGGCTTAAGGCAGACAATTGGTAACAGTTCATCCATTCTACCAATGCACCCAGAAGCTGTGGTTTTCTCTGGAATTGAAGTGTACTCTAAGGAGATCCCTGAGAAAGAGAGCCCACGCAGGGATCCTGAGTCTTCTGGCCTTCTGCTATTTTCCTACATTACCAGGTCTTCCATGGAAAGTTCCCTACTTTTTCAGATTGTTTCCAAAAATAGCATGCTGTGTACTCTTTTGCAAAGGGGCTTTACCACTACAACATCAACAGATGATGGGTCAGTTTCCCCTCCTCTTGAATTCAGGATAGCTCTGACTTGCTTTGATCAATGGAATATGGAAGAAGGGATGCTGTATAAATTGCAGGCTCGGGGCTTAAGAGGCCTTGAAATTTGCATTTTTACCCTCTTCAAAGCCTTGATATGCAAGAAAAAAAAAAAGACTGTCAGTGCTCTTCTGCTGGAGAAACAAGTTGAGCAGAGCTGAGGTCTTGAGCCAATAGCCAGAACCTAAGCCTCAGTATGCGAGGGAGGTCATCTTGGACATTTTAGCCCCAGCTAAGCCAGCCAAATACAGCCATTTGCAGTCAAGTGGCTCCAGAGGGAGCAAAAGAATTGCCCAACTGAGCCTACCAACCACAGAGTTATGAGAAATACTAAATCCTTATTGTTTTAAGCCACTACTCTTAGGTTATAAAGCAAATGTAACTGAAACAGAGACACAACATTATGGCCATCTGGAAGCCACAAGAAATCTAAAGATTTGCCGAAACCGGTTTGGCTCAGTGGTAGAGCGTCGGTCTGCGGACTGAAAGGTCCCAGGTTTGATTCCGGTCAAGGGCATGTACATTGGTTGCGGGCACATCCCCGGAAGGGGGTGTGCAAGAGGCAGCTGGTTGATGTTTCTCTCTCATCGACATTTCTAGCTCTCTATCTCTTTCCCTTCCTCTCTGTAAAATATCAATAAATATATATATATATATATATTTTTTTTTAAAGAATTCTAAAGATTTATAAAGTCAAATTTTTGACTTTATAAAAATCAGCTCTTGAAGGGACATTCAGAACTAGAGCTTGTTTTTAGAAAAAAATTGTCCTCGGTGGCACCTGCATGGTTTTCCCCAATAGGCCTGGGTTCACATGAGAATGTGAGAGCTGTAAAACAGCCCAAATATCAAGGAAGAGGCCCTCATTTAACAGAATCTACGGCCAGACAAACCAAGAAGCTGGCTTAGGGTCACACAGCTATCTAGCAGTCAAGCTGGGACTTGAATACAAGGTCCATGAGTTTTAATCTATTGCTCTTTGTAGTAAACTACGCTGCTTCCTACAATTCCACAAAAAGACTTCCACCACAGCTGAATTATAAACAAAATTATAGTCCCAGGCAAAATAAGAGTCTCAGAAAAGAATGGTTGGCAAATACTGTGCAGTCCGTTAGGAAAATGTAGTGTGCTAATAATGTAGTGTAGTGAGCACAGACTTTGGGGTCAGAATATCTGGGATATGTCCCTAAGCTACCACATATTCCCTGTGTAATCTCTTCAAGCCTATTTCTCAACAGTGGAGCACTCCCCGGACTGTAAACACGAACATGCTTTACAACTGCTAAAAGCACTCCACAGATTCCACAGGAGCTATTCATAGGAAAGCAGCCTGTTCTTATGGCTTGACCCCATTGCCTTAGACTCCCAGGAGCATTTCCTGAGAGTTGACTTTGGGTTTGAAATTTGCCTCCAACTGTGAAAGTCAGGCTTGAGGTGACTGAGAAGGAAGCTGAAGCCTAGCTGCCTCGCCTGGGAACCTTGTCCTCGACGCCAAGAGCAGGTGGTGTGACTGCTGGGGACTGGCCGAGCGGGGAGAGATGGACAATCAATGGCACCCGCTCCACACTCCACCTCATTTCATGCTGGTGTGCTCATGAGGAAGCGTGGCCCCGAATGACCCCAGATAACAGGGTTAGTTAAGACCCAAAGCATGATTCCAGGCTGCAGGGCAGTTTTAAAGGCTTCAGACCACATGCTGCCTCTAGACCTTGCAAGCACACCCTCTAGAATACCCATCATTCTCTTGGGCCCCCGGGTATAAGGAAGTATGGTTGCTAAGAACTGTGTTCAGAAACATGACCAAGCTTGCCCTTGTCTCAGTCAATGGGGAAAAACAGTGTCTCTAGGAAACAGTGTTTGAGCTGCCCCTTGATAATTATCCTCCCCCCCCCCAAGGTAGAAGAATATCCCAATCCTGTTGGGAGGGAGGAATGAGACCTGCCAATTTTTCCAAGGAGAAATACGTGACCTCCACTTACAAATCATTTACCCTGCCCCACCTGTCTGCTTTGGGCAGCCATTCTTATTGGTACTTCCCAACTGTGCACATTCTCTGTGCTCCAGCAATCTGACATGGTTTTTCTATCAAGCGAGATGTTGCTTCACATGGCCAACCCCCTGGAATATGTAAATTTGCAAATCAGGATGGGAAGCAGTGACTGTCCCATCAGTGTTGTGTGTGAGTGAGAGAGGTGAAAGGGGTCTGGCAGCAGAAGGAGAAAATGTGTCAGGAATCTATGAAGGTGAATACTTAGCTTTACAATGCATCACAGCCCAGAGCCAAAGGGGCATCAAGAAGCAGTGGGAGAGACTCCCATGGAAGCTGCTGTGGGTATGGGGGACACTCAATATTCAGAAAAGGCAAAACTTACTGAAAGAAGAGGGAGAAAGGACTCATTTGACAGAAATGAGTTGGGAGCAGTGAAAGACAAGATATGCAAGGCAAGACTGTGGGAGGCCATCAGGGCCAGATGTAGAAATACCAAGTTTGGGGGATTTGGTCTAAGGCTTGTCAGTCTCCCTTTCATTAGCCCCTTCCCTTCATCTTCCCACCTACTATAACAATTGAGTTGCTCAGTGTATCGTCTTCCCTTATTAGAATGCAAGCTTCAGAAGGCATAGATTTTTTTCCTATTTTGTTCAGTAATCTATTTCCATCCCCTAAATCAATACCAGTAGGTGCCTAAGAAATATTTGTTGGATGAATGAACAGATTCAATAATATGTACCAGGTTGAAAGGAAAAAAGAAGACAATGACCTTTTATCCCATTGAGAGAGTCTTTAACGTGGAAAGAAAAGGAAGAGCGACAAAATTCAATTTCCTCTAGGGGCTAGATTTGGAATAAAGATCATTTTCGGATGATAGATATAACTTTCTGTGAAATCTGAGAGGCACTACCACCTCCAGACCTTCACTTTCTTATCTCTTCCCATAATAATGTAAATATACTTCCTATAATAAATCCCTGTCCTATCATTCTCGTATGGACTCTCTTCTCCTGCCAAAGTTTCAATCAAACCTGGATCGGAAAATGTTGTTGATACCAGGAGTGGTCCCAGGAGAACAGAAGGATGAGGATGGGAATCCAGAATTGGTTCTCTGGTTAGATTTAAAGGCATTATTGGTCATGTTTCTATTGGTAAAAGATACTAAAACAGTTCATGGCATAGAGTGACAAAAAGTTACCTAAAGTACTATCTGTATCACCTGGAGTCAAATTCCTACAGAAGGTAAAGGCTTTGGATGATCAAGTATTTGCTGCTATAGAAGCTTTTAGTGGAAATATAGTATAAGGACTATGGGTCGGTTGACTGCTTCCTTGCTTCTAAGTGAGCTGGAGAGATTGAAGAAAACACTGATGAGTTTAGGCCTTTGCATTTCCAGCTAAATATTTGTGTAAGTTATCAGAAAGCTTCTATGACTGTTCTGAAAGAAACTATATCTCAATAGCTGCAGAATTGGATTTTATTTTTAAAAATCTATCTTTATTGTTGACAGTATTACAGATGTCCTCTCCCCCCCCCCCCAATGACTTCCTCCAACTCACTCCCGCCCCCCCCCCCCTTCCAGGCCTTTATAGGGTTGGATTTTTAAAAGTCTAATTCTGCAGATAGGGTACTTCCCTATAAAATAAATGGGGGAAAAAAAAGCACAGGCAAATAAAAATGTCATTTCCTTATAGGTTGAATTCTTATGCCTGAGAAGCAAGGGGTAAAAGTGGACATGGCTCCTCTCATTATTAGATTTAATAACCTATCTGTGGAGTACTGGCTCTTTATGCTAATGCTGCAACCTTGAGTTTAATGGTTCTGTAAGGCATCCTGCCCAAAAGAGAAGTGGCTCATCAGTAAGCATAGCCTGTGCTCCATTAAACTGAAACTGGGACTTTCCTCTAGTCAATTTAGGTTTTTCATGCCAATGAACCAACAGTTCTGAGAGCCTGATTTTTATTGACTCTGTCAGTTGGTCTTCCTTGCCATCTGGCTCCCAGTAGAGTTTGGCCAATGAAAAGCACTGGCAGAAGATGCAAAGGATAGGAGGAGAGAGGATTGAAGTATTTATTCACCAGACTCCCTTCCTGCTAACTCATGGGTTGACAGTGTCTGAATTTCTTCCTCTACCAAAGACCACAGCTCCCATTAGGTGGACTATAGTTATAAGTCTCTCTGGGTTCTAGAAATCACATTTTTCTTTTGACACTTCAAACCTAAGCCTACTGATGGCTTCCTGCTGCTCTTAGACACTGAGTGCTTAACCCTCCCCACACCTGTATAAATAGTCTCTTCTTCACCCAAATTTAAAACATGGGCCATCCTGACAGCTGCCTAGATAATAAAAGAAAGTTGTGATCTGCATCTCATTCTGGTCACATTATTTAATTTTCTCATTAGCTCTCAGAATTATTAAGTTGATTGCCTTGGATTTTCTAAGTACCTAATAATATCATCTATAAATAATTTGTTTTGATCAGTAGAAGAAACATTGTTTTAACAAGTAGCAAAAGAGTTAGGCAAAGATTTCTCAGAATACAAAAAGCAAAACTATAAGCAAATATGAAAGCTTATACTTCATTGAAGTTTAAAACTGTTGCTTTACAAAAGATACTCTTAGGAAAATGGGAAGGCAGACCCAGTCTGGGAGAAAATATTTGCAAAACATATATCTAATAAAATACTTTTTTCAAAAAAACATAAATAACACTTAGGAACTCAAGAATAAGAAGACAAAAAGAAAAAATGTAATGGGCAAAAACAAACAATTTAAGTGGACAAAAGATATTTCACCAAAGAAGATAGATGGAGATAAAGTAAGCAAGTGGAAATCCAAATTAAAATTGCAGTGAGAGTGGCTAAATTTAAATGGCTGAAAATATCAAATGTTGTCAAGGATGTGGAATAGCTGAAATTCTCATATACTGTTGGTGGGAATGTAAAATAGTACACCACTTTGAAAAACCAGTTTCTTAAAAAGTTAAATATATATTCAAAACATGGCCCACCAACTCTACTTTTACACATTTACCCAAGAGAAATAAAAACTTCTCTTGTGTATCCACATGAAAATGTCTACACAAATGTTCATAGCAGCTCTAGTCATTACAGGCAATGATTGGAAACAATCCCAAACAATCCCATCAATGGGTGAATGGATAAATAATTGCAGTATATTCATACAATGGGATATGACAACATCAAAAAAGAATAAACTGCACATACATGCAACAATATGAATGAATCTTAAATTCCTTATGCTAAGCTAAGAAGATGCACACAAATGAGTATCTACCTTATGACTCCATTTCCATGAAACTAGACATAACAAATCTCATCTGTAGGGACAAAAGCAGATTTGCAGTTGCCTGAGGCGATGGGTGTGGGAAATGGAGAGAATGACTAGGCTACAGCACAAAGGAACTCTTGGGGGTGGGGGGGGGGGGGAGAAATATTCTGCATATTAATTGAGGTGGTAATCACACGGATGTATACATTTGTCTAAACTCGCTGAGATGCACGGTTAAAATGTATGCATTTTATTGCTTGTGAACTACATTTCTATGATAAAGTTGATCAGGAAGAAAAGGAGCCGAACAAACTGATGTAGCATCGGCATGCTCAGACACTCCTCTCTACAAATCATATGTGGCTTGCCATCCCAGTTGTTCATCAGCATCCTCTGGACCTGGCTTTCAGCCAGTCACCATGCTCCCAGACGCAGGAACATCAGTCACGATGAAGAGATCGTATTTCAGCTCCTGTTTGGGAGATGTGATATATTCCCCCGTCTTAAATAGGACACCACCACCGGCAGTGGAACACTGCATTCCACAGATAGAGAATTGCAGGCTCATCTGTGTCTGACTCTCTCAGACGGTTTAACATCAATAATTTTTCTCCTGTTATCAGACAAAGTTCAAGGAAAGCTATGCAGGATCAAGATTACAAATAAGGACGGGTATCCAGACTTAAAGACGGCTAGTCACATCTAAGACAAGTGATATCGGAAAGACGATCTTCAGATTCCAGCACAAATAGCTGTAACTTGAGCTCCGACTCTAATAGTTTCACCCGTTCTCAAGGCAAACCAATCACACCGGGCAAACAAGCACCACCCTAAACCAAGACTTGGTCTTTGACTAAACGAGCTTTATTTTTGACTTATTGCCATTTATCTTTCTAGGGGTGGAGTGATGAAGCAAAAATCTCTATTAAATAGACCATAAAGTTTGTCTCTAGTCCAAGAATTAGATATACTAGCAACCTAGACAACATTATCTAGGGCTTTTTTTAAAAACTTACATGGAATCTGGCCTATGGCCAAGCAAATGA
Source organism: Vespertilio murinus (assembly GCA_963924515.1). Taxonomy (NCBI): domain Eukaryota; kingdom Metazoa; phylum Chordata; class Mammalia; order Chiroptera; family Vespertilionidae; genus Vespertilio; species Vespertilio murinus. The sequence continues at coordinate 184,436,601 of OZ004704.1, read as the reverse complement.
TATTAAATTGGCACAGAGTGAGGCCATGGGGCAGATGGCATTTAAGAAAAGAGAGTTGGCAGAGAGGCTGATTAAATGCATCATGGGGACTTATTTTCCTGGAATTCAATCATTTGAAAATTCAAATAACAGATTTTTTTTTGCTGTATTATTCAAGAGTATCTGATGTTCATAATAAAAAGGCAAAGATATTTTAAATGGTGTCTGAACCAAAGAAAACCTTAGATTTAGTATAACTTAACATTAAATATATTTATTATACTCCAATTCTTTGGGGGGGAAAACTGTGTTTTATGATAATAAGTCTCAATAAACCAGGATATTCAGTTTATTAATCTCTAGGAGATCCTTATAAATTGGGACTATATAACTTTTATTTCATCCTAATACCTAGCTCGGAACTAAGCACAAAATGTGCATTCAATAAATGTTAATTGAAATAAAAGTAAAACATGCAATATGGTTCTATTTTTAAAGAAAAATATATACATGTTCATATGTCCATATAAGCATTAAAAAAATGACAATATGCACATCAAACTGTAACCAAAAAATACCTCGTGGATTTTACGCATTGGGGGGAAATGTAACATTTCCTTTAATACATAGCACAAAGGTCAAAATCATAGGCTCAGGAGTCAGACTAGGTTTGAATCCCAACCGTATGGCTTCGCAGATGAGTCATTAGGCAAGTTCTTCACCTGTGTCCCCATTCCATCATTTCTGAATGGAAGTCATTATGGTTCCAACCTCACAGGGTTAAGATGAAGATTGGGTCAATCCATACAATGCACTTCAGGGTGCTTGACCCTTAGCAAGCACTTGATTAATGTTCACTATATTAGCATTTTGTTTGATTTCCTATGGTCATCAAGCAGTACTTTTAAAATTAAGAAAAAACATTTCACACCAAAATAATTTTAAAGAAACAAATTATAATACAAGACGAAGTAAGAGATGAAGAAAAAAGACAAGTAAAAGGAAATGGGGGGAGAATGGGGAAGATAAAAATAGCAGTCTATCTCATCCTGAAGAAATCTCTCCCTGAGCCCAAGGGATTAGCTACAAGGTGGACTGGTTGCTCCATGCTTGTTACATGGCTATCATCCTGGATTTTCCTTTCACTGTCATCCTTGGGATTTCTTTTGTCCATCACTGATATTAAATCATATTTCCCTGGGCCCCAGGTTTACTTTTCATTTACTCTTTCATTTTGGTAGGACATGTCCACCTGCATCTTCTTAAGAAAGGGTGAGATATGGCATGGCCAAAAGGTCTTTATTATACTCTTACATAAGGTGACCAGACGTCCCGCTTTTGGCGGGACAGTCCCGATCTTTAACAATTTGTCCCGAGTCCCGTGGTGTTTTAAAAAAGTCCCGATTTTTGGAAAGAATGCACGACAAGCTAAGGAAAGGAATATATGGTTTTTGGCGGCCATGTGGCTATTTAGCCAGGATATGAGTTTTATATTATTTTTGTTAATTTTATAATGTTAAACTTTAATAATAACAAATAATTGTTGAGAACTGATTATCGAGAACTGCTTATCAAAGTTCGCAGTGTTGATCAGTTGTTAGAATTCGACTACCATTGTTTGGATTTAATGAACAATGGCATTTTTGGGGATTGGCAACAACGAAAACATTTTGTAACTGTCTCTCAGACTATACACATCGTACTGCGTGCTAGTAAGCTAGTTAAACAAGTGATGTCATTACAAATCAACTATTCAGATAATTTAGGTAAGTAATTTATTTATTTATTTCATAAATACTTATATTTTCTTGAATTTAGCAGACAGTACTCGTATTATTTATATTTTATAGTGGCAGCAAAAAATCTAGCGCCAGCTTTGAAAGTGACACTTAAAAAACTTACGTTACAATTAAGTGTTGAGACTTTGAAAGCCATTTTATGTGTGAAATATAATTTAACAAATTCTTGTGAAAATTTTCATGACCTTTTAAACAACAACAGCAATCTACTAAAAAAATTCACTCAAATAAGAAATATGCCAAAGAATAAAATAATACTATACATAATTTTTTAATATATTTTATTGATATTTCATAGAGAGGAAGGGAGAGAGATAGAGAGCTAGAAACGTCGATGAGAGAGAAACATCGACCAGCCACCTCTTGCACACCCCCTACCGGGGATGTGCCCGCAACCAATGTAAATGCCCTTGACCGGAATCGAATCCGGGACCTTTCAGTCCGCAGGCCGGTGCTCTACCACTGAGCCAAACCGGTTTCAGCTATACATAATTTTTAAATTATATTTGTAAATTGTACTTATGTTGAAATTTAAAAAAATATATTACAATACTATTTTTGCATTCTGTGAACATTTTTGTTGCTCCATATAGACCAAATTTTTAATCAAGAATCCCCCCCCCCCCACACACACACACACACATACACACACGGTCAATGATGTCCCGCTTTACCAATGTTAAAATCTGGTCACCTTACTCTTACACTAAAGTGTGCTTGTTCTTAAACAAGCTTCAGTGTTCTTAAACCTTATTTCATTATGTTTTAGCCTCTGACAAAACCTTAGAAACGTTTAGTACTATTCTGAATGTTTCAGTAAAACTTGAGTTTTCCCTCTGGAAGCTTTTGGGATCTTGGTGCCGTGTGCTCTGAAAGCCCACAGTGACTGGACCTGGTACTTGCATCCCTTGTGCTGAGCACTCAGTAGACCCTTTCAGCCCGGTCACGCGTGTCTTTCAGTTCAGGAGATATTCATACATTATTTCCTCTCCTTTGTTTTTTCTCTCTCTTCTTGTTTAGTTCTCCATTGTTCCCTATTTTCTATCTCCTTATCTTTTTCCCTTTACTATTTTGCAAAAATTTTAACCTTATTTTCCAAAATTTCTATGGAGTAAAATTTTCTCCTATGATATTTTTAATTTCTAAGAGGTCTTTTATTATTCTTTGTCCTTTTTAAATATGTGTGTGTGTGTGTGTGTGTGTGTGTGTGTGTGTGTGTTAAATTTTTAGAGAGAGAGAAAAGGAAAAAGAGATAGAAACATAGATGAGAGAGAAACATCAACATCAATGGCTGCCTCCTGCATGCCACCTGCTAAGGATCAAGCCTGCACCCTGGGCATGTGCCCTGACAGGGAATCACACCCTGACCTCCTGGTTCATCGGTTGATGCTCACCTGCTAAGCCACACTGGCCGGGCTGAATGTCCTTTTTGTAAAATTCTGCACTAGCAGTCTTTTTTGTTTGTTTGTTTTCTTTTTTGTTTTTGTTTGTTTGTTTTTGTTTCTATCTTTCATATATTAAAGGCTTTCCTCAGATGTTTGACAGTCTTCCATCCATATTTAAAAGTGGGGCACTAAAATGTTGATTGGATGTGCTGGTTGATTGTAAAGAAGAAAAAAAAAATGGCAAAAAGAAACAGCTGCTGTCCCTGCAGAGGAAGTCAGGAAGCAAATGACTCACAATGAGAACTTCCTAAACGTGCGGCCACCTGGCCCCCAGGTTAACCCTATTGCAACGGGTGTTCCCACTTTCTGTTCTACTGGAATTGGGGCAAGTCAGGTATTTCTTAACACAAGATCTCACTCAGTTTTATAGTTGTGACAATTGACTTTTCTCTCTTCTGTCACACTACCTCATCCTGGGTGTTCAAACACACGGCACAGCAGTTCCAGGCCATACTGGCTTCCTGGTAGGCTGGTTCATCCAGCTCAGTAGCAGCTGGAGGTCATGTCCATTTAAAGGCTGTGAAATGTACCGAGTGCTACTTTCTCTTCTAAGTGAGGGGGTCTCTGCCTTGCCAAAACCGATGTCCTCATCAGCATCCTGGTGAAAGGGCCAGAGATGGAAGTAAAGCCTGCAACCGAGCAGTCAGGATAGACCCAGCACAGACCAGCCGTGGCCAGAGGACTCGTTCCCCCATTTTCTGGGCAGGAAGCATGCCACACAGCCCTCATGGCACATTCCCCCAACACACATCTTGGCTTTTAAAAAGCAGCTACTGCCTTAACATGTTTGGCTTAGTGGATAGTGTCAGCCTGCAGACTGAAGGGTCCCTGGCTCAATTCTGGTCAAGGGCATGTACCTTGGTTGTGAGCACATCCCAGGTGGGGGGCATGCAGAAGGCAGCTGATCGATGTTTCTCATCGATGTTTCTAACTCTCTATGCTTCTCCCTTCCTGTCTGTTAAAAAAAAAATCAATTAAAAATATCTTTTTTAAAAAGCAGCTACTGAATCCAAGATTTTCTCCTAATTGGGGGTGGGAGACTCCAAATGCTTCACTTGGGTCTTCACCATGTAAGGGACAATAAAGACAATTACAGACTAACAGCTGTAAGATGTGGACTGCTCACTGCTTTTCTTCTTTATGCTTATAAAGCTCATTAGGAGTTTAATGAGGATTTACCAGTGTTTTCTCTTTCTGTTATTCTGAAGATCTGGCGCTAACAAGAAACCCAGAGTTCTTTCCCCAGAGCCTGGGCAGAGGAGAGGGGAAGCCCAGTAAGATAGCCATTCTTCCAATGAACCCTTACAAGGGCCTGCTCTGAAAGGTTCTGCACTGAGTCTGTAGAGCATGGTGGTGAGAAATGGTACAAAGAGGAGAGCAGGATGTAGTTGATACTCTTCAGAAATGGACAACTTACTACACAATGAGGCAGGTAGAGCTGGAATTCTAGACTAGTCAGAGCACTTGAATCCATGCCCTATATATACATTCTGTGTGACTGATGAGCGACAGTCTCTCCAAGCTTCCATTTCCCCATTAGGGATAATGACAGGACCGTTGTCATAGTATTATTGTAAGAATTAAATGAAAGACTGTATTTTTAAAGTTTTGCAAAGTGTCTAGTACATAGTTGTGGCTCAGAATCTGTTAATAATAATAATTAGTAGTAGTAGTAGTGCCCAAAAGCAGGTGAGAACCACACTATGACAAAAGTCAGTGTTTTGCATAGCAATATGCGTTGAAGGGGTTTGTCCCCCTGAAAGATTGGAAGTTTCATAAAACATTTGACAAGATTGAAAGCTGTAAGTTCTCCCAAAAGTAAGGATTTCTCTTCTCTTCAGTGGGCCTGAATTCCAGCCCCATCTCTAGACCGCTGCCTGCCCCACGCCACCGGGCCTTTGAGTGTTCCCCACCCCTCGGCCCTGGCTCTGACCTCATGGCATTGTTTCCCAGGGCTCTGTCCCTCCAAATACAAAGCAGTCTTCCTGGATATTAAACTCCTCAACTCCAGCTTCCCTGCTCCCTGACCACAGGCCGCCTGGACCAGATTTCCACTATTGGCCCCCACGTCCTCATTGAGCCTTAACATCTTTCTTAAAATCTTCCTTCTTTTAAATATATATATATATATATATATATATATATATATATATATATATATATATTATTGATTTTTTACAGAGAGGAAGGGAGAGGGACAGAGAGTCAGAAACATTGATGAAAGAGGAACATCGATCAGCCGCCTCCTGCACATCTCCCACTGCGATGTGCCTGCAACCAAGGTACATGCCCTTGACCGGAATCGAACCTGGGACCCTTCAGTCCACAGGTCGATGCTCTATCCACTGAGCCAAACCAGTCAGGGCTAACATCTTACCTCTTTCATGCAGACTTTATTCCCTGCCCTCCAGAAACAAAATAAGATCAGAAATGGGGCCAAAAGTCTGGGCAACTACTTTTTTTTTTCTCTTAAGGATATTTCCATGTGTCCTTTCCCTACCTGGCAAAATTTGGGGGTTGGAGAAAGGCTATGAGGAGTCCCTTCTAGGTGGGTTCGCCCAACATTCACATGCTCCAAGCTCCTACGCTTGCCCTTTAGGGAAAACTGTAATCATTATTTTTCAGAGTGGAGGGGCCCAGGAACTTTTCCCCTGGACCCAGATGCCAAGGAAACATAGTGAGGGTGCAGCGAAAGTGACTGGCACTGCCGGAGAAGTCCGCCTCCGGCCCGAGGCAGCAGCTGCAGCAGTTCAGCCCTGGGCTCTCCCGGTGGAGTTGCAGCCCCAGGACACATCTGGATGTCGTAGGACTGGGCAGGGTACTAATGAGAACAGAATGCGTGGGAATGTCACCAGATCACTTGGCGCTTTGGGGTCTATTCCGGGCCTCAGCCAGATCTGATTGCATAATAGAACCATCTGACATAACTGAAAATGGAAACTGACAGTTTCTTTGCTTGTCCGGGACCTGTGGCAGCTGGCATGAGAGACACAGAGGGGCCGGCCTCATCTGGAATGCACCTGGGACGTGCAGGACAGAAGGGGCTGCTCCTGGTCGGAAGGCAGGAGCCTTGCTGCTGTCCTCAGCTCTGCACCAACGTCACCTGCCCTGACTCTACAGCGGTCAACCTCTGCAGCCCGCAGGGCCCGGCCTCTCCACTTGGAACCTGAAAAGGTCAGGTGTCAAAGCCTCTCCCGGGCTGGGCCCAGGGAATTACGAAGGCTCTTATGTCTGAGATGCCTCTGTGGGTTCAGGCTCCACACCTCGGTGGGAGTCAGATCTGGCTTGGCCACATCTAATTGAAAACTTAGGGTGGAGATACTTCTATTATATTATGGTAAAGAGCACAGGCATTAAAGGTATCACCCCATGGGTGGTTACTTGATTATTATAAGGGGGATAAATCAGCTTTGCAATTGGGGGTGGGCATCCCCTGTCACCTCCTTAACCCACAGTCAGTCCTAGCATGCAGCCTCCCCAGGGCACAGTGTGCCCTATACAGGACCAGCTAAAGAGAGGTGGGCAAACTTTTTGACTCGAGGGCCACAATGGGTTCTTAAACTGGACCGGAGGGCCGGAACAAAAGCAACCTGACCGTGCTGGCACTCTCATCTTGGGATGCTGGTGAAGGAGCGGAGGGGAGAGCAAGAGAACCCTCCACTCTTTTGGCTCTGCTGGCCGGATAGAACAGCCGAAGGGGCTGGATCCGGCCCTCGGGCCGTAGTTTGCCCATGGCTGAGCTAGAATCAGGGTCTCTAACTGATCCAACCTCCATCTCACAGGCCTTTAGACCTAACACCCAGTTGACAGAAAGCCCAGGGCTGGAGGAACAAGCTCAACAACACTAGGAGGAAACCATCAGCTCACAGGACAGCTGACTCTACAGTCTCTTCAACAAGCCAGGACTCATCGAAGGTGGGAGAATTGCTTTGATAAAATATTTAACATTTTAGAGTTACAACAACGAAAAAAAAAAGTCTGGGAGTCAGACAAGGGGGCTTCATCTTGTCTTTACCACTGACAGGCATGGGGACCAGTTACTGGCCTCTCTGAGCCTGTTTCCTTGCCTGCAACACGAGGGAGGTGGTGAAGATGACTGAGAAGACGCAGGAAGGCCTTTAGCGCAGTACCTGGGCATTCTGGGTACTCAGAAGTGGCAGCTACAACAATGCGGTACCATCTCACACCTGTCAGAATGGCCAACATCAACAAATCAACAAACGACAAATGTTGGCGAGGTTGCGGAGGAAAAGGAACCCTCGTGCACTGCTGGTGGGACTGCAGGTTGGTGCAACCACTGTGGAGATCAGTATGGAGCTTCCTCAAAAAACTGAAAATGGAGCTCCTATTTGACCCAGGAATCCCACTACTAGGAATATACCCCAAGAAACCAGAAACACCAATCAGAAAGGATATATGTACCCCTATGTTCATAGCAGCACAATTTACAATAGCTAGGATTTGGAAACAGCCTAGGTGCCTGTCAGCAGATGAATGGATCAGAAAACTATGGTACATCTACACAATGGAATACTATGCTGCCATAAAAAGGAAGGAATTCTCATCATTTGCAGTAACCTGGATGGAATTGGAGAACATCATGCTGAGTGAAATAAGCTAGTCAATGAAAGAGAAACACCACATGACGTCACTCATTTATGGATAATAAAGAACATTATAAACTGATGAACCATAAGATATAGTGACAGTAAAACAAAAAGCATACTGTCAAATGACAGCGGGGAGGGGAAGGAGAATCTGGGGGAGATAAGAGATCAATGGAAGGACTGGTATGCATGCATATAAGTACAACCAATGGACACAGAACTCTGGGGAGGGAGGGCATGTATGGGGGTGGGCAATGGTAAGCTATGTACACATATAATACCTTAATAAATTAAAAAAAAAAAAAGAAGTGGCAGCTACTAGTATCACGCCAGAGGTCTGTTTATTGAGGAAACTGTTCCCAAGGAAAGCCCTGCAGCGTGGTGCTCCCCTGGTCTTCCTGCTTACCACCTCTCAGCTTCTTTACATGACAATGCCTACCTTAGCCTATTGGAGATGTCATCTCCCCGAACACGAATGGCCCTCCTCTGCTCTGCCTCCCTGAGCTAAGGCCGGAGATGTCACCAGAGCCTGCCTGCGCGGGGAAACGTGCAAGCATGTTCCGAGGGCACTGTTGGTGCCCTGCCAGGTCTCCTGGGCCTTCACGGTTTCAGAGCAGACCGCCAGCCCTCATCGCCGTGTTCCGGCTTCTCTCGCTGCCGGAGCCCATGCTGACCTTGAGAGTGTCAGGGAATGGACACCCTTCTTCCTGTTCTCCCCTCAGCAGTTCTCAAGCAGGAGGGGTATACTATCCTTGTCCCTCTGGAGAGATATCTTTCCAGTGTGTTTCCCAGAAATCTATAGCAGGATTAAGATCTACTCGGGGGTGAAACAAACTAAGTAATGTTCCCTCTATTAGTTTTTCTCTCTTCCCTGAATTACTTGCCCACCTGCCACCCGTGTTTTCTGGAATCACCAGCCCAACAAACCACTTGCACCAGAAGCTTTGTCTGAGGGAATCCAAGATCCCACATGGATGAGTTTGGATGGAACACCCGGGCAGCAGGAAGCCACCGGCATCGCCACGCCGCAGCCATCGGTGTCATTCCGGAGCGAGCTCTGCGCCACTCCTTGCCCATCCACCATCACCGCTAGATTTTGAACTCAGGGAGAGTAGAACATGTTGTGTCTCATGCACATCAGATACTCCCCACGCAGTGCCTGTCCCAGGGGGCTTCCGCCAGCTTCTGCTCCCACCCGCAGCGACAGGCAAGGAGGCTGGGGGAACGCCCAGACTGTGGTTACATGGAGCCTGCACATTGCAGCCACCATGGCTGCAAACAGTTGCCTAGAGATTCACTACTGCTTGCTGCTTGGAGGTGTCTGAAGTCTAAGAGTAAAATCCAGGGGAGAGCCGCGTGCCAGTTAGGGTAGGAAGCATCTAGAAAAGACGAAGGTCTGAGGGAGCATCTGCCCGCCTGTGAGCCCAGCACCAGGGGATCCGGCTTCCACAGGATAACTGAGAAAACTCTGGAAAAGACCCGTGGAAAACTGCGCAGCTCTAGTTAAGAGAGTCCTTTGCCCCCTGCCTTGCTGCCCTGGCAGTGCCCACGAGCCTGCCGACGAGGCCCAGAACGAGTCATAAGCAATGAGGTTTGGCAGCTGGCCACACTGTGGACAAAACACTGTGCACGGCTCTTGGAGCAACTTCAGGAAGAACATGGGTCCGAGGGGGGATCGTGATGGAAGACCCTTGGGAGAGTCTTTCCAGGAAAACCTGAGACCCCCTGACAGTTCTGGGCAATATTTTCCCTTCTTATGAGAAGCAGTTGAAATAGACTGAGCTTATTGTTCTATTATTCTTTTGTTCTAAAGTAAGATATTTCAAATCCATGTCCTTTATTAGGATACAAGTTGGAAGCAAAGAATCCTGTTTAACATTAGCAAATCCTTTGATTCTATACCTTTGTTTAGCAATCATGCTAATTTGCTTTCTGTTTGAATTAGGAAGGAAGGAAGGAAGGAAGGAAGGAAGGAAGGAAGGAAGGAAGGAAGGAAGGAAGGAAAAAGGGAGGGAGGGAAGGAGGGAGGGAGGGAGGGAGGGAGGGAGGGAGGGAGGGAGGGAGGGAGGAAAGAAGAAAGGGAGGGAGGGAGAAAGGAAGGAAGGAAGGAAGGAAGGAAGGAAGGAAGGAAGGAAGGAAGGAAGGAAGGAGGGAGGGAAGAAAAGAAGAAAGGAAGGAAGGAAGGGGGAGGGAGGAAGGGAGGGAGGGAGAAAGGAAGGAAGGAAGAAAAGAAGGAGGAGGGAGGGAGGAAGAAAGGAAGGAAGGAAGGAAGGAAGGAAGGAAGGAAGGAAGAGGAGAGGGAGGAAGGGAGGAAGGGGGGAGGGAGAAAGGGGGAAGGGAGGAAGTTGCCCCCTACAGAGCCCAAAAGAGATCACAGAGTTAACTGTGGATGTCATCACAAACATAATTTCTGCCCAGAAGGAAAGCGGTGAACGAGGTCAGAGTGACCACCTGACCGCGCTGGCCAGGGCTCAGCCCCAGGTAACAGGAAGCCTCTGTGCTCATTGCTGTGCCAAGCGACCGACCGGAGCCAGATCAGGGTTCCTGGCCACCTGGACGAATGAAGGCAGAGGGCCAGCGCAGTGAGGGTGGTGCCTCGGTGTTGCTTGGCATTACATCTGATGGGAAATAAAAGGAATAAAAGAGGGAATGAAGGAAGGGAGAAATTTGGGAGGAGATCTCTTTATTTCAATATCCTCTAATTTCATCTCAAAACAATTTTCACAAAATTTACTTACTAGTTTGAGAGAGAGAGAGAGAGAGAGAGAGAGAGAGAGAGAGAATACCAATTTATTGTTCCATTTATTTATGCATTCATTAATTGCTTTTTCTAAGTGCCCTGGATGGGGATCAAACGTACAACCATGGTATATTGGGACAGTGCTCTAACCAATGAGCTACCCAGCCAGCACTTTCAAAGCAATTTTTAAAAGAGCCAAGTACAGACTTTCTCAGAACAGAGAGACATCTTGATTTGGGCAGACCCGGAGTGGATGCAGTTTTCATCCACTGACAACTGGGGTTTCTGAGCTTGAGCACTAACACTGGCCAGACTAGCGTTCGGTTCAATGACACCAGCTGAAGCTTCTCTCTGGGCCTCTGGACCACCCTGAACTGCTGCTTCTCTGCACTCCTCTTTACCCTGTCCCCGTGCTGCCTAACGTTTATAGATTCACATCTTCACCTCTGCGTCTTAAAAAAAATACAATAAAAAGAGGAACTCAAAATTTGGTTTCAGTAGGTACTGGTAAAGAGTAGGCACTTGTTTTAGGGAAAAGTGTATGACATTTAATTTAGGCCTATATCCTGAATGACTATTTAGACCAGACAGGGAGCATATATTGAAGGTTAAATTTCAGTGTAAATTCTTGAGACAAACATCCATGGACAACAATTAAAATGTAATCTTATAGGAAGGAAGGGAGGAAGGAAGGAAGGAAGGAAGGAAGGAAGGAAGGAAGGAAGGAAGGAAGGAAGGAAGGAAGGACCGGTCAGAGGGAGGGCCAGAGCAGTGAGAATAGCATTACATTTGATGGGAAATCACAGAATAAAAGAGGAAATGAAGGGAAAGGCAAAGGGAAACCTGGTCATTATAGGGAAAGGTTGATGTTCTCCCAGTAAGAAATAAAATACAGAAAAATGGTTTGGCCTACGTTAAATCCATTAGCAATGCATTTTAAGAAACCCATGCACTGGCTATCTTCAGAGTAGCAGGTATGTGATGGTTTGATTTTTAGCATTTAATCCAATGATACACTTGCAGACTGCATTTAAAGGGTAAAAATATATATTTGATTCAACTGATCTTATTTAACAGCTGACACAAGCAGCTTCAATTCACATTTTTTTGACCCATTTGTTTTGCTTCAGTAGTTCCAAACGAAGGAGGTCTCATTGCACGGTCCCCCTCCCGCCCAATGTATGGGTGAATAAAGAGGGAAATAATCACTGGGAGAAAAATTAAGGTTTGGTCATACATCGACTCTGCTTAGCTGGCCTCCAAACACATAATTCACATTGCTGAAAAGCCTCCAGTGATGGCTGAGCCACTACCGATCAATTGCAGAAAAGGCTATAACTTTATTAGAAGCATCATTTAACAATCCTGTAAACACTTAAGATTTACACCCCACTTTCTAAATGGTCAATGCATAGTAATTAACCCATGTGTGAAATTAAATCCAACCCTAAGGAAGATTTATACATATGTTGTTTTCAATTCTGTCCAACTCTTTCTAAAAAAAAAAAAAAAAAAAAAAGCATTAAGCTGAAGGATCAAAAGGCAATTTAACCAACTTGATCAAAGCACCACCATCCAATGCTAAGGAAAATCACTTAGCGGTCATCACCCGCCTACTATAAAACATCCAGCCCAAACAGTGTGACTCAGTGAGTGAGCGTGGACCTATGAACCAGGAGGTCACAGTTCGATTCCTGATCAGAGCACATGCCCATGTTGTGGGCTTGATCCCCAGGAGGGGGCATGCAGAAGGCAGCTGATAAATGATTCTCTCTCATCATAAAAAAATATATATTTTTTAAACATCTGAATATATGGATATATGTGTGTATGTGTGTGTGTGTGTGTGTGTGTGTGTGTGTGTATATCCATATATTCAGATGTTTAAAAAATATATATGTATATTTTTGTACATATATATTTATTGTATGGATATATATATATCCATACAATATATATATATATATATCATATAAACATCTGAATATATATATATATATATATATATATATATTCAGATGTTTAAATATATATCCATATATTCAGATGTTTAAAAAAAAAATATATATATAGTCTATTAAAAATTTCTCTAATATTAGGTTGTTTAAATGTCAAAATTTACTATTTGTGAATGTGCATAGCCATTGGGCATTTGTGTGGTTTTACATTGCCTGTAGCTGCTTAGAACCTACTGCTACTGCTACTACTATTGCAGTCACCATTCATTACTTATTGGATTCACAGGGTACCTGTGAGCTACCAGCAGAAAAATCTACCTTTCTTCCTCCAGGCTTCTTATGTCCAAGAGCTATCTGACCCAGGGAGTGTGGATGAGCCCGGGGAGTCCATCGAAACCAAGGCAAGAGCTATCAAATCACAATCTTATGAACCACGATAAGTAATGTTTTTACATGGGGGGGGAGGGGAAGAGGGGAAGAACCTCTTGTCTTGCTGGCTCAGAGAAGACAGATCATGTAAATCCGGCTATGAAAAATTGTAAGGAAGTGTAAAAGGGCACCTCACCACTCTCTGATACCAAACTTAGACTTAAAGCCCTGCATCGTTCAAATGTAGACTTAATAGCGAGCAGAAACATCCGTGACCCTGTATTAATTTTACTATAATTTTTTTTTAGGAAGGACTCAACCCTATTTCTTTTTTTTTCCTTTCTTTATTGATTAAGGTATTACATATGTGTCCTATACCCCCATTGCTTCCCCACCCCCCACCCCCCCACTCATGACCTCACCCCCCTGGTGTGTGTGTTTATTGATTAGGCTTATATGCATGCATACAAGTCCTTTCGTTGATCTCGCCCTCTTACACCCACCCTCCCCTATCTTTCCTCTGAGATTTGATGGTCTGATCAATGCTTCTCTGTCTCTGAATCTGTTTTTGTTCATCAGTGTATATTGTTCATTATATTCCATAAATGAGTGAGATCATGTGTTATTTATCTTTCTCTGACTGGCTAATTTCACTTAGCATAGTGCTCTCCAGTTCCATCCATGTTGTTGCAAGTGGTAATAATTCCTTCTCTTTTTTTTAACACAGAATAGTATTCCATTGTGTAGATGTACCAGTATTCTAATCCACTCATCTGCTGATGGGCACCTAGGCTGTTTCCAAATCTTAGCTATGGTAAATTGTGCTGCTGTGAACACAGAGGTGCACATAGTCTTTCTGATTGGTATTTCTCGTTTCTTGGGATATATTCCTAGAAGTGGGATCACTGGGTCAAATGGGAGTTCCAGTTTTATTGTTTTGATGAGTCAGGAGAGAACCAAGAACAAAAGCAGAGATTTCTAACTAAGAAAGCAGCTTTGTAGCTTTGCTCCCTCCAGTTTGAATGGAAAGGCAAAAAGGAGTGGGATAATAGGTACTTAGCTCACTCCATGTCCTAAAGGAAGGTGTTCGACACACAAAGTAAGAAAGCTCTGAGCACTGGAGCTTGTGCAAGGACACTCCTTGAGAACTCCATGGTCAGATTGCCCACAGGGATCAAGCCTAAATCAGCAGTTGGACGTCCCTCTCACAATCCAGGACAGCTGGCTTCTAACTGCTCACCTGCCTGCCTGCCTGATGCCCCTAACTACTCCCCTGCCTGCCTTATCACCTCTAACTGCTTCTGCCTGCCTGCCTGATTATCCCTAACTGCTCTCCTCATATAATTTCTCATTAATTTGTTGACTCACTGCCGTTAGGAATACTTAAACTGATTATATCCAAAAATTAAATCTGCTAGATGTTGTTTTAATATCTTAATCTTTATCATAATTTTGTTTGAAGATTCTGTTAACTGGTTTACTGGTACTTGAACCATTAATTTAAGAATGTCCCATTGTCTTTGGGGAAAATTCCTATTGTCTCTGTAGCCTCCTGTAATGTATTCATCTCTTCTAAGGCAATTCAAGTTACTGACAGAAAAATCAAATTATTTTTAGCTATTCTGCTGTTTCTTTACCTAGTTGGAAGATAAAGTCTTCAATTAAAATTAAAGATTGACTAAGCCCTAGATGATAAGCCTGCATCCCTCCTGTCCAAAGGTGATTTAGCCATTCTTACTTAGTTGGTAGCTCTTATAGGTGGGGCTTAAAGGTCCATGCAATGAAAGGGTCAAGTTTAAGACTTCTCTAACCCTCTGCTCTCCGTCTCTGTTAGTGGCCTTTCTGGAGTTGGACATCTGTTTAATGATCAATAGAGGTCTCTCTTTCTACCACTGAGCCTTTCAGAAAGTAGCATAACCAAGTCAATGTTTAACTGAATTCTTTGGGTCTAAAATGACAAAGTGGGAGTTGGAGGAAAGTCTCCATGGAAACCAGCCTCCCAGGAAGTGACCAGAAGGGTTAGTGTGTGGTGAAGTAGGCCTACAACGATGTCAGGAAGGAAGCAACTGCTTTGGAAAGCAGGGCTAAACGTCTGAAATACCTTGATCAAAACCACCTACATTAAAGGCCCCACGCCACTTCCCTCATGGTTTCCTTTTGACCCTCTTTAGGGTGAAATGGGCCTGAGCCACTCTAAGGCTCACCCTAGAGTGATCAAAGTAGCACCTTTGCAAAACAAAGAGGAAGAGACACCTTCGGCTGGTCCTGTGGACTTCGCATTCACTCAGAACCTGGAAGGAAAGAGTACGTATCCGCTGGCCAGACTGCAGGACCGGGGTCAAGCTTTGGAAGGGCAGTTGCCCCCTCTCCGAGAGAGCTGGTATGGAAGATATCCTGCAGGTAAGCATGAAGCCCAGCGTGAGATTTGTGTATTTGTGAGATTTGAGAGCTATTGATAGATTTACCTGTCTAACCCCATAATCTCAGAAAGTTTCTCAATTACTGAAGCATAAGGGAACATCTTTTGATGGGAGAGTGAATATTTGCCAATTGTTAAGTATTCTGGGTGTGTAAACTGCATAAAGGGCTTTTCACTATCCCATCTGAGAAGGAAAATTCCTTTTGTTTCAGTTTAGCTTATAGTGCTTTCACTGTTTATATCTAGCTTTGCCAGACAATTAAAATTATTTAGATAAAGGTGTGGTACCTTGCGACCATTATGTGTTTCCATCAGATTCTAAATTTAAATCATACTCTCCAGGAGTGTTTAATGCCTCCGACTTTGTTATTTTGAAAGCAGCACTGTAGGAGTTCACTCTAATGTGAATTTGGAAATCGCCCCAAACAAAATTGATTTATTGCAGTACAGATGAGTGGATGAGTCACCTTGTTCCCCAACTCCATATTCTCATGGTCATCTGCAGAACTAAGAAAATTTGTTCCCATTAAGATAGGAAGCTCTAGGCCTGAAGTGGCTGTAAATTATCCTGGGATATTTGACTAGACTTCTAACTTGGGAAGAGAAGTGTACATGAATAATGTAAACATACTAGTACGCATATTTATATGTAATTTTCTTTTTTCTTCACATTCTAGATCAATAACACATTATCAAGCTCCCATTATTGGTCACCTTGGCCAGAAAGCCTTATATCTATTTTGGTACCTAGGAAACCTTACCTAGAATGACTTTCAGGGCTACTTTCTGTAACTGACAAGCTTTATTGGTTCCCTATGACAGGTTTTTTATGTTCTTCAACTTCCTAAGGTCACGAATGGGAATTTTCCTCTTAATTTTATTGAATAATTCCCTTTTTAAAAACAATCTAAACCCTTTATTTGGTTTTAAGATTTTGGTATCTGAATGGTAACAACTGATTCTAATGGATTAGAGTCACAACTGGGAAATGTTCTTATTTTTGAAATAGCAAAATCACATTAAAACTAAATTACTAGGGAATGGTGAACATTTTGACTACTATTTTCAAGGGGCCAGATTCAAACCGCAGCACCACCAAATAGTATGACTTGAGCAATTTACTTCCTCTGTTTTCTTCAATTATAAATCAGGGATACTAGTAAAAATAACTACCATTTCAGGAGAATCAAATTAAATAATGGGGTGATATCACTTAAATCATAATATACAATTACAGAAGAGTCATGTTACTGAAGAAAATTTTGCTGAAAATATTTTTATTTTTAAATCCCACATGTTTTTAGTTGCCTTTGCCATTGTTTCTGTCTTGCTCGCTATGCTGACATCTCTTTTTAAAAAATAAAGACAGAGCAAAGTTTTTAAGGTGGTCATTGAACTATCTTAAGGATAGGAATACATAATTATCCAGGAATTTTTCCATTTAAAATGCAACATGGAGCTGTAGGAAAGTCTACACAAGAATCTAGAAATCAGAATGCCTCCAGCCTGTTGAGAGGAGAGGACAAGGACTTCATTCATGCAGCGTTGGTCATGTTAGTGGTCCCAAGGGCTCAGGAAAATCAAGCTAAAAAATCCAATTCACAATGGAGCTCTTGAGCCTGTTTCCTAACAAGGTTGTTTTATCAAGAAATAATATTGACATGCTACATTACAGAAGTAACTGTGGGAATGTCTTTCTTTAGTTAGGGGAACTATTTAATTAGGAACATACAATGCATACTCCTATTAAACACTTATGCTCCATTTCTTTATCACCTCTCTACCTAATATCTATCTATCTATCTATCTATCTATCTCATCTAAAAAGAGAATTTATTTCTTAAAGCTATATTTGACCCTGATTTCTTATATTATTTGGAGGTGATTTAATAAAATTAAAATAAATCCATACGTTTCTATTTTTCATGCCAAATTCTGTGTTTGAATAACATTTGTCATCAATACATTTTCTTTAAAAAATATATGTTTTTATTGATATTTTGAGAGAGAGGAAGGGAGAGGAATAGAGAGTGAGAAACACTGATGTGAAATATCATCCTGCATGTTCCCCCACCCCTACTGGGGATTGAGCCTGCAACCTTGGGCATGTGCCCTGATCCAGAATTGAACTGTGAACCTCTTGATTCCTGGGTGGACATTCAATTGCTGAGCCATACTGGCTGAGTTGTCATCAATATGTTTGGGGGGGAAATGAGAAAAATAGAAATTAAATTCTGCTTCTAGACTAAAATTTTTGCATTTGCTTTCTTTTTTTAAAAAAAAATATATTTTGATATTTTACAGAGAGGAAGGGAGAGAGATAGAGAGCTAGAAATGTCAATGAGAGAGAAACATCAACCAGCTGCCTCCCGCACACTCCCTACCGGGGATGTGCCCATAATCAATGTACATGCCCCTGACTGGAATTGAACCCGGGACCTTTCAGTCCACAGAACAACGCTCTACCACTGAGCCAAACCGGTTTCGGCTTTGCATTTGCTTTCATGTAGAGTTCCTGATTTATATGTTTTTCTCCACATTCAACCCATAGTAGATATATGTATATCAAAGAAGGTACAAAATTGTGTTAACCAAGTCTAAAAACTAATTGTTAAACTCATTTAATAGTAAATTGTTCCTAATGTGTCTTTTCTTGCTTCTCCCCCAATCCTTCAAGTGCCCAGGGCCATGTATTTTGACATCCCACTGGAACAGGGAGAAACAAGTATTATTAAAAGGCATCCACCCCGAAGACTTCAAGTAAGATAAATTTAAAAAGCTTCATAGGAATTTAAAGGTCACATCCCTTTTTAACTATAATTGTAAAAGAGGGATATTAAAAGGACCGAGCAAATGAGAATGACAATAATGTTAAAGAGAATGTTATCAGTGCAAAGACCATCTTTCTTTAGGTTTTCTGTTGTAATGATTTCACTTTTAAAGCCATTACCAAAAGAAGACAATATAGTACCAAAGGCATAGCCATAATGAGGCTCCAAGGACCTGAAGCTTGCTTGATTAGTTGAATGACTATGGGAAAAATCACTTGTAATAGACAATCATAACAATAACAATAGCTACTACTGTTTTATTTTCACCTGCTACAAGTCAGAGATACCCCAGATAACTTGATCTATGTCACCCATTTATTCCTCCTACCCCTCTATGAGGAAGGAAGTACTATCTTTGCTTTATACATGTAGATCAGAGTGTTAACAAAGACAACAGAGACCACATATCAACCAGCTCTTCAAAGCTTGTTTTCTTAACTGGGCGGGGATGATCCTGACAGCCCCGTTGTCCGTACCCTTTTATTGTTTTAAGTGTCAACTGGTTGTTGAAATTGAGAACATTGGATTTCAAGGCAGCAAACCAAGTTTTAAATGCACTCACCTTAATAAATATTTAATAGATTTTCTCTAGAGAACTGTAAAGTCTCAGAACTCTCATCATAGAAAGGGAAAGAGATATGAGTGGGTTTTTTGAAAAAAAAGCACCGGCTGAAAGCAGGGCTGGGGTGGGGGTGGGGGTGGGGGGATAGGGATTGTCTCAGTGAGCAGGATCTATCTCTGACATTTGAAAAGATTCAAAGTCAAATCCCACCAGCTACACAATTCACCCAGATAACTAAACAAATCCTAGGTGTATTTGAGCTCATTTGATAGGCATTATTTCTGTTTCAGTTGGTTTTTATCTACCTGTTTTATCCAGAAGCTCACAATCATTATTTGATGTATTTATATCTTTTGGTCACACAAAAAAAGCATCTTTTCCCAAACTATTAAGAGCCTTAAAATATTGTTTAATGAAAAGTAACCAGTGAAAACCAAGTGTGTAGCAGTCTGTAGTTCACAAAGTACTTTTTATACCTAGCAATCCTAAATAAGCTAAAAGAGTACATAAATCCATCAAGCTCAAAAAGAGAACTCTGGTATTTCAGAGACTACATCCCCACATCCTAACCAAACCACCTTAAAAAGAAAAATCAAGACAAATGAATTATTTGAGTGCAAAGACCATGTCTTATTCACTCTTATATCTTCAGTCACTAGCACTTAATACATACCCCACAATATTTTGTGAATGAATGAACAGATCAATGAATAAGAGAGACCCATTGTCCCTGGTGGGGGAAAAAAATCAAAGTGCACTCCCCACTGGAGATCTGTAGCATCACTAAATTAGACTAAATTAGTCAATTGGACTAAATTGTAAGTTTAATTGACTAATCAAAATAATGAATGTGATTAAGAATAAAGGAGTGTTTTATTGAATCCAAGAGATGGGGGAGGTACCTGGACTTCAGGGAAGAACTGTGCCTTGGAACCTGAAGGTAGAACTTCCTGTGTGTCTCCCCTAAGCTATTCTCTGTGCATTTGCTTTATTCCCTCCCTGCAAATCAACTTTCTCAGCTCCTCAAGCCCATTGGTGATAGGTGACCATTAGTCTGCATCTTATAGTTCCAGTCAAACAGTATGGCCTGGCCTTCTTGGCTCCAATTCCAAATTCCTAAGAGAAAAAATCTTATTGGCTCAGCTCTGCTCATGATTCCAGGTTTGGGCCCAAAGACCTATGACCGGGGGTATGCCATGCAGTGGAAATGTAGATTCTAAAGGTAGCTCCCTGAGAAGAGGGAAATCACTGGGAACTTGGCAGATATCTGAAAAAAATATAAACTATAATTATCTTTCGCAAATGAGGCTCAGCACATTTTCCACTACAAATGGGTTTTTGAGAGAATAATAAATGCTAGGTTCCCATGACATGCTAATTAATAGCCTAATCTCTGCCAGAGAAAATTCTAAAAGTATTTTTTTAATTATTAAACCAAATTGAATTGAACCTTAAATAATTTGACTTGCATATTTGGCACTCTCTACTTCCTGAGCATCTACTCCTCAAACAAAGAGCAGGTCATGAACCCAGGTTCTCTCTAGCTTGGAGTTGCTTAGATCTGAGAACCTCTTCCAGGCTACTCTAAAGCAAATGTGCCTGCCCCAGGCTGGAGAGATGACCATCACTGTCCCTTCTGGCCTGATTCACCTTCTCATCCAGTTATCTCAGGTCCAGTCTAAGATGGAGCTGTCCTCCCCACCCCCCACTCCACTAGATAGTGTTTCCTCAGGTAATCTCAAATGACTCCCTCATCTCCAAAGATTTGCTCAAATCTCACCTTCCCTGGGAGGCTTATCCTGACAATCCATTGACAATTGCAACTCTTACCTTAGCACTCCTGATTGCTCTGGCCTTTCACTATCTTGCCCCCCGGCCCCTCCTCCAGAACACTTATTTTCTTTTTTAAAAATATATTTTATTGATTTTTTACAGAGAGGAAGAGAGAGGGATAGAGAGTTAGAAACATCGATGAGAGGGAATCATTGATCAGCTGCCTCTTGCAACCAAGGCACATGCCTTTGACCGGAATCGAACCCGGGACCCTTCAGTCGGAAGGTTGACCCTCTATCCACTGAGCCAAACCAGTTTCGGTGAGAACACTTATTTTCATCCAACACAAGCAGTAACTTAATTATTAGGTTCAATGTGTATTCAGTGCCTCTTCATCCTCCCCCAACTCCAGGGCTAGGATATAATCTTCACAGAAGCAGGGGATCTCTGTCTGTTGTCTTCAGTAATGTATGCAAGTATCTAAAACTGCCTGTAAGCATAACCAATGTATGCAAGACACTGGAAGGGGGTAAGAACATTTGTGGGGGGAGGGGGCGGTTAAGGGAGGTTGGGGGAAGTTCAATTGGGAGAAAAAAATAAAAGAAGACATATGTTTTACTATTTGTAATACTTTAAACAATAAAAAAGTTAAAAAAAAATAAAACAGTGCATGGCAGATAGAAGGTGAGCAATAAGTATGTGTTGAATAAATGAATAGAGAGGAGAGAAAGATGAGCATAAAGACTGGTGATGAGAGATATGGAGGATGATTCTGACCTGGGTGGTCTTGTTATGTTGTTTTCGGTATTAGACAATTTGTCACAAACTTATTCTTTTTCTTTACCTTTTTTAGTCCTTTGCCAATTTTCTATTAGCTTTTTCTTTGTGATTCATAAGAATCTTTATGAGACCTGGTCCTTTTTTAATTATCTGTGTTGCAATTATCTTCGTTTCATCTATGGTTTGCTTTTTCATTTGGCATGTGCACATGCATGAGTATGTGTACACATAAATTTCCAATTTTAATCTCAAATTTCTCAATCTTAACCTTATGTTTTGTATTTCTTGTGTTTTGACTAATTATTCTCCCAAGTTCGTAAAGATATTTTGTATTTCTAAAATTTATACTATTTAACTTTTCACACTTAGGTCTTAATCCATCTGAAATTCATTTGTGTGCAGTGTGGAGTTGAAATCTAATTTTACTTTTTTCCCATTTGATTAATCTACTGTCCCAGCACTCTTTATGGAATCATCCATCCTTTGACCTTTGATTTGAAATGTTACTTCAGTCATATATCCAATATCCAGCGCTTCGTGAGTCTGTTTCTGGACTCTCTCCTCTGTTGCGCTGGTCTACCTGGTATCTCCACAGGAATTCCACAGCCATAACTATTAACTTAAAACCGAGTTTTTATATCTAATAAGAAAAGTCCCCTCACTTTATTTTTCTTCAGAATTATCTTTGCTATCCATAGTCCTCTGCTCTTCCATGTGTAGTTTGGATCTTTTTAAAAAATATATATTGTATTGATTTTTTACAGAGAAGAAGGGAGAGGGATAGAAAGCTAGAAACATCGATGAGAGAGAAACATCGATCAACTGCCTCCTGCACACCCCCTACCAGGGATGTGCCCGCAACCAGTGTACATGCCCTTGACTGGAATCGAACCTGGGACCTTTCAGTCCGCAGACCAATGCTCTATCCACTGAGCCAAACCGGTTTCGGCTAGTTTGGATCTTTTTGGCAAGTTCCACAAAAACCCTTATCAGCATTAATAGAATAACTTGGGGAAGATTAGCCAAGTTTACAATATTGAGTCTTCTAAACCATGAACATGGCATAAATCTCCATTTACTTAATTTTCTTTTAGATAATTTCAATAATAGTTCATCAAATTGTGTAATTTTTAAAATTATATATCTTGGTACATCTCTCAGCTTACATTTTGATGCAGCTTTTTTTTTTCATCAGGAAAAGGGGTGAAAAAGCCCTTGAGTTGAAACTGTGAGCCTGGCTCTAGTTTCCCATCTTGTACGGAGCACTCTTAGGTCCCATTGAACCTATAGAAATAACTCACAGCCATCAGGAACCATAAACGCCTTATTAATCTGCCTCCCCTGAGTTTTCTGTTCTGTTTTCTATTCCAAGGAGATATATATCTTGTATTAAAGGCTGACCATATCTTTTTGGTTTCCTGATTTACTATTTTATTGCTAAATGTTTGGAGCAACGAAGGTTATTAAAATGTGAGCTCCTTGTAATGCCTTGACCAGAAATTCCCCCTTGTCCTTACGATTTCTTCCTCCAATGCGATCTTGGACATCTTGACCTTTGTCCCAGAGCCGTAGAGGCCACATTCTTCAGTCACGGCGCCAAATAAATTTTATTCTTTCTTCAAGTTGTTCCTGCCCATCTTTCTATTTACTAGTAAATACCTACTAGTAAATAGAAGCTTAGGTTAGTGTTTGTCACCACTAAGAGATTGACTCTCCTGTCTCCTATGTGACACTTCCACTGGTTATCCTGACCATTTTTTTTTTATTTAAGAAGCCAAATCATCCAGAAATATTTAGACAAATAATCTTTGTGTGTGTGTGTGTGTGTGTGTGTGTGTGTGTGTGTGTGTGTCGTTCTAACAATTCTCCAAATAATTCCTTCAGTCGTGTTCTCTCTGAAGATGATGTAGTGAGGTATCCCATTTCCCAGGGAGGAAAAAGAAACTCAATATGAAGCCAGAATTCCAAGGCCATTTCACTTGACCACTTGGTTTAGAGAAGCCTATTTTCCAACAATTTTTTTCTGCAGTGCTTCCCGGGTCCAGTAAAAAAAGATTTAACAGGGGCATCCTATTTACAATGTTAGTTGCTGCCCTCTAGTGTCCTTCGTGGAGAAATAGTGTGAGCCCTTAGGTTCTTTTCAATGACCAGGAAGAAAGAAATTGCCCAACAGGGAGTACTTGCAGACACCTGCTACTTAACCCTTATCTGAACTGCAGATTCACTATCAGAACTGCAGGCACATCCATCAGACTCCTTGGTATTTACCCCAACCGAATCGAAATCTCATGCCCATACAAAAGCCTACACACAGACGTTTATAGGAGCTTTATTCATAATTGCCAAAACATGGAAGCAACCAAGATGTCCTTCAGTAGGTGAATGGGTACATAAATTGTGATATATCCAGAAAATGGAATATTATTCAGCATTAAAAGGAAATGTGCCTATCAAGCCATGAAAAGACATTGGGAAAACATAAATGCATATAAATAAGTAAAAGAAACCAATCTCTTTAAAAAAAATATTTTTATTGATTTTTTACAGAGAGGAAGAGAGAGGGATAGAGAGTTAGAACCATCAATGAGAGAGAATCATCGACCAGCTGCCTCTTGCACACCCACTACTGGGGATGTGCCCCCAACCAAAGTACATGCCCTTGACTGGAATCGAACCTGGGACCTTTCAGTCTGCAGGCCGATGCTCTATCCACTGAGCCAAATCGGTTTTGTCGAAAGAAACCAATCTTAAAAGATTGCATACTGTGTGATTCCAACTTTATGACATTCTGGAAAAAGTAAAACTATAGAGATAGTCATAAAAGTACTAGTGGTCAACAGAGGTTAAGGGGGAAGATGAATTAGTAAATAGACAGAGGATTTAGGGGATAATATAACCACTCTATATGGTACTTCAATGGTAGGTACATGTCATTATACATTTGTCCAAACCCATTAGAATGTACACCACCAAGAGTGAACCTCACTGTAAACTAAAGACTGTGGGTGATAAAGATACATCACTGTAGGTTTATCAGTTGTGATAAATGTTCCATTCTGGTGCAGACTGTTGGTAATGGAGAGGTTGTGTGCAAAAGGTATATGAGAGTTCTACATTCTGCTAAATTTTCTGTGAACATAAATATGCTCTAAAAAATAAAGTTTATTAATTCAACATACACACAAATATATATACTTTTTTTTGTGCCAGAACTAGCCCAGACCTGTTGACTCTTAATCCCCAATTAATTGCTCAGGACTTTTTTCTTTTAATTCCCTGAGTTTTTAGTGATAAATCAGGTTTAGGAACAAGTAGTGAAGGAAAAAAGCATGAAGTTTGGGACTGGACAGACCTGAGTTTGGATCCTGGAGTTGCCAATTACTAGTTATGCAACTTTGGACATGTTACTAACCTCTCTGAAATGGCGAACCATCATCACCATCCACAGGGTTCCCGTGACAATTGAATAAGATGACATATTGTGACCCTGAGCATGATGGACAATAGTGACTGCAAAGGCATTTGGACCTAATCACCAGAAAGACCCGAATCCTGAACCACGCCAGGGGATAGCATAAACACTTCCTGTTCTTTCCTCACCCCTGAAGCTCCCTAGTTATTGCTGATTCTCCCTCTCGTTTGTCTGGACATCCCTTGACCCTTGGTGTCCATCCCCCTTCCTTTTCTACTCCGTTCCCCCCAGGGTTCTGACCTGACCAGCTACTGTTTCCTCTGCCAGCAGGTCCCATTAGTCCTGCACCTTTATGTTCAGCAGAGAAGAGAGACAAAGCTCTCTTGTACTAGTATTGACCACCCCTCATTATCTCCTTGCTAAGTCACTATGTTAAAAACAAACAAAAAACTACTTCCTCACGTTAGGCTGCTTTAGCAGAACAGCCCAGGCCCAGGGACCAGAAATGGCCCCACAGGGAAGTAGCAGGAGGCACATGTCACTCTCCCATTGAGTGCTGGATGCTCAGCATCCATTTCCTGTGGTCTCGCTCTGTCTCTTTTTACCCTTGAAAGCTACACTGGCTTCCAGGACTATGCCTTGATAATGCAACAAATCAGACTACAATGAAACATAATTTCAGAAGCTGTTAGGATTTGCCTTTCATGTTGGACTAAGGGAGTAGTGCTCACATTGTTTGCTTCAGCCCATAGCATCCTGGTTTCCTCCTGCTTCCTGAGCCATCACTTCTGTCTCCTTGGCCATTTCATCTTCACACACTAGCCTCTCGGCGTTGGACTCCTTGGCGCTGCTCTTCTCATTCTTGACTCTCCCATGACTATGGCTTCAGTTTTGCTTTACCCAGCACAGACCCGTCCTCTGACCTCCTTGCCTGTATATCTAATCTACTCAACATCTACACTGATATGTCTCAAAGGCTTCTCAAACACAACCTGCTCTAAACTGAATTTGTATTTTCCTGCTATATTCCACATAAACCTAGTCCTCTAGAATTCCCATCTCATGACCAATAACATTATCTGTACCTTGTATCTGAATATCATCTGGACATTTCACTCTCCCTCACCAGCCATCATGAATCCTGTTTGGTCAGTTTTAAATATTTGTAGAGTCCATCAGTGTCCTTTCACGAGCCACAGCCCCCTTACTACTCTCTTTATTTCCGCGCTGCAGCTACAGTGATCATTTTTTAAAACAAATGTAGTAATCATATCACTACTTTGCTTAAAATGTGTCAATGACTGCCCATAGTCTTAAGAAAACCAACATCTGATACTACCCCATTAGGCCCAGTGTAAGCTGACCCCTGCCTCCCTCTCCAGAATCATTTGAGCTGCTCTTCCTTTCACTCTGAACTGCAGCCAACTTTCTTCTTGCAATTCCTTCAATAGCTCCTGCACTCTCCTAACCTTAGTCCCCTTAATACTTCCAACTTCTGCTGAAAAATTACTTCTTCTGCAAACTTTCGTGGACTGCCTCCTTACCCTTCTCCCTCTTGTATTATTTTTCTAGGGCTACAAATCGTGAAGTATAAAAAAAATTGTGTGACTTAAAATAACAGAAATGTACTATGTCACAGTTCTGGAAGCTAGAAGTGTGAAATCAAGGTGTTGGCAGGGTAGGTTTCTTCTGAGGGCTGGGAGGGAGAATCTGCTCCATGCCTTTCTCTTAGCTTCTGGTGATTTGCTGGCGGTCTTCAACATTCCTTTTCTTGTGAAACATCACTCCAATGTCCACCTTTATCTTCACATGGTGCTCTTCCAAATTTCCTCTTTTTAGGAGGACACCAACATATTGAATGAAAGGTCCAGCCTACTCCAGTGTAACCTCATATTAACTAATTTTATCTGCAAAGCCTATTACCCAATAAGGTTAAATTCTGAGGTACAATGGGTTAGAACTTCAACATATAAATCTGAGAGAAGGAACACAGTTCAACTCATAACACAACCCATTTCTGAGGCGGAGTCCTCCAAGTATAATATATTGTCACTCCTGCCCTGCAGAGTTTTTCCACAAGTACTGATTAGTTTTTAATTCTTAGTCAAATAATCACACAAGCAAAAGTATATTTGCTCCTCCTCCCCCATGGACTGTAAGCTCCATGAGGGAACATGCCCATTTTTATTGACCACTGTACCCCCCATGCCCGGCATATGGCAATTGTTCAATAAGTATTCACTAAGTGAAGCAATGAACTCCATGGCCCTCCAGGTCCTTGACTGCATGTCAACGTGAACAGGGCAGCCTTTATGTCCCTGCCCACTCAATCACTTCCCAGTGCTCTAGCTTCTGGAACAGTCAGTCATCTGAGGCAAGTAGGACTAGAGGCAGATCTACTGGTTCATCAGTTGCTGCCCAATTAGTGACCCCTTGAAACTCAAGCATCACTTTCCTATAAAGCCAAAAGGGAGCTTCTCTGAAGATGTTAAAAATACATCACTTCCCCAAGAATCAGAAGAGTTCAGGTGGGTGGTTAATGGATGAAGAAAATAGCTTCTTGGTGCTTCTTTCATCTCTAATACTCGAAGATCCTCATTGTTCGAAAGCTTTAGACATGGTCCCTCAATGCAGCTAGAAAAGGATTCTTAGCCTTTTAACTCTCTGACTACTATTTAGATCAAAAAGTCACTGACAACAGCGCAATAGAACCCAGAGAGGTCAAAAGGCCTTTTGCACAGATACCACTGTAATCCCATTGAAACTGCCTTCTCTGTGTGCTCTCAAGAGTAAGTGCTGGTTTTGCAACACTTACTGTGTTAAGATAGTTTAATGCCTGGCTTTTATGTTTCATCATCTCATGGCTCGAGGAATGCTGAATGCTCTAAATGTTGGGCTTCCAGAAGCTTGAACCCATTGACCTGCCACAAGTAATTACTTCTGAAAGGATCTTGAGCCAGCGAGAAGCCAGGATGACTCGAAAAGCAAAGGTAAACTGCAGTGGTACTCGGAGGGGGTGGGTGTAACTGGGGGGTGGGCTGTCCTTTTCATGTGCTCCCTGCACAGAGGACTTTAAAGCAAATCACACTCTTACGTTATTCAGAGTTAGAACTTGACAAAGCCCTCCATCTTCTCCCGGGCCTGCCTCCTGCTGGCAACTGCTCTTGCCCCTCAGGTGAACCCGGAGCCCTTCTCCGCTTCCTGGTGGAACAGGGAGAAGAAGAAGAGACAGAGAAATTGTACTTGGAAATTGATGACTCTAGAAGTGTTCAAATGTGTGGGAAAGTCCAGTATAACTCTTCCCTTTCATTTCTTCCACTCAGCTAAAACTTTCTCTTTGTTCTCAGTTTTCAGGATAAATCATACTACAACACACCAAAAAGTCATCCTGGAAAGGGCCTACAGTAGAGTTCTTTATTTTTTCAAACTTGTCAGGAGTTTTCTCAGCAGAAATATAAAATGTGAGGTAGAAGCAGATTTTTAACACTTTCTACTCCGGATTCATTTTGGAACCAGCTAGATACTGTGTGCTGGCTCACTTGGTAGAAGATGTCCAGGTAGTTTGAATCCTCAAGGCCATGTTGGTGATGCTGGTAGCACCACAGGAGATGGCCTCTCCCTGAGGCTCACATCAGCGGACACAGTCATTGTCCACTGGCCACCATAAAACGTCACTGAACGCATCTGGTAGTAAATGAGTGTGTATTCACCCCTGATTGCCCTCAATGACTGTCTGCACTGTCCCACTGGAGTTTACGGAAAGAGTGCCAAAGTTGCAAATAATCAACTTCAGGTCCTTCCTAAACTGCAATATACCAGGGCTTATATTGGTATATGGGGGAACACTCTGTATAAATAGGTTCTAATTTTATATCCAGACAAGTAGTCAGTGGTAGAAGAACAGAGAGAAAGAGAGAGAGGTTGGTCTCATCAAATCAGAACACATTTCTGGGGAGATAGTGATAAGCAGCTGTTGATAGGAGAAGTGATATCTTAACAAAATGAGATGTGAAAAGATATGTCCATTCAAGGTCGGAAACACTCCACAGGAACCTTAGAGAACTATATTGCACACATTGCAAACTGCCACTCCATTCACCGGTAGCCACACAAAAGACTTACCGGGAAACTGCAGTGGTCCATTTCTGATATCACAAGAGATCTCTATGGATTACGGTTGTGGATTGATCTTGTTCTGTTCCAAAAAGGATTTCAAGTTTAGATTGCAGAGTCAGTAACTACTTATCTTACACTAATGAAGGTTCATCTTTGTAGCAGGACTTGGAAAAGAAGACACAAATTCCAATGTATACTTCTGGGAAAAGACAATATTTACATAAGATGCAAATGCTAGAAATAAACCGGAAAAGACAAGAGGTAAATATGAGAAGAATATCACACTTACCAAATTCACTGAGCATGATAACTTCCCTGGCACATAGATGTAGTTAAGTGTTCATCTCCAGTCTTTTAAAAACTAGTCACTAGGTCCAAAGATTCAACTACTGGAGTTGGGAAGAACCAGCAATATTCCTTCTCCCAAGTCTTTCCTCTGTTTGTAGGATGTAGCTGTGTCTCAAGTCTCTCTTTTTAAACTCTTGCTTCTATGACATTCTGGCTGCAGCAGGAAAAAAAATGGGGTTAGATCATTTTTCTTGGTTTAGTGAAAGAAAAAAGGGGGGGGTGGTTGATGAGGGGTTGGTGAGTTGTCTTTATTTTGATACTGAAGCATCTCTGCAATGTATGCCATGGAGTTGCCTTACAAGAAAGACCTCTTGTTACAAGGCCATGTACAGTATGGCTCCTCTAATTGTCATATCCCAAACTTCTCACTTTAGTGAATAAGCCTAAAACCACTGTCTGCTGCTATTCCAAATACATCAAGTAGCTATCAGAGAAATACTTTAACAGAAGTCCTCACCTTTTTGAGACTGTGGATATACTTTCCCTTCTCCTAACAGACCTGTCCATACAGAAAAACTCTGTACCTTCTAATAGGAAAAAGTGTCCTATTCTGATTAGGGGACCACAGATGCCCACAGATGATTACACAACTGCAAAGTGGCCAACCCATGGACCTATTCTAGTGAAAGTAGCTGAGGGTGGAGAAGGGGGTGGGAGGGCTTGAACCATTTATAACTGATCATTTTCAGGCCCAAGTGGAGTTGAAAAAAAGTCTTCACAGGGAGGTGAGGATTAATAAGGAGAAACTAAGGGACAACACAGCCAAGAAAATCATTGACAGCCTCCCCAGAGATGATGACGGTGACTTTCTAACCGTGGTGCCTGATGAAACCTTAAACCCAAGTCCAGGTGAGTTATGCAATTTTTTTCAATAAAATAAAGTATTTCAAATGTTTCAATCATCACCAAGTAAACTTTCAGGGGAAGGGTAGAAAACTTGTTAGGGTAGGAGGTCATTAAATGGTCTTGGGTCCCTGTTAATATTTACTTCCTGGAATAGTGAGTAGGTTATCATGTAATTTGTATGGCCTGAAAGAAAAGGCAGAAGCTTAAGCACTGTAATAAGATGCTTCTTTCTTTATAGAGGTTTACTGTCCTTTGTATGCATGATTGGCAATCCTCGCTCCATCAGTAGGAGAGAAAAAGGCCAAAGAGCCTCATCTTGTGGTGAAAGAGAATAAAGCACGTGGAAGAAATATTGAATGGGAAATTGGTATCAGCTGGTTCGGTGCCATAAGCAGACACTCTCACCCCCGGCCCACTGTTCCCCCACAGCACACTCGGAATATCTAAAACTGAACCCAGGCCTGCTCCTGCTGCATCCATGCATTCAGTGAGGCCTCCATGCCCTGGGGCCTTCTGTTCCCTCTCCTTGCAACTGGTCAGTTGCCAAGTCCTGTAGAGGTCACCTAGCGCTGAAATCTCCCTTCTTTCTCCCATTCCCCATGTCACTTTTAGGCCATCGTGTCATACCAGGGTTATTGCTACAGCCTCCTGCTATACTCCTCACACAGGTCTCACCCTCCCACATCAGCCCTCCATGTCAGTGGTTCTCAGTGTGGTTCCCAGACCTCCGGCACCAGCCTCACCTGGGAACTTGTTAGGACCGCAGCCAGAGTGACTGAATCAGAAACTGTAGGGATGGGCCCAGCAATCTGGGCTTAACACCCTCTACCAAGGTGATTCGATGCCCGTAAAGTTTAAGAACCACAGGTCTATCGTCCACAGACCAGCAGGGTCTGCATCACCTGTGAGTTTATTAGGAATGTGGAATTTCAGACCCCACCCCAGACCTACTGAATCAGGCCCCACATTTTGTCAAGATTCCATAGTGATTCCCCTGCACAATAAAATTCTAGAAGTACTGCCCTTAGAGTGGAGTAACCTTATACAATGTAAATCTGACCAATTCACTGTCTTGCAAAAAAAAATCCTTCAGTGAGTCTCCATCAGCCTGAGGACAAAGTCTAACTCCCTCCCTGGCTTCATCTCCTGCCATTCTCATACCCAGTCCCACACAGCAGTCAGGCCAGATTGCTCATAGCCTGATAGCTTTGTGATTTCCAACAGATATCTGCATACATAACCTCTGTGCTATGTTGCCCCACCAATTAGAGCCCCATAATGTTTGCCCTGTCTGTACTGCCGCAGGACAAGCCCACCATTGCAAATGTACAATATCGTCAACACTCTCGGATTGCCCTGCTGTGGGTCAAATTCCCACCTCAGCAAGACTGACCACTGAGAGCTCTAGGGAGATGTTGGCCACACCTCTGGTGGTCTTGGGCTTCTAAAAGCAAAATAGGCAGCCGAAACCGGATTGGCTCAGTGGTAGAGCGTTGGTCTGTGGACTGAAGGGTCCAGGGTTCGATTCCGGCCAGGGGCATGTACATCGGTTGCGGGCACATCCCCAGTAGGGGGTGTGCAAGAGGCAGCTGCCGATGTTTCTCTCTCATTGATGTTTCTAGCTCTCTATCTCTCTCTCTTCCTCTCTGTAAAATATCAATAAAATATATTTTAAAAATAAAAAATAAATAATAAATAAAAGCAAAATAGGCAGCCGGAAGAGATTCTCCTCCTGCTCAGAGGAACAAGATGCTTAATCAATACGTTAATGAAATAAGAACAGGCTGAATAACTGAAAAATCTACTTGAGGTATCTATGTAACCTATACTTCTGAGTTGCAGAATAAAATGTGCTATGTAGTCATGTAGAAAAACAACTTTTGCAATTAAAAAAATATATTGGCAAAACAAACCAAGAAAAGTGCCTCAGCTACAGTTAGACATGTAGACTCATTACTTGAGATCAGGCCAAGAAAAAACAACACAGGTGTAGGCTTTGGGAGATGCTCCAGATTTGGAGGGGCTCGGGGGAGACTGTGACACATGGTGACAGGTTTTCCTGCTTCCTCGTGCTTTTCCGAGCTGCTTCATTTTGCTCTGACAAAGGTTCATTGAGTGCTTACTATAAGCCAGGCACTGTGGTCTGCCCTTAAATGCATTATTGCACTTAGTCCTCATATAACCTATACGATAGGAGTTACTATTGGGCCCCATAAAATAGAGCCAATATTCAAGGCCAAGTGCTTCTGACTCCCAAGTGTGCTCTCTCACCCACCCCCTTGTACGGCCCCATTGGAGCTCCGTCCAGGACAACCAATGGGAAAGTCTGCAAATATAGAGGTTGTGACTCCTCCACCTTATCTTTCAAGAGAAAGCTGCTTTCTGCAAAGCCTATAGATTTCACCATGGCAGTAAGCATGTGCTGGATCAATGATTCCTTTTTACTTATTCCCAAATAGCATCTTTGATTTTTCTTCCTGCCTTCTAAAAGCAATTCCCTTTGCTTTCTCCTAGCAGTGGAGTGCAGCCAAGATCATAGGTTTACCAGAGGATCCTGCTAGTTAGATTCTGGTAGTTATGATTCCTCTCTACCCATCTCCTCTGATTTTATGCTATATTTGCCTATTCCATTCCCTCTTTTGGAATTGAAGTGAGAGTTCAAGTCTCTTCTTTTTTTCCCTGCAGCTTCTTTAAAATGAAATCATCCACAATTTACATACATTTATATAATAAATTATATATACTGTATATGCATGTATATAAAATGATGCATAACTTACAAAAGGTCAACATCATTTTTTGGAGCTAAAATTCTATGAGTTTTAAGATGTTTATGTTGCTCTTGCCCTTTCCAGAAGCCATAATATAGTGGGTAGAAAAAGCCATGGACTTGGGATCAAGGTCTTTATTTGAGCCCCACCAGGACATTTATTAACTGTAATAAATGGGAGCAGGGACCTTCTCTAGCTCCTAGAACAGTGCCTGGTACACAGTATCTCTCAATAAACATTAGCTATATGTTTGTCTACATGAGATTATTCTACAGACAGAGAGATTACGGCTAAATTATAGTCATTTAACCTCTGCACACCTCAATTTCCACATCTGTAAAATGGGAATATAAAGCATGTCACCAAGTAGGTTTTATGTGAAAATTAATATAAATCTGTGTAAAAGCACATATAAAATGTAAAGTGTCATGTAAATGTATGGGGATATGGATAAAATTGAAGAAAGATGGAACTGATACCTTATAGTGAAAATAACTATATACCTCAGGGAAGTGGCATCCTAAATACATCATTTGTCACCTTCATAATTCTGCTCTTATCGGGACACCTGTGCTATTATTTACTTAGTATTTTTCTTTAAGCTTTCTTCTAAGAACAAGGGCAACTTTCTTACGGAACCATAATACAGTTATTACACTTACAAATGTTAACATTGATACCTACTATTTTATAACATTTGATCTGTATGTAAATATCCATGGTTAGCCCCATAAGGCCCTTTACGGCTACTTTTTGTTTCACTGTTTGTGCTTTCTTTTTTATTTTTTATTTTTTATTTTTTTGCTTATTTGTTTTTTTAAAGAGAAATATCAATCAGCTGCCTCCTGTTCACCCTCTATTGGGGATGTACCCATAACCAAGGTACATGCCCTTGACTAGAATCAAATCTGGGACCCTTGAGTCCACAGGTCAACCCTCTATCCACTGAGCCAAACTGGTCAGGGCTGTGCTTTCTTTTTTAGATTCAGGATCCAAACCAGGATCATACATTGCATTTTATTTTCTGTTTCTCAATATCCTTTTTGGCTTACTTGTTGTTTTGTTTTATCATTTTTTGTTGTTTTTTTAGAGAGAGAGGACAGGGGCAGGGAGGAGAGAGGGAGAAAGGGAGAGAAAGAAAGAGGGGGAAAGAGAGAGAGAGAGAGAGAGAGAGAGAGAGAGAGACATTGATTTGTTGACCACTTTTGCATTCATTGGTTGACTCTTGTATGTGCCTTAACCAGGGATCAAACCCATTACTTTGGGGTATCAGGGCAATGCTCTAACTAACTGAGCTATCTGGTCAGGGCTTATTGGTCTCCTTGATTTTCTTCTTTTTTTTTTCTTTTCTCCTTCCTGCCCTTGTTCTTAGATTTGTGGTGATGTATGCTTGGTGGGGGCAGGGAGTGACTCTACAACTAATTCTTAAGTGGTCCAACTGAAAAGTACATATGTAGTGACAAAATGTTGTTGGTGAGTTGGAGTATACAGGTATACATACAAGTGTACTATTCTTATGCCTTACAAAAGATTTGATTTAAAAAAAAAAAAAAGGAGCCGGAACTAGTTTGGCTCAGTGGTAGAGCGTCGGTCTGCGGACTGAAAAGTCCCAGGTTCGATTCCGATCAAGGGCATGTACCTTGGCTCCGGGCACATCCCCGGTAGGAGGAGGCAGCTGGTCGATGTTTCTCTCTTATCGACGTTTCTAGCTCTCTATCCCTCTCTCTTCTTCTCTGTGGAAAATCAATAAAATGTATTTAAAAAATAAAAAAAGGAAAAGAGAGATATCTTGAATGCTTCCCCAGATGGAATCCTATACATGTGCATATATTTTTAAAATACCAAACAGATTATTCTGTGTTCATACAAAAACAGGCATTTAAACAAATACACCATTGTCAGGGGGGAAATTGATTAAACGAACTTTTAATTTTTTGTAGGAAATTCATGGAATGCAGGATTTTTAGAGCATCACTCAAGGAATGACTATGGTCCGCGGAAAATTGGCAAAATGGAAACATGGCTCCGTGAACAAGAGGCCCGGGGACAGCTGCTGTGGGACAGCTCTGGCTCTGACTCTGAGGAGTGGGGGAAAGCCATGAAGAAACCACGAGCGCTGGTGAGGACCAGGACAGAGAGAATCCCACCTTTTGATGAGTTTTTTGATCGAGAATAAGAATGCTATTCACTAACCTAGATTCTCAGTGCATTGAAGTCTTACTTTCCTATTAAAACTCTTCAAGTTACTATATGAATTCTTCTGAAGGAACCAATTCACTTGCTTTTAATTTAAAGTCTTATGATTAAGAGAGGTGGTATAGTTTGTTAATGATGCCGCATAACCAACTGCCTCAACATGTATGGGCATAAACAACAGCTACTTGTTTCACTCTTCTGTGGGTTGCTGGGCTCAGTTGGGTGGATCTTCTGCTGGTCATTTTGAAGTCATTCATGAAGTTGAAGTCAGCTGGCAGCAAGGCTTGTCTGGGACACTGAGACAGCTTGACCCATTCCCTCTCCATACAGCCTTACAGCCTCTTCACATGGTTTCTCCAAGTCGTGTCTCCAGCCAGGTAGTAAATGGGGAGCTCAGGGCTCCAAAAATCAAATGTTCCAAGAGGAGGAAGCAGAAGCTGCCAGTCCTCTAAAGGGTAATCATGGAACTGGCTCTGCATCACTCCTACATTCTGTTTGTTGAAGCAAATCATTGTCCAGATCACAGTCAATGAAAAAGGGGCATGAATTCCAAGCCGTGGGTCCATTGAGGTCAATTTCTGACACTTGTCCCTGCATCATATTTTTAAATAGCTTATAAAACAAAGAGATGATAAAGTAGATTTGATGCAAATAAAAGTGAGTTTTTAAAGATGATACATTAAAGACTAAGCTCCATAAGTCACGGTCTTGTGAATTAGCAGTTTATGATCTCATAACTGAGAGGTTACAGGAAACAGGTGGGATAATGTCTAGTGTGAAAGGTTGTTGTGAATTAAAGCTCAAAGTTAAATGAAGAACTCTTAAGAGTATGAGGTAGATCTTAGACTTTCTTAAAACTAAAAGGAATGATAGAAATCTTCAATACAGAAGTTATTCCATTTATAAAAATCAGATTTTAAGAGTTTCTTTGGTGTAAAATTCGTCTCTACTTTTAGCATACTCTAAAAGTACTTTTATGCCATTGAGAAGCTTCTGAGATATTAGTAAAACTTAAAGCAAAATAAAAACACCCTCGTAAGCCTTATTTAGGAGACTCCCCAACTCAAAAAAAATAGAGAGAATTACCCCTGACTTTGATGTTCAATGCATTTATGTCAGTCACAAAGAACCGAAAAAGAAAGATGGCTGTGTCAGGGGATAAACAATCATGTTTCCTTCTAGGACAAAAGGCCTCTAGGTCACCCCTAGATATTGTTCGTCCCAGTTCTTTGCAAGAAGTGTTCTTACTTTTTCTGTGGTATGTAAAAAGCTTATTTCCTACAAAAGAACACATAATGGCTTGACCAGTCAGCATTCTTGAAAAAGTAAAATCCTTGAGAGAAAA
The DNA here is from genome assembly GCA_963924515.1 of Vespertilio murinus. Lineage (NCBI taxonomy): Eukaryota > Metazoa > Chordata > Mammalia > Chiroptera > Vespertilionidae > Vespertilio > Vespertilio murinus. The sequence continues at coordinate 184,400,305 of OZ004704.1, read as the reverse complement.
AATGAATATTATGGTTTGTCTAGAAGGTTTACAACAAAGTGGGGTGGTCAGCCGAAACCGGTTTGGCTCAGTGGATAGAGCGTCAGCCTGGGGACTGAAAGGTCCCAGTTCGATTCCGGTCAAGGGCATGTACCTTGGTTGCGGGCACATCCTCAATGTGGGGTGTGCAAGAGGCAGCTGGTCGATGATTCTCCCTCATCGATGTTTCTAACTCTCTATCCCTCTCTCTTCCTCTCTGTAAAAAATCAATTATATATATATATATATATATATATATATATATATATATATTTTTTTTTTTTTTTTTTAAAAACAAAACAAAACAAAGTGGGGTAGTCAGCTCCCAGTGTGGAAGATAGGAGAGCTTAAGAATATCTTCATCATGGCGGTCTGAGACTTGAAATTGGAATGACACCTCCTTCTAGAACTCACTGGATTGTGAGCTCCATGAGGGCATGGACCATGTCTCCTCTGGGTGGCATCCCACATCCTAGCACAACATCTGGCACGAATTATTAAATGTTTGTTGAATTCATTAGCTTATGTGTTGAGCTAACCAGTTAATTAGAGAGGCACTTGTTTCCCTCCAGCTGTGCAATTGCTCCCTCTCATTTCCATCATTTCCCACAAGTCTGAAATGTACGAGGCTGGTTATACAGTAAAGAGAGAAAAATTTCTTCAAAAGCTCATGAAATGTATACCTCTAAATGGATGGCATGAATTAGACATTGCCTTGGGATACAGAAGCTAGACAGGTATGCACCATAGTGAGGATGCCATAGCTCCAACATTTTTTTCAAAACTCTATCAGAGTGTGTTAGCTGCAAAAGAAAATCAATCATAATGGTGAAAACTATAAATTTCAGCCCAGAGGCAACGTTGTCAATCTTCTTCAACTAAAAATCTCCCCAGCTTTGGAAAGGAAAATGGCTTGTCAATGGCCAAATGCATGCTTCTCTTGTGAAAATAATATTTTCCTTCTAGCTCTGCATTTTTCAAAAGAAAATCTTTTTTGGCACACTTTTGGAAATGAATTTTTCTCAATTGTTTTTTCTTTTTTTCAGGCACACAGCCATTTGTCTTTGTCTATTTGGATGATAATTCTATTACTATACCTGCATTTAACTAAAGAGAACTCTTGTAGGAGTCATCTGTGAAAGTCTTATAAATAAATAGATAACGTTTTCTGCTTACACCAAACCTTTAAAACAAAACTCCCTTTCTTACCAGGAAAGCATGTAATCATCAAGTCATAATATCAAATATTTCCTGCCTCAAATGAACAACAAAAGCCCGTTTCCACATATTGCTGCAAAACCTCACTTATTTAGAATACTTACAAGGAGGGCTTTGGAGAAAGTGTGTTAATGGGTAGATTGGGGAAGGTCAGACCATTAAAAATCTGAATTACATCTCATTTTAAAAAGTACTATTTTTATTTCAGCACAGAATAAGCAAAGCACATTTGAAAAAAGGTCAATATTTGAGATTTACTTTTTTAAATATGTCTATTAATTTTGAGAGAGAGGAAGAAAAAGAGAGAGAGAGAGAGAGAGAGAGAGAGAGAGAGAGAGAAACATCTTTGTAAAAGAGAAACATTTGTTGGTTGATTCCCCCCACACCCCTATCAGGGATTGAACTCACAACCTGGGCATGTGCCCTGACCAGGAACCTTTGGGTGCATGAGACAACGCTCAACCAACTTAGCCAGACTGGCCAGGGCTGAGGTTTATTTTTATTTATTTATTTTTATTTTTTAAATATATTTTATTGATTTTTTACAGAGAGAAAGGGAGAGAGATAGAGAGCTAGAAACGTCAATGAGAGAGAAACATCGACTAGCTGCCTCTTGCACGCCTGCCTCTTGCACGCCCCCTACCGGGGATGTGCCCGCAACCAATGTACATGCCCTTGGCCGGAATCGAACCCGGGACCTTTCAGTTCGCAGACCGATGCTCTACCACTGAGCCAAACTGGTTTTGGTGAGGTTTATTTTTAAATGTATACTTCAAAATAAGTCTGCAAGTCATTTGTTTATTTATTTAATCATGCATGCAACAGAAAGATTTAAGCATCTATGACATGCCAAGCACTGTTCCAGATGCTGAAAATACAGCAATAAACAAGACAAAGTCCCTACACCAATAGGTTACATTCCAGTGGGGAGACATGATACAATTTCAAATATCAAACACGATGAAGAAAAATAAAGCAGGTGAGAGGACAGGAACTGGTGGTATGGACTGTTTCAGGCGGGATGCTTGGGGGGGGGGGGGACCTCTGAGGGAGAGACTTGAATGAAGGGAGGGTGTGAACCAACAGGAGACCCGTAAAAAAAATGCTTTCCAGGCATTGGAAGAGCAAGTACAAAGGCCCTAAGGTGAGATGAGCTCATATTACTCAAGGGCCAACGAGAAGGCCCGGGTGGCAAAGCGAGGAAAGGGAAAACTGACAGGGATGGCGTACATCAGAACGATCTTCAGGACTCAAATGGTGAGGAGCCCGGAGGACCACAGTGCAAAGAGAGGTGTTAAGTGTAACAGAATTTCAAAGACAGAAGAGGCTGATCCTAGTCTAGACTGACGTCTTCAATTTGATCATGAACACAGGGAAACAGGCCTACTGACGTCACATGGCCATAGCTGACTGACCTAGACCTGACTCTTGGCCTAACTGAGCCAGTCAGAGAAGGCCTCGGTCTCTGCTAGTGACGGGAACCACTGTGAGAACATTCAGGAGCGATGGATAGTACTGTTCTGCCTGTAGGCCAGAGATGCAAGAAGACTGCCCTGCAGTAACAGAGACGTAGAGACCAGGGACCCATTGAGGCCCCCTGCATATTTGTTCCTCGCTCCCCCACCCTAAAACCCTCCTGCCCTTCATTCTGATACTACATCCTTACAGTAAATTCCACCTTCTGCTTGGGCCAGCTCCAACTGATGTCTGTTTCTTAAAACCAAAGAACCTCAACTAATAGCTCTTTGAAGAACACCACCCCCTTACCTTCTGGTGTAAAACTAAAGGCTATGAGCACTAGAACTGGCAAGAGGTCCAGCTCCCAAGAAAAATTGTGAGATCTCTCCCCAAATCTGTGCTTAAAGTGATGCCACATCAGCTATGGTGGGAGTATTTACACCATAAAAATTGGCAAATGTGACAAACCAGGACTTGTTTTCGGAGAGCTGGCTATTATACACGTGGCAGCACACCTGTCTAGAGGTAAACACCAATGGGTTCTAGAGTCAGTCACAGTCCACATCCCGGCTCCACTGCTTCCTGTCTTCAGTAAATTATTTATCCTCTCTGGCCACAGTTTCCTCATTGCAAAATAGAGATAATTCACAGATAATGTGAGTGAAGGCTAGACTAATGGGAAAACAACTTGGAATTAATAATGTAATTATATAGATATCTGAGTAAAAGAGTTATATTTTTTTAAATCAATAGCTTGTTAAAACCATTTCTCAGAATTTATCCAAAGAGAATAAACACACTTGAAGGTAAATTGTGATATGCTATTAGAAATGCACTATGAACCTTATAGCAAGTGCACGCACACGCGCGCACACACACACACACACACACACACCACAAGAAACAAAAGAGGAATAGCTAATACACCAATGAGGAAATAAAAACAGCTCATAAAAATTACTCGATCCAAAAAAAAGAGTCAGAAAAAGAGGAAAAGGGTGAACAAAAGAGAAGCAAAAAATAAATCCAAATACCAAAGTGGCAAATTTAACCCATGATTTAAATGCAGTGATGGTCAGATTGAATAAAAAAGCAAGAACCAAATCTATGCTATCTACAAGAAGCAAACTTTAAACATAATGACACAAGCAGGTTAAAATAAAAAAGATGAACAAGATATGCCATGTCAACACTAATCAAAAGAAAGCTGGAGTGTCCATATTACTATTCAATGAGGCAGGCGTCAGAGCATATAAAAGGCATTGTTACAAAGAGGAAGAAGGAGGGGAGAATGAGTGAAAGGTAAAGGGATTGTGAAGTAGGGATTGGTAGTACCAAATAATCCTATGGGTGTAAAGTATTGCTTAGGGAATCTTATATAATGAAAGCCCAATATGCTAAGTGTCTGTCATCTGTTCAACCAATCAAAGTATAATATGCTGCCAGGGCCGGTTTGGCTCCGTGGATAGAGCGTCGGCCTGCGGACTGAAAGGTCCCGGGTTCGATTCCAGTCAAGGGCATGCACCTTGGTTGTGGGCACATCCCCAGTGGGGGGTGTGCAAGAGGCAGCTGGTCGATGATTCTCTCTCATCAATGTTTCTAACTCTCTATCCCTCTCTCTTCCTCTCTGTAAAAAAATCAATAAAATATATATTTTTTTAAAACAAAAACAAAAAAACACCAAACTGTAATATGCTAATGATATACTAAGGCCACTCAACCGCTTGCTATGATGTGCACTGACCACAAGGGGGCAGACAGTTGACCCTTTGGCCAGTTGCTATAACATGCACTGACCACCAGGGGGCAGATGCTCCAATCAGTAGATTAGCTTGCTGCTGGAGTTTGGCCAATCGGGGCTGAGCAAAATGGGCCGGACATATCCTAGAGCCCTACTGTGATCCCTCCCCAGCTGGCCAACCTCCCAGATCCCTCCCCAGCTTCGATTGTGCACCAGTGGGGTCCCTCAGCCTGGCCTGTGGCCTCTCGCCATCCAGGACCCTTCAGGGGATATTGGAAAGCCAGTTTTGGCCTGATCCCACAGGACAAGGGACCCCTCTGTATGGGGTGGGGACCACTTTGTAAAGTATACGATTCTCTAATCATTATGTTGTATACCTGAAACTAATCTATAATAATAAAAGTGTGATATGCTAATTAGACCAGATGTCCTTCCAGATCACCTTCCAGAGGAAGCCGGGGCTGTGAGAGAAGCCCTGCTCATGCCAGCAGCCAGGGTAAGGAAGGCCTACTCTTGCATAAATTTTGCACATCCGGCCTCTAGTAAAAAATAATATTGAATGTAAACTGTAATTGAAAAATAAATAAAATAAGAAAAACATCTGAGAGTGAAAAAAGGATTTTGAGTAACAGTGATATTTTTCAGTTCAGTAAAAACACTGCAAAAAGACCCATTTCTTTGAATGAAATCTACCCATGACAGGCCTTCTTCAACCTAAGGGTTGTGCAAGTTTGCCACCTACTGACCTTTTGCTAAAGTACCTCGTTCTCCTCAAAATATTGCTAGCGATCATAATTCTATGTCGTAACATACATCAAGCGCATGCAACTATTTCCCAATAAAATGTGAAGGATTTTCAAAACTTTTATTTTGAAAATCCTATAAGGAAGAACATTCAAAGCTCAAAGGTCCTACCCAAATGTTCAGTGTTCGTGTTCATCTGAAGGCCCTCTGCTGACCATTCTCATTACATGCACTGCTTAATTAAAATAAAATAAAATAAAAAGTAATCAGAAAACCTTGGGGATAGTGAGGACATTTTTATGACACTCAATTCACTTCGGTGTTTCTTTTCCAGCCTGCTTCCCTCCCTGGGGTCTGAGTCTGCTGCCAGCCACTCTGGCAGCCCTTTCCTGGAGAAGAGGTCTGCAGAGAGCCTGACCTCTGTCTTGTTCTGAGCTGACTTCAGCTTTTTCCATGATTCTTTGCAAAGTTTCTGTTATCTAGTTTATGGCTTCTTTCTTGATTTCTGTTTTCAGAGGTGGCCCTAAAAACAGGCTATAAAGGGAATACCGAGGCTTTATAATATCTAATTACTACTAGGCTGGGAGCACTCGGAGGCAGACACAGGAAGTCATGCCGAGCTCTTGTGTAGTGATCCCCTGAAGACCAGCTGTGAACGTCTCAGGTCAAGATGCATCACCCGCCAAGGCTGGTTTGGCTCAGTGGATAGAGTGTCAGCCTGCAGACTGAAAAGTCCCAGGTTCAATTCTGGTCGGGGGCATGTACCTTGGTTGCAGAAACATCCCCAGTGGGGATGTGCAAGAGGCAGCTGATCGATGATTCTCTCTTATCGATGTTTCTGACTCTCTATCCTTCTCTCTTCCTCTCTGTAAAATATCAATAAAATATATTTTTAAAAATAAAAAAGATGCATCACCCACCAAACTCTGAGGGCAGAGTCTGTCCCATTACAAATCCTTCCTTCTCCACTCCCATTTTTAATCTTTTCCTCACCCCTATTTTCCTTGCAGAATCTGTTAGGCTACCCTGCATCTCTTCCCCTTACTCTGCAGGCTAGGATTTTCCCTGAAAATACTGAACAATAAAATTCTGTCTATTTATCTAAGGGTGGAGGGCAGCTGTCCCAGAGGATTTGTGAAATCCCTGGTAGTCATCTAATTATGTGGTGATAGGCCAATCCACTGCAGAGTTGATGTAAAATACCTTAGCTTAGCCCTAGCTGGTTTGGCTCAGTGAATAGAGCATCAGCCTGTGGGCTGAAGGGTCCTGGGTCCAATTTGGGTCAAGGGAACATGCCAGGGTTGCTGGCTTGACCTCCAATGGGGGGTGGGGGGAAGGCATGCATCAATGATTCTCATTATTGATGTTTCTACCTTTCCCTTTCCTCCTTTCCTCTCTGAAATCAATTAAAAATATATAATTTTTTAAAAATTAAAAACAAAACACCTTAGAATAGATAGAAATGAATTGTAAAGAATCAGGGCATCTTGGAGAAATGACTGATTCCGGTAAGCAGCATGAATGTGCAAGATGATCATGGGCCACTTTGTTGTTCAAGAAAGAAAAAAAATTATCAAATACGCCTGTGATCATCTTTAGTTTGCAGTAGCCTCCTGCAAGGGTTCCAACTAATGAATGATGAGAAAATTTGAGCACAAAAAACAAGTAACTGCAATGGATTGAAATATAAAACATTAAAAAATCCCATCCTATATAATAAAGAGGTAATATGCAAATGACCATCATTCCAACACACAAGTTGGCTGCCCCCTTGTGGTCAAAGATGGCCACTGCCATGTGGACACAAGATGGTCAGCAATGAAGGGCAGTTGTGGGTGATCAGGCCAGCAGGTGAGGGCAATTGGGAGGGACCAGGTCTGCAGAGGAGGGCAGTTAAGGGTGATTGGGCCTGTAGAGGAGGGGAGTTGGGGGCGAGCAGGCCTACAGGGGAGGACAGTTGCGGGGGACCCAAGCCTGCAGGGGAGGGCAGTTAGGAGTGACCAGGCCAGCAGGGGAGGGCAGTTAGGGGCAATTGGGCTGGCAGAGAAGGGCAGTTAGGGGCAATCAGGCTGGCAAGAGAAGGAAAGTAGGGGCAATGGGGCCAGCAGGGGAGAGCAGTTGAGGGTGACCAGGCCTTCAGGGGAGGGCAGTTAGGGGCAATCAGGCTGGCAGGAGAGAGGTTAGGAGGTGATCAGGCAGGCAGGTGAGCAGTTGGGAGCCAGCAGTCCTGGATTGTGAGAGGGATGTCTGATTGTCCGTTTAGACATCCCTCAATGATCCCAGATTGGAGAGAGTGCAGGCTGAGCAGAGCGCCCCCCCCCCCCCATTGCATGAATGTTGTGCACCAGACCTCTAGTTAGTTCATAACACTCAAAAGATGAATATATTGATTACTTTGGAGATTGCTACCACTGCAACTAATTTGTCTTAAAATTGTTAAATAACAAACAGGAAAGAACTGGCAATTAATCCCATCTTTCCTGTAAAAATTGGATTTTAGCATAATCAAACAGTAGATAAAAGAAAATTCTTTGTAGAAACAGTCCTACTAATGAATGCAAACAGAATAATAGCATCAGAGTGACATTACTTTGCAACCTCTAATGAAATAATGGCTCTAAGCAATAAACATCAATTGATGCTAAAAATCTTTCCCTGAAAAGCTAATGGGAGTTTTGTAGTGGAGAGATCAGGCTGACACCACCTGCGCCCACGACCAATCTTTTTATTGTTTGTTTAAGTGCATATCACAAGCTGTGAAGGATCTGAGATTTCATTCTATTTGTAAGCTAACAAATTAATCTGCCACAATTTCATGGAAGCTGACAGAAGATACAGATTCTGGGTCAGAATGTTGTGATGGTTAATTTTACGCATCAACCTGACTGGGCCATGGGGTGCCCAGACATTTGGTTAAACATGCCTGGGTGTGTCTATGAGGATGGGATTAGCATTTGCAGATTGCCTGCCCTAATGTGGGTGGGCCTCCTCTAATCCATCAAAGGCCTGAAAAGAATAAAATGCTGTGCAAACCGGTTTGGCTCAGTGGATAGAGAGTCGGCCTGCGGGCTGAAAGGTTCCGGGTTCGATTCCAGTCAAGGGCATGTACCTTGGTTGCAGGCATACCCCCAGTAGGGGGTGTGCAAGAGGCAGCTGATTGATATTTCTAACTCTTTATCCCGCTCTGTGAAAAATCAATAAAATATTTTTTTTAAAAAGAAGAAGAAGAAAATGCTGAGTAAGAAAGAATTCTTTCTCTGCACATGACTGTTTCTGAGCTGGGACATTGGTCTCCTCTTGCCTTCAGACCAGCTGTCCTGCCTCTCGGGCCTTTGGACTTGGACTGGACACTATTGGTTTCCTGAGTCTCCAGCCTGATGTTGGCCTTCTTAGCTTCCAGAAGCTCATGAGTAAATGATTCTTTTTCTAATGATATGTGTGTGTGAGTCCGTGTGTGAGTGTGTGTGTGAGTCAGTGTGAGCATGAGTGTGTGTGTGTGTGTGTGTGTGTGTGTGTGTGTGTGTGTGTGTGTATAAAGGGGAGTGTGTTTCTCTGGAGAATCCAGACTAATAAAAGACTAAGGACAGTCTATTGCTATAGCAATAGCAGTAGCCAGAGTATTAATTTAATTTTTCCTCTGGTTTCCTGAGTGTCAGTTCTAACAAAGAGGGTCAAATGACCCTGTATACACAGTGGCCTGCTTTAGAAGAAAGGTACCCTGAGCTTAGGGAATTCTGATATTTTATGTTGTCCAGTAAGCTTGTCTGCCCTCTTGCTCCAGTGAGAGACACTATCTCTTTCTTCCGAGACTGCTTCACGATATAAACACCCTTGAAAAGAATGCAAAGTCTCTTCTTGCAAAACATAAAGGAATGCAGAGCCCAGTGGAGAATTGTCACCCAACAGCCTAATCAGCTGATCAATCTTAACATCAGTACAAATGGGACGTCATATGTCTCCTGATGAGGCGCAAGACATACAATAAGCACCACCTAGGACTTATTTTTGCCAAAGAAGTTTTATCTCAATCTAATCGAGCCTGGAGTTGGTTTGCAGGAAATGCAGGGAATAAAAAAGCAAGTAGGGAACAAGTTGGACAAGGAGGCAATTAGCCAAATCTAGAAGATAGGAAATGGCATGCAATAAATAACCCAGTTTCACCAACAAATAAATAGAATTTTAAAAGGTGGGAGAAGAAGAAATAATTATAGATGAAAAGAGACTTAGGAAATAATACAGTATGTGGTTCTTGTTTGATTATAACCCAAACAAACCAATTATAGAACAATTTTTAGACAATGGGGAAGATTTTAGCATGGGAGAATTAAGTTTTATTAAAATTACATGACAGAATTATTGTTAGGGATGATAATGGCATTGGGGTCATGTCTTTAAAATTCCTTGTATGTTAGTTAATGAACTATTTAGGGCTAAAAATGATAATAATGTAAGCATTTGCTTTAAATTACTTCACCACCAACAACATCAACAAAAGTGGAAGGAAAAAGATGAAACAAGGTTGGTAAAATGTTATTAATTGTTAAAACTGGGTGATAGTACATTAATGTTTATAATACTCTTTTCTTCTATGTAATTTTGAAATTTTCCATTAAAAATTTTAATAAATAAAACTGTGAAAGAGTGAGAAAAAAAAACATAACCCCCAAAAGTGAGATAAATTGACTACAAACATAAAAGGCTGAGGCAGAGTTGCTTTAATTTAGACTTTAGTGGAACATCTCAAATCTTCAGAAGCCTGCCCTTCAAGAGAATAACTTCCATTTTCTCTTCTCAATGTGGAATAGCTTATATCCTTTGCTCAGTGAAAATATAGACTTCCTATGGGAAAAAGTGAGGTCAGAAGGAAAGGGAAGGGAAGAGAAGGGAAGGGAAGGGAGAGAAAGAGGGAGAAATAGAGAAGGGAAGGGAGAGAGGATAATACAGATGTATCCCCTTCTCATGAATTTTATAGTCTAGAAGAGGTGACATCCATTAATCTAATAATCACCAGTATTGTTTAATTATTAGTGGAGATAAGTGTTATGAAGTGAAAGAAGACATTTCTATAAGAACAAATAACACAAGAACTTGGAAGACAAAATCAACCTCCCTAAGGTTCTGAGACCTGAAGGGTGAGTGGATGTTAATTAGGCAAAAGGGTTTGGGGAGGGCTGTTCTAGGAGAGTCAAGCAAGAAGGCCTCAACTTCAGGATTCAGAGAGAAAAGTATACAAAGAAGGGAGACTGGGAGATTCTTTCAGTGGCCCCACCAGCGGTAATGATGGCTTACACCAGAGTGGTGGCAATCTCTCTCCCCTTGAGAGATTTCTTTTTTTAATTCTCACCCGAGGATATTTTTCCATTGATTTTTAGAGAGAATAGAAGAGAGAGGGAAAGACAGAGAGAAACATTGATGTGAGAGAAACACATCAATTGGTTGTCTCCTGCATGAGCCCCAACCAAGGTCCAGGCCAGGAAGGAGCCTGCAACCAAGGTATGTGCCCTTGACCGGAATTGAACCTGGGACCCTTTGGTCCCCAGGCCAATGTTCTATCCACTGAGACAAACAGGCTAGGGTGAGAGATATTTAGGGAGGAAAATTAACTGGACTTGGTAATGAATTAGATATGATGATGAGTACATACATGTTTCATATTATGCTCTTAGAATTATTTGTGCACCATTGTTAGAAGAGTTGATCAAGAGGATATGACTGCCAATTGACTTACAAGCTGGATCCAGGAATCAGGCTCTTTACACCTTTTCCCATCCTTGGAAGTTACATCCTGCTCACTCTTCCCACAGTGGGAGTCAGTTCAAGGACACAGCCGTGAGAAAGTACAGTGTTGTTAAGACCTTCTAGACTGAATGTGTGACTGAACCCAGCTAAGACCAATATATAAACTTTTTATGATTCTAACTTAGTGGATGCAAAGGTCTGTTGGCATCTTAGGGAGGTGGGAGAGGGGTGGAGGAGCACTTGCTGTAGCTCTATCTGGTCAATCAGGGTTCTGGCTTTGATGCCACCCCTTTTCAGACACATTAGCACAGATTTGACCCATGAATATTGATAAGCAGCTGGCACATTTGTCCTGTGATGGCAGGTGTTGGCAGCCAAGTTTCAACACACCGCTTTGCTTGGTGATTTTGAAAGCTTCGACAGGTTCTAGTGACCAATTCAACCTTGCACACGACCAAGAAAAATAAACCGTAGCTTCTAAACTAGAACTCTCCTGGTCTTGAGTAAAAAACATGCCAATCCAATGTTTTTCATGGTGTGGTCCCTGGGTCACCTGTTCCTGACCTGCTGGGGAATCTCATTAAGATGCAGACACTGAATCAAAATCTCTGAGAGTGGGCCCAGGTATCTGCATTGTTAACAAGCACCACAGGAGTTTGGATGCTCATTCCAGCTTGAGGACTGGTTAAGCAAACCCAGGGTTATCAGTCAAACTACTAAGGCTACATAATAAACAATATTTCAAGCTAGAACAGCTTATAAGTATATTGAAGTGCTAAGTTCCAAAGATTAAAAAAAAATGAGTGCAATCTGGGAAGTTCAAGCTGGTGGCAAGCCCTGTCCAGTGTGGTTCAGTGGATAGAGCATTGGCCTTTAGACCAAAGGGTCTCAGGTTTAATTCTGATCAAGGGCATGTACCTTGGTTGTAGACTTCTCCCGGGCCCTGGTCTTGGTCAAGGCTTGTACATGAGGCAACCAATCAATGTGTTTCTCTCACATCGATGTTTCTCTCCATGTTTCCCTCTCTCTTCCATTCGCTCTAAAAATCAATGGAAAAATATCCTCTGGTGAAGACTAACAAAAATAAAATAAAATATAAACTGGTGGCAAAATCTGATTTTCATAATTCACATACATTAATTAAACACATTGGTTTCACTAAAAATAGGGCAGATCTGTCCATTATGCAATAAAATGATTGGCATTAATGGCTTCACTGGGGTGTTACATTATCTCAGATAATAAAATTAAGCAGAGCAGATAATCACTTGCCAAGTCAATCACTAACTAACAATTGAATGTGAACCTTTGTGTTTTTACGTGTCTGTTTTAAACTTAGAATTGGATTTTAGCAGGAAAAACACTTATATTACACTGAGCAGTAGAACTATTTTAGGCTTCATTAAAGAAAATGTATACCATCTCTTCCCCTTCCATTTCCCTTAGTCAAGGTCAAGAACTTGGCTGGTATAGCTAGCATAGTCAGTGGGGTTGCCAAAAAGGCAGCGGTATGGTTAGGATATTGGTTACATACAGGAGCAATGACAAACTAAGCAAACAATTGAGGCGAATGGGAGCCAATATTTTCAGTGATGAAGAAAGGCATTACAAATAGGTAAAGGAGGAAAGGATATAAAGCTCTGTGGTGTTGGATTGGAATTGAAGGTATCAAGTGTGAGTTCATGGTATTTTAATATAGATAGATGATAGCTGGATGGATAGATAGATAGATAGATAGATAGATATGGATATATGCGAGTGTGTACATACATATTTCCTACTCCGCTGAGAAAAATTAAAAGTAATTACACACCCTGCAGGGTTGGCGTGGCTCAGTGGTTGAGCATCAACCTATAAAACCATGAGGTCACAGTTCGGTTCCCAGTTGGGGCACATGCTCGGGTTGCAGGCTCAGTCCCTGGTGTGGGGCATGCAGGAAGTAACCAATCGATGATTCTCTTCCACTATGGATGTTTCTGTCTCTCTCTCCCTCTCCCTTCCTCTCTGAAAGCAATAAAAATATTTTTTAAAAAGAAAGTAATGACATACCAATATCAATGAGCATTGAGATCATACTTTCTAAATTACATTCCCCTTAAAATGAACCAGGACTCTTTAAAGAAATAACTGATTCCAGGGCTGTGACAGGAAATGGCAGGTGAGTCTGGAATATTGTGTTGTGCCAGAAAGTAAGGAAGTGCTTCAAAGAATGATGGGACACATTAAAAGGACATAGAAGCCAGCTTAAGGGGGCTAATAAATAATCATAGTAACATGCAATAACACATGGAACAAAACAGAAGTTCATATAAATAAACTAAAGGCCCAGTGCATGAAATTGGTGCACTGGTAGAGTCCCTAGCGGCTGCCAGCTGCCGGCTGCTGGCTGGGGCCTTCCTTCATTCTGCACCGCCCAATGGTGGTCAGCACATGTTATAGTGAGTGATCAAACTCCTGGTCTCCCTGTCGAACTCCAAGGGGACACTTTGTATATTAGGATTTTATATATAGAGATGAGTTAATATATAGATAAATAAGACGAAAGGACAAGTTCTACCTTATAAGAGAATGCCAAATAAAAAAAATATAAAGGTAAGCCCTGGCTTGTGTGGTGGGTTAGATTCTGGGTCAGGGCATATACCCAGATTAAGGGTTTGATCCCCAGTTGGGGCATGTTTGGGAGGCAACTGATTGAGGTTTTTCTCTCACCTTGATGTTTTTCTCTCTCTCCCTCCCTTCCTCTCTCTAAAATAACATATCCATGGGTGAGAAATACATCTGCATAGAGAAAGGGAGGTAATAATGAAATTATAAAATTACCATTTGGCAACTGTCATTATAATAACTGATTTAATCATGAATCATCAATAGCTGTTAAAACAAGTAGGTGAAAATTTGACAAGGGGCAGGATATTTACATAATCTCATAGCATCTCTCTATAAGATACTTACTCATTGCTTATTAATGAAGAAGTATTATACAGTTGTTAACACTAGTCAACGACTGTATAATAGAGTACCCAGGCAAACATCATCTTAACCAAGTGATAAAAGTTAATATCCAGAGTAATAGGACAGGTAACTATTATGTGCCTCCTAATACTACTAGTATACACTGAGAGAATACAACATCACTTCTGTAGTATTCCTGCCTGAGATGAATAACCTGAATCTAATCATGAGGAAACATCAGACATACCCAAACTGAGGAACATTTTACAGAGTAAATTTTAAAAACTTTCAATACCATAAAAAATAAGAAAACACTGGGAAACTGCTCTTGGTTGAGGGAGACTAAAACCACTGATAACTAATGATCCTAGATTGGATCCTGGACTTATGAAGAATATTATTGGGTAATTACTGAGATAATCAGCAAATTTTTAGTGGTTTCTAGGACTTAGATGATAGTATTGTGAGAAAGTATCTCTTTTTAGGAAATATACTTTGCAGTATTAAGGGGCAATGGGATGTTATGTCTATAACTTTTAAATGGTTTAGAAAAAATCCTATATAATAAGAGGAATACGCTAATTATCTGTTACACCATAAAGCGTAATGACCAACCGCATAACAACCAGATCATGAATCTGCAGGAGGGTGGAACAGAAAACTACAAGTGGGCAGTGGAAAGCTATAGGAAGGGGCAGGGCAGCAAGCTATGAGAGAGGGGCTGAGGGAGCGACAGGAGGGCAGGGCAGCCGGCAGAGAGTTACAGGAGGAAGGCAGCGACCTCCTGGCACACAGATTCGTGCGCAGGGCTACAACTAAATATATAAAGAGATAGGAAAGATAAGACAAAATGTTAATGTAGAGGAAGAAAAACTTGTTCTCTATCCTCTTAAGTTACATCTGAGGTCTGCAAATTAAACTGACTGAAGACAGATTAACAGGAAAAATATATTTATTCACATAAACACGGGAGCCTGCTAAAGAAGTAGCTGGCTCTTTATATGATTTAAGTTAAAGACTTAGATATCTAACTTGGGGAGAAAGGAGAGTGGAGAAAAGTCTTTTCTGGAAAGAATGAATAGATTTCTTTAGGAAAAACAAATGAGTTTTTAGGATAACAATCAGGAGAGAAAGAAGTTAGCCAATATTGCTTGTCTATAAGATATGAATGTGGGTTGTTTTTTTTTTTGTCTCCTTCATGGCCATAAAACTGCCCCTGGAGAAGGAATTTAGGGAAGGTTTTATTCATGTTCCTCCCTCTGGGCATAGATATATCCATAGAAGAAATTTATTTTAAAAAAAAGAAATTTATTGCAGCTTTATTTCCCAGAAATTATTGCTTTTAGTCAGGTAAGGGAAGCTTCAAGAAGACTTATTTCCATCTGTTGGTTCTCAAATATCTTAAGTTTAAAATAATATTTATACAAACTCTGGAATTCTGAGTGGGTCCCTACATTAAATATTGGGAAATGTTGATGAGAGATATATAGGAGTTCTTTGTATCATTTTTTTTCAAATTCTATGCTAACTTGAAAGTATTTCAAATAAAATGTGTTTAAAACATTTTCCCTGTCTTCTTTTGCAATTATTTCATTTGACCTAGATCCCTATCATAGCAGATCTGAGAGAAAGATAACAGAAACATGGGAGTCTGCTAGAAATTGCTCCAGTCCAAAAAAATACTTATCCAAAGTCTAGACGTGTCTCTCATCAGCTGGAAGACAAGGATGGTGAGGGTTAGGGTGTGGAGAGCAGGCCCAAGAACTATTTCTCTCTCTCTCTTCCTCTCTCTCTCATCAACAAATTAACATATCATGACTTCATATAGGTACTATTTTCTTTATTTTTACATTGTGTTGAGAACACTTAAAATTCTAAATATACAATACAGTTAACTACAATCCCATTAGTATATACAGGGGTGGGCAAAAGTAGGTCTACATTCTGTACCAACATGTGTTCCAGTAGGGGAAGCAGACTACAAGAATGTGTAAAGAATGAAGGCCAGCAATGAACAACTGTAAAACTTCTTATGCCCACCCCTGTATTAGATCTCCCAAACTTATTGATCTTATGTAACTGAAACTTTGTACCCCTTGATCAGCATTTACATTACACACACACACACACACACACACACACACACACACACACACACGCAGAGCATCTGGCAACCATCATTCCACTCTCTGCTTTGAGTTTGTTTTAGTTTCCACATATAAGTGAGATCATGCAGTATTTGTTTTTCTATGTCATTCTTTCTATGTCTTTCTTTGACCAAGGGCTTTTCCGATTGTAAAACATTATTATTCAGTCAAATGTGGTTACCAATTGTAAGAAATTGGTAACCACATTTGACTCAAAGGTGACAGAGGTCGAGGTCCAACAGGATGAGAGAATGGGTTCCTCTGCCCACATGGCACCACTGTTTATATACACTTATACTTGGATCCTATCCTTGCATTCCCAGAACCCTGAAAGCTGGACAAGTTGATGCCAAAAGTGTCATCTCCAAGCTCTGCCCTTGGTCTCCCTATGTGAAACAGGCTCTAGTAATAATTAAAATAAATCTGAGTACATGTTACAGTGACTGGTATTTAATCATCACCATAAACATATAAAGTAACTTTTATTATTCCTTTTTTCTGGGTGAGAAAGTTGCGGTTTACAGTATTTAAATAACTCATCTACACTAATAAAAGAGAAAGATGCAAATTGACTGTACCTCCGAGATGCCCGCCAGCCAATCAGGTGTGAGTATACAAATTAACCCAACAAAGATGGCGGGTTAATTTGTATACACAGGCGGCTGGGAGGCAGGATGCTTGCATCATCACCATGGCGACAACACAGCCACTCTGGACCTCTGGGCAGCATGGGAAGGTGGAAAGGCGGCTCCAAGGCAGTGCCAACAGCCAGGGGAAGGAAGGTCCATTCTTGCATGAATCTTCATGCACTGGGCTTCTAGTTTAAAGTAAAACACAGATATAATTTTGAACCCAAATTTCTCTGATACTCAGATGAAGCTTTTAACTTAAGACTTGGTTTTGATTTTACTGAGCTCTTCCATTGTCCTCCTGAACCTAGGAGCTGGCTGAAGCATCGGTTTTCTGCTACAGCTCCCCAATATCCCATCAGTCCTTAATGGGAAGAAACACAAAGGTGGCCAGGATTGAAGCCTCAGTCTTGCTGCAAGTCTGTGATCCCTTCCAGGCATGCCATATTTGAGCACATGGGTTCCTTGGGAAACGGACTGAGATGGAGATCAGCATGCAGGAAGTCATCAGGAAGCACTCTTAGGAAGCAGCTGAACGGAAAGGGAAGCTGATCTGTGATTCAGACTCCTTGAAGGCTCAGCCAATCCCATGGGGAGTTCTGGCACCCAGAAGGCCCTTTAGAATTGGGGCGGGGCAGCCAGCCCTTTTCAAGCTCACATCAACCTCGCTTGGGCTGCTCTGGGAAGGGCATCACATTGGGTAAAGCCTCTCTGGCTCAGGTACTTCCTGACAGCTGAGGACTGTCTGCCAGCAGCACTCTCAGCAATGGGGGAAACTTCGACCCCAACACACACACACACACACACACACACACACACACACACACACGCACGCACGCACGCAAAACCCAAGGCACGCACCAATGTCTTTTAGATTTACTTTTTTTAGGAGAAAGGACAGAGAGTTGCTATAAAATGCTGATTATGAACTGAAAAGAGAATGATTAGGCTGCTGACAAGATCCAGCTACATTTGCATCAGGAGTATTGCCCAGTTTTAAACTGTTTGCAGGGAGGGCTTCTCCCTTGCTTCCTAATTAATCTTCCAAAATTGGCCTCCCATAGCTCTGACTCACCAGATATCTGAATGCTTATTTAAGTGTTCCCAAGCTTCCCATTAGAATTCTGTGATTGCTGTCTGCTCGAAGAATACAGATAACGCCAGGGCCCCTTCGGCCTTCAATTAGTGCTTCTTCTTCTTCCGTTCCCTAGACTTCTGCTGTCTTGGACTTCACACACTATTTGATGCTAAGAGTGGTAGTTTTCTTCTACAGTCATAAGTGCATTTTCTGGCACATAGTAGGTGCTTAGTAAATATAGATCAGATGAGTAAATGGTGTGCTCTAGTTTGGGAATTTAAACATCTCTCCTGATGCTAGCAATGCTCTACCAGTGTTTGTGCTGAATGGTTTCCCATGGACTGCCCAATGCAGAGCCATTTGCTAGGAGTTATGCTCAGACTTGGAACCAGAAGGATTACTTCCCAGGCATCCCTCTACCTCATTATCTATAATAATAAAAGCATCACATGCAAATCAACTGAACAGCCAAACAGTGGAATGATGGTCCGGACGAATTTTGTGCATTGGGCCTCTAGTCCAAATATATAAGCTGGTGGTAGTTCAGTCAAATCCCTGAGGTTTAAAAAAAAAAGAAGTGAGGCTCACACATAGTTACTACTGCTTAACCATTCAGTACTTGCAATTAAGTCAAACATACAGAAAAGTCAACAACATTTTCCCCTGGGTAAAGGCCAACTAAACTTCTCAAAGAAGCCACCTTTCAAAGTAGGTGTAATGATTTTAGCTGACCTAGAATATATGCCTTCCTATAACATTTAAAATTACTATCTCTTTGTAAAAATAAAATCATTCTGGATTAAGACTCGGACTTTTCTACTTTAATCCACAAAAATCTCTAATATTCTTTCCCCTTCTTCTGCTTGTTTAAATAACTGGATGCTTAGCCCTGGCTGGATTCCCCTTGCTTCTATTTTTCTCAATATAACTCTGACTCTGTTTTTAGCCTTGATTCTCCTTGCTGTCAGTAGGCTGATTTGACTGAAAAGTGCATTCATGTTCTTGGTTTTGCCAGCAAATGGACTTTACAGCTGACTTGGCAAGGTTCTCTGAGTGGGGAGGACCGAAGAAGTGGTGTACCAGGTGGACAAGGAATAGGAAATTGGGTTGCAGATTAGAAAAACTTGAAAATGTACACTGAGTTTTAAAAGCACTGCTGGTTTTAAAGCACTGAAGTTATTTTTTATAACTGAAGGTGCATGCAAATGATTTTAAAACAAGTGTATAACTGCCTTGTTTATAAAAAATTACTTCTTTATGGCTAAAATATATAAACTCGATATCTCAATTCCCATGAAACTTTCTTGTTCAAATTCTTAGGTTAATTTATAATTCGGAGTTCATTGTATTTGGATTTATGTGTCTGAGCAACGGACATAATAAAAAATTTTACATTCACAACAAATAAAGGTCTTTGCCTCTTTTTTAAAAATAAAAAAAGTAATAATTCAGAAATGTCTAGGGCCATGTTGACCTCCGAATTTTTTTACCTTGTCAACATCTCTGGCATCATAAAAAATAATTTAGCGATCACCTGTTTCTCACACAGAGCTGTAGGGTAGGTCTGAGTACCACAAGAGCCATTCAGTTGGCTCTGTCTCCTCAGTGCCTAGCATGATACCAAGCCTAGAGCTGGTTCTTAGTAAAGAACATTAGCAGACGATGCAAATTTCATGAATGATGTAGGGAAGGAGGGAGAAAGAGCTGGAGGGAAATAGAGATTGCCTCCAGTTCACACTTTGGATACCTAATGATTTTAAGTCGGAAAACCTCACAAAGTATTCTGCATCAAGTAATGCATTTGTTATCAGCATTTATTTGATGCCAGATATGTTCCAGGCAGTGAACAAATACAGCCATGAACAAATTTCCTACTGTCATGGAATTACTCCACATAATAATCTGGCCACTCAGTATATATATGAGGCCTGGTGCATGAATTCCTGCATGGGTGGGGTCTGGCTAGCCTGGCCAGGGGGAGGGGACATGGGCAATTGGTCGGCCTGCCTGCTGGTCAAACTCCTGGTCCACAGGACAATTTGCTTAATAGCTTTTTATTATATTGGATATACACTGAGTGGCCAGGTTATTATGTGGTCAGAGATCATAATAATCTGGCCACTCTGTGTAATTGTATAGGTTTATTTGAAGTTTGATAAAGTAAAAATTTACTGGAAATATAGCAAGAGAGTTATATATTAGAGCATGATACTTCAAAAGTTTAAAATTAAATATAAATAATCTAAATAAGAGCATTCATTTCTGTTTTTATAGAATAAGACAATACAGAAGGCAAGTTTTGCTTTAAAAAAATCAATTTCAATCCCTTGAAAGATATTACAGGCCTAATTATTAGAAACCAATTAAATGTTAAGCAAAACCACTTAATCCTAAATGCTTTAATGGATTTTACAAATTGGACCTATTAAATAATTTAGTAGGATTCATTAAAGCTTTACTTTTATTCAACAGAATTAAACACACTGAACTCTGCCTGTCTCCTTTGGGTTTCATCAAGCACCAGGTCGGATGGGAAGGAAACTAGGAGAGTCAGGAGTCCTGGGTTCAGGTCTCATCACTGCTGTGATCTTAGACAAAGATGTCATTTGTAAATGTTGGTTTATCTTTCAATCACAAAGATGTTTGTTTGTTTTTTAAAGACTGAGTAAAAGTGGGTGGAACTGCTTTGACAGCTGTAAGGAGGCAATCTCACCACATGCTATTTATTTACTATTACTCTATTGCCCTCCTAGCAATGAAGAGAAGACGTTAATCACAGGTCTCTCCACCGGAAGCTGAGAGGATCACATCCCAATAGCTGCAAGCATCCTGCGATCAGCCAGACTCCCGTGATCCTCTGCTCAGCAGGTTGTGCAAAGATGTTCAGGTGTGCTTGTCTCCAGTTAGGGGTTCTTAGACAAAGAGAAAATTGGACTCACTGGTTTGAGAACCACGATTCTGTACCTCATACTCTACATACACTTAGTGTAGCTGCCGTACAAAATCTCATAAAATCATTTCCTGATTTTATGTAATCTTGGCAATTCTAGTCAGCCATGTAGTTTAGGGTTTCTTTATAAATTCTAATAATTGCTGTGATGAATTTATCCTGAATTATTTATATCTTGATCCCCTTTTAACCACAATATTGGGGTGTTTCAACATAGGGTGGCCCTTATCCTTTTCCCACCCTGTTTTTTAATGTATTTTTATCAATTCTAGAGGGAGATAGAAACATTAATGATGAGAGAGAATCATTGATCAGCTGCCTCTTGCTTGCCCCACACTAGGGATCCAGCCCACAACCCAGGAATGTGCCCTGAGCAGAAATAGAACTGTGACTTCCTGGTTCATAGGTTGACACAATCACTGAACCACACTGGCTGGGCTCCTCACCTTGTTTTCTTTAAAAAACAAACAAACACACACCAAAACAAAAACAAAAACAAAAACTGTCTTCACTTGCTTAACCAGCTCTATTAAAATTGTGTCCCTAACACAGGACTGTCTTTTGATTCAACCCTTCCACCTGATCAGGAAACAGACCCCACAACAGCACCAAATAGCAGGTGCTAGGAAAACAGCAATAAAATGGGGGAAAGTCACCCAGGAGAACAAGTTTTGCTGAGTGCACTAATTGTGGTACTATCATCAACCAAGTCGCTCAGGGCATTCTTCCCAGTTTTCTTGTAATGTCCTTGCAAAGGAAAGCTGCTGTAATACAGTGTAATAAATAATAAAAATATGCAGACCAGGCACAAGGAGGCTAAGCCACTGGCCTGAGGTCATAGGTAAACAGTATAGAAATCTCGGAACTAAAGGTAAGTATCCCAATTATGGGGAAACCCTCCAACCATCTTGCTGTCCTAAGGACAATTTATAAAAAGAAATGCAAAATTACTTTGTCTTTTGAGGCTGAGAATGCTATTGAGTCTAAAGCCATCAGCTCAGCATTTAAGACTTGAATCACTGATGGCATGACAATTATGTCAAAACCTACTGGTATCTCTTTGAAAGTATTGTTCTTTTTCCAAATAACTTGGTTAAGATTTGGGAACTTTTGCTTAAAAATGTGTTTGGGAGAGAACATCCTTAAGGTTTCAGTTTCTTTAAGGGAGTCTATGGACCAACAACCGTTTGGGGGTGTGGGGAAGGTGTGTCCCTATATGACCACCTATTTTTTCTCTTCTGCTCACCCAGTATCTTGCCTGCCATGCTTCAGTGACTATATTCCAAAAGCCATCCTTTTCTTCTAAATCATTTGTCACTGTTGGCAAGTTTGCCATATTTATCTACTCCCTTTTCTTTCTTGACACTAGGTACTTGGAATATACAAGACAGCCCCATCCATTCAACCTTAGCTCTACTTGTCCCCTTTTCTTTCCATTTGCACCTACAAATCTACCTACTAAGGCTGTGGTCAGCAAACTGTGGCTCGTGAGCCACATGGGGCTCTTTAGCCCCTTGAGTATGGCTCTTCCACAAAATGCCATGACCTGGGGGAGCCTATTTTGAAGAAGTGGTGTTAAAAATTTAAATTTTAAAAATTTGGCTCTCAAAAGAAATTTCAATCGTTGTACTGTTGATATTTGGCTCTGTTGACTAATGAGTTTGCCGACCACTGCACTAAAGTGTCTACTGTCCTTGTAACAGAAATCTTTTATCCTCTTTGAATGATCTTTTTTCTAGTCATACTCTCCATTTCTTATACATCTCAATACTGCTGTCAAAACAATTTCCTAAACACCGAAACATTAATACTAGGTATATAATGATTATAGATTTTTGTGTAATAGTACTGTGGTCTTTTATTTAAAATTAGGCCTATTTGAGCCCAAACCGGTTTGGCTCAGCGGTAGAGCATCGGTCTGCTGATTGAAAGGTCCCGGGTTTGATTCCGGTCAAGGGCATGTACATTAGTTGTGGGCACATCCCCAGTAGGAGGTGTGCAAGAGGCAGCTGGTTGATGTTTCTCTCTCATTGACATTTCTAGCTATCTCTCTCTTCCTCTCTGTAAAAACATGAATAAAATATATTTAAAATTAGGCCTATTTGAAATAAGCACTAAAATATTTCTAGGTAAAATATAATCTCTGGGATTTGTTTGGGAAAAAAATCTGATAAGGGCAGATGGAGAATGGATGGGACCATATAGGTCATGGGTGTTGGGCCTGGTTAAGTACATACATGGAGAGATCATTATATACTTCTACCTATTTTAGTATTCTCCACAATAAAGATAGTTTTCTCTCTTCTCTTGCTAGTTTAGGCTACTCTCCTAAGAGCTAATGAAATATGTAGACGATTTGCCATTAACATGGTGCTACAAAACCCAATACCAAAATACATTATATACTACTGCTACATGTATTAGTAATAGTCACCATTTATTATTTACTCTGTACTAGGCTACTAGGCACTGTTACATAAATGACAGCATTTTTACAATGAGCTTACCAGGTAGTTATCACTAAAGGCTCAGAGAGGTTAAAAAAAAAAGCTTGCCCGAATCACCAGGATGGAAGTAAACTCTCTGAATGTTCATTATCTGTTCCAAATATGAAGAAAATAATGATTCCCACAATAACGCAAACACAGTGCTCACATCCATAACGATGAACTTCATTTCCAAATTACCATAAACCATCAGGTAGATCTGGCCAAAGACAAGGTTGAACTCAGTTTATATTTATCTAGTTAAGTCAATACTTGATGGACTTACAATTTTTATTTGCATTTACAATAAAATCAAGTATAACGCTAGCTGATTGCAAAGAGTCACTATTTACAGCCACAATTGAAGGGGAGGGAGGTAGCACAGTTTAAAGGCAGCAGGTTTAGCTTTAAGACAGCTGGTTCAGCCTCCTTAAAATGATGAAACCAACCGTGTACAATCATGGGAATCTGGCCCTAAAAGTGACAGCGATCAATCCCCTGTGTTAGAGCAATGAATCCTGAACAATTCATAAACATACACGAAACTTAGGAATTACTTTATACCTTAAATCAGTTTGCAAAGTTTTATGCAATTGTGGATTGTATTACAGAAACAGTTCCTTAAAATTGTCCATATTGTTTCCTTAATGGAAGCACTGCATTCCTAAAAGCACATGCATTTTTAAAACTTATTAGTAATGGCTTTAACGAAACACTTTTCTTCTGGAAAAATATTTATATCCCAGGAAATAAAACTTCTTAAGAATGCCTACTTCAGGAGCAAACATTTTTTTCCCTCCAGTTAGTGCAACCTGCTGGCTTTTAAAAAAGGGTTTCTTTGGCATGAAAGTAAAACATAGGAGACATACAAATCTTTGCAGTTTTAAATGAACAAATGAAAGTACACTCTTTCTGGAACACAAATTGAACTAAATAAGATTATTTGCTGAAAAAAGAAAAACCTCAATCAAGGGGGCGAGGAAAGGCTACTAGTATAGGACGTTTTGAAGAAATTGATTCACTGCATAACAAATACCATAATCAATGTCTTTATACAGTTTCTTTAAGAGCCAGGTCCTTCCCCTAGCATATGGTAAATTATTTTATTTACAAAATCATACATACAGATTCTCAGGAAATTGAGGTATCAGAAAATTGAGATATAGTCATACAGCAAAAGAGGTAGTCATGAAAATCCGTAACTAAAAATGAGCTTATTTCTTAGCACTTTAAAAACCTTACATTATAACCTCGGTATTGTTTACATTTTTTAAAGTAGAAGGTAGATTTTGGCACTTTGGTGGTCTGTTATTCCTCCGTCTTTTTCATAAGAAGGTTAAACAGTGATTGCTCTCAACAGAACGCGCTCCGAGCTTTTCCCAGTAGTGTCTTCAGGCTGTCGCAGGCCTGGCACTCCCATGCCCACTCCGGTCCTTTTGATGAGTCACTTATTAGATGACCAGCTTGAACCAAGGGTGACATACCGTGGCCAGAGAACATAGAAAAATTAATCTGGTTCTTTCAGAAACAAAAACACTTGCCTTTGGATCCACATGATTGATCTTCCAGGATTTAAAAAAATAGTATCAATACCATCTTCCTCCGTGTTCCGGTATAATCACCAGTAATGAGAAATCGACCTCAGCTAGAAGCCAAAGGATTTCAAATTCATCTGAAGTGAGAAATTATTAGGCTACACTACGTAAAACGTTTTAATGCTAAAAATATGACAATCTCATCAGAATCCAATTTTGGGGATTTGAATTTGTGCATCTCTGCAACTCCAAGAACTTGCAAATAATAAAAGCCGGGAAGGGCTACTTTCCTCAGAAGCACTACAGCATAACAGGGGCAGGGAGAGAGGTGGTCAGAAACTGTTTTAATGAAATAGATTGTCAACATAAAACAGTGCAGATATACTCTTTTGCTCAGAGGTAATTTCCAATCATGATCCTTGTTTCATATTTCAATAACCTGTTCTTAAAACTCCTATTCAAAACATGCTTTCCTAAGCTTTTACTGTTTAAGTATTATCTAAAACTATGTTGTCCAATACAGTAGCCACTAGCCACATATAGCTATTTAAACTTCAGTTGATTAAAAATTCACTCTTCATGGGTTCAAACACCTACATGTTACTGGGTGCTAGCATATTGGAGAACATAAAGAACATTCCTACCATCATAAAAAGTGCTATTAGCACCGATCTGAAGAAAGTGCAGTGTGCCATATGCTCCTGAGACTTTTCAAACTCATCTTTTTAAAAAGTTGCTTAAAAGTATCACTATATTTCTGTGCTACAAGTTAATACTGATCTCTGTTCATAGGTGTGAAAGAACAGTATCAATTTCTGGTTAATGTATGAAGTATTTAAAGTGCCATGTGAGGCCCAAGTAAAACATGAACTCAGATATTTTCAAAACATGACTATAAAAAGAGATTGAAGAGATTTGGTATACATGATGAAATTTAGCAGTCATGATTGAAACAGACCTCTTCTGTTAATACCCATAAATCTTGAGGAAAGCATAAATACCATTTAAAGTTTCTCACAAGAATGGGGTAAAAAGCCCTTTACATAATTCTCTATTTTGCTCTGATGTCTCGGTACGGGTAAAAAAAAAAAATACTTAAATGCAAAAAATGGGAAATTGAAATAAAAACTATCTTAGGAATAAAGTGCTATGAAACAAGGACTAAATAAGTTTTGGTTTAATATGCTCATTTGTATTGTCATCTGATATATGAGATGATTAACTTTGAATATTTTCAGGAAATTTAAATTCATGTTGCTATTTTTCTAATTTACTTTGTCAGAACACAAAGTAGAAATAACAACTGTGTATCACTTCTTCCAAATAACTCTGAGATGAGAGGCAGAAAGTGGGAACAGAGTAGATTGCTTGGGTTTTTTCTTAGGAAGTAAAACAACTCAATCATAAAATGCACACAGCTGTATCTAAAAGAAAAATGCAAACACAACGTAACCATACTTTATTTGACTGCATCTTATTTAGACAGCTTGCACATTTAAATCCCATTAAATCTCTCTCTCCAAAAGGATACGGGACAATAGGAGAAAATTATGCAGCAATATCCAGTCATCAAACAGCAGTCCAATATTTTGAGATACACGTGATATTTTATACTCAACTCATATCTGACGTCAATATAATTTATAGTTATGTTTTTACAAACCTGAAAGCCCTGTAACATTTTAGCACTCATTTTAGTGATGTCATGGTGCACTGAAAAGTAACTCTGATGCACTACCAATTTTCTTTTATCTATGCCCCTGAAAAGTGATGAATTTCATGATTTTTAGACACCATAATATACACATCCAGTCTTATACATGTCAGCCAATACCATAACACAGGGCAAGATAAAGTTAAAACATGTGACAAACAAACTTCTTTACAAAGATTTGTCAAGCAAGTGGAAAGGGTGATTTGGGGAAGAGGCAGAAAACATTAAAACCAAATTTTTAATATTTTTTCTTTCTTATTTTAATTTTGCTGGCTTCAACTTCAAAAACTATTGTCTGGTTACTGACCTGTGGATTACTCTTGAGTAGTTTTATTTTAACATAATGGAAATTGTAATCAGTCCACACATCAAAAATGGTAGTATACCCGTTAGCTTCTTCAATACTAACATATATAGCTTCATGGTAGCATGTATAAAAAATGTTCAGCAATATTAACTGCCAAACCAGTGTCAGTGGATAGCACAGTCAGTCTTAAAGAGGCAGCACCCCTTTAAAAGAAAGTTGCACCAATTTTGCTCAGGTTTAGCCAAGTGAACTCACTCTATCAATTTTAAATGGAATTTTTTAATTATTCAAGAAAAATAAAAGCCCAATATCAAAAAGTAAATTAATGTTTGATTCCTTTTAATTGGAATAGAAATTAATTTTGGTTAGCATGTTAAAAGTTAAAATTTTGGTCTACTTAAATAAACAATTTTTGCATACCCAATTAAAGACATAAAGTAGACATTGTTATTTAACATAAACTAGTCAAACAATAATAACAACCATATGACTTTTTATCACGTGGCTTTGGTCATATTTATAAATACCCAGTCAATTTGGCAAAACTTAGTCAATTCAGAGGGGAAGGGTCAGTAGTAATGGTTTCATTGACAACCTGCCAAAAACATAATTGTTGAACTGAAAATCCGGCATGTGTCTACTTTAGAACTGTCCCCTTTTGTGAGTCAAGCAAATGTATGTTCATCAATAATCATTACCTATGAACCAGCAAGTCAAATATAAAGTGGTGAGAGAAAATCTGGTGATGTAAGTACTGTACTGTTTTTCTTTTTGGTTCAGTTCCCTACATATTAAAAATAACAAGAAGCATCACAATTGGTATTCCTCTAAATGCTAGAGCCCAAATGAAGTTTGACCAAAATCATACTCAAAATGGTCAACTGAAAAGGTGAGTATTGTGTGGTCATATTTTAATGTAACCAGTATTCTGCCCATTAAACTTTCAAGAGCAATATAAAATGGAAAGAAAAAGGTTTCTTTAATAATAAGGAACTATAAATGATCCCACCAGCAGAAAGATTTATTTTCACCAAATCTGTTTATCTTTATTTTAAAAGTACTTGTTACCATGTTCACTTTCAAGACATTACACTGAGCAAAGAGCAGCTTTCCTTTAAAAAAATAAAAAAAAATAAAAAGGACAACAAACTTTCCTGAAAGGGGGCTTTTACCAACTGTTAATGGAGGTAGGGTTTTAAAAAAAATACAGTAATCATAGTCATAAAATAAAATTCAAAACAAATACTAGAGAAGTAAAGCATATCCAAATGAAAGAAAAAAAAGCATAGATTCCTATAAAACATTTTTCACAGAGAATGAATTTTTTTTCCCATGGGTACCTAGGTTTTCCAGCTAAATAAATTATCCATCACAGGTTTCCTGACTCATTTGAAAGCAATTAATTTTAAAATTTGTTATAGTACACAGACTGGCCAAAACACAACCTAACTTATGAGCATAGTGATGGCTATTGAAAACCCCATAAGAACTCATTCTAAAAAAAAAAAATCCATTTCTCACTTTTGTTTTTCTAGGAAGCAAAGTTCCCACAAGCATTTGCTCAAATAAGTGGAAAGTAAATAAAATCGGTTTAAAGTGGATACAATGCACCTTAAAAGACCAAGAACCAAAAGTGAAACATTTCAAGAAATGAAAGCAATGTGAATCCTAATCAAGTGGGAAAAAACTTCCACCTACATTGTAAAAGCTGTTCTTCACAGCTTAGCAATAATTTTGATTAAATAAAATCATATCAGTTTACATTAATTTTCTATTCTTTTCCAAAAATTCCCTCACTCTCAAGAAAAAAGTGCATCCAAAACCCAGCAATTCCCAGCTCCACCAACTTTCTCATCCCCTTTGGAGCCATTTCTCAAAGATTTTCCGAGTAAATTCAACTTCTATTCTGTAAAGTAAACCACTCTGTCACTCACCTGGAAAAAGTATCCAAATTATAAAAATCTGAAATAATTTATTATCAAATTTAGAATTTAAATTAAAAAAAGTTTGCTTTTAAAGGCCTTAAAAAAGAAAAGAAAAAGGTAGCATGCATTAAAAAACTAGAGATGAGGACAAATATACTTATCTACATAAGCACTGGCAGACGCAATTTAATTGTTATCTTTACTCATTGTAAGACACAACCAAGCCTAAATTTTTCATTCACTAATCACTGAGGTACCAATATTCAAGAATGGAAAATTTAATATTGAAAAAAAGAAAACCTAAAATTGAAGCTTTCCCCCTACCTCCTTCAGAAAACTATGGCAGTTTTCATGTGAAATGTTAGTATACTTAGAGATTTTTACAATCTACATTGGCTTTTTTAAGGAACAAAAATAATGTTCCACTTACTGGTTCTGTGGTAAAATGATCACTTTGTTATTAATTACATTGTCAGCAGACTTTTGCAAATGAACAAACAAATCTTGGCAATCAACTGGCACATCTTGTTGGTACCAAAAAAACTCTTTAAGTTTAAAACAATCTCTTTTAATTCAGAACAAATGCGCCATGCCAAAGTGCAACAAATGTTGTGCGACACTCAATGAGACACTGACAGATAAGAACTGCATGGAAATTACTAAATCCACCTGCAAAGCAATTCTGTACAAATTGCATTGCATGCAAAGGTCGATTCTGAGTGGTTGGAGAGTTGTTCCTTGATGTCAGTTTCTCAACGCAGCCACAATTTAAGTCGCAGTGCATCAACTCCATTTAAATAGTATCTGAACAGCCTCTTATCTCGAACAAAACCAAGATTTTCATAAAGTTTCAAAGCAGACTTATTCGTTATTTCTGTTTCCAAAACAACCTTCAAAAAATAAGAAAAACTAAGTTATAATGTTATATATTTGAAACTAATTTACAATTTCATAATTTGACAAATCACTTATAAACAACTAGATCAAATATTTTTTTAAAAAAACATACCATACTTAACTTTTTAAAAATTGATAGCTAAAACAGTAATTATTAAATATATCCAGAAAAAAAGAAGACACAAAAATAGTCATCAAAAGTTTAATAATAATTCTTTTTGGGGAGAAAGGGAGAGAAACACTGAAACATGTTCTGCTCTTCTGATTTTTGTGACATTTAGAATTTTTAGTAATGAAACTATGTTTCAAACTAAGACAAAGATAAATTATTTCCATGTGGATAATAACAGTGTGACAAAAAGATAGAAAGAACAACAACAACAAAAATCAATGGTTTAGAACCTTGGTAGGCAAACTGCGGCTCGCGAGCCACATGTAGCTCTTTGGCCCCTTGATTGTGGCTCTTCCACAAAATACCACGGCCTGGGCAAGTCTATTTTGAAGAAGGAGCGTTAGAAGAAGTTTAAAAAATTTGGCTCTCAAAAGAAATTTCAATCTTTGTACTGTTGATATTTGGCTCTGTTGACTAATGAGTTTGCCGACCACTGGTTTAGAAAATAAACCAGTATTTGAAAGTGTTCACATTGACCTCTAACTCCTATATTTTCTTTTTCTTTTAAAATAACTACAGGTATTTTACTGTATCTGTGTATGAAAAGAACAAGATTAAATATTAATCCTAATATATAAAAAGCCAGAGGCCTTCACGACTCAGCGGGTGACCAAACAGCAGGCTGTGTGGGGCACCCAGGCCAGTAAGGGGGTTAGTGAGGGAGGACCAAACAATTGAACAGAGGCTAGGTGGGGCAACCAGGGCATCAGGGAGGGCAGTTGGAGATGAACAGGCCGGCAAGGGGGGGCAGTTAGGAAAAATCAGGCTGACAGCAGGGGAAAAGGGTAGAGGAGGAGGAGGCAGTTAGGGGCGATCAGGCAGGCAGGCAGGCGAGTGGGTAGGAGCCAGCGGTCCCAGATTGTGAGAGGAATGTGCGACTACTGGACATCCCCTGAGGGGGCCTGGACTGGAGGGTGCAGGCTGGGCTGAGAGGACCCCCCCCAACCGCATGCACAAATTTTATGCACCGGGTCTCTAGTCTATTTATAACTTTGTCTCATATGCAGGAAGCTTTCCTTATACAGTATACACTCAAAACAATAGGTTCAAATGCTTGTTGGAGGGGTGCCATATTTTCATTAATTTGTCATCATTTACCCCAATAACAACTACCACACTTGTCTAGAGTCCAAACCAGAGTCTGCAAACTACAGCCCTTGGGTCAAATGTGCCCATGTCTATTTTTGTAAGTAAAGTTTTATTGGAACACACCCAAGGCCATTTGTTTACATGAGGTTTATGGCTGCTTTCTCCATTTACAAAGACAGAAATGAGTAGATGCACCACAGATCCATGAAGCCTAAAATATTTACTACTTGGCATTTTGCAGAGAAAATTTGCTGAACCTAGACCAAAGGTACCCAAATTTTAGTGTACCTGGAGGGCTTGTTAAAATAAAATTGCTCAGCCCCACCCCCAAAGTTTCTAAGTAGGTTTGCGGTGGGGCCCAAGAATGTGTACTTTTTAAAATTGCCAGATGATGCTGGTCAGGAGCTAAATACAATACTTTAAACAGAAAAACACATAAAGTACTACTGTCTTTCTAGGTCTTTTTTAATATTACTGTAGCAATGGCCCTGATGATGATACTTTTGATTTTCTTTCCTTATTTTACCTTCCTCTCCCAAAACGTCCTTTATCCCACCCTCCCAACTTTCATATTCATAGTTCTATTGCTTTTTTGTTGATTCTAAACCTACCTCATTGAGAACTATCAATAAAGTGAGCCATGGTTACTGTCAGGATGTTATAACCCTCAGGTATTTAGAGTGGGATTAAAAGGGTAAAATATCATTAAACAAAGGTCCGAGTGAAGTCTATCTAACAAGAATTCAAACAAAAAATGAAATTGAGAAAAGATTGTACCTCAACTCATCATATCTAATAATTAAGCTCATGATTAACTCCTCCTCCATGATCCAATATGTCAGTAACAAGATATCCATCACAATAAAGCCTCAAACCTGAAGCCTAGGAATCATCCTAGAACCTCTTTCCTTTCCACCCCCTACTATGTCCAAGCACTGATGAGTATTTACATTTTCTCTCTTAAATCTCTCTCAAACTGGTTCGCTTCTTTCTATCCTCATTGATAACACTCTAGTCTGAGCTGCCAACAACCTTTATTGTAAGTACAAGAGCTTCCTAACTTAAAAATCTCCCATTCTCTAAGTAGTGTGATGCTCTTGTTAATTCCTTGCTTTCCTCAAGATAAAGTCCGTAAATTAAAAATAATCTAAAGAAATCTAAAAGTCCCATCAAAATTTGGTCTCTACCTACCTTGCAAACTTTGTCTCTCCCACTGCTCTCCACAATCAACACTAAACTTTCAGTTTCTGGAATCTACTGAGATCTTTCCTACCTTAAACCTTCACATAATTTGTTTTCTCTGTTTAGAAGTATGCTCTTCCACCCTACTTGCTTTTGGCCTTGTCACTTCCAGACTGAATCAAGTATATCCCTTTCCTGTTAGACAGCCTCACAGCACTCTGCACCACTCCTTATTCCATTGCATTCTCATTTAACATTTGATAAGTATGTCATTTCTATTAGTTGATGAGCCCAACAATGGCTATGATTATGGATGGGTACCTCCTTCACAGCCATTTCCTCTGCATCTAATACACTGCCTGACATATAGAAGTTATCTTAAATATTTATTACCCGTATTTTTCGGACCATAAGACGCACTTTTTCTTCACCAAATAGTGGGAAGAAAAGTGCCTGCATCTTATGATCCGAATAGAAGAAGTGCCTGCGTCTTATGGTCCGAGTTGCAGAGCGGCAGCGGGTCCCCCGGGACCTTCCGTGTCCCTGGGGACTGCATCATCCCTCCCCCGCCCCGTATCCAGGCTTCTCAGTAGTCCACTGAGATACTGGCAGAGTGGCAGCGGGTCCTCCCTCACCTTCCTTACGGAAGCCGATGTGTGCAGGAAGGCGCGATGCTGCTGTACTGTGTCACCGCCGTATGCTATTGGAGGATAGCATGTAGTAGGCGGTGTTACAGTACACAGCAGTGCGCATGCCCCTCACTCCAGTCATCGGCTTCTGAGGTAAAATGTCATACACACACACTACACTACACTACATTTTGACCAAATGAGCTTCATGAATTCTGACTCTAGCGAAGAAGAGTTCTTGGGGTTTTCAGAAGACTAGAGTACTCAAACCTTTGTCTTTATGTGTTAATGACAGTGATAATGGTTTTCAATGCCACTGTTGACTGCTGTTCAGTTTATATGGTTCAAATATTATTCTGTTATACTTTATTAAATATTTTATTACACTATTTGGTTCAGAATATTTTTTTTTTTCCTATTTTTCTCCTCTAAAAACCAGGTGCGTCTTATGGTGCGAAAAATACATCTTATGGTGCGAAAAATACGGTAGTTGTATACATTCTCAGCACCTTTTTATTACATAAATATTAAACAAACAAAAGTACTGCCACACTTTTAAATGAACAGAGTACTTAAAGAGAAAGCATCATCTTAAGACAATTACTTATGCAATTAAGTCATAGAAGCAAATCACATGCTAAATACAAACTTTTAAAATATCTAGAAAGCAAGTAACAGTTCAGGATCATGAGAAAATTTTCTTAGAAGGCCTACAATAATAGTTGTATAGCAAACATATTGCTTTAAGATAAAAAGTCACATCTCTCCACTCTTAAAAAAAAACAAAACACACAGATAATTTAATGTGTATAAATTATTTTATATCTACAATCTGGTAATAGGTTTTATTTTGTATATTGAAATAGATAGATAGATAGATAGATAGATAGATAGAATTTTTTTAAAGTAATATAGGCCACCTAACACTCTAGCCTGGTCAGTACAAGTTTTCAGTTTTGACCAATTAATTTGGGTAATTCCTAGAATTCTGTTTTAGGCCAGCACTTAAACAACTAAATTACAGCTAAAATGTTAAATCAAAACAATATGAGGAGCAATAAAGCTGCAACAACACAAAACCTGGAACTGATTTCACAGAAATAAAAAGGAGTGACAGTTTTAATAAAATAGCAACATTTATCAAAGGCTTACGAAATATTATGGAAAGCATTTTACATGCATTTATCATTATGGTATTTCACAATAACCCTATAAAATAATAATTACTTTCTCTAATTTACAAATAAATGAAACTCAAGGCCAGTCTCTAAACCTGAACTAGAACTTAATAGTATTCACTCTTCTATAACTCCCCATAATTGATTTCCAAAGTAAAAACAATGCAGCAAATGGAAGCTCTAACATATTTAAAACATGATGAAGGAGATCCAAGTCCATGTTCATTAATATTTGGCAATCTAAAATACTGAAAACATCTGCAGCTAACTACGGCTACATAAATACAAAGTGAGGTATTGAATTACATAGAAAAAAATTCACAAAGAGCTAACCTTTGTTAAAATGAAGAGTCTCTCAGCACACTCACAATTTCTAAACAAAGATATTATGTATTATTGACTCAATAGAAAACGCTAGAAAAAAAGTAACTACTTTTAAATACTTAATCACTTATATTCTTGTATTAAAAGAGAATCTGGGTTTATACTGGCAATTCACTATAAAACTATTCTTTTAGTACACACATGCGAGTATTACATTGGGAGCCAAAGGATAATAAGGTTATATGGTACTAAGAAAACTTGGCAGTTGAATTCTACTTACAGAAAAAAAGGATTACAGTGAACTTCCACGGATTCTCTTCACAACAAACCATTGTTAGAAGATGCCAAACCATTACAGTTTAGAAAGCCCTGTTTAATATTATAGGCTGGAAACTCCAGGAGGGAGGACAGGCTTGTTCACTGCTAGAACCTACGCACTAGCTCACTGATGCACCTCACAGGCTACTAACACTGATACTGCTGAATGAACACCTCCATTGCTTTTCATAACATTCCTTTAAGACCAGAATTACCATCACATTGCATAGACAGAGAGAATTTATTAAAAGTTAAATGACCTGCCTACAATCACACAACTATATTAAGTGATAGCATATGGATCTGGAAGCTGGCTTCTCATACCCAGTTCTTTAATTAGACTAAATTACTCAACCAAAAATCCTTACAGTTCTAAATAACTCCATTTTACTCTGTTCTTTACCTAGCAGCCCCATAAGCCAAAATATTTTTCCAGTTAAACTAAAAATGTTAAATATATAATTATTAAACACAAAAACCTTAAAAGTCATCTTATACATTATCATAAGGTGTATGTTATTTTGTTAGCATGAAACAGGTTTATTATAAGTTATTTAAATGAATTAAGCCACTGTTGGTGGGAATGTAAATTGGGACAGCCTTTCTGGAAAACAGTATGGAGGCTCCTCAAAAAATTATTTTAAAAAAGAAAAATCATATGATCCAGCAATCCCACTTCTGGGTATATATACCCAAAGAAACTGAAATCAGGATCTCAAAGAGATATTTGCATTCCCATGTCCATTACAGCATTATTCACAATAGCCAAGATATGTAAACAACTTAAATGACACAAAAAATTTAATGAATAAAGAAAAAATGTCATATATACAATGGAATACTTTTTAACTTTAAAAAAAAAATTCCTGCCATTGTGTCATCATGAATGAACCTAGAGGACAGTATGGTAAGTAAAATACATCAGACATAAAAAAAACAAATACTGTATGATCTCACTTATATGTGGAAACTAAAAATAGTGAAACTCATAGCAGCAGAGGGTAGACTGGTACTCTCCAGGACCTGAGGGGAGGGGAAAACGGGAAGATGTTGGTCAACTAAAAATATTTTAAGGTCACATACTCGGCACTTATATTCTTTTAAGAAGTTTTGATTCCAATGTATTCATTCTCATCATATAAGTTAGTACTGAATATTAGTATCATGGTAATCATACCCTAAGTCTAAAAGTAATTTTGAAATTTAAATTTCAAGATGTGATTTCAAAGACAACTATAGCTTAAAAAGTAAAACACTGTTCATCAGGCTCATCAAACACCTGCCCCATTCTAAATTATTTCATAAAAAGTACATAAAAGGAAATGGCCACCATGTGGGTTATTTTAGGTACACAAGTCCTAGTTTAAAAAATCGTATTTTAGAAAACACAAACCAAAGATGCTTGTTCAAGTAGCCACTACAAGTTTGTCAGCCAAAACAGGAGGTGTAACCAAATTTAAACCAGATCAACATGTGAGCAATGTATATCTTATGCATGAAGCAATGAATCCACTTGTTTCTTTTTTTCATGCTGTTTTAATGAGTTTCAAATATATGAAAACAATAACAATCTTTAGCTAAGCTGTTTTAACATGTCTAATCCTGATATAAAAAGTTAGGAAAGTCACCTGGCCTGTGTGGCTCAGAGGTTGAACCTATGAACCAGGAAGGAGGTCAGGGTTCGATTCCCAGTTGGGGCACATGACTGGGTTGCAAGCTTCGTCACCATTAGGGGGCAAGCAGGGGGCAGCCAATCAATGTCTCTCTCTCATCATTGATGTTTCTAACTTTCTCTCCCTCTCTCTTGCTCTTTGAAATCAATAAAAATATATTTTTTTAAATTAGGAAAGTCATGTAAGATGAAATAAAAATATCTATTAGACCAGGAGAGTATACTTTATTATTTGAGCATAAATATATTTCAACTTTGTGATTGCTAACTTTGGTTTAATTTACTCTGAATATATCTTAAAATGACAAATGGCACCAAGAGCAGTGTAAACATGACTCAAGATAACAATTCTGCAAACAGAAGAGAAAGTAAAAAACTAACCAGATGTGCACACTAAGGGTTCATAAAAATTTCCATATGTATCTGTTAATGGGTTCATATATTTGAAAATACCTATTTTTGTAAAAATTTTAAAAAACAGTAGTACAACCTAAGTAGTACAAAATGAAATTTAAAATCCTTCTCATAATTTATTAAAATTCCTTAACACTTTAAAAGAATGGAAAATTGTTCTAAGTTATGAAATTAACATGTTGGTTGTTTTATATTGATCACAGTATACTTAGAAAATTATAATTTCAAAGTTTTCCTCAAAACAATGAATTATATACAAGACTATTTTTACATGTAATTTTGCTTTTACCAAAAGGTACTGTAATAACTTAGTTAATCCTGCAGATACATTTTTTAATCTTACTATATGCACAAATAAGACAACTGCTGTAGCTAGAAAGGAGGTACAGATAAGATGATGGAGACGAAGAACTAATTATTCAACAAAGACTGGCTCAACAAAGTACATTTAAGAGCCATGTACTATACTCTACCATTAATGCCACACTAAGAATACAGCAGTAAACAAGAAAAGGAATCTCTGTTCTCCTTAGTGACTAAAACACAGACTCTGTACAAGTAAATTTAAGTGAAGTACAGTAGTCCCCCCTTATCTGTGGGGCATATGTTCCAAGACCTCTATTGGATTCCAGAAACCACAAATAGTAACAACCCTACATATACTATGTTTTTTCCTTATACATACACACCTATGATAAAGTTTAATTTATAAATTAGGCAACTTCACAGGTAGGAGGTTCATTCTTATTATAGACTAGAGGCCCGGTGCAACACATTTGTGCATGGGCGGGTCCCTAGGCCTGGCTGGAGATCAGGGCCTGTCGGAGCTGTCTTTCCCAGTCCCATCAGGCTGGGCCCGCCAGCTCCTGGACAGGGCCTGGAGACCTGCCAGCTGCGGGAGGGACCATGGGAGGTTTAGGTTTGCGGCCGGGGTGGGGAGAGATAAGGGAAGACTGACCGTGGGAGCACACTGATTGGGGGGGGGGGGGGGGGGAGGTAGCTCCTGCATTGAGTGTCTGTCCCTCGGTGCACGTCATAGCAACTGGTCAACCGGTCATATGGGTCACTTAGGCTTATATATATCTTAGCAACCTCAACATACAATTTTTTTTTTCTTTTCTTAGGTTGGGCGCTTTCACCTTTTCACTTAAAGGAAACACTTTTGACTTCTCTTTGGCATATCCGCATTACCTGCTTTACCACTCTTGTGTTTGGGGGCCATTATTAAGTAAAATAAGGGTAACTAGAATACAAGCACTGCAATAATCAATCTGATATCCAAGATGGCTACTAAGTGACTATCTGTGGCAAACACACACAGTGAGAACACGCTGGACAAAGGGAGAATTCTAATGGAGCAGCACAACAACAGTGCAAGATTTCATCCTGTTACTCCGAACTGCTGGCAATTTAACATGTATGAATTGTTTATTTCTGAAATTTTTCATTTCATATTTTCAGAGCCTAGTTGAGCATGGGAAACTGTGGAACCACAGATAAGTAGGGATTACTATATTACAAAAAGAGAAGTAAAGAAAACCAGAGAAGGTATATTGATTCTGTCCAGAAAGATTAGAGAAAACTTTAAGGAGTTGTTGATATTTTAATTGGGTATTAAAGACTGACAAGTATTTTAAGAAGCAGAGGAGGAAGAAGCAGCGACTGGGTCAAGCAAATACACCAGTGAGACAGTAGTTACAATGGAGTGGAAGGGGAAGGATCCAAACAAAATGGGATAAAATGGCAATATAAAGTACAACCAACAAATATACTACCATCAAAAAACAAAAGGGCCCAGCTGGTATGGCCCAGTGGTTGAGTATTGATCCAAGAACCAGGAGGTTATGGTTCAATTTCCAGTCAGGGCGCATGCCCAGGGTTTTGGGCTCAATCCCCAGTAGCGGGGTGCAGGAAGCAGCCAATCAATGATTCTCATTGTCTTTTCTATCTCTCTCTCCCTCTCCCTTCCTCTCTGAAATCAATTATTTATATATATATATATATAAACATATATATTAAAAAAAGAATATTTCATAACACATATATCACTAATATCACTAACAGGATTTAACCTTGAGACTAAAACAATATAACCAAAACCTCCATATTATCCCTTCAAACTTTCAAAGTAAAACCAATGCTATTTAAACATCTGATCAATTAAGGGAAGCATGTCTCACAGGTAGTGATTATGGAAACTCAGAAAAGGCTAACCATAAGGAATATAATACTCCCTGATCATAGCTTCCCTGTTCACTGGAAATCACTCCACTCAGTAGTAATCGAGGATCAAACATAGTCTTAGCATGCCAAAAATTTCTCCAAACTGTTACACTACGACTTTCTTCTTGATGAGCTAAGCCAGTGTGGCTCTGGTCCAAACATAGACTTATAGTCATAAAAGTATGTAAATTTTAGTTACCAGCCATGTAAATTATCAAGGTCACTGGACCTTTTACTTTTTTATATTAAAAGCTGCAAACAATATGAGATCCTCCACCATGTGTAATTATCTTATTTGGAGTAAAATTAAATATCATTAAATCCAAGACTTCTCTGTGCTGCCCAGTGTGTCTGTAAGCCTTCTCATACAATCACCACTTAGTGTGGTCTGTCAGAATACAAACTAATGAAAACAAGAAGTATGAGTATATTCTGCAGTAAGTCTCTATATTCTGACAATGAAATGTGTTCATGAGATATCATTAATGGAAAAACTATTACAGAATTGTGATTTCACTTTTTATAAAAAAAGTATTACACAGCTGCATACGGGTGTGCCTAGAAAATGGGAGGACACATATCAAAAGATTAATAGTAGCTCTAAGTTGAAAGATGAATGAAGAGTTAAAGAGCATGAGGACAGTGGAAGGTACATTATATGAAAACACACACCATGGTTAATTCTTGTGTCTAGATTTTGTATAGAAAAGAAAATTTTTTTAAAAAGTAAGACAAGTTACTTATTAAGGTCAGCATGTTGTTGAAAAAATTAATTTCAATTATTTTGTGAGCTAATGCACATTTGCCCTCCAATAATAAAGATAACTGTCACTTGTATCACTCATACAGTTACTATACATAAAAATGCAAGTTTGTTCCTTCTTAGTCATCATTGCTATACATTTATACTTCCTCTTATTTATACTTATTCCTCCCAAATTATTAAATAGTAAATCTTAACAGTCCCAACTATTACCATTGTTCCCTGAGCATCTACCATGTTTAAAGCTCAGTGCTATAGCATATAGGAAATTATACCTGCCATAAGGTCTTAGAAAAAAAGCTGAGAAGAGTTGCTCTGAGGTTTATAGATGGCTCTACATTAAAAAAGTAGTTGTCTTCACCCACTTCCCAAGCCTTATCATTATTTAATGCTGAGAGATATTTGTCAAATGTGAAATGTCCTTCATATGAGTTGACAGTTGGCCCACAGTTAAAAATAAAACTTTTATTAAGAAAAAAACTAAGGTTAATATGTAACTTATAATAAGTGATAACTGATAACAAATCCTCTGAATACCAATTCCTCTGAATACCATTTATTTACTGAAATGTCTAAGATTTCACATTTATATTTAAAAAACAACAAATTTTAGCTCCCATTATCACCTTAAAATTTGTTCTAGGTCAAAATTCATGTGTTTAAATGATATATAATTTCACTACAAGTTGCATTTGTACATTAATAGTTTGCTATAAGACCTGTAGTATAATTATCATGTGATATTCATAAAAATGCTCAGTAGAATACTGCCTAAAAGGTCTTAAATATTTAGAAAGACTTACCTCATCACAGTCTCCTTCAACCATGGCATATATAGCTTTCTTAACCAAGTTAGTACCTAGAATATAGATCTGAGTATTAATGAAGGAAAGATGTAATTAGTTTCTTAAAGATACCTAAATTATAACATCATAATAAGCATATAAATGTCAAATGCTTTCTACCTTGAATGCAGATACATAGATTATATTAAATTGAGAAAAATTTTAGATTTAAAATGGGAGGCCAAGAGAACCTATACATAGCAATATAAGTTTCCTCTTAAAAGACCTAAGCAAATCCTGATATATTCCTTTTTCCCAGGTGTAAATACTTGCTCCAAGCAGGAATTTCTGCTATTCTGTCTGAAGGGAAAAGGGAAAAAAAGAAAAAAGGCAAGATATAACATGACCAAGCAACACAGGAACTTCTTGAGCTGAACTCACTGCCTATGACCCATGAACCAATCTTGCCAAAGATCACACTAAAACTGCTGTGACCCTAAGTAGGCCCGAGACACTGGGTTGGTTCCTGCAAACCTTATAGTGAGCATGGGGCACACTTAAATATGGTATTCCCATACTAGAGGCCTGGTGCACAAATTTGTGCACAGGTGGGATCCCTAGACCTGGCTGACCATCACAAAAGGAACAGATGCCAGAAGACGCCAACGTAGGAGCCTCGCCACCACACAATTCCCTGCCTCTTCCTCTCAGTTCCACACTGAATGCCACATAATAATCTGGCCACTCAGTGTGTGAGTGTGTGTGTGTGTGTATAATTATATATATATATATATATATATATATATATATATATATATATGCGCATGGGTGGGGTCCAGCCAGTCTGGTCGGGGGGAGGGGACATGGGCGGTTGGCCAGCCTGCCTGCTGGTCGAACTCCTGGTCGAGGGGACAATTTGCATATTGGCCTTTTATTATTATAGGATATACACTGAGTGGCCAGATTATTATGCATTCAGAGATCATAATAATCTGGCCATTCAGTGTATACAGATGATACCAGTGGTGTGTCTGCAATTGTCTAGCAAATATATCCTAGGTTAGGGTCAGATATATTTGGGACATTAAAGCGAAAACAACTGCCAAATGTGAATTTTAAGAAGAAATCCAAATTTTGTAAGAAATCTCGCAATTCTCAAAACATGAGCAAACACATTATTTGGGCCAAACCAAATGCCTGAGGGCTAAGATGCAACCTTCAAGCCACCAGCTTTTGCCTTTTGAAACAGTGAGACAATTGCCTATCATTTTCCTTATCAGCTCTTTTTAATGCATCAAAGTCTCAAACCTGGCTTATATTATAAGTCTGATTCATTAAAAATCTTGGTGGTAAACTATAACACTGGAAGTTGGTTAAACTTAATGTATTAAGTGAACCTATTCTTAATGATTTCCCAGGATAAATATTATCTTAAACTGAACAATACAGTACTAATAGTTGAGAAAAAACTGTTGTTAATTAAATATTGGTACAGGCATCAAATATTCTTTCATGAATACTAACTTAGCTTCAGTACATCCCAGAATTTGACTTGCTCAGACAAGTACTTGTCAATCTGCTCTTACATCTTAAAGAGCCAGTAGGTCCTAAACGTCAGGATAGGCTTAGAGCAGTCACCTCTGGAAGCTTCAGCCCTCCATGGAAACAAACAAGATTCTCAGCAGGAGGGGCCTATGTATTTGTTTTTTAATCACCCAGATGACTCTAATGACCATTGTTAAGATTAACTAAAAAATGCCAAAAAAGGTAGACCTAAGAAAGAGATGATTGGGAACGGTAAGAATTCCTTTTCCTGGTCTTCTTTGAATTGTTAATACAATTACTAGTACTAAATAATGTTAACAATTTCTCCATTATTTTGCCTTGATTGAGGTCCACTTCACCCAAGCAGAGACAGCTTAGGGCTATGATTAAGTACCCAAGAATGCTATCAAAACTGTAGCACCTGGTATAATGCAAAGCATTCTGAACATAATAAAGAAATGTTTGGAGGTAAAAAAAAAAAAAATGGTCACCTGCTAGTTATTAAAGAGATAACCTCAATTTTTAACATCATTAACAACATTTTGTTTCTCTGGCCAGTGTGGTTCAATTGGTTGGGGGTCGTCCCTTGCACTGAAAGATTGCCAACTTGATACCCCTGTGTGCT
This sequence comes from Vespertilio murinus, assembly GCA_963924515.1. NCBI lineage: Eukaryota > Metazoa > Chordata > Mammalia > Chiroptera > Vespertilionidae > Vespertilio > Vespertilio murinus. The sequence continues at coordinate 184,357,848 of OZ004704.1, read as the reverse complement.
TTAGACTCAATTGGAGAAGAAAGGGGTGGGGGTGGGGTTGAAGGAGGCAGCTCTCACTTCAATGTTTCTACCTCTCTCTTAAAAAAACAGATTTTGAAATATTTTTAGGCAAAAACCATCTTGATTTTCTTTCCTTAGCATCATGCTCATTTCCACATATTTACATTATGCTTCAAAATAGAAAAAATAACTCATGCATTATTTTAATGACATAACATTTTCCTTACCAATGCCATTTCTCCTGTATTTGGAATCCACGGCTAACATGGCTATATAACCTCTGCGGAACATCTTTTTGTGCATGTCCAACTTGCAAACGATGGCACCTACACACTCTTCCCCTACCACGGCCTTAAAAATAAACAAACAATTATGAAGAACATAATGCCAGCAGGTACTGTACCCAGGGAAACAGCAACCAACCATTGATCAGCATTTTTGAAGGAAGAAGAGATAATGAGAATTCAGCAAGAGAGCAGAAGTTTCAGAAGTCTAAATCCCAAAGCTCCTTCAAATGTTCTAGTTTTAGTATCTTTCAACATTCTTTAAAATATGAATTTCTTATGTGAATTATCAAAGCATAAGGGGGGGGAAAGCAAAATTCCATAGGTAAACATTCAAATGCTTTATAAAAGGTCTCAAGAGATTTATAATGAGATTATTTGCAATAAATACATATTTAAGATTTGGGAAGGGGAATAGGTGAAAATAGCTTTTTAAAGAAAAAGTCTTCATTAAGATATGATAAGATATTGTGAAACTTGCTTATTGGCAAAGTACAATAACTTTAAATTTATAATAAAGCTTTTGTGAAAGATATGGCATGATTTATACTTGGACAGTTAATTTTGACCAGTAAAAAAATGTAAATTTTTTTCAGAAAAAGGATTGTTTTAAGATATTCTTTGGATACTAACCAAGGGGTTATTGTTATTGAGATACTACAAAGAGTAGATGGATATAAATGGTCTCATTTTTAGGATACTCTTGACAGTGAAATCATTATCATAAAGCTCATAGTATATCTAGAACTCAAAATCATAGCTTTCTATTTAAACAAAAATGTACAGCTTTCCAGAGTAATTAAGATTTCCATATATTTTTGAAAACTAAAAATATAGTTTTTAAAAATTCCATTACTGATAAAATTTTCTAGTGATACTATTTATAGTCTGGTCAATATAAATAAGGCAATAGCTCCAATTGTTTAATATTGTGTAAGCCAAATCTAATAGACAATGAATAAGCTAGAAATATCCCATTTATAATTCACTTGAATAACCTTTATTTCTTAAATAAATCTAGAAAGGAAAATTATTTGTAGCAAAAAATAAATAAATAAATAATGTGCGAGCCAGAAATACTTATTTGCTGTTAAAAGCCCTCATTAGAAAAAAATAAAAAATTCAAATTATCTCTTAATAATATTAAGTTTTCAGAAGAAACTATTTCAAAAACAGTAAGTAAAGCCCAATTTACAATTTACACTTAAACTAGAGGCCTGGTGCACGACATTCATGCACTGGGGTAGGGGGGTCCCCTCAGGCCAGCCAGCACCCTTCAGCAGTCCAGGAACCCTCAGGGAGTGTCTGACTGATGACTTGGGCCTAAGCTGCAGTCAGACACCCTGGGAGCTACTGCGGAGGTGGGAGAGGTTCCTGCATCAACCCTGCTTGTGGCTGAGAGGCCTCCCCCTGTGGGAGTGCACTGACAACTAGGGGGCAGCTCCTGCATTGAGTCTGCCCCCCTGGTGGTCAGTGTGCATCATAGTTATTGCACTGTTTGGTTGATTAGCAAATTACCCTTTTATTATATAGGATACCTATTTTAATTTAAATCTGTTAAAATTGTTTTAGTCCATCATTCTATAATTTGATTACAAAACCCCTTTTAAAAAAAAACACCTGTGGAGAAATCTTTTAGGCATGATAATTCTAACCTATTTCATGCAAATCTAAATTAAGTCAGAAAAATCCTTTTAAAAGAATATTAAATTCAACAATCCACACTAATTAATTAAATTTTATCACATAATCCAAAGACATTTGAGGCCATTTTCATTCATGATAAATCAATCTGATTCTTTCAAAATCTTTTGAAAACCTAAAATTTACGCAAAAATTGCTTGAACTTTTTCACATGAAAACTCACTTCAAATATATATGTGTGATTGTGGTGCACATGCACATGTGTACATATTACAGACCAAATGGTACATTAAAAAAAATTTTGGGCCTGACCTCATTAGCTAGGGAAAATGGAAATCTATGGAAATCTCTGATACAAAACTGTAAAATAACTACTTTTAACAGTGAATAAACCATCCAAAAGAGGACATTTTAAAACCACTACATACAATACAACTGGACAATACATTCAAATTATATAGAAATTTCAAACAAATCATCTTTGCCTGTTGACAAGGAAGTAATAAGCAAAGTATATTAGTTCCCTCTTGGACTAGATTGGTTTCTTCCTAATTAAGATTATACAGGAGTAAGAATGAAGTTGTACATATCATTTAAAAATAAAAGCCCAATATATAATGCATTATTATTAACAAGATGCTGGTAGTGAGGAAGGCCAATGATATTTTTTCCTGATAAATTGCAGATGAATATACACTTACAAGAATTACTAAACTATATGATAATTTTTTCCAAATAAAAGCTTCTGCTATTAAATGTGTTTTTTTCAGATGGGAACTGAAAAATTCCTGGCAAGACTTAACTCTAAAGACCAAAAGCTTATCAATCTATGATATAGATATAAAATATAACTTGTGTGAAACAGAGTCCCAAATTCCAATAGGAAAGAAATGTTGTTTCCAGAGGAAGCCAGAGTTAAATTTAGAACAAATAAATGAAAGTACTATTCATCACTGGTAATAAGTTTAAGAAGTTCGAAAACACACCAACTGCAGTTCAAATACCATGAACTGCAATGAAAAATTAGTTAAGCACAGAGCAAGTGACAGTGCCTCCCAGTTGTACAGTGCTCTACTTTCACATGTTACAATTATTAGAATGAATCAGAAGAAACTCATTTGTCCCTGGCCGGAGGTTCAGTTAGCTGGAGCATCATCCTGTACACCAAAAGGTTGTGGGTTTGATTCCCAATCGGTGCAAATATCTAGGTTTCGGGTTCAATCCCCAGTCAGGGCTCATGTAGGAGGGAACAAGATGTTTTTCTCTTCCTTCCCTTCTCTCTAAAAATCAATAAAATATATTCTCCAATAAGAATTTTAAAAAGCAACAACCCTGTCATTTCCCTTAGTCAAGAATTGGCAATTTTCTATGTTTAATTCATTACAGGATACTCATGGAAAACAGGAATATTTTGGAGGTTTCTAATCACTTGAGATTGATATTTGTAAGAACATCTGTCCCTTAAGAAGTATAACTTTGTGATATAATGATCTTCACTGAATAGACCAAGGGTATGTCATTTTTCAGGTTCTTGTTTCTATGTGGCCAGGAGTTCTAGCTTTACCTTCCTGCCACTGGATATCTAGAGATTTAAACACACTATCTAGAGATTTCAAGACACTCTGGTCCATAATTTTTTTCATTAATAAAATAAATCTGAACTAGATTATCTCTAGAATCCTTTACAGTTCTAAAATGATATGATTTAAAATAAACATACACATTATATTTGTTTTAAATTAGTTCTTATGGGAAATTCAAAAATTTTAAATGCCAATAAAAAGGCCTGAGGCTACCTAGCCTCTAATCAGCTATTGTTTTATGTTCCACGCCACCAAATTCACACTTGCACTAGTAAATCTTAGAGGTCAACCAGTCTTTCATATTTTGATTTCTAAATATTCAGAATTTAATATTAAACAAATTGACTCTTAAGGGCTAAAGCACAAATTAACTGGCAAATTGGGAGGAGTCTATATAAAATCAAAACTAAAGTTTACTAATATTAAGTTTATCAGAGTCTAAAATGGCAGACGAGTTGAGAGACCTTGGTAATACCAGAACTCAAAAGTTGACTAAATATCATATAGTGGTGGGCAAAAGGTTTACAGTTGTTCGTATGGAAAAATAATAATAAATAATAGTATAAAAATAAACTGTTTCATGTACTCACAACTGTAAACCTATTTTTACCAATCCCTGTATATACAACTATTTTCTGAAATTAACAGAAATATACTATTTCAATTTCAAGTATATTTCAATCGTATGCTTCTGTGGGTCAATTTACAGTTAAATCAATCTATAATATTTAGCAATTACAATGGAATTTCATGACATTTATAATACTGCCAAAAAAATCATTTTCTCATTTTTGGATACAATGGTTAGACTCCTAAGAGGAGTTTCACAGACCATAAAATAGTTTCAACAGGTTTTTTTTTTTAAATACTAAACCCAAGGTTAGCAAAGTGAACACAAAAAACTGCAGAACAACCATTACTTACAATACTGAGGATATATTTTTAGATTATCACTAAGCTACAGTATCAAAAAGACAGATTTCTGAAGTATTTTAAAATGACTTGCAGGGATTTATCAAGAGCAACTAAATCAATGCTGAAACGATAAATAGTAGTAGTAGCTTTTCCCTTTACATACCGTAACATAATCCTTAAAAGCATGTTGTATTTCAGAAAAATTCAATGGAAACAATGTTATTTGTGAGTATATGATACAAAGCACATACCTGCAGTTTAACATAAGTGAAAGGTTTCAAAAGAAGTGAAACTGGTCAATATAACTAGAAAGAAACTATGGAAGCCACGAGTACTAAGTAAAGCTTTAAAAAATTGTTCTGCTTATTCGTGGCCCCGTCTTTTTTGCTTACCTATAAATAAGAATTTTATCAATTATACTTCACACACGCCAGTATTTACTACGAGCATTTAGGCATATATCTATGACCAGTTTCTTAAAAAAAGAAAAAAATTAAGTTAGCAAAAAAATTCACACTTTAAGTTTCCTACATTTCACAAAAGGGTATTTTGTTTTAAGTTTCAGGAGTTTTTCAGCCCCAAGAAGTGTTAGCAGCACCATCTGCAACCAAGTACCAGGAGGCAGTCTGGCTACAACTGTGAATTGTCCTGCTGAAGGAAAAAGGAAACGATCCCCATAATTACAGAATATGCCAGCGAGATTCAAGTCTCCAATGCGGCCGCAGCAAGTTTACTGACAAATCGTGTTCCCCAAAACATGTTTATGCACACACTCTTCTCCCCTGATTAGAGCTGCAATTGAGAGATTAATAAGGTCTGCATCCGAACAGAATCACGGTTCAAATTAAATGACTGCAAAGTACTCTGAGGATGAGGGAGGGCAATTAAAGAGGTTAAACATCATTAGAAGCTAATGCAGACAGGATATAAGACCCCCCCCCCCCCCCGCAACACGCAAGGGCACCGGCTGGTGGCATATATATCCATCGGCATCAAGTGAACCCCCGATCACTTCTTCTTCTTACCTTCCAAAGTTTCCCCAAACACCTTAGGAGGAGGCCACGCACTGTCCCTCGCGCAGCAGCACCCTACGAAAGGCAGGCTAGCTCCACTCTCTCCCTCTCCCTCCTGCCCTGCCCGGCCTGGACCTCTCGGCCGGCTTCACCCCTCCATTCATTCATTCCATCGTCCACTTACCAAGAAACACAGCTGTGGCCAGTTGTGGATAAAATATCTATAGGTATAAATGGAGTAGGGTTCAGACAGATCTTTGGTGATCAGTCTCATGATATCGGGCATTTGTAGCTCGGATTCATATCGGACGTAACGTATCGTCCGGTCCTCCCGGGGCTCAGCCTCCCTGCTGGAGGGGCTGCCCAGGCTGCAGGCGGCGGTCAGGGACGAAGACAGCAGCCGCACCTGCTCGTCCTCCTCCTCTTCCTCCTCCTCCTCCCGCTGCTGCTGCTGCTGCCCGGTGCCCTCCTCCGCCAGTCCATTGCGGGCCGCCGCGGGGTCGCTCCCCGCCGCCGCCGCCGCCTCCGCGGGGCTGGAGAGCGCAGTTCTCGCACGGCCGGGGCGGCGGTGCGGGGGGCCCTCGCCCGGGCGCACCCCGGCTCCTTTTGTTGTGGCAGTCGCTCTGGGGCCCCCGTCGGGGGCGGCCGTGGCCGTGGCCGCCTCGGCCGCGCTGAAAGCCTTGCTCTTGAGCGAGGCGGCCGCCCGGAGGTGCCGCAGTTCGGGGCTGATCAATCCGTTGAGCTGCTGCTCCTGCGGCGGCGGCGGGCACCGGAGGCACGGGTGCCCCTTGGCCGCCTCGCCGCCGCCGCCCGCCCGACTCCTGCCGCCGCCGCCGCCGCCGCCGCCTTCGTGCTCCTCGTCGTCCTCCTCGTCGTCGCTGCAGCAGGCGAGGGCGGCCCCCGCCGGGAACGGGCAGCGGGGCTCCGCCGCCGAGGCCGAGGCCGGAGGTGCCGGGGGTGGGAGGAGGCTGCTAGGCCCAGGCGGTACCTCCGCCATCCTAGAGGCAACACACACCGAGAGGGGAGGCCATGAGACCCGGCCGCCGGGCAAAGGGGGCGGCGGAGGTGGTGGGGGGGGGAACAAAGGCAGGAACCGTCCCCCACCGAGGTGCCCCCCAATTCCGCGGCGGCGTCCACCTCCCCAGCCCCCCCAACCCGCCCCGCTCCTGCTCTCCAGCGCCGCCCCGCTGCTCAGCCGGCCACCGTCCCCGTCCGCCCGGGCCCATCCGCCGGCCCTGTCACCGCCGCCCCGCCCGGCCCCTCCGCGAGGCTCACCCGGCACGGGTCCCCGCCACCGCCGCCGCCGCCACTCCTCTTTCTCCTCAGCCACCGCCGCCGCCGCCGCCGCCGCCGCCGCCGCCTTCGCCGCCGCGGCCGCCTCCGCCGCCCGGGCTCCCCACTCGGCCGCCGCCGCCGCCGCCGCCGCCGTAAAGCGCCTCGGCTGTTACCCCGGGTAAAGTTTCCTGGGCCTGGCTTTACGACACTTCCCTGCCTGCCGGCTGCCGGCGCCGAGGGAGAGGGGCGTGGCGGGAGGTGACCTGCGGAGGGGCGGGGCCGGAGGTGCGGGCGGCGGGTTTCGGGGCCGGCGCGTGCCGGTGGGCGGGGCCGCGGGGCGGGAGGCGGCCGAGGGCTTGGCAGTGGCTCGGGTCCCCGCTCTCCCGGCCTTCCCGGCTCCTCGCCCGCCGAGTCCGCGGCGCGGGCCGGGGGAGGGTGGGCCGGGACTGGCGCTCCCGGTTCGGTCCCAGGCCCACCGCCCCCCACGGAGCTGCCGCAAAGCCCGCCCGACCATATGCCAGACCCGTAAAGATGCTTTTTTCCTCAGCTGGGTCTTTTTTTTAACGTTTGCCCCACGTGGCGGGGAGGGGAAGGGGGCTGGAGTGGAGGTTACCCGAGATCCTAAAAATGGAACGAATCCGAGGAGAAAATCGAAAAGGCGGGAGAGTTAAAATGCGAGTTAAGTTTAACTAGCCCTTGCCCCTTTAAGGCAAGAGGAGGTGGACAGGTAGTCTTCTTCCTCCCGGAGGCGGTCCCCCTTCTCCCCGCCCGGGAAAGTGGGAGGTAAACGTGATGACGGGCAGGTGCTGGGCTGCGGGCGGCACGCCTGCGGGAGATGCGGGGTGGAAGAGGGTGACCAAAAGAGCACATTCCGATGCAGACTGCAGAGCATGTGTCATAGAAATCTACGCTTGAAAGCTACACTTGGTTAATAGTAATATACTTTTATTAACCAATGTCATCCCAATGCATTTAATATTTTTTTAAAAATCAAAAAAGAACTTAAAAAGTCATCAAAGAATACATTCCTAAACCTGTGACACGAGTTGTAATAGGGCCGGGAGCACCGAGACCTTCCCCCTCCTTACCCTCCCCCTCATAAAAAAAGGTCTGCCTGAGTGAATGCAGCAAGGAAAGAAAGGCAGCGAGCTCGCTCTTTCCGCTCTGGGTTGGTTCTAGGACCGTAGGTAGGACAACTCAGCACATGGAGCAAATCAACTTTTTAAACAAGTGATTTGTAGAACTGGTCAGGTGTGCAGCAGATGGACTTTTGCAGGGATATAATTCTATGACTGGTTATGTTTGCAAGTGTTTGCCGTCATCTAAGCTATAAAAAGTGGTATGCACTGAGCAAGCATAGCTGCTGTTAGTTAGATACAACTGTGAAAGTTCTTGTCACCAAAGGAAAAATGATCACTATACATAGAAAAGTTCAGCTTATACTGATTCAAAAAGTAATAAAAATTAGTTTATGCCAGACACTATTTTAAGTATTGTACGTGTATTTATTAATTCATTTATAGTTTTTATAAAAATACTGACATTTGTGTACATACAGACCTAGAAGCTTCTTTATTTCAGCTTTTGTTTATAATATGAAAAAGTAATTCCAAACCATCTAAGTATCTATCTATACAGGAATAATTAAATAAACTTATGAAATGTAAATACTATAGAATAATACTGTTTAGTGCCATTATTTAAAACATTGACATAGCCCAGCCTGTGTGGCTCAGTGGTTGAGCATCGAACTATGAACCAGGAGGTCATGGTTCGAATCCAGGTCAGGCACATGCCTGGGTTGTAGGTTCAATACTCAGTGTGGGGCGTGCAAGAGGCAGCCAATCAATGATTCCCCCTCATCATTGATGTTTCTATCTCTCCCTCTCCCTTCCTCTCTGAAATCAATAAAAATATTTTAAAAAATAAAACACTGACAAAGATATGTAGGTCCTTTTCCAGTTACTCTGGCTGCATTGCAAATTACCTGCTCCCCATTTACTACACTCACAGATTCTGTGGGTAGGAATTCAGACAGCTCAGCAGGGATGACCTTTCTCTGCTCGGTTTTGCGTAGGGCCTCAGCTGGAATATTTGAAGGTTGTGAATGGGGAATCATCTGAAAACTTCTCACTCTCACGTTGGTGGTAGCTGCAGGCTGGAGACCTCAGTTCTATTTCACGTAGAGCTTTTCATGTTATGGCAGTATGGACTGGTTTGAGCTTCCTCACAGCATAACGGCTGGGTTCTAAGGATAAGAGACTGAGGAGAGACACACATAGGGCGGGGGGGGGGGGGCGCTGGGAGAGAGAGAAAAAGGAGGAGGAGGAAGAAGAGGAGGAGGGGGAGAAGGAAGAAGAGGAGGAGAAGGAAGAGGATTCCTTTTTATGTCCTAGCCTTAGAATTCTTACAGTCTCAATTTGATTTTGCTACATTCTCTTTATCCATGCTATTACAAAGTCTCAGTCAGACTTAAGAGGTGGGGAAATAAACCCTACTTCTTGAGGGGCAGAGGCAAGGTTCTTAAAGAACACGCGAGACCAGAAGTATTGCTGTGGCTACTTTTGGAAAATACAAGTTTGCCATAGGTACTTATATTGGAAGACCTCCTAAACACCTTAAGAGGGTAAAATAAATGAGAAGCATAATAAGTAAATTGTGATAGTATTCATGTTGGGTTTTTTTTAAATACAAAACCCATATTTCAAATGTTCTAAATTGCTTAAAGATACATATTTTTCAAACTGAGGCGGGATGGTAAGAAGCTAGGGAAACTGATTGACAGGCGGAATAGGGAAAACTGAGACAAAATCATTTAAAAAGGCCAAACAATTTGAGCAATTCACAGCCAGCTACTGAATCACAAGGGTTTATCTTCCCTAACCAAGGACATTTAAGAAAAAATTGTTTACTCATTCCAGACCCGCCCAGGGCAGACTGGCTTCAGATCCCAGTCTCTCTTCAGTTGCACTCTTTAAAAATGAAGCTAACCAGAAAATGACCCTGACCCTTCTATACATGCATTTTGAATCAGCATATTGAAGGACACACTGGAAAGCTAATGAATATTCTTTTAAGACCCTGCCTTGATACCTCCCCTGGGATCCCACTGGCTTCAGGAAGATAAAAAGCCTCCAGACAAAGAACAAACAGCATGCCCATTCCTTGTATCTACTCTCTTTGTCATAAATGCTGAGCATCCACAAGGGATTTACAACCAGGGGAGCAGCAGGCAGCAGCCGCTCTTCTGAGCTTACCTGCCGAACCTTGTCTCCAAGACCCTCCTTTTTCGGACTTCCTGTGAGCTAACAGCAGCCCTGCACGGGCTCTTTCCTGTTGCTCCTTCTACCTGAAGCCCTTCCTTTGCTTCACTGTCCCCAGCTTTCATAAACATACTCGACATATCACTTGGGCTCATCTTGTGAAATCTTTCCTGCATGACGTCAAGAACCCACACACTATCGGCCGACCTGAGGCAGACTGGCTGCGGGCCCGGGACCTGTCCTGTAAAAAAAAATGGTGTGGTTTCTAACTGTAACCTGGGTGTTCAGCCGAAGAACCAATCTGTTCAAGTCATGCGGGGGGGAAAACTGACAAGATGGCCACCACACAATTCCTTAAGACAAGTTTAAGGGTAAGTTTTACTTAGGGAAATGTCTCCCACTTGCTAATGGTGGAATATAACCTTCCTGTGAGGAAGATGTGATTCCATTGTAATGAATGACTGGTGTCAAGGCTGCATGTTTTTTCCATAGTGTAGCTTGGCAGTGAGCTTTCTCACACTGAGAGGCTGGCCCGATGTGTCGCAAAGTTGTTTTCAGAAAGATGAGAGCTATAAAGAACTTCCTGAGGTCAGGGACTGAGTCTTCACTTTGTATTCATATAGTTAACATATGAAAGGGGACTTGTTAAGTTTTTTTGACTGAATTGTGCTAGTCTGTCATTCAGCAGTCCAGGATGCTTATAATTAAGCAGAGTAAATTATGGCCTCTTTACTAATTATTAAGCTAATAAGAGTTCTGATATTTAAGCTAGGGTGACTCCACTTCATATCCCAGTATTAAAATCCCAATAATAATCTAAGTCAGATGACATCGCTAATAAATCTGAACCTACACTTATGAAATTTTTTCTTTCTTGCTCATGTTTATGAGTAATATGCTGGAACATTTTTGAAATAGAAATGAGACTAGTTCACTCAGGATTTAGGCAGGGTGTCCCCAAAAAATGTATACACACGGATAGCTGATAATTACATAAACACTAGCTTTGTAATTATTCAAAGTGTGTGTATATACATTTTGAGGGGACACCATATATTTGCCTATTAAAAGACTAAAAAGTCAATTCTCTGTGAGCAATGACCTCATAAGATATGGTCTCAGAGCAGGTGAAGTGTATCCAGTGATATTCTTCTATCTGAATAATTGGTATTCTTTACTATTGTCTTTGTTCTCTTTTAAACAACAAAATAGCACACCTTCATTCTTTAAGAAGAAATGAAATCAATGAAACTAACAATTTCAAAAAACAAAATCTTAAAGCAACTGTCTCAAGTTAGCTTGGAAGGAGAAAATTTTCTTCCCAATTCTTTCTAATGGCTAGACATGTTCCTCCTTTGGCCAGGTCTAGAGGGGAAACCTAGCTGTGTATCTTCCTGGAAGGTAACCATGGGAATGGCAACAATAATACTGGAGAGATGCTTTAAGTTCCCTTCACTCAGCAGGATGACATGTTATGTGCCATAGGCATGCATATTGAATAATTTAAATATCTGTGTACTTCCATTTTACTTGCCATGTAGTTCTTAATCCCACTAATCCTATCTATTATACATAAAGTCTTCAACATGAGCGACCATACTTTGTTTCATCCTAGATGAAAGGAAAAGCATACATCAAATTTGAGGGCCATATGACTTAATCAAAGACTGAATATTAGAATATTGTTTTACTGTCTATAATCCTGGAGCACTGTGTGATTCCCAGGTAAAGTGCTTTAATTAACAATATAATTCTTTCTCCCTTTGGATCTTGGGGTGCAACAGCCTGTTCTTTAACCCTCTTTTCTTTTGAGAACAGTGATTAGCAGTCCTTATTGTATGCACAGATTTTGTTTGTAGACCTGGGGACTCTCGGGAGAGTGAGGAACCAAAAGAGGATTGTGGTCAAATGGTCCCCATTTCCATTACTTTTAACCTCATTCTTACTTTCATAACCTACCCAAAGACATGGACAGGCTCTCATAGCTCCACCTGGGTTTGTGAGCGGTGCTGGAATCATATATTCTTATATAATGAAAGCCATTGATAATGCTTGGCCTCCAACCTAGCTGGTCTGCAGCTGTCAGGACTCTAGAATTATTTTATCTGTCTTCCAGGCTCGCTCCATCCCACAGCACCTGTTCTTAAGCACTACTTTCTTCACCCTCGCCCTTTCAGGAGATGACCCTGCATTCATTTCACTAAAAAAATATTAACTATTCCATGGGTGCACTCTCCACTTCCACTCCCTCCCCATACCTATAAATGCACCTTTATCTGAACTTACACTTACCTCCTTCCCCCGTCTTAGAGAAGGATAGATGGGCTGGTTCTTCCAGATTAAAACTTCACTCTGCTCATGGACTTGATGCCATCTCTTTCAGTCTCCCTCGGGACCTGTGTCCCATCATTGATTTCTCTTGAATTTTCAACATTATCTTTGCTAGTTACTGCCTCAGAGTTTATAAATGTGCTGCATCGCTACCATCCTTTCTCCGTCACCGTGAAACTGCTCATCATCAACAGGCAGCCGCTGTCTCCACGCAGGTGCAAGTTTGCTCTTCAGCCAATCCTCTGGCTTCCTCCTCAGCTCTTTCACTAGCAACTCTCTGGCAGAAGTCAGCCATTATGTCCCAAAGGCTAGACCCATTAGACTCTTTACAATTCTCAGGTCAATTTATTCCTCCATGGCATGGGATCCTGCGATGCCCCTTTAGAAATTCTCTGCTTGGCTTCTGTCTTACCACTCTCTTTGTTCTTCTTCTCTGAACATTTATTCTCGGTTTTTCTTGATAATTATAGTCTATAATTAATAATAGTAGTAGCTAGCATTTCATATGGGCCTATCACATTTTAGTATGTTATAATCAGTAACCCATTTTGTTCTTATAGTAATTCTATGAAGTAGACAGCATGAATTGGTGGTTAGAAGCCAGGCCAGAATTGGGTAACAAGCCTATTCCTGAGGCAATCACGGGAAAGGAGCTCAGTTTGCTTATATTAATTAGGCCTGTTTGAGGCTGAGAGTGAAATGAGCTGCTTTTGATATATATATATCTGTGAGTGAAGGAATGACTATAATAAAATTGGGGTTGCCACGTACCAGCTTCATGTTCTTGGACAAATTAATATCCCTGGGTTGCAGATTCCTTTTATTGAATGTGGATAATATTACTGGCTTCTTATGGTTTTGGAAGGGTTAAATGAATTAATACATTGAAGTGTTCAGTACAAAGCACATAGTAAGCCTTCAGTAATGTTAGCCAGTCACCCATTCCACCCTCATCCTCAGCATTTCTGCCACTCCTGTCCTCGTAAATTGCCAACTGATAATGTCAGTCTCCTGCTTAAACATCTTCAGTGACTTCCTATTGCCTAATAATAAAATCTAAACGTAGGTTAGGATGTTTTGGATACAAATAACATAAAATCAGTGCAATATAGCTTTGAAAATATAAGGGAGTGAATTAGACCACGTAAAACACTACCAGGGGCAGTGGGAAGTTCAGGGTTAGTTGATTCAATGATAATATTGAGAACCCAGGGGTTTTTTTCCCCCTCTCTCCTGCTATTTATAGAGTCCGCTCCATGCTAAAGCTGGTTTTCCTCCTAGTTATAATATGGTTGCCATAAGTGTTTGGGGCTATGTGTTTCTTGATTCGTACTAAGTGAAAGGAAGGGAAAGGCTTCAGTGACTTAGTATGTGAATTACTTTCCCCGAAACCTCTAGCAAACCTCTCTTGGTGTCTCACGGTCAGAATTGGTCATGTGTTATTCCTGACTCGATCACTAGAAAGAGACTAAGTTTCCCTCCATATGGGTTCCCTAGGGCTAAGTGTGGGTGAACATTTTTGGAGGCATATGGGTGTGTGGGAAAGAGATGTGTACTAAATAAATTAAGTTTCTGGAGTGGATGCTGGGAAGACCACATTCTATGTTGACTACATAAACAAGATCCTCTTGATGATCTTGCCTTGAAGCACAAATTATTTTTGTCATGCACTTCAACTCAAAGTATTCAATTAATGATTATTGTATATATGAATGAATGAACTTTGAACCGAACTACTGCTTGTAGTTCCCAAAATGTATAAGATGATTTCTGATCTCTTTGTCTGTGTTCATACTATATTGGTCCTTGAAGTCATCACAGCCAACACACCTAACCTATCTCTCCCTGTCTCTCTTTGTCATACACACACGCGCACACACACACACACACACACACACACACACACACGTCTCCTCATCATTTGCAAAATAGACTTTTCCCTGCTGCGAGTACTTTAAGGGTGGGAATTATGTCTTTTTCCTTTTTTACTTTACTGGTAGATGCATAATACATTATTCTGAATGTATGAATCAAAGATTGACCTTGCTCTACACCTTTTCAGACAGCAGATCGATCTCTCTCTCTCTCTCTCTCTCTCTCTCTCTCTCTCTCTCTTTCTCAGTGTGCTCAGTGTGTGTGTGTGTGTGTGTGTGTGTGTGTGTGTGTGTGTGTGTAAATGCCTTAAAACAAGTTTAATTATATAGGACTTCTCATCACTATAAATGATAGAAGTGTCTTCTAGAGTCTTAAGGGTCTAGTCATATATACCAGGGTGTTGGCTTAAGATTCTTTTCCTTAAAATAGTCACTTACAGAAGCATTTTTTAATTATTTAAATGAATACTTTGGGACAATGTAATCAATGACAACACCACACTCCACACACACATATGATTAACTGCATTGTTTGGGCTGTAAGTCACCACAGCCAGAATGAAATGATTTTTTTAGTTAACAGAGCGGATCTCATCAATGTGGGGACTGAATCTGTGAAACCAGTCCAGGAAAGGGAAGTTATCTTGTAGACTTTGCTTGATAGCGCATTAAAACACAAAGTATGTGAAACAAAATGCTTGTTTTATTACTTTTTTCCTGAATGAGAAAATATAGAATCAAGGCATTAAAAAACTAGGTTTCTAGAGAACAAAAAGAACGTATAATGCTAAGAATAGTGCTTCAGTGCTCATTGGGTGTGTAGAGGTTTCTCTAGTCCTAATATATCTTGGTTTGTTTCTCAATATGTATACAAAACTCTAAACCTTAAATGCAATCATAGTAAGGGAATAAAAAGAATATGGTAACCAAAATATCTGTAATGCTGTATGTATACACTGTGATGGAAGTCTCTGAGTAATCTATGGACTCCCAGCTGCTCCTCAGAGTTCCCATAGGATAAACCTTTGAAGTTCAGGGAGTGGCTAATGGTTCCTTTGATCTCCTGAGTCTTTTTGCACTTCAGGGAGATTGGAAGGAGAGCAATTTTGCTTATCACTGTACCTATTGTTAAGCAAAAGAAAAAGCAACTTCCTAGATCTATTGAGATAGGCGGTGCAGGTGAGGAATTTTCCCAGACAACTTGTCTGAACGGCTGCTTTTGGTCGACTTCAAGAGGTAATTCTGCCCAAGTCAGCCTCTCCCCAACCCACTTCAAGAAACTACAGTTAGTTAATTGCCTCTATCCTAGCCTTTAGTAGTAGTTGTTGTTGTTTTTATTAAATTAAATGTCATTGTTTTGTGTACTTGGCATAATAAAATGTGCATTAATTTACTTTCAAAACCATTTCATAAAATAAAATTGTCTTCCCTTGAGAAATATGAAAAACTCTAAACATACAGATGTTTGGGAAGTCAAATTTCATATGGTTATAGTTTCCAGTAGTATAGTTTCTAGATTATAGTCTTCTAGTAGCATCTGCATTAAAGATCATTGCATTATTAAATCTATTCTGTAAAAGACATTTTAAAGTGTATATGGGCTCTATGAACAATTATTCATGCCTATTCTTTAGTTTTAAAGACAATTGTTGAAACAACTGCCACACATGAATTAATCTTATTCTGAAGAGTTTTTGATAGCTTTTGATGTTTTAACAAAAGAAACACATGTTCATTCTAAAGAGAAATACTGAAAAGTTTAAGGAAGAAATAATGGCTCTCAGAAATAATCACAATATATTTTTGATGACTTTTCTTCTAATCTTTTTATTATGTAAATATATGTAATATGTACTTTTCTTTTCATGGGAGATATTAACTTATTCTCCACATGTAGTTTGTGTACTTTAAAAAACTATTATTTTATTATTAATAACCGCATTAAATATTTTTACTATGTATTAAGGATTATTTATAACTCGTCTATGAATTACAATTTATTTACTCCTCTATTTTTAATGAAATGTCTTTTTTTCAAAAAACAATGTCTTTATTTTTCAAAGATTAGAAACAATTGGTCAATAATTCAGAATTTTTTTTTCCATGAAGGGCTTGAAAATTTAATTTGAAAAAAAATCTTGAAATATATGCACACATATTCATATATCTGTTAACTGAGGGCAATAACTAGATGTTCAGTGCTGAATGAGAACTTACAGAATGAAGAACTCACAAAATCAAAACTTGTTTATCATTTTTATTTTGATGTGCCCTTGGATCAATTAGAGTGCCTCTTTAAAGAAAGTTTGGGGGAAGTTCAATATAATCAGACTATTTCACGTATTCATCCATTCATTCATTCATTCATTCACTCAGTAAACATCTATTGCTACCCTGATAGGCATTGTAAGTAACAAGGTAAACAGGCCCTGGCCCTCCTGGAGCCTGCAGTTCAGATGAAGACAATTAAGCCAGAGATTTTAATGACATATAGAAAGGACTACGTTAGGGAAAGCAGTGATTACGGTGGGTGCACATGTCATTGTAGCTAAGTTTTCCCAATGAAGGCAACGTTGAACCAGAGACTTGAAAAGTAAGCAGTGAGACAGGATGGATCCCAGAGTATACCAGAGGCAAAGCCTGGAAGACAGAGGGAGGGAGGCTAGAGAAGTACTAGTAAGCTGAAGCCAGATCATAAAGGGCCTTGTCAGCCACCATACAGAGTCTAGAGTTTTGCCCTAGGGGCACTGGGAATCTGTTGAAAGTTTGCTCTTTGAGACGATCATTCTCACTGCAGTATGGACAATGACTAGAGATGGGAAGTAAGAAAGACCAGGGATGGGCAGAAATGCAGATAGGAAGACCAGCTCCTTAGCTACAATCTAGCTGAGGAAGTCCTACAGCGTGGAAGTGAAATTCTGTCATCTTCCTTCTTTTTATTCAGCCATTCATCAAATTTAATTTCTGACCCTTTCCACCAACCTAACACATATTCAGCATGTAATAAGTAGTTGTCACTTGGTTTGCTCTTTTATATCACCTATCTATTTTTCTCTTCTTCCAAGGAATAAGGTATTGGGAGAAAACGTATCCATCCTAAGGATCTTATCCACTCTGTGATCTAGGGGCCCCTCCACTTACCTACAATCACTCAACTGCATGCTATATCCTGAGCTGGCTGCCGAAGTGCTGGTTGTCTTTACAAAAGCTTTCTGAGCTTGCATAGAAAGTCCACAGAGAATTCCTGATTTCTATAAAGAGGGAAGTACCTGGATTCTATTCTGCTAAAGTCAGGAACATGGAGATTTCCTCCATTATAACAGTAATTTATATTCAACATAAATATGTAAAAAATACAGACATGTGAAAAATAGAGAAAAAACACATCATAGCACTGTTCCCAAATGACAACCACTATAATATTTTGAGACATTTTATTTCAGTCCTGATTTTTTAAAACTTAACATCATAATGTAGAAAACTTTTATTTTAAACATTACATTAAAAATTTAATAGTTGTGAATGGTTCCACTGTATGATTGTATTCCAATCTAATTCAACACATGGCCACATTTAGGTTGTTACCGATTTTATGCTATCAATTATGCTATGAGCAGTTTGGGCATAAAATTCCTTGGGTACTTAAAATTGCACTCTTGAGAAAAATTCCTAGAATAAACCTAATAATACTTTTTTAAGGCTTTTATTATATACTGCCAGTTTGATTCATAAAAAGATGTATCAGATTTTTATTTTTACCAGCAACACTTGAAAGTACCTGCTTTAATTAGGCAACATTAAAAAGAAAATTTTGCTGATAAACAAGGAACTTTTACAAAATAATTAAAAATGTTAATAGTATATTTCTATCTATACTAATAAAAGGGTAATATGCTAATTAGACCGGGAGACCTTCCAGATGTCCTTCCAGACAAAGCCATCGTGGCAGGGCTGTGGTAGAGGGGCAGTCAGGATGGTGGGGGTGGGAGGGCAGTTAGGGGCAAACAGGTCACAAGGGGGGGCATTTGGGGGGTGAGCAGAGTTGCTCGGGAGGGCAGTGGGGGTGAGAGGCTAACAGGGGGGCAGTTGGGGGCAAGCAGTTGGGGGTGAGCAGGCTGGCAGGGGGAGCAGGTGGGGTGATCAGGCCAGCAGGCAGGCAGGTGGGGGTGATCAGGCCAGCGGAGGGGGGGAGGGAAGTTGGGTGCAAACAGGCCGGCAGGCAGAGTGGTTAGGGGCAATCAGGCAAGCAGGCAGGTGAGTGGTTGGGAGCCAGCAGACCTGGATTGCAAGGGGGATGTCCGACTACCAGTTTAGGCCCGATCCCTGTGAAGAGGGTGTAGGCTGGGCTAAGGGACACCCCCACACACACACACTCAGTGCATAAATTTTGTGTACCAGGTCACTAGTAGCTATAATAATTAGGTAAGCTAGAGTGAGAAACTGATTGCAAAAATATCAGTCCAGACCTATGCTGATAGACTAATTGGCTGCATCATAACTTGATAGTATGGGTACCAGGGTTTCAGTATTCCTTGACATTATTCTAATTTTTTTTTAATGTATATACTTCTGTGTGAGTCCACATTTTCTTAACTTTAGGCCATAGTTTTCTATAAACTAATTATGAAATTTGAAATAGAGTGTACCACAAACCCAAACACTAACATTAACTTGTGATCTGTATGATTTCAAATGTACAGCTTTGAAATTCATTTATTAGTTAGTTAATTTTAAATGGTAAAGTTAAAAGTTGAATATTAAATTGTTAGAATAATGATTTAACTAAAAAAAACACAAGAGGGCAATCTTGCACAACAGTAAAATATGTTTGCATAAGATAAAAAAAATTCAGTATTTTTAATCAACTGTGATTTTGTTCAATAAACATTTAAAGTCATGTCATATTATCTTTATTCACAATGAAGAAAGGTGACTTTGCAAAGAAATGTAGTATCAACATCCATATAGTAAATTTTACATGTATTTGAGATGTAGTATATATATATATATATATATATATATATATATATATATATATATTGAGAGAGAGAGAGAGAGAGAGAGAGAGAGAGAAACATCAATAATGAGGGAGAATCATTGATTGCTGCCTCCCACATGCCCTCCACAGGGATTGAACCAGCAACTTGGGCATATGCCCTGAAGGAAAATCGAACTCTGACCTCTTTGTTCATAAGTCGTGCTTAACCACTGGTTGGGCTGAGTTATATTTTTTAATCTACGTTTTTATTGATTTTAGAGAGAAAGGAAGGGAGAGGGAGAAAAATATTGATTGGCTGCCTTCTGTACACCCACTACTGGGGACTAAGTCTGAAACCCAGGTATGTGCCCCGACCAGGAATCTAACCTGCAACCTCTCAGTTCATGGGAGGATAACCAACTGAGCCACACTGGCCAGGACCATACTTTAATTTTCTGACCTTGAATACAACTATAATTTAGGTTAAATTGCTAGAATGAGAAAGTGGGGAATTTAAGACAATTGCATGTACGTTTGCATATGCAGATTCTCAGATTTTGATTTCATCTCCAAAGCAAAGACAGAGATAGCGTCTGTGTTTTCTTACTCCCCAAACTCCCAAAATCCACCTCAAATTAATATGGAGTTTAGAGTGCCAACCAAGATAGAAAGTAGAAATAGATGTTTTTTAAGCATTCTGGTAAGAGAAAACCTTAATAATTCTGTGATCAAGTACCTGGTTGGTTCTTAGAAAAGCAATACAGCATAATAGTTAATCACATGGAGTTTGACTCCTCCGTTTCTTCCACATACTCACTGTGTGACTTTGAGCAAGTTCTTAACCAATTTGTGCCTTTTTTTTTTTGTATAATGCAGTTATAATGGTACACATCACATGAGACTTAAATGAATGTATAAAAATAGGATTATATATGAAATCAGTGTCTGGTACAAGGTAAGTTTTATATAAATATTTGCTGTTATTAAGACTAAGAAAATCTCTAATGGAAATAAGAACCCAGATATCAGAATCTGATATATAGATGGGAACCCTATTGGATTAATAGAAGAGTCAGCAGAAAGAAGAAAATTTAGATAATAACCATTTTCAAGCTACACTTAGCTCATAGTTTTCCCTGAGTTCCTAGGAAGAAGGAATTGGCAATTAGCAATAGCAATTTATTGAATGTTGCAAGAGTTTTGCTTATGTTCACCAGGCAGAAAAACAAACCTGCTTTATCCTCCACTATGAAAAGCAGTCATTCTAAAGTACTCTCACTTAATATTCATGTCAGGAGCCCATGAGGCCCCGTGCTATTATTGACGGGATCTGAACCAGTAGGTATTATCTGAATGGTGGATTTATGATAGGGGTTTTCCAAGAGAGCAAATGAGATATGCAGCATCTTATAGAAGGAGGCACTTTAACAAAGCTTCGTTCTGTCATATGCCACGTGACTTGCAGTGGAAGATTCTTCAACGAGGTCATTTTCATATTATGAAAATAGTCTCTCTTCTGAAAAAACAACATCACACAACTGATGTTAGAAACCCAAGACATATGGGGGAACAAAACGATTAACTAGATAAAGGGTTATCTCAGGGAGCTCACAATTTAATACAGAAAATGTACACAAAAAGACATGTTCTTAAAATATTATGAGGCTGTAGGAAAATGCCAGGGTTTACCTTTAGACAGACTGAAATCAGGGAAGTTTTAATGAAGTAGGTGTCATATGAACTGGGCCTTAAAGGACACATGTATTAGTTT
Organism: Vespertilio murinus; assembly: GCA_963924515.1. Classification (NCBI taxonomy): domain Eukaryota; kingdom Metazoa; phylum Chordata; class Mammalia; order Chiroptera; family Vespertilionidae; genus Vespertilio; species Vespertilio murinus. The sequence goes on along the minus strand of OZ004704.1, from coordinate 184,336,917 downwards.
CCCAGAGCTGCTGTAACAAAGTACTACCAACTAGGTGGCTAAAACAGCAGAAATTTATTGTCTCTCAGTTCAGAAGAATAGAACCCAAAATTAAGGTGTTGGCAGAGCCATTCCCTCTGAGATTCAGGGTGGAATCTTTCCTTGCCTCTTCCCAACTTCTGTTGATGGCCAGCAACCCTTGGCATTCCTTAGCTTGTGGCTGCATCAGGGCAATCTCTGCTTCTGTCATCACATGGCTGTCTTCACATCGTCTTCCCTTTGTGCATGTCTGTGTCCAAAGTTTCACCCTTTTATAAGGGCACCAGCTATAATGGATTAGGACCCAGCCAAATGACCTCATCTTAATCTGACTATCTGCAAAGACCTCATTTCTAAGTAAAGTCACATTCACAAGTACTGGGGTTAGAAGATTTCAACATATTTTGTGAGGAAAGGGGGAGGAATTCTATTTTAATTCATAACAATGGATAAGATTTCAATAGAAGAGAATTGGGGGGTAAGGGTAGATATCCTAGGGCAGTGTTTCCCAAACTTCTCTCATGATGAGAATTACCTGGTGGAGTTGTTAAAATACAGATTTCCGAATCCCAACTAAGAAGTGCTAAACTAGAATTTTGGGAAATATATAGGTAGAATTGTATACTTAACTAGTGCTCTAAGCTTAATTTGGGAGCATCTAGTTAAAATTGTATACTTAACTAGTGCTCTAAGCTTAGTTTGGGAACATATAGGTAAAATTGTATACTTAACTAGTGTTAGTTAAGTATACAATTTTACCTATATGTTCCCAAAAATTCTAGTTTAGTACTTCTTAGTTGGGATTCAGGAATCTGTATTTTAACAACTCCACCAGGTGATTCTCATCATGAGAGAAGTTTGGGTAACACTGTCCTAGGGGAAAATAATAAAATAAGTAAAGACTTGTGAGAAGATAGCACAGGGCATGTCCATAAAACATCAAGTACTTTGTCCAGCGTTTATTGATTTCAGAGAGAGAGAGAGAGAGAGAGAGAGAGAGAGAGAGAGAGAGAGAGAGAAAGAGAGAGAAAGAAACATCAATTATGAGAGAGAATCATTGATGGGCTGCCTCTTACACACCCCCTACCGGGGATTTAGCCTGCAACCCTGGCATGTGCCCTTGACTGGAATTGAACCCGGAACCCTTCAGGCCAACACTCTGTCCACCAAGCCAAACCAGCCAGGGCTGTCCAGCCTTTTGAGAGCATGTTGCAAGTGAGGAAACTGGGGGAGAAGAACCAATGCCCATTAGATTCTCCAGGGAATGGGCAGTCACTGAAGCTTTCCATCAGAGTGCCGGTTAAATCACTGGTGCCTTAGGGAGATTATGCTGTAGCTGAGCGGAGGATGAGTTGGATGAAGAAACTAGTGGAGGCAGGAAGACTAGAGCGTAAACTATCGCAGCTGCCTCAGCGAGGTCAGGCAGCCCACAGCGAACTTGTAAAGACAATGGGTTAGACCCTCTCCAGCTGGGGTACAAAAGTGCTGCTTGCTCCGGTTTGAAATGTTCCCATAATCCAGAGGGATCGCCCTGCCCCATCAGGAAAACTGCTTGGCATATACTCATATATTTCATCATCTGACTAGGTTGCTTTATGAATGGCAGGATTACACTTTGACAAAGGTTACATATGTTGCTCACTCTTTGGTAAGTCTTTTGGTAGGCCTTTCTTTCTGCCTTTCCCCTTAGCATTTTCAGACTGACTCACCAAAACACCTTGGACCAGAATATAAGAGTTGGGGTGAAAAGCATCTTCTCCTTTCATTTGTTTAGGAGCTTTGTTCACACCTTTTGCTCAAAAAGCGTAGAAAAGTGGGTCAATGGCCGAAGTAAGCAGTTCAAGCCAGGTAGATATTGTCTGCATCTGTGGAGGAAGCCTTCACCCACTGTTTACCATTGTGCTTGCCTGCCTTAGGCATATAATTATGTAGGGGATCCAACAGCCAGAGAAAATAAGAGTCACCGGAAATAGGTGAAAGGTGTCATTATATTTAGGAGCAGGGGCATTGCACATGTCAAGATGTCCTGCTTTCTGCTCCAAAGAGGAGCTGGGTACGAACAAAGCATCAGCCGTCCTCTAAGACTAGGTAGTGTTCCTATCTGGGCTGTTTCTACTGAGAGCCTCAAATATATTTAGAATCTTCTTGGCTCTTCTTCACAGAGAACGCTGTTCTTGGCCACGACTTTCTCGGCAGTTTATCTTCAACGTCAAGTAGCCAGTTGGCTGGATCCCTAGTTGCTTCTGCTGCTCGAACATAATACAGTGTGCCAACGCACAGGTAGGGAACAAAAAGAGCAACATTTTGGAAGCCTGACATAGGTTACGTTGAGCATGCAATGCTGCAAGTAGTTGGCTGAGAGTCAAAGGCCACCGTTTTAAAAGGAGGGAACCTCAAAAAGACAAATTGAGAGCCAAATCTCAGTGTGAATGACTTGTTTTAAAGCTATTTTGTGTGCGAGTCTAGACACCACTTATCTCTCTGTACAGTGCATATGCTCAAGTTATGCAATAGACCAGAAAAGCTGTTGTCCACAATGGCAGAAGTAAATGCAATAGGCTGAGTTCTGATTGCTAATAGAGCATTTATAATCCAACGGTGGTCCTGGTGGTAAAGCTGAATTCAAAACAAAAATTACACTAAAAATGTTAGCATCAAGGTTAGGACTCTTGATTATCTTATTGCTTGGATCCCCCTACATTTTCTTAATGCAATATTACAAATACTAACCCAGTTGTATTCATAGATAAAAATGGCTTTATAGACACGAATCTGCAATTTATCCATTTGTTCATCAGTTTTAGCACATTTCATTGGTGGGAGTTTAAGTATACCCTAAGGTCTTCAATTATCTTTTAGAATAAATAAATGCATGAACACTTTAACGGCAAATATCAGTTTAGGAAAATCTATACAAGCCATGTTTGTTTGTTTTTAAAACCATAAATAACAACCACATTACATTATCCTTGTCTTCAAGAATTGAGAAAAGATCATTAAAAAAAAATCTCTTTTCCTTTAAACACAATAACAGGAAAGAAAAGCACTCAGGACAACGTTTTGTTAGTACTGTGTGTACTCAGGACATAAAGACACTTATTTAAAGAAGTATATATGTATATTTTAAAGCAATAACAGCAACAATAGTAAGATTTGTAGAGAATAATGACTTGATGTGTATCCTTTCAACATAAAAGTATATTGTGTTTCTATTGAAATTAAATTCTGCTCAATACTTTTTTCTCCCCCCATCTATCTCTTTTATCTACTTTTCTCTTTTCTTTTTCTTTCATGTTCTTTTTTTAAATATATATATATATATATATATATATATATATATTATTGATATTTTACAGAGAGGAAGGGAGAGAGACAGAGAGTTAGAAACGTCAATAAGAGAGAAACATCAACCAGCTGCCTCTTGCACACCCCCTACGGGGGATGTGCCCGCAACCAATGTACATGCCCTTGACCAGAATCGAACCCGGGACCTTTCAGTCCGCAGACCGATGCTCTACCAACTGAGCCAAACCGGTTTCGGCTTTCATGTTCTTCCTTAATTTTTTTTTTCTTTTGCTTCCATCTTCCCTTGTTAGAGTTTTTCTCCCTCCCTTTCTCTCTTTTTCTTCTCTTTCTCCATCATTTTAGAAATATAACTTCATATGCCATATAAGTATTTTATCAAATATTAAACAAATATTAAATAGCTATGGACTATTTTAATAAAATCTTCCCATGCCTAAAACAAAATAATAAAACTCATCAAGAAATTAAATATTTTTTTTCTGGCTCTTTCTCATTTTACATAATGTTTGCAGACAAACGAGTCCAACTTTCTTATTATTCTCTACAAATATCAAGAGGTAAAAATAAAAAGAAATATAAAATTACCATTTAATCAAAGTTAGTTATAGTGAGCACTTAAAAGAAATCACATAGCTTCAGTGATCTTGTTTCTCTTACCTTTATATCACCAAAGATAATACATCTGGCAAAACATTTGCCCATATTTGTCTTCCTTGATTCATAAGAAATAGTGACATAATAGAATAAAAATACTTGGTGACAGAAAATACAAAAATCACAAGAAAGTTCCCTAGGAAATGGTGCCTACAGATCAAAGCAAAGCATTTTAGCTACCAGCAAAGCATGGTAACTTCAAAGGTTGTTCTCTGCACAGCTGTGCATCTGCTTTAGGTAGAAAGCTTGCAGGAACTTGAGCATCCTAAAAATATTCCAGATTGACTTCCCAGTTTGACAGAAAGCAATTAGAGACCCTGAAAACGAGGGTGGTTTGAAACCCAAAGCCACAAACATTTCTAAGATATTCCTTTCTCCAGGAATCTTTTTCTTGGATAAAAGCATGCCTGGACAATCAGGAACTGAGTTTACTAAACACTGAACGTTCAAGTGGAGGAAGAATGGCAGGCACAGAAGGATTCTGATTTGTAAATGCATTAAATACCAAAGATGATACCAACAACACTTGATGTTCTTTCCTTTAAGTGTTTTTAAAAATATGTTTCTATTGATTTTAGAGAGAGAAGGGGAGAAGGAGAGAGAGGTAGAAACATCAATGATGAGAGAGAATCATTGTTTGGCTGCCTTCTGCACACCCCCCTATTGGGGATCGAACCTGAAACCCTGGGCATGTGCCCTGACTGGAGATACAACCATGACCTCCTGGTTCATGGGTCAATGCTCAACCACTGAGCCACACCAGCCAGGCTTTTCCGTTAGGTTTTGCTGCACAGATGACTCGCTACCTCTTCATCTCTTTTATTACTTTTGATCAAATTGCATCAAGCTGCTTCTTTAACACCTTTCCTCTAACTGTTTATTTTCTGAGACTTCCTCGATATGCTCCAAGAACCACACTTTTGTTAGGAGACTGGGGAACATATAAAATATTGGGCAGAATTGATGTTTCAATACAAGCACAATATACTTTTTATTGAAGTGGAAGGTATGTTCATCCCCCTGTGTGCATTCACATCAATTTCTCTCTTTCCTTCCTTTTGTCACAACGATGCTATTTTCTTCTCTACAAGCCCCAAGAGTTATTGTTTGTGCTCTGCCCAGCATGTACCTACAAAGACTTACAAGGTTCTTTTCTTTCATGTGGTTCCCTTCCCTGCCAAATTTAATTTTGATTTTACTGTACATTGGGCCTTTTTTCCTCCCTTGCTCTCATATTATAATGCAGCTCACCAGTTGTCCACAATAATTCATCTATGAAGTAAATTGTCTTCATTATATGTTTTACTAACAGTTGAATTTTCAAATTAAGAAGAGCCCGACTGGTGTGGTTGAATGGTTGAGCATCAACCTATGAGCCAGGTGGTTACAGTTCGATTCCTCATCAGGGCACATGCTCAGGTTGTGAGCTCCATCCCAAGTGGGGGGTGTGCAGGAAGCAGCCATTCAATTATTCTCTCTCATCATAGATGTTTCTATCTCTCTCTCCCTCCTCCTTTCTGAAATCAATAAAAATATACCTTAAAAAAAGAATAAATTGCTTTGTTAACAGGAATACACACATGCACATATATTACAAATACATATTAAAAACTCAAGGGAAAGTGCCAGGTGAACCAGAGTGGTTAATTGAGGTAAAGAAGGAATAGTATTTGGTCTGCTGACTTCAAGTCTAGTGTGCTTTTTGTCACCTCATCCAGTTTTATTGAGATATGATTGACAAGTGCACTGTACAAGTTTAAGTTGTACAGTATAATTACATGATTTCCCTGTATTACGAAATGATTACCACAAGAACTCAGGTCACAAATGTCATTATACAAATCATCCCCAAAGCTACATCACTGTCACTTTCTTCCAGAGTTAAAGAACTCAGGACATTCAGAAGTTTTGGGATTTGGCACAACAAAAAGCAAACCTCCAACATTTTAAGCCACTATGTTCTGAGTAGTCATTTGTATCATTACTCTACTTGGTATCATTACTCTACTTTTCAAAGCCTCTATGAGTGGCTTTGAAAAGTGTGGGAGGATTATTAATTGCCCAGAATTGTTCTCCTTTTGAATGATTAATTTTTCCTTGGGTGTTAAGAATCTTTATAATCTTATTTTTGGTATTATCATAATGTCTTGGAGTAAAAGAATCATAGACCTATTTTGTTCTTTTGAAGCTTAGAGTAACTATACACACACTGACCCTGTTGCTATTTTTTTAACCCCCCTGAGGTTCTAGTTTTATAATTCAGCATCCTATCTTTATATACTTACTTCTGTCATAGATAACTCTACTAAGTTACTCAATATTACTTTACTTTAAAGCCTATTACACATTCTATTACAGTTATGTTCCAAATTCAACTGATATCTTTTATCTTCTTCTCAGCTGAATAAATACCCAAAAACATTAACAATCAATATTGCACTGAATCTAGCTAATGGGAAATAATGTCCTTTTAAATATTCCTTAAAATGTGAATCTTATTTTCCCAGCTCCTTATAATCAATGGAAATGCCTTTGGTATAAAATAATCTTTTTAAAACGTATAGGAGAGAAGGGTAATTCTATGTTTAACTTTTTGAGAAACCACTAACCTGTTTTCCTCAGTGGCTGCTCCATCTTACATTCATAACATCAATGTTTGAGGATTTCAGTTCTTCGAATTCTTGCCAAAACTTGTTCGTTGTCTGTCTTTTTTATTACAGTGGGGAAATAGTATTTCTTTGTGATTTTAATGTTCATTTCCCTGATGACTAATGATAGCGCATATCTTTTATGCTTATTGGCCATTTGTATATCATCTTTGGAGAAATGTCTACCCAAATCCTTTGCCCATTTTTACTTGGGTTATTTGTCTTTTTGTTGTTCTGATTTCCTTTTGTGAGTTTGTCAAGAGCCAGACTCACATTCTATCAATATTCAAGTTTACAAAAAAACACTACCATCATATGTACAATAGGGAGAAAAAGAATACAAGTTTTATTTTCTTCTAACATAAAAAAGAAATATTGGGCTTCCTTTTTAAAACACAAGGCAAGCCTCTGAACCAAGATGACAGTATATGCCAGTACTTGGGTCCTCCCACACCACATCAAAATTACGGCTAAAATACAGAACAGCCATCATTCAGAACCCACCTGAAATCTGGCCGAATGGAAGCCCTCCAACTAGAGAATTAAAGAAGAAAGCACACTGAGACTGAGGAGGGGCAGAGGTGCAGAATGTGTGGTGGGTGTTTAATTGGGAGGGATCTCTTGGATGAGGAGGCCTCCCATAAGGAGCCAAAGGTCCCAGCCCCACGCCTGGCCCCAAGCCCAGGGTTCCAGTGCCAGGAAGAGAAGTCCCCATAACTTAGTCCAGTTTGGTATATAGCAGACACTCAATAAATATGCTAAATGAATTGGTAAAATACCCAGCGGAGTCTCATGAGCACATCTATGAGTTCCCTCCCCGTCCTCTTCAGAAAACTTGAAGGAGGGAAGAATAATCACACTAGCAGACCCCTTCGAACTATCTGGATTGAGGTACCGCCAGGATGTTTCTCAGTATCTAGAAGGGTTCAGGAATCTGGAGAAAGGGCTGCGTGTAAATTAATAAGGAGACTAGACATGAAATATAAATTTGGAAGGCATTTTGGGGAGCCAGAGGAGACCTAGCTTCAGTAACCAAGTTCTCTGAATCTCTGAACCCCTAGATTTTTATTGACACAAAATTTCCCTAGGACAAAGCAGATATACATATCAAAGGCAAGGTTTGGTATACAGTAGGCATTGTCAGGTAGGGGGAACTGCGTTCGGCTGTCCAGCTGTTTGGACAGCGGCAGGTAATAACATGTAGACTGAAATGCCCTCAGCTGTCTGGCACTAGGCAATAATATATGCAGATTTTCAGGATTGGGAAAATGCCTTTGGCCATTCCAGCAGGCAGTAATATAATTCTTCAGCCCTTGTTGAAGGCTCAAGGTCCACCAACCTTTTGATGAACTTCTTGCATTTATTATGAATTAGCCTCCACCAAGATACATTATGACGAGTTGTGTCACTTGCCTTTTAAATGCTGTGACATGTATGGAGCCCAGTGATGTAAAGCATGTGAACGCTGAGACTCTGCCTGTTTTTAATGATGAATGAGGATTTGAACAGTGTTGGAGAGTGTTTGGATTAGGAAAGAGGAAAAAGGCCCACTAGACTTCACATCCTAACTGTGACACTGAGTCTCTCGTCAATGCGTTTTTTGACCTGATGTTCTGAGTGTCGCTACGCCCTGAGTAGAGAGCGGAGAAGCCAGCCTGCCGGACCATTCAGGACACTGAGGTGATCTGAAGTCAGGGATGCTGCTTGTTTTTTGGAAATAGTTTTAGGGCTGCTGTCATAATGGATATTTAATAATTGATACATTGATTGATAATTGAAATTCCAGGTAACCTCTGTCTCACTAGCCACCCGTCTAACTGGTTTTATCCTCCAGAAATATTAAGGGAATACGGCATAAACTAGGAGAATTCATTACTCACCCCCTAATATTATTTAGGGCCATGCACACAGCTCAATACAACTTTAAAATGTCCTGTTTAACTCTGGACTTGAGGGAGGGAGCTACTTACTGCAAACTGGAAATTTCCTTTTCTGTGATATTAAATTGCTCGTTAGGGGCATGACAGTTTATAATACCTGGAAAGTAGAAATGTCTTACTCATACAGCGTCAAGTAATGTAACACAAATAACTGAAGGTATAAATTATAAATCATTAGTTTTTATATTTAAAAATATAGGAAAAAAGTAGACATTTTAATTTTTTGAAATACTCTTATAATCAACAAACTTCATGTTGCACTTTTTAAAAGAGAGGCTGATTTTTTTTTTAAAAAAAAGATGTATTTAACATTTCTAAACACTCAATAATAATATTTGAAACAAAAAGGAAGTTACCTCTTAAAGCTATCTGATGCAGGGGAAGCATTATGAATCTACAAATCTCTTTTAGTTCCAAACCTTAACTGCAGTTAATTCCTTTTGTTGGGGAAAACCAGGCGGAACTGAAAGACCATAATATTCTGATTAATTTGAACTCTCCAAGGTCAATGATTAGGAATACAGCTTCCAGCAATGACTGGAGGCTCACCACCTGTGAATTCGGTTCCACTATAAGACAGTTGTTTTCTGAATCTGAAAAGCTGAGTTTCCTTTTAACCTCTAGTATCTCTTAGCAGTGGCTGCCTGTGGTATGATCACCTGGTGGTGTACTTTCAGTCAGCTGCGTGTCTTCACAGGGGTTTGTCTGTCTTGAACCTTCAAAGAAAGGAAATGGCCCTAACCGGTTTGGCTCAGTGCATAGAGCGTCAGCCTGCTGACTCAAGGGTCCCAGGTCTGATTCCGCTCAAGGGCATGTACATTGGTTGCGGGCACATCCCCAGTAGGGGCGTGCAGGAGGCAGCTGATTGATGTTTCTCTCTCATCGATGTTTCTAACTATCCCTCTCCCTCCTCTCTTGTAAAAAATTAATAAAATATATTTAAAGAAAACAGAACAAAAGGAATGGTTAGTTATACATAGGCAATCTTGTTAGCTAAGATTTAAAGTAGACTTAGGTTAAAAAAAAACACAACGACAATGGAAATATGTCCATTGTGGCGAAAGGGACAGCAGATGTAATAATATCTGAAAAACCATTAAAATAATACAAATGAAAAAGTTATTTAAGAAAACAGGTAAATGGCTGTTTCTGCTAGTGGTCAAATTCTTGGAAAATGGAAGCTACGAAAGATAACTGTGTGGTTTTGCAAGCGCTCTGTTACTCAGAAGCAGCAGAGGGTTTTGCCTAAGAGGCTGCAGGAGCCCAGAGGCGGCGGGCGATAGTCATGGAAACACCATCCGGGGACCACTGGGTGCTAGGGGGAGCAGTCAGGCGGCCAGCGCAAGGCAGAAGCAGGCGAGCATGGTAACATGACCAGTCATGTCCTGGCCTCTCGGTGTAGCTACTTCTAAATTGAATTTTGCTTCTTGAGTATGTTTTTTTTTTTTTTTCACTTGGGAAATCTAAAGAAAGGTCAGCAAAAGAACTTTTGGTGCTGGCATGTTTTAGACACTGTGTGGAATACATAAGAATCCTGAGGACTCGGGTATTTAAATCAATGCATCTGCTTCATTCCTCAGGGTCTTGATACATTTTTTAAAGCCTGCTCTAGGTTTTATTTCGTGAAGTATTTGTTCCTCTGAAGTTTTATGTGAATGCTACCCACATAGCCATAAGGACGCGGCTTCAAATATATGTGATAAAATTTGTCTCTTGACAGATAGTTCTTTTGTAAATAGCATCTTTCCTCTTTTATAATAGATACCTAAGAATCTGGAAAGTTTCCCAAAAACATGTTCTTCTATGTCATGGCTTCCTGCAAGGATGATTATGCTTATTATACTTACGAGAGGCAGAAATGGAAATTGTTGAAACAATTTGTTCAAATGATCTAACAAATTCACAATTGAGCTATAATTTAACCTGACTTGCTAGGGTTCTACCTTAATGATTTTTGCTGCTATTTGTTCAAATAAAAGAATATAGATTTTTAAGGCAATCACAACTGAGATGTAGTTCATATTTCTAATAATTTTCTCAGTAATACTGTTTCGTTTCTCACCTGGAAGTAAAAGCATGTGCAAATGTGTTTAAATTATGTATTTTGGTAGTACAGTTTCTAGGTTTTCATAAATTTTTTTAAAAAGATGGAGGCTTAGTCAGGAGTCAAAACAAGAAATTTAGGATATTAACATAAAAGGTTCTTTTTATACTTTTAATTTCTTAGAGAAATAGTAAGGAGAAGAAATCACAGTCTCAAAAAGATAAAATATGATATTGACACTGACTTCAAAAGTTAAACAAATACCAAAGTTTCTATCAAATAAATCAAAGCAACGGGGTTTATTTAATTAGCTAATTAAATTTTTGAATTTGAATTTTCAAATTACCTTCTCCACTAACTAGTTCATTTCCTTCAGTTACAGTAATGTTTATAGGCATAGATTATTTACAGTGAATAATTATCCACATATTTATTTTCCTGAGATAAAAAGAGGATAAAATAAATTATGCTAGAAAACCTCCTTGGAATACTATAAAATTACTAAGATTATGGTTTCATTTTTGTAGAGCAGGTAAAAACAATTTTTAAAAATCATTAATTGAAATAATACACTTTTAGAGCAAAAACTGAAAGCAATTGCACAATTAAGCATATACAAAGAAATATTACCTTTATCAAATATTCTAGTAGAAAAGTTAAATTTAATATTGGTCTTAACATTAATGGCAAATATATGTTTAAATATGCATAGCTTATTATTGTCAAAACCCCCAGCATCACATTATTGACACTGTCTATATACCGTATTTGCCGGCATATAAGACGATTTTTTGGCCCTGAAAAATACGTATTTGCTGGCGTATATGATGACTGGGCGTATAAGACGACCCCCTAACATTTCCACTAAAAATATAGAGTTTGTTATATACTCGCCGTATAAGACTACCCCCCACTTGGAGGCATATTTTTCAGGGCCAAAAAGTCGTCTTATATGCTGGCAAATACGGGTATGTAAAAGCCCAAGCCATTGAAATGCTAGAATGACCCGAATGACAAGTTGTTATAACATGCACTGACCACTAGGGGGCAGATGCTCAATGAAGGAGCTGCCCCCTGGTGGCCAGTGCACTCCCACAGCCAATCTCCTGTGGCTGGCCAACCTCCCCTGGTCCCTCCCTGCACCACCCAGGAGGCTCTGGTTGGCAGGCCCTGGTTGGCAGCCAGCAGCTGGCAGGATTGCCAGTCAGGCCTAGGGACCCCACCCATGCATGAATTTCATGCACCAGGCCTCTAGTAAATAATAACAAGAAAAGCATCTTGATAAACACAAAATATGCTGGAAAAACACTTGGATAAAAAAGAACATTTGCAGTTCTTTTTTTTATCAAAGTGTTTTCATATTTATTATATCACTTTATTCTTGATTTTAAAATAATGACGTATTTCCCCCCTCATATGTATTTGCATAATTAAAAATCTCTTTAAAAATATCTTTCTACTGAAGAAAAACCAAACTTCTACTAATTTTTAAAAATTTAAATTGATTATCAAAGGTTGTTTGTTATTTACTTTTGTTTTACAGTCACTACCTTTTCTTGTTTTATTCTCTGGAAATACTGCCATGGCAGGAAAGCATTTATCCTCATGATCAGAATTATTTTATCTTTTCTTTCCTTTTCCAATTGAATAGGACCACTTGACATCTTCCTTGGTAATTACAGCATATTATACTACTACCAAACTTAGTGTTTTATAACAAGATGTATTGTACTACTCCTATTATTTTCGATAGTTCCCTAATTTGTATTTTTCATTCAGAACATGGAGCAGAGATAATAAAGATTTAATAAGGAATCAAGTTTAAAATCAATTGTGTCTGCTCTATAATAAAGACTGTGTCTGTTCTAATTTCCTTGAGGACATCAGAAATGCTATACTTCACATTTTTATGTTTTTATTATAACTTCTTGGTTGAAACAGCTTTAAGTGTGTGACAATATGTACTAAATAACTATTATTGTAAGCAAAATATGTTATTTTCTTTTTTCTTTTTTTTCCTCAACAGGTTTTATTACATAGGGGATAGGGTTCAACTCTTCTCAGCTGCTGCCTTCTTCATGGCTGCAAGGACATTGCTCAGCTCCTTTCTCTTCCTCTTGGCACAGATGCGTGTCCCCACCCTCTTCTTGATCAACTTCAGGGCCCTCTTGTCCTTAAGAGACCTTGAATAGCGCACGGTGCTCTGCTCAGAGAGGGCAGACCACACAGTCCTCGGGTCATGTCCTGTACCAACTTGACGTACTTGGTGAAGCACCCACAGCAGCGGCTATGCCTCAGCTTTCTCACATTCTTGGTCCCCTTGTGGCCCTTGTTGAGGCGCTGGGCCATGGGGTAGTGCTGAGCCATGGCTGCTGCTGCTCAATGGCTGCTGGGGGAAGGGAAGCAAGCAAACAATATTCTTAAGCCTTAGGCTCAGCGGATAGAGCGTCAGCCTGTGGACTGAAGAGTCCCAGGTTCGATTCCGGGCAAGGGCATGTACCTTGGTTGCGGGCACATCCCCAGTAGGGGGTATGCAGGAGGCAGCTGGTCAATGATTCTCTCTCATCGATGTTTCTAACTCTCTATCCCTCTCCCTTGATCTCTGTAAAAAATCAATAAAAACATATATTTAAAAATATTCTTAAGATACTATCAGATGAATTGTCATTAAATATCTGTATGAAACCAGAGACTCACCAAGATGATAACTTATCTTATTTTTATGCATCTTCATTTAATGTTTCCTTTGCCAAAACTAAATCTTGTTTATTTTTGTGATGTTTTTACAGAGGCAGATACTTTGGAGATTTTACTTCTCAAAAAAAAATTGGTTTTATAAACTCTTAGAACATGTGTTGTGTCTATTGGCTTATGACTGGACAAGTTATATGAATTTATAATCTCATCAGTATTATGATATCTATTATTCAAGATTTGTGCATTTTGTATTCTATATGTTCAGTTGTCTGGTCATACTCAGAAACTAGATTACCTATTACTTTATTCCTAAAGTCATCTTGTGTGGGAATTATCCAGTTGTGAATTTTCATGAAATTATTTGTGGCTAATAATTGCCTTTTGCTTCCATCGCTGCCTTTGGTGCTCCATACATGTCTCATGATGGCTGTGATGGTCCATACTGAAGAATTGTGTGATTAACCATGATTGAAACAAACACAGTCATTTTTGCCTGTTTCACATTTTTTAACTGGACTCTATGAATGAACTACTAACCACGTGTGGATTACTAAATCTACTGTGACATAGCTATGCTCTTGACCCTTTCACATTATATTTTCTCAGCAAGTTGTGGGACTAAGCTATCAGGACACAATTTAAGAGAGAGTAATAGTTGCCAGGGTAGTCATTACAGTACCGTTAACTATTTAATGTCTTTATATGCTACAGTCACAGACAACATTTGAATTTAATCCAGTGCCATTTCCATCTTGTTCAAAGGAGAAAATAGCTCTCGTGAGAATTCTTTTGACTGTCCACCTGCCACCGGCTATTAGCAGATTAGAACAAACATTGGGAAGTGGTATGTCTTCTAAGTGAACAATAGCACGTTTTTTTTTTTTTTGCCTTTCTAACGTCAAGGGTATTTGAAGGTTGAATTTTGAAGATAGTGTTTTATGAACATAAAAATAGACCGATACTTGACTGGAAGAAGGATCTTCCAACCACATAACTACAAATAAGATAGAGCCGAAATCGATTTGGCTCAGTGGATAGAGCATCGGTATGCGGACTGAAAGTCCCAGGTTCGATTCTGGTCAAGGGCATGTACCTTGGTTGTGGGCACATCCCCAGTAGGGGGTGTGTAAGAGGCAGCTGGTCTATGTTTCTCTCTCATCGACGTTTCTAGTTCTATATCCCTCCCTCTTTCTCTCTGTAAAAAAATCAACAAAATATATATATTTTAAAAATAGAAAGCCTAACATGACAGACCAGTTCGCTCTGTGTCTGCTTTCCCAGTGTCCTGAGGGCCTCCCCCGCACAGAGACGTTTCCCGATCAGAGAGGCCCTGCTGTAGAGATGCCCGGGATCACACTGGAACTGTGCACAGTGGTCAGCACTTTTATCCTGCAACTGACACAGAAGAAAATCCACAAAAGGGACGTGAGGAAAGAGGTGTTTTTTCTTTCCACAACTTTATATTCCATATCGTACAGAAAGATGCCGATTTATCGATGCTTTTCCTGCTTTGATAAATAACAACGTAATAGTTGTGAAATCATTTTAGAGGCCATTTCTCTGGAATTTTTCACTCCCCCATTACGTAATAGGGATTTGCAGAAATCATGCAACTGGCCTTTATTTCCCTTTCTATTAAATGGGAAGAATAATGGGTGCCTCTTTCTTACATATCAAGATGTTCTGTACATGTTTAAGAAATGAACCCTATAGCAGACAGTTCTTAAGAATCTTAAGTAGCCGAAACCGGTTTGGCTCAGTGGATAGAGCGTTGGACTGCGGACTGAAGGGTCCAGGGTTCGATTCCGGTCAAAGACATGTACCTTGGTTGCGGGCACATCTCTATTAGGGGGTGTGCAGGAGGCAGCTGATCCATGTTTCTCTCTCATGGATCTTTCTAACTCTCTATCCCTCTCTCTTCCTCTCGTAAAAAATCAATAAAATGTATTTTAAAAAAAAGAATCATACGAATCTTATTATTCTTGACATCCGTAAGACTAGGTGAAAGAAAATGTGAAAGAAATCCCCCCCCCCCAATTCAGTTCTTATTGAAGAAAGCAATGATATTTTTTAAAAGTTGATATACCATCAAAACTGGCAGGAGTCACTCAGAAGAGTGGCCTTGTGGGGATTGGTATTACGAGTAAACAGTAAATGGATAATTAAGTTTGGGTTGTCAAAGGGTTATGTGGGAGATAAAAGGGCTAATTTTAGAGGCTGTGGCTCATTCCACATGCCTCCAGAGAAAGGAAGCTGCGCTTGGGTTTAGTTAATACAGAAGGAATTATTTTAACAGTTGTGTCATGCCTCATTGTAGAGTTCATTAAAAAAGAGCTCAAGCTGAAAGTGGGTGAGGCCTGCGGAATAAAATCTCCATATGAATAAGCAGCCACACATACACAGACAGAAACCGGGGCTTAGAGTTTTCCAGGGTCCAGGGGAGGGGATGTGGCCAAGCCTGAGCTGGACGCAGGTGCAGCGGCGGCTCTTCCACAGAGAGGAACAGCGTCGGGAGTTCGCCAACCCTGGTTTGGGGTCCCCCGCGGTGACTGCCAGTCCTTTGCAGGCTTTTGTCTATTCTTTGTGTGCTGCTGGACTCAGCTTGAGCCAAAGAGAATCAGCTGCTAACGCTGGAGCCTACCTTTCTGCAGAGAGAGTAACGTTTGATGTTGCTGGACATTTTTTGTAGCTCGTAACTCCTACCCCGAGCTCCTGCCGCCTCAGCAGCACTTGTCACATGAAAGTACAAGACTCAAAAAAAGGGTACCTTCCGCGCACTGTCCTCCCATCGAGGAGGCAAGCAGACAGTCTCTTCTGACAGCTGGCCGTCCATCTGGCGTTTGATGTGGGGCAGAAAAGCACGGTGGGGTAATAAGGGAGACGGGTGTTTCTCTAGGTGACCACCCAGCGCTCCTGAGAGCAGGCTCCCTGGGGCTCCCTGCCCTCTGCCCCGCGGCTGCCTCTCCCCGCAGGAGCGCAGAGCGGCCTCAGGGCGGGGCAGCTAAGCTCTCTCTGTGTACCTGGCTTTTGATTGATTTGCAATTTCTTGATCACCACAAACGTTAACAGGCACTTTGTGATGCTGTTGTTAGGCTGTCATGCTGAATGCCTTGGAAATGTTTTGTGGGTGTGGTTGTTCTTTTTTTTTTTTTTTAACAACTCCTAATTTTAAAAAAAAATATATATTTTATTGATATTTTACAGAGAAGAAGGGAGAGAGATAGCCAGAAACGTCCATCGACCAGCTGCCTCTTGCACACCCCCCACCGAGGATGTACCTGCAACCAAGGTACATACCCTTGACTGGAATCGAACCCGGGACCCTTCAGTCCGCAGACTGACGCTCTACCACTGAGCCAAACCAGTTTCGGCACAACTCCCGATTTTTTTTTTCTATTCTTATTTGTGCCTGAAAGCCTCCTTTATTTTTATTCATTTGTGAACATTTTCTAGCCTCTCTGTTCCAGAAAACGAGGAGGAATGTGTGCGCTAGGATCGACCTGGCAAACTGTTGGGCCAAAGATAGCATTTTAAAACTCTGATGATCTTCAATTTGTTATGTTTGAAATTTATAAATAGTTCAAATATCCGCATAACATTGGTATATTATACAGATCCGGTTTAAGGACTGTTCAGACAGAAATCTTCTCCAACAACTACATTTTTTTTAAAAAAAAATTGTTCTTGGTGTCTACAAACATATTTTGCACTTTTGACAGACTATTGTTGCTTGACAAGCGATAAAATGTGAATAAGCATGAGTTATCCAACTGTTAGAATTGTCTGAACTCTCTCATTACTGTGAAAATAACTACTTTTAAAACAACGAGAACGCCAAACTTACAAAAAAATCAATCAGGTATACACTTTAAGCATAAAATATATTTTAAATTTCATTTTCAGGCTTAGCCTGTGATCTGGAGATAAGTATTACTTAGAATTGATGAAAGAGAAGCACCCAAAGGCTGTTGCTTGAAAAGGAACAACGCCTCTGAGCTGTGATTATCCGGAAATTTATTCCAGGAGGAAGGGGCGGGGCACTGCGGGAGCAGCTCAACATCTGTGGGATGGATGAGCATTTTGCTGCAAAGATGACACCAGCCTTCTTTCTCTGTTTCTTTCTATTCCTCCTCACATCCTCTGCCCATTGGCAGTGAGAGCGCGGCCATCATTATTAGCCATGGCCTGGCATCTAGTCTCAGAAATTCTTTTTTTTTTTTAATAATATATTTTATTGATTTTTTTACAGAGAGGAAGAGAGAGGGATAGAGACTTAGAAACATGGATGAGAGAGAATCATCCATCAGTTGCCTCTTGCACACCCCCTACTGGGGATGTGCCCCCAACCAAGGTACATGCCCTTGACCGGAATCAAACCTGGGATCTTTCAGTCCGCAGGCCGACACTCTATCCACTGAGCCAAACCGGTTTCGGCTAGTCTCAGAAATTCTTTCGTTGATGAGACGGGAGAAAACAGTCCAGAAATGGCCGAACTCAGCCAGGCCCATTACTTCCCCACCTCCTATATTGAAAACCCAAGTGTTTTTACCCTTGCCCAGTAGATAGAAGGAAACAATGGATTGGATATCACTGCTGATTGTGAGGCCAAATCGGCTGGATGTTGGAGGATAGCTAAAATGAAAATCTGCTGTGTTTGCTATCAACATGGGGAAATGACTGACAAAATTTAAGGTTTCCAATAAGGGAATTGAGGATACTTCTTGGGTGTCAGGACATGCTGCTTGCTTTATTTAAAATGGAGGGAAAATCTTGTTTTAGGAAGCACAGTTTAAAGAGGCCTAATGAGGCATTTATAATATGTAAGTAAGTAGTTTGAAAGGTAAATTAAGGAAAGACACGCAGTGATTCCTGTTCCCAATGCTCTGGTCAGAAAGCCTGTATTGTCTGCATCTACTAAGCAGTTCACTAGTTTGCCCCATCATCCAATAAAGGCTGAAAGATAAAGAAGCAAAAACAAAACAAAGACCAAGTAGCAGAAAACTTACCACCACTAGAGTTGTTTTTCTTCACATTTTAAATTCTCTCCTTAAACTGCCTTGGTCTTTTATTTACTTTTCCGAATCCTCAGGTAGTTGCTTTTAATCCTTTGTCCAGAGTTTTTATTTATATTCAGTGGGAGTGATCAAGTTAAACATACTGTGTGATTATATGTATATGTAAAAACATATGATTACATATAATACTTTTTTTTTTAAAGACCAGAAGGTCAAAATTATTATCTTGGCTCTTTTGGACTGGTGAGATTATGTGTTTTCCCCCTGTTTTCTATTTTCTAAATGTTTCATAGCACCCCTTCCTCAACCCTTCAGATTTAATCATTTTCTTCTGACTCTTTGGTTTAGCTGAGTCTTTTCTAAAGGATCATGTTGTTTACAACCATTAAAAACCATTAAACTCTGTACCAGCTAGATTGCTTTCAGCTGCACGAAACAGAAATTACCAACTCTGTGGCTTAAATAATAATGAAATATATTTCCTCACATAATGAAAAATCCACAGGAAGGTAGCTGCAGGGTTGGTTGACTCCGCAGCTCTATCTTATCACCTGCCATCCTGATGTTCGGCTGTGGCCTCCGGCTGGTTTCCTTCGTGGTTGCACAATGGCTACGGCGGCGCCAGGAATCACTTCTAGACACAACATGGAGAGCTTAAAAATGAGGCATCTCTTTCTTTGAATTAGTTCGTGCTTGGTTTGATTGTAAATGACAGAAACTCAAAATAAGAGTAGCTTAAGTGTGGTACATTTTTTTATTCTTCCATACATGTTCTTCACTCCCAAGGTCATTCATGATCTCACACGGTTATTTCACCTCCAGCTATCACATCCACATTCCACCGAGCAGAAATAAAGAAAAGGAAAAAGAGAAGGTAAAGGGCACTTGTCAGTTATCTAAGGAGGAAGACTCCCGGGAGTTGATACACTGCATGTCTGCTTTTCTCCTATTGCTCAGAAGTTGTCAGGCCTACATGGGCTACAAAAGAGGCTGAGAAATTCTTTATTCTTTATTCTGGATTATCCATGTATACTGGTGAACTTTCTACTACTATGGACTAGGTGGAACATAGAGGGGAGCAACAAGCAGTCACTGCCACATGCTTGTTCCTCTCAACAAACATTCTCAGAAGCCACCAGTAGACTTTCCTTTATGTTTTATTGGCCAGAAGAGTATTGCATTCGCATGCCTACGCCAAAATCCTGCCAAAGGAATGCTAGCCCTGTAATTAGCTTATGTCAGTCAAGATTCACCATCCAGGCCTGGGCTTAGGGCCATCCTTCCAGGAAAAAGGCAGATGGCAAATAGATACCTGAGCAGAGTCAGAATTCTTAGGGAGGAGGACAGGGTGTGGGAAAAGGAGGGCCCAGAGAGGAATTGGTAGGTATACTCTCTGTATGGAGTGCAATCGTCCATGTCCCTGATTTCATTTTTAGGCACTATTGAAATGTTTATCTGTTATAGCTCCTGTCACTGTCCCCATTTCTTCACAGCTGCGTATGTTGAGGATGAGAGAAAGGAGTGGAACAAAGGCCAATGAAATTCAGTTATGCTAGTGGCTCTCCCAATAGGTATACTCTCCTTCTACCTAAGAATTCATTTTAATTAAGTTCTGAAAGTTGAAGTTATATTTATGCAGAAATACAGATCAGCATCTCTGGAAAACAAAAACAAAAAACGTGCTCCTATCTTTGGTCGGCTGGGAGGATATCCAAAGAGAATAAAACATCAAATAAATTGGCATTTAGAATTTAAGACATTTTGTTAGTCACCTCCACAGTCAAACATTTTTGGAGAGGAAAGAAGTCAACATATAAAAAAGGATGAAAAAATTAGATGGAAGAAAATGGTGATGGATGAAATAGGCGAAAGATAAACACAGGGCATGTATGTGAGAGGGAGGGAAGAAGCTGTGTGATTTTTTTTCCACTGTTATGTTGCTATGGTAATGAAGCAAAATTAGGTTGATATTACTCTGTTGGTTTTGTTTTGAATGAGGGTCCAAGTACATGCAAGCAATGATAAATATAGCAGCCAGAAAAATGGTGCATTCCATCTGTACAGCCCATATATTCTCTTCTTGTAGTCAAACTACCAAAAGAAAATCAGGTTATTGAAAAATTAAATCAGATAAGATTTAAATGTGTATGGTAGATCCCTCTCTTTCCTGGACAGCTCAGTCAATCTATTTTCAGTTTTGCTACCATATAATTCACCATATAAAATTTACTTTCTAAACACACTTTCTAGATTACCTTGATCAGAATTGTGGGGATTCCTAATCATGGTTGGTTTAAGTCACAGGTGTTTACCAAGTCTTAGTAAACTCACTTCCTCAGATGGTTGTTCAAGTTCACTATATGTAGATATCACTAGATTAACTCTAGGAGTTACTGCACAACCGTATTCTTCATTATCACCATATTCATCAATGATCTCTGTTGGATTGAGCATTTTAGCAGAGAGAATTAAAAGGTTTCAGTCTATTTATTAAAATACAGAAGAGAAATTTAACTTGAAATTATTATTTGCTGGATAAATATGTATTGAATACTTACTGGGGGGGGGGAAAAGTGTAGTAAATCATCAGGTCCAAGAACTATAGATTTCCTTAACAGTATGGAAGAGCATTTTAAAATGGTGGTAACCTTCACTGACATCTCCTGAATTTTTTAAGGGGAGAGGAGAGGCTTTGGCTCAAGAATTCAACCTTAGGGGACCTTTCCCCCTTCCCACGTGGGAGTCCATGCTGTGAGATTCTTTCTCTTTCCCCATGCACGAGTCTGTACTTGTTCTTCAATAAATTTCCACCCTTTGCTATAAACACACACACACACACACACACACACACACACACACACACTCAACCTTGGGCCACTGTAAAACTACTTGCTTTGGGACTGTGCAGAGGTGGTTGTGGGCGAGTCAGCTGACCATCACCTGAACTGAGACATGCCAGGAAGATGTGACTATTCAGGTCTCAGTCCAAGGAGTCACCCAGGGGGGCCATGGCCCCACCTTAGGGCTGGTCAGTATCATCTGTGAGTTTCTCGTAATCCTGTACAGACCCACAATCAGACCAAATATGTGACCCTTGTGGTCCAGACTGCATAGGGAAGGAAGTAAAGTCGGGAGGAGGCTGCTACAATGCAGAAATGAGCAAGGAACTGGAGACCGGAGTCGTGGATGAAGGAGAAGATTAGGTTAAGTGTGCGTATGAGATGGAGAGTGGTGGAGATACATGTGGGGTGAGAGAAGGCTGTGATGGGAGTTTCTGAGGTGGAGGATTTCCAGAAGGAGACATTGTCAGGATATGTTCATGAGAATGAATTCTTGTTCAGAAGGTAATGGATGAAGGGATGCTAAGGGTGACTTTGCACAGCACTGTTACATCCTTTGGGACATAATCCTTCCATGAAATGATCCTAGAGGGGCTTCCAATCAATCTAGACCACCTTCTTGGCCACAGAGTTGGGCATATCATCTAAGCCAATAAGAATTCTTCCACATGGTTTTTCAGTACCTCGTTAGGCAAATGGGTGGCAGAGAGAAGAAGGGCGTTCCTCGCTTGGGCACAGAACAGTATGTGATCCTGGGACACTGCTTCTGTTCACTCCCAAATCTGTGTCTCTGCCTCTAATCTCTCCTTTAGCTTCTAGAATCCCTTTAGACAGTTCCATCTGAATGTCTCATTAACCCACTGCCCAGACACAATTCTTTTTTACCAACCCAAATTGATCTCCAAATTTGGGTTTTACCAACCCAAATTAATGTAGGCTGATGCCACCTACATTAGAACATCATACTTAACATCTCCCTCTTCCTCACCCTGAAACCCAACTAATCACTAAAACCTTGATTCGACTTTATGAATATTTACAAATTTCTTCCCTTCTCTCTATTTCTACTGCTATGGCCTTGGTACGAGATCCTTATCACAAGCTCTTAACTGGTCTTTCTTGCCACCAGTCTTAAAAATCTCCAGTCTGTTTCTTCCTGCTCCCACTGCCCTCACCCTGAGTAGAGTGAGCTTTTTCCTTCAGCACTTCAGGGCTTGCTCCTGTTCTCTCTGCAGTCTTTTCTCTGGACACAGCCCTGCTTTCCAGCCACGCCGAACAGCTTATGGTTGCCTGAACCATCCATGTGTTTTTCCTTGCTGTAGGCTTTAGCTCAAAAGCTGCTTACTTTGCCTCAAATACACTCTTCTTTTTTTCTTGGAGAGCCAACTCCTGCTCATGCTTTAAGATGGGACTTGAGTGTTGCCCCTCGGGGCACCCTTTGGTGACATTTTCACCATTGCTTCCCTGGTTGAGATCCTCCTGACATGCTCTCACAGCACTGTGGCAGATGTTAGATGAGGACTCGCTGCCCTATGTTGTGAAAACAAATCTGTGTGTCTCTCTTCCCCCACTAAGCTGCAACTCTTGGAGGGAAAAGCTTGAGTTTTTTTTTCAAGTCTGTATATCCCATTTCTTGGCTGGGGGTCTGACACGTAGTAGACCTTTAATACATACCGAGGGACGAATAAATAAATGAATGAGTGAATCCTGGGAAAACGCATTGCCAACTTTGGTTCTCTGATTCTACAAACCCGTTTTCTTTCTGAGCAATGATGATTCAATGGAGCGCTCCTACATCACGTCTTGTCTGAACACTGTATCTTCATTAAAATTTATTCTGCCACGAACTGGAAAAATAGTCCAATGTCTCCATTTTTACAGACGAAGAAACTAAGGGGCAGAAAGGGGCCATGCACTCGCTGGGCCAAGCTGAGGGGCGCCTGGGCCCCTGTGTCTCGGGCCCAGCACTTGCTTCCCAACAACTAAGCGGCCTGCCTAGAGCAACTGACATTTCAAATACTTTTGATCTTGTTTCTTTGAGGAATGTGTTCTGTGCTTCTAGCCTCAGGAAAGGAGCACCCCCACCTGCAGACGACTCTCAGTAGATATTTTGCTCCTGTTAAAAGAGTTTTAGTCCCTTTTTCAGTCCAGAGAGTTACCTGGAGTTCCTTACAAGTTGCTTGCCCCCGACCTCCTCCACACACTTCAGAAACTCCGAGGAAGGAAGCTCAGCTTCTCCTCTTCTCTGTCTGGGGGTCTGAGCGTGGGCGCTGAGATAGGACTGACTTGGTTGGGTAATGCACCTCTCTGCTAGGTGTTCAGAAAAACCATTCACCAGTAAGTCATGAAACAGAAGCATTTGGTGCTGGAGGTGGTGGGATGGGTGTCAGAAAGGAAAGTGCAAAGCTGAGAGATGTTTCCATGATCGTTTTTTCATAATAGTTTAGGCTCCTTTTTCAAGCCAAATCTGGTTTTAGTGCTTTTTCAATTTCCTTCTTTCTTCCATTCTCTGTCTTTGTCCCATCTGCTAAAATGACCTCTCCTGATTTTTCTCCAGTTTAGCTCTCTGATCACTGTACTTACTGCTTGTGGAATTTACACGCATTGAGCAAGTCAGCTTGAGGTTTTTTTCATCGGTTAAATGACATAATAGTTTAAATATTTGATTCATCTGAATTGCGGGATTCAAAAATACTGTTGGGCTTTTTACATTAATTTTTAAAATGAAGATGTCTTATAGATGGTTAGTCTGTCAAATTATTGCCTTTTGTAATTTCTACGATGTTTCATGTTTCTTCTTGCAAGAGATTGTTTTGGATATTTGTTTTCCCACCCCCCAAAAAAGAAAATCAACAGAAAAAGCCATGAGCCTGAACACTAAGTGGCAAACTGATGATGAAATTAGCAAGGCTTTTATAGGTACCACTTAGAACCATAGGTCGCACACACACACACACACACACACACACACACACACACACACACACATATATATACTCATCCATATGTATTTGTATACGAATGTATAAGTATAGCCACCATGCATGCTTGTTGGGGTGTCATATCAAAGCACCCTCCGAAACATTCTCTATTAACGACAGGAACAACTTTGAGCTCTGAGGAAATTCCTAGGAAGCTTTTTTGTGTCAAGTATTTATCACAGAATTTTAGCTTTTTTAAAAAAGAAGGCACTCTAACTATTTCCCTAATGAAACCTTTGAAACAGTGTCCTGTCCTCTTACAGTTGAGAAATAATAAAAATGCTAGGTGATGAAACTGAGCTTTATGATTACACAGTAGAGAAGAAATGATTCTGGAACTTGAATTCCACGGCGGCTTTGCCTGCCAGGCGAGGTCTGAGCACCCTCACAGATTCCCGTCCCCTGCGCATCCTTCCCTGCCGCCTCCAGGAAACCTCCCAAGCAGCCGCCAGCTTCCGGTAGGGGTTGCTGTTGTGTAATACAAGGCCCATTGTTCTCCCTAGAATTTGGTTATCGTTTCAGATCATTTCCAACCTTTGCCCTTTCCCAGGATTTAATCTGTTTAAATTGATATTGGTTATTTGCTCTTGAGTTTACTGTGAATTTAATCTTACGTTACTGTTTAATACATTCAAGTACTATTTTGGTTGCTGCTGCCGCACTGATTAGCATTAATTTCCCCCAGAATGTGTTCAGAATGCCAGTGAGTTTGTTTTGGAGAATGAATGATAATTTCATTGTTTTAAAGGCAGTAAAATATTTAATTGCTTTATTAAAATGCATGAAGTGAACTTTGATGAGATCAGTTCTGAAATCAAACTAAGACTTTCAGAGGAACTAAAACACTGGCTTTAATATACAAATTTTGCCTTTAAATTTTTATTTTTTTCTGCTGGTACAGATGCATTATATTTGCATTTTTGAGCCTGAATAATTCTAATTCCATTTTTATTGTACAAACCCAAGAGGAACATTTACTTTGTTTTCACTGATTAGTTATACAATCATTCTTTTCAGATACTGCATGGACCATGAACCATAATATTATATTCCTTGCTAATACATTTTGGCAAAAGTATTTACATGAAAACACAATACATAAATGTAATGACTTTCTCAAATGAGTACATTGTTGCCATGAAGCAATCACCTTTATTTTAATACAAGTAAAATTCATTAAAATTTTCTCAATTAGCAAAGCGACTTTTCCAAATGAACTAGTGAAGGAAAAAACATTGTCTGTTTTATCCTAACCCAGCTGATTTGCCTTTATTACGAGATGCCTATTTGTGGACGGGGAAAAAAAAAAGAAAAGAAAAGAAAGTGTTTAATTTTAATAAACTTGATGCAATGCTGACTCCTAGGGGATTAGGTATGGTTTTGATATACTTAGTTTCTTTTTGGTTGGTTTCAAAGTAAAAGTTAGATTTGAAAGCAAAATCCTTTGAAGCAAAGATACTACCTTCAAGACTCTCTCATGTTGAAAGGAGGAACTTGGAGACCCAAATGAATAAATCCTTTGAATTGCAAAACTTACTTTTAACAACAAAAAAATATTTTATTTTTTTCCTTTCACTAAAATGCTTAAATCCGATCATAAGTCTAATTACCACATTCTGGCATTTGACATAGACAGTTGATTTGAGCCTTGTCTCTATAAGTACAAATGTAGCTTTTAGGGGACAAATACAATCACCTTTGAGTTCACATTTATGTACTATAGATTTCAGATTAATTTATCTTAATTGTCCCTTTCTGAAGCTTTTTTTTTTTTTTGGTTTCTAGTGTTGGTTATTCATTTTATGTGTAGAGTGAAAACATATTCTCCCCATTCCCTATATATAGGTTTTTTAAAATGACACTAACTATGCACACACTGAATGACTCAGAGTGTAGGATTTAAAATCTGTTAGTTATTCATAATAAAAATGCAAAGACTAAGCGAGAGTGCTAACCATCCTATATTTATGGGATTCCTGCTCTTAAAATACTTAATAGCACTGAATCTCATTTTTGGAAGGAATACCCATTTAGCATTCTTCAAATGGATTATAAAATGTTAGTTAAATAACATTGCTAAGGGAAAAAGGTTAAAACTGAAAATTCTAATTTCTAGTTCTGTTTTTCTAGGATAAGGGACAACTAATATAGTCTCTGTCTAGTAGCAAGGTGTTAAAATAAAGTTTACATTAATCCTGAGGTAATATCTTTCTCTTTCCCTGGTATTAAATAACTTTTAAGTTAGGGGAGGAGGGGGAAGTCCTAAAATAATCACAACGATAAATTAGGGGTATGTGACATTGTCTAATAAAAGGAATCAGGGTCCCCCCACACAGCACGTCCCCCACAGAGCACGTCCCTAAAAAAATAAATAAATAAAATTAAATTAAAATTAAAAAAGGAATCAGGCTCCTTGGGAAAATGGCTGGTTATAGGGCTGAGGCAGAGACTAATTAAGATGAGCCTGGAGCATCCTGTAGTACCTGAGAGTAAAGAAGTGCTCAAAATACAAAAACACAAAAAATTAGGCATGTTAAAGGGAAATAAGAGTCAACCTAAAAGCACTATCAATGGACAAACCTGGACCACTCGGGCAACAAAATATAGTCATAGATTATAACCCAAAGCATAAAATAAATAGCCAGGAATCCACAAGTGAACAAACAAGTAATATATAGGGGAGAAGAGGTAAATCTTTTCTAAGGAAAAATTTCAAATAATGTGGCTATTCAGCATTCAAAGATTTAAAATCTGTTAGTTATCCTATATAATAAAAGGCTAATATGCAAATCAACCAAACAACACAACGACTGGTCTCTATAATGCACGCTGACCACCAGGGGGCAGATGCTCAACACAGGAGCTGCCCCCTGGTGGTCAGTGCGCTTACAGGCTGGGGAGTGCCCTTCAGCCAGAAGCCCTGAGCCGAGCTCACAGCTGGTGAGTGCAGCAGCTATGGCAGGAGCCTCTCCCACCTCCGTGGCAGTGCTAAGGATGTCCAGCTGCCATCAGTCAGACATTCCCCGAGGGCTCCTGGACTGCAAGATGGCGCAGGCCAGGCTAATGGCCCCCTCCCCCCTCACTGAGTGCACAAATGTCATGCACCGGGCCTCTAGTTCCTAATAAAAATGCAAAGACTAAGTAAGAACCGTATATATTTATGGGAGTCCTGCTCTTAAAATACTTAGTAGCACTGAATAATCACAACTTAACTCTTCACTCCTTGAGTCAGGGCTGAATTGTTTCTGAGATGCAGCATGGAAGAAAGTGATGTAGTGGCTTTACCATGGAGAAATATGGCATCAGCTAGCTCCCCAGGTGGTCAGGGGGACATCATCAACGATAAGCCATATTGACAGCATGGAGCCCTGATATGGATGGGAAAGAGAATGATATTTCACCTGCATGGCCTAGTCTAACCATGATAACAAAATCAGACAAACCCAAATCGAGGCACATTCTACAAAACACCTAATCAGTACTTCTCAACATGACCAAAGTTGCCGAAACCGGTTTGGCTCAGTGGTAGAGCGTCGGTCTGTGGACTGAGAGGTCCCGGGTTCGATTCCGGTCGAGGGCATGTACCTTGGTTGCGGGCACATCCCGGGTATGGGGTGTGCAGGAGGCGGCCGGTCGATGTTTCTCTCTCATCGACGTTTCTGGCTCTCTATATCTCTCCCTTCCTCTCTGTGAAATATCAATAACATATATATATATATATATATATATATATATATATATATGACCAAAGTCATTAAAAACAAGGAGAACCTAAGAATTGTCACAAACCAGAAGAGGTTAAGGAGACATGATAATTAAATATACTGTGATAGCCTGTAATATGAGCCTAGTACAGGGAAAACTTAATGAAGCAGAATAAACTATGGGGTTTACTTAATAGTCAAGTACTGACAATGACTTGCTAGTTATGACAAATAAATTGCTATAATATAAGATGCTAACAATAGGGGAAATTGAGTGAGGTGTGTAAGGGAACTCTATACTATTTTTGCAACTTTTCTGTAAGTCCCTGGGGGTATTGTAAAATAAAAGGGTTTATTAAAAACAAAAGGTATTTAGTAGTACGATTGTATTTCTGTTATGTAGGATCTTGGTAGATTTTGGGGGAGTTGAGGGTGGGGAATTAGGAAAATGTGACTCAAAAACTAACTCTTCCTTTGAAAAGCATACATGCCCTAGCTGGTTTGGCTTAGTGGAGAGACCGTTGGACTGTGGACTGAAGGGTCCAGGGGTTCGATTCTGGTCAAGGACACATGCCCAGGTTGTAGGCTCAATCCCCAGCAGGGATTGTGCAGAAGGCAGCTGATCAATGATTCTCTCTCATCATTGATGTTTCTATCTCTCTCTCCCTCTCTGAAATCAATAAAAATATATAAAATAAAATGAAAAAGCATACATGATTATGCTGAAAAGCATACATGCTCCCATCCCATACCTATACCCACATCCGTTTCACCCATCTGTATCTTAGTGATTAATGTAAATTGGGAGGGCAGTTAGGGGTGACCAGGCTGGCAGAGGAGGGAAGTTGGGGGCAAACAGGCTAGCAGGGAGCAGTTAGACAATCACACTGGCATGGGAGTGGTTAGGGAGTGATCAGGCTGGCAGGTATAAGCCTCAAGGGGTCCCAGATTGGAGAGGGTGCAGTCTGGGCTGAAGGACACCCTCCTCCCCCTGGCCCTTTGCATGAATTTCGTGCACTGGGCCTCTAGTAAATAAATAAAATAAAAAGAAATAGTGGATCACTTAAAAGCTCAGTGAAAGTTCTTTGTTAGCCTGGGAGGCTTGATAATTATGGCTCTCACTGTGGAGTGGTTGGGTGGCTGTTTATGAGAAATCTACCTCACATCAGTATCTCTAGGCCATTTATTTTGGTGGGGTCACATTTCAAAAGAAGAAACTTTTCCACTCTTATTTTGGTGGTATGAACCTCACTTTATCTGCTTTTTTGGAGCCAACTTGGGGAAGAGTGCTGGCAGTGGTTTCAACATTTAGTATGTATAAATAGTTTACTTAATCCTCTTCTTTTCAATATAGTGTCCACACTGTTAACTGTTCCTAGAGCCTCCAGTCCAGAGCCCCGTTCCCCCCCCCCAGCCCCCAGCTATCTAAGGGAATCAGGCCCCAGTTGTCTGCCAGGTAGAAGAAGATGTGAATGCTGTTTTTTTTTTTTTTTTTTTTTTTTTTTTACTTTAAAAATATATATATATATTATTGATTTTTTACAGAGAGGAAGAGAGAGGGATAGAGAGTTAGAAACATCAATGAGAGAGAATCATCTCATCGACCAGTTGCCTCTTGCACGCCCCCTACTGGGGATGTGCCTGCAACCAAGGTACATGCCCTTGACCGGAATCGAACCCGGGACCCTTCAGTCCGCAGTCCAACGCTCTATCCACTGAGCCAAACCGGTTCTGGCTGAATGCTGGTTTTTTTTTGTTTGTTTGTTTGTTTTTTTACTTTCCCCACCAGTGTCTCTGGTTTATTAGGTAAGATACCTGTTGTCCTGCTTTTCAGCTTCCAAAATTTTATTTCCTTTGAGACTTGCACATCTTTGTGTGTGTGTGTGTGTGTGTGTGTGTGTGTGTGTGTGTGTGTGTGTGTTTTGAAAGCGTGTCAGAGGAAACGTGTAGGTTTAATCTGTCATCTTTAGGTGGAAGTTCAACAAGCCTTTATTGAGCACCTGCCTGGACTAGATCGTGCTGCACCAGTGGGGAACACACAGATATCCTGTTAGTAATGTAACTGAATCATTGTCAGGTCTCAGCTATGACCTGGAAATCTAGACTTAACCTTAGGAAGGACTGAGTAAATCAAAATGCTGATTTCCCCATGATCGAGAGCCAAATTAAATGTGGAAAGAATGCTGATGGATGCAATAATTATGACAGAATGAGCAAGAAAACTTTTATATAAATACTTTATGTGTTCAGATTTCTACATGCTGAAGTATTTTTTCCTTCCTTTTTTCCCCACTGTTAGACCAGAGGAAATTAAGGAAGAAGATGGAAAAACGAATGATTTCTCCACCATCACCCCTGAGCAATGTCCAAGACAGTTTTGGGAAAAAATAATTCCCCATGATTCAAATGAAAGCCACACAATCAAATGTCCATAGAAGCCACACTGGTACTATATTCAGTCACACCACAGGGAAATAATAGTACATAATAAGAATATGTGGCAAGAAACCTTTGGCCTCAGAGTTGGGGTGATTGTAGGAAGCCAAGAATTGTAAAGGGAATGCCCTGAGGAAGTGAGTCCTTGCTGCAGAACTTCAGCCTGATGTTGCCTTGTGGAAATGAGTAACCCAAGTTTTCTATGGAAACCAGAAACCTATATTTTAATATAATATATGAAAATGAGAAATTAGAAGGTGAATATTAAAATATTAATATGAAATAATCCAATGTAAAGTTTTATTTATTATTATTTTTTAATCCTCACCTGAGGATATTTTTTCCATTAATTTTCAGTAAGAGTGGAAGAGAGAGGGAAAGAAAAAAGAGATATTGCTGTGAGAGAAGCACATTGATTGGTTTCCTCCTGCCGGGGCTGGGGAAGAGCCTGCAACCAAGGTACGTGCCCTTGACCAGAATTGAACCTGGGACCCTTCCGCCCACAGGCTGATGCTCTACCCACTGAGAAATTGGGTAGAGCATCAGCCTGTGCACCCCAGCTTAAAGTTTTAAAACATTATCTAATAGTTTTTAAAATGTTTAAATACTGTACAAAGAAAAAATATTTGTAATCAAATTGAATTGCAGGTCTTTAATTTACAACCTATGCCAGAGTCTTCATTTGCCCTGGGTTCATTTTTCAAGATCATATAGGGCTATTCATAATTTTCATGGCAAATATAATCCCAAATGTTTGACATTAATCTCTGGAGAATTGTTAAAATTTGGAGAGATGGGGTGAGAGAATTACTAAAAAATTTTTTTAAAAATGGGTCTAGAAATTCTGTATGCTATTTGCCGTGGGATGAAACTATTTCCTCATAGAGTTAACCCAATTCCTCAAAACCAACCTGAATTTCTAAGGTGCTTCTGATCAAAATGGATCCTGTAATACTACCGAGCTGCTTAAAGGAGTGAAGAAGCTTTCTATTCTTTGATAGGAAGAGGTTGACAAGGTATATATACTATTAGATGAAAAAAGCAAAGTGGAAAACAATATGTCTAATGTATCTCTACGTGCCTCTATTTTGTATTAAAACAGAGGCACGTAGAGATACCATTTTATAGTAGCTTGTATATACATGAAGAAAATCTTTAAGGTTACATAAAAAAATTAAGAATATTAATCTACAGGGTGGAAACTGGGCAGATGGGACAATCTGAAGAGGAAGCTTTCACGGTGTAACTTTTATTTCAGGCATGCTATCACTTTTGTGAAAAATAAAATTTAAAAAATATTTTTTATTTCAATCACAAATTTTTATCCATTAACTTACTGTTGGCTATGTATTGAGAGAGTCCAAGCAAGGTAGCTGTAAAGGCATGGCTGGATAAATCAGAACTTGTTTTTGTTCTCTCTCCCTAACTCTCAGCTCCTTGGTGTTGGCTGCAATCTCTTGCAGCAGATGGCTACCCTGCAAGGTTCAGGAAAAAGGGTTATAAGATGCCTGAGTCATAGGCTTATATTATTCTGATAGCTTGCCAAAGAGGAAGAGAAAGCATCTTTCCTTCTCTGGCAGTGAAGTCCCAAGAACTCTGGACCAACTTGGGTCACATACCTCCTTGATCCCTGAACTTCATGGTGGCCCAGGAGGTAGGATACTCTGATTGGCCAGGCCTAGGTCACATAGGGATGGTGAGGTTGCCCTCACTGAACCACATAGAAAGAGGAGGAATATTCCCCCAAGCCAGGGGTGATAGGCAATGAATACATCTTATCTAATAAAGAGGGTATATGCTAATTGACTGCCCCGCCCTCAAAAATGGCTGCACCCACAGCCACAAAGATGGCGGCACCCAGTCCCCTCAGCTCCTTTAGTCCCCCAGTCGCTCAGGGCCAGCCCAAGGCTCAGGCAAGCCTTGGACGGAGACTGCACAGCCGCCCAGGGCCACCCAAGGCTCAGGTAACCAGGGCCGGCCAAGGCTTGCGCTGTCAGCAGTGGCAGCAGCAGAGGTGTGATGGGGTGTCGCCTTCCCTGATGCTGGGTTGCCTCCCACCCCTGAGGGCTCCTTGGACTGTGAGAGGGGGCAGACTGAGCAGGGAGATTCCCCCCTCCAGTGCATGAGTTTTCATGCACAGGGCCTCTAGTACCTACTATAATGCTAAATGTGTTTAAAACCAGAAGAAACCTAAATCGCTGTGGCTCAAACCATTATGTCTAGACTTGCTGAAGAACTCATTGAACCACAAGATGCTAGAGAAATTGAAAATGACTCTTAACTATACAACAGTATGTTCTCCATTTATATGCGTTGTGATGTTGAAACTGGAAAATGACCTCTTTCTCTAAGACCCTGAGCCTAATTAAAGTTGCTGTTACAAACTGGGAAACACACAAGCTCCTTTCCTTCATAGACTGTTTATTTCCTTCTGGTATTAGTAGTTTTTGAGTCTAAACTTAAAAGATGAGACAAAGGAAAATTTTGTCCAAAGAAGGAGTAATACAAGAAGCTCAGATATCAAAAATGCTGAATTAATCTCCACAAAGCTGCCACATTTTTAGAAAATAAAAACCTCAGCTAAGCTTATTAAGAAGTCATCTAATCTGATGACTGAAGGCAAAAGGGTGTTCAGTTAGTGAGTTACCTAACTCATGCATCTTGCAGCTTTTTCAGAACCTTGGGAGAACACCCCTGCTTCAAGAGAGAACAAAGGTACACTCAAACATCGCTATGCACTATGCATTGCGAGAGGAACCAGGTGAGCTAAGCCACTTGATACCCTCAAAACATCAGTTCCCTCATTTATAAATGGAGATGATAAATTTGTTTTTGCAAAATTATTGGGCGTTGTATTAGTGCCCTCTTGTTGTTACAACAAATTGCCATAAACTCAGTAGCTTCAAACAACACACACTGATTTTCTATAGTTCTGGTGATCAGAAGTTGAAAATGGGTTGGCAGAGGTGCATTCTTTTTGGATTTCTCGACCTACAGGTTGAGAACTGCTAGCAGGGTCGCCTAAGACCATCAGAAAACACATATATTTACATTACGATTCCTAACAGTAGCAAAATTACAGTTATGAAGTAGCAACAAAAATAATTTTATGGTTTGGGGTTACCACAACATGAGGAACTGTATAAAAGGGTCACAACATTAGAAAGGCTGAGAATCACTGCTAGAGGGAGAATCTATTTTCTTGTCTTTTTCAGCTTTTTAAGGTTGCCCAGATTCCTTGTCTTTTGGCCTCATCACTCTGACTTTTGCTTCCTTTGTCTTATCTTCTTTTCTGACTGTAACCCTTCCTTTCCTACCTCTTTCTTATAATGACCCTTGTGGTTATATCGGCCCACCTAGGTGATTAATAATAATCAAACCCCACACCTGCAAGTTCCCCTTTGCTCTAAAAATTAACATACAGGTTTCAGGGACTAGGGCATGGCCATCTTTGGGAGGCCGTTATTCTGCCTATTACAGTAGTATAAGATGAAGTAATGTCTGTGAAGTTCTTAGCATTGTGCTTGCCACATAAAAGATATTTGACCAATGCCAATGTTCATTTTGTAAATTTTAACAGTTCAGATACTTAAATATCCTAATGGGGGTGGAATGCATAATGTTACATTTGCAATTTTTAAAAAACATTTATGAGCTTTGTGTACTGAACTTAGAAGATAATTTCCGTCCAAAAATAAAGAACAGTCCTCAGACAGAACAATTTTAAACAGTAACATAGTCAACATGCAAGCTCTCTCCAGTTACTCTTTAATGAAGACCAAATATAACACACAAGTTGTGGAGAGTTTTCAGAGAACACCCAGTGTCCTAGAGTGTTACACCTTGTAAAAGATGGGGAAGGGGTTATTTCATTGTTATGTGGTAGGAGATCAATATTTGGCAACACAGCTGTTGGTGCTTCAACAGATCTCATTTGTATTTCCCAGGTTCCCAGGATGACCCGGTATTCCTCTTTTGGGGAGGGTTCTGCTGGCTCCCACCTGTACTCAGCACAGCCTACAGGCCCTGAATGGGAAAGGTGGATGCCGAACTTCTGTGTTTTTCTCCTGAACTCATTATACCCTAAGGAAGTGGTCAGCAAACTCATTAGTCAACAGAGCCAAATATCAACAATACAATGATTGAAATTTCTTTTGAGAGCTAAATTTTTTAAACTTAAACTTCATCTAATGCCACTTCTTCAAAATAGACTTGCCTAGCCCTGACTGATTTGGCTCAGTGGATAAGAGTGTTGGCCTGTGGACTGAAGGGTCCCAGGTTCGATTCTGGTCAAGGGCATGTACCTTGGTTGCAGGCACATCCCCAGTAGGGGGTGTGCAGGAAGCTGCTGATTGATGTTTCTCTCTCATCAATGTTTCTAGCTCTATTTCTCTCCCTGTCTGCAAAAAATCAATAAAATATGAAAAAGAACAACAACAAAAACCAAAATAGACTCGCCTAGGCCATGGTAATTTGTGGAAGAACCATACTCAAGGGGCCAAAGAGCCGCATGTGGCTCTTGAGCCGCAGTTTGCCAACCACTGCCCTAAGGACTTCACAATGGCCAAACAAGGCTCCCCATCACTCTGAAGAGGGCATGTGGTGGCCTTTGAGAGCATCTCCAAAAGATTCATGAAGCTCAGTTCATATCTCAAGAAAGGTAAAGAGTAAGGCTCTGCTAATCTTAGTGAAAAAATTAACCCCCATGACACCCAGAGGGGTCAATCTTTGCAGTAATGAAGTTTATATTTGGTGTGATGGGCCATCCCTGGTACGTGTTCTTTGTGGTTAATAACAGTCTTTGCTTAGTCGTCACTCTCCTAGGAGGGAGTGCTAATGTAATACTCACTGGGTTTTCCGCTGCTGACTGGGAATTATCGATAGGTCATAAATAAACCACCACCACATAGGAAAGACAATGAGATTACATATACTCCTACTACCTCCAATTATAGTTAAGAGCAACAATTATAAGGTTGTACTCCTAGAGCCACCCTGGGGAGAAAATGAGAGGAAAATGTTCCATTAGCTTAATGAAGAGAGCACAGCAGAGCCACAGTTGCATTTTCTCACTATTAGTACCTATGGTGTGCCCCAGCACACGAGATGCAGGGGAACAATTAAACTCTCTGACAATTAGCCCCTACAATATATGTCCCCTGAACCTGAAGGAGACATTTCAAAGGATCACATTTATATGAGTGTGTGTGGGTTTCCCCCTCCCCTCCCCCCCACCTCTTCCCTATGAAGTTTGAGTGATTCCTTTGCTTGTGGGAACGGAGGGAGTTGGGACCAAAAGTTTATTTCACAGGTGACTCTGAAGGACTGTTGGCAGGCTTGCTAGAGAGCACACACGAACGGAATGGCACCCTGTGTAAAAGGGAGGGTTGAGAAAGATGCAAGCAGAGGAAAGTTCACACCAGCCTCGTTAGGGAAAAGATGAGTGGGATTCATGTGAGTAATCTAGCTTCAGTGTGCCTATGCTAGGAAGGAGATCACAACCGGGGGAAAACGATACGAGTGAGGGCTCTCTAGCCGCCGAAGAATGAGATGTGCTTCCTGGAAGGCCTTGTGTTGGGGGGAGATGTCCTGAGATTGGGGGTCCAGTGCTCAGATCTTGGCTCCACGGTTCAATCGTATCACGTTCCAATCCCTCTTCCACACAGTGGAGGTTCTGAACCTCCATGGGTTACTGGGGGGATTAAAGAGAAAATGGCTAGGGATTCATTGATGAATGGAAAGTGCTTAATGGATGTTAGTTATTATTATCTTAGCTCAAAATTAACCTAGGCGTTAGGAGGTTGTGTGGTGTAAGGAAATATGTGATAATTTATACTCTCAAGATTTCCTTCTGAGGATTAGGATTTACACTGGATTTGGGTGGTGGACAGTGAAAAGTCACTTGGTTTCATTTCCATTTAAGCAGTAGAGATACTTGTGCCATTTGAAGGTGCCTGAATTGTTCTTCAAATTATTGATCAATATTTGGGTAAATGTGGACAAATTAAGAGTCTCCCCCTCCCTATTACTCAGAGCACAGGGGGTTTTGCTTGGATCAGGTCTCCACACATGCAGCCAGATACTACTGATCTTGATCAGGCCAGTTCCCTCCTGTGCACCAGTCAACACAGTACCTCTGGACCAGGACTGGTTCAGCCAGGAACACTCTCTCTCCTCGTCCTTCCCTGGAGTTCACACCTCCAAGAACTGGGCAACTTCTCAGGATAAACCCTCAAAGCACCCTGAGAATGGTTTCCTGTATTGCAAACTTCCATCCTCTGACTTTCAATACATAACTGATAGAAAGCCAAAAAAGAAAAATGGCAAGCCCAATAGCAGACTGTACCTTATTGAGACACAGTGTTCTCCAGGATAGAATGTTTCAGGTATTATTTATGCTCAGCATCTTGATTTTGTTGGTGTGTCAAAGAGGTTAATTGACAACTGTAATTAGGTTTTAGATGTTCTGTGAAATTACTGCAGCTGTTTTAAAATTACTTACGTTGAGCCTGGCCGCTGTGGCTCAGTTGGTTGGGCGTCATCCCATGCACCAAGAGGTCACAGGTTCAATTCCCAGACCTGACACATTCGTGCCTGGGTTGTTGGCTTGATACCCAGTGTGGGGTGTGCAGGAGGCAGCCAGTCAATAGTCCTCTCTCAAAATTCAACAATAAGAACAACAACATAAAATCATTTCGTTTGTCTCAAGATAAGGAGTTTGAGAAGTACAAGCATTGCTCAGTTACACCTTCACCTGTTCTTGTGACACCTGCTGTGCTTGTGACAGAAGGGACCAGGTCATGTCTCTTTCCTGAGTTGTGAGGATGCTGCTATTCACAGCACTTGTTGCTGTTTTCCTAATTGCAAGAAGGAAACTCTCCCCTCTGCCATCCCCTTTCTGAGACAGTTACACATTATGTTATAAAAATTGTATGCACTTCTGCCCTCCCAAACTCTTCATTCTTCATCCTTACATGTTTTCTTTTTTTCAAACTCCAAAGACTGTATCCCTGCCTGAAAGACTTTTATTGTTATGACTTAGTCAAATTAGCATTTGTAAGTAGAGGCCCAGGATGTCAGATGGTAGGCTGAAGGTTCAACAAAAGACCAAAAGGGAAAGTGAAATAGAGAAATTTATTACTCGCAGGTCGTGGAGGAGGCACACGGAATGCCTGAGGGGCCACAGGGATGAGGGTGGGGGTCAGAGGAAGGCAGGGTACGGGTAGAGCAAGCAGCAGAACCTGAAGCTCATCTTTATTAGGGTCCATGGGTGGAGCACTTTGGGGTTCCCAGGCTAAGACATGATCAGCCATTGAAACCAAAAAGAGTAAGGTTTGGGTAAGCTCCATGGAGTCACTGAGAGAGTCATATCAAGAATTTAGATTTACCTTGTGACTCTGAGCTGTTATCTAGGGCAAGCACTTAAAGGAGGGGCTAGTGTCAGTTCAAGTCCCCTGCAGGGCGCTTGGCCAGACAAGTGAATGCCATGGCAGCAATACTATGGAGTAGCTTAGCTGAACACTCAACACCTACCGTACTTATTAGGTCTTTACTTTTTTTTTTTATCTCTCTTTACATAGGATGATCTCCATGGGAACAGACAGTTTTGTTTTATTCATTGATGAATTCCAAGTCCCTAATAATGCCAAACACAGCAGATGCTTAATTGATAGGTTAAGTTAAAGAAAAATCTGTGGATAGAATTTATCAAAATCTGTGTGTGTGTGTGTGTGTGTGTGTGTGTGTGTGTGTGTGACCTAAATAAGAAAATTCTGTAAGGGAAAGATTTTTATACTACCATAACTTTCCTTCCTAACCATGAGCTTTGAAATCACTATCACACCATGATTTTTTTCTATTATTACTAATTTATATCTTCTCTTTCCCAAAATGGCTACACATGATAAGATTTAGTTTATGTAGCATTTGGTCTATCTATCTATCTATCTATCTATCTATCTATTTATCTATCTTTCTATCATCTACCTAGCATAAGCAAAGAAGGTGAAAGGGACCTTAGAGATCATCAAGCATTGTTCCCACATTTGCCTTGTTCCCACATTTGTCAGCTGAGGAAACTGACAGTAAACAATGTAGATGTGCTGGGCCGGCGTGGCTCAGTGGTTGAGTGTTGACCTATGAAGAGGAGGCCAAGTTTTGATTCTTAGTCAGGGCACATGCCTGGTTTGCGGGCTCCATCCTCAGTGTGGGATGTGCAGGAGGCAGCCAATCAATGATTCCCACTCATCATTGATGCTTCTCTCTAAAGTCAATAAAAATATATATTTTAAAAAATGTAGTTGTGATTGCATAACTACCAATGCTGCCTGAATATATATATATATATATATATATATATATATATATATATATATATATATGTAGCTTTAATTTTATGGCAGAAAGATCTCCTGACTTTATAAAAAAGATCTGAAAAGATACACTCATCAGGATAGAAGCTCCCATGAGCTCAGGAGCCCTAACTCCCTGTTTGCAACCATAAGGTAGTCGTTTGGGCTAAGTCACTTTATCAGCGTGGACCACATGAGTAAGGAGTCCTTGATGTAGTATAATCTGAGAGGTAGTATGGTGGCCCTAACATCCAAAATACTTCCAACGTCAGAAATTGCACCACTGGCCTTTGCTAAGCCTTACTCACTGCAATCTTACTTGTAAAGCAAAGCTTCTGAGTAGTGAAACACAAACAGATTTCT
This sequence comes from Vespertilio murinus, assembly GCA_963924515.1. Classification (NCBI taxonomy): domain Eukaryota; kingdom Metazoa; phylum Chordata; class Mammalia; order Chiroptera; family Vespertilionidae; genus Vespertilio; species Vespertilio murinus. The sequence goes on along the minus strand of OZ004704.1, from coordinate 184,297,920 downwards.
ACCACTTTAGTGGGGACACAAACTTCAAAGTGATCTCAGAAATCTAGGGCGACAGGAGCACTGAGATTCTAGGATTGGGGAGGAACAGGGTGAAAAACTAGGGATATGCTCAAAGGTGAAACAAAGAGGCTGAGGGTCAATTGCCCACTTGCAGCTCTGAATTTTCTTTCCAATCAAATGTTCTGTTTCGTGTTTTAAAAAGGTCTTTATAGTGTAAATAGTGGGGGTATAGGGCAGAACCAACCATGGTGTGTAATAGCACTGGGATGCAGGGACAGGGTTAACAATTGCTAATTTTATTAATGGATAGCACCCTCGGAGCCCCTCACTAAGTGGACATTGATGGATAGGCAAAGTGGGCTTTGAGATCGGTGAGGGACCACTCTGGGTACCTGGCACAAAACAAAGCAGGTTTTGTGGGTAGAGATGGAATTGGAGCAGGAAGCCCTGTGTTGAAGGCAGGGTGGCCCTTCCTGATGGAGGCAATAAGGAGATGCACTGTCTGCGGAGAAGCTAAGCAAAAAATGAAATGGACCGAAAAACGCAACGGCCCTGTGCCAAGAATTCTAAAACAATGTTAGTTATGAAACAATCCTCTTCCAAACGATCTCTTATTGGTCTAAATTTTAATCAATTACTGTGGCTATTGTTGAGTTGAAGTAAAATATGTAGAAGTTTCGTGTTAGCACATTTTCATAACTTACCCTTTAATAAACCTTGCATCTTGCATGTAAGTTAATTTGAAGGATTCCCAGTTACACCATTAGCCCCTGCATTGAACTCAGTTGCACCCATTTCTTTTTAGAGTAATAACCAAGGTCGATTGTTGACGCTTGCTTGCTTTGAAGCCATTTCTATCTCCAAACTTTTTGGTACTATGTAATTCGATGTTTAAAGGGTATATTTGAAATTGACAATGTAGCACAGTGATGTGAAAGATGAAGAAATAGAATTGAGTTACTTTGGTCATTCTGGGCAGATTTGATTACAGGTGAAATAGCATGCTAACTTTGAGGTGTGATGTTTCTATTTGGGAAGTGTAAATTTCATTTTGAAGCTCAGATCTTTTACTAATTTTGATGTTTTATTGTTAATTATGTGTTTTAAACTAACAAGAATCTTCAGTCAGGGATATGATTTAATTGTCTAAATTGTACCTTTTGCAGATGTTTTAGTTTTATTCAAGTTTACTTGTCACTTACTAAAATGTTATTTGCATTACTGTGACAGACCAATATATAGGTATAAATTCACCCCCTTTTAAAAATATATTCATGTAATTTAAAAGTATTAGTATAGTATTATTTGAGTTACTTTGAAATTATTTTATTTTGCATTGTTACTGGCATGGTTATTATGATGTATGTGTATATATCACATGTATGTATATACACACTTATGGCATATATGTATTACACACACATATACAAATATGTACTCAATAAAAGACAATTTTCACTATCTGCACTCGTTTCCTAGTTACCATTCTTATTGGTTTCATGATTATTACTGAACATATTGTCATGTGGAGGTAATGGGTCTTAAAAAATAATCCACTCTGGGTGTCAAATACTCTAGGTTAATGTCACAAACATCCACTACACCGAGATCTTCTCCTAGGATCTGTAATAACTTGTTGCAGCATTGCAAACATACCTGCACTTTGGTTGATTTTTCTAGTGATTACTAAGCCAGCGATGGGCTATACAAAAACAATTTTACTTCCATTTTCAACTGTATTAGCAGATAAGAATTCTTATTGTAATTATTTTGCCTTTACTGGTTAAATTAACATTCAGCTTTTGGGGTTGCTGTGCCATATACGATACTATTTTACCTACTGTGTGTTCAAAGCAGTCTTGTCACACTAACAGCATGCTACCATGAAAAGCCTCATACCAAATAGGTAAATACATGTCTCTTGTGGATTAAAAGGGGGTAATTATGTCAGCCTTACTGCATTTGTGGGTGAATGGCTCAAAATAATAGAAGTAAAAATGTCAGGAAATATTTAGCATTGAGTACAAATAATCACAAGACTGTCATAAGCATGAGAATGTGCTATTAAACACAATTTTCAGTTTCTCTTGATACAGTATTCAAATTAGAATATAGAAACACATACACAAATAATCTTTTATTTTTCTTTCATTTTAAGCAGTCCCAACCCTGTATACTACAGGTACAATTGCTATAATTTTCTTGTCAAAGTAGATCTTTGCTACAAAGGACTGCCAAATTATTATTTTTATTTAAAAATTTATCTTTATGCTTTATACAATAGGTTACCCAAATAAATCCCGATACTGAAAATATTTGGCTTCCTAGAAACATGTAGGATTATGCTGTATGAGGTGTGCTTATTATTCAGAATAATTTGAAAACAAATACACCAGACCTTGCAACTGAGCTTCTAAGTATTCTCTTTGGTTAATCACATACTTACTCAATGACTCGGTCATTGTGTCAGATCTCTCTTTGTGAATGACCCGCAAGCCCGGCGGCATATTTTTCCAAATATTTGATTTCTTAAAATTGAGCTCCATGAACATAAGATGGTTGATTAAGTGAGGTAAAGTAGTTTTTATTTAAAAAGGAGAGGCAATCATAAGGCTCATTTTCTTCTGTAGCTTCTAAGTTAGTTTGGAAGGCTTTGACAAAGCAAAGTCCCCTAAATATTTCAGAAGTCATCTCTTGTAATTTGAAAGACAATCTATTTGACTACATGAACTGGTAGAATTGTTAGTGTCATTTACAAAGAAATAGTCAAATGGTTCTAATGTCTTGTATTAAAAAATCATAGATGTAAAGCAATGATTAGTTGAATAATGAAATTAGTTGTGTTTGAGGAAGAATGAAATGCTTACATTTAGAAGTCATCAGGGAACTGACAATTGGTTTCGGGATCATAGTAAATTTTCTCCAATTTTTGTCTCTTAAATTTTGCCTAGCACACTTATCAGTGGTGGACTAATAACACTACTTTGCATATACAATTATTCTTAACCTTGTTCCAAAATAATTTGAGGAAGCTAACAATAAAATATATTAATAGTATATAATATTAACTAAGATCAATATAATAGGATAGGATAGTACAATAGGTTACAATAGGACTAGAAATTGAAGCAAAGGGAAAGTAAAGAGAATAGTAAAATGAATACAATACGAAGATAATAACAAAACATGTATATAAAAATATTCTGGAAAAAGTCAAATAAAGGTCAAATTTTCAGCTCTGTTTTTAGTTACCAAAGCAGAGAAGAAAATCACCCATTATAAGAATATACATGTGTAAGTGCATTTTCTGTGTGTGTGTGTGTGTGTGTGTGTGTGTGTGAGAGAGAGAGAGAGAGAGAGAGAGAGAGAGAGAGAGAGAAAGAGAGGGAGAGAAACAGGGGCTGATTAGTGTAACTAGATAAAAATCTAAATCCAACTTTGCCATTAACACAAACTTTTAGTTTCTCTGTGTTGTAGTAAATGTGGGGATTTAATACTTCTCTTTTCTTCATGTTGCTAGCACATTGCAGAAAAATGGAGTGTAAATAATTGGGACCTACTTCCAATTCCTAATCTTTTAAGAAAATAGAAACAGCTGATATTGTATTCCAGGGAGAGTCAAAGGGAATGAAGAAGAATCACCTAGGTTCCATTCGCTTTGTATGTGCGGTGTCAGTTAATTCATATGCCAGTCTTACAGAGTCAGATTCTTATTTTACTTACAAATGAGGGCCCTGGGTCCAAGGCTTACTTGAACAGAAGCAACATTTGAGCGGTATCTAACCTCAAGTCCAGGGTGTATTTTCCACTAATGGCCCAGCTTATTAACCCCTCCCAGGGCTTTATTGAAAAACTGTCTTAAGTAGCATAATGAAGTTATCTCTATTTCAGATGCTCTAAGCATCAACCTTTGACTCTCAAAAAGTCCAGGATAACTTTTGTGCACTTATATGAGTTTCAACCTTTCTGTTAGCAATATAGCACCTAACTATTTACTGTTTTATTTTACATGTATTCATTTTTAAATACAAGGAAACTTTATGTCACTATTAAAAATGTTAATCCAGTGTGTTTGCTAGAAATAAAATGAAGTATAAAGAGAAGTAACTATTGTATAATAGGTATGACTCTATGCAGCCCTTAGGAATCTCTCCGGCACCACCAACTGGGCATGTTCAGAATTGGGAAGGTAGTAAGCTCCTCCCCTCCTTGGGTGTAGGGGCGTGGTCTTCAGCATGAGTTTGCTTAGGGTCACAGGGGCTCAGCTTTCTGGTAGGTGAAGGAATATGCCCACTGCTGTTAGAAAACTCCAGTTGCAACTTAGAGTGCTTTATTCAATAAAGTTAATTTGAGCAAAAGGGCTGGTAGAATGAAACAAAAACAAAACATCCCTATTCTATGAGAAGAGAACAAAATTATTTTCAGATCTTTTAAGCATTGCTAAGATTTAAGTGCTTTTGTTCTAAAACTTCAGATTTCTAGGAAGCTAATTTGACGATTCAAATAACGTTGCATTAAATCAATAAATCAACTAATCTGACATTTAAAAAATGTTGTCAACTAAATCAATATTTTCTATTATTCTTAGAAAAAAATATTTTTAAGAAAACCCAAGGGATCAATGGCTGGGACTTAAGGCATTTCTATTATCTTTCATATTATAAATTCTAAAAAAGCAAGCACTTAATCTTTACATTTCCCCCCAGAGCTTAATACAGTATATTACATAGTATATTACATAACAAATGTATATGTTGGAATATTTTGTATTCATTTCCTTACCAGTCATCAGATTCAGGTTTAACCTGATTTATTTTATGAAGAAATGACTTCCACTCATAGTAATTAGTTACAAATGGCACAGACCATATCTTGGACAATATAAAGAAAAGCCTTCCAGAAGTTAATTGAGCTCTATTAATAGTTGGTGGGTTATTACTGCATTTGTTCTATGTTCCTGTGGATGAATTTCAGTTTTGTTCAATCCCATTTTTGGCAGAATATGATTATTTTTTTCAAACCTTATTTGAATTTTGAGTAAATGTCTTTTCCATGAATAATGATGAGTTGTTAAACTTGAGCAAACCTTTATAGAACACTCACACCCACTTAATTTTATGGATGTTTTAACTTTAAGCAATAGAGTAGGCATTTTTGCAATACAATGCACAGTTGACCACTGAAAACCAAGGTCAAATGGACAAGTCATATAATTTTGATAATTTGACAGCATAACTGTAATTATAGACAGAACAGTTGCTTGTAAAGGCCATCCTTAAACTTTGACATAGAAGGGAATGAGTACTGATTGACTACCTATGCAGTTAGAACTTGCTACCATTCAATGCTCATAATAACCCTACAAAGCTAGGAGGAAAGTGAAGACCCTCTTTGGAGGGTAATTTACCGGGAACCACCCAGCTTGTAAATGGCGGAGCTGGGATTTGAAATCAGACCTGTATGAGTTGAAAGGTTGCATATTTCCTCTCTACCATTCTGTCTTGATGGTTAATGGAAATGAACAAATTAATCACAATTCTTGGATACTGGCAATTCTATTTCATCGGTATACAGAAACCACTGAGAAGCTGTGGCGTTATGGGGTGAGGGGAGTCGTATCAGGTCATATTAAATTGAACAAAATCAGGATCCATTGGGGTGATCAGTGGAGAGCTCACAAAGCCATTGGAGAGTGAGTTTCAGGAGGGAATTTCTAAGATGGGAGGACCAAATGCTTCAGAGTTCACCGAAGCATAACTGCAAAGATGTGACTTATGATGGGCAGCCACTGCAGGCCTCAGCTGCTCCTGGTCTAACAGGTTGGGCCAAAGCTCTGCAGTGTCTGAAGAGCAGTGTCATAGCCACATTCTCTGAATAGTGCCAGAGATGGCAATCACAGGGCAGAAATCACCGGTGCTTTCTGCGGACCGAACCACTGTTTGCACAATGGACTTTTTATCCATGTGCAAAACAATCACGCAAACATCACTGATTTGCTTTAGGTGGAAAACAACCTACTTTGTCACATAGTTAATATTTTGCTACTTTGCTGAATTAAAACTAAGCTTCTTTTGTGTTCTCAGGGCACTGAGAATATAACCATGCACACATGAATGTCATCCTCAAGTCAAAATATTGGCATGAGGAGTGTTGAAAAGTTATATATATATATATATATATATATATATATAGTGTTGCAGAGATTGCATTTTTCTTGTTATGCACACACACACACACACGTGTGTGTGTGTGTGTGTGTGTGTGTGTGTGTATATATATATATATATATATATATATATATATATATATATATATATTTAACTGATTCAAGGCCAAGAATGTATTCCAAGGTAGAAATTCTACCACATGTAAACCATCCTAAACAAAAATTTAGCTTATCAATTGACTAAGCATAATATACATTAGAGTAACACATTATATAACAGTTCATTTATACAGTTTCCTCATAATCCTATTTATACATCATATTTTCTTCACTGGTAATACAGAGGTAAATCTCATACTAGCACATGTGAACATGCATGCATAATTAGAGACTAGGGGAGGCAAAAGGGGGAGACACAATGGGGAAGTACATTTTATTTGTAGGAGTGCCCCATATTTCTGGGTATACTAGGCTGGAAATTAAATATGGTACTTACTTTCCTTAGACGTTTATCTTTTGTAAGTTCCCAAATTTCAAACATTTGTTAGAAAAAATATTCCCTTGCATGCTCTTACCATATAATACTAGAGGCCTGGTGCATCAAAATTCATGCACTGGAGGGGGTTGGGGGTCCCTCAGCCTGGCCTATCTCCTATCACAGTCTGGGAGCCCTCAGATGAGAGGTGACCCAGCGATTAGGGGAAGGCAATACCCCATCACACCTTTGCTGCTGTCACTGCCGGCAGCACAAGCCTCAGTTGGCCCTGGTTACCTGAGCCTCAGGTGGCCCTGGGTGGCTGAAGGGACTGAGGGACTCTGGAGGCAGGCATGTGGAGCACCTGGGCTCGCCTGGGGGCGGGCCTGGCCTTGCCACATACCTGCGGTCCTGGCAGGGCTGAGGGCACTGGGCACCACCATCTTTGAGGGTGGAGCAGTCAATTAGCATATCCCCTCCTAATTGGCTGCGGGTACCACCATCTTTGCAATGCTATGAGGGTCAATTAGCATATACCTTCTTTATTAGATAGGATGTTCAGGTTTCTGGGATCTGCTTGTCAGGAAGACTACAGAGATACGTTGCCCCTAGGATGCTGTTTTTTTGTTTTGTTTTTATCTGCCTGGGGAACCTCAAGCACCACTTATTTGGACAATTTCTGTATTAGCAATATCTAAAAGTCTCTTGTATTATAATGTTAATACATTCCAGGAGTTACACCATTCAAAATCAGGTATAATTGTTTTGTCTATCTAGTTCTAGAATAGCATATAATGGAAGCACAATAAAAGTTTAACATTAATTATGACCAAACTAGAGGCCCAATGCATGAAATTTGTGCAAGAGTAGGCCTTAGCAGCCACAGCGGCTGACTCGACCCCTCCCTAGTAGCTGTGGCCGCTGCCTTAATCCCAAGGCTGCAGCCTCAGCTTAGTCTGAAAGGACAGCCAGGTCATTTGACTGTTCGGTCTAATTAGCATTTTACCCATTTATTATTAGATTAGGGTTTCCATTTCTTTAAAAAAATATTTATTTTTATTGATTTTGGAGAGGGAGGGAGGTAGAAACATCAATAAGACTCATTGATTGGCTGCCTTTGACACACCCCCTACTGGGGATGGAGCCCACAACCTAGGAATGTGCTCTTGCCTGGAATTGAACCCGGGACCCTTCAGTCAGCAGGCTGATGCTCCACCCACTGAGCCACGCAAGCCGGGGCCGGGTTTCCATTTCAACTCAGTTACTTGTAAGTTTTTAGTTCCAGGTCATGCCTTGTTTGTGTTTAGGCCTTTAAAATTAAATAAGATGGCAAGTGCCATTTTAATATGTATAAGGAAATTACCTATTATGGGCACGAAGCCACTGATATTCACATTAGTTGAAAAGTCCTCTTGCTACGATTAGTTAACAAGTGATAAGCATCACTAACCACTTCTGGTTACTTCCTTAGTAAAGGAGAATTAGTGGCTTGCCATTTGCTTTTAGATTTAATTTTTTTTTTTTTTTTACATTATGGACAAAGATCGAAGTTCCTTAGGAAAATATTGAATACTTAAATATAAACCGATACACAGGTAATTCATAACTTTAAAAATAGCTTTTATAAATTCTTCTATATTTAATTAATATGATCCTCTGTAAATATATTATTATAAGGGTTAATAAAGTACCTAGCTAAAAGGTTCTCAGGAGCCTGTTCATGGGTTAATAATCTTTGCTGTGATGATTTTTAGGCTGAAATATGTAAGATTATGATTTTATTGTTGGTGAGTCTCAAATTAGTCCTTCAAAAATTAGTCCGTAAGAACTTACAGAATACTGAATTGTTGTATTCAATAACACCTGCTAAGAGAACAGGTGAAAAAAGGGAGACCAAGTAAAAAATGGTACTTTATAATCTCTATTAAGTTCTATACTTCTATAACATGAGTAATTTAAATTGTTCATTTTAGATAGGTGGAAGCTTAAATTCTTTCTGAATTTTTAATTAACTTGCCTATTTTATAATACTGATTAAATTTTTAGAAGTCAGATTGGCACACAGGGTTTCAACTATTGTCTATTCTCAAGTTAGTTTTTATGAAGTAGCTTAAGAAAATTGCTCACAATTATCAAGCTGTTTCTCCAATGAACATATTATATATTCAATTACACACTCACTTCAGTAATTTCACAATTGTTTTCCTATTTGCTTAATTTCCAGCTTATTATTTCTCATGCACTGTAGCTTCTAGGGGAAAAGTTACATAAAGCATTTGGAAACCCTTGGATTGCTTCTCCGCCTTTTGTGTAAGATCAGGTGTGGAGATAAACAGAAGGTATATTTAATGAGTTTGGGTTTTTTTTTTTTAATGAGATACATTTCCTGGGGACAGAAATCTTCAAGTAAGAAAGTATTACGTTTGATATTTATGTATTTTGAAGACAATCACTTAAGACAAACACTTAAGTTAAATGTTACTTATTCTTCTGAAATGTGCACATTATTTTTATTATCACTCATGCAATGCAATAGCAGGGAGAACAGTAGGCTGAAGTTGCAACAAATATTCTTTCAACACTTCAATAAACACAATGTAAACACTCACTTCAATAATGTTTCCTTTGTTAACACCAAACTGCATTTTTTCCTTGCCTCTGGCTGAGCCATGACCAGCTGAGTAGCAACAGCAGAGTGCTGAAAGAATTTTTCAACAGCAATTTGCTTGTTCTAATTTACTTTTCAAGGTTGATGATCAGGATCACTATGTTCTTGCAAAAAGATCTGTTTCTATTAATGTGATCCAACCATTCTCCTTGTTCTCATCATATTTAGTTCCCCTGGCAGCTTTAAGCGAGTCAGATGTACCACTAGTGCTCAAGTGCCACACTTTTATATACAAAATGAAGGTCTATCTCCTTTAGAAACAAACAAGGCCTATCTCCTGTTATACCAACTGAGAGAGATGGGTACAGAAATGAGTAATTCAGATGTGAAACCTTTGCACTTTGCTCTTCAAATAGAAATAATCTTTTAGTCAGTAGACCTATGCAACAATAATGCCAGAATATTATCTACTCAATACTAATTTTGTTTAGATACATAAATCCTAAGAAAGCTTGTTTGTTTTTTAGTTTGAACACAATCATCACTCATCAACAAGATTAAGAAATAGAACTCAGGAGACACAACAAGATGGCGGCAGAGGTAAAAGCCTAACTGCAGCCGCCCTCAACAATTTAAAAAAATACAACTAAAATATAGAGTGGACACTATCCAGAACTACAGGAAAGTTGACTGACTGGAAATTCTACAACTAGAAGGAAAGAGAAAACCAGAAGGAAAACCAGAGGAGCCGTAAAAGCCTGAGGTACGGAGGCGCGCGGTGCGCGCGCGGGAAGAGGACCGAGCCGGAGAGGAGGGGCGGCGGAGTGCCTGGCTGGCGTTCCCCAGCGGGAAGGAGATAAAAGCTCCGGACCGTGCTGAACCCCAACTCCGACTGCACTGAACCCCAGTTCTGGGCGAGACCCCGGGGGTCCCAGGCTCATACAGAGGGAATCTGGGCTGTAAGGCGGAAGCTCAGCGGAACAGCGGCGAAAGGCTGAGCCCCGGAGTCGCGCACATTGCGCGCAGAGGAGGGACTGTTCCCTGAGCTGCTGAATTGCCCCAGCGGGAAGGACTCAAAAGCTCAGGAATGTGCTGAGCCCCAGTTCTGACTGCACTGAACCCCAGTCCTGGGCAAGACCCTCCGGCCCCAGCCTCATACAGGGGGAATCTGGGCTGTAAGGCAGAAGCTCAGGGGAGCGAAAAGCAGATCCCCTGAGTCGCGCACTTTACGCGCACAGAGGACAGACTGTTGTTTGGGCCGCGAGACCGCCCTAGCGGGAAGGAGACATAAGCTCCGGACTGTTCTTAACCCCACTTCCAACTGCTCTGAACCCCAGTTGTGGGCTTGTTGGGGGAGAGACTACACTGTCTGGTAGCGGGCGAAACTCTAGAGTGCCTTTCTCTCAGAGGTGCTTGCAACGAGTACCAAAGGACCCTGAGGCACACTGAGACTCAGGAACCTCCGAGGGCGGGGCTAACCGGAAGCCAAGGCTGTAGGTTCCACCCTGAAACTCTGCCCCATCCAAGCTGAACTCAGAGAGGCTTTTGCAGGTTTCCAAGTCTAGTGGAATAAGGTTATCTCCTGGCATAGACACAGCTGATCCTCCCAACCTACCAACTCAGGGAAGCAGCGAAAATGTCGAAACGAGGAAACAGATCACAAACGAAAGAAATGGAGGACAAAAAGCGACGGGATATAGAGTTCAAAACCACACTTATAAGGTTGTTCAACAATCTCCTAGAAAAGGCCGATAAAATAAATGAGACCTATGAGGATATGAAAAAAGATCAACAAGAAATAATAAAGGGTCAACAAGAAATAATAAAAGGTCAACTAGAAATAAAGAATACAATCTCTGAAATAAATAATATTATACAGAGTCCTAAAAACAGAATGGAAGATTGTAAGAATCAAGTCCAAGATTTGCAACACAAAGAGCCAGAGGACACTCCTCCACAGAAGCAAGAAGACAAGAGAATCCAGAAAGTTGAAGATAATGTAAGAAACCTCTGGGACAACTTCAAGCGAACCAACATCAGAATTATGGGCATCCCAGAAGATGACAGAGAGCAAAATACCGAAAACATATTGAAAGAAATAGTGACAGAAAACTTCCCCCACCTGGTGAAAGAAATAGATTTACATGTCCAGGAAGCACACAGAACCCCAAACAAAAGGAATCCAAAAAGAACCACACCAAGACACATCATAATTAAAATTCCAAGAGCTAAAGACAAAGAGAGAATATTAAAAGCAGCAAGACAAAAGCAGGTAGTTACCTATAAAGGGACACCCATACGACTGTCAGCTGATTTCTCAACAGAAACCATGCAGGCCAGACGGGAATGGCAAGAAATATTCAAGGTGATGAATAACAAGAACCTACAGCCAAAAATACTCTACCCAGCAAAGCTATCACTCAGAATCGAAGGCCAGATAAAGAGCTTCACAAATAAATTTAAGCTAAAGGAATTCATCACTGCCAAGCCAGAATTATATGAATTGTTAAAAGGGGTTCTTTAGGAAGAGGAAGAAAATAAAGATAAAAAATTATGAACAAACACGTAACTATCAACAAGTGAGTCTAAAAACCAAGGGAAGTAAAAATGATGAACAATATTAACTGGTGAATATAATAGAATCAGAGGTATGGGAGGGGAGTGGACTGATGATTCTTGGGGAAATGGGGAGTGGAGCGGAGCGGGAAGAGACTGAACATAAACTGCACCTATGGATGAGGACAATGGGGGATGGGGAAAGGGCAGAGAATTGAATGGAAACTTGGTGTAGGGGAGCAATGGGGGGGGGGGAATGAGGAACATTTGTAATAATATGAACAATAAAGATTTATTTAAAAAAAAAAAAATAGAACTCATGTAACTTAAAAATTTTATACACTGCATATTAAAAAAGTAAAACTTATTTCAAATGTATTAGTATTCTAATTATATAATGGTAAGTAATAAGTTATTCTTTACATCTTCAATAAATTCCAAAATAGCTAAATTTTCCTAATCTCCTTTCTGTGAGGGATTTTGTATTAGTTCCAATGTGTATAGTTCCAATATTCAAAGAGCCCTAGCTAAGTGATTTGTAAAATTCAATGGTATTACTTCACACTAAATAAAATAGGCCAGGAAAAGAAACTTCCTTCAATCACCAGAAAATTAACAAAGTTAACAATATAAATAAAATAGATCACATTTATACAGGCTATATTTCAAAAAGGGAAAAATCACAGGGTTTCAAAATAAATATTGCCATTAATTATCTCTTTATAACCTGCAGAGGGCACTCAAGTCCCTTGACAGAAAAAGTAAAAAATTTAAGAGGGATAACAATATATATATATATATATATTTTTTACAAAACTATCATTTAAAAAGACATTTACAGAAAACATACACTTTGACTTTAAATTTTAATGGATTATTAAAATATACAGATTTTCACATATCTATTGTAGAAACAATTCATCAGGTGGTTTCCATCCCAGGTCACCCATCAATTTGTAAATGCTAAATGCTGTGCATCATATATTAACACTACACTGCCAATAATTATGCAGATTGGCCAGCGCCTTAGAGAAATCAACCTGGACCTCAGAGCAGCCTGCTTACAAGAAGTAACTAGTCATAGGGATATGGCTTTGCACTGCTCCAGGCTGTATGTGGACAATATTATCATACCCATAAAATAGTTGTCAAAAAAAAATTAGAAGCTAGCTGAAGCTCATAAAAGTTTTAATCATTTGTAAAAGTGATCTCATGAGTTCTTTGGAATTTTTTATGTTAATGAACCTCTTCATTACTATTAACTAACACTGTGTTTGGAGGAAAGCTATTTGAGTTATTTCCTGACCATGACACTAACATATTTCATAAGAAAACACACCAAATCATACACACTAACATATGTATTATATACATTACATACACATACATGTACATATGGTTTATATAGATTCTGATACATATTTCAAAATATATTGCAACATTTCATTAACTAAATATTTACTGCATAGTGAATTATTAAAAATTCTAGTTTCTTAGCAACATAGCCAGGGATCCTGCCTTTCATCTTATATTTTTTCTGATCCTCAATTTCTGTGATTAAGAAACTGGCTATCAAATGATATTTGGAAAGTTTGGTTACTAAACTGAAACAGGAGAGGTTGATACACAAGGAAGTTAGAGGTACTTCTTTGAGTCATTGTTTCAATTTAGAAATTGGGTCACAGACACTATGGACCAAAATAATGTATAATTACATAAATACATAACTTGTATTGCAAGCTGCTGTTAGAATAATGAACAATTATAAAGCACTTAAAATGCTCTATTAATAACATTAATCACTAATAGTAAATTTTAAAAGCAATTTTTTGTTAAAAATTGTTTCTTTTTAAGGGTCTTAAAACTATATGTGGAATAGATCTAGACAGTTGATATCTTGCAAAATAAATTTTAATGATAAGTTTTTAAACATGAATTTTTTGAGAAACCCTAGCACAAAACACTTCTTAAAATTTTATTCTTAAAGTATTGTGGAAGATTCCAAAGAATATTCAAAGGCTTAAAGTTATGGAAGAAGAGGTACACAGTTAAATGAAAAAGAAGGTAGAAAAATAGTAAATAATGTTGTGGAAAATGGTTAAATTGATAACTTAAAGTAATTACTTCGAAGTATTCTTGTAATAGCATCATTTACCTTTATTTATGAACAAAAATCTCCATTCTGAAAGTGAACGCAATTATTCTTATGATGGGAACATAAGTTGTTTCCTCAAGAAAGGACAAAGTTAACATATAAAGCACTGAAATCAAAGTCTTAAGATGAATACTTGTGTATTACATGTTTCCACAATTGGATTTACCACGTAGCATGACCTTTTTAAATGGGAGGAGGCTGGGAAGAAACCATGCAATTTAATAAAACTGAAGGATTTTTCAACCTAAATTGTAGCGACTGCTTTGGTTTTGGGGCTATCTCAGGGTCAATGAGAATATCTTCAAGTACATGAAACGAAACTAGAAGAGATACTTAGAATGTAGTCTTTCTTCTTTTTTTCAAAGCCTACGTTTCCTAAAATCATTGTTAGGCAAAGCAAAAAAGAAATGTTTGTTCTATTACGTAAGAAATAAACTTCATTTGGTATTCAATTGACTTTCTAACTTAGCAGACAGGACTTTACATCTTCAAATACTGAAAATAAATTGCATTCTTGGCCCTTGCTTTAAAAGGTTAGAGAGAATAAACGCACACCCTGGTAGTGTTCTAGTGATCTCCCTAATCTCAGTTGCACTTTGTCAGAACGAGGTAACTGGTAGTTAAGTGAAATACCCTAGATCAAAGGGGGATTAATCACCAACTGAATCCTTGCTGAATAAACCTGTCATTCAAGAAAATTATTTCCACTGAACTTAGCAGAGGATTGAAGGTATTTGCATAACAGGGACCAACGTACTTCAGCCAGGTTAAAAGGTTCAGAATTTATCCTATGTTTAGCTTTTTGCCTCCTTTTCCTTTCAGCAGCGTGGTACAATGGTTTCTAATCTGATAATACAGCTAACTATCTAAATGATGTCAGAACAGGAAAGTATTGCAAAGTTTGGATGAGGGATGGATCAATTTCACTTTCAGTAACTCCTAAATCTGATTTGTTGGAATTTAAGATGTAATCCTAAAAAAGTCCCTTAAACCTGAGGACTGTTTATTAACATCCCTTTCCTGACCTTTGTCTCAGAAACAACCGTTCTGTTGTGGAAATGGTCCCTGCAGAGGCTCTGGATGCCAACTCGACCTCCTCCCTCCCAGGGGTGGTGCAGCAGTCTATGAATGGCCATAAAGTGGTTTGAAATACTATAATAAAAAAGAGAATATTAGCTGTTGTTATTATGTACAAAATTGTGTTTCGAGAGTCCTTAAATTATACAATACATAAAATCACAATAATTTCAACTCAAATATCTAGTTGGTGTAAAACCCTTAAATTTTATAAGACAGAGTAATGTTTAAGCAAGAAAACATTTTTAAAGAAATAAGTCTCTTAAGAATTCCTAAAAAGGCTATTTTCTTCAAACCTGATATTTAAGTCAATTATTTTACGGTAAGAAAGTTAAAAAATGCCCACCTCTGTAAGGGTACTGCTGGCTTAAAAAAAGTTTTAAAAATATTGTTTAGAAAAGAAGGGTTTCACCAAAATCATGAACCAGCCTTTCTGGAGGACATTTGCAGAAATTTAACACTTTTTGTACCGTTTGGGTCTATTGAAGAGTAATTACCTATATGATAACAGATTTTGTAATCATATTTTGCACTAAAAAGGAATTTGGCAATTTTGCATCTAGAGTAGGTCTGATACAATCCAAATCTTTGGAAATAGGTGCTCATAGTCACTGCAAACACAAAGCATCTTTCAAGTTAAAAAAATGCAAAGAATAGTTATCAAAGAAAATGAATAAAATCCATAGTGAGATAATTTTTTAGAAAATGATTGAAGTTTTAACCCAAGAAAGGACTCTTAAGAGTGTCTTATAGCTTAGAATAAGAACATGTCAATCACGATTAAGCTTCTGGATCGGAATCCCTTTGAAATGCAGCTGTTTCTTCTTTAATTGTGGCAGTGGAGTCTGAAGAAAAGAAAGGTCCAGCCTTAAAGATGAGTAAGGAATACAAAATAGCTCAGGATTAGTTGTGGAGTTCAAAGGTCGCTAATTACACTAAGGAGTTCCCAGACACAGGGAAAACATTAAACAGGTCACCTACCAAACGGGAAGCAGACTTTGTCTTCAGAAATTATCCCGAAGTGACAGGTTTCTAGACAAAATCAAAAGCATCACAATGTGTCCAGCTGATCTCAACGGGAAGAAAACAGGAGTTGGTTTTGGTTTTGTAGCATTATGTTAGAATGGAATGGCAACAGATGGCCTTGGGTTGCCCACGGCCCCACACTTTTCCAGGCCTCCCTAGATTTTCCTCAGGTTTCTAGAAATGTCAAATTAAAGATTCACTGGTTTTTCTGATTGCTTATAAAGAGTTTTCCCCAGGGGATTATTATACTGAACCTCTGCCTCCTCACTAGATAAATGCCTCCTGTCTATATTAGTGTACTTTGCTAAACATGTATACAATCAAGATGTCCAAATGGCTCCCTTAATATTAACCTAAGTTAAATGATAAGCTTTCCTTGAGTTAAAGAGGGATCAAATGACTAAGGGGAGTCATTTTTATTTATTTATTTTTTTAGAATTCTTTTAAAGGAAGATTTTTACTACTATGAGTAAGCTAGACTACTAAGTTAAAGTTCTGATCAGACAGTTATTCTATTTCCTGTGTTACTTAAGGATAATTTTGAACAGAGAACATTATGCCACGATAATGCTTTACAGAGAATATGAGTTTATAATGAGCAGAATTGACCTTAAATAAAAAAATCACATTCCAAATCCCAAATTTATATGCAATATTCCTTCAAACTATTATAATGCCCTTTTAGGGAGTCAGCAGCTTTTTCTAAGCTTTTCCTTAAGAGACTCCTTAAAAAATAGAAACTAAGATATAATTTAATTGTATACTAATCTGTAATGTATATTTTTTCATAACACTTCTAATTCTGTTCCATGAAAAGAAAATTGACATGGATTTGGATTTGAGGATCTTGAGATTTTATCTTTTCTTGAATGGTCACTTAAAGTCCAACTTGACAATGAACTGCTTTGAAAATGGAATGAGACATATAACTGTCAAGACAGCTAACGATTAAAGACTATGATTAGATGATTCCTAAGGAAACTAAGATAATGCTAATAAGAGAGATAATGACTAATTTAAAGAAAATATGCTATATGAATTTTTACCTGAATTTATTCATTAATGAATTTAATAATAATAAAACATGATAAAAGCAATACCTAAATTTATCTTTAAAAATTTGGCTGCAGACATTAAGTGATCGCAAAAACACTATGCTCATCTTCTGATCCTAAAGCAAATTGTTTTTGTGGCAGATAATAAGCTTACCTGAAAAGTAACTCTAGAACAGAAATAAATACCTTAACTAGAATTATGCAGGTTCTTTTTTTTTTTTTTTTAATATATTTTATTGATTTTTACAGAGAGGAAGGTAGAGGGACAGAGAGTTAGAAACATCAATGAGAGAGAAACATCGACCAGCTGCCTCTTGCACATCCCCTACTGGGGATGTGCCCGCAACCTATGTACATGCCCTTGACCGGAATCGAACCTGGGACCTTTCAGTCCGCAGGCCGACACTCTATCCACTGAGCCAAACCGGTTTCTGCTATGCAGGTTCTTTATAAGTCAATTGAATAGTTCTGGTTAAGAACAGTTTACTATTTAAAGAATTTTGCTTTGTTTTCATTGACTGTTTTGTGTGTGTGTGTGTTTTTTCTTCTCAAGAGATTTACAGTTGTTTCTAATGTGGTCTCTAGCATTCTGTAACAACACAATGTACTGAAGCTTGGTACTCAGGTTTGGAGCAGCAGTCCATCAAGAGTGGCTGCCTGCAGGTCTGAGCTGAAGAGGAACCTGAGCCTGTATCCACGAAGCTCAGTGGAGAAAAAGGGCTGTGATCGATTAGCCATGTCTGCCAAAGGCACAGGAAGGGACACGTGGCAGGGTAACTCAGGCCTAGAATCACTACTGGTTTATGCTCTGAATCATAGTTGAGAAACGTCAAAGGGTAACAAAATTGGAGACATTAGTCTTGAAAGTATTTTTCTGCCAAACTATGTCAGACTAAAAACATCAAACAAGAGCATTTTTATAATTAAATCATTTAATGTTTTTTCATCCATAGGTTATATGCATATACATTAAAAATAAGACTATGATTTAATTTAGGCTATGTTACTGTTGTATAAGCCTTATTTAAATATGAGATAATTACAGTAATAATGATCCATATGTCACTGGAGCAGGAGCTTTAGAATTCCAGATGTAATAGTCAGAAGAAATTAGTTTCCGGTCTGAAAAATAAAAGAAGTAAATGATAAGTGTTAATAAATTATATTAACAAAAATTCAGTAAGAGATAGATATTTAAAGTTGTGGAATACAATTATTTTAAGGAAGGCAATACTTTGAAATATTCATTTTAATTTGACTTTTTCAAGGCATTATTATAACTCTTACCACTTCAAAAATTTGGTTTCACTAAAACATTAAAATAATCCATGTTTAAGTTTATTTATGTCAAATTTATGATAAATCAGCCATCTCCCTGCCCCCTATACCCATTTTCTCTAAATTCTGTTTCTATGGATCATTACTTCAAGTACAAAAACAGTTAAAAAAAATTATTGGTTTCCCTTTTGTAACCTCTTTACCAAGGTCCTGATTTTGATGTTGCAATTATTCTCTACTCATTCAAAATTTCAGAGATAGAACTTACTAACAATGTTTTTAAAAGATTGCTTCAGTGATTTCTTATAGTTCTGATCAAATCTAAGCTTTTTGCTTTAATAGCTTTGTAGCTTTGGACAAATGACAGCTCTCTTTGAAGTAAAGTTTTTTTATATGTAAAATTAAGATAATGCTCATTTGGAGCTAGACACCTGTAAATTCTTATCACAAACATCACTAAATATCTAGTTCTGCCTTTTCTACCTTTCTTCTTCACGCCCATCTTCATAGTGAAAAGGATATAGTTAGGATATATTTATTACCTTATCTTTCTACTTATTTTTCCCAGTTTGGGAACTTAGTGACACTGAGAGGCAACATAGCACATTGGTGAAGCGGCCAGGCTCAGAGCTAGACTATAAGGGTTTGGTTCCTAGATCTGCCATTTACTAGTTATGTGAACCTAATCTCTCTGTTCCATCAGCATCCTCATCTATAAAATCGAATAACACATAATAGGATCATATAAAAATCAATGAGTTAACACATAAAATACTTAGCTATTATTATTTAAGTTAACATTTTGCATTCGGTATTCCATAGATACATTCTAAAATATTGGTATGTTTGAATATACTGACATATAACTATATTATGCCTTTATATATATACACACACACAAAAAGCATTATGAAGACCATTCCACATATACCATCTCTTTAAAACTGACATATAACTATATTATGCCTTTACACACACACACACACACACACACACACACACACACACACACACACACAAAGCATTATGAAGACTATTCCACATATATCATCTCTTTGAAAAACAGCCCCAAAAAATGGTACCAGAGAAAATAGGAAAAACCTTAAGTAGGTAAAGAATATGACAGTCTAATTACATAGAACTTATTGTCCTTAACAAGTAATTGCTTAGAATCCTGGGGTAAATAATACTATTATTTCCATTTTACAGATGCAGAAACTAAAACTTTGAGAAGTTAACTAACTTGCCTAAAATTATAGATAAACTGTTTGAGCTAGATTTAAACCCTGTCTGTCCAACACCAAAGCCCCTGTGAATAACCCCTGAAAAAAAGTGTGTATTATAAACAGAGCAAAATAAATCCAATTTTAAAGTCCATCTCTACACCAATTCTTGCCCATCCAGATAATTTCATAAACAGAAGGCAGAGGACAATATGAAGTATACAAACTCTTTCACAGAATAGGATCAGGCCAGAATTTTATAAATTGGGATTATTCCCTGATCTCTTTCAGTTACATTTTAATTTTACCTTAGGTAATACCTATATAACATCATTTTAATTCCCTCAAGTTAGTATGACTCTATACAACTTACGTGTGCTTATTTTTGGTTTTCCTGATGCAAAAACTTGAACTGAATGCTGATCCGCATAACATCCAGTAAGTGTGTAATCTAAGATCCTAAAATGAAGCTAGAAAAAGAAGAAAAATGTACCATATTGAGGTGATTCTTTGGTAAAAATAAAAGGTCACATTTTTTTCCTTGACACAATTTTGGGAATTTACTTAAAAAAACTCACAAATTTTAAATCACAAATATTGAAGCTGAATATTGTGTGTGTGCACACATGTATACATATACACACACCATTTCCCCTTTGCATTAGGGCCATTTCCTTGTAAGGCTGGCATCACAAAATCCTTCACACATACTAGGCACTTCACTAATATGAACTCTGACCCAAACTGCGAGGTATCCTTATTGTACAAATGAGAGAACTGAAGTTCAGAGATGAAAGCAATTAGAATCTCAGCATGTAAGTGGCAGAGCTGGCACCTGAACTCAGACCTGACTGATTACAAAGCTGATGTTCCTTCCCCGATGGCAGTGGTCGGCAAACTCAGTCAACACACCCAAATATCAACAGTATGACGATTGAAATTTATTTTAAGAGCCAAATTTTAAAAAAAATATATTTTATTGATTATCCACAGAGAGGAAGGGAGAGGGATAGAGAGCCAGAAACGTCGATGAGAGAGAAACATCGAACAGCCGCCTCCTGCACACCCCTACTGGGGATGTGTCCACAACCAATGTACATGCCCTTGCCCGGAATCGAACCTGGGACCTTTCAGCCCCCAGACCGACGCTCTATCCACTGAGCCAAACCGGTCTCGGCGAGAGCCAAATTTTTTAAACTTAAACTATATAGATAGGTACATTGTTTTTTAACCTAATTAGGGTACTCCTAAGCTGGCCTTTGCTAAAACCTCAAGGGGCCAAAGAGCCGCAGTTTGCTGATCACTGTCCTATGGTGCCTGGTGTTCTGGATATTCTCTTCTATCTCTAAGAATATGTGGTTGTGATACATCATAAATCTTCTACAGGCAGAAACATATATATCTTCTACCAAACCACAAAAATACAATTACAAAAAGAGAACCACTAGTTTATTCCGGTGTTCAGGAGAAATGAGATGCTCTATTTAATTTTCCAGAAAAATGAAATTTAACTTTTATATAACTAAGCTTAGAAGTCACCCCTTCTTTCACCTATAAAACAGTTCTAAAATGTAACCCACAGGTCTCGGATTTAATTGACAATATCATGTCATCAGTATAAACGCCAATTATTATGGGCCGTTAGTACCTTTTCTGAAAGCATAGCCCTGGTTGCCTGAGACACAATGATATTCACATTAACTATGAAGGTTCTATATCTTATAGAGCTCCAGTAGCCTTGGTTCTCTTCATCTTTGGTGCTAAAAGTTTCTGATTTTGCAATAAACTGATAACTTTTCTATACTTTTTTTCTTTTATCTCCCTTTCTTGCAAATTTCCCCTACTTCCTAACTTTCTCATTTTGATTACAAAAGTAACTGATCACAGACATGGAATGTAATTTCCAGATCTTTGTAATGTCTTTTCTGTTGCAACTCAAATTATCTCAATAATAAAGGGCTCTTAATTGTTTAGCATAATTCTGGATGCTGAAAGTTATGACAAGGTTTGATTTCCAAAAAGCTAGATATTATAAAAATAAGTCTATTTAGTGAACACAAATATGCAGTACATGCTTTTAATTAAACTACATCTGTTTAGGTGATGGAAATGAACGGAAAAGTCAAAATCCCTACCTTTGAAAGACATACAATGTAGTAACTAACATCCAACATTTTTTCTGAAAAATATCTGGAAGCAGGAATTTTTATATTAATCCTTGAAACAAAGCTTGAAATTAAGATAGAAGAAATGAATGTCAAAAGTGTACTTCTGACTTCAGAAGTATTAATGCTTTTATATATGGATTTGAATCTCTCTTCTTTGATACTTTTCTATTTAGGTTTCCCTGTTATCTTTTTGAGCACTTCTTCAATTTCCTTCATTGGTTCTTCCAAATCTTTCTCCTTATTTTCTCTTACCTTTTATTTTTTATTAAATCTTATTTCCACTGACTCGACTATTTCTTCTCCATGGATAACTCCTAAATCCTATATATAGTTGAGCTCTCTCTTGAGAATCCTGCTCCAAGTTTTTAGCTACTTTCTGAACACTTACACTGGGGTATATTGCTATCACCAGCAATATTCATGATATGAAGCCTGCTCCCTCTCAACTTTCTCCACATCAGTATTTTCTTCTAAGTACTATATTGATCCATTCATCAAATATTTATTGTGGCAAGTATTGGACTAGATGTTGGTAGTAAAACAATGAATAATGAGACTCACATGGTCTCTACTCTTGGAGCCTCAAGTCTTGTTTAAATTACATATATTTTTAATAATACCATCTTTGACTTAAAAGTACTTGTTGTCTCCATATTTAATTAGTGACTAAGGCTTTATGTTTATTATAATTCTGACAGCAGTCTCTTCCTTTATTCTCATCCTTTCTCTTTCTGTGACACTACAGGAACTCGGCATCATTAACTTATACCTTTCATCTGGAATACTAACAGAGCTAAAAAATAGTTTCTTTGTCTATAGTTATTTTTTCCCTCTCACCTTCTTCACATACATTTTAGCTTAATCTTCATAAAGTATCACTTTCTGAAAGACTACTCCCCTACTCAAAAAATTATGACATTTTCTAATAAAGGAATAAAAATTAGAGTGAAACCCTCTACAATCCACACCTAAATCATGTGTGGATCATCCAACCTTATGTGCTATTATTGTTCCTGGCCCTGGTTCCTAAGCCTGCTTTGTTATCCTTCAGTCTTCTATGTTATCTCTTTAATTCATACAAATGTTAGTCTTTCGGGCTTATCTGGGCCTCAGAGTTTTGCTTAAATTCCATTTCTACTGCAATGCTTCCCTTGGCCACATTGATCAGAAGTGCTCACTTTGTCCTTGAAATACCAAAAGCTGTTAGCATTGGTCAACTGTTGACATGGATTATTGAAAATAACTCTAGGGGGAAAGGACTACATTTCACATTTTTGGTATACAATTTCACATGTGATAAGGATAGCTGGGCAGAAATAGATTAAGGTGAGGTGTTTAGGTCATACTTACTTGCATCACCTTAGAAGTTTTACAGTATTAACTGAAAGTTACTAACACTAAACAAAAATATTCTCACAAAAATCAAAAAAGAACAGCACAGCCGAAACCGGTTTGGCTCAGTGGTAGAGCGTCGGTCTGCGGACTGAGGGGTCCCGGGTTCAATTCCGGTCAAGGGCATGTACATTGGTTGCGGGCACATCCCCGGTAGGGGGTGTGCAGGAGGCGGCTGGTTGATGTTTCTCTCTCATCGACGTTTCTGGCTCTCTATCTCTCTCCCTTCCTCTCTGTAAAATATCAATAAAATATATTAAAAAAAAAAAAAAAAAGAACAGCACAAAAAAAGACAAACACCCAGTTTTAAAAAATGGCTAGAAAACAGTAAAAATCAATTAAGTATATGTAAGTTAGAGGCAAAGGAAAGGTTTCTAAGGGAGTGAGCCACACAAATATATTTACCTTTAAATATGCTGTACTCCCAATGCAAATGTGGTCAAATGGCTGCTTGTCATGGCTCTTGGCTCCAAAAGTTACAGTTCCAGAAAGACTAATCTCCATTGATTTGGGGAACTTCTGTCCTAAAAACAAAAATATACCAATCAAATATCCTAAATTAAGTAGATTCTAAAGCAAATGAATAAAAAATAATCAATAAACAAAACCTGGCTCACCAATAATCCAGATCAATAAACTTTTCTCTCGAAATACTTCGAGCTGGCCAAAACTAACTTTGTATTCCACGTGTGTGATTGGACCTCTTTAAAAAAACACACAATACAAAAAAAGAAAAGAAAAGATCACAGATATAACAATTTTAAGAAATCTAAGTCAAATCTTGCTACTGTTACTTAATACAAGGGCAACATAAAAGCATTTCTATATTCAAGCTGGCAGAATAGAGTAGAACAAATATTATATATCAAAAAATGCCAGAAGCACAATAAACTATGGTGATGACATATATTTCATTATTAATTCTAAAGATAAATGTAAAATAATACAGACTATATTAATAATCACAGATTGATATAATATTAAAACTATAATTTTACTGTACACTTTGCAAAGAAGTATGCTGTAGAACAAGTTTAAAAGTAGAATTGATGAGGAAGTACAGTTGACCCTTGATTAACATAGGTCTCTACAGCAGTTCAAACCTGTGCTGTTCACAGGTCAACCTTTTCAATCTATAGTTGGGAATCCACAGGTGTGAGGGTTAAGTGTAGGTAAGTTTTTGAGGAGCCAAAAGTTATACATGGGTTTTCCACTGTGCAGGGTTGGTGACCCAACACTCAATTGTACAAGAGTCAACTGTGATCTTATATGTTTGATTTAATTCACCAGATAGTTGATAGCAAGGCTTGACTTACCTAGAGAGAAACTGCTAGAAGTAAAGCCTGGAGTGAAACAATCTCTGAGAAAGCTATGCTGGTTTATATTTATTAGCACGTTTAACCAGAAAAATAAAGACACATTTAAGGTAGAGATTATTTTTATCACTATGTTTTGGTTCAGAATCAGCATTCATTTGAATAGCATTAAAAAAATCTTAAAAGAAAGGTTAAAAACCATAACAGTTCACTGTAGGGCAGTGGAAATGGACTGAGGAAGGCAGACATCATGGCATTGTGCTATTTTATTCCTACCTATTATAAAATGGTATATGAGCTTCACAGAATTCAAAATTATTTTTCACACTTTCATGAAGTTTTAAATTAACTGTTATTTTTAGTTGTACTTCTTCCTCTTTTATTTGATAAAAGCCCAAAATTGGTGGGACAGGAACCTGGAAATAAACATATACAAACTTTTATATTATCGTCAGGTGAATGGATCTAAAATATCAATGGCAATGGAGAAAAAAGTCTTGCAGTAATATATTCATTATTTAAAGACACATTGTTAAGGACTAATGGGTTACACCAAGTTGTTTGTATAATAGATGATGGAGCTACATTCGTTGTAAAGGCAAAGATTCGTCCATCTCTTTCTGTTTTCAGAGATGAGAAAGGTGCCTGATGAAGGTGTGCAATTCATTTTTACATTCTTTTTCCTACTCTTGCTCATCCAGGTTCCCCTCCCTCAGGCTCGCTATGACCTGCCATTTAGTACAGGCACTGACACTCTGCCCACAGTTCCTGTTGCCCCATCTGTATACTGTGACACTCCACCCCACACCCAGCTCAGCAGCAGCATACTAAATTGGTTATCAATAATAGATTGAAAGGGAGACAGTCTGTAAGCTGGGGTGAGCCCATCAATATTTCTAGTACATCTGAAATAAAAAATAGGAAGGACCTACTTTTACAGTACATGTCCTAATACTGGAGGACATATACAGCTGAGAAAGCTAGGTGGAGGAGGAGACTGAGAAGCAGGGATGAGACCGACAATGTAGACCTTGAGCATAGAGTGATTTTAATTTTAATTTCTGATTCTAGTTTCAGTAAAGCCTGGGTCTACTTCCTATCCTTGAATGACAATGAGATTGCCTTTTGTCTTCTCAAAGTAAATTCACTTTACTTAAACTAGCTTGAGTGGGTTTTTCTGAACCAATGATTCACAATTATAAGAGACAAATGGTAAAGTGGGTTTTGGAATCTGGAAAATTTGGGTTCAAATCTAGGGTCTGCTCCTTATCAGTTATATGACCTTGTACAAGCCATTGAACTTCTCTGAGACTTTCCTCATCTGTAAAGTGGGAATAAAAATATAAGGGTTTTGAAAGTATTAAAGAAAATACATGTAAAGTGCCTAGGACAATGTCTGACACAGCAGTTTTCCAATAAGCAATAAACAGCTATTAATGATTATATATATCCATCCACAGCTGCCTAGGATTAAAGGCATTTTTACAAGTTTACGATCCAAACCATAATTATACCAAGATCTTCTCTATGACTATAAACTCCTTATTTGGGAACATTAAAAAAAAATTACATGACTTTGAAAACATTAAGTGCTATTACGGACACCAGAGATTAGAGGAATCTTATTCAAAGAACTGAATCTTCATTTTCATTCATCTGGTAAATAATTCATGAAAAGTTCTCTTTTGGACCAAATGTATGAGTGATCTGCAAAGTCTCAACTTTTTCAAGGTTGCTTACCTGGGAAGTGTAGTAGCATAAGTTGAATGACTCTAAAGGTGGAGTGAATGGAAATTTGTAAGGTCCACTGAATGCAGAATCATCCATTGTATCAATGCTACTAGAAGTCAGAATGGCCGAATCAAGAGAAGTCACACAAGGATGAACTAGAATATCCTGAAGTGGAGATCCATTGGTAGGGAGACTCAAGCTGATGGTAACATTTGGCATGATTCCTTCTAAATCACACTGTAATACAAAAGGAAAATTATTACCAAGATCTTAGAAGCAAACATCTTCTGGGCAATACTTTCCTGAATTCATGTGAGTCATTTTCCACAACTTAACTCACTTTTCTCTTAAGACATTGTTCTCTTTGCTGTCTGTTCTCGTTAATAGCTCTATCATGCTCTCAGACACACAAGCCAGAGACTAGGAGAGCCTTCTTGGAATCCTTTGCTTATATTTTCAACCTTTAAAAAACTATATTAAACCCAGTGACTTCTCTCCATTCTTGTTGCAAACACACTGGCACAGGACTTTATAATTTTGGTCCATAGTCTTGTAAATGTATTTAGATTTGTTTTCCTCTAATCAATCCACCCTCCATTAGTGTCACTATCTTAATGAAACATAATTTTAATTATACTGTATCCATGCTTAAAACCTTTCAGTAATTTCCTCTTAGTTTTGTATTACATTGAAAGCCTTTCATTATTTGGCTACCACCTACATCTTCCATTATTTTCCACCCTGCAACTAATGCTGTAGACATAATAAATTCTAGAATTTTCTTGAATAAATCATAATATCCTATACCTCCATGCTTGTTATGTGCTATTCCCTCCAGCTACAATCTTCATTTCTCTTTGTAACCTCAGTTCATGTGTTGCTTCGGGCCTTCCATTCTGTATTGTCAGCTCCACAGCCTACCTCTGCAATGTAGAGAAACCCAAGATCTTCTTTCCTATGTGGTCTGTGCTAGCTTGCCAATGAGAGGTAATGAGAGACTTGGAAGGGAGAGGGGAAAGGGAAGTCAGTATTCTAGGAAGGCTATGGAAGCTAGATTCTACAGCTTCACAGACCTCTGTTTTTCTTCACATCCTTAGTGCCACATTGCTATGCACAAGAGACACCCCCAAAAAATATCTGCTGAATGGATATAGTTTTCTAATTATGGAGCCAACTTTTGTTTTCCATTTTAATCTGAAATATTTCACCTTTTTCATTTTATCTATGAAATTTTATCTATTTCATTTATATTCAAGAATATATGTGCAAAAAATGTAAATACTTAAAAAGTAGACAGGCATATAAAAAGTACCATGCATAACTAGTGTTTATAAAGGTCTTTCAGTGACAGTTACAATAATATCAATCACATTTGAAAATAAAAATGCCATACTTTTACTATAACACTTAAAAAAATATTTTAGTGCTTTAACTTCTACACCATCTGTCATTTTATCTTCATATGTGAATTAGCAAGAAAAAAAGAATTGCTTTTTGACAGATATTTATAAAGATAACAAAATATGCAAGTATTAATAGCAAATACTATTATAATTTTAAAATAATTTATACTTACTTAATTAGCTTCTAATATAATTACAGGGATCAGGGAAATGCAGCCATTATGGAAACTACCAACAAATTATCCACTTCCTAAGCATTTAAAATAACAGATCACCAGTCATTAACTATAGAATGAGGACATTCATTTTAGAAGAAATCTATGTACTACCCTTTAAAACCAATCTGACATATGTAAATGTGGGCTTTTAATTAGAAATTATAAAAACAGAAGGGTCCTAGGAAGTTGATTTTAAAAATAAGCAAAAAATTTAAGAATTAAGATTTTTTCCCAAAGACATGGAAAATTAGCAGAAAAGTGGGGACTTGAACTTTAGTCCACGGTTTTTTGGTTATCTACTAGGACTAAGATAAAATGAAGATAATTTCTTCCATTTACAATAGGCATCAAAATAAAACTTCTTTGTATACTAAGCTTCTGAAGTACTTAAAAAATGTTTAGCTAATAGATATACTGTTTACATAAACTTTAAAGAAACATTTAATATGTGGATTAAAGTACAGCCATACTCTTTTTACTTTTAGAAGAAAGTCTTTTGAAGAAAGTTTTCCATAATTTGTATCAAACAAAAAAATAGAAATTAACCCAAAAGTCCAATACACAATAAACTAGGGTCAGCTTATTAATGAGCTGAGACATTTAAACACCATAGTATTAATTATTAGTAAATTATATATAACACTAGAGGCCCAATGTACAAAATTCATGCAACCTGTTTATCTGGAAGGTCATCCGGGAAGGTCATCTGGATGTTTGGTCTAATTAGCATATTAGCTCTTCATTATATAGGATATTCCCTACTTATTGTCACAGAAATATAAGAAAAAAAGACTTCAACTGTGTTAAGACTTACAAATAACCCACGAACACATCAACTTGGGAGCTATTTATACTTCTAATAAACTTAATAACTGCTATGTATTTTTTATCATGATGGAAGTGAATTTAAACAGATACATTCGTAAGTCACTTTAACGTTAAAAGGGAAAAGGAAGACCCAATTTATCCTAGGATGGTTCTACTTCTCTGTTCTTGAAATTTACTTTTTTTTTTTTTTTTTACAGAGAGGAAGAGAGAGGGACAGAGAGTTAGAAACATCAATGAGAGAGAATCATCGACCAGCTGCCTCTTGCACACCCCCCACTGGGGATGTGCCCGCAGCCAAGGTACATGCCCCCAACCGGAATCGAACCCGGGACCTTTCAGTCCGCAGGCTGACGCTCTATCCACTGAGCCAAACCGGTTTTGGCATTGAAATTTACTTTTATTTATAAGATGTGTACTCAATATTAAGTTTGATATATAAAAAAGTTTATATTCATAAGTACCGAGAATAACGGAAGATAGAAAAATAAAGGTACCTGAGAATATTAATATCCACTTGTAAAAATTGTACTTGGAGGTTTATATTTAGATTATTCAACATGGTACTGATCACTGCTATCTATTATTATTATTTCTGTTGACTTTTCCTACTTTCTAACCAGAGGACCCCATATTAACTCATTACTTGTTTAAATAAATCAAGAGCCTTTCAAAATGGCTTTTGATATTAAATCCGAGGTTTGTCAGTTTCACCCCCTCTAGAGAAAACGGAAAACAGATATGGTGATCTTAAAATATTTTCACAGATTATTTAACTCTTTTAAAAAGGTGAAGCCTAATTCCAGTCCCCTTGAATGCGGACCAGACTTAGTGACCTGTTTCTCAACAACAGAAAATAGGGGTAGTGAAGCTATCTAACCCCAGTTTCGGTAATAAAAAATCTAGCTTCTACTTGTGCCCCATGTCTATCTCTTGTCTAACCATCTGATCTACAGAAAACTAGTCACCGAGTTGTGAGGACATTCTTAAGCAGCATGTTGACAAGTTCACATGGAAAGGAACTAAGACCTCCCACCATAAACCAGTCATGTGAGTGAGATCTTCTAGCCACATTCAAACCTTCAGGTGATTATTGCTCCAGCTGAAATCTAAACTGTAATCTCATGAGAGACTCCACACTAGAAGTTTCAACTAAGTTGCTCCTGAAATCCTGGCCCACAGAAACGATAATAAATGTCTCTGTTGGGACAATGGGGCAATACATTACTGTAGCAATATATAACTAAGGAATGTAAAAAGATAATTTTATCAAATTTGATATGAATTTAACATCTAGTGACTGCTGTCTATGATAAAACTCAACAATCTATAATAATAAAAGTATAATATGCTAATTAGACTGGCCAGCCTAATGACGTTCCTGAAGTCCCTTTGGATGTCCTTCTAGACCAGGGGTGGGCAAACTTTTTGACTCGAGGGCCACAATGGGTTCTTAAACTGGACCGGAGGGCCGGAACAAAAGCAACCTGACCATGCTGACACTCTCATCTTGGGCTGCTGGTGAAGGAGCAGAGGGGAGAGCAAGAGAACCCTCCGCTCTTTCGGCTCCGCGGGCCGGATAGAACGGGCTGGATCTGGCCCGCGGGCTGTAGTTTGCCCACGGCTGTTTCAGACAAAGCTGGGGATTGGAGGACTGAGGCTGCAGCTGCGAGGGCTGAGCCCCTTGCACTAATTTCGTGCATTGGGCCTTTAGTGTCATATAATAATGTAAACTAAAATTAGTAAATGTTACTTTTCTCCATAGGGGTTAAATGGTATGATAAAACAAGTACCAGAGGAAAAGTCTCACCTTGCAAGTGACAGTTCCAACTACTTGCCATGTATCTGCTATATCCTGTTTATCATATTGCATAGATTTTACTTTTTCAGTGATAGAAATAGAAACTTGTGGTTTTCCTTTGTATGTCCCAGCTTTCCAGGCTGGCTGCTTTTGTGGGTGAGTCACAGAAGCAAAACTGATGCTATCCAACGAATTCTGTAAGTTGGCATCTAATACGGTTCCAAAGGGGCAAGCCTGTAGAAGCAAGTCAGGTAACTGGCTCAGTTTTGTATTTAGCTCAGTATCAATTCTTTGACTTGAGTAAAGAAAATCCTGTATCCCAAAAAGAAGCTCAAAGCCTTGTGAAATTGCACTAATGCTAATTAGTGCTGGACGAGGGGATAAAGTTTGTTCAACTAGTGGGACACAAGCATATACTATGCCATTCTTCAGAAAAGCAACAACTGGCCAGAGTTCTTCACCTCCCACTTTAAGTCCATACACAGATGTTTTATTGATGCGAGAACAGCTATCACGACTCTCCACGAAGTCCCTATCTTCATCCAATAATCTAAGCTCGAAGAGTAATGATTTAAGAAAGGGACCATCTTCAGGAATGGGCACATAACTTGTTCCATTGAAGACTTTGGCTCGCTTTTCAACAGTTGGAAACCGTCTGCAGTATGGAAACAAAAACATTAAAAATTATTCTTCCAAGTAAAATAAAAATGGAAGAATCTAAAAACAAAAGACAAACTAAAAACTGAAGGTAAATAGTAATAACAAAATACACAGAAACAATAACCCACGAAAACCATAACCCAAAAAATGTTATATTGCTTGTTAAGTTCTGACTATAGTAACTGTAACTGTTGCATAGTTGGTATATTATCTCAAATGATAAAGTATTGTTATCTACCACTAAACATAATTTAATAGTTTATTTTTTAAAATAGGTAGAGAATATGGTTCTAATTTGAAATCCTACTCTCTTGGCCATTGAGATTCCTACTTGATAGGCAAGGAATGTACACCTGGACATACTTAGGCATCTATAAGAACTTTACTTTCAGCTGAAACTGGTTTGGCTCAGTGGATAGAGGATTGGCCTGCGGACTGAAAGGTCCCAGGTTTGATTCTAGTCAAGAGCATGTACCTTGGTTGCGAGCACATTCCCAGTAGGGGGTGTGCAAGAGGCAGCTGATAGATGACTCTCTCTCATCAATGTTTCTGACTCTCTATATCCCTCTCTCCTCCTCTCTGTAAAAAATCAATAAAAATATATATTTTTTAAAAAGAACTTACTTTCGTTCATAGCAGCACAATTTACAATAGCTAGGACTTGGAAACAGCCTAGGTGCCCGTCAGCAGATGAATGGATCAGAAAACTATGGTACATCTACACCATGGAATACTATGCTGCCATAAAAAGGAAGGAATTCTCATCATTTGCAGTAACCTGGATGGAATTGGAGAGCATCATGTTGAGTGAAATAAGCCAGTCAATGAAAGAGAAACACTACATGACCTCACTCATTTATGGATATTAAAGAACATTATAAATGAATGAACAGAAAGATAGATATAGTGACAGTAAAACAACAGGCAGACTGCCAAATGACAGCGGGGGGGGGGGGGGATAGGGAGATCTGGGGGAGATAAGAGATCAACCGAAGGACTGGTATGCTTGCATATAAGAACAACCAATGGACACAAAACTCTGGGGAGGGAGGGCATCTATGGGGGGGGGGGGCAATGATAAGCTATGTATACAGATAATACCTTAATTAAAAAAAAAAAAGAACTTACTTTCTGATCTCAACTTAGTAGAGTAGGATCAAAGAAAGTGGTTTGATTTAACCCTCTAAAATTTTTAGTTCACTAGTTGAGATAAAATTACAAGAGGAATATTCTATTCTATTTAACCTACAGCGAATAACTGGTACCTCAAGTTTTCTTGCCAATCCCTACAAAATATGTGAATATTTTAGTAATAATGGTTTACCTCTGTAGCCCTCGAAGATAGTATAAGGTAATTTAAAAAAATCTGAATAATCTTTTATGATTTGCATGCTCTAGGTTCAATGGTAAGTTACTAAATCATCCCTTTTTTTTGGGGGGGGGAGTGAAAATCAGAAAAGAAGGTGCTTTTGTTCATTTATAGAAATGTTAGATCATTATTTTCTTAGTTAAAAAAATATGTGCTTTCCCTATTCCTTACCTCTCCACAATCCAAATAAAATCAATCTCTTGGTTATTAACTTCTGTGTAAATTACCTAACTTCCCCAAGTCTTTTTTCTGATTAGTAAAATAAAGAGGTGGCTAAAGAACATACCAGTAATTCTCATTAAGGGTCAAGGACACACATTGGCCAAAATAATTCCCCCCCCCACTAATTCTACTAATAAAATATTGATGTTTACTAATATTGTTTAAAAAGAAAAACAATGCATTCAAATTTATCAATGTATTGGTGATCCTTATTCATTTATATTCTGATGCATTTTCTTGGTTGAGAAAGGGAAAGATTTAGTTAGCACTCTAGTAATGTTGTAGGTGGATGCCATTTCTTTCTCAGAGTCTCTGGATAAGAATAGTTGAGAACTTTGGACTAAACTCTACTACAAAACATAATTTAATAGTTAATTAATTAGAACAGTGCCTTACAGTCTAGTTACTTAAAGGATAATCAAAGTTCTTCTTAAATGCAAGAATATAATGACTGAAGGTAAACTAAGAAGTTAATCTGGGACCTTTACAATGCTTCAATGTATGCTCAATAAATATTTTTGTTGGATGATTCAACTTGCCGTTTTGGATTTATTCTAGGCATTTTCTAAAATGGCCCTACAACTATGAGGTACAATAACAACCTCAGCCAGACTTAACCTGATACTATTACTAATATCTATCCGAGGAGCAGCAAACCTCTAAAATAGAATCTAAATAAAGTTTCTTTTGTGGGGTAAAAGTAGTTAGACATAGGAAAGATAATTTCTCTTTTTAAAAAAAATATATTTTTATTGATATTTTACAGAGAGAAAGAGAGATAGAGAGCTAGAAACGTCGATGAGAAACATTGACCAGCTGCCTCTTGCACACCCCCTACATGCCCTTGACCAGAATTGAACCTGGGACCTTTCAGTCCGCAGACCGATGCTCTACCACTGAGCCAAACCGGTTTCGGCTCATTTCTCTTTTTAAATATTATAGTTGTTATTGTTTGGCATAAATGTGGGTAATATGTAAGAGCATACATATCTGTTTAGCCCTACCATTAGTCCCAACAAGTCAGAAAACTGAAATAATAAAACTTAACTAATTCATTCAACAATACAGAATAAGTGACAAATGAATTATTTGAACCAAACTTGCTGTCTCCATTAAGATGTTGAAGTGCTCAACCAAACATATATGAATTTTTCTTCTGAAATATTCTGAGCTCAAAGGGAAAAAATTCTGAAAACAAGCATGACTTTTTCAAGGAGGTTATTTTTGATAAGCTACAAAGCCACAGCTACAAATACAGTATGGTACTGGTACAATAACAGACAAGTAGCAGAACTGAGACAGACCAATGGTTATATGGGAAACATAATAAACTATCAATAGCTCCACAAATCAATGGAAAAAAATATGTATTGTTTGGAAGATGATGTTGGAAAACTGGCCCACTGTATAGAGAAAAACAAAATGAGAATCCTATATTAACACTATATCCAAAGATGGACTATGGATAGATTAAGGATGTAAATATAACAAATAAAATGACAAAGTTAAGAGAAGATAATGTAAGAAGATATCCCTTGAAGAACTAACTACTTTGCTTGCAATAAACTTAGTGATTTCTGTTTAATCAAGGGCGATATTAATTGGCAATAAATGAAGAGAAATTATCTGTAATAGCTTTAAAAAATGAAATAAGACTAGTATTTCAAGAATACACAATTAACTCCTACATATTAACAGAAAAAAACCAGCAAGTCTCAAAGAAAAAAAGATGAACAAAGATTATCTATAGGCAAGTCACATAAGAGGGAATCCAAAGGGTTAACAAACATTGCTACACAGCAGAGAAAATCAAATGAAAAAAACATACCATTGTGGCAAAAACTGAAAAGGAAGGAAAGGTGATACAGGGACCCTCACTGCTAGTGAGAGTGTAGGCTGGAGAAAGTATTATAAAGTCAATTATTTGGCAATATTTAGTCAAAATCAGCATAGATATGCCCCATACACCTTTTGAGGTTATCTGCTACAGCACTGTTCTGATGGCAGAGTTGGAGACAACCTGGGATATATCACTCCAGAAGAGCATACGTAAATATCGAAGGTGTAAACCATAGATTACTACAGAGCAAGTAGTAATGACTTAAGACCTGCACTGTCCAATATAGAAGCCATTAGCCATATGTGATTAAACATAAACAATATTGAGTTCCTCAGTCGCAATAACCACATTTCAAAAGCTGCATGTGATTAGTGGCTATAATATTAGCACAGATTTAGAACATTTCCTATGTCCATCACTGAAGAAAATTCTATTGAACAGTGCTGCTCAAAATAACATGGGAGCTTCTTTAAAATAATGCTGGAATGAAAGGAAAGAAAATGAAATAGAAGGAACAATGATGCAATTTGAAAAATGAATACACAAAGACACAAATACAAAGATAGTAACAAATACAAAGATGTGTTACCTGTGAGGCAAGGAGAATGGCAGAAATAAAGACACCCAAGAGAATATATAAATAAAACGAGGAGTACTTTGGATAGAACAATGAGGCTAATAAACCATACTGGAGAATATTATTAACATCCTTAAGGTACAACAACAAATGTAAGTCTGTATTCTGGGAGGAAATGGTAAACTCCAACTTGATGCACGTTGTAACAAAAATTGTTTAGGTTGCAAAGCGGGAATCTTTCATGTCCACATTGCCAACAACTTTTCATTTAAAATCACTCTCAACTTTATTTGCTTCAATCTCAGTTTAGATCTACTACTTCACCACAGAACTTTCCTCAGAGAAGAATGAATTTGTTGGCAATACATAAACTGTCAATAGCCACTGAGAATAAAAGGTGAAAACACCTTATTCAATTGCCACCCATATTTTTCTGAAGTTATTATAATGTGCACAGTTATTCTGGTACATGTGACAAATTCTAGAAATAAAACCAGATCAGCTTACACCATCTAAGAAAAAGTGAATACAATGTAATTTGGTACTTTTTCCATTTTCTTCAACAACTAGGAGAGCTAAACTATCTGAAATTTCCTAGGAATGAAACATAAGATGAAAATAACAGTCCGATACTGCTCAGCAAGGGTTTTCCAGAAAAAAACAGTTAAAATGTCATTGTCTGATTTTTAGTAGTGCAAGAAAAAATTGTAAACACGTGTTCCCTTCCTTTCATCTCCATTATCAATACTAAGCAGGTGCAGTAATTTTAGACGTAGTACTACTAACTCACACTGTTAGAAGACACACAATACTTAACATGTGCCAGGCGTCAACTCATGTACAACACTATGCGTTAGCATCATCAAAATATTCATTTAACAGGTGAACTAGAGGTTAAGTAACTCGCACTAGGCTTCGGATCGGCGATACACTGCACCACACAACTGCTCCATGATCCATTCCTCGGGCTGACCGTCCCGGAGGATCCAGACTAGCATTTACCTGGAGAACCTGACCGTGCCGCAAAGTGGAGTTCCGGGCTCGTGGCTTATGAGCCACACCGCCCGCAGAGCCATGATAAGCCGCTAGTGCATCAGTGCACCCCTAAGGCCGCCACGGAGGAGAGCGCAGACCGGCTTTCTCCGGTGGGCTCGGAACGGAAGCCCGAGTTACATTCACCCGAGCCGCCTTCGGCCCCACCACGGACAGGTGCGGCACGCTCAGCAGAGAAGCTAGAGAGCCTTCAGCTGCAGTGACTGAAAGCCTCTAAGCCCGTCCGGGCCGACACAGGCCCCTGGAGAATTCTGCGAAGCCGCACCTAGAATCCCGAGAATTTAAGATTCCCCAGCAACCCTAGGACGCGCTTCGGCCCCCCCCCTTAAATCCCACTTCCGGGACGGTGGCCCGGAAGGGCCAAGCTTCCTCGCTCGCCCGGCGACGAGCCCTTCCGCGCCGCGCCGGGCCGCGCGCCCCTCCCGCCCGCCGGGCCGGCGCGCGCAGCTCCACTTCCGGCGTCGAGGCGGTGACAATGGGAGCGGCGCGGGCGGCGCCGGGAGGCAGCTGACAGGCGTCTGCAGCTCCGCTTCATGGCCGCCGCTCTCCTCGCCCCGCCTGGGCTCGGAGGGGAGTTGGGGAGCCCGCGGCGCCCGGGAGCCGGAGCCGGCGAGCGGAGCGGGAACCTGTGCGCGGCGCCGCTGAGGCGCAGCATGTGAAGCCGAGACGGCGTCCAGCGCGAGGCGAGCCTCCCAGCCGGCCGGGATGGCTACGACGGCCGAGCTCTTCGAGGTGGGTCCCGGCGGGGTCTTCGGGGAGTGGCAGGCCCGGGGCGCCGGCGGCGGCGAGGCAGGCGGGCTGAGGGGCGGGTGTCCCGGGGCCCAGAGCCGCCCCCGGGAGGAAGGTGCACCGCGGAGGGTGGGGGGGGGGGCGGCTCCGGAGTCCGCGCGGGCGGAGCGCGACCCGGGGGGGGGGGGAGGAGGGTTGGCTGGGGGTCCGGGTGGGGTGGCTGGGGGGTCGGGAGCGGAGCCTGCGGTCCTGGAAGCGGGGAGAGGGGGAGCCTGGGAGGAGGCTGGGGCGCTGGGGGAGGAATTCGGGGTGAGCGGTGGGAAGGGCTGGCGGGGGCGCGGACAGAGGAGGCGGGAGCCCCGCGTTGGGCCGGCCCGTCCGGTCGCGGGGACCCTCGAGTATCGGTTTTCTTGGGGCCACCGGAGGTCGGGGCGCGGTGGGGCTCCTCCTCGTTGGTGGTCACCCCGTTCTTCCGGGGAATGGCGCTCACCTGCTCGCCCGGTTACCCTTCCTTGGGAAGAGGCCGAAGTATTGGTTTAGGTGGATGGCGGGGGCCTGTGTGTTAGTCCGTTAGACTGAAGGGGGCAAGACTAAAGTGAGCATTTGTGTGCCAGCCTCGGAGAACTGGTGTGTGTGTGTGTGTGTGTGTGTGTGTGTGTGTGTGTGTGTGTGTGGATGATAAAACCACCCACCTGCTGGCCGGGGAAGCCCTCCCGCGCGAAACCCCGAGCATTCTGATGTGCTCCTCCAGAGTTTTCGGTCTCAAGCACTTACAATGTGATTTATCGTGAAATCCAGCGGGAGAAGCTGTGATGGGTGAGATGGTAGGATAGGGAGATTCTAATGGGAACCACAAAAACAATGAAGCGTAAAAAGGACGGATCCCCTTTTGTGAAATAAATGGAAACAGAGATAGGAAGAAAGAGGAAGGAAAGACCCTTTTTGTGTGTGCTTGTGTTTCATATTGATTGACAAAGTAAGTCATAATGGAGAAGACTTCTGTTGACTAGTGCACTTAGTAACTAAGTTGACTAATGCACTTAGAATTTCTGAGTGAAAAGTGCATCCTTTTCCTGCTTACGGTTCAGCATTTTGTGTGTGTGTGTGTTTTGTTTGGCTTAAAGTGTAAATGCCACCGTTTTTATAACTGGGAACTTTTCACATTTGTTACTGTATTTCGGGTTTCTGTCCTCTTCGGATAGATAATGCTTTTGAGGGGAATAAGATGCCATTGTTAGAATAAGTTGTAATAAAATAGTAAGTTGTATTAGAATGAAATGAGTGAAGGATCTATAGTTAGAAGAAAGAATTTGGAAATGCTAATTACATTTCTTTAGATTTAAGCGATGAGAGATGTAGCACATTAACTACTCTAATTCTATCTGCTTATTGATG
This sequence comes from Vespertilio murinus, assembly GCA_963924515.1. Classification (NCBI taxonomy): domain Eukaryota; kingdom Metazoa; phylum Chordata; class Mammalia; order Chiroptera; family Vespertilionidae; genus Vespertilio; species Vespertilio murinus. The sequence continues at coordinate 184,259,602 of OZ004704.1, read as the reverse complement.
GACATTCTTTTTGCTACAAGCTTTTACTGTGTGTTGTTGGGAAAGGTACTAAAGTAGTTCTGTGGTTTCTTGTTTTACTTTTTACATCTTATAAAGGTAGAAAACTATGTATGAAGTTGAGATCTTTAATTTACCTAATAAAATACTGGACTCGCTAGCTTTTAATAGAAAGTTATTTTGTCATACAGTTCATAAGGCATTAGTCTTAGAGTTAATGAATATTGCTTGACATTCCCAATTATATCTTTTTTTTTCTTTAAACATTTGACCTTGAGTTCATATAACTTATTTGAAAGTGTATTTGATTTCTACTCCCATTGGTGGGAAGGGGAGAAAGAAGAGAAATACATATTTTGCTTTCTAGGGTCCACCGTTTAGTAAAGTAGTTAAACCAAATTAGGGTTTAACTTCAGTCAGTGACTCCAGTTATGTTACAGCTGGTAATATTTACTTACTGCTAGAGCAATGATTTTCAACCAGTGTACCTCTGATTGTAATAATTTTAAAAATACACATTTTTGTTGATTCCGGAGAGAAAGAAACATCAATGATGAGAATCATTGATTGGCTGCCTCCTGCACACCCTCCACTGGTTATCTAGCCCACAACCCCACCCTGTGGGAATCCTGGTTCATAGGTTGATAACGCTCAACCACTGAGCCACACCAGTCAGGCTGCTGCGAAAATTTCTTAAATTAGCAATACTTGACTAGTCAGGGGCCCTGACCTCTTTTCCCTTAGATTGTCAAATTAAAAAAAAAAAAAATAACAACACAATAGCTGCCCACTGTGAATGAAACAAAATTATACCTATTTTTTGTCAGATCAGCAAAAAAGATAACACTTTTTTTGTTTTCCACAGAATTTTAGTAATTAGTTTATGTGTGCTGCGAGATGGAAAAGGTTGAAAACCGCTGCTGATAGAGACCAGCAGGCCAGAGGGTTCATACAGCAGTCTTAAACATGCTTATGAATCTTAACTCACGTGACTTTCTTTTTCCTGACCATTTGTAGCTTGTTGTTTCATCATTATGAAAAGCATTATTACATTAATAATTAGAATGAAATGTTAATAGTATAATTAAGAAAAATATTTATCTTTTCAGCCCTGTTATAGGTTCTACTCTTGCCCAAGTTCTCACCGCTAATTGAAAATTGATCTCTTTGCTTTAGAGGGAGGAGAGGGATTTGAAAATCCCCACACACAAACCTTAGTCATTGCTTTTGTTTCCTGTTCCTGCTTCCATAGGATCTAGGTTGTAGGACAAGTCAGGGAATTTTTTTCTCTTGCTTCCCTTTCTTAGTCACAGCTGGGGAACTGTGAGAAGCAGAGGTCAGGACATAGTCAAGGATATTTTGTTTTTATGCATCCTGATTTTAATGCACAATTAAGTTGAATTGTGCATTCATTTTTCCATGTTGAAAGAGGTCAAATCAATGCAAAATTATGGTTTAAACTCATGAAATTCCATGTGTTAATTGTACTTCTTTTAAAACATTGATCCCATGAGACTGCCTTTTTTTTTTTTAAACAAAAACACCTTCATACAACAAAATCAACTATAGGATATTACCTTGGTTGACAGAAATGATTAGTAATAGACTATTCAGTTATTTTAATAGTGAGTATCCTGGAAATACTATTTCCTTCTTAGTTTCAGCCCTTGATGACAAATCTTTTGAAAGTATCTATGTATGTTTCCAAATGAAACACCTCAGGATGGACATTCTGGCCAGGAATTCCTATGTGGTTTGGAGTAATTTTTCCTCCACATATAAAGAAGTAGCTGGGGGTAGTAAGTTTATTTTTTATTTTTTATCCTATATAATAAAAGCCCAATATGCTAAGTGTTTGGTCAATGGGTTGGTTATTCAACCAATCAAAATGTAAGATGCTAATGATACGCTAAGGCCACTCAACCACTTGAATGACGTGCACTGACCACCAGGGGACAGACACTCAACCCGTTAACCAGTTTTGATGTGCACTGACCACTAGGGGGCAGGTGCTCCAACCAGTAGGGTCTGGCCAATCAAGACTGAGTGAGATGGGCCAGACATGCCCTGGAGCACTCCCACAGCCCTTCCCCGGCTGACCAACCTCCTGCATCTCTCCTGGCCCCATCATGCACCAGTGGGGTCCCTTAGTATGGCCTTTGCCCTCTTGGAATCCGGGACCCCTTAAGGGATGTCAGAGAGCCGGTTTTGCCCCTATCCAGCAGCCAGGCTGAGAGACCCCACTGTCCTGCACCAGGCCTCTAGTAGTTACATAAACATTAACATTTTAATTTTTTTATTTCCTTATCTTTCCCACCCCCCCTTAAAAAACAAACAAACAGGTTGTAACATTTTAAAAAAACAGTTTCACAGAAAACATCTACATAGGAACAGTATATAATACTTCAGTTACACTAACAATATGATACCATTTCATTTCAATAATTTTCCACTAACAAACATTTTTTCTACCTATTACGATCCCCTTCTTTTTTTCCATAAGACAACTAAGGCTCAGCAGAAATACCCATTAGTTATAAGCGTCCTTCTCTCTCTCCAGAAGTTGCTACATATTTTTAGAATTTGTGATTCCCTTAATGCTTTAAGGTTTTGATGCCACATTGTAGATAGCACTTAGTTATGGAGAATAGGAAAAAGCAAAACTAAAATAAGGAGGTATAAGATAAGTCTTTAACAGTCTATTTTCTGAATTCTTTAGATGCCATCAACCAGGATCATACGCTGGTTTCAGTCTTTTAAAAATATATATTGTATTGATTTTTTACAGAGAGGAAGGGAGAGGGATAGTTAGAAACATCGATGAGAGAGAAACATCGATCAGCTGCCTCCTGCACACCTCCTACTGGGGATGTTCTGCAACCCAGGACCTTTCAGTCCACAGGCCTACGCTCTATTCACTGAGCCAAACCGGCTGGGCAGGTTTCACTCTTTATGGTGTGAAAAGATCTAACGGTCTCATACATTTTATTTATGTTGACTTCTACATTTTTACTTAACTAATTAAACATTGCAAGACACATTTATGAGAGTACATATACTTCCTTGTTCAGATAGATGTAAAGCTAATTTATGTAGGAAAACAATGATACAAAAAAAAAAAAACTCTTAACTTCAGGTTATATTAGACTGAGACTTTCCATAGTAAGGTTCTTTACAGTTAGAAGCAATCCTGGAAAGTTTGCAATGGACGGGAAAGTGCATTAAGTGCTGTACCAGGAAACATTCAGACTGAAATACTTTAATCCACAGCAGTTAGTATAGAAAACATAAATGCTCTCTTAATACTCCTTTCTCTTTGGTCTTTTGGAATGTATTTTATTTCCTCTTGACTAAATTCTGGGTGCCTAGATGCAGGAAATATATTTCTTATAGAAAGGTGCCTGTTTAATACCAAATGGAGATCTATCCATATAAAATCTGTGAGGTAAATCATATTCCCACCATTTTCTTTTGTCAAATTATTCAATTTTAGCTACCTCCCTAAAAATGGATGTCAGAGAATAATATGCTTAGGAAGGTACTGTTGGGAGTGGCTAACCTCCCACTTTCCACAATGGCTGTTGTGAAGGCTGGGTAAGAAAAGAGAGTAGTCTACCCTGTCCTTCCCATTAATCATTAGAGACCTAGAAGTAGAGTCTATTCAGTTGTTAGGCAGAGTAAATTGGGAGGAGAACTGAATGTGGAAAATAGTCTATTTTTTGCAACACTGTCCCTTTTGATGAATTCTCTATTGAAGTTCTTGTTTTATGCACAGGGTCTGTCAGAGTGAGTGCTCACAATGCATATTTTCTGTAGTTGAGTGATGGGCCTCTTGGATAGATATTCAGCTTGTCAGGATAGGACAGTCTGGTTGAGAAGGCATTCCTTTCTCAGCTCTGGGCTCTGTAACCTGTACTACTTTCTCAGGCAGAAACGTAGGAGGTACCTGAGCAAATGGTGAATCTTTACAGTGATGCAGTTAGGAGTTTGTTCACTGCCTTTTGGAAGTCGGTGTAAGAGTAAGTGGTATTGATGGGTTCAGTGCGGTTGTTTCCTTAACAGTTTTAGTCAACCAGCCACAGCAACAACCAGAAACACATGAATCAGGGATCTGTTTTAGGAATTCAGGGATGGGAATGGCTCTACTCAAGGTTCGGCTTAAATGTTTGGTGGCAAATTACAGCGCTCCATTTAGAGTGCGTGATCTCTGGAAAGTCGGCTGGGACTTGTCAGCGGCTTTTGAAAAGGTGGGACTCCACAAGAAGCCACAAGTGGCCACTCGGGAATTGGTTCCAGTTTGGGTACACAAATGGGAGCAATGGGAGAGTCTTAGACCTATTTCTCGAAGTATATGGACCGGTGTACTTGGATCTAAGAGTTTAGCATAATATAACCAGGAATTAGGATTTAAAGGTCTCCAAGTAGTTGAGTATTTTAAAAGGCACTTAACCTGCCAGGCAAGACCCTCCAGAGGTGTCAGGTTGGGCACCACAGGGTCCTCTTCTTCAGAGGAGTCCCACTCTTCCCCAGAACCCTCAGTTAGGTAGGCAGTGCTTTCTTCTTCCTCACTTTCTGGTAACAGTTGAAGCCAGCAAAACACTAACTCTGACAAATAGAACAAGAGATGAAAAATCCTTTCAACAAGATTAACTTGCCTGTTTCTGAGTTCATTACACACACAGTATGTCTTTGGCTTGCACCACTAGCAGTTCTTCGAGATTATGTTGTATGGTCTTCACTTACAAAGAAAACATCTCGGTTCTCAAGACCAGTTCGGAGTGTAAGAAGTCGATTACCAGTGGCACAGGTCAGAGTCTCTCCTTTAAATCCTGGCTACCCAAGAAGAGAAGGGGTCCTTCTATAGGCAAGCTGATTTTCTTAGTGTGGTCTCAGTTGGCCGTGATACTGTGAACAGGCACTTGTGTCCTCTGTTTTGTTGTCAGGGATATTATATCTACTTGATAATGAAAAGAAGCTCAGTGGTTGGCTTCATAGTCTGCTGGTGCAGCAAATTTTGTGCAGGGGATGGTGGGACGAGTTGTCAAGGACACCTGGTGTGCACAGATCTGATGTTTTCCATAAATGGTGCAAATGCCCTTGGAAACTGGTGACTTAGCTGTTGGATTATCTGGGAAGGTAGCCTTAACCTGTAAATGAGAAGACATAAGTCTTTATTTTATTGAGACAGGAGAAACTGTTGGCTTTTAATTCTTCTGTCCTCTTATAGTTTTTTTTTTATTTTCCTTTCAACCAAATTCCATCCAAGGAGAATTTTTTTTCCGCCTCACACCCTGCTGCACAATCAGGCTAAGCCCAATGCTGCCACTCCACTCGCCTCTCCATGGGGCACTCATAAGTTCTTTTTCTGTTGTTGCAAATATTCTTCTTTTACTGCACTACTGAGAATATTACACTCCCTTCTCACTTGCTATTTTTTAATCTTGTTATTCTGGAGTCTTGTCTTCTCTTTGGGCAAGTTACCTTAATGGGAGAGTTTTTTGTTAACTAGGGTCAATTACCCATTATTCAATAAATATTTACTGAGGGCCTATTAACTTCAAGATAAGGTGCCAAGTTTAATGAGGCTACATGCCATAGAAATATTAATCTTACGCAGTGCACTTTACAAAAAACAAAAACCCCAAATGGTTCACAGGCCAAATAGGTTTTGTTAAAGGGGCATGCTTTGTTTCATTAGAGATGTACAATATACCTTTGTATGTTAGAAACTCTGAGATGTTCATTTTTTAGCTTTTTTTGACCATGAGATGTTTATTTTGTAGTATTTATTAATTTTGTGAATTCCATGTATATACTTTGGAAAATGTTGAATTATGTATAGAACCTACTTTTATTGTTAAGTAGAGAGAGGGGGAAAATAGTTATATAACTATACTAGAGGCCCAATGCATGAAATTCGTGCAAGGGCTTTGGCCACTGTGGTCATCTCTGCTGAAGACCCCGCCCCCGCCCACTGAAGCTTTGTCTGGAAGGAAGGACATCGGAAGGATGTCTGGTCTAATTAGCATTTCACGCTTTTATTATTATACTCTTTAAATAAAGTTATAAATGGTTGTCGGAGAGGCCTAGATAAAGTGATAAAGGAGTTAAAGATGGGAAAATTACCTCTAGAAGTGTGAAAGGATTAGGAGGTGTCATTTGAATGATATACAGAGAATAAGTTAGATTTGAATTTGTGGAACGGAGTGGAGGGATTTTCTAATAAAGTAAACAGTAAAATCCAAGCCATAAAGGGAGGTAAGTGTAGACCCTGGGAACAGGAGATAAGTTCATTTTGTCTGGAGTGTAACATGCATGAAGAAGTGGAATGACATGCAAGGAAAATTGGGAGTTAATTGTAGAGGTCCTGAATGTCAGAATTAGGAATTAGTTGTTGTTTTTTCTTTATTGTAAATGTTGATGCCTTTGTAATAGTATTTGAGATCATGTAATTTGACTGTGGTGACAATGGCTCTTTGACTTCCAGGTTAGATTTTGACTAGCTAATAACAACACATTTTTCATGCACAAATTTATGTCTCCTAGATTTTTTTACTAAGTAACAAATACTATTTATACATATTTATGGAAAGATCTCTTGTTAATGTGGTAAATATATATTAATGAATGTGAGCTATACAAGTAAGGACCACTCCTTTACCTTTAAGGTATTGAAATGCTACTTGTTTCAGCCATAATAGCTGTTAAATAAATGTTTAAAGGTTTTAAGAGATGTGGCCAAGAGCGAGTACAGAGACAAACATATGTATTTCTTATATCACATCATCACAGGAGATATTCGTTAAGAGACAATACAGTTCAGTGGGAGTACAGAATCTTTTCCTTGAATAAATAGGAAAGGTTTCATATAGTCATCACACAAATTGCATGTTGTCAGATGAGTAGGAACTTTTTGGAAATGGGCATTCCAGAGCAGAGATGGAAGATGACTACAATTTATAAGGTGAGGTGTATAGAGGAATACTGAGGAGAGATAGAATCTGTATTTGCATGTTTTAGGTGTGGAAGTGGTGGCTCACAACAAGGCATTGAGACCACAGGGGCAGTTGGGGGGAACTTTGAGAAGGCTTTATAAAGTCCATGTTTAAGGGAGTGGACATGCCTTTTTTTTTTTTTTTTTTTTTTTGCCGGAAGAGGGAGTGGAGAGACAGATATGGGTGGTAGTAACACATTGTACTGGATCTATTTTGGTAAAGATGTTCTAAGAAAATATAAAAGTTTAGTTCAGTATCTCAGAAACAATGTTAAAGATTTCTGTTCCTGTTCAAGGGCTTGACTTCTTGATTTTTAACAAATTATTATAAACCCCATGTTTTTCTTACAATTGGTAGCATATATAAGCAGTATGAAGTAAAATCAGTTTAATAGAGCCATCAGTAACCAATTACTTAAAGTTGAATTTAATATGATAGTGTCTTAGCCTATAGTTGTATACTTCAGTGTTTGTTTTGGCAATTTTTGCTTTTAATTACTACTATAATACAATAGAAGGGGACGATACATGTTCATACGGTTTATGAAATTCTAAAGGATTTTTCTTGATAATCCTCTTTTGAGGACTTGGTCATTTGGAGGTCTTAGAATTTGTTAATTTGCCCTTTTCTCATTGTAAATGCCTTTGTAGCAAGGTTGAGTATTAGAAAGCAAATTATAGAGATTCACGTAGTTTTATAAGCAGAAAGATTTTTTGTTTCATTTTTTTTTTGTTTTTTTTTTTGTAACTTCAATTACATTGAGATCAGTAGCTGATTTATTTTAAACTTTTGTAGTAATTTGATTGCCTCTGAAGATAAAACCTGTGCATTGTTTCCAGGACACTGTTCTCTCCTAATTTTTCCTCTTCCTGCACTGTTCCCTCCTCCTCCTCCTCCTCCTCCTCCTCCTCCTCCTCCTCCTCCTCCTTCTTCTTCTTTTGTTTTCTTTGTTGTTGTTTTGGATCTTTTCCCTTTTTCTTCAAATGCTATTAAGTTCCTCTTCCTTCTGATCTCATCCAATTAGACGTTTTAAATAATACTTTAAAATTATATCTAGCTTCAGTTTTGTCCCTGTAATAAATACAAACTTATTTTTCTGACTAGTATATCTAACTAGAGGCCCGGTACATGAAATTTGTGTGCTCGGAGAGGGTCCCTCAGCCTGGCCTGCCTGGGAATCTGGGAGCCCTCAGGGGATGTCCAACTGATGGCTTAGGCTCATCTAAGCCGTCAGTTGGACATCCTTAGTGCTGCTGCGGAGGCAGGAGAGGCTCCCACCGCCAACAATGTGCTTGCCAGCAAACATTCTGTAAAAAGTTTTTTATCTGTTTTTCCCTTAAAATTTTAAAAAAGAGAATTACAGGGTTAAAGGGTAAGAGCATTTGTAATATTGTTGATATTACCAAAATATTACCTCTTGCCTCCAAAAATATTGTACCTGTTAACATTTATAATAGTAATGAGAATATGAATTTCAGTTTACCCTCTCCTGCATTTTATATTATAATTTTTAAAAACTTGGTAATTTTGTGAGAATAAAAAAATGTGAAAGTTTGATTTTTTGTGAAATTGCATATTTTTTATGTTTCTTGACCATTTGTATTTCTTCAATAAATTGCTCACTTTTTCTGTTGGGATGTTTTAACTGGTATTAGTAATTTAATTTCATTGGAAGTTCTCACATAGTAGAACGTGTGTCATTTTTGTAGGTGTTTTTAAGTTATCGTCTATGAAAAAATTTAAAAGAACATGTATTTTATAAACTAGGAACCTTTTGTGGCAGATGAATACATTGAACGTCTTGTATGGAGAACCCCAGGAGGAGGCTCTAGAGGAGGATCCGAAACTTTTGATCCTAAAAGGTGAAGTAAAAATTTTTTTTTTCATAGACCCAATCTAGTGCAAATTTGTGTTTGAAATAGATGTGACTATTGGAATTTCTTTTAATGTTCATATAAAGGGATTTTAGTTAACAATTGGTCATTAAAAGACACAAGCATTAGAACTTTGATTCCCCCCCCCCCCCAACACACACACTTTACATTCCTTTTATTTTAGAGAAGGACTTTAACTGGTATGAGGGAAGGGGTTTTGTTACATTATAAGAACTTAATATTTTCTCCAATTACTAGTAAATTAGAGTTGGCAATAAAAACATGTTAAATGTGTTGTTTTAAGTATAGTTGTAAATTGGGGAACAGAAAGTCACTGAACCCTAGAATGCACAATATGACTTTTACATTTGCCTTTTGACTGTTTCTTTGAAATTGGTTTCTATTTTGGAGGTTAATGGAGCTTTTAGGTGAGGTTTTCTTTCATGTCAGAGATAATTCCTAACAAGGTACTGTAGAGAAGATTAACATGATCATCCTTAGTTCAATTCAAGTTTATTTATACATTACAATTCTAAATGAACTGGTTAGTTCCTAAAATTAATCATAGGAGGATTGATACATATTTTTATTTTCCTTTATTAGGTTATTAGAAGAATTTGTAAATCATATTCAGGAACTCCAGATAATGGATGAAAGGATTCAAAGGAAAGTAGAGAAACTAGAGCAACAGTGTCAGAAAGAAGCCAAGGAATTTGCCAAGAAGGTACAAGAGCTTCAGAAAAGCAATCAGGTAAATATTTAGCTAAGCAATGAATAATTTATATATAGACTATAATATCTTTATTTCCTTTCAGTTTTTAGTTCTTTTTAAAAAAAATATATTTTATTGATTTTTTACAGAGAGGAAGGGAGAGGGATAGAGAGTTAGAAACATCGATACGAGAGAATCATCAATCAGCTGCCTCCTGCACACCCCCTACTGGGGATGTGCCTGCAACCCAGGTACATGCCCTTGACCGGAATCGAACCCGGGACCTTTCAGTCCGCAGGCTGATGCTCTATCCACCAAGCCAAACCGGTTTCGGCAGTTTTTAGTTCTTAATAAAAATCTAGTCAAATGAGATTAACTGTTGAGGCTTCTCTCTGAGTTCTCCCATATCATGGGATAAAATGTTAATGGATTGTTATCAAACACTCCTGGCAGTGGCTTAGTATTGAATGTTGGTTTGGGATCACAGTATTCCCTTCTTAGGATGGGGTGCTGTTCAGTATAGTGTGGTCCTTGCTTCTCCTCTATCAATGCAACCTTTCAAGAATGATGCTTCAGCAGACCAATATCTTTAAGTGCTCATTGTTAGCTTGGATATTAAGGTTGTCACTTGCATTCTCATTTAATCATAAAACAAAGTAACATCAAACTATTGCCTGGATCAGGTTTTTTCCCCGAGGAAATCTGGTCTGAGAAGTTTCACAAAAGTCATGAGTTATGTGCCCTAATAAGAATTATGATGTAACTGTGGAAAAAGTGGGTACAGAATTCTTCCTCAGTCCATTTTGGAGTAAAAAAACTAAACTGGCCTTAGGGCTAAGTAGGTCAAGCTTAGTCATTCTTCGGCTCCAGACTGAATCTGGAACCTCCAAACTCATTGCACAGCCTGATCTAGACTTGATTGCCCTTTGTGAATATATAAGTGTGTAAGTTTAAGGAACAATGTTTAGCTCCGCTGCTTCCCAGGACTATTTATTTCTTAGCATTAGACATTAGCAGACTGATCTCTGCTTAGATTTCATTTATTTAGATTCCTTTATTTAAGCATCTGTGGCTGTGAGAAAATATTAAAGGAAGTCAATAATTTACATAAGATAGAAAATATGTTTTTAAGTAGTTAAATTGATAAATTTCAGATACTTCTAGTGCAATTTTCCCTTCATAATAATAATGGTATTAATAGTTTAACAAGTTCTGGAACCACTGTTCTCTACAAAATATTACCTGTGTAACTTCAAGCAACTCAAGCTTTTCTTCTCAGTTTTTTCATTTGCATATAAAATAGATTGTTGGAAGGATTACATGAATAAGTACATTAATATGCTTAGAATAGTGTCTGGCATAGAGGATGTCCTTGGTATATGCAGCTTTTCTCCCTCAATTTAAGGTTAGGACAAAACTGTCATACTAAATTATCGGCAATTTTATTATTGGCAATTCTAAGGCATTAATGCATGGTGCATAATTTTTATCTACCAGAAGATAATCATATACCATGGGAAAGGGATATTTTAGGAAGTAATATATATTTTCCTCAGTAGAACAATTGTAATCTTTTCTGTTCTCAAAGTAAAATATAAGTAATATTTTACCTTACTTATAGTATTATCATTGCTCTTTAAATATTTAAAATAAATGTTTGTTAAATAATTTTTTAAATCAGTGTCTTTTACTTATACCATACATTTAACTCTTTTAAGTGTAGTAGCAAGTGAGTTGTTCAGATGACTGGTCTCTTTGATACTTAGTTCATTGTTATCAGAACCATTATTTATGAATTAAGTGGTACTGGGAAACTTTATTAAACAGAATGAATAGTAACTAGTCTTGCTGTTTTATTGATTAGTAAATGTATTCATGATAAAATGTGATTTTAATAGTTTCAAGGATAAAATTCTGCAATTTTGTTTAAAATTTTTCAGATTATGTGTTTAATAGGTATGAATCATTTTTGTAGATCATCTTTATGTAACTTTTATGTTATCTTTAGTTACCTTAGTTTGAGAGTAGTGATGAGTTAGTAGTTTAGTTTTGATACAAATTATGTTAATTGGGTGCTGTCATTCTATTATAAGTAAAAACTGGGTTCTGTCATTGTATTTTATGCTTATGCATATTCTTTTCAGGTTGCCTTCCAACATTTCCAAGAACTGGATGAGCACATTAGCTATGTAGCAACTAAGGTCTGTCACCTTGGAGACCAGTTGGAAGGGGTAAACACACCCAGGCAACGGGCAGTAGAGGCTCAGAAACTGATGAAATACTTTAATGAGTTTCTAGATGGAGAATTGAAATCTGATGTTTTTACAAATTCTGAAAAGGTGAGCACTGTTGAAAGATAAAAGCAAATTATAGCATTTATAACAATGTTCTAATTATAAACTACAGTTGTTAAATTCCAGAGAACTTCAAATCACTGAGTAGCTGACTTATTGTTCTGATGTGTAAATTAGTACACTAGCTTACAGATTGCTGATGAAGTGTTTATATTCTAATTTTTAAATGAATTGGCATTTTTTTCATGAAATTATCTACTATGTGTGGTTTAGAAATGCTGAGGTGACTATATTAATGAGTGTTTCTTTTCTTATTAACAGAATTTGTATAGATTTTGAATGGTTACATTTCATTGGATGAGAGTGGTCTGACCTAATTATTGAAAAGTTGAAGTATTTTTGTTGTTTTAGTCACTTAAAGGGGAATATATGTAGCAGAATAATCGGAATTATTTTTATATATCTTGTTTACTCTTTTTGGATTTATAAACTCAGAAGAAACTTACACTTCTGCTTTTAGTAATTAGTTGAATTTTTCAGAGTAAATGAACTATAGGTTTCTTTGGGAAAGTGATTATGGCATTATGAAATCTTAAGATTTCAGTGCCAGATAGACAGACGTGTATATTTTATTGACTTATTGGTGATACCTCAAATGCATTCCTATTGCTTAAAAAGTTGTATTTGTTGAGAATTTTAAAAGAAAATTGCTTAGGTGGGGGTCTGCTGGCATACATAGGGGAATATTACTATTTTCAAATATAAACATGTTTTTTTTACACACATATATAAAGGTTTTAAAATAATGATTGCTTATTTTTTTTAATAGATAAAGGAAGCAGCAGACATCATTCAGAAGTTGCACCTAATCGCCCAAGAGTTACCTTTTGATAGGCAAGTTTATTTCTCAAGAGCTAATTTGGGTATATGGTGTAATTTATAGAATAAATTTGTATTTTTCCCTCTATGATTTTGCTCATTAATTCAACAAGAGTATATTTAGTACCTTTTTGTATAAGTTACAATCCATACTAATAAAAGAGAAACATGAAAATTGACCATCACTTGCTACACCCACCAGCCAATCAGGAGCAAGTACGCAAATTAACCCTACAAAGATGGCGCTGGCCACGGAGCTATAACAAGCAGGAGGCTTGGTTTGTTCCAAGGTGCTGGAGAAAGCCAAGCTTTCCTCCCACCCTGGCTGACCCTGGCCTCTGCTCAAGGCTACAAAGTTTCAATTATAGAAGATAGATAAATCTCAAATACCTGCTTCCAGCCGCCCCTGGCCTCCACTCAAGGGGGCACGCTGAAAAAAAAGGGGGGGCGGCCTAGGAGCTTGGATAGCCTTGGGGTGTGGCCAGCCTGCAAACAGCCATCAGTCCCTCACCCAGATTGGCCAGACCACCCCAGGGGGAACCCCCACCCTGAAGGGGGTGTGGCCAGCATGAAAACAGCTATCAACCCCTCTCCCAGGTTGGCAGGCACTCTAGTGGGGACCCCCATCCTGAAAGGGGGGTGGTCAGCCTGCAAACAGTCCTCAGCCCTTCACTTTCATAATCAGGATGGGAGGAAACAGTTTGAATGTGGGACCACCCAGCTGCTTGTTCCTATTTCTAGATGAGAGTTCTTAAGTTTTTAAAGATCTGCGACAACAATGAAAAGCTGATGAAAGCTATAAAGTTTCTTCCAATAAGTCAGTTTCACACAGATTGTTGTATACAATTTTATGTAGTTTTTATACTCATTAGCTTATCCGAAGTCTCTGGGGAGTTGAATTTAAGAACTCTTGTTTTAGTTGAAAGGCTTAAGGCCATCTAAGTCAGGTATTAATAGTTTTATCCCAAAATTAACTTTACTGAGATGGAAATTTTTGCATGATTTCCCTTGTCCTTGGGATGTCAGACACTTTAATAAAATATTGTTAGTAGTAGTTCCTGCATTGTGAATATCTGAAATATGTCTTCCTATATAACAGACAATATATCTGTTATTCTTTTGGTAATACTTGAAGATCCTGGTATAGGTAGAATATAAATGTATTGCTATACTTAAAGCTTGACCATATATCGCAAGCATAGCGAGTTCCCAACCCACAAAATATATTCTATTTTACTCTCAACTATGTCCTCATAAAGGATTAGCAGTAATGGTCACCTGTCACTTAAGATATTATTTATAATCTCATTCTTGCTCAGCATGAGAATAATGATTTTTAAAGTGACCCACAAAAATCTCTTAACTTTATCTTATTTCATTCTTGTGCCATTTATTTAAATGGGTTAAAATGTGCGGCTCATGATAGGTGCATAATAATTGTTGACTACCTCTCCCACCCCTCTCTATCCTCTCTATTATATGTTTAGAATACATGCATATACGCATCTCTTCTGCTTCTCAATTATACAATTGCATACTTCTATTACAGTTTTGTTTCAGCCTCTCTGCCAGTTTTTAGAGTTTAATATATATATCCTAATCAGATTTAATTTTTTTCACAAAGATTCACAATACCTTAATTGCACTGTGTGATCTGCATGACTTTGATACAGTCACACCTCACATAACGTTATTTTGGCCTTCCACAGACTGCATATATGATCCCATAAGCTAATAATGGAGCTGAAAAATGCCTATCACCTAGAGACATTGTAGCCATTGTGATGTTGTAGTGCAATGCATAATTCATGAATTTATGGCGATGCTGATGTAAACAAACCTATTTTGCTGCCAGTCATATAAAAGTGTAACACATGCAATTATGCAAAGTACATAATACTTGATAATTATAATAAACAACTATGTTACTGATTTATGTTTACTGTACTTTTTGTCATTGTAGAATGTACTCTTTCTACTTATAAAAACATTTTTCTGTAAAACAGTATGCCTGGTTACACTAACAATGGCCTCTTGTGTCTCGGGTTTATTTGGTCTCTTGATGGCCTCATTTTCTCTTGTGGTTGATTTAATCTTGTGTTTTGTATGGTAACATGCTGTATAGGCTTGTAGTTTAGGAGTAATAGACTATATACAATATAGTACAACAATTGAAATTTCTTTTGAGAGCCAGATTTTTTAAACTTCAACTTCTTCTAACGCCATTTCTTCAAAATAGACTCGCCCAGGCTGTGGTATTTTGTGAAGAGCCCCACTCAAGGGGCCAAAGAGCCGCATGTGGCTCGAGAGTTGCAGTTTGCTGACCACAGTACTAGCACATTGCTTGGTCCTTTTTCTGGCTTCTACACTAGTTTTAAAATAACTCCTTTGTATATACTTTTTCTTTTTCTTTTAAATAATATTAATTGAACTTTTGGGGGAAAAAATCCCAACATAGGGAGGAATATGCAAATATCAAGTGAATTTAAAATACCAGTGAATATGACTAGAGGCAGTAGCTCAGTGATGAGGCTGGCTGGGTTGTTAATGCCTCCTATAATTCTTCGTTGTTTGACAATTGGTTACTCAATGTGGGTTTCCTAAATGAGAACCAGCCACCCCATCTAAATATCCCAAATTTAGTTTTGTTACCTGGCATGCTTCCTGTCAGTACTATCTCCCTCTTGGCTTTGTCTTTTTCTTTCTTTTCCTTATTTTATGATCATATTTAGTACAGAGGACTCAAATCTATCCCCAAACTCAGTTTCCCCTTTTATTAATATTTTAACAATAGTACCATTGCTGTGGTATATTTGTCACAACTAATGAACTTCATCATTGGTTTTTATCTTTCAGATTTTCAGATGTAAAATCCAAAATTGCAAGTAAGTGGGGTTCTATTTATTTAACTGTTTTGAACAAGCAACAAATTACTTGTGTAAAAGAAAAAAAAATAGTAAGGGGAGAGAGAGTGGATCATGTCATCCTTCCATCCTATCCTTGGCTTTTGATTGCTTTTCCTTGAAACAAACATTACCAATTTCTTGGGTATTCCTCCAGAGTACTCTATAGGTAAATAAGCCTAGGACATAAATCATGTATATATGTGTAAAATTTAGTTCTATCATTTATTTTTAAAATAATTAGTAGCATTCTATATAGTTTTTACCTTTTGTTTTTAATTTAACAATGTATCTTGGAGATTATTCATAAAGGTATCTCTAGAGTAGGTTCTTTTTTAAAAAAAAACAAAACACACACACAAATTAAGTTTATAATTCCTTACATAACTAGTTTGATTTTTGCCAATTTTTTAAATTATATTTTAGGCAGATCATTCTAGGTTTCTAGACAAACCACTATATTTCAAACCACTGTGGTAGCCCCATCACTGTTCGTGAGGCCATTGTGTATAAAAGGTCCAAAGAACTACCTATTTTCCCAAAAGTGTTACAGTAAGGATGACACAGGTAGTTGGACTTCCTGCCCTGTTTTTGATCACTGTAGATTAGTCCAAAATTCAGTTATTCACTCAGAACTAATAATAGCCTCAAGAATGTAGTGAATCAAACATTGCATATTATCTTAAGGTAAAATTTGGTATTGACTCCACCATTTTGTTTGAGGCAAAGGCATCTGAACTTAAAAATTTCTGTAATCCTCCTCACTCTTTCTGCACTTTCAGGTTTAAGATTTTTCTTATCTCTTGTTCTTAGAGATACCTACCATCTCTGAGAAATAAAAGCCATTTGTTGATTTCCCCCTGTCAGCTGCTTTTAAAGTAATAGTGGTAAATAGCAGTCAGACTGTGGCAGTTCAGCTGTTTTATTTGGGAAGATAGGGAAGATGTTTTTGTCTTGAAAATATAGATTTACATACCACAGAATAATGTGGTGCCTAGATCAGGGGTGGGCAA
Source organism: Vespertilio murinus (assembly GCA_963924515.1). Lineage (NCBI taxonomy): Eukaryota > Metazoa > Chordata > Mammalia > Chiroptera > Vespertilionidae > Vespertilio > Vespertilio murinus. The sequence goes on along the minus strand of OZ004704.1, from coordinate 184,242,935 downwards.
ACTTTTTGACTCTTTGGGCCACAATGGGTTCTTAAACTGGACCGGAGGGCCGGAACAAAAGCATGGATGGAGTGTTTGTGTGAACTAATATAAATTCAAAGTAAACGTCATTACATAAAAGGGTACAGTCTTTTTTTTTTTTTTAATTCAATAGTTTTATTCACCGGATCCGGCCCGCAGGCCATAATTTGCCCAGCCCTGGTCTAGATTCATTGTAATATCTTACTGTTTGTAATTTTTCAAAAGAGGACTAGATCCCTAGTCATTATATTTATAAATAGTTCATATACTAGCATATAGCTTGCATATCTTGTTTGTCTCATTGACTTTCTTTTTATTTTTAGGTAAATACCATGATTTAGAATGCCAACTGATTCAGGAGTTTACTAGTGCTCAAAGAAAAGGTGAAATCTCCAGAATGAGGGAAGTAGCAGCAGTTTTACTTCATTTTAAAGTAAGTAGTAAAAATTATAAGTGAAAATTAGTCTTCAAGGCTGGAGATTATATAAATTCTATATATTATAGTCACTGATTTTCCCCTATTATATGACTATCATGATAATTTTTTGTTTTGAATAATCTTACTGTACATTTTATATCTTTCTCTATAAGTTATGTTAAATTTTAGGTGTTTACTATTATTTAAATAGGGATTTTATGTTCTACTAGAGTCCCAGTGCACAAAATATGTGCACTGATGGGGGAAGGTCCCTCAGCCCAGCCTGCACCCTCTTGCATTCTGGGAGCCCTCAGGGGATGTCTGACTGATGGCTTAGGCCTGCTCCCTGACTGCTTAGCACTGCCACAGAGGTAGGAGAGGCTCCTGCACTGCCACTGCACTCGCCAGCCATGAGCCTGGCTTCTGGCTGAGCAGTGTTCTCCCTGTGGGAGTGCACTGACCACCAGGGGGAAGCTCCTGTGTTGAGTGTCTGCCCCCTGGTGGGCAGTGCACATCATAGCGACTGGTCATTCCACTGTTTGGTCAATTTGCATATTAGCCTTTTATTATTATGTTCCGTAACATTAATATTTTATCAAACACATATATATTCGATATCATATATCAAGCTATATATGAATTTTTATATAGTTTGCTATTGAAAGCCATATTCTTTTGTCTTCTTGATTTATAATATATTCTTTTCAGTCAAGCATGTTATGAAATAGGTCAAAAGCAAGAAGACTTGATCTTAAGTATCTAGTGGAATGTAGGAACCACAGAGTAGGTAGAATGTGACTAGTAAAAGACAAGCTAAATCCAGAGGATCTCAGGTGATAATACAAAGGAATATTCTATTATAGAACTGTCTTCTTGGAATTTGAACTACAAAGATAATCTCTGTATGGGAATGCATTTCTGTAAACATAGTGCTTGAAGAAACAGTGTTTCCTTCAGTATGTTTCTTTATATTTATGTCAGATTAGGCAAAAATAAGCCATTTGTTGAACTTTTCATTTAAGTACCATATCTTAAGTATTAAGAATGGCTCTTGAGCCCTAGCTGGTTTGGCCAGTGGATAGAGTGTTGGACTGTGGACTGGAAGGTCCCGGGTTAGATTCTGGTCAAGGGCACATGCTTGGGTTGTGGGCTCAATCCCCAGTAGGGGGCATGCAGGAGACAGCCGATCAGTGATACTCTCTTATCATTGATATTTCTATCTCTCGTTCCCTCTCCCTTCCTCTCTAAAATAATATACATACATACATACATACATACATACATATATGTACACTAGAGGCCCGGTACATGAAAATTCATGCACTGGAGGAGGGTGGGGGTACCTCAGCCTGGCCTGCACCCTTTCACAGACTGGAAGTCCTCAGGGGCTGTCCTTCTGATGGCTTAGGCCCAATCCCCCAGAGAGGTGACCAGACGGGTTATCAGGGGACAGTGCTTCTCCCGCCCCCCATCGCCCCTCCACCGCCACTGCTCACTGCCCTGCTCCATTGCCATTCCCTCCCTCTGTCTGCCGGCACACTCCTTGGCTGGCCTGGCACCTTTTGCTCACTGGCTCAGCTCCCCACCAACTGGTCATTCTACCATTCAGTCTATTTGCATATTACACTTTTATTATATAGGATTAAAAAGGAAAGAATGGCTCTTGAGACATTATACTTTACTAGAGGCCCAGTGAATGAAAATTCATGCACTGGAGGGGGGCGTCCTTCAGCCTGGCCTGTCCCCTTTCACAGTCTGGGAGTTCTCAGGTGAGAGGTGACCCAGCAATCAGGGAAAGGCAACGTCCCCATTGTACCTTTGCTACTGCCACTACCGGCAGCGCAAGGCTCAGCCAGCCCTGGTTACGTGAGCCTTGGGTGGCCCTGTGTGTCTGAGAAGCTGCCATCAGTGGCTTGCCTGTGCCTCATGCCGGCCCTGGGAGGCTGGGGGGCTGAAGGGACTGGGCGACTCTGGAGGCAGGTACTCTACGCCGCTGTGCCGCATACCTGATGCTCTGGTGGGGCTGAGGGGACTGCACCATCTGTGGCTATGGGTGCCACCATCTTTGAGGGCGTGGCAGTCAATTAGCATATTCTCTCTTTATTGGCTGTGGGCACTGCCATCTTTGTGGGGGTGTGATGGTCAGCTAGCATATTCCCTTTTTATTAAATAGGATATTGCTTACCTTACTTTTTTAAATGGCTGATTTGTTAATTAATTGGCAAAAATCTCATTGTAAGTAACTTAACATGACAAATTGTTTTATTTAAATACATTCTATTTAAATGGATTCAGTTTTGAAAGTAAATTTCCAGAATATCAGTTAAATGCAGCTCTGTTCACATTCTTGCAAGGGAAAGCAAATGCTTTGAATCCAAAAGAGGACAGAAGGAAATACATATTTCTAAAACTTTTTCTCAAGACCTTGAATTTGTTTGTGTGCGTGCACGTGTTTTGGAGTTGAAGGAAATGACTAGATGGTATTTGGGTAAAATGAGTATAAAGAACTCAGTTATACCTAATTTTTCTTTGAAGTCCAACAACTATTGGCCATTCATTGGGATAGAGACATAGCTTTATTACATTACATAGGTATACTTTTTATTGAGATTATTATAATTTAACAGAACCTTGATAATGTATTTCTTTCTTCTTCATAGGGTTACTCCCATTGTGTTGATGTTTATATAAAGCAGTGCCAGGAGGTAACATAACAGTACACTTTTTGGATTTCATTTTATTACATACTAATTTGTGTTTTAAAAACAATTTAAAAATGTGTATTCACTATGTTAAATGCCTCTGTTATTTAGGGTGCTTACATGAGAAATGATATATTTGAAGATGCAGCAATACTCTGTCAACGGGTGAACAAACAAGTTGGAGATATCTTTAGTAATCCAGAAACAGTACTAGCTAAACTTATTCAAAACATATTTGAAATCAAACTACAGGTAATTTTAAACAATGACTATGTAGTTCTTAAAGCAATATCTGATTTTTGTTCTGTGTTTTAAAATTTTTTTTTAAATATTAGTTTACTGTCAAATGACCATAGGAATAGAAATCTACTTATTCTCTGAAGGGGGAAAGGATTGATAGTGCCATGCTTTTTAAAACATGTATTGTTGCCCTAGCTGGTTTGGCTCAGTGGATAAAGCATCAGCCTGCGACTTGGGGTCTCTCTACATCGATGTTTCTCTCTCTGTGTCTCTTCCCTTCCCTTTCACTCTCTAAAAATATCAGTGGAAGAGATTCTCAGGTGAGGATGAACAACAACAAAAACAGAAAAAAACAAAAACATGTTTTGTTGAAAAAGTATTCTAATCACTAGGTGTCATAAGAGCGCATGTTTGAATTTTGTTTACCAGTATGTAGTAGTGGTAGTAGTACCAATCGTAGTAACAGGTTATAGTATGGTAGCCTCAAATTTTTATTTTTATTGGGTCCTCACCTTGACCAATAGATGGCATTTGTGAAATTGAATAAGAATTACAAATGCAGTCTGTAGAATTTTTTATAATATGGTACTAACATGAAAAGGAATTTAATTTATAGCCTATATTTCCATAGCATTATATTTTATGGCAACATTTCCTAAACTATGTTTACCACTGGATTAAGATACATTAAATATGTTTGTTTTTAGAAACACAGTTTAGGTCTTTTAAATACCATTTTATAGTACTAATATGTATTTCTCTAGAATTGGGAATGAAATATATAGCATTTTCTAGTCTTAAGAGTAATGCCTATTAATGTCTCAAGGGACAGTAATGTTACCAAGACCACAGTTTGGTAAATGCTGCTTTAAGGAAATGCTTATATTGGTATAGACTCAGGTTTTGTTTGTTGTTGTTGTTGTAAATGTACTTTATGAGTCAAGATAGGCCATTTTCAAGAAAAAAGATATTTTGAAATTCTTAATGCTTATTCCCATGACTGATGGAGATGGACTAGTATATATAGCTGTAAAATTTGAAATCTATTTTTTATTGGTATGTTTTCTATCCATTTCCTTCTCCATTGAATTGTAAGTCAGAAAAGTTTAAGAATGTGGAGTTAATTTCAGAAAAATACATTTTGAGTATGTATTTTAATAATTACTTAATTGACAAAATGTTGACTTTTTTTTTAGAGTTTTGTGAAAGACCATTTAGAAGAATGTAGGAAGTCTGATGCAGAGCAGTATCTAAAAAATCTCTATGACTTATATACAAGGTATATTTTTAATTATTATAAAATCATAACAGATCTTAGATTTTAATGTATTTTTTGGAAATGGTGAAGTATTCAAGTATTTTTGAATAATAGTTTGGTAGATAGCAATGTGTCTTTTAGCATTAAGTACTACTTGGCTTATAGACTAGTATTGTACAAGAGTAGTTTTCTTAGAACATTAAAGGAATTATGCTTTATATTAATGCATTCTAATGCAACATAAAGCTTTATTTACATTGTTTGAACTAAGACTTGAGAATTTTGTTTTTAATTGTAAATTAATTCACTGTTCTTTAATTTTTTTCTCTAAGAACTAGTATAATTATATTTATTTGCAGTCAAAATTTTAGAAGTTGAAGTGACAAATTCTTTTTTTTTAATCTTTACTGTTGAAAGTATTGCATATATCAAAAACTTCATCTTTACTGTTGAAAGTATTACATATATCAAAAACTTCATTACAAAAACTTCATTTTTCCCATTGACCCCCTTCAGCCCACTTCTGCCGGACAAATTTTTTTTAAAATGACAATCTCAGCCTTAAGTCTAATATGAGAATCTTTTTCTTTTTTTTTTTTTGGAAAAAAAACAGTGTTAAACTTAGAAATACATGGAGTTTTTACCCAACCCTATTGCTATTCTTCAGTCATCATTTTGAGAGGAAAGTTCTGAAAAATATCCACAATCCAAAAGTTCTTATAAATAACAACATTATTATGAGTCTATTTTCAACAATGGAAAACAGAGAATTAGAGAAAAGTCCACATGGACAAAGACCAACGAGAATGAACAGAGAGTAGACTCCCTCAGTATTCTGACTTGTGTACCATGTCATGAATTGCATTAGAGCATACTTGAAGACTTTCTGCCACTTGTTGCCATTTCTAGACTGGTTGGTTGCCTTAGTTTCCTCTCCTAAGCCATCACTAGCAGTTTATGGCAGTTTTAAAACCATAATGTTCGAAATATTCATCCTACTTTATATATAATCCTATGTAAGCTGCTTTCTGCATCCTGTAAGTACATTCCCAAGCTTTAAGAAATGGTGGTTTAACATAAGCTATTAAATTCACATTGTAAAAATATATATTCCTTAGTATTGCTATTACACCTAAAATATATATTAATCTTTTTTCCCCCTCTTCCATGAAAAGAACCACAAATCTTTCCAGCAAGTTGATGGAGTTTAACTTAGGTACTGATAAACAGACTTTCTTGTCTAAGCTTATCAAATCCATTTTCATTTCCTATTTGGAGAACTATATTGAAGTGGAGATCGGATATTTGAAAAGCAGAAGTGCTATGATCCTACAGCGCTATTATGATTCAAAAAACCATCAAAAGAGATCCATTGGTACAGGAGGGTGAGTATTTATGATTAATAAGTCTATAGATATTAAGAACTTTATTATATTTGGACAAAGTTGTCAAATATTGAGTCATCAGAATTTTCTATGAAGAACTCTTTTAATCCAATTTGTTCATAACATCCATCAAATCCTGTCCTTGAACCATATGTTAAAAATGACCTAACATAATATGATTAAAATGTAAAGCAGAATACCAGTACTATAAAGACCTCTATAGATTCTTTTTTAGTTTCAAATTCAGTAAAGTATTTCAGGTTATTAACATATTTTAATGTTTATTTTAAGCAGAACCATTTAGTTATTTGGAATACTAATTTATTTGGAGTAGACTACTCCCTACAAAATAGAACAAGGAGCTTTTGGCAATTGAGTCAGAATTATAGAGCTGAAAGAGCCTTTGGAGATTATAACTCTAAATCTCTGAATTTTTCAGGTGAAAGTCTTCTGTTTAGAGATTTAAGGCTCACTTCTCTTTTAAGAACTAATTATTGGAATTAGAACTTTTAGTTCTGGCTATTGGTCCATTTTTTTATTGTTGTTGATGTATACTAACTTTGAGAGTACTTGAAATGAAAATCTATGTATAGTGAAGTGTTCTTTTTTAATTGGTTAATATGATGCTCTAGTATTCAAGATTTGAAAGAGAGAATTAGACAACGTACCAACTTGGGGCCAAGTATCGATACTCATGGGGAAACCTTTCTATCTCAAGAAGTGGTGGTTAATCTTTTACAAGAAACCAAACAAGCCTTTGAAAGATGTCATAGGGTAAGAATAATTATAAGTTTATTTTATTTATACATAGTTGTGTATTTTAAATTTTGCCTCATTTATAGTAAGATATAAATCTACTGTCTGGTTAGGAAGAACGATTTTTTTGTAATAAAAATATATAGGATTTTTGTTATAGAGAACAAAATTACTTTAAAATTATTTAGAAGTACATTTATAAAAATGTTACGGTATGGCTTACCTAGGTGGGTGATGAATATATTTGGTACAGTAATATATTTAATTTTCTGAATACTGGAAATATGTTAAAATATTTCTAAATATAGTCCAACATGTAGCTGTCAACATACAGGGTGGGACAAAAGTAGGTTTATGGTGTGAGTAAATGAAACAGTTTATTCTTGTGTGTTAATATTTATTTATTATTATATTATTTTTCATACAAACAACTGTAAACCTACTTTTCCCGTACCTCATAATTATTATTTGAATCATAGCAACTCTACATCACCACCTTCTGCCTGGAAAGTCACAGGATTAAAATTCAGTTCAATTCAGTGCAACACAATCCAACAAATATTATGCATTTACTTTGTGCCAGCTGCTGTGTTAAACATTAAGGATATAAATATTAGATATATACACTACTTTTGAATAGTATGGAGAAAGAAAGTGGACATGTAAAGTATGTCTGCACAGCTGTGGCCAAAAAGGAATCAACCAGTTCTGCCTGGTTAAGTCATTGAGAAAAAGTTTATCAGGAAAGGTTTCATATGTGGGTTTACTATGTGCTAAATATTATGTTAAAAGTACTTTATGGCCGAAACTGGTTTGGCTCAGTGGATAGAGATTTGGCCTGTGGACTGAAAGGTCCCGGGTTCGATTCCGGTCAAGGGCATGTACCTTGGTTGCGGGCACATCCCCAGTAGGGGGTGTGCAGGAGGCAGCTGATCAATGTTTCTCTCTCATCGATGTTTCTAACTCTATCACTCTCTCTTCCTCTCTGTAAAAAATCAATAAAATATATATATTTTTTAAAAAGTACTTCATGGGTCATGCATTTTCATATTTTATTCTTACCTCAAGACTAGGCTGTAAATATGATTCATAATATTACTACCTTGCAGATGAAGAAATGGGACTTTGTAGGGTTAAATAACATCTCAAAAGTTCACTCAACTAGGAAGTAATAAAGCTAGGATTTGAGCCTTTCATATTGTATAGCACATCAGTTCATTGATTTTTCCCATCCCATCCCCCAATAAAATAAAGAGTGCTTTTTGTTTTGAGTATTGGTGGCTCAAACTTTTTTGACCAAACACCCAATGAGAAATGCACTTTACATGGCAGCTCAGAATGTGTGTATGTGTGCATGTGTGTGCATGTGCATGTGTGTATTTCATGAAACTGTATTTGGTTTTACTGTGAACATTAAGAAGGATTTTATTATACTTTACTTTCTATTGGTTCTCCCTTCTCTCTTTCTTCTCACAATCCACTAGTGGGATTGCAATCCAGGTCAGAAGAACATTATTGATCTAGTCTAAGCCAGGAGAGTTGTAGGCAAATATGGAGCATTTTAAGTATGTGATAGAGGCAGTGGAAGTGGGAAAAAAGTGTAAGTTATTATTTTGATACCTGAATACTGATTACATCTTATACAAAGTTGATTGCTGAAAAAAAAAGTTGCCTTTTTTTAAAGATAGACTTGAGGAGTGATGTATTTGTTTTTGTTTTTAAAGCTCTCTGATCCTTCTGATTTACCAAGGAATGCCTTTAGAATTTTTACCATTCTTGTGGAATTTTTATGTATTGAGCATATTGATTATGCTTTGGATATAGGACTTGCTGGTAAGTATATTTGTATTAAATTCTTTTAATCCTGCTAGGTTAAATTATATCATATTTTACATATATTCAGCTCTATGTTGAATTGAGTTCACTGCAATGAATAATGCTTTTTGAGCTATAATGCAAGGATTTGTCAGATATTAAAAGCTGTACAAAGACATAATTCTCTCATATTGCTCATATCAAGCAGGACAGGGTAAAATTCCAGAAGTGAAATGACCAAAGTGTGTTACAAATTCTTAAGAATTCTATACATGTAAACTCTTTTCCTAAAGGGTTTTTCTTTCCCTAAATTTACACTGCTACTGGCATGTATGACTATGCCAGTTTTTTTGCACATCATTGAATACTTTTATTGAAAACTTAAATATAATTTAGTGGTTAAAATATGAATACATACCTTAATTTTCATGTCTTTCTTGAATAGCAAGGATTAATATTTCCTACTTATATATTGATTTTACTTTTTTCTCTTGTAAATTTGTATTGGAGCCTTTAATTTTCTTATCAGTGGGTGATTTTGTCTTTTGTGGGAAATTAAAGCATCTTTGATTTTAATTTTTAAAACTGAAAAAAAATCATCATCCTATAAAGAGCTCTAGATACTTTTATATCCTCATTTTCTGCAAATATTTTTCCTCGTCCCTTATGCCTTTTATTTATTTTTCCCCAAAGCTTTATTTGCTCTTAGATAATACAGTATATTTTGGATTTTACTTTTTTTTTTTAATTAAATGTATTGTTGTGACATTGGTTAGTAAAATTATATAGGTTTCAGGTATACAGTTCTATAGTACATCATCTGTATACTAGAGGCCCGGTGCATGAAATTCTTACACTTGGAGGGATTGTCCCTCAGCCCAGCCTGCACCCTCTCCAATTTAGGACCCCTTGGGGGATGTCCAGTTCACAATCCGGGACTGCTGGCTCCTAAACACTTGCCTGCGTGGCTGCCTGGTTGCCCCTAACCACTCTTCCTGCCAGCCTGATAGCCACCTAACTGCTCCCTGCCGGCATGGTTGACACCTAATTGCTCCCCTGCAAGCCCGGTCACCCCCAACTGTTCTCCCCTGCAGGCCTAGGACCCCCCTCCCCCAACTGCCTTCCCTTGTGGCCATCTTGTGATGATGTGGGGGTGGCCATCTTGTGACATGAGGATGTGAGAGTCAATTTGCATATTACCTCTTTATTATATAGGATTGAATTGTGTGTTCATTACCCCAAGTCAGTCTCTGTCCATCATCATTTATCTCCCCTATAACCTCTTCTTTCCCCCAACTTCTTCCCTTCTGGTAATCACTATGCTACTGTTGTGTCTATGAACTTCTTTTTATTTTTTTCTCTTTGCTTAATCCCTTCACCTTTTTCACCCAGCTCCCAATCCACTTTCCTTCTGGCAGCTGTCAGTCTGTTCCCTAGAAACAGTATCTAGGGTTAGAGGGACCTTAGAATTTATCTATTACTATTACTCTTTTATAAAAAAAAAAAAGAGGGCATTGAAATTTGGAACAATTGGCTGTTATTTTGGGGACCAGAATGTGGAGTAGCCTAAATACTATACTGAAAATTTATTTTGGCCCCAGCTAGTTTGGCTCGATGGATAGAGCGTTGGCCTGAAAGGTCCCAGGTTTGATTCTGGTCAAGAGCAAATGCCCAGGTTGTGGGCCTGATACCCAGAAGGGGGTGTGCAAGAAGCAGCCGATCAATGGTTCTCTCTCATCATTGGTATTTCTATCTCTCTCTCCTTCTCCCTTCTTCTCTGAAGTCAATAAGTTATATTTTAAAAAATAATTTATTCTGTAAACAGTGAGGAGAGTAAATATTTTTGAGGCAATAGTGGAGAATATGGTTAGTGAAATGAGTAAGCTTAAATATATTGTTGTATAAAAAATAAACAGATTTGAACCATGAAGCTAGTTTAAAAATTATTTTAACTGTTATCATAGATAAAGAGACCTGGCTATAAGAAAAATGGTAGAAGTGTATTCATGGCTCAAGTGATTCCTTGGGCACAAGAGAGTGGGAAAAGGAAGAAACAGGTATAGTTTAAGATGATGCATTGATTGATTGATTTTTTGGTTTATCTCAGCAAATAATGAAGATTGTAGATGGTGAAAATTTGGGCATAAAAACTTTGGATTAATTTTGTTATGATTATGAACAAGTTTAATTTTACTTTTCTGTGAACAAAAATCATTGTTGATTTATTAAAATAGCAGATACTTTTATTCATGTTGTATATACAAAAATCACATTCATTTTTCTTTTGCCAAAATGAACTTCTTAAAGTATGATTCTAATATATACACACATGCCTTCCAACTTTAGGAATTCCTTCTTCAGATTCTCGGAATGCAAATCTCTACTTTTTGGATGTTGTGCATCAGGCCAATACTATTTTTCATCTTTTTGACAAGCAGTTTAATGACCACCTTATGCCACTAATAAGGTTAGTCAAATTTCCTTTGGTATTTCAATAAATATAATATTCTACAAATTTTTAAAAATTATTAAAAGTAATATATGTTCATACCCTGTTTCCCCAAAAATAAGACAGTGTCTTATATTAATTTTTGCTCCCAAAGATGCGCTAGGTCTTATTTTCAGGGGATGTATTATGTCCATGAAGTAGGTCTTATTTTCGGAGGATGTCTTATTTTTGGGGAAACACGGTAGTAACATCAAACAGGACAGAAAGGTGTGAAATTAAAAGTAAAGGTCCTTTGCCTTCTTCTTTGCCTCCTATTTTCTCTTCTGTGGTATTCATTTTGATTTGTTTGAAAGACTAAATCTCATATCATAAACCTATATCTTATGTGAAAGAAGTTCTCTAGCTCATACCCACTTGTAATATAAAGACATATAACACAAGAAACCAAGATGGCGGCCTAAGTAAGCACCTAAGCTGCTGCCTCGCACAACAGTTAAAGACAGAACAGACTTCATCCAAAACCACAGGAAAGCTGGCGGAGTGGGAAATCTACAACTAGAAAGAAGGAGAGAGGCTCACATATCAGGGGAGCTGCAAAGCGCTGAGGTAGGGAGAGACGGGCACAGAGAGAAAGGATGGCTGAGTTGCCTGCCTGGCGGGAGGGGAAAGGAAGCCCCTGATTACATTGAACTCCAGTTCAGACTTCACTGAACCCCAACCCTGGCCGAAACCCTGTGGACCCAGGCTCATATGGGTGGAGTCGACTGTAGAGAAAGGCACCCCGAGACTCAGAGACTGGGGGACTCGGGGGAGACGGGAGCCGCAGCGGGCAGGGTCTAGAGTTGTGTGCCAGTGAGTGCGCGCAGAGAGGTCTGACCACAGGTTGCCACAGCTGCTCCATAGCGGAAGGAATCGGAAGCTCCTGACTGCTCTGAACCCCATTTCTAATTGCATTGAGCACTGAAATCCAGTTCAGGGTGAGCCCCTGGAGCACCCACGCTCTTACAAGGGAAATCTGGACTGTCAGGCGGAAACTTGGGGGGGATCCGTGGAAGGCAGAGGTCTGAGGCACACACACAAGGGCAGGTCTGATGGGAATCCAAGACTGTCAGCCCAGCCCTGATACTCTGCCCCATCCAAGCTGAGCACGGAGGCTTTTGCAGTTTTGTAAGACTGTCTCCAATATAGAAGGTATCCCATAGTAGACACAGCTGATACATCCAATTGGCCTGGAGGTCAATTCCTCCTAGTGATACCAACAACAATTAAGACTTAACTATAAGGCTGTACATGCAGTCCACAAAGGGGAGCACCAAGAGTGTCTAACTCAGGTAACTTGGGAGGCTGACCCACTGGGCCATATAGGACACCAAACACAAAGCCATCCTGTCAACTCAGGGAAGCACCGAAAATGCTGAGAAAAGGAAATAAATCTCAAACGAAAGAAATGGAGGAGAACAAAAGACAGAATAAAGAGTTCAAAACCACAGTTATAAGGTTTTTCAAGACTTTCCTAGAAAAGGCCGATAAATTTAACGAGACCCTCAAGGATATGAAAAAGGACCAGCTAGAAATGAACATACACTGACTGAAAAAGTATTATACAGAGACCCAACAGCAGACTAGAGGAACACAAGAATCAAGTCAAAGATTTGGAATACAAAGAGGCAACAGACACTCCTCTAGAGAAGCAAGAAGAGGAGAATCCAGAAAGTTGAAGATAGGGTAAGGAGCCTCTGGGACAACTTCAAGCGCACCAACATCAGAATTATGGGGGTGCCAGAAGAAGAGAGAGTGCAAAATACTGAAAACCTATTTGAAGAAATAATGACTGAAAACTTCCTCCACCTGGTGAAAGAAATAGACTTACAAGTACAGGAAGTGCACAGAACCCCAAACAAGAGGAATCCAAAGAGGACCACACCAAGACACATCATAATTAAAATGCCAAGGGTAAAAGACAAAGAGAATCTTACAAGCAGCAAGAGAAAAACAGTTAGTTACCTATAAGGGAGCACCCATACGACAATCAATTACTTTTTCAACAGAAACTATGCAGGCCAGATGGGAGTGGCAAGAAATATTCAAAGTGATGAATAGTAAGAACCTACAACCAAGATTACTCTACCTAGCAAAGTTATCATTCAGAATTGAAAGGCAGATAAAGAGCTTCACAGATAAGAAAAAGCTAAAGGAGTTCATCACAGCCAAACCAGTATTCTATGAAATGCTGAAAGGTATTCTTTAAGAAGAAGATGAAGAAGAAAAAAGATTAAAAAATTATGATCAACAAATACATATATATCAACAAGTGAATCTAAAAATCAAGTGATATTCTGCTTCCTCCTGCTCCCCCCTGCCCACCTCTGCCCCTCCGCCCTGCCATGCTCCGAAGACACACTCGCCATCTCCCCCAGCAAGCGGCCCCGGCCCTCGGAGGAGGGCGGCATGTGGCTCCGCTTCGTGCTGCTGTCGGAGCACGCCACCGCCCCCAAGGGGTCTGCGCGCTGCGGGCTACAACCTGTACAGTGCCTATGATTACACAATACCACCCATGGAGAAAACCCTTGTGAAAACCGACATTCAGATAGCTCTTCCTTCTGGGTGCTATGGAAGAGTAGCTTCACGTTCCGGCTTGGCTGCGAAACACTTTATAGACGTAGGAGCTGGTGTATAGATGAACGTTATAGAGGAAATCTTGGTGTTATACTGTTTAATTTTGGCAAAGAAAATTTTGAAGTAAAAAAGGGTGACCGAATTGCACAGCTCGTTTGTGAACGGATTTTTTATCCAGAAATAGAGGAAGTTCAAGTTTTGGATGACACTGAAAGAGGCTCAGGAGGTTTTGGTTCTACTGTAAAGAATTAAAATTTATGCCAAGAATAGAAAATGAGAAAAAAGATTTTTGTTTGGTGTTTTACATATCTGAAAAATTAACAGCTTTAGATTCTAAAAATATTTTGTCTCATGATTAAGGAAAAGGGTATTCTGTTGGGGTCACATTGAACTGTTTTGTGTTTTTCTACATTTGTTGTACAAATATTCATGGTAACTTAATAGTTTTTTGTGGTGCTTTTTTTCAATCAAATGTACAGCAATTATAGATCCCCACAACTGTATTATTTAATTCACTAAATGCTACCCATTCAACAACTTACTCTTTGTTTTATAAATCATAAGCAAAGCCTTTTATTTAATAAATTTGAATTCTTTCACAGATACAAATTATTATGTAGACTGAACAAAAATCTAATAAAAAAAAGTTATTCCTTGTTCTAAAAAAAAATAAAAATCAAGTGAATTAAAAATCTGAGGAACAGAATAAACTGGAGAATATAATAGAATCAGGGGCAAAGAAAGGGAGTGGATTGATAATTATCAGGGGGAAAGGAGTGTGGGAGGTGCAGGAAGAGACTGGATTAAAATCGTACACCTGTGGATGAGGACAGGTGAGTGGGGGAGGGGGTAAGGGAATTCTGAAAACCAAAGCCATGACAGAGATGCATCACAGGGAGAGCAGTCACCACTGGTTGCCCCGGTGCTGCTGGTGGTATCCTTTCTTCCTGATGGAGTGTCTAGGAAGCGGCCGTAGTGGCTGAGGCCAAGTTCCAGGCAGCCAGCGGCACTGTCGGGATCGTGCAGGTGGCACTGGTTCATTGGTGCCTGGCCTGTCCTCTGGAGATTGAACCTGCAAGACTACTAAGGGAGCCAGTCCCCAGTTCTGCCCCGCCTCCACCACTGATTGATTGAAGTCTGAGGGCCAGGAGGAGGGACCAAGCGGTCTGCCTTCCGTCTTTCACCCACCGCTCACCATTCACTGCTGCCATGGATTCATCAGAGCCTGAGGGACCCCGGTTCCCCCGTTAGCCATCCCCTGATCAATGGAGCCTACTGTTCAGTCATCTGTCCAGTCATTTAGGTCGTGAAGGCCCCTGTCTTTTTATATATTAGGATACTAAATACAGTTGACCCTTGAACAATGTGGGGGTTAGGGATGCCAACCCCCCTAACTTCTCACAGTAAAAAAAATCTGTGTATAACTTTTAACTCCCCCAAAACTTAACTATACTAATAGCCTACTGTTCACTGGAAGCCTTACAGATAAAATAAATAGTAGATTATCATACATTTTGTACATTGTATGTATTATGTGCTGTATTCTTATATTACAGTAAGCTAGAGAAAAGAAAGTGTTAAGAAATTATATAGGCCTGGCTGGGCATGGCTCAGTGGATGAGCATCAAACTATGAACCTAGAGGTCATGGTTCGATTCCCGGTCAAGGCATGAGCCCGGTTGTGGGTTTGATCACCAGTGGGGGGCATGCACGAGGTAGCCGATCAATGATTAATGTTTCTATCTCTCCCTATCCATTCCTCTCTGAAATCAATAAAAATATATTGGGGTTTTTTTAAGGAAATAAGATAAAATACATATACAGTATTTATTGAAAAAAAAATCCATGTCTTAGTGCACCCACATAATTCAAACCCATGTTCAAAATCAACTATCATTACTTTACTACTTATGCAATTTTTGGATTTGAGAGCATATTAAAACATGTATGTGTATAAATATATATAATAATAAACATATGAATATGAAAAACTTAGAATTGTAAAGCTACTAATGTGATTTTTTTCTTTAAACATTCAATAGCTCTTCTCCTAAGTTATCTGAATGCCTTCAGAAGAAAAAAGAAATAATTGAACAAATGGAGATGAAATTGGACACTGGCATTGATAGGCAAGTTATTAGTTTTACTTTTTCTCTTACATTTCTAAAAATTATAAAAAACACAATTGTAGTATAAAAATGGTTTTTAAAAAAGAAAAAAGTCTTAATTTTGCCATCATGCTATATACCATTTGACTTTATTTTTACATGTTGCTTTTATCCTTCTTAGAATGTTATTTATTAGTTCCCTAAGTTTATTATTTCTGGAAGCCAGTATGTTTATATTTACTTTTAAACCAGATTCAGTTAAAAAAAAAAGTTGTAACTCCCCTCCCCCCCCGCCCCTCCCCACACACACTCATTCTTTCTCTAACTCCTTCCCTCTTTCTCCAATGATATGTAACAGGATTTTATTTCCATTTAGAATTTTCAGGCTTATATCTGAAATGCTTTAAATAAATATACTACTAATTTTCTAAAGGTAACTTCCAGTAAGTGAATTGAATGCAAATTCTACATTCAAGATATTTTTATAATGTTTATTGTAATTAATTACCTATTCATAGTATAGTGTAGTGGGTCTTTTATTTTTTTCTTTTGAGATCATAGTGGGCATATATTTATTGGTAATTATAATAGCTGCTGTGTATCAAGCATTTGCTATGTGCCAGGCACAGTGAAAGAATCTTTGCCTGTATGGTTGGAAATATTTTTCTATTTTACAGATGAGGAAATGGAGGCTTAAATAAATTAAGTAATTTACTCAAGATTACTCAGTTAATGTTGGCAGTGCTGGGACTCAAATTCTTAAGCCCATTGTACTAGTTCTGGGCATATCTTTCTTTTTTACTGTAATTCTACTCCTCTCTTTTCTATTCAGGAAAGCATGTTTGAATACAAGTTTAGTTACTGTGCTGTTATAAAGGAAAACTGGAATCTACTTCATTTTATTATAAAGTAAATTTTTACTTCATTAGTACTAACAAACTTGCAACTCACTTCCTAGTTTTCTTCTAAGATCAGGAACTACCATAGATTGTGATAATAGGGGGGAAAATAAAATTGAAGAATAAAACAAAAATAGGATGTTACAGAATTAATTACTGAGACCAGTTTACTGAAGAATTAGAAGAATCCTAGAAACTGGTCTCTTCCTTTGTTTTTAGTCAGGACCACGTGAGATTATACATACATAAAACTTCTTTTAATAAAATTATAATACATTATGTACATGATAATCAGTACTTAAAGAGAATGCATGTGTTTTTATAATCTAAATCCCTCATATTAACTTGTTTCTTATTGCTTTGCCTTAGACTACCTGAAAATCATGTTTGAGGAAAGTTGAATATGTTAAGTCTTCAAAAGTATAGGAAGTACAAATTTCCTAGTTGTCTTCTTGATATATATTAGGTCATTTATTTTCATCTTTCCATGTAAGCCTCAGTCTCAGAGTATTTGCATTAATTGTCTAATTGAAGGCAAAGTGTTCTGTGGTGATCTTTTGAATGTGAACTTCAGTTCTCCTTTACCCATGTATGGTTAGGCCAAGAGGTGAACTCAGCATTCACCTGCATTCCTGCTGATATTTTCAGACCAATATCTATCTTCTGTTAGGCCCTTTGCCTTTGAAGCTCACATCATCTGCCCCCTCCCTCCCACCTTTTTTGTTGTTAATCCTCACTTGAGGATATTTTTTCTATTGATTTTTAAAGTGGGTGGGAGGGAGCGGGGAGAGAAAGAAACATTGATATGAAGAGACACATCAATTTGTTGCCTCCCCTGGGAATAGAACCTGCAACCCAGGTATGTGCCCTTGCCTTGAAATCAAACCCTGGCCTGGGAATAGAACCTGCAACCCAGGTATGTGCCCTTGCCTTGAAATCAAACCCTGGCCTGGGAATAGAACCTGCAACCCAGGTATGTGCCCTTGCCTTGAAATCAAACCCCATACTCTTTGGGTGACACTCTAACCATTGAGCAACATCAGCCAGGGCTTCCCACACACCTTTTTTCCTGTTATCTCTCATATCAGTTTCCTAAATTTATTGAGGCTTTGGGTATCTGATTCACAATTTTATTTACATATTAAGTCTTAAGTTATTTCCACTTCCATGTGTGTGACACAATCATTTTCTTGATCATCTCCACTTCAGCTACCCATTTTCATATCCTGCTCAACCTTGTTATCAGTGGTAACAAAAGCTTTGAAACTGAATAATCCCACAACCTCCTCTTCTTCCAAGCTGCTTTCTGACCTTAGCAGTAACTCCAACCCTTAATGTTGTCATCATTTACTAATCTCTTCTTCTTTTTCTAGCTTTACTTTATTCATTATTGTGCTTAGATTGCTTGATTCATCCTTGAATTACTCTCATAATTACCCTAAAATTCATTTTGTTTAACCATAACTGTCTTAAATATTCTAAACTCTGGATCAGTGCCGTCTTTTTTATTCTCATAACTAGGTGACTGATTACTATTGGAGAATATCACATAAACATTATTGAGGTTCTTATAAACCTATGCTAGGTGTTCAGTATCACTTGTCCCCGGCCTCCTGCTTGTCTTTAGACTATGACACTCATGTTCTTCTTACCTGTTCTTCAAAATTTCCCTTTTTCTAAGCATTATTTATATATACTCTATCTTTCCCTTTTTCTAAGCATTATTTATATATACTCTATCTTTCCCTTTTTCTAAGCATTATTTATATATACTTGTTGAGGAAGTATGTATGTACAGGCTGCTAAGATATTTAAAGATTTAAATGAAGTATTGGGTGAATGAATCTTTACCCCATTTTGAGCAGGAAGCTAATAAAACCGAGTTTTTTAACATCAAGATTTTTTTGAAACCCAGAGTCTACCAATAGTAAAATAGTTATTTGTTTTTCAAAATGTATTTTTATTGATTTCATAGAGCAAGGGAGAGAGACAGAAACATCAATGATAAGAGAGAATTATTGATAGGCTGCCTTCTGCATGTTCCCTACTGGGACTGAGCCCCCAATCCATGAGTTCTTAGTTCAACTCCTTGTTCTTAGGTTGATGCTCAACCATTGAGCCATGCTGGCTGGGCAGTAAAATAGTTTTCTGTTTTAATAGGTATGGATCAAATATTAAATTAAGTAACTTTAATTTAGCCCTGGCCAGGGTTCCTCAGTGGTCAGAGCATCAGCATGGATACAGAAGAGTATTGGGTTCAATTCCTAGTCAAAGGCTTGTATCTGGGTTGCAGGTTCATCCCTGCCTCTAATCTATGTATAAAAGCTTAAGTGAGCAGGGGCCACGTGTTCAATGCATAGGCATGGAAACATGGAATGGACTGATGAATTTCAGAGGGAATGGGGGAGGACAGGAAGAGAATAACCAAAGGTCTTATGTGCATACTAGAGGCCAAAACCCTCAGGAGGCTTGGATTTTCCCCGGCGATAGAGGAAGCCAAGCTTCCTGCCCACCCTAGCCTACCCTGGCCTGACTCAAGGCTACAAAGTTTCAATTATAGAAGATAAATAAATCCCAGTTACCTGCTTCCAGCCGGCCCTGCCCTGTGCTTGGGTCGCTGGGGGGCGTGACCAGCCTGCAAACCACCACAGGCCCCTCACCCAGGCCAGCCCACACCCCAAGGGAACTCCCACCCTGATCCCAGACACCCTTCAGGGCAAACCAGCCGTGCACCAGGCCTCTATACTGTATAATAAAAGAGCAATATGCAAATTAACTGTCACTCCAACACACAAAGTGGCTGCCCCCATGTGGACACAAGATGGTTGCCACAAGATGGCCAGCAGGGGAGGGCATTTGAGAGGGACCAGGCCTGCAAGGTAGGGCAGTTGTGGGCGATCAAGCCAGCGAGGGAGGGCAGATGGAAATGAAGCCTGCACGGGAGGGCAGTTAGGGGTGACCAGGTCGGCAGAGGAGGGAAGTTGGGGACCACCAGGCCTGAGAGAAGGGCAGTTGAGGGGGACCCAGGCTTGTAGGGAAGAGCAGTTGGAGGATACCAGTCCTGCATGGGAGGGCAATTGGGCGGGGGGGGGGGGGGCAAGCCTGCAGGGAAGGGCAGTTTGGGGGAACCCAGGCCTGCAGGGGAGGGCAGTGTGTGGGGGGGACCAGACCAGCAGGGGAGAGCAGTTAGAGGCGATGAGGCTGGCAGGGGAGAGTAGTTAGGGGTGACTGGGTTAGCAGGGGAGAGCAGTTGGGAGGGACCAGACCTGCAAGGGAGGGCAATTGTGGGGGGACCAGGCTGGCACGGGAGGGCAGCTAAGGGTGACCAAGCTGGCAGGGGAGAGCAGTTAGGGGCAATTGGGCTGGCAGGGGAGCAGTTAGGCATCAATCAGGCTGGTGGGGGAGTGGTTAGGGGGTGATCAGGAAGGCAGGCAGGCAGGCAGGCAGGCGAGCTGTTGGGAGCCAGCAGTCCTAGATTGTGAGAGGGATGTCTGACTGCCGGGATCGGGCCTAAATGGGCAGTTGGACATCCCTCAAGGGGTCCCAGATTGAAGAGGGTGCAGGCTGGGCTGAGGGACACCCCCGCCCCCCCACCCGTATCCGAATTTTGTGCACCTGGCCTCTAGTAAATAATATAAATAAGTCAAACAGATCAAATACATGCTGTTCTCAATTCTCTAGGACATTAAATTGTATGATTGGACAAATGAAACATATTTTGGCTGCAGAACAAAAGAAAACAGATTTTAAGCCAGAAGATGAAAACAATGTTTTGATTCAGTATACTAATGTGAGTAAAATTATTTGATATGCTAGTAAGAATATCTGCTTTCTTAATACTTGTGTTAACATTTTTATTGGTGTATATAACTATATTCTATAATCTGTTTCTTTTTATACTTAGAGATTAATAAGAAACTATGTATTTTCTCCTTAACTAACATGATACACATTTCTATGTAATAACTGTAGAAAACTTTTACAGGCCTGTGTTAAAGTCTGTGCTTATGTAAGAAAGCAAGTAGAGAAGATTAAAAATTCCATGGATGGGAAGAATGTGGACACAGTTTTGATGGAATTTGGAGTACGTTTTCATCGACTTATTTATGAGCATCTTCAACAATATTCCTACAGTTGTATGGGTGGCATGTTAGCAATTTGCGATGTAGCTGAATATAGGAAGTGTGCCAAAGACTTTAAGGTATGTATTCATAAATATCAAACTTATAAATTGGATCATAAACATCTGTCAGACCATTAAAAATCTGTACTGACTTATTTATGTAAAACTAACAACTTTTGTTGATACTATAATGAGATATTACATTTCCTAACTGAAAAAAGTACTCTAAATATATTTCCAATATTAACACATTTTTGCTTCATGTTTTATTTTAGACAAAGTCCTATTTCTATTCCACAGTCCAAATGACCTTTTTGACTTCCATTACTAATGCTGTATATGTCGCACATCAGCAAAATATGTTCCTTTTTCATGTACATCTCTCTGAAGTTACTTTTTCTTAAGGTTTAAATTAAGAAAAGTGCTAAATAATGATAATTAGTTATAGTCCACAAAAGTTTAAATGATTATTACTATTCAAGAAAGTTGACAAAATATGTATCTTTTAAAAAAGATCATAGCTAAGTTTATGTAATGACTGAAATATTTGAGTTTTAACACTTCAGGAGCTTTTAAAAATTCTAATATATTAAACTGTCCCACATTAGTAAGTTCTGACTAACAGTTATATGTGAGAAAAATTTACAGAATAATTGTAAAATTAGAAATTATTTTAATTTTTTTTCTTATCTCAATTTAGATCCCGCTGGTATTACAGCTTTTTGATACTCTGCATGCACTTTGCAATCTCCTGGTAGTTGCCCCAGATAATTTGAAGCAAGTCTGCTCAGGTGAACAACTTGCAAATCTGGACAAGAACATTCTTCACTCCTTCGTACAACTTCGTGCCGACTATAGATCCGCCCGCCTTGCTCGACATTTCAGCTGAGGTTGAATTTATAAGGGAAACGTGTTGTAATTCAGCAGACCTTGGTTGATAGAAAGAAAGCACAGGAGATTTCTTATGACATAGCCAACACTTTATGGAAAAATGACTGTTTGGAAAAACAGCAGCCATACTTACCCTGGAGATTTTTTTTTGTTTTAATTTGGACTACTAGCCATATCTTATTTTTTCTCCTTAAGTTGATTTTTAGTACTGTTCTTGAACATATAAGTTTCACATTCTGTGAAACTACAATGTCATGGTTTTCTTCCTGGAAAATCTTAGTGTTAGAAAGCAAATGAGATGTTACCAGTGGTCCAGTTCATGTTCTGTAACATACTCCACTGGGAAATGTTAGTTCATCATCCTATTTTATCAATTTTAATGACCTTTTCAACACTGGTGGTTATTAATCAAATTATTTTAGATATTACTAGAGAACTTTTTGCCTCAAAAGGTTAGCAATTGGGCATACTTTCTGTAATTGATTGATTGGATTTTTCTGAGATACAACCGTAATACTATTTGAAAGAAGAAGTTTTACACTAAACTAAAACGATGTTTTATGTAGATATTAGGCATGGATCAGAATATATCTGCCTCCTGGGTGAAAAACACACACCACAATTTAAAGTTTACTATTTCTTATTTGCTAGACAGATTTTAAGTCATTGCTAGTAAGAAATTAATAAAACTACCTTATTTTATATTTCACTTAAGATAAGGTGGAGGACCTTAACATAAGGACCCTATTTATTCATCATTTTAATATTATAAGGGAAGTAAAAAAGGTATAATCTAAATGGTGTATATGAGAAATATTGACAATGTTTAGCAACAATGCAATTCTTTAATATTTCTATGTAAATGTTAAACTGGAATAAGATGGGATGGCTAAATATGCAAATAGTCTTCTATTTTAAGAGGAATTGGGAATTGATAGATAACATATATCCTAAGTTTGGAGATGAGCTTTGCAAAAGCTGGTTGCTTTTCAAATCAATAGCTTCCGTTATTATCTTTTTTAAGGCATTTCTGAACCAATTCCTAATGAATGTAGTTATTTGAATTGGCTTAATAAGGTGACTTAATAAATCACTTATAAAATTTTAAACGTCCAGTGGAAATTTAGGAAGGCCAATACTCTATAAACTTGCTCTCTGAGAATGCATTCTTAACCTCGTGTAATTTCAGCTTCCATTGTATTCATAGTCTTATAGGAACAGATAAACTTTAATATTCAACTCATTCTTGGTATTTTTTTCTCTAAGTAAGCTTTTGGCCTAATTTTGGAAAACTACTTTTCTTATAAGAATGTTTCTGAATGGTCATCCACTTTACCTAAACTTTCAGGTTTAGAACTAGCTACTGTTTAAGTTACTGTTGTCTGAATTTCCTTCTTTTTATGTTTAGCCCAGTGTTATCAAAATAACAAGAGAAATGTTATCAAGGTAAACAAGAGAAATGAAGTATGCCATTTCTTACTAAAGCATTTACAAAAATTGTGGCAGCTTTAGAAGGTTGTCTAGTTTTCTGTTCTTTACCCAAGGGAGAGCCAGAATAGGTTTTGGATACTAGAGAAAGTTATATGCTTGTACTATTGCCATTTTTAGAAAGCTCTGATGTGAATTCAAATTATACCTCTGTTACTTAAAGCCAACAATTTTAAAGCAGCAGCTTTACTGGCCATTTGAACTCTTTGTATACAGTGTCAATTTGTAAAAAATGGGGAGGAGGGACCTCAAATAAAACATGAGAGAACATTTTAAGACTTCCAAGTCAGTGAAGTGCTTCAAATTATTTTGTTTGGATTACTTTTTTAAATGTACAGCATACACCTGTTGCATAGGTATTTTGTTATTTCCATGCTTGAGTTCTCTGCAGTATTTTCCTTTATGTCCATTGACAGGGCAGTGACAAACTCATAAGTGAATACTTAACTTAGAAGTGTTAACATTAATGCTCAATAAACAAATTCCCTGCAATTGTTTTTTTTTATTTCACTTCATATTTTACATTTAAGAACTCATACTGAATTTCATAAATTATTTTCATTTAAATTTTTAAGATGTTCCTTAGCACAGGTCCTCTCACTTTCTTTTTTAGTAGAGAAATACTTCACCATATAATCAAGATTAGAAATTTTAACTGGACAGATTACCTAAGAAAAAGATTTTTTTTGTTGTATAAAACAATGTGCAGTCTTCATATTCCAATTAAAAACATTTTTTTTTATATTCACAGCCACCAAAAAATTTTGCCCAAAATTTATGCTCAAAAGAGACGAGTAAAATGTACATAGTACATAGCAATAATGGAACTTTGTATATTAGTAACTTTAGCCAACATTTGAGTAAGGATAATCTTTGTAATTTTCTGCAGTTTCACCTGAGTTAACAGGCAATATTTAGGTAATATTTTGAAGTTGAAAATATACTCTAAAACATTGAAAATTAGTTTTCTAAAAACTAATTAATTTTTTGTAAAAAATGGTACAGAAAGTGAAATACAGCACACAAGTTTTAAGAAGGAAGTCTAGCCCAGTCCGTGTGACTCAGTTGTTTGAGTGCTATCCCATATATCAAGAGGTCAATGTTTTATCCCCGGTCAGGGCACATGCCCAGCTTGCCAGCTTGATCCCCAGTATGGGGTGTGTAGGAGGTAATCAATTGATGTTTTTCTCTCTCCCATCCTTCTCCTAAATCAATAAAAACAGATATAAACCTTAACGGGTTTGGCTCAGTGGATAGAGCATCGGCCTGTGGACTGAAGGGTCCCAGGTTCGATTCCAGTCAAGTGAACATGCCCCGGTTGCAGGCTCAATCCCCGATAGGGGGTGTGCAGGAGGCTGCTGATCAATGATTCTCTCCCCTCTCCTCTGAAATCAATAAAAATTTATTAAAAATATATATTTAAAAAATTAAAGACCAGACTTTCACCAAAAAGAAAAGCTGCTAAGTATCTTAATTTATGATATATTTTAAGCCATTTTCCTTTCTTTTAAATATTTTATTCTCTGGTTCTTAGTGAAATAGTTTAATTATCAACCAGTAGATTCAAAGCGGAGAATGTACTGCTCCCTTAACATGCCTTTTTCTTATCTGTGACAAATATTTAAATGTATCCAGATAAAGAGATAAATGTAACGTATTTTGTTCCTGAAATACCACAAAACCCTAAAGGTGGTCATGTTTATAAGATAGTACCTGAGGCATGCTTGAACTGTACGTGAGAGTAATTAATTAAGGTTCATTCAGTGCCTAATTTGTTAGTGACTTTAAAAGCTCACATCTGGTAGTTACACTTTTTTAATGCAAAAATATTCTGTATTTTTCCCATAAATTGCCCAATTCACTCACAAATGTGAGATGCTTTCTGGTAGCATACTCAGTTCTGATTTCTAATGGAGAATTTTGTACCAAACATTCTGTGCTTTCATCCACTCATTTTAATTATATTCTGTTCCTGTGTATTTTTTCCCCCCCTGCTTGAAAAAGTCTGTCTTAACATACAAGTGTGCTTAGTTTGGAGGAAAAGACCAACCCATATTGTTAGAATAAATAATTCTACATAAAGTAAAAGCAATTTTAAATTAATAAAGATAACTACAGCTACATTTATTGATTTAAGCCCCACACACTATACTCAGCCTTTTGCATACAGTATTTGATTCCAAAGCAGCCTTGTGGGTTGGGTATTTCTATATCCATTTGACAGATGAAATACCTAAGGCACAAAAAGGTTAAGCAGACCTGTTCAAGGTGTGTAGCTAGTAATAGGCTGAGATTGAAATGTCTTTCTTGCTCACTCTAGGTTCTATATGCAATTCTCCTTATGTAAAATTAAATAGATCCTTTTTCATAGGCTCAATCGTTTTGATTAATCTGATTTTCTTTTCATCAAGTGTTTATTTCTCATTGTAATGTTTAGATTATGAAATTGACATAGTATCCAATTTGGTATTGTTTGTTTGCTTTTTTAATGCTAGGCAGATAACTGTGGGCTTAGCAAAATTGGTCATAGTTTTTAAGTTTGCTTTTAAAATTTTATAAGTGGTCATGAAATTTTAATTGAATATTAATTTTGTACTTGCTAGAAGTAGTTCCATAAAAAACTCTCTGTAGTGAGTATTATTTTACATAATACTGTTTCTGCTTAATAATTTTGTATTAGAAAGAGTCCAGGTATTTTGTATCATATCTTGTAACATGGAAGTAAATGACAACTCTTGGGAAGATATAAAGAAATCAGGACTTACGCCTTCAAAAACAGACTCTTTTAGTGTCATAAGTTTGCCAGTTCTGTTAGTTCTTAAATGGCTAATGTTGGAATAAAAATGTAAAGGAAAATGAACTCAGTTTATTAAGAATAGGTGATCATTTTTATGTATCAAAATAGCATGTCTAATCTTTTTAAAATATGCCTTAACTCTTAACTTTTATTTCTGCCACTGATCAGTTTTTTTTCTTTTCAAATTTAGGGAAGAAACAGCCTCTCGCGAGCATATGAGAGAGAAGCCTGATATATTAGATGAAGGATTTTAATTGCAGATTTGGAGCAGCTAGGCAGATAGCCGTGGGCTTACCAAGATTGGTATTTTTAAACTAGGTCCTGTATACTGTAACACTGTAATATGGGAGCGAAAAAAAAAACAACAAAAAAACAGTAAACTTCAGTTCTTGTGATTCATGTTACTTTTGTGGGGGAGAGACAAATAATTAACCACACTTGCTCATTTTCTAAGTGATTTAGAAGGTTGCAGTCTGTCCCATCATACAAAACCAATTTAAATATGAATATATTACATCATACTTGAACAGCAAACAACCTCAGAGGAAAATCATTTATTCAGAAGGCATAGATTTGTGCTAGACAGCAGTGATGCATTATAAATATATAATTATTTGCACTAATATTTGAGCAGGTGGAATGGATTAGAACATGGTCAACATTATGCTGCTGATAACATGTATTTTTCTATAT
This sequence comes from Vespertilio murinus, assembly GCA_963924515.1. Lineage (NCBI taxonomy): Eukaryota > Metazoa > Chordata > Mammalia > Chiroptera > Vespertilionidae > Vespertilio > Vespertilio murinus. The sequence goes on along the minus strand of OZ004704.1, from coordinate 184,216,276 downwards.
TAATATGTACTGTGCAACATGTATTAAGTTTGTCAATAATTCATTTTAGCCAAGATACTAATAGTTATATTAGCGTGTTGAAGAGACGGTATCCAACTGAGCCATTTTTAATTTAAAAGTCTGAAACTGGAATTAAGTTTACTTTCAAAAACCACTTAAATTAAAATCACTGGAAGGTCAGTGCAACGGATTTATCCAGTGACTAGTTACTAATAGAAAGGTGCATAGAGGGTTAAGAATAGGAGTAGAAATCTGGAATAAGTTAATTTTCACTTATAGCTCAGATGAGTGACTTCTACTTCAGCATTGGCAATTTAAAAAATATATATTTCACTGATTTTTTACAGAGAGGAAGGGGGATGGAGAGAGAGTTGGAAACATTGATGGGAGAGAAACATCGATTAGCTGTCTCCTGCACACCCCCTACTGGGGATGTGCCCACAACCAAGATACATGCCCTTGACCGGAATCAAACCTGGGACCCTTCAGTCTGCAGGCTGACGCTCTACCCTCTGAGCCAAACCGGATAGGGCAGTATTGGCAATTTTAAGTGAAGAAAAATGTTTATTCCTTCCAGAGTATCTTCATATTAATAAACTAAGCCTGAAGATTGGATGGAACCAACACCAAGGAATTCCTTTCCAGTGGTGGACTGTCAAATTTTTTAGATTAAACTTGGAGACTTGGGAAGTATTCTTGATGCCCGTGTTATATTAAATAGGCTGGTGCTTTTGAAAGACCATCCCTTTTTGCATGCCTAGCATTTTGACCTTTATACTGTGGGTAAATTTGAACTCTTGGTGTTTTATTATGGCAGCTCTGTTAAATCTGTAGCCTTTTGCTATAGAGAATATTATCCAAAATAGGATCTGGAAAATGTTGATCTAAAGGAAACAGTGAAACTACCTCTAAGTATATTGCTTGCAAATGCTGTGTGCTGTTTAGAGGACTCACATGAAGTTATGTGGAAAACTACAAGGAACAATACTAAGTGCCTCTGTAGTAGGATTCTCCAGTGGGATGTATTTTTAATTTTTGCCACATGGGGGAGATGTTATTTTTATAGTAATACCTATATTTTTGTTGGATTTTAAAAATAGAACTCACATAGTTTCTCTCTACTGAACAGCACATGTGAACATGTCACTATCCTAACAGGATGTGTGTGTAGGTGTGTGCGCTTTTTTGCTTGTGCTGATATTTAAATGAGATTCTGAAGTTATTTGTGAGAAAAATTTGGGGCAACTTAATGACAAAACTAAAACAGTTTTGAAGAACGTGTGTGCACAGTGGACACGGGTTGGACAAAGTCCATCATAATTAAAGTAACTTTTTTTTAGAGTTATATATCTCATGAATTCCTTTATCAACTCTTAAGAATCTGTGGATTGGTTCTCTGCATTCTGCTTTTTAAAGAAAAAATTTGAAACGGACTTAAACTTACAGAAAGGTTGTAAATACAATACAAATAAAAGTGTTCCACTTTGAGATTAAGTTGCTGTCATGGTGCCATAACGCCCTTTGGTACTTTTGTGTTCCTAGGTAGAAGGGATTCTATATAACCACAAACAACCATCTAAACCAGGAAGTTAACCTTTCTCCCATGTAATCCCCAGACACCATTTAGGTTTCACCATTTAATTGTCCCAATAATGTTTTGTAAGGATTCAGTTCAGAATCATGTGTCACCTTAGGTTGTAGGCTCTTTTGTTTCTTTCACTCCAGAACAGTTCCTTGTCTTTCTTTGACTTGAGTTACCCTGGCACTTGTGTAAGCCTGTTATTTTTTAAAATGCTTGCCCCTAAATTTGGATTTACTAATGATAAGAATACAGTTGTGCCTTTTTGGCAAGGATATTACAGAAGCAAATTTGTGCTCTGATTGCGTTCTATCAGGTAGTGCACAATTTCAATTTCCTCATTTCTGATGATGTTCACTTTGACCTGTTGGTTAAGGTGCTACATATCGGGCTCCTTTTTTGTAAATCTAGTTTTTCCCTCTGTAATTTTTTTTTTGGGGGGGAAGGGTAGTTTTAAGCAATCTATATATATCTACACATATATAAAAGCCTAAGCAACCATTAGGACCAAATGACCAGTCGCTATGATGTGCACTGACCACCAGGGGGGCTGACTCTCAATGCCGGATCTGCACTCTAGTGGTCAGTACACTCCCACAGCCAACCCCCCCCATGGTCCTCCCTGCAGCTGGCCAACCTCCCGTGGCCTTGACTGGGATTGGGCAAGATGCCCTGACCAACCTGATCACTGGCCAGACCAAGGGACCTCACCCATGCACAAATTCGTGCACTGGGCCATATATATATATATATATATATATATATATATATATATATATATATGTGTGTGTGTGTGTGTGTGTGTGTGTGTGTGTGTGTGTGTGTGTGTGTGTATTTTATATAAAAAGGCTAATATGCAAATAGACAAAATGGCAGAGCAACTGGTTGCTATGACGTGTGCCAACCACCAGAGGGTGTGTGCGGAACATGGCAGGCGTTGGGTCTGGGGAAATGGTGGAGCAGGTGAACAGGGATGCTATACCGATGCAGGGCACCAGTTGCTGTCATTGGGGTGAGCCTCTGGTGGCTACTGAAAATTCTTTGCTCCCACACACCATGGTCCCGCCTGGCACTTGCACCTGCTGCTGGCACTGTCCCTGGCCCCGCTCGCACCGTTAGCTGGTGCTGGAGTCACTGCTCGCACCTGCTGCCGGTGCCCAGCGCTGGTCTCAATCATCGGTGCCATCAGTGGGTGCAAGTGGCAGCTGCCAGCCCTGATCACACCTGAGGGCTTCTTCACCTCCCCCTGCTCCTAAGGGGTGATCGGGGCAGCAGCCACCACTCATACCCACTGATGGCGCCAACCTCACTCATACCCACTGCTGGAACTGGCCCCAGTTGCTTTGTGCCATCAGGTGTGAGCGGAGCCAGCACCATTAGCGCATGGGAGTAGCCGCAGCAGGAGTGAGGCTGCTGGTCCACAGAGGACCGAGGCCTGGGGTGGGAGGGACTGGTGGCCACTGGAGGATGGACCGAATCCCACCCCTGTGCCTACTGCAGCCTTGAGGCCCCCAATTCCTTTTAAGGTGCATGAATTTGTGCACTAGGCCCCTAGTTGTGTGTGTGTGTGTGTGTGTGTGTGTGTGTGTGTGTGTACCCACACTAGAAGCCCTGTGCGTGGAATTTGTGCACTGGGGTGGGGTTGTCCCTCAGCCTGGCCTGCACCCTTCAGGGGGTGTCCAACTGCCTGTTTAGGCTTGATCCCCTTAGACATCTCCCTCACAATCTGGGACCACTGGTTCCTAACTGCTCGCCTGCCTAATTGCCCCTAACCACCTCTGCCTGCTGGCCTGATTGGCCCCTAACTGCTCCCCTGCTGGCCTGGTTGGCCACCTAAATGCCCTCCTCTGCCAGTCTGATCGTCCCAACTGCCCTGCCCTACAAGCCTGATAGCCCCCTAACTGCTTCGTTCCCCCACACTGGCCTGATCTTGCCCCTAACTGCTTGCTCCCCCACGCCAGCCTGATCTCACCCCTTACTGCTTGCTCACCTGCCAATCTGATCACCCCAACCGCCTCTGCTTTGGTCCCCACCACCATAGCTTTGTCCGGAAGAAAATCGGTTGTCCGGAATATGTCTGGTCAACCTGGTCTAATTAGCATATTAGCCTTTTATTAGTGTGTGTATGTATGTGTATGTTTGAGAGTCTACCCCCCCCGCCCCCCGTGGTCAGTGCACATATTCTGCTTAATATATCAATTAAGATATATTGCTCCTAATCAAAATTTAATTAACATTAGCAGAGATTTGTGGTTTTCTAATCATTGGATTACCGTATTTGCCGGCATATAAGACGATTTTTTGGCCCTGAAAAATATGTATTTGCCGGCGTATAAGACGACTGGGCATATAAGACGACCCCCTAACATTTCCACTCAAAATACAGAGTTTGTTATATACTCGCCGTATAAGACTACCCCCCACTTGGAGGCATATTTTTCAGGGCCAAAAAGTCATCTTATACGCCGGCAAATACGGTATCTATTATTTCTTTTGACTCTTATAATTGTCCCACATTTGGCCAGTGGGAGCTCCATCAAGTTGGCTTCTGTATCATTTTGACATGTTGCCATCATTTTATTAAGCTCGCTCTTTTGTGCATACAGAATTTTGAAACTCATCTTGTATTTGCCTTGTCCAGCTCTGGAATCAGCCATTTTTACACATTTTAGTGAAAATTGCTATTTAGAAGCCACGATTTGTGCATGAGATGTGCTTATTATGATTGGGATGTCACTGCCCTCACTCCTCCTCAGTGGACAGTGCTAGAGGGCTTTGTGTGTGTGTAAAGCACAAACATGCATATATTTTAAATGTACACTCACACACCTTTCTTTGGGTGGTACCTTTCTCACCCCACTTAAACTCCTATTGGGTTTTTCTCCTCTTCACTCAAGGAGGGTTTCAACCACCAAAGCTTTGGCTTTAGGATAAAGTTAGAATGAAAAGAGTCATTACAGAAAATGTAAAGATTTTTTAATCCTGAATAAAAATTACTCATAATTCCATTATTCAGAAACAACTATTTTTTGGTGTGTTTTTCTTTCACTGTGGTGAGCAAATTAGTAAAGCTGAATTGAGAAGGTTAAAATGTTCATGCCCCAAACATGGAATTTATATTTTGAAGGAATTACATTTCAAATGCATACAATATGTTGTTCAATAATTATCTTTTTGCTACTATGAGTAGTTGCTAATTAATGATGGAGAACATCAGAGAAACTGATTGTGTGAATGGAAATCTGACCATTAAGGATTGAATACCAAGAGGGTATTTTTACTAATAAAGTTCAAAGAAAATACCATTATTCAGTTGTTTTATAAGCCAAAAGACAAAATACACTTAAGATCGACTTTACGTGAGAAAGTCGACCTTAAGTGTATTTTTGTCTTCAATATCTGGATAGTATTTAATGCATGTAAACTTTTTATGAACTAGAAGTCTACATACATGGCAAATTACTCAACTCTCAGTTTCTTTATTAGGTCTCAATAATCATTGCTAGGACTAAAATTCTATAATTCTAGATGCAGGCTTTCTATTAAGAACTTACAGTGATGTCAGAAATAGATTAACTGAAGAAGTCCTATTTGAACCAACTGAGACTATCTGAGAGTCAAATCCTCCCACAATGCTACCAAGCCTGCAGTGACCATATATCATTGTGATGAAGAGCTAAGCCTCTTGAATCAAAGAAATGGCAGATATATGCATCTTGGCTTTGTTACTTACTAATTATATGACTTTGTGCAACTATTGTAAAGTGAGAAGAAAAGACATTTGTGGTCATTTATCATCCTTACCACTTTTATTATTTTTTTTTGAAGGTGCTTCTATTCCCATGTGGAGATCACTTCATTCAGTCATTCGTCGTCTAACAAACATTGAAATTATTATTATTTTTTGTCAGACCCTGAATTAGAAGGTAGGGATATTAAGGTAAATAGAAAGATCCTGCCTTCTCGAATCTAGCCTAGTGAGAGAGTTAATGTATGCAGCAGATTATAATACTATTTAATAAGTGCTATAATAAGTAGCAAGGAACCAGGTGCTGTAAGAGGCCAGAGAGTTATTAAATTTGTGGGCTAGCTAGGGTTGGGGTAGGTAAAGCTGATAAACTTATCTCTTATTAAACAACTACTAAGTGTCAGGCATCTTACTAAGAACATATTACACTTAATTCTCCCACTGGGACTTAGATACCATTATTCCCATTTTGCAATTGAGGGAACTGAGGCACAGAGTCATTAGGTAACCATAGATTTAGGGGGAATATCAGTGAGTGAGGGAAGAACATCTATTTTCTTGCCAGGAGAAGTTGGTTAAGGTCATGTAAAAATTTTTACACTCTTTTGCCTGGCTGGTGTGGCTCTGGTTGAATGTCGACCTATGAACCAGGACATCACGGTTCCATTCCCAGTCAGGGCACACGCCCGGGTAGTGGGCTCAATCCCTAATAGGGGCCATGCAGGAGGCTACTGCCGATCAATGATTCTCTCATTATTGATGTTACTATCTCTCTCTCCCTGGCCCTTCCTCTCTGGAGTCAATCAATAATATGTTTTTAAATTTTATTTTTAATCTGCATTTTTCTCAGTAATACTAGGAATGTGACAGAAGAAAAAAAATCTATGTCCCAATCCATGACTTTGGAACATAGGGGAGTGGTTTTGAAATTTAATAAATTATTTGATAAATGTATAATAATTGAGTTGTTTTTAAAGCACAAAAGAAAAACTTTCTAGCATTTCAGTGTATGGATATAATGTGTAGACTCAAAAGGAGTGTCAGCTGGAGTCGGTCCCTTAGAAAGTTTAAATTGGGAAGTATATAAATGACTTCCTATCTTTGGACTGCTTACAAGCGAGGAATGCTTTACATCTGGATTCCCACTTTGGAGCCAGAATTTTCCACCTCATTCTGAGGCTGTCAGGTAGTTACTTCTTGGAAGACACTGTAGATCTTGAGATACTGGAGATCTGTATCATAGTTCTCAGCTGTTATTCTTAACTGTAATCCCAAAGAAAACACGCTTATCTCATCAAGGTTAACAAAAATGACTCCTTGACAATGGTAGTGGAAAAGTGTAATTACAAATTATGGATATTCCACAACTATTTTTCTTATGTTTGATGGATTGCAGGTGTTTGAAAGCATATTTTTGGGTCTTTCAGAAGCTTGACATAACTGGGTTGTCTAAAGCCAGGCTACCAGTTAACCAAAGGGTTAGCAAAATTCTCTAGAGGTAATTTATTTCTAAATCTGAAAGGAAAAACACGAATATTGTCATTCTTACATTTCAGCTGCTGTTATTCTGCTTCAGCAATTTTTATTAACAATGTAATAAAATTATTTTTGATCAAAAGAACATTTATACAATATTGAATATTAGAAATGTATGGATACAAATGTCATTAAAATTCTGAAAAATTTTAATACAAATTTTACTTTCATCAGTAAAAGGTCTTTAAAATATATTTTAATAATTTGATTTTTCTATAAAGACTATATCAAAGTAAATGGTAGTTACACATAACCCCAGGATGCATGTTTACTTAAAGTGCACATAGAAATTTACAAAATTGATTATGTACTAGACTGTAATGTCTTAACAGTTATAAAAAATTTGAATTTAAGAGTATGTGCTGTAATTACAGTGGAAGTATGCTAGAAATAAAAGCTTACTAAACCTTTTCTTATCCTCGGAAATGAAATAATTTCTAAGTAACTCAGCAGTAAAAAAAAGTTACTATAAACGTTAGAAAATATTTGAACTGAATGGTAAAAATACAGCTTATCAGAACTTGTGGGAGCGAGCTAAAGTAATGCATAGAGAAAATTTTAAAGCTTAAATGGATATATTGGAAAAGAAACAAAGGTGAAAACAATCATTTAAGTATCCATTTTAAAAGCTTAGAACAAAGTGTCAAAATAAACACACACAGAAGAGAAGGAGAATAGAGAATAGAGTAAAAAACGTACAGGAGAAAGGATTAGTAAAAACTTGTATGTCCCACATATGGTCATCGTAAGGGTCTCCCCTTTTTCTCTCTGAATCAGCTTGCTTAGCACCATAGTCTCAAGATCCACCCATGAGTTGCAAATGGCATTTTTATTTTTTCAACAAATGAGTAATCGACAAAACTCATAGACCCAGACAACAGTATGATGGTTGCCAATGGGAAGGGGAAGGGAGGGTAGTAAAGAGTAAAGAGGGTCAAATATATGGTAGGTGGTAAGCACAATGCAATATACAAACGTTGTACCATACGTAGAGTTGTACACTGGCAACCTTTATAATTAACAAATGCCACCCCAACAAATTAGTTAAAAAGTTGGTTTCCTGAAAAGACTAATGAAACTGATAAACCTCTGCAAGAGGTGAGTGATCAGAAAAAAGGAGAAAGCACAAACAATATCAGAAAAGAGGGAAACTTATGTACATGTTCTTTAGACATTAAAAGGAGCCGAAACTGGTTTAGCTCAGTGGATAAAGCGTCAGCCTGCGGACTGAAGAGTCCCGGGTTCGATTCTGGTCAGGGGCATGTACCTTGGCTGCAGGCACATCCCCGGTAGGGGGTATGTAAGAGGCAGCTGGTCGATATTTCTCTCTCATCGACGTTTCTAGTTCTCTGTCCCTCTTCCTTCCTCTCTGTAAAAAATCAATAAAATATATTTAAAAAAAGGGGGGGGGGGGAGCAAAAGGTTAACATGACCAGAACTCTTTGCCAATAAACTTTAAAAATGAGATTAAGTAGTTACACTTCAAAAATTTTTTTAAATGGAATAGCAATTATAAAATAGAAAACATTAACAATTTTATGTATATTAAAATAGTGAATTCTTAAAGACTTTGCTGTGAAGAAACTTAGGCTCAGATTCCTATAAACATTAAAGGAAGAAGTAATAGCAATTTTTTACAAATAATAGAAAAGAAGGAAGAAATTCCCAACACTTTTAGGTGCCAACATAACCTTGATGGTAAAACAAAGATATAAGGAAGGAAATTATAGAGTAATCTCTCATAAGCCTAGATGCTAACGTTCTAAATAATAAAAATCCAAACTCAGTGACATGTATATAAGAAGGGAACTATATCACAACCATATTAGGTTTATATTAAGAATGCAAAGTTCTAAAACATTGAGAAAAAGGTATTGAAATGCTATATTTATGGATCAGAAGACTCAATATCATAAATCAATTTTCCACAAAGTAGTCTACAGATTTAATAAAATCCTAATAAAAATTTCAGATGGCTTGTGGAAATTGACATACTGATTCTAAAATTTATATTAACCAAACCAGACCGCTGTACCGATTTTTCAGTAATTTCCGAATTGCCGCTATACTGCTGTATCTAATTTTTGGTACTTTGCCTAGACCTATTTTCTACAATGTCTCCAAGTTCCATCTTATTCTAACCACGTGTTTGCATGTAACTAACATTTTTCTATATCATGTTTTTTTTCCACTTTAATGTTCAGGAGCCCAGGCAGAGGGGGCAGTTAGGTTCAGGGCCTCAGGTCTGGTAGGGTTAAAATGCCAAGGTCCAATAACAGTCAAGATATTCTTAGAGAGACAAAAAGTTGGAGAACTTGCATCACTAGATACCAACACTTATTACAAAGTTACCATAATTAAGACAGTATATTATTGACCTCCAAAAATAGAGAAATAGACCAATTGAGCAGAATAGATGGTTTAGAAATACACTGACACATACATGGATACTTGATTTATGGTAATATTAGTACTAAGGAGTATCCTATTTAATAAAGAGGGAATATGCTAATTGACCCTCATGCTGTTGCAAAGATGGTGGCGCCCAGAGCCAATGAGAAGGGAATATGCTAATTGACTGCCCCACCCTCAAAGATGGCAGCACCCACAGCCAATAGGAGGAAATATGCTAATTGACCGTCACACCCTCAAATATGGTGGCACCCACAGCAACAAGATGGAGGCGCTCAGTCTCCTTAGCCCCTGCCTTTGGAGTCTCCCTGTTCCCTCAACCCCCAGCCACCCAGGGCCAGCCTGAGATGCAAGCAAACCTCCGATGGTGGCTGCCCAGCTGCTCAGGGCTGCCTGAGGCTCAGGTAACCAGGGCTGGCCGAGACTTGCACTGCCGGCAGTGGCAGCAGCAGAGGTGTGATGGGGTATCGCTTTCCCCTGATCACCAGGTTGCCTCCCACCCCTGAGAACTGTGAAAGGGGGCAGGCCAGCCTGAGGGAACCCCCTCCAGTGCATGAATTTTCATGCACCAAGCCTCTAGAATAATAAGAGGGTAATATGCAAATTGACCCTAACAAGGGAATGATTGGTCACTATGATGCACACTACCACCAGGGGCAGATGCTCAATGTAGGAGCTTTCCCCTGGTGGTCAGTGCTCTCCCACAGGGGGAGCTCCACTTAGCCACAAGCCCGGCTGATGGGTGTGAGCACAGTGGCAGTGGCAAGAGCCTCTTCCACCTCAGTAGCTCTGGGGGGAGTGGGTCTAAGCCATTAGTTGGACATCTCCCAAGGGCTCCTGGACTGCCAGAGAGATTGCCAGCTTAGCGTGATCCTCCAGGGAAAGGGCCTAAACTGGCAGGTGGACATCCCCTGAGTGGTCCCAGACTGCGAGAGGGTGCAGGTCGGGCTGAGGGACCACCCTACCCCCAAATGCACAAATTTTCGTGCACCAGGCCTCTAGTATGTATATATGAATCTTGATTCCCCCTACTTAATACAATACACAAAAATAAATTCCAAAAGGATTATGCAGCCAAATGTGAAAGATAAAACTCTTAGAAAATAGTAGGCAAATAATCTTCATGATTGCATAGGCAAAAATATCTTTGCAAATAACAAAAAGAATTAACTCTAAATTGGATTACATTAAAATTAGAAACTTCCAATCATACTAAGGCATGAAAATGAATGGGCTTTGCAATTAGGAGTGAGAGAGTTAGAATAGAAAGCCTCTGAATCTCTGGGGTCTAGAGATTTGAGAACTAGATTTCAAGAGATGAAGAAATTGTGATGGGAGTTTAATTGAAAAGGCAAAAGAGTAAGAAAAATATTTGCACAGTGCAGAAATTTATAAGATTCATATTTAAAATATATGAGAAACACCTATAACATTAAGAAAAGGACATGTCAGTAGGAGAATGGTCAAGCAATTTGAAACATGGTTTATAGAAGAGGTTACCCAATGCTCAGTAGGAATATGAGAAGGTCCTCAACCATATTGGTTATCAGGGAATTGCAAATTAAAACCACAATAAGACACCATTACACATTCCCCAGAATGGCAAAAATTAGGAAGCTTTGATAATTCCATGTGTAGGCAAAAGTGAGGCAGGTGGGATTTAAAAAAAATCTATTTTAAAAATATATATATTTTATTGATTTTTTTTACAGAGAGGAAGGGAGAGATGTAGAGAGTTAGAAACATTGATGGGAGAGAAACATTAATCAGCTGCCTCTTGTACACCTCCTACTGGGGATGTGCCTGCAACCAAGGTACACGCACTTGACCGGAATCTTACTTGGGACCCTTCAGTCCACAAGCAGATGGTCCATCCACTGAGCCAAACCAGTTAGGGTGAGGCAGGTGGAATTTATAAACACTTTTAGTGGGGACAGAAATATTGCTCTTTGGATAATTATTTGCTATTTTATACTGCATATGCATACCCAGTGGTTCCACTCTTCTCCTTTGAGGAGAAGGAAAGGAGGGTAATGTCTCAAGAGCGTAGCTTCTGGGGTGCTGTTTACTTTCCTGGCTACAGGTTCGTGAGAGTGTTCACTTTGTAATAATTTATAGAGAAGTACCGTATTTGCCGGCGTATAAGACAACCCTTTGGCCCTGAAAAATATGCCTCCAAGTGGGGGGTAGTCTTATATGGCGAGTATATAACAAACTCTGTATTTTTAGTGGAAATGTTAGGGGGTCATCTTAATCGCCGGCAAATACGTATTTTTCAGGGCCAAAAAATCGTCTTATATGCCGGCAAATATGGTACATTTATAATTTGTGCACTTTTCTGAATTTAAGTTATATTTTAATAAAAAGGGTATTTGAAAGAAAATAATTGAATGTAATAGAGCTACTTCAGTTTTATATTCCTAACCTTTAATGATGCTATTAAAAAATACTGTAGAATTCAGAGGCACATTTTCTAGAACTTTCTGAATTGGGCTATTGGTTAAATATTTAACATTGTCTGACCTCAAAGGATAAGACCGCACTATAGTAATTTTTGTGTAGATGGATTAAAACGTGTATATGTGTTATTTTTTCTCTTTTCTCATTTCTAAAGTAATGTATATATGTTATAAATACTTCAATCGTTACAGAACTACGCAATGTGGTATAACTATAAGTATGTAGTGTTGTGTACTCCTGCTTTACTGGCTTGGTCTACAAAAGGTCAATTTAAAAAATATATTAAATGTTACATCTCCAGTCTAATATCTTGAATTCCCCCCAGTTAAGGTCCCAGAGGTTAATAAAGCTTTACTGCATACTTGGGGATAACCAAAGAACAGCTCCAAAAGTGATTTAGTCTGCCATTGGCCCTGATCTTTCTCAGGTTCGAGAGCCTGAAATTCAATATCAGGGACCCTGTGGAGTTTCTATCAGGCTCCCAGATACTGAGGCCAATTTAACACCCATGAACAAAACTCTCCGAGAACTTTCATGCTCCAAATCCAGACTCAAAGAGGCTCTCTCTGCCCCTCCCCCACACTCCTGACTCCAAAGCCCATTTAGTTTTCTGCTTTAAAATGATTGAGAAGAGGGAGTGGAAGGCTAGTTACAGTAGAGCAGATTTCTCAAAGCCCAAATTAGTTTATTTTAATAACATTTCATGGGAACACTAGGAGTCCAACTAAATCTACATTTAGGAAAAGCATTTCTCCAGTGCTTCCTGAGCTCAGCGCAGTCAACACCATATCTAGTTACTAAGCAGAACTAGCGATGATAGTTGACACTCACGGAGCTTTTACTTTGTGCCGGATGTTATTTTAATAACACATTCGATCTACACAAAAACTCTATGAGGTATAGTAACATTGTCATCACCTTTTATGGATGAAAGAGTTGAGTCATGGAGAAACCCAATGTGAATGCACCCAGGTAGGGGCAAGTGGAGACAGGATTGAGCTTGGGCAGTCAGACATTAGTACCTGTACTCTTAACCACCATGTTACATTTCTTGCAAAATCAGCTGCTCAGATTATATATAACATTGGATTTGGACTTATGATGACTTCTCATGTTTCTCCAAGATCAACTGATGAACTCTTAATTTTGGGTAAAAAAATATTCCATTCAGGAAAATTTTCCCCAAACAAAGGGTGCACCTCAGAATATAATGGATTTATCTACTACCAGAAATCCAAACTACCCAGGCAGGCAGGGGAGGGCAGTTAGGGGTGACCGGGCCTTGCAGGAGAGAGGAGTTTGGGGCAACTAGGCCTGCAGGGGAGGGCAGTCGGTGTTGAACTTACATTCCAGCAGCAGAAGCTAATCAATATAATTAACAAATAAATTCTACAGTACCTGAGAAAATAACTGCTTTGGGGGAAAAAGAGATCAGGATGTAGAGAAAAAGAAGAGATGGCAGGAGTCATTCTCATTTTAAATATGGAGATGGGGATGGTGGGGTTGGCTTTGTATGTGTGCAATCTCTGCAGTTGCATGAGGCCCATGCTCAGAAGGGACCACACTTGGTTTAATATTCCACTGACATCTTGGAACTCTTAATGATTTCATCTTTAAACTTGTGTTTAAGTGAAGTGTGATGGGATAATGAAGTATGTGTACAATTTGTATGTCTGCCATTTCTGTGGTGATAACTAATTGAAACTGCATTGCCTTGGTATATTAATTTGGAGAGAATTAGAATTTTTAGAATATTAAGTGCTTTCCATCCAGGAAAATGGTCTGCATCTCTATCTGGTTTTACATCCTTCAGTGATGTTATAGAAAGGGTTGGGGCAAAAGTAGATTTATAGTTGTTTGTATGGAAAACAATACAATAATTTATATAAATAAACACTGTAACAACCAGAACGACCAGTCTCTATGCCACCCACTGTGACCGGTGAACTGGCCCAATGGGGGGTGGGGCTGGCCAGCCAACCTTCTGTGGCACCTCCCCGGAGCTGGTCCTCCCCTGATTGCCCTGCAGCCCCTTCCCCTGGCTGGCCCAGCCCCTGATTGCCCCCCACAATAGGGGGTGGGGGCAGCTGGCCAACCTCCTTCAGCCCCTCCCCCAGCCAGCTCTGCCTCTGATCACCCCCCACACCAATCTGGGGTGGGACTGGCCAGCCAACCTCCCATGGCCCCTCATGTGGCTACAGACCCCTGATCGGCCCCCCTAACTCCTTTCAGAGGGGGGCCGACCAGCCCACCACCCATAGCCCCTACCCATGGCTGGGCCCATCCCAAATCGCCCTCCCCCCCACTTGAATCAGGGACAGGGCCCACTAGTCAATCACCCACAGCCCACAGCTGATCTGGCCCTGATCAGGCCCTGATCATGGCGGGCTGGCTAGCCAGCCTCTCATCACCGTCTCCTCCCAACAGGCCTGGCCCCAATCTACCCTGATTAGGGCTGGGCCAGCCAGACCCCACCTGTGACAAATTTGTGCACTGGGCCTCTAGTTGATCCTATATAATAAAGAGGTAATATGCAAATTGACCCTCACACACTCGCACAGATGGCTACCCCATGTGGTCAAAGATGGCCACCACAAGATAGCTGGCAGGGGAGGGTAGTTGTGGTTGATAAGTCCAGCAGGGGAGGGCAGTTATGGGTGACCAGGCCTGCAGGGAAGGGCAGTTAGGGGTGACCAGGTCAGCAGAGGTGGGCAGTTAGGGGTGACCAGGCCTGCAGGGGAGGGCAGTTGGGAGTGACCAGGCTGGCAGGCCTGCAGGGGAGGGTAGTTGTGGGGGAGCAGGCCTGCAGGGGAGGGCAGTTGGGGGTTACCAGACCAACATAGGAGGGCAGTTAGGGGCAATCAGGCTAGCAGGGGAGCAGGTAGGCAGCAATCAGGCTGGCAGGGAGTGGTTAAGAGTGATCAGGTTGGCAGGCAGGCGAGCGGTTGGGAGCCAGCAGTCCCAGATTGTAAGAGGGATGTCCCAGATTGGAAAGGTTGCAGGCTGGGATGAGGGACAACACCCCCACCCTCAGTGCACAAATTTTGTGTACTGGGCCTCCAGTAAATAATAATACAAGAATAAACTTTCATATACTCCAACTGTAAACCTACTTTTGCCCACCCTGTAGATATTTTCTATTTAGGGTCTGCACATTTCTTTCTTATTTATTTGAATTTGAATTATATTTGAATTTATTCTTAGGACTTTTCTGGAAGCACAGCAAGGCATTTTTTTTTTCATATTACTTTTTGTCCTTTGACTTTTTATCAGAATAATTGAAAAAGTTTTGGAGAAACATACAACTACAAACAAAATAGTGTATTGTTTTCTGGCACACTGTATTTCTAGCTGTCTTTTGCTTGGGAGCGTATTCTTCCCAGTTAAACCCAATGAAATAGGGTAAATAATCCCTTTCAGGGGAAAACAGAGAGATCAGTGAGTCTCAAAGTGAGTGCAGCAGTGGACAAGACAAGGCCCGCCCTGGCCATGAGAACAGGCTGCTCTGTGTGGTTACTTGTTGGGATAGCCATGGTTGTCAACAAGACCAAAGAGAAGTAGCTTGAGAGGTCAATGACCCCATGGCCTCTTGGGCGGGGTCTACATATTTACCTTTGTCACCGATGGTCAATGAGGACTGAATGCAAAGATCAGCACAAGCAGGGACCACAGGGGCTGATGTGATGTGTGGTCCAGGCCTGATTTGTGCAGACCAGGGGAAATGGAGCTCATTCCACACCAATGAGCTGTAATTCTTGTAAACCACAACAGACACATTCAGTCAGCAGAAACATTTCTCACCAGCCGTGCAGAATGTGCAAATGCACAGAGATTTTTACCTAGCAGCTAGGTAAAAATTAAGAGCAAAGTCTGAAGAACAGCAACAGCATCATGGCAGAAATAAGAGGGCATTCTAGGCTATACTTAAGGGGACGCCGATAATTGGTCCGTTGCCATCGCCCGACAGCATATTCCTGGAAACGCTGCACCTCACAGAAGGCAGTCAGCCCAGAAAGACAAGCATGGCTCCCAGAGGAGACAAGGCAGAGAGGAGGAACCTCACATTGCAGGGGTGTACGGAACAGGGGACTGACAATGACGGGGTCTGAGACTGCTTCTATCCTCTTTGGACTATAAGCAAATACCTAGCCTTGGAGAAAACGTATGGAATATAGTGAATTAGTGGTGCCCAAACGAACCAGTGTAGTGGACCCACGGGCCATTTAGTCATACAGATGTAGCTTTCTTAGCAATTCATCCCTTTGTTTACAATGGCCAAAGAGATCATTTAGATATTAAAACACAATAGAAACAAATAAATCTTCTGCACCCAGCTGAATTTCAAGCCACGACATTGGGATCTACCAGAACATTTCATTGTCATCCCCCTGCTTTGTACACCCCCGAAGTTTTGAGGTCACCAGAGAGCAGAATGGAAGCTGTTGCTTGGCCCAAGAATGGCAACACTATAATTCTTGAGCATTCATTTTCCCCGCTGAGCGTTGTGGGAACTACAGGCAGGGCAAGAGTTAAGTATGTCCATCTGTACATAGGAAATAAGGAAGAGGGAGAAGGAAATGTTACGAGCATATTTTAAAACAAAAGGCATGAAAATGGCAGCTCTTCTGAGTAGGGGGGAAAAATTTCCTTTTCATGCATACTGATAGCCAGAGGAGGTCATTATTGAGAATATGAGTCAAGTTCCTGCCAGCTTCTGCTGGGACTCGTGTTTAAAAAGAAACTATGGAAACCAGGAGAAGGAATATTAATTAAGTTCAAATTTGGAATGCCTTTGCCAGGAGCGGATGAATAAATTCAATGAAGCAACCTGTTGGGTTGTAATTCAGTGTTTTGTTAGCAATTTAATAAAATGCTGAACTTTTCATAAATTAATACTTTGTTCTAATAATCTTATTAAAAGGTTATTTCTTGATAAGATTAGTGCTGGAATGCGATGTTGTTTTAAATTTAAAGAACTAGTATATATTTTATTTATTTTTTTACAGTTTTAAATAACCGCAGGAGTGATCATTACTAAAACGTGTTTAATACAGTTACATGTTAAAAATAAAAGGCACAAACTAATACAGACAAGTAAATGGCTTTCCCATTTTAGACTCTCAGTCTCCTTTCACCCCTAAATGGAGAAACCTGTTATTAGTTTCTTGTGTAGACTTTAGAGATTGTTATTTAGATATCTCTTTCATACAAATTCAGAAAATCTGTTGCCTGTTATAACTCTTTTAAAAAGTTCCCTTTTATAAATTTATATATAAATATATATTTTTATTTTTTAAAATATTTTTATTGAATTCAGAGAGGAAGGGGGAGAGGAGAGAGAGAAATAATGAGAGAATAACTGATTCACTGTCTCCTGCACATTCCACTGTGACCTCCTGGTTCATAGGTCAATGCTCAACCGCTAAGCCATGCCGACCAGGCTATAAATAATATTTTACACACACACACACACACACACACACACACACACACACACACACGTGCGTATGTGTGTGTGTGTTTCAAGGCCCTTCGGTGATTACATCTTTGGGCTATTATTCACTAAGAACGCATGCCTTAGACAAGAATATTTTCTAATAGTGACAGTAATATGGCTGTCTAGAGAGGGTAATGCTAATGAGAGAATGCAAAATGGAAAAATTATTCATCTGAGTAAACCTGGAGAGGTTACAAGTAAAGCTTCACTGGTCGTTGCAGGATTTAAAGGGAGTTTCCACTTTACAATGTGAATACGCTTTGGTCGTCTTAGTTCTGAGACTAATTTGCTTCTTTCTGGTGGGGAGGATAGCAGTGCTGAGAAAACACTGACTAAACCGAAAATCAGCTCCATTAAAATGTGAAGCTGCGTTCTAAACACAAGCATAGTCTGTGAAGGGCTCTGAACCCTAAGCTGCATGCCTTGCTGAGTTTATTCCAAATAGTCAACGGCAGATGGTAACAATGCACTTCTCATCGATGGTAGGAGGGAGGCAGTCTTGTTTCAAGTAATACTATTTCTGGGCGATAATCCAAAATGCACAGTAGTCAGAAGTTAAAAGGAAGCTCTTGCTTTTAGGTTTTTAAAATATATCCCTTAATCCCGGGTGATGATTGACAATCGTGATTTATGAGGGGCCTCTCTTTAATCTGGCAAGTTTGATGTTATTTGCGTATCTAGTAGGGCTTTTATTCAACTAAAACTAAGTGGAAGTCTGTGCAATTGATGCCGCATTTCAGAATTGATTCCTGGCCTGGTACTCTATTTACAGATTAGTAAGTACTCAGGATCTGTCCTCCTCCTCATCTCTTCAGAATGTAAAGGCTCTAAAAGGCACATTTACAATTAAAATGTTTCTTACTGGGTAAGACTATGATGACCAGGAGATGACTTTTTCCCCCTCTATAACATTTTAGTTTATTGAGGAAAGGAGGAGTTTATAAAATTATAATTGTCCTGATTTGATTCTTAAAATATAATGTTAGCTACTGGTATTTGCAAGGATCAGAATGTCAGCTCTGGCTTCATGTGGGTCATTATAATTTTAGTGCATCCCCTCCAAGCCCCCTCCTCCTGCTACAAGTTTTCTAGTGAAGCTTTGGTAAGAAATAGATGAGTAATTCAGCCATTGTTTTACCAGCTGTGGCAACAAATTGATTTAAAGGCATGCATTATTAAAATATAATTAATTCAGTCATAAATTCCAAAACAAGATGCAAGGAAAGAAAATGCACAGGAATGGAAGTTATCAGATGCATTTTACCACAGTCAGAGTCATTTGCTCATGAAGGCACTTAAGCCCTGGCATTAATGTCACCGGCACAGTTGCAATTAAACACAGCAAAATGGGTTTATGAGAGCTGACAAAGAGCATTTGTGAAGAGCAAGTAGTTTAGTGTTTGACCTATGTTCTCATTGTTATGTATTTACCTAGAGGCCCAGTGCATGATTTCATGCATGGGTGGGTCCAGCCGGCCCCGCCCCCATCATGGCGGGTCAGGGCTGGGCCTGTTGGGAGGAGGAGGTGGCGGCAGGTTGGCCGGCTGGCCTGCCAGGATCAGGGCCCAATCAGGGTCAGGCTGGCTGGGGGTAGGAGCTGTGGGTGATTGGCTAATGGGCCCCCCATGGGGGGGGGCTGATTGGGGGTCAGCAGCTGGGAGAGGGGCCATGGGAGGTTGGCTGGCCAGCCCACCTCCAATTGGTGTGGGGGGAGGGGAGAGTTGACTGGGGGAGGGGCCGGCTGGGGAGAAGGGCCGAAGGTGGTTGGCCAGCCCTGCCCCTGATCTGGGTGGGGAGGCTGATGTGGGGTGGAGCCAGGTGGGAGGAGGGAGAAAGGGGCTGCAGGAGGTTGGCCAGCTGGCTTCGCCCCCTATTGGGCTGGGAGGGGGGTGATTAGGAGAGGGGGAGGGGCTGTGGGCCAATCAGGGTGGTGAGGGCCCATCCGGGTGTGGCTGGCAAGGAGGCAGGGTCGCAGGAGGTTGTCTGGCTGGCCCTGCCTCATATTGGGAAGTGGGGACAAGTGGGGCCAACAGGGGGGAGGGGCTGCAGGTTAGCTGGGTGGCCCCACCCCCCTATTGGGGTGGGGGGGATGATAAGGGGTGGGTCAGGGAGAGGGATTGCAGGCTGATCAGGAGTGGACCGGCCTGGGGGAAGGGCCATGGGGGCAGGTTGGCCAGCCGGCCCCACCCCCTGATTGGGCTGGTTCATTGGCTGCAGTGTCATAGTAGGGTGTTTTGATAGCTGGCTTTATATATATATAGGTTATCTAACTTTGGGAAATATCTTAAGAAGTAAAACATTCATTTAACAATTTTGGAAAATCCCAGTTTCATAGACAATCATGGTTGGGTACAGTTGTCAGTCCCCCTTCCACACTTACCTTACTGGATTGCAGAGGTCTGAGGGCTAAAATATACTCCCAGCCCGGCTGCAGGGAGCAGGAAGCACTGAGACTTCCCTGCAGCCTCTGTAGTCGGGGCGAGTGGCACAAAGGGCTCCAGGCGAGGCTTGTGTTTGTAGCTGCATCCTCAGAGCTTTCTTTTTACAGAAACCCCAGTGACGAAACCCTGTGTGTTATAATATAATCTAACCTAGTAAGTGAATGTTGATAATACCTCTTTCTGTTAATATTTCAAAAGCCCATTTTTGCGGCAGAATCATGTGTTTTTATGTAAAGGTTAATCAAAAATAGTATGCAAATTCATCTTGAAATATCCATTGCAAACAGCTATTAAACCCGAATTTCCTTTTTGCTTTTGGACTTGCAGTTTCTTGCCAGTGAATGATTGAGTGATTGCAAAAATGGAAACACTACTTTCCTTCAGCTTCGCTCAATTTGTAAGAATTGCATAGGTAACTCACCAAGTCGTAATGAAGATTTTTCGAGGAGGAGAGTAGGTAAACCTAAGTCTACAGGCTCACACATTAAATACCAGCCCTTCGGAATGCCAAATCCATGGAAAAGCCAAGGGCCTCGCTCTCCCATCAGTGATGGCCATGATCCCAGAAACCTATCGCGTCATGTAGCTTTCCCTCTGCCTGGCACGCCATGTCCTCCCTCCCTCCCACCCCCAGGCCGCTGTCTGCTCTCTCCCTGCTCAAATGTCTCTCATGCCATGAAACTCTTGCCTCTCTCTGCACTGCCAGGGGGCTTCCCCTACACACCTTCGCAGCAGCTCTCACCGCTAGTTAGTTATTGTCTATCTCCCCTTACCTGTGAGCTCCCACAACCTAGCACAGCATTTAAAAATGATGTGTTGCCGAAACCAGTTTGGCTCAGTGGATAGAGCGTCGGCCTGCGGACTGAAAGGTCCCAGGTTTGATTCCGGTCAAGGGCATGTGCCTTGGTTGAGGGCCCATCCCCAATGGGGAGGGGTGTGTGTGTGTGTGTGTGCAGGAGGCAGCTGGTTGATGTTTCTCTCTCATAGATGTTTCTAGCTCTCTATCCCTCTCCCTTCCTTAATCAATGAAATATATTTTTAAAAATTGACGTGTTGACTGATTGCATTACCAGACAGATGAATAAACAACAATGATGGGTGAATTTGCTCATGAGATAAAGGTGTCCAGCACTCAGCCTACCAGCTAGTGAGTACACCTCCTGGCAAAAAGTCTCTGATGTTCATTCCTCTTACCGAATAGTTATTGTGTTCAGCACTTTAATGAGTTACTCATTTAGGGTGATATGCTTATCGGTATTTTACAGAGGAGAAAACTCAGAGGCTTAAAAGGAATAAATCACTTGTTCAAAGGCATGCAACCAGTAGCTCACAAAGTGGGGGCTCACATTCATGTTATCCTTCTAAAGCCTGTGTGCGTACCCTTATCAATGTCTTTTCTCTGCAATGGGCAGTCAGTACTTGTTGAGTGAATGAATGCATGGATGAATGAATGAATGAGAGTATCTCTGTATAGGAGGAGTTTTGGTAAGAAGTAAAAAGTCATAATAAGATTAGTGACAGAAATATAATTAAGTGCTCCATAAATGGCAGTGCTATGGGCTTTGTTATTTATCATACAGAATGCATGGAAACAACCCACCCAAATAGCATCAGTGGAATCTGACAGGGAATGAGGGTTGGAGTCACATACGTGAGCAAGGTGGATGATAAAAATATAAATATAAATAATATAAATATAAACTTTCCTTACTCGGAACCCTCCTAAACAGGATTGCAGACAGAAAAAGGGAGCAGATTTATTTCTAGCCTTATTTGAGGGAGAAAGGCACCTGACTGTGAATATGCTAATTGGTTACACAGATAGAGTTCCGTAGTTTACACATTTGACTTTTCTTTGGAATAACCCAAGGGGAGTTTAAAAAAAAAATAACCTGAGTTCATTGGCAACACATTTCTGTAGTATTATTAGAGCTCCTACTATGTTGATGCCCTGGGCTCCCATCCTTAGAGGCACCGATCTGATTGCTCCAGGGCATGGCCTAAGTATCAGGATTTTTTAAAAGGTCCCATTAATCTAATGTGCAGACATGAAAACCATGGGTTTGAAGAGACTATTGCAGATGTCTGACTCTCTGGCAATGCCCTATCAACAAAGGTATCCTTTGGGTGGATTCTTCTGCCACTACCAAAGTCTAACTCTGCTCTTTGTTTCAAAGGCAAAGAGACAAAGAGGCAGTGAGTGTGGCTAAAATGTAGGAATCTAGTTTCCTAGAATTTCTAGGTAGGATCTCAGGGAGCATTTTGTGGAGACCCTTCTTCATTTTATACTGCTGCTCTCCCTTCATTCTCACTAGGAAAGCTCTGGCCCTGAATTTGATTTCCTAAGCTAAAGGTGGAGGCTGGCCAACAGGCATAGTCCATTTGGCAATCAAAATGGTTACATTGGGCCCTAACTGGTTTGGCTCAGTGGATAGAGCATCAGCTTGCAGACTGAAAGGTCCCAGGTTCAATTCTGGTCAAGGGCATGTACCTTGGTTGTGGGCACATCCTCAGTAGGAGGTGTGCAGGTGGCAGTTGATCAATGTTTCTCTCCCATTGATGTTTCTAACTCTCTATCATTCTCCCTTCCTCTCTGTAAAAAATCAATACAATATATTTAAAAAGTGGTTACATTGGGTTATGACTTGTGTGGTAGGTTGGTATATGGGCCACCTCATAAAGGTCCAATTATTCACAATCGCAATGATAAAACTGTGGTGCAGAGCCCACAAAGCTGAGAACCAGACCCTGCTTTCTCGAGGATCCTACCATACTGCCAGCCTATGAGCCCTGTCCAGAAAGAGTCAGCTAGCTTTCATCCACCTCTTCATAGGAAGACCCAGAGACCATCATCGCAGCGTTTACCATGTTAACTAACATGGGGCCCCTTGCTCCCTTAGCTGATGGAAATCCTGGGCAGATATTTGAGTCAGGCCTGAGAGGAAAAGAAACTGACAGCATAGAGAAAAATAGAAATGACTGAAGGATCTAAGTGTAGGAACATGAGCACCTGTCCAAGTGTGTTGTGTCTAAGAGGCAAACCGTGAGATAGAATAATTCTAAGCCAAAGGCATGTCTGTGGGACGCTCCAGTTACTAGTCCCACAAAGCTGACAGTGGAGATGAAAACCACAGTCTATCCACCCAAACAGGGGCGATTTCAACACAGGGTTCCTCTCTTCTCCTTCCACTTCTCCCCGTAGTCTGCATGTCCCATGGCCTGCTTGAAAAATCCATTTTTAAGGCTTCGTTATGATATAAATTACAACTATCTCCAGAAAGGGTACCATGATAAACCTTCTCATGAATGGATATGCCATGAGTCTCACCCTGGCTACATGTTAGAATCACATGATGAATTTTTTTTTTTAAACAATGAAGCCAGAGCTCCATTGTCAAAGATTCTGTTTCATTTGGTCTAGGAAAGGGCCCAGGCATTAGTATGTATGTATATATATATTTATAAGAATATATTTATAATACTATAAAAGGTGATTTTAATGTGTAGCTAACGTTGGAAACCATGGGTCCAGAATGTGAGAATTTTGATCACATCCTTTCTGGAGGGGAGGTTTTGATGGGGAAGGAGAAAAAAATGGAATCTTTGAGTGAGGAGGAGGTAGGGGAAGTACCAGGGGTTTTTATAGGATGACGGGGAGAGCGGGGATTAGGGTTGAGGAGGTGGTGCTGAAAATAAACTTCTATTTGTCAGTTTTGCCTAGGGCTGGCTCTGACCCAGGACACGAGCGAGATAAGAAGCGAGGAGGAGAATGAGCTTACGAGAAAAGTGCATCTTCATGAATACTTATTTAAAAACCGTCTCAACAAGCATTCTCAACATCACTGGGTTTCCGAAATTGACCGCCTCCAACAAAGCACTTTTGGTTCCTGTAGTACCGATTCTTCCTGGAAAATCCTAAAATAAAAACGAGTGCAAAATTGAGTATTAAAATACGCCCATGGGAGTAGTGGTGAGTGAGGTGCCTGCTTAAGGATCCTCGGAGTAGTGTATGTAAGAACTTTGAAGTGGGCCCTCCGGGAAATGTCTTATTTTGTTATTGTGAAACTGCTGTGTAAAAGACTTGGGGAAAAAAAAAATTCCTAACTTTATCTTGCTTTTGTTTGCCTCTCTATCATTTGCCGGCCAAACAGCTTGCCCCTTGTCTGTTCACTTGTCACTTTGCTCGGCATGAAGAATTTTAATTAGTTTTGTCGGTTGTCCTCATTTTGTTTGGGACGTTTTCCAGGGCTGCCGCTGTGTGTGTGTTCCGTGGCCTCTGAGAGGCAGTGTGGTATCAGGCATTGAGCTTGAGCGGCCTGGGTTTGAACCTTTGACCTTATTGATTTCCGTCTCCTCACCTGTAAAATGGGAATGATGCGAATACTTCCTCCTGTACAATGATAAGAACCAAATGACAATCCATGTAGAAATTAATTCGTAAATGATAACATGCTGTGCAAAGGATCTCCTCACCCCTCTACCACCCCCCCTCCCCGAACCCCTTTCCTAGGCCCATTCCACAGGGAAGGCTTGTTAAAGCTCTTCAGTGTGGTATAAACAGACTGGGTTATTTGGGGCTATCTTAAAGTCATCTGCTCTTGGTCTATGGATTATTTAAGAACAAATGTCTTAAATATTCAGACAGGCCTGAGGTCTTCCTCTGGCCGTCTGAAGCCTTGGCGGCGTAAGAGTCATCCTCATTGCCTCTGGGGACATCACCCATCGGGTTCTCTGCCCCAGAATCTGGCACCAGAGAGATGTTCAGGGACTGCTGGTTTGTGGATCTGACCTTGGGTAAGGCTCTAGACCAGGGGTGGGCAAACTTTTTGACTCGAGGGCCACAATGGGTTCTTAAACTGGACCGGAGGGCCGGAACAAAAGCATGGATGGAGTGTTTGTGTGAACTAATATACATTCAAAGTAAACATCATTACATAAAAGGGTACGGCCCGCTCTTTGGGCTCCACATGGGCCGGATAGAACAGCCGAATGGGCCGGGTCGGGCCCGCGGGATGTAGTTTGCCCACGCCTGCTCTAGATTAATATGATAATCAGAGTGAGCCTTGTGGCTTTGAGGATATTGGACTCGAATTTCCTCTCAAGATCACCATTTTAGCTTTGGGTCCACCAATTTCTCAGTTCTGAAAGGCCCCTTTTTTGGTCCGTCATTCCCTGGGCATGTGAGAGTCTCCTAAAACATCAACCCAAGGCAATCTCTGAGTAGAACTTGTGGCTGTTCATCAATAGTGTATGATGCAATCTGCTATGCAAATACAATCAATAGGAAACACAGGTGTTTGTTTATCCTTTCCTGGTCTAAGACTGTCCCTGATTCTCCAGGTGCTATCCCCAGACCAGCAGCTGCAACATCACCAAGGGGACCCGTTACAAAGGCAAACAAATCACCAGCTCCACCCCAGGCCTTCTGAATTAGAAACCTGGGGTGGGCCCAGCAATCTGGGTCTTAAGAAGCCCTCTGGGTGATTCGGATGCTCACTGAAAGAACCACTGATCTGAAAGAACGTGTATGGGTCTATGCATACTCCATGGACACAGATAATAGCGTGGTGGAGGCCTGGGCTGGGGGTTGGAGAGAACTTAAAGGGTTAATGGGAGAAAAAGGGAAACAAATGTAATACTTTCAACAATAAAGATTAAAAAAAAGAAAAAGAACCACCGATCTGGAAATCAGCTACCTAGGAAGCTGTACCACCTGTGTTCTCTCCTGGGTCCATGACCAGTAGGAGGGCGGTCTTCAGGAGCTCCTCTGAGGAACCCTCGCTGTAGTCACCCAGTGAAGGAGCCCTTGTGAATGGCCCTCCCCGGCTGCCGTTGGGTTCCCCATCCAGCTGGCTGCACTCTCAGACCTTGGCTTCATCCACTTCCTGGGTTCGGGGGCTTTTACTTTCAGATCTAACAATTTTGGGAAGCGAAGCCTATAATTTCTCTTCGTGGGTAAGTGTGCATTTTGTTATCTGACCTCGAGAAATAGCATGAAATTAACTTATTTCCCCTACCCTTGGTTAAAAGAGATGTAATTTTGTTCTGTGGCTCTTCACACGTTTGGTAATATCTGACCATAAATAGTTTTAGGACTAGCGAGGGTCAAGCAAATAAAACCGCCTTGCTCATAGGCTTGGGGGCGAAAATTCTGCCCAACACATTTAAATTGCCTTTCCTTTGATCATAATGCATATTGGTGGCCTGAAGGCGGATAGTGCCGGTGTGCTGAAGGCTAAAATTTCCATTTCTATCGCTTCTGCTCTACCCGCGGGAGTGGCTATCTGAGGGACTGCTGGTCATACTCTCCCTCTAAGTAGGGCTCTGTGTCAGTGTCTGCTGTCAAAATGTGCTGGAAATATGTGTAAAAATGGCACTTTTTTTTTTACTAATAGCCAATAATAAATATTTTCTTGTTTTGCATATTAATATCTGAGTAGTCACCTTAGGAAGACATTTCCTTACCTTATTATTGGCCTTGGGCCCTTAAAGATGGATTCTAATTGATAAGGCAGGGAGACATTCAGACCCTACAAATCCAAAGGTGGTTTCTGACTGTTCTTTGACTCTCAGATTCGATGAGAATGGGTCTATGCTAAGCAAGAGCCGCTCTTCATTTGCTCACAACTCAAGATTCCGCTGTGTGGCAATGAGCCTCACCACAGCTTTGTCACAGGGCCAGAGGACTGGATCTTTCCATTTCTTCCCCGCCAAGTACTTCAGCTGAACACCAGTGATATTTAGCTTTTCACCCCATTTTAACCCAGTTTTGTCAGCATTACTCATCTCGTGGGACAAGTGGGGGCTGAAAAAATAAATAGGCTGAAATGCAAGTGACAGAATTATAAGGAAATGGTCAGGGTAATTCTATACCTAGCCGCTGGATCCTGGGTAAAAATGAACCATCGTTTCCCCAAGCCAGCCTTTCCCCAACTTGGGTTGGCCCAACCTGCAGTGACTTTTCCCTCTGGCATATATATATCAATGTGGATAATTCTGGATTTTTGTGGCGTCTGGTACTGACAAGACAATGACTGTAATTCCAAAAATCTCCCAGATAATTACCTCTGCTTGCATTGGCCCAATGGTGGGAGATTGGGCTAGGAGGATATGGGAACCTGGGGGCCCCCTCAGCTTTCCCCTAAAATATCCCCCCATCCCCATAGAAGTTAGAACCAGCACCATCTGAGAATGACAGAAGTCCATTGCTCATCTTGGTGCATCTAAGCTAATTGGGGTTTTCTGTAGTAACATGGTCAGCACACTTGAGGTAAGAAAATGTTCAATATATGTCTGATAAGTTGAATTGAAAACACGTACCCCTGAGAGAAAGTGCTAATTTTTATTAAAACTTTAACTTTTTAAGAATTAATCTTTATCTTCAACTGCATTTTATTTCTGCAGTGTGGCATTATGGTACTTTAGCGCCTCTTTCATAGCCTACATTTTCCAGGTGAGGAACCTGAGGCACCGAGGAGGCCTGAGAGCACACAGTTAGACAGAAGTAGAGAGAGGGAGACCCAAATCCCTGCTTGTGATTTCCAGCCAAAACCTCTCTCTCTCTCTCTCTCTCTCTCTCTCTCTCTCTCTCTCTCTCTCTCTCTCTCTCTCTCTCTCTCTCCTTGAGGCAATGAGTGCTAGGCAGTATGTTAGTTATGAAGGAGACTGTATTCTCCTTCCCCTCAACTAAACAGCAGGCTGGCATTCAGTAAGACAGAAACACCTTTTTAAAACAGAGTAAAATGAAAAACATGAGAATCAGACTCAGAAGAGGTCAGACTTTGGTGCATGTACCGAAGGTTTTGGTAGATGGTTTGATGCACAGTCATGAGTCCAGTACACGCTTTATTAGCGCGCCCCTCACCCCAAACTCTGCTTCCTCAGTGAGGAGCCCCCTCAGTCTCTTGTAAGTTCACAGGTAAATAAGTGCATTTCATTTAGCTCCTTGTGCAGGTTTTGGAATTATTTTCTCGGACTAGAAGAGATTTTAGAAGGACAGAAACCTCTAACTTACATCCCTATCTCATTACTGCACACAACAATATTTAAATGAGTAATTATTTAACTTAGTTGAAAGCAGTGCTGTTGTGTTTTTTTTTCCCCCTCTAAGGAAAATAAGTATTTATCACTATTTCTTTCTCCAACTCTTTTCATCTCCAAGGAAATGGAGATTTTCTATTAACCCCACGAACTGCCCTCCCCCCCCCCGCCCCGTTATTCTTCATTGTATAAAGCAACCAGGCAAATATGTGCTCTTGCGAGTCTGAGACTATGGGGATAAAGGATGATGATTTTATTTTATAACTTGAGTACCTCCTGGAGAAAGTAACTGGCAAAATGTCTTGGTAGTTTTAGTTCAAGTTTTATTTTCAATAATTGACAGTGAAGTGTATGGATTTAAAAATCAGATAACTATGTGGAACAGTCTGTCCTGAATTCTGGGCCTCGGAGGTGGTATAGCCTCCAACTACACCTACCACGAGGCTCCTTGTTGGTGATAAAATCTACCTTGTCAGCTTATTCATCTAAGACAGATCGGCAAAACCTTTTCTGTAACGGGTCAGATAGTCAATTCGTTAGGTTTTGTGGGTGTGGCATAAGAAATGTACTTGATCTTTGTCCTCAGTTCCTGTACCGAGCTCCTAAAACCCTTGTAATTTCCCGAGGGATAGTTGGTGCGAGGAACAGCTTTTGTTCTAATATTTGATCATTGTCTCAGGTTCCTGACATAGGAGCATCTAAAGCCCTAGGAGTCTCTGGAATATAAGTGTCTTTTTTGTATGCTAATGAGGTGACTGGTGGCAGCTACACAGCTTTAACTGGCAGCGGGTCATCAGAAAGAGCAACCCATGTTAAGAACTTTCAGCCCGACCTCCTATCCTCTGGGGTTGGAGATTGAGTTAATGATCAATCCAACCTACATGATGAAACCTCAGGGTTTGGGGAGCTTCTATGTTGATGAACACATTATGTGGTGAGAGGGTGGCACACCCCCAAATCCACTAAGGACAGAAGCTCCTGCACTCAGGACCCTTCCAGGCCATGTCCCATGCCTCTTCATCTGGCTGTTCATTTGTTCCTTTACTCTTCTGTATAATAAAGAGATAATATGCAAATTGACCATCACACCCTCACAAGATGACCAGGCTATGACCAGGCTGGCAGGGAGTTTAGTGAAGGACAACCAAATGACTGAACAGCAGGCTGCATGGGGTGACCAGGCTGACAGGGAGGCCATGAGAGGCAACCTGGCCAGCAGGAGGCCAGCAGGAGGGTGACCTGGTTGGCAGGGGGGACAGTTAAGGGTGACCAGGCTGGCAGAAGAGGGCAGTTAAAGGTGACCATGCTGGGGGGGGGGCGAGGTGCAGTTGGTGGGAGGGGGCGAGGTGCAGTTGGGGGCAACCAGGCCAGCAAGGGGGGAAGTTGGGGGTGATTAGGCTGGCAGGGGGGCCAGTGAGGGGCGACTAGGCCAGTGGAGGGGGCAGTTAGAGACAACCAGGCTGGCATGCAGAGGCAGTGAGGGGCAATCAGGCTGGGGGGGGAGTTAGGGGCGACCAGGCAGGCAGGCAGGTGAGTGATTAGGA
Source organism: Vespertilio murinus (assembly GCA_963924515.1). NCBI lineage: Eukaryota > Metazoa > Chordata > Mammalia > Chiroptera > Vespertilionidae > Vespertilio > Vespertilio murinus. The sequence continues at coordinate 184,187,019 of OZ004704.1, read as the reverse complement.
GCCAGTGGTCTAGGATTATGAGAGGGATGTCTGACTTGCAGTTTAGGCCTGATCCTCAGCAGTTGGACATCCCCCGAGGGGTCTCAGATTGCAGAGGGTACAGGTTGGGCTGAGGGGAGTAGTCCCCCCCCCGCCCCCCATGCATGAATTTTGTGCACTGGGTCTTTAGTTTTCTTGATAACAAACCAATTAACCTAAGCATTTCCCTGAATTTTGTGAACTGTTATAGGAAATTATCAAACCTGAGGAGGAATCTCAATTTATAACTGGCTGGTCAGAAGTACAGGTGAAAACTGGGCACTTGAGATTGGTGTCTGAGGAGGGGGCAGTCTTGTGGGACTGTGCCTTTAACCCGGGGATCTGCACAAACCCTGAAGAATGAATGTCAGAATTGAATCGTAGGACATCCGATTGGTGTCTGGAGAGTTGGAGGATTGGTTGGTGTGAGGGAAAACACCCACACATTTGGTGTCAGAAGTTATGTGTAGAGAAAGGAAATAATTTAAAGGGCCATACAAGCTCTGTTGTTTGATCAAGGTAAAGGGAAGGAAATCAGAGCCCAGGACGTGAAGACCACAGCTGGAATCTAGTAAGGGGCATCAAATGGGCAGGTTAGCGCTCAGCTGACGTGGCTCAGTGATTGAGCTTCAACCTATGAAACAAGAGTTCATGGTTCAATTCCCAGTCAGGGCATATGCCCAGGTTGTGGGCTCAATCTCTAGAACGGGGCCTGCAGGAGGCAGCTGGTCAATGATTCTCACTCATCATTGATGATTTTCTCTCTCCCTCTCTCTTTCTCTTTGCAATCAATAATATATATATATATATATATATATATATATATATATATACACACACACACACATATATACATATATATATATATGTGTATATATATATATATATATATATATATATATATATGCAGGTTAAATAGGTATGTAGACAGGAGAGGTTTAGATCACTGAAAGTGATGGAACGAGGTGTAGAACAGGCAAGAGGGCAATTTGGGAGTAGATCCTATGACCCCAGCCTGAGTATCTGCTGGAACAGGCCTTCTCAAGGACAGCCGGGAACCCTTTGCTGGATGGAGGCAGGCTTTTATGGTGACTGACTCCTGTGGGTCACTTCATGACCCATTCTGAGAATTTGTAGGGTCCTGAAGGGTCAATTCACCGTGGATCTGACAGCATCAAGTTCACTGGCCAGAATGAAGGTGAGTAAAACTGTCATCAAGCCAGTTTCAAGCCCAGAATCTCCTTTAATTATTTGATAAAGTGCATTTCAACGTGTGTTAGGGCACTAGACATCCTTGGAGGCAGTTAAAAGAAAAGGGCTCTGGATTTCCACTGCCAGGGTTCACACGTCAGCTCCAGGCTTATTAGCTGGGTGATGGTTCTGTGTAAAATAACCCCAATCTCTCTAAAATTGTTGACTCTGTAAGATAATCTATTCTCCTTCCTAAAACGGTGTGTGCCCCTGCCTGCCCACACCGCTGTCCCCACCCCCGCACCACATATTTTTTTTCCGCTGGCTGCCACAAATTGCTGGATGGAACCATCTGAATTCTAAATTGCTTTTTTAAAATTGACATTGCTTCGCTGCAAGCCAACTACTTCATAAGCTGTGTCAGCTAAAGGTCTCCCCACCAGTTAGTCTGAAGAAGTTTTTGCTGTCATATCTGTCCTGTTAATTTAAGCAGAAACTGTAATTAGATGTTAAGTGGTCCCGTTCCCACAGAAATGAATGGCAGCATCTGTAGAGAGACAGCCGTTCCAAACCCTTTTGGCTACCGGTGCTCCACAAGTTAGCGGTATGGAGTGAGGCCCAGATCCAGACTTCTGTCGGCCTAATTTTATATCTGGGGACGCACAACACTAAATCCAATATTTCTAATGCCTTGCTGTGATGGGTGCAAAGCCAAGCACATTCCAGACTTTTGTGCTGGGGGCTCCTCCTGAGAAGGACGCACTACCAGTGTGTGTGTGTGTGTGTGTGTGTGTGTGTGTGTGTGTGTGTGTGTGTGTTTCTGTTTTCACCAATCTCTTAGCATAGATAGGAAACATAATAGAGGTTTGGGAGGTAGCTAGGTACAAAACCAGAAAATCAGAAAAGGAAAGAAAACTGGAAAGTTGTGCTTATTACAGAGCAATGGAATCACAAAGGTATTTTGAATGAAGATGCTTTGTTCTTTAGTTTATTTTTCTGATAAGGGATTGAAAAGATTGCATCCTGAGGCTGTGGCCGTTGAGAGCGTCAGATGTGAGAGCCTCTGTGTGGGTGGGAATGTCCAAGGGGGAAGAGTATCGAGGGTAGGTAGGTTTGTATCCAGGAAGTTACAGAAATCTATATTGAGCCAATTGATACTCTCCTAAAGCCGCATCAAAACAATAAAATGGAAGTTGTTGACTATTTACCCTTCCTCCCTATTACACTAGGCACTGGGGTATGCAAGAGCAATGGAAAACATGACTCCTGTGCTCAGTGAGCTTGCGATAAGGCTGGGGGTGGAAATATGCAAACTCAAAAATAACATGTGGCCGAAACCAGTTTGGCTCAGTGGATAGAGCATTGGTCTGTGGACTGAAAGGTCCCAGGTTCGATTCCAGTCAAGGGCATGTACATTGGCTGCAGGCACATCTCCGGCAGGGGGTGTGCAGGAGGCAGCTGGTCGATGTTTCTCTCTCATCAATGTTTCTAGCTCTCTATCCCTCTCTCTTCCTTTCTGTGGAAAATCAACTATATATATATATATATATATATATATATATATATATATATTAACATGTATAAAATTGACTGCAATAATAAGTAAAGTTCTCTTCGTGATGAGAGAGGTATGGTCCCAAAATTCACTTGCTTAAAACCTGGCATCATATTGCAAGATTAATGAAATGACCAGAGTGAGTTTGGCTAACTAGCCATCTGGGAGTTCCAAGGGTCTGTGCCATCTGAATCCTCCCTGGTCCTGGCCACAGGTTGGTGCCACCTGGTGGCAGGTGTCTACTCCAGCTTAAACGCACAGGGAATGACTCTGGGCCCTGTGGTTAAGGGGACTTCCGGGAAAGAGGCAGTAATTCCAGGAATCTCCCAGCTAGTTGGCACCCATTTCATTAGCTCGATCTAGGAAAACTGGGAACATGAAGACCACCCTTGGCTTCCCTGCTTCCTGAGGGGTTACCTGCGTAATCCCACCAACCAGTGCTGGGCAGGGAGTAGCTGTCAATCATTACCATATTCAAATGTGCCTGTTAGTGTTTCTTTTTAAAACATTTTGTTATTTATTTATTTTTTACTTTATAAATCTGGAGCAGAGTTTCTTCAATATAGTTTGTAGTAGCAAAGGCTTCTTGAAGAAAGTTAGGCATGGGCCTTAATGGAAATGTGGAATGTGGTTGTCCCAAGGGGTAGTGAAAGCATTTCAGGAAAGACAGACTTGATATAAATCAAGTAAAGGATATTCTCCTAGCTGATGATGCACGTTTCCAGAACACATGGACCTGGCTTAGTATGTATTTGACCAAATAAGATACACGTGGGGAACTTTGGGATCTTTTGGGGAAGTGGTAAGGGACAAGAATCTAGATTGGCACCTGACAGTGTTTTCTGCTTTCAAAATGTTTTCTGGTTCCCGGGCACGTGTGGCAGTGCTGGGGAGAAAAAGCTTCTTTTCATGGGGAGATGTGTAGCTGCACTAATGCAGGAATTAACACAACATCAACTGTGACATGTTTGAATGTGAAGACCAACAAATGAGAGCGAGAGTAAGAGACAGAAAGACAGGGATGACAGGGAGAGAAAGAGAGAGAGAGAGAGAGAGAGAGAGAGAGAGAGAGAGAGAGAGAGAGAGAGAGAGAGAGAGAATAAAATTGCCCCAATGCTTGCCTAAGAATTACCGTAAGTTACCTTGGATTTTTCTAATTTGAAAACTGGGCTTGCCTTTATAGAGACACAGCAGCTTTGCCCGATGTTGGTCTCAATCAGGTAAACTACAAATACTCCAGGGATCAAGATAGGGAAATTTAAGTTCATATCCATCGTGTAGCTCATTTTTAGCAAAAGGCTTACTTACCTTCTGGCTGATTCATTTGTTATTGCCTCTTCCCTTGGTGATTTTCCTATTCCTCCCTATGGTTAATGCTTTGCGTTTTTATGTAGTGCATTTTAATCTTTAAAGCACCATGCAGGCAAGAATTAATCTCCAGTGGAATTTTTCCATTTTGTTGATGGAAGAGATAGAGAAGACGATGTAGATAGATTGTCTGGGACGCCAAAGTGGAATGTTTTCACAGCTGTGAATTGGTGAGCAGTCAAAGCCCTAGAAATCCTGAGGCAGCGCTAGCATATCTGTTTGCTCCTGGACTGTAGATCCCCTTGAGCCACGTTTATGAATATATGTGCTTGTTGATAGGGGTAGGGGGTAAAGAGTGACCAATGGGTAGAGTTAAATGATATATTGTCAACGGGTCCAATTATTAAAAAAAAAATCTACACCCAAACAAGAAATCTAATGGCCTGAATGCAATTACTTTATCCCATTGGGGGACAGTGTCCTTATCTATAAAAATAAAAACAAAGGCAAAAATGTTTACTCTGTATTGCCATAGGCCTGAAACTGAGTTAGGTATAATTCATAATGGTCATTGAATTTTCCCAAGTCCAGCATCTTACAAAAGGGAGACTCAGAGTGACACCTTATTTGGTTCATGATTCATCATAGTTTAATTATGAACAGAAGCGTCTAGTCCTTGAATGTAAGTCCAGTACTCTTTCCTTTCACATCATAGCTGCTTCAAAAGAGAGAGGGAAGGCAGGGAGTGGTAGGGAGAGACTAACCAATGAACTTATATGCATAGCCCATGGACAGACAATAGTGCAGGGAAGGCCTGGGAAAGGGATTGGAAAAGGGTGGAGGGGGGCAATGTGTGTGTGTGAGGGGGACATCTGTAATACTTTCAACAATAAAGATAAATTTTTTAAAAAAGTAAGAGAAAGGGCAAGACTAAGCTGGGTTTGTAGGTCCTGGAAGGATGTGACATGGTCCCATGATGACCGAGAGGGTACAATTCAGTGATGAGAAATGAATGAAGAGCAGACTGTTGTCTTGATGGCTCACTGAGTCTACAGCAGTGGTTCTCCATCCTGACTCCACATCAGCATCACCTCATGAACTTACTAAAAACCCTTATGCTCTTGCCAGACACACTGAATGATGGGAAAGGGGTCCAGACATCAGCCTTTTCAAGTCTCTCAAATGATTGCAATATGCAACCAAGGAGGTGCCCAGCTGCTTTAGATTTAGGAATCCATACTAACTCACTTCCTTTTTTTGAGGTTGTTGGATACACTTCTCTGACCCTGTCTTGTACCTCATCTCCCTTGGCTTTTGCAACCAAGGGGAAGGACAGCAACCTTCAGCTTCCTTGCTTGTTCTCCTTATCGTTTACAACAGAGTGTGTTTGCTATAGGGGAGGGGAAGAAAGAAAATTAATAACAACAGGCATGAACAACAAACATTGGCAACAGGTCTATTTCTGACAAAGACTTAGCAGTGCATAATCATGACATGCCAAAACATTAGCAAGGAAACTACTCATGCGTGACTTGCCCTGCTTGCTTTGCCAGCAGACATCAATGGGCTCTTGGGATAGCTTCCATCCAGTGTAGCTCCTTAAATGGAAGGTGCTGTGGCCTTCCTTTAGCAGAAGAAACTAAAGTTATGTGCAATGTCAAAGTATTCCCATGTTCAAAATGACCCAACACCATATGGGCCTCTATGAGCTAGAAAATAATTGATTAAATTTCAGTCCTCTTCACAGTCTAAAAGGGATTTGATCCCAAAATCTGGCATACTTAAACTGTAGCTGCTTCTAGACTTGGATTACGTCCTCATGAAAATGGGTCTTAATGATTTCCATGGGTTTTTATTCAAAGTTAGGTCCCCTATTTTGGAATCTGACTGCAAACCGTGACAGACGGAAAGAATGAACTTCTTTCCGCACTTCTTGAAAGAATGAACATGGTACTTATAAGCACAAAATTCGTGCACTGGTGGGGTGTCCCTCAGCCCAGCCTGTACTCTCTCCAATCTTGGACCCCTCAGGGGATGTCTGACTGCAGGCAGTCAGACATCCTTCTCACAATCCAGGACTGCTGGCTCCAACTGCTTGCCTGCCTGCCTGCCTGATAGCCCCTAATCACTTCTGCCTACCAGCCTGATCACCCCTAACCACTCCCCTGCCAGCCTGATCAATGCCTAACTGCTCCCTTGACAGCCCAGCTGCCCCCTATTGCCCTCCCCTGCAGGCCTGGTAGCCCCTAACTTCCCTCCCCTGCAGTCCTGGTTCCCCTAACTACCCTCCCCTGTAAGTCTGGTCACCCCCAATTGCCCTCCCCTGCCGATATGGTCACCTCCAACTGCCCTCCCCTACAGGCCTGGTCCTTTCCAACTTCCCTTCCTCTCCTACAGGCCTGTTCGCCCCCAACTGTCCTCCCCTGCTGGCCTGATCACCCACAACTGCCCTCCTCTGCTGGGTATCTTGTGGCGGCCATCTTGTGACCACATGGAGGTGGCCATCTTGTGTGAGGGCATGACAGTCAATTTGCATATCACATCTTTATTATATAGGATATCCATATCACATTAAGTTTAAAATATATACATTTAATTAATAATTTCTAACCTTTTTATTGTGAAACACATAAGAAAACTGTAAAAATAAAAAAATGTTCAGACTAGTGATCTATCATAAAGAACATTACCACCAGGCCAAGGAATAAAATAGAGCAGGCCCTCTGGTAGGAAATTTTTCAGGCAAAAAGTGGCCAGTATTTTGAAATTCTAAATTTCTTCCTGGGAAAGTAAGAAAGTAACTATTCAAAGCTGGCTCTGAAAGATTCCTAAGAGGGAAAAAGAAGGAAAGCACTTCAGTAGGGAATGACTTCATCTGAAGTCAACATTCCCTCCTGAATGATGGTTGTTGAGGAACCATCTCTAGATCAACTAAAATGTTCATTGTTGCCTGAACATATTTTAGTGATTTCCCCCCGTACTTCCCTGGGAATATTCATGTTAATAATATGCCTTATCCCAGAACAGGGTCACACATAGAAATTCTTCAATGTTGTATATCACTTTAGTTTCTCCCTCCTAAATTATCTGGAACTGAATTTAAAGAACAACATAAATTGAATGTGAGTAGAGGTTAGGGATACTACCTACCTCTTAACCTCATATAAGAAAAAGGACAGTCTGTTAAAAGATTAAAGAATATTGAGCCTGGCCAGTGTGGTTAAGTGGTTGAGTGTCGACCTCTGGTCAGAATGTCACTATTCCATTCCTGGTCAGGACACATGCCGGAGTTGTGGGTTTGATCCTCAGTAGGGGGTGTGCAGGAGACAGCTGATTAATGATTCTCTCTCATCATTGATGTTTTTCTCTCTCTCTTTCTCTGAAATAAATAAAAACATATTTAGAAAAGTAAAAAGTGTTGAAAGACTGCAGAAAGCATTGTATTGACCCTGGAAGGTGGTGGTTGGGACAGAGAGATCTGAAAGAAAGGAAAGAGCTAAGTTATCTGTTTGGATGGGGGTAGTCTTCCTCATAGCTCTTTGCTGAGATCCTCTCCAGTCTGTGGGAAGCATATCTAGACTCATCTCCTGTAGGACAAAATCTATCATTCGGATAGGTCAGACCAGCAGGACTGAGGGCATGAAAATGGACAGTGTATGACCACCACAGACATTGGCTGTGACCACCTGGGTGGTAAATGTGATGAGAAAGAAAAAGTTACCAGTCAAGCCATAGATGACCTGAGGCCAAGTAGACAGTGGTTGGTCCCTTTTTGTAAAGTGTCAGGTAACCTAAGAGAAAAATGTAGCCTCAATATGAAATATAAGGAACATGAGGAAGAGGTCACCTGAGACCACATAATGTAAGACAATGCCCAGGTGCAAAGGTAGTAGTGATTTTCAGAAAACAGAAAATATTTAGAGACTTTAATAAAATTTGCTTCTAACAATCACATGGTGTGTTAGAAAAATTCTAAAATAATGCCTATGTTTCTGAAATTTCAGTTAAAGAATTACATTGGAATTTTCCATAATAGAAATGTGTAAGTATTATTCCATCCAGTATAATGTTCACTTCAGTCATTGCTATACAGTCCTGAAAGGAATGAGTCCAAGGTCATCTTCCTATTATTCCCAATTGATGATTCTGATTCTGAATTTGTAGTTCCTCAGTAATGATTTCAGCTTTATGACTGATTGCAACTACTCATACTCACCGGGCTTTATGAAACAACAGATGGATCAAGTTGCCCAATCCAACTTCCCTTTTCTTGTCAGTGGGACCACAGTTTTCATAATCTTTTTTATCCTTAACATTTCCATTTCCTTTGCTTCCCCATCTTTCTTTCTATATTTCTGGCATCCAAGAATGCCCCTGTCACTTGAAGGACCTAGGGCAAGAGTAAAATAATAGTGGCCCACATATTCTGTGTCTAAATACTTAAAAGTTCTAAAAATTTGAGCTCACAGACTGTGGAATAAAATATGTTCCCTTTTGCCTGGACAAATAATACCTTCATAATGATAGAATAGAATAATATAAGTAAAGCTATGGTTTATATGTGACTGAAAGTTGGCAAAATGTCAAAGACAACCGCATTTAATTGCTATAATTGCTCATGTCTGGGTGTATTGTTGATGGGTTGACAATGTTTAGATGAATGCTAAAATAGACATACATATTTTCTAAATGATTATGTCTGTACTTAATAAAATTTATTTTCTTGTGTTTTTTTTCTTTCAGCAAAGCCACCAATAATATTGTTACAATCAAGATTTTCACATAATTTGTATTCTATTAACAGGGATGACCTAAAGGATTAAAAAATAAAATATAATTGTATGCAAGTGTACAAAATTTACATGTATTTTCAGCAAGAATGGAAATTAATTTTTCAATGTGTTTTCAAAACAGTGATTTTCTTCTAAAATATTAAACTTAGCTGTTAACTTAAAAGGTAAAATACAAATAATAAGTTATAATTTTTAAAAAAACAAAATCACTTAGATAAAGCTAATCTTTTAGTTTAATTAAAAAATTTAATTCAGGCCCTTTAGCCAGTTTGGCTCAGTGTCAGCCTGTGGACCAAAGGTCCCAGTTTCGATTCCGGTCAAGGGCACGTGCCTGGGTTGCAGGCTTCTCCTTGACCCAGGCCCTGGAAGGGGTTCATACAAGAGGCAACCAATCAATGTGTTTCTCTCACATTAATATTTCTGTCTTTCCTTCTATCTTCCACTCTTTTGAAAAATCAATGGAAAAATAGCCTTGGGTGAGGATTTAAGAAAAAAAATTTTTTTAACAGTCAGTCTTATTAACTACTAGTGAACCAGTGCACAGATTCATGCACATTGAAAGGAAATTAATTAGAAGGTGGCTGGTGGGGCAGGACTGGATGAGATGGGATGGACACACCCTGGAGCCAACCTCCCGTGGTCCCTCCCCAGTGTTTGTGGAGTGAAGAGGGTCCCTCCAGAAGGTGGAGTCCCTTGAGTTGGCCTGTGGAGACTGAGCTGAAACATCCTCTGAGGGGCCCTGGAGTGCGAGAGTGTACTCTGCAAAGTTGCTGTTGTACTGGATGTAGAATGCAAATGCAAGTGTGCAGTAAACCAGATTTGGGCTGCAACAACATAGGGCTGCAACAACATAGCCCACAGCTGAAGATGGAATCATGTGGCCTCAGGAAGAATAAGGCTCCCTCTTCTCTGGTTTTAGGATGTGTCACCTGAGAACTGCTGCTGCTAAGTCACTGCAGCTTGGCAGCTCCTGTATTGAGCATCTGCCCCCTGCTGGTCAGTGCATGTCATAGTGGCCGATCTGATGGTCAAATGCTTGGCATATTAGCCATATATATATATATTCTTGTCAAAATGAAACTATTAGCAGTAATGAAAAATCTTTATTACATATATATTAGATCCTTAAATTCAAGAGTAAATGAATTGTTTTATATTGCAAAGTATATTTCAGTTTCCAGGTGCAATTGTTTTAAAATATACACTAATTCACGAGGACTGTGGAACCACAAACTGAAATACAAAAAGAAGTTAGATGATGGATGCTCAGCTTTACTAGAAAATATGTTTTTAATGCAACACTATATTGCACTTATGCTAAGAGAATGGCTTTTATAAGTTATTGTTTGTCCTTTTTTAGGTTTCTTAATTTTTAATATTTTACCACATTTGCTTACTAATCTATACATTTTTTAAAAAAAATTAAATTTTGAGGTATGACATTGGTTAATAATATTATATAAGTTCCAAGTGTACAATACTATAATGAAATATATCATCTGTAGCATTGTGTGCTCATCATTCAAGGTTTAGTCTCCTTCTGTCACCATATGTTTGACCCCCTTTGCCCTCTTCAACCTTCCCCAACACCCCCATGGTCTGTTCTTGAATTTAAACACCCCGGCTGCTCCAGCCCTCCTGTTCTCCAGAGTGTCTGGAGTAGCTGACAGCAGTAGCACAATTGCCAGCCTTCATGGTGTTGGATAAAGTAAGAAAGTAAATGGGGCAAGAAAGGTGCAGAAGCATTTCACTGAGACCTAAGAGGTGTTAGTACAGGGGATGGTTGGAGTCATGGGTTTGCTGTGTCAGCACAGAGCATTGGAATCAGAAAGACATGTTCACTAAATTTATTTATTTTTTAAAAAATTGTGATATATGGGGCCCTCGGAAGCTTGAAATCTCATTCCTGTTGCCTGGGTCTGAGAGTGGGACCATCCTGGTATGTCTTTTCCTCACATTTTTTATTCTGGTTCTAGTTATCTCATCCCTTGGTATTGAAATAGCTCTAACCACCTATGGGTTCTTCTCCTGCCAGCCATCTGAAGATAAATTTGTCTACTGTTCTTTGACTTACCATGTAATTTCTTTGTCTTAGAACTGACAGTAGTTTACCTGCTTACTGGATCACCTTCCAGATATAAATAGACCATCTCACCTCATCAATCTGATTTCCTTTGTTCACTTAAATAACCTTTGTTTCAGCAAGCTATTCTCTTTGTACCCACAAAGCTTGTAGTTCGAGTTATTCTCTGAATAAGCTTGCTCCCATGCATCCCCGCTTTTTAACCTGTGTAATCTTGGCTAAGATAACACCAAGCATCTGTTGGCTTACACACTTCAACTTCTGTGAAGTGGTTTGTGGATAGCTACCAGTTCTGTTGTAGTTTATCTTCTTAAGTAATAGTTGTATAAAAGTATAATTTTATTCTTCTTTATTCTCTTAAGTCATAATCATGTTTTGCTTATAAGAGTAATTATTTTAATTATAAGAGTTAATGCTTCATTTTAAATAAAAAGTTAGAAGTATATGAAGTAAATATGAAACTATCTCTATCACTTATACTCTCATTTCCCAGGAGAGTTTAGTTTGTTGTTTCAGACCTTTTTTTTAAAGTACAAATATTTTTCTATATATCTTTTTAAAAAACAATAAAGATAATCACCCTAAATATCCTTTGTTATCATTTTCTTTATTGGCAAAACAATATATCAAAGAAATCTTTCTCTGTCAGTACATCAGACTACCTCATTCTTTTTTTTCCCCTCACCTGCAGATATTTTTTCCATTGATTATTAGACAGAATGGAAAGGAGGGAGAGAGACAGAAAGAGAGAAACATTGATGTGAGAGAGATACATTAATTAGTTGCCTCCTGCAGGTGCCCAAACCCAGAGCCAGGGATCAAGACTGCAATTGAGGTATGTGTCCTTGACCAGAATTGAACCTGGGACCCTTCAGTCCTCCGGCCAATGCTCTATCTAGTGAGAAAAGTTGGCTAGGGCTAGACTGCCTAATTCTTTAAGAGCTGGATATAATGTATACCATCCTATATATTAAAAGGTAATATGCAAATTGTCCTCTACACCAGGAGTTTGACCAGAGGGTGGGGCCGGCTGGCCAACTGCCTGTGACACCTCCACTTGGCTGGTCTGGCCCGATTGGCCTGATCGGGGTGGGTTGGTCAGACCACCCGTGGCACTGGGCCTCTAGTTTGAATATAATATCCCAATTAATGAGAATCATAATAGTATATAGTATATTCTTCAAAGAGTTATGATGGGGATTAAAGAGGTCAAGACATTTGAAGTGCTTAGTTAGAAGTGTGTTTAGCACATGGTAAGGGCCAATACATATCATCCCTTTAAAACTGAAAACAATTATAATAATTATAATTTGATCATTAATTTATTGGAACATTTCCTGCTGATAGACATTATGTTTTCTCTAAATTTTCCCTTTTACAAATAATGTTTAACTGAATATCCTTACATATACCCTTGCACACTAAACAATGCAAATTCATTTTTTCAATAACAGAATAAAAGAATCCAGTATGGCAATTTTTAAAACATTCATTGTATTCCTGAATATAAAAGTAATACATGCTCATTGTAGAGAACTGGGGAAAATATTTAAAATGTCAGAAAACCAAATAGGCCTACCATTCAGAGATAAAAATCACTATTACCATTTTAATGTATTTTATTGGGGATCATCTTATTGGATAAATGTATTTTTTCACTTCATTTTATGGAGAAAGCTGTTGCCCATTAAATATTTTATCACATGAATATACTACCATTTTCTTAACTGTTCTCCACTTTTGGATATTTAAATTATTCCTAATGTTTCACCATGTAAGTCAGTCCATTTTCGCTCACATTTCAGTTTTACCGAAATGATGAAGCATGCAAAAACTTTTTATAGCCACGGTACTTTCCAGGAAGGTTTTCAGCAATGTAAGAGGATGCCTGTTCCAGGTAGGCAGAAGTCAGCCTTCACTTCCCCAATCTGGGAGCTTCCTCTGGATCACTGCTCCTCCACCTTCCTAGGGCCAGACCCATCCTGGCGAGCTCGGCCAGTTATGCTAACATTCCGTTCTTTCCTTAAGACTCTGACGATCCGTATGCTGGACACCTGTTCTACGTTCAGGGCTTATCTAGCAATGTCATTGCTTGCTCTTCATGGTCTTCCTTTCTAATTCTTCATCACACCACTTCCTCCACTTTTTGGGTATCACTTCAGTGAATCACAGAAGACTGGCATCTCAGTGAATCCAGATTCTGTATTCTGCTCCAGTGGGAACTAGCTGTGTACCATTGGGGAGTGAGTGAACTAGGAGAATAGGCCTTTATGCAATGTGGCAGTTTTTGCCACAAAGTAGTTGTAATGATCACACATGGTTCATAGACTTGCTGCCCTGCCCACGGAGAGGCCTAAGTTTTGATCAGGCTGATTTTAGCATTTCTTTGGGCTCTGGAGGAGCTGTGGGCATTGCTTTTACTTAAAAATGTAACCTTACAATAAGGTCCACAGTGAGAAGGGTATGAAAGAAAAGAGGGGAGGCAGGTAATGCCCGAAGGAGCGGGAAGCACAGCCTACCTGTCAGGTGTGTTGATGGCTTAGGTCAAGAATTCACATACCAGGAAGTCAGGTACAAAATACTACAATTCCTTTAGCCACAGGCAGAGCGTTTGTGGGTTCCTTTCTTCCTGCTTTCATCCATATGCGAGCAAGTGATAACATGTACTAAGTTAAATAATGCACGGTACTTCAACTATTCTTATTTTCTGTCCTTTGGTTATTGTAATTACATGTAATTTTGTGACGGATTTTCTATTTTTTAAGAAATCGCACTTTTGTACTTGATCCAGCTAACAGGATTTTCTTACATTACTTCATAAAGAGACCATCTTTTAAACTTCTAATGTTATTTCTTATTCATTAGTACATTTGCCTGTGGGGTATGTTCATAAATGGGTTAAAGTTACAAAGTTATGCTTATAAAGGCTCATGGTAATTTGGAGTATCAGGAGGATTTATTAATTTTGAAATCTTAAAAGAGCAAAAGCTAAAATGAGATTGGATTAAATATATTCTTGCACACAGTTATTCTAAACACCCTTAAGGACCAAAGACTAACTTACAGAGGACATTATGCAAATATGAATATATCTCTCAGTGCCTCGTAGGCTTGCTGATGTAATTTTTTTACATGGTTAGTTAAGTATATCCAGTAAAAGGGGTTGACCTTGATAGAGTAGAGAGGTGCTTATTTCAAAACAACTCCATTGTTTTCCAGGCCATTGCAGAACAATCAACATAAAGTGAGTGAAACCTAGAATCTCCTCATCAGTGTCTTAGTCAGCTCAGCATTTGCTTTACAGGAAACCAAATACTTTCTTTATAATACATCCATTTCTTCTGTATTTGTGTTTGCCATCTGCATGGTACACGTGCCAGAATGCTTCTTCAGGACCACACTGTTGCAATGTGAAGAAATCGCTGCCAGACATGGCTGGTCCCATGAAAGAAAGTATTGTGTTGTGTCGTGTTGTTTGTTTTATTTTGTTTTTTTAACTTAGAACTCCAAGTCTCACGAAGATTCAATCAAAAAAAAAATTTTGAGGGTGAGCCCAAGAATCATGAGCTTTTTAAAAGAGCTTTTTAATTAATTATTTATTTATTTTTAATAAATCTTTATTGCTCAGATTATTACACTTGTCTCCCCCCCACCCCATAGCTCCCTTCCACCTGGTTCCCACCCCACACTCTGCCCTTACCCCCCTCCCCCACATTGTCCTCATCTATAGGTTATACGGTTTTAATCCAGTCTCTTTATGTACCCCCACACCCCTTTCTCCCTGATAATTATCAGTCCACTCCCTTTCTTTGCCCCTGATTCTATTATATTCACCAGTTTATTTTGTCCCTCAGATTTTTAATTCACTTGATCTTCTTCCTCTTCTTAAATAATACCTTTCAGCATTTCATATAATACTGGTTTGGTGGTGATGAACTCCTTTAATTTTTTCTTATCTGTGAAGCTCTTTATCTGCCCTTCAATTCTGAATGATAACTTTGCTGGATACAGTAATCTTGGTTGTGGGTTCTCGCTATTCATCACTTTGGATATTTCTTGCCACTCCCTCTGGCCTACATAGTTTCTGTTGAGAAATCAGATGATAGTCATATGGGTTCTCCCTTATGTAGGTAACCAACTTCTTTTCTCTTGCTGCTTGTAAGATCTTCTTTTTGTCTTTTGCCCTTGGCATTTTAATTATGATTTGTCTTGGAGTATTCCTCTTTGGATTCCTCTTGTTTGGGGTTCTGTACACTTCCTGTACTTGTAAGTCTATTTCTTTCACCAGTGGGGGAAGTTTTATGATATTATTTCTTCAAATATGTTTCCAGTATTTTGCACTCTCTCTTCTTCTGGCACCCCCGTAATTCTAATGTTGGTACACTTGAAGTTGTCCCAGAGGCTTCTTACACTATCTTCAACTTTCTGGATTCTCTTTTTTTCTTGCTTCTCCAGAGGAGTGTCTTTTGGCTCTTTGTATTCCATCTCTTTGACCTGATTCTTGTGTTCCTCCATTCTGCTGTTGGATCTCTGCATAATATTTTCCAATTTAGTCAGTTTCTGATTGATTTTTAGTTGGGTCTCATGAAATTTATTGACCTTTTCTAGGATATTCTTGCATAACCTTAGAACCGTAGTTCTAAACTCTATATCCTCCATCTCTTTTGTTTGAGATCTATTTCATTGTCTCAGCATTTTTGCTGTTCTTCAGAGTTGGTAGGATGGCTTTGTGTGTGTGGTGTTTTATATGGCCCAGTGAGTCAGCCTCCTCAGTTACCTGAGGTAGACACTCTTGGTGCTCCCCTTTGTGGACTGCATGTACAGCCTTGTTGTAGCTAAGTCTTTATTGTTGTTGGTATCCCTGGGAGGAATTGACCTTCCTTCTGTATTGGAGACAGTCTTATAGGATCAGACTTGAAAAATTGCAGAAGCCTCTGTGCTCAGCTTGGATGGGGTGGAGTCTCAGGGCTGAGCTGACAGTCTTGGTTTCCCGTCTGCCCTGCCCTTGTGCACTTGCCTGAGTTTCCACCTGACTTCTGCCTTCTGTGGCTCCACTAAGTTTCTGCCTGATTGTCCCAGCTTCCCCGTGCAAGAGCGTGGGTGCCCCAGGGGCTCGCCAGGGATTGGGTTGGGTCGCTGTAGTCTGGAGCTTCTGACTCCTTCCGCTACGGAGAGGCCACGGCAACCTCTGAGGTCAGACCTCTGTGCGCACTCACTCGTGTGTGACTGTAGATCCTGCCAGCTGTGGCTCCCAGCTCCCCCAGTTTCCCAGTCTCCGAGTGCCTTTCTTTAGTCCAGACTCCACCCGTATGAGCCTAGGTCCACGGGGTTTCGGCAGGGGTTGGGGTTCAGTACAGTTGGAAAGAGTTCCGTGCAATAGGGAATTCCTCCACCTCCCCCAAGCAGGCATTCGGCCACACTTCCTCTCTGCGCCTGAGTGTCTTCTTACCTCAGCGCTTTGAGGCTCCCAGGCTGATCTGTGAGCCTCTCTCCTTCTTTCTAGTTGTAGATTTCCCACTCCGCCAGCTTTTCTGTGTTTTTGGATGAAGTCCTTTTTGATTTTAGTTGTTGTTTTTTTTAAAATTGTTGTGTGAGGGGGCAGCTTAGGTGCTTACCTAGGCCACCATCTTGGTTCCTCTCCTAAAAGAGCTTTTTAAAAGATCACTTTTTAAAAGAGTGATCTAATTTGGGACCTACCAGAGGCCTCATAAACAGCAATTGGCAGTCTGCTATGGTATTTTTGTGTCTTTCCTTTTGGCCATATTATCATCTCAATATAATATGGAGTAGACTTGCTTTTCTAGGATTTATAGCATCTATATTAATATGAGAAAAAGAAAGTGTTAGCGATTTAGTCTCTAGAAACTTGGAACAAGTCATTGACCATTCTGGTACACTTCACCCCCCCCCCCCCCATTATTAACTGGCATCACTTGTGGTGCCCATTTCTAGGTCGGATGATAGTAAGGAAAGCATTTAGGGAGGAGGAAAGAGGAGAATATTACAAAGAAACATAGACATTCATTACCTTCAAGTGGAGTTTCCCCTCTCCCACCCCCCAAAGAACTTAAATGCATACACTGATCACTAATTGATCACTAATTTATACAAGCATTCACTTTTTAAAGTTTGATCAACATCCCAGCCTGTGTGGCTCAGTAGTTGAGTGTCGACCTAGGAACCAAGAGATCAATTCCTGGTCAGGGCACAAGCCTGGGTTGTTGGTTCAATCCTCAGCTGGGGTTGTGGAAGAGGCAGCCAATTGATGATTCTCTCTCGTCAATGTTTCTACTCCTTTATCCCTCTCCCTTTCTCTCCCTAAAATAAATAAATAAATAAATAAATAAATAAATAAATAAATAAAACATATTTTTATAAAATGGGTCAACAAATATTCATTGAGCATTTATAGGGTACAGAGCTTGACAAAGGGTCAGTAGTTTGTTTTTTTAACAACTTTTAAAATATTCTTTGAGCTGTTCATCAGAAATGGGTGAGGAGAGAGCAGAACATACATCTGATCAACAAAATATATTTTAGAGGAAATTATTCTGAATGTGTCTGTACGAGGAGGGATGCAAATTCCTCATTTTGAGCTAATTGCTTTCTTCCCTATCTTCACAGAAAGTGTTGGTGTTTCCTTCTGATCTTTTTAAGCATCACTAATGCCCCAGCAGATTAAAATGGGGACAATTGGCAGGTGGGAAAATAGATGATGGTAGGAGCAAGATGCAATTTCTTCCACTGTAATTCTCCACAAGCTATGGCAACTCTCCTCAGTTAAACAAACATTTTCAAAGACAAAGATTTTACTTTTTCATCCAGACACCGCTGGTAACAACTGCTCACTTTCACTCTTTGGAGCTTTCCCAAACAGCCAGGAGATTTGCATTTTCTTTAATAGTCTCAGCAGTATGCTTTCTACCAAAAAAAAGAGAGAGAAAATGAGAACCTTGCATTTCCCTGAATGCTGAGTAGAACAGCATGACTGTGTTCCAGGTGGCCTCGTGAATAAATATGCAACTATTATTATCATGAATCGATTTATACAGGAAACTTCCCAAGCATTTCAACTTCACACACTACCGTTTTTATTTCTTTTTGTTAATCCTCACCCGAGGATATTTTTCCATTGACTTTTAGGGAGAATAGAAGAGAGAGGGAAAGACAGAGAGAAGCATCCATGTGACAGAAGCACATCGATTGGTTGCCTCCTGCATGCTCCCTGGCCAGGGCCCAAACCAGGGAGGAGCCTACAACCAAGATGTTCTTGACCTAAATTGAACCCGGGACCCTTTGGTTTGCAGGCCAACCCTCTATCCACTGAGCCAAACCAGCTAGGGCGACACTACTATTTCAAATGATGTCACAGCCTGCATACCAAGAGGAGAGACCTTCAGCTGACGTCTCAATAGCCGGTGCATCATGAGCAGATCCTCAAATTGGAGGCAGTGGGATGAATCCGGGCACAGCCAGAGAAAATTCAAAAGAAGCACGCATGCACAGGATGTGGACTTTTATTTCTGTGGAGGGTTTTGGGTTTCTAAATTTCATGCTTATGTCAGGGGACATAGTATATCTACAGAGAATGGATGTAGATGTTTAATTTCTCATTGGGGAGTATCAGTCACATTCCTGAAATGAAGGCCCAGTGGGAGCAAAATGAACAGGAGGAGAATGGATGATGAGCGACAATGTGGGTGATTACGTCATCCCCGTGAGTCCGTGAGCGTCGGTCTGGTTTAGTATGGGTTTCAAGTCTCAGTTCTCCCCCTTGTGTGCTCAGCTCCTTCCCGAACCTGCCTCTTGCTCTTCCCTGGCTTTGCACACGATCAGCTCTTTATTGTCCTGCGTGTCACCTCCTCAGAGAAGCCTTCCCTGAGCAGCCCAGATAAAGGGAGTTCCCTATCTCATGTTCATCAATAGTCCCTTCCTCGCGCCGATGACGTCAGCAATTACTATTTTTATCCACTTATTCTCTTCCTTCCTGTCTGCTCCCTCCCAGAAGAACAAACGCAGAGACCACGTGGTCTGCCTCAAGGCTCTATCCCTGGTCCAAGCCCTTGGTGAGCTCTCTTGTCTGCACGGTGATCTCTTTCAGAGCCACCCACAAAGCCAACTTTCTCCCCCAGGAAGCCTGCCTCTGGCAGAATTGGTTCCCACCTCCACGGTGCCTCCACGGTGCGCTCACCTCAGTCACAGCACCTGCTATGCTCTAGGCTTCTCTCCATGCCCACTACTCTGCTAGCTCACAGCTCCATGAGATCAGGGCCCGAGACGCCTCTGGAGACCCACAGCGGAGCAGTGGTACCAGAGACACAGCAGGGTCTCGGCTGCTTAGTGATGGAACGAAAGCAACCCCAGTTAATCAGCCACCCGGGCCTGCATGTTGTGTACTCATCCGGGAAGGGAGGGGTGGAAAAAAAATCACAGAAAGGACCACCATAGTTTTTGTAGCATTATTCGCTATTATGAAGGGGTAGGTGTGAAAGAAGAACTTTAAAAACAGATGATGGGAAACAAGCAAACTTGCCAAGAAAGAGAACCAACGTATTTTCAAGCATCTCAGGCTCAATTAGAAGCCCCTGGTGGGTAAAAAGGAAAAAAAGAGAAAACAACTAGGGAGACCCAGAAGACAGGTACTTGACAGTCTTCCTTTCATGCTTTTCCTGTTCCTTGATGCATTGTCTTCTTGTGGAAGTATCAATACTGAACGTAGATGGGGGGAAAGCATCATCTTCAAAATGTAATGAATCTAAAATGCAAACAAGCCACACAGTTGGCCAACACCGCTTTAAAATTGCACATCAAGAACGCTCCCAGTGACAAACACTTTCAAGGCAAACAAACCACACAGAAATTAAAAAATCTCTGTGGGGTATAAATATGTAATTACACTCACACAGGGAGCATTTTATCAGGTAAACCATCCCACTTTGTTAATTGAAATGCTCCAGCACTGGGCTTTTTTTGACAAAGCGTCTGAATATGTATGTGTCGGGTGTAGACACGCTGCTTCACCGTGGCTCTCCCTAGCTGGGGTGAACCGCCTCAAAGCCGTTTTCCCGTGCAGCTGGGAGGTCAGTCCTTAAGCCTTCCTTTTGTTTGTTTGCTTCTGTTTCCATCTAGCCGAATGTCGCCAGGATGCAGACAGCTTTGGAATTCTAAATATCTGTCCACAACACAGCCATTTTAAAAATGAAGATGCAGGCTTTATTTTTAGACTATAGCTCACTTGAAATAAGTGAGCCTCTTTGGTAATTTAGAAATGTTAGGATGACCCAAAAGAGACGTGGGAGGGGAATATACTTTAATATGGGGCGGTGGGAGAATATGAGCTAGAATTCCTGCTCTTGAATTCTACTTCAGGCTCTGCCCCAACCAGATAGATGGCCATAGGCCAGGGGTGGGCAAACTTTTTGACTCGAGGGCCACAATGGGTTCTTAAACTGGACCGGAGGGCCGGAACAAAAGCAACCTGACCGTGCTGGCACTCTCATCTTGGGCTGCTGGTAAAGGAGCGGAGGGGAGAGCAAGAGAACCCTCTGTTCTTTCGGCTCAGAGGGCCGGATAGACCAGCCGAACGGGCCGGATCCGGCCCTCGGGCCATAGTATGCCCACGGCTGCCATAGGCCATCAAGGCATTGTCACCTTGAGTTTTCTCATCTAAAATAAAGGTTGGTCAATGATTGGAAAAATTGCTTTCCATACCTCCAAGGCCTATGGTGCGAAGCACTGCCTTTTCTTGAGAGGTGTTCTTTCTCTTTGAGCAAATGGATTATTAATTAAGTGTTGGGAAAATCACCCAAATGAGGCTCCACCTCTCTCCTCTGGGGTGATTTGGCCTTTCTTCAGGCCCTGCCTTGGCCACTGCTGTGCCACAGGTGCCAGAGCCACCGCTGCAGATTTGCTGGGTGCCCTCAATGCCCAACCTGTGAACACGCTGCCAAAGGGGAGATGGAGGGTGGCTGGTGTCTGGGCCGTGGTGTTGACATCTGAGTCCCAGCATGCAGATCTTGCAGTGTAGTTAGAACCCACTGTGTGGATTTTCCAGTTCCCAAACTAATGTGTTAGTTTTCCAGGCTGCTGTCACAAATGGCCACAAACTTGGTGGCATAAAACCATAGAAATCTATTCTCTTACAGTATGAAATCAAAGGCAGTACTTCCTTTAAATGCTCTAAGGGAATTCTGTTCTTTGTCTCTTCCAGCTTCTGTGGCCCTATTCCTTGGCTTACAGCTGTATATCACTCCTGTCTTTATCCTCCTGGCTATGTGGCCTATACCTCGTCTCTCTGTGACTTTTCTTTTTCTTTTTGGTCTCTTATGAGGACACTCATTATTGAATTTATGGCCCACCCTGGTAATCCAAGATGATCTCATCTCAAAATCTTTAACTTAATTACATCTACAAAGATCATTTTTACAGCTCCCTTTTGTAAAATGGTGATAATAATAGTTGTGTTCTACACATGTGTGCATACATACCCATCATACTTATAGCTATAGTATATATATATATATATATATATATATATATATTCATACAAATTAATATATTGTTGAACACTTAGCACAATGTTAACCATTATTAATGTCCTCGTTTCATTTTCACAATCACCAAGTTGCCCATGGGGGTCATCCTTTGCGAGGCTGACAATTGAGGTCTCTGTTTCTTCATCTTTGCCTGTTCTTTGTCATTAGTTCTTTTGGGGCTAGTTTTCCACCTCCTTTGTGGAGATTGCCTCCATCTTCCCAAAGCACAGCCATCTTCCCCACCTCTGCACGCCTGCAGAGCTGTCCTCCTGAACATGAGTTTATCTTCTGTGGTGCATTAGTATTGATACTACACGTGCGATTTTGGTCTCCCTAGGATCAGGGGACATGAACATGGTCAGATTGAAAGGGAGATCAGACATTGGTGATGATGATCGGAAACCCACAATATTGACACAATTATGAAAGAACAGGTAGCTGTTTGCAATGATTTCAAGTCTCCCATCCTATATGAAATATGTCCCAATAGCTCTGTTCCTGATGGCATTCCTTTCCTTGCTTTTTCCACCTGAACAACATTTCCCAGAGATGGTTTATTGCTTTCCTTCTTCCCTTCTTCTCTTTCTAGGTCCCTTTCTTCTCTGGCCCTCTTCTTACTTCCTTCATTTCTTTCTTTCACAAGTATTTATTGAGCAACTCCCATGTGCAGGGTACTGGCGACCCGTTGTAAGCAGGACAAGTAAGGCCCATCCTCATGGCATTTACAATTCAACAGGAAAGACAGAACCCTGCAGCTACAATGTAGTAGGACATGTGCTTTCAGGGGAAGGTTGCAAAAGCCTGGGACTACATGGCTAGACACTTGTTGCTCCTCTCAGGTGAAGGAGGAATTTCTAAGAAAAGCCATTTGGCCTGTAAGAGAAAATTAAAAAGAAAAAGAAAAAAGAGAGACAAACTGGAGACATAGTAGGTGGAGATAGGATGAACTTTTCTCAAGACCCTCCCAGTTTCTGATTTCCTATGCTTGACCTTTCTTCCACAACTTTTAAAGACTTGGTACCTGTCTTTGGCTCATTCAACAAATACTGAGTGAATGTTGTGTGTCTGGTGCAATACTAGAGCGTGGACTAGGCCAGTGAATAAGACGAGAACAGTTCCCTGCTCTCAGGTAGCTGATGATTCTACATTAGGCCTTGTGACCAGGCCTGAATTTGGTCATTTATAGAACAATATGTGACATCTAAGCATTTCATGTGTATTAAGTAATTTAATTATTGTACCAGCTATCTGTGGTAAGTGCTATTAATGTCTTTGTCTTATAGATTTTTAAAAAACTCACAAAACTGAGGAACAAAGAGGTCAAGTAACTTGCTTCAGGTTTTATAGCTAGGTTGAATCTGGACTCTACCATTTATTAGTAATGTGACTCTAGTCACAAAAGAATAAGTCAAATTACTTATTCTTTACAACAAATTTATAAGGTAGGGATTATCATTATCATGCACATTTTATAGGTTAGAAACTTGGACACAATGACATCACATCAATTAACTCATCTAGAACACTTAGCATGGTGTCCAGTGATGGCTGCTATTGTTATTATGAAGAAAAACAAGGGGAAATGAAGAGGTTTAGAAGGCTGGAGATGATCAAATGTGATTCCAAATTTTCATATTTGAAAGATTCCACAAACTGGAACCTGATGAGCTCATATATGTACTGGGAAAGGTTCTATTACATTTGGCTAGAAGAATTATTCATAAATCCTTTTTTAAAAAAAGTAGTGCTGAGCATTCGCTTTAACAAAGAGCAAGTCTCTCTCTCTCACATAGCATTAGATATGTTAGGTAGACATGGCAACATATGAATTGGGAATAGGGATTTTGATCAAGAGGATCATGTATTGGTCTGCTTATGCTACCATCATAAATATCACAGACTAGGTGGCTTGAATGACAGACTTACTTTCTCACAGTTCTGGAGGCTAGAAGTCTTATAATCCAGGTGCCAGCAAATTCAGTTTCTGGTGAGGCCTGTTTTCCTGCTTGCAGATGGATTATATATATATATATATATATATATATATATATATATATATGCTACAGGTTATTTTAGGAGGGTGTATTGTGCTATTCATGATTCATGATTGCTGGCATTCTAAAGCTAGAAAATCTTGTTTTGGGAGACACTAGAATAGAGGTGGATTGGAATGACAAATGGGCTGAAATGGTCTCAATTATTTCAATTTTGGTGAAATTTTTTTGTTATCAAAGAAAGAATTCAAAAAGAGCAAGTTTCGCTACATGGAATTCTAAAGACTAACCTTTTGGCAGAAGAGCAGTTCAAGAAATTTATACAAAGTAAAGTTGAAAGAAACAAAATGTATCTGATGCAAAACTGTCGCTAATTGGCTTCTAAATATTGTCATACATGAAAATGAAGTCAATAGGAGTCTATTTGAATTAAGATATTACAATTTAAAGCACAAAACAAAAACATGAGAGCCACTTCTCATTGTGACAGGTGGGAACCACTTCCTAAGGATGCCCTTGTGATTGCATTTAGAGTTGCTTATCTGGGGCACATCAAAGAATTAGATGCAAGTGGTCATCACACTAATGAAATGCTTATCTTCCTCTGCTCATCGTGCTGAAGAGCTTTTAGCAATAGCTGGGCTCTCCTTCCATTATTAATTAATTGAATGGGCATCAGGGCTCCTAAGCTCTATTAAATGAAGCGCAACCTAGATTAATTCTGTTTCTATACAGTGTATCACAATTTTCAACGGTTGTAAAAAGGGATCCAGATCTGGATATATCAAAGAACAGCACTCCTTCTTCACAGATGCCATATATATATATATATATATATATATATATATATATATATATATATATATAAAAGCAAAAAGGGCCTTGAGATTTTTCCTAGGATTTTCCTGGGGAACCTGAAATCAAATTTACATCATTGCCCTTATAATAAGTATCTTCTATACATCTAAGACATGTTTACTTTATGATAAGTCTCCAGGTACACTTGCACCTTTGTGTTCTAATTCTGATAGTGTTTAGGCCAGACAGCTCTTGTTTAAAACTATCGTGAGGCAAAGGTACTTGGGGTGCTTTGCCCCCCAACCCCCCGACCAAATGTTTCTGGCAAATAAACTCAATGGGTAAAAACTAACGTCCCCACCCTGACAGGTTTGGCTCAGTGGATAGAGCAGTGGCCTGTGGACTGAAGGGTCCCAGGTTCGATCCTAGTCAAGGGCATGTACCTTGGTTGCGGGCACATCTCCAGGTAAGGAGTGTGCAGGAGGCAGCTGATCACTGTTTCTCTCTCATTGATGTTTCTTACTCTCTATTCCTTTCTCTTCCTCTCTGTAAAAAAAAAAAAATCAATAAAATATATTTTTTTAAAAGCTAACATCCCCAAAGAGTTCTTGACCTGGGAAAATTTTGCCCACATTTTATTTTTCTTTAGAACCAAAATAAATATTGGCTTTATCAAGGAAGATCACATAAAACTTTCCCAATTGGAGAACACTGGCCAATAAAACAAAATTTTCAACTGAAATGGAAGATGGCTGGACCACTAAAACATGCTCAGGTGGAATAAAACTTTTAATTCGCAGGAAATTTGGGCTTCATCTGACCTTTCAGTGTATCTTGGACTTTGAGACCAGCTTTTTATTTTTTATTTTTATTAAGGTATTATATGTGTACATAGCTTACCATTGCCCCCCCCCACCTCCCATTCATGCCCTCCCTCCCCAGAGTTCTGTGTTCGTTGGTTGTACTTATATTCATGCATACCAGTCCTTCGGTTCTATTATCTCCCCCCAGGTCTCCTTCCCCTCCCCGCTGTCATTTGACAATCTGCTTGTTTTATGGTAACTATCTCAGAATCACATGAATAGAATCCGCTCCTCATTTGGCAGTCTGCTTGTTTTATGGTGACTATCTCAGGACCACATGAATAGAGTCCGCTCCTCCTCTCGTTCAAACCGACCCTACCCCCGGGTCCCACTGCTTCCCCTGGGACACACAGCTCACCTGGGGCACACGGCCCCCTGGGATTGAGACCAACTTTTGCTTTTCTTAGCTCTTATACTACATCAGAAAATTCCAACCTCCTTTTGCTGTACCTTAGCCTCCTCTCCCTGTCCATCAGCCCCTTTCTTTATGGAAAAGAAAACTTCAAACATCTAGTCTAGGCAAAGGCTCTGCATGGTTCACTCTGCATGGCGACTAATTATTTTATGCCACATTTGTTTTTTTGTGTTTTACCTGCTGGGGTGAATCTCACTTCCCATGCAAGCTGCCACAGGCAAGCTTTCGCTCAGACCTCAAACGTGTTGATTCCACCATGACCCAGAGACGTAGTGAGGGGAGCACATTTGTAAGTTTAGTGTTACCAGCACATTGCAAAACAAACATGATGTCAGGTTTTGACAGTTGCCTTTGAAGAAGTTAACCTCTGACTGAACTTCAAGGGGGGAAAAATGTATACTCAATTGAGTAACTTGATGCTGACAAGAGTGGTGAGAATATCATTGACATGTGAATAATTTGAGTGACGCTGGAGGGCTCTACGCTTTACTTTCAGAAACTCTCAGGTTGGGTCAAGTATACAGGCTGATTACTGCCTGGTCAGGAGGCGGTGAAACCTGATATACAAGTACACCTGCAATTTGATAGACTCCAGGCATTACCTTTATAAGTAAATTGCTTCTTCAGAACTGTCGTTTGAAATAGCTTTCTTTTATCTACTTTTCTTTGGGGATGATGGGCTGAGTGGGAAATCAATAATCACAGTGTTCTGATTGAGTAGCCTGTGGACCAAGTCTGTGAAGTAAGCAGTCGTGTTGTGGCTTTTGAGGGGCTCTGAAGCTTCCTCTCTGCTCTCAGTTCTGCAGATGAACAAGACCTGCCCGTCTTACTATCTTTCCTTACTGGCAGGAAAGGGGACATCAGTAGAAAGTATCTTGAAGGTTTTAGAATAGGGGGATGGAATATAAGGCTAAATTTATTGACAGGGGGATCTTCACCCAAGATTCAGGACTCAATATTAGTCAGATTCTTGTGGAGCTGGTCTAAGAGTTCGCTGGGATGGTTTCTTAACACCTGGATTTGAAAATGGCTTCTGAAATAAAGTGGAGATGTTAGACTTCTATGATAGAGGAAGGTTAGAATCCTCAAAAGGATGGGGGAGTTTTCGAACAGACGTGTGATGTATAAACTCATAACCCATTGGTTGACAATCCTCCCTAGGAAAGTTAAAAGGATACTGTCTTCATTTTAGTAATAAGGAATTCACTAGTGAAGGAGGCACTCACGTCTTTGAAAATTTGATAAAATGGTACAGCTATACTGAGGTTCAGAGAGGCCACTGCCTTAGAACTGGGCCTCCTGATAGCAAATGGGGCTCATGGGATTGAGAACTAGCAAAGATTAGGTAGAAACTCTTAACTGTATCCAGTGGATACTGTAGTGTTCTGCCCACATATCTGCCCTTCCCTCACCCCATCCCCCCAAGGCCAATACACCCTGTTGCTGGTAATATAGGTGGCTAACAGCTCACATATGTGTCTATCACTGAGAAATGCTTGATCCAAGGTTTTTTGTGCCTTCCCTGGAGGCCTCTGGCTAATGACTGAATGTGTGGAGGCACAAAGGCCTGGCTGCATTGCCTTAATTTTAAAAAACTCTGAAGAGCCACTCTGGTTCTAGAGCTCTCTGTTGAATCAACTGAGGCCTCAGAGACAATTGTAGTAACTTCATCTTCTGCTCAACCTTTCATTCTTTAGTTCCCTCAGACATATCTCCTAAAAGCACTTCCCAATGAACCTTCTGCATGCAAAGGTTTTTGTCTCAATGTGTGTTTCCAGGGAACCCAAGTTGGTGCCACAAGTATGCTAGGAGCCATACTTTAAAATTGAGTTTAGAAGCTAGATCAATCACTGGCCAACTAGCAGTGAGAATTCTAACACTGCCCAGCCAGTGTGGTTCAGTGATTGAGCTTTGACCCATGAACGAAAGGTCACTGGTATGATTCCTGGTCCGGGCACATGCCAAGGTTGTGGGCTCGATCTTCAGTGGCGGCTAAACAGGAGGCAGCCAGTCAATGTTTCTATCTCCCCCACCCCTACTTCCTTCCTCTCTCTCTAAAAATAAATAAAACACATTAAAAAAAAAAGAATGCTATTACTGAGAATAGGTGAAGTATGGTTAGCCTTAGCATTCTATCACAACACAATAGTTAAGACTTTCACAAGTGGTAAACAGAGAGAGAGACCAGTGGAAGGGGATGCACTGTCCAATACAATATATCTGTAAGAGATATGAGGGAAATCATTTTATGAAGACAGTGGAATTGTGTGGCTATTGCTAAATTCCATTGATTAGTTGAAGATAGAAAATGCCAGGCTCCACTGATTAAAGACCAACTACAGGCAAAATGTGGAAGAAGAGGGCCTGTTTGGTGACAGGAAGGTGGAAGATGAGGCTCAGGACTTAATCATGAAAGTAATGGAGCTTCATGCCAATGCCAGGGGCATTGTGATTTGGAACACTGTGATTTGGAACATGGCTATCTAGGTACATGTCTCTGAAATATTTGAACTCCCAAATTCCTCGAAGCCATTGGGTCTGCAGAAGGGGGTCCTTCTCTTTGCCAGAATATAATGGAATTCCTTGGTTGAAGAATATGCAGAAGACTCAAGCAAGAACCTTGAAGACCATGCTTGTCTCTCTCTTACCTCCCTTCCCATGCTCTATCTCCCGTCTTAATAGCCAGAACAATAACAAAGATAAAATCTCAGCATAGCCTAGTTGGGGATGTACTAGGCTGGAAAAGGAGGAGAAACTGAATACAGAAGGAGCTGAGGCCAGGGTTGTATGCTTGGGACTTGTTCATGGTGATGCTGAATCAAGAGAATAGAACATAACATTGAGTAAGAGAACATTTATTAAAATAGGATTAATCTTTTATAATATGTGATTTAATAGTGTGTCAAGGTCCTTAAAAGCTGTGCTAATATAGTGCTATAGATGCTACTGGAATTTTGGAAAAAGTGATTGAAGAAGTGCCAGAACTTCCACAGCAGATGGTAAAGGATCAAAAGGACAGAGAAATGGCCCTAGTCAGTTGGGCTCAGTGGATAGAGCATCAGCCTGCAGACTGAAGGGTCCCAGGTTTGATTCTGGTCAAGGGAGCATCTCTCTCATCATTGATGTTTATATATCTCTCTCCATCTCCCTTCCTCTCTGAAATAAATAAAAACATATTTTTTAAAAAGGCACAGAGAAGTGCATGTGCTAAAATGGATATACTGCGTATGCCTAAACACTTCTATGCTAACTTAATGTTCTTCCTTCTGCAAAAAGATAAGGGGTACCAGATTGTTGCTAAGCTCAGTGGTAGCTGTCCTCTTCCCTAGCTTAGGTCAGGGATGGTGGAGATGGTGTTATATAAATGGGCTTCTGAGGATAAACAGGATTTTAGTTATCAGACTTTCAATATCAGAATGAATACAGGTGCAATGACCTCAATTAGTGCCAAGGTCAGAATAGTGCTAGGAGGTCTGACTTGCAAGGAGCTACAAGATGGCTAATTACCAGAAGCAGGTAGGGCTTCTGCTACACAATGAGGGCAGGAAATAATAGGGTTGTTGCTTAGGATACCCATTGGTGTGTCTCTCCGTGTTGCTATACCCAATTTGAACAATAAATGGACAAGTACAATAGCCATGGCTTGAATAGGGCATGGTAAGCAGGGACTCAAGTTCCTTAGAGGTGATAGTCTGGAGTACCCCACTAGGCAAGCCACTTAGACCAGCAGAAATTGAAAACCTGTGATAAAGGAGGGGAATGATGAGCATTATTCATGGCCTTCTAATTATACATGAATTATCCACTCTGTGTGGAGGGAGAAGTGGCTTGGCATAAATAGATGGCATGTACATGGACTCCTGGATAATGGAAAATAATTTGGTTGTTTAGTGAGGGATCTAGAAGGAATAGGATAGCAAGACTGATGACAAGGGAGTCTAGAGAAGAGGTAGGTAGAAACCCCATGGGAGCGACACAAAGGGTGTATTATATACTTTTCTCATATGAATGTCTTCCACATAAAGACAAACAGGTACAGTTTGACCCATCCTATCAATGTCAGCTAATCTTTGTTCTTAGTGATCCTGATGCTTGCTTAAAGGTCTATGAATATAGTGATTACAGGAGAAGGGATTGAGGCGGTACATGGGCCCAACACCATGGGTCCCTCTCTGCCTCTGAGCCCTCAATCCTGCCACTATTCCTCAGGGAAGCCAGCCAACCGCAGAGTGGTAGGTCAACTACATCTAACCCTTTACACCTTGGATGGGGTAGCAGGTTCATTTTTATTGGAGTCAACACATGCTTTGGATATGTGTTTGCCTTGCCTGCTTGAACTGCCTCCACTAGCACCATCATCTCATCCTTCAAGATGATCTCTCTCACAAATTGCCTCTGGCCAAGGGACCCATTCTATGAAAAACAAAAATAAAACAATGAAAATAAGCTAAACTCATGACCAAAGGATTACTATGTACTTCATCACAAAGAAGTAGCTTGCTGAATTAAATGGTAGAACAGCCCATTGAAATCTCAGTTAAGGTGTTGATTGGCTGTGGGGGGGAAGGGGAAGGGAGAGGGAAGGGCGGGAGCGGGGAGGACAGGCAACACTATCTTCTGGGAAGTGATATATACATTGAATCATTGGCTGAATATGGTACTCTATCTCCAACATCTAGATTATATGGGTCTGTGAAACATGGTTGAAAGTAGAGGTATCTCTACTGACTATCACACTCGAGGACCCACTTGTGAATTTTGTGCTTCCTGTTACTATATTATATACTATAATATAGATGCATTAAATTCATGCAAGAGGCCCCATGCGTGAAATTCACGCAAGAGTAGGCCTTCCTTCTCCCAACTACCAGCACTGGCTTCCCTCTGGCACCCAAGACCTGGGCTGGCTTCCCTCTGGCCTGGCTTTGACCAGAAGGAAGTCTGGAATGACATCTGGTCTAATTAGCATATTACCCTTTTATTATTATAGACTAGAGGCCAAGTGCATGAAATTCTGTGCATGGGGTGGGAGTGGGGGTGTCCTTCAGCCCAGCCTGCACCGTCTAACCACTTGTTTAAGCCTGATCCCACAGGCAGTTGGCATCCCTCTCACAATCCAGGACTGTTGGCTCCCAACTGCTTGTCTGCCTCTACCTGATTGCCCCTCACCACTTCTGCCTGCCAGCCTGATTGCTCCTAACTTCCCTCCACTGCTGGCCTGATCACTTCAAACTGCTCTCCCCTGACAGTCTGGTTGCCCCTAACTGTTCTATGCTGCAGGCTTGGTCACCCCTAAATGCTCTCCCTTGCCAGCATGGTCCCCCCCAACTGCCCTCCCCTGCAGGCCTCGGTTCCCTCAACTGTCCACCACTGCAAGTCTGGTCCCCTCCAACTACCTCCCACTGCAGACCTGGTACCCCCCCCCCCCCAACTGCCCTCCCCTGTAGGACTAGTCCCCCTAACTACTCTCCCCTGCAGGCCAGCCCCACCCCCCAACTGCCCTCCCCTGGATGCTTGGGTCCCCCCAACTGTCCTCCACTATAGGCCTGGTCTCCCCCAAATGCCATCCTCTGCAGGCCTGGGTCCCCTCAACTCTCCTCCACTGCAGGCCTGGTCTCCCCTCCTCCCCCTGCAACTATCCTCCAGTGCAGGCCTGGTCCCTCCCCCCCACACACACAACTGCCCTCCTCTGTAGAACTGGTCCCCCCAACTACTCTCCCCTGCAGGCCAGCCCCCCCTCCAACTGCCTTCTCCTGCATGTCTTGGTTCTCCCAACTATCCTCCACTACATGCCGGGTCTCTCCCAACTGTCCTCCACTGCAGGCCTGGTCCCACCCCAAACTGTTCCCCACTGTAGGCCTGCCCCTCCAACTGCCCTCCCCTGCATGTCTGGGTCCCCCCAGCTGTCCTCCTATGCAGGCCTGGGTCACCCTAGCTGTCCTCCACTGCAGGCCTGGTCCTCCCCAACTCCCCTCTCCCCACTGTAGGCTTAATCTCCCCCAAATACCCTCCCCTGCAAGAGTGGTCCTCCCAACTACTCTCCCCTTCAGCTCTCCCCCCCGTCATCCCCTGCAGGCCCAGTCCCTCCAACTGCCTCCCTCCCCCACTGTATGCCTGGCCTCTTCCAACTGCCCTACCCTGCAGGCCTGGTCCCCCAAACTGCTCTTCCCTTCAGGCCTGCCATCCCCCCAACTGCCCCCCCTTGCTGGCCTGCTCTCCCCCAACTGCCCTCCTCTGCTGGCTTGGTGACTCTAACTGCCCACAACTGCCCTTCCCTGGAGGCCATCTTGTGGCAGCCATCTTGTGTCCACATGGGAGCAGCCATCTTTGACCACATGGGGGTGGCCATATTGTATCTTGGAGTGATGGTCAATTTGCATATTACTCTTTTATTAGGTAGAATAATATATATGTGCACATATGTGTATTTGCGCGCGCGCGCGCGTGCACACACACACACACACACACACACACACACAAAATGAATATACTGGCCATGGTGTAAAGCAAACATTCAAGACCCTGGAGATTTCAAACATGCCTTTCACTTAAAGCAGTATGGTACATTTATGCCAATTTAATCATTAACATTAGTAAGAAGTCAATTATACTGTTCAAGAGTAAGATGTTTTACGAGAAAATGACAAAAAGATACATGTAATCATTGTGATGCCAGTTTACCATCAGATAGGATGTGCAATAATCCCTTTAGCAAGTGTAAGCGTTTACATATTAATGGCAATATTGCAGAGTGAGAAGATGCCTTTTAACCGCATCACCAAGGCCCTTACAATAAATAAATGCCGTTGCTGCTTGGCCCTATTACTGGCATGTGCCGGGAGAATAATGCTGTTTCATGTGCTCTTCCCTCCTTACTCCCGGAGCCTGGGGTGGTTTTTCAAAAAGCAATGCTGTATAGTGATTAATAATGAGGAGGGGAAAATTCATTTAGACGTTTGGCAACATCTTTGTGACACTCTGTATGGGTCTCATATAGAGTAGATTTGCCCTGCAGAGAAATGCTGGCAATGCTTTCTCCTTAAACATACGATTAACCAGCTGCCGGAGACAATAGAACGTTTCGAACTTCTATTCCAATGACTAAGTTACCATCTACAGGACTCAGAGCTACTGAAATGTATTTTAAAATGAGCTGCAGGACACGATGCACTGTTTCCTCATGGGTAAGACAAAGGGTTTGGGTTAGATTATAGCCTGAGGGATCTCAATCTGGGCTACAGTAGCTCACAATGGGAAGGCAAAGAGAAAAGGAAAAGGCAACTTGTTGACTGAGTGGAGTGGATTTTTAAAAAGAAAGAAAGAAAATAAATCAATAGTAAGCCCAAAGGAAAATGACTCTCTTGATTAAACAATTAAGACTACACTCATCCTTTCTAAAGGGTAAGCTGAGGGACATTCTGAAGACATCACTTCTTGGGTGCCTTTGCTGGATGAAATATCTGCCCTTTCTTTTGAGCTTGAAAATGATAGAGAAGACAACCCCAATGTCAAGCAAGAGTGGAAAAGAGGAAACATGGAAGTCTATTCAACAATGAAAGTGAATCCGAACAAACGATAAATCTCAGGGATGTGACACGGAGCAAAAGAAAATCACAAAAGGGCACTTCCTGCATGATTCCACTTGCTACCGTTCAGCAGCTAGGAGCAGTGGGTTTCACGGCTTAGGATGCAGACATAGCGGTGGGATTCTAGGGGCGAAAAGGCAATGAGCGTCACAGAGCTCAGGATGGAGGTAGCCTCTGGGGTGGGTGCAGGACGGGGTGCTGGCTGGGGAAGGGCGCTAAGGCTGCCGAACTGCTCTTACGTTTGTCCTAACCTAGATGGTGGTCCCAAAGCAATTGTTTAGTAATTGTAAAATTCAATAAATGCTTGTATGCTCTTTCCTGTACGTATGTCGTTTCACAAACACTCAGAGGAAAATATACGTAAAACATGCATTACCCAGAACTACATAATTTTAACTTGTGGTCCCTTTAAAAATAAACAGGTAAACGTAGAGTCTCCCCTCTGCGCTTCCCAGTGGCACCCTCCTTCCTCCCCACTTGAAGCAACTGCAACATGAACTGTGTTTATAATTGTCTACTCATGGGTCTCAAAGAATAATGAATTTCCTCGTGTATTTTTGAACTCAACATCAATTCTTTGATATACATATTACTCTGCACAGTTGCCTTTTACACTCAACCTTGTTTGCGAGACCCACCCATGTTGCTGCAAATAAAAGAGGCTCAACCTCCCCACGCCTCTTTCCTCAGCAGCATGTGTGATGGTAGTGATGGCACCCACAGTGGTCAAGGAGTTGAAATGAGTCCATATTTATAAAGCACCTGGCATATAAGTAAGGGCTACATGGGTTTACATAAATAAGCTAGTTAACTTATTAATCAGCTAATCTAATCAATTTTATCCCCTGCATAGAGTGCCATCATTTCTTTGTCCATTTATTTGTCCCGGTGGACAGTCCGGGAAGTCCAATATTTAAATCTATGCACAAGGCGGTAATAACGGTATATTCCTGCCTTTTAAAAGCATTTATTTGGCATCTCCAACAGCCTTTCAGGGCAGCATGTGTTCTGGCTTTGGGTTGGATACGAGTGGGAGGGAAGTCTCAGACAGAGCAAGGCTTCACGCCTTTGGAATTCAAGAGCCGCTGTTAAATCCTCAGGCTTATTTTATTTATTTTATTTTATTTTATTTTACTTTATTGATGACCACACGTTTATTCAACACAAAAGAATCCCTCCCATTTTACTAAAGTAGTTGATCATGTCCACGACCAAATCCATCTCTAAACTGGAATTTGGTTGCTGTCCAGCCTGGGCCTCGGATTCCTTGGTGGCAGCAGGGGGCACCACGCGCCTCTGTAGGAGTCTGTCAGCTTCCCCTGGTTTGAGTCTTGCAGGCTGCTCGCCCTCCAGTCCTTTGGGCCTTGGCCTGCCGGTCTCGGGCACCATCTCAGAGGCCCGGGGGAGGTCATCGCGGAGATCCTGGGTGCCCTCGTTGGTAAGGTACCAGTAGCAATATCTCCAGGCAAGCTGTTCCTTCACGGAGCCTAGTGATTTGAGAGATCGCATGGCCTCCGTGATGTGAGGATTAGGCACATCCTTGTCTGCCAGCCCGGAGTGTGCAGGCATGTGCACATCCGGGGCTTTGAAGTGTGAAAGTCAAGAGGAGTCGCGGGAGGAGAGGATCACTAATATCCACTGGGCACTTAGCCTTAAGTATTTTGTCTGCTTGATCTCATTGGATAGATGACAAGCATTATTATCTTCGCTTTTCAGATGAGGAAACTGAAGCCTGAATAGTTAAGGAACATGGTTAAGACCACGCAGGCTGTAAGGGGAGGGGTTAGCATTCAAAAGAACCAATAAAAAAAAAATTGAAGAAAAAAGGGTCAGGAAAAAAAATGGGTTGACAGTTTATCTCGGAAAGAAAGATTAAAAAAAAAAAAGGATAATTGCATTGACCCCAAAAGCCTGTGTCTTGTAAACATCCTATTCCACTTAGGCTGAGGTCGGGCAGGATTCCTTTCTCCGGATAACCATGTGATCGGCATCTTGGCCTAACTCTGCCCTTTGCAGAAGCCCAAACGGTGCAGGGGTTTTCAAGGCGGTGGGGAGGGGGGAAGGAGCTGGAGTGGGAGAACAGAAAGGGATATGCTACAGAGATGATTATTGAAATCTGACAGCTTTCAAACACACTGTGTCCCTGGCAACACCTGTTGCGTCTGCCGCAGTGGTGGAGAGTCAGATGAAGAAAGACAGCTGTATACATGCCAGCAGCAGCAGGATGCTGTGCTGGGCCCGTGTTCTGCCAGCAGAAGATGTGCCAGACTTGCTGGCCCCCATTCAAATGGCTGGGTGTCGGCTGGGTTTGCCAGGGGATAAGCCCAGGGGAATACATTTGCATTAACACCGCTCCGCCACCTCCCCCTGCTCCGGCCTCTTCCTTCCCTCCCCCGCCACACACAGCATCGCGCCTCTTCCCAGAATGTCATCTTCCGGCTGCTTTTCAGAACCTGTATTTCAGTGGAACATGAGGTAAGCCAGATGCTGTCCTGAATTGCCTCAAAGGAAGCCAGCATCAGCGGTGGCGAGCAAGACAAAAAAAAACTGCATTGCAGGTTTTTGGCAGGTGGCTAGGAAAAATATCCTGGGTAATTTTAACTTTGTGTGTGTGCGTGGGCAAGAAAGAATAGATGGGGTTTTACATTTTATCTCATGCAAACATTATGCTCACCCAGACCCTTCCTTCATTTAAGCACCTTGAAAGTTGGGGGATTCTCAGCTAAGCTGGGAGACTTTCACGACTGCAGTGGGATGTTATGGGAAAGTTTGGTGCTGCCTGCAAAATTGCTGCCTGAGATGGAGTCACATATGTCTAATTTATTTTTATCTTTTCTCAAGATTTCAGGGATACCCTTGAGGAGTAAGAGACCTCAGATCTAGATGAGGGAATTTTTCTCTGGTCAGAGACATATATATGTTATATATGTTATAAATATATACTAATATGCTATAAATATGTATAATTTCAACCACTTTATTTCAACATGTAATAGAGGTAGTGAGAGAGATAAAACCTTAAGGAAGAGAGAACCCTGTGGATTACTGTGAGTGACTAGACTTAAAATGAGAGAAATCACCCCGTTCTTCTTTCTGACCTTCTAAACGTTGTGTCTGTGCGCGCACACACACGCCCACACACGATACTTCTTGATAAAGGCTTTCACTTCATTTCAGTGTAGTGTTTGTAAAGGAAGCTCATCAACGCTTACTTTTGATTATTTTCTCTCTTACCAATGGTCTTTCTTGAGTAGCTTTCAGTTGAAATAAGTCATGCCAGGAATTCCCACTTAAGCAACTTATTTTGAGTCAAAATTTTATTGTAGGTGTTTATCTCCCATACATATTTACTTATGTACAGAAAGGTGCATGAACAAGGATATTTTTTATAGAATTTAAAAAAAGTAATAGCAAAAGACTGGGAAAACTCTAAAGGCCCAACCATAGCACATAGGGCATTGTTGTACATCATAAAATGATCACTAAGAAGCAAGAATTAGCTCCGTATGTGTAGACATGGGCTAACCTTTGAGATACATCAAGGTGTAGAATACTGTGCATAGTGGTGTGCTATCATTTGTGTAGAAATAGAAAGTAAATATATATATGTAAATATATATGCTTATCTATTCTTAGACTATGTCTAAAAGGATAAACCAGCATTCAACAGTGGTTAACTCTGAAAATGAGAGCCACATGATCTGATACACAGATCTTACTATGAAATTTTTTACTGTTTTCATTTTTTCTATTGTGTACACATGCCACATTTTAAAAAGTATAAAAAGTAAATGAATAAAGTAAACTCACTAAGCTCTGAAGTTGGGTATTAGATATTTAATTTTTAGATATTACATTTTTAATCTTTCAGTTATAGTTGTCATACAATATTATATTATTTTCAGGTGTACATATAGTGATTAGGCATTTATATAACTTTCAAAGTGCTCACCAGGTTAGTCCAATACCCATCTGACACCATACTAAGTTTTTTGTTTTGTCATGAGTGTGATGTCACACACAACTAGTTTGACCAGATTAGTGACTTGATCAGTTGCATTAGACTTGCTTGTGACTCAATGCAGTCAAATGATTAGTTATGTCTACAAATGCTGATACAAGAATTTGTAATGTCTGGGTGAAAAGACTGCTTACAGCATAAAAACAAGGTATTTTGGAAAATAGTTGCTTTCTGAATTTCTGTGAACAAATGTGAAGTGAAAGTCACTCTATATTGAAAAGCATAGCCGAAACCGGTTTGGCTCAGTCTTAGAGCGTCGGTCTGTGGACTGAAAGGTCCCGGGTTCGATTCCGGTCAAGGGCATGTACATTGGTTGTGGGCACATCCCCGGTAGGGGGTGTGCAAAAGGCGCTGGTCGATGTTTCTCTCTCATCGACATTTCTAGCTCTCTATCTCTCTCCCTTCCTCTCTGTAAAATATCAATAAAATATATTTTTTAAAAGAAATGAAAAAAAAGAAAAGCATGATGGTATGTTCAGTTTCATTTTAGCTAAAATAATCCACTTTATATTATACATTTTCATTTTTATCTGCGTATGATTATATAGGGACATTTTCCTTACTGGCCATGAACACCCAACTCTTCGCTTTGGCATAATACAATGGGACTAATAGCTATTTATCTTGAAATGTATGCTAAATTAAGATTTTTATGGCCCATGATTTTAGAAATGTTTGGTATATTTTCCTGCATTTTAATGGTGTGTACTAATTATTCTTTTCTTTGTATTCCAGAGGTTTGAAAGTAGCTAAGTGTGGTTTTAGGATAGGCATTATCTGTATTGTTATTTTCAATGTGTGTTGTTTTTATTGTTACATTTGGCCATAACTTATAAAGGAAGTTGTCCTGTGGTTTAAAACCAAGAGAAGGAATTCTGCCTTCCTGTGATGGGTTTATTAGATCTGGTGGCTACTACCAGTCTTAGCCTCCCTCTCAGCAGCCGATTTCAACAAGGATGTACCCTGTACAGGACAGTCAGGCCCAAGTTTGGATCCATTGCTACTCCAGCGAAGTGACCACATAACCTTTGTCAAGTTTCTTCACTTCTCTAATCCTCCACTTCCTCATCTATCAAATGAGGATGATAGAGATCATGAGGATTAAATAAGATAATGAATGTCAAATACTTTGTACAGTTGCAGGTCCACGTTAAGTACTCAATAAATGTTAGCTGTTCCGATTAGCAGATGTTCCTCTAAGTTGTAATTTGATTCTCAGCAAGGACAGCTCTGTTCTCTGGTTTCAGGCCATGTTCCTGGCACAGGTCGTGGAACGTGTGCTTCACAGTAATACTGGCTGTATTTGGCCAAGTCTGTGCTTCTCTCTGTCTTCGTTACGTGGGAGAACCCACACAAATCTGCAAATGAATGTAAGCCACTGTCAACGTAGGATATTTGGAAGTACATGCAAAAAACAAATCATACAGAGCTTGAGTAACAACGGCATTAAATGGAAGCTCATTGTGATGCTTGGGTTCCAGACCAAGGGCCTTTCTTAGAAGTCAGAGGAGATTACACGGAAGGGCTTTGATGCCTACACCTCTTGGGTGGTGCTAAAGTAGGTTTTCTTGCTTAGAACTCTACTTTCTATCTGGATTTCTCTATTAAGATCTCCATGATATTTTCACCATGCTCGACACCTTCTGGCTCATCTCCCAATCCCAGCGAGTCTCCCATTTGGTTGTGAGATCGCCCACTCCTTCCCCAGGGCGTCAAACAAAGCCATGGAAGCTGAGGCAGTCACAGATATCGCTTCACATCAATGGGGTTGAGAGCATTCTACCACCACATCTTTTGTTGAAAACCCAGATCATTGAGATAGTCACACTGTCTGTCTGTTAGCAAGTTTCATGACTTCTATGAAATAAAAAAATAAAAAAAGACAAGTGATTTAGAACTGTTCAGAGAAAGAACCTAAAAATGAAACTTAGTGTTTCTTGATCCTTTTGAGCTGTTGTTCCTTCTCTAGCCTCAATTAAAAATATATTTTTTAAAATTGATTTTATAGAGAGGAAAGGAGAGGTATAGAGAGCTAGAAACATCGATGAGACAGAAACATCAATCAATTGCCTGCCACACGCCCCCTACTGGGGATTGAGACTGCAACCAAGGTATATGGCCCAGGGGCGGGCAAACTTTTTGATTCGAGGTCCACAATGGGTTCTTAAACTGGACCGGAGGGCCGGAACAAAAACAACCTGACCATGCTGGCACTCTCATCTTGGGCTGCTGGTGAAGGAGTGGAGGGGAGGGGAGAGCAAGAGAAACCTCCGCTCTTTCGGCTCCACAGGCCGGATAGAACAGCCAAACAGGCCGGATCTGGCCCGCGGGCCATAGTTTGCCCACAGCTGTAAATATGCCCTTGACCAAAATTGAACCTGGGACCCGTCAGTGTTCATAGGCTGACACTCTACGCTCTATCCACCTGAGCCAAACAGGTTAGGACTCTAGCCTCAATTTTATTTTTATTTATTTTATTTATTTTTATTTTTTAGCCTCAATTTTAACACTAACATTTAGATATTGAAAAAGTCTTCATTTGCTGCTCATGTTGCCTTTCACCCTCTTTTGAAAAATTGAAATATTATTTATTTATTAAAATTAAAAAATGTTAAAATACAAAGAAAAATTTTATATCAATCCACCACCTGTAAATAACAACTACTGAATTAGTGGCATATTTTCTATCTGTATTTTTCAATAAGGAAAAAAATCTTATTATTTTTATAAAAATGAAGCAGTCACATAGAAGAAATCAAACATTGAAGAATGATGGTGAGTATAGAAAAATCACCTTAAATTCAATCACCCAGAAATAATATTGTCACTATTAGATTAGATGAACATATTTTCGATATCATTTGCTATATACATACATGTACAGGAAGAGAAAGAGAGGGAGGGTGAGGGATATGTAAAAATGCTTTTACAAAGTGGGAAAAAAGTTATTTTACAAATAACTTCATAACTTAGAAGTTATTTGTAACAAAACCAAGATACATGTAATTTCCTTTAATATAATGGAAGAATAACCCTAGACAGTTTGGCTCAGTGGATAGAGCATAGGCATGTGAACTGAAGGATCCCAGGTTCAATTCCAGTCAAGGGTACATGCCTGAGTTGTGGGCTTGATCCCCAGTAGGGGGCATGTAGGAGGCAACTGACCTATGATTCTCTCTCAACACTGATGTTTCTCTCTCTCGCTCGCTCTTTCTTCCTCTCTAAAATCAATAATATATATATATATATATATATATATATATATATATATATATATGGTGGAAGAATAAAAAGAAACTTTAGGAATTGTGGAACTTTAAATGTTTCCTCACAATAAGAATTAGAACTTTCTAAATGGTATTTCTAAATCTAAGGAAAGAGATAACAAACTTTGAATAGGAGATAATATTTATTTCAATATTGCATACCTCAATTAAGCTTCTCTGTGAAATAAGATGTTAGTACTCTTATATGGCCTCTCATTTCCTCTACCCTCACTTCCCAATTTTTATGTTATCCTTTATACAATGCCCATGTTCATAATATTCAGATTCTGATCTTTTAGCATGCATTATATTAAGTCATTTAAAACATTTAAATGAATATGGTATTCATTGTCAGTCCTTTTACAATCGCTTCCATTCTGAGTTGTGAATTTTTATCAATCTCTATATATAAAAGCCCAGTGACCATTACAGCAGAATGACCAGAATGACTGCTCACTATGATGTGCTCTGACCACTACCAAGGGGCAGATGCTCGACGCAGGAGCTGCCCCCTGGTGGTCAGTACGCTCCCACAGTGGGAGCGCTTCTCAGCCAGGAGAAGCTGGACTCATGGCTGGTGAGCACAGCAGTGGTGGCGGGAGCCGCTCCTGCCTCTGCAGCAGCGCTAAGGAGTGGTTAGCCAAGCAGTAAGGAGTGAGCAGGTGGGCGGTTAGGAGCAAGGGGTTCTGGATTGCGAATCAGGCCTAAACTGGCAGTCTGACATTCCCTCAGGGGGTCCCAGATTGAGAGAGTGCACAGGCCAGGCTGAGGGGACACCTCTCACTCCCCCCCCCCAGTGCATGAATTTCATGCATCGAGCCTCTAGTCTCATAATAAGATAAATTTAATTGCCAAGTAGTTTTTTTTAAGAAGGCTCTACTTTTGAGTGTGTGTGTTTTTCTAGTTTGAAAATATCTACCTTGTAGCTTTCATGTAAGAACAATATTTGCTCTATTAAATTTGCATGAATCACATTCATTTCTTCAGAACTCTGATCAGCATGTAAAGATTTATGTAAGCACCACCACAATCATTACCTAGAACTATTCCATCATTACAAAGACTTCCTTTGTGCTACCCTTCTACAGTCATATCTACTTCCCTTAACCACCACTCCTAACCCCCGACAACCACTAATCTGTTTTCCATCTCTATAATTTTGTCATGTTGAGGTTGGTTTTATTTATCAATTGTTTTGCTTTTATTTTTTGGTCAGTATGATGCCTTTGCAGTTCAGTGAGGACATTTCCTTTATTGTGCAGTGGCCATTCACTGGTTTTCCTCCTTTTTCTTCTGGTAAGAACATACTGATTTTGTTTTTGGAGGATCACTTTTTCTATATTTTCTGTCCACTCTCTGCCACAACCCTAATCCCAATTTCCTGGGTAGTCATATGACCAAAACCTGTACTCAAATTGCCCTCAATGTGAGGAGGTAAGGGTCAGCATAGAGACAGGTATTATACACTCTACAGTACCCTATGTTAAATATTCTAGAGAAAGAGGGTGGAAAATTTTTATAAGAAATTTGTAAAACCTTCCTAGAGGAGGTGAAATTTAGGTTGAGTCTTAAAGGTAGAGTAATACTTTTCTAGCAGAGAAAGTAGAGGGGGCAATAAATCATTATCATTCCCATTGAAAGATTAAGAACAGATAGACACACCATAGGTTAAAGACATAGAAAACTATATGAAGATTATGTGTATCTTTACCTTAAAATACCCCTGTAATTGAGAATTCAGAAAAAAATATTCTTTTGAACTAAGCATTTACTGCTACTCACTTTAGAAAGATTATTTAGCTAAGATTTCCTGCTTTGATTAAAATAAGTATAAATTTATGTATAAAAAATAAAATAAATTTATGTATTAAAAGTAGAATTTGGTCCAGAGCACCCAAAATAGTTTTTATTTTAAAATAAAGTATATTCTGTTTTTGTTCAAAATGAAAATAAACTTGTGTTCATAATAAATATGTTAGATGAAAGTAAAAAGAATAAGAAAAAAGTACAAGTTTATTTATAATATTTTCTTGAGATTACCTCCATTCTTTTTCTATGCTTGGACATATATAACACACATATTTTATAAAAACAAGAACATGACAAAAATATTGCTCTGTAATATGCTTTTCACCTGGTATATTGTGAACATATTTTTATAATTAAATCTTTATCATGGTTATTAAATTCTTTGTTGACATTGTATATATCTCTTAGAGATTTTTACAACCCATCACCTATTTTAAATATTCAGGTTGTTTTTAATTTTCAACTGCTTGAACAAAAGAAATGTGAGCATATCTAATTTTTAAAAATGTATTTTCTCATTGTGAATTCATAGAGGAGGAATTTCTCAGTCCATTTTAAAGATTTTTGATATATATATTGCCAGATTGCCCTCTACAGAGATTGTTTCAATTTCACCAGCAGCAGTGATGTATTTTGCATGATGTTGAACAGTGGATGCAAATGGTCTAATAATCTGATAGGAAAAAAGCAGAATTTCACTTTGTTGTTTTTTCCCCTCTCCTCTTCTTCTCATAGAAAAACAAACAAACAAACAAACAAACAAACAAACAAACCACCTCTTCTTTAGTTGTACATGGTAAGTTTTTCTTCCTCCCTAACAAACACTATTCTATGTTTTTGGCTTCTTTAGTTCCAGATTATTATCCAGTCATGGTCCCTATCATGATGTTAAATATAGTTATGGGTTTACTAGTAAAGACCACAATTATTCTTCAAGGGTTTTGAAATAGCATTTCTGAGGCTGAGGCTGAATCAGATGGCACATTTCTCCTGCCTTTTGAGTTTATAATTCCTGTAGCATTTGCTACGGTGACACTGTAGGATATAGAAGGGCCAGAGTCACAGCTCTGAGCTCTCTGGATCCTGGAGGACACCCCCCCTGGCAGTCTGTATATGGTTCTGTGGTTCAAGTTATCAGAGCCGGTTTCATTGCTACCTCTGCATACACAGAGCCTCTCTTCAAACAGCCACAGGGCTCATTGCTATTATTAATCTGTCTCTGTTGCCAGATTCATAGCTTCAGAGTAAGA
Organism: Vespertilio murinus; assembly: GCA_963924515.1. NCBI lineage: Eukaryota > Metazoa > Chordata > Mammalia > Chiroptera > Vespertilionidae > Vespertilio > Vespertilio murinus. Next base: position 184,143,534 of record OZ004704.1, on the reverse strand, counting down.
AAATATTATCTGAGCAAATATTTAAGCAGACTTCTCTACACGGTTATGCTTCATTAAAGAGCAGCTTTCATTCCGTTTGCTCTGGAGTAAAGTGAAATGCTCCAAATCAATACACTCTCCAGTTTCCCCGGCATTTTTTTTCTGCGCTAGGAAGACAAGGGCTTCTCGGGAAGGAAGGCTTTAGGATGAGGAGCCCTCCTCTCTTGTTCACGCCCCTCTTCCAGAATTCTGTCTGTCAGGGGAAAGCATTGTGACTGAAATGGATAAAATCAAGGGCGTTTGTGTGCACCCTTGGGCAAAGTGGTAAAATAGGAGTCACACTCTTCTAACGGCCAAAGCCTTTGCTTGGAATTGGCCCACTTGACATTCATCCTCCTTCTTGTGAGCTCTCCTGATGTCTTCAGCTATTTGGCTGGACTGGAAACCATCAAAACCTGGTGCTGGGACTCCCCTCCTAATCCTATATAATAAAAGCCCAGCGCCATAATGGCAGAATGACAAGAATGACTGATCGACCAGTCACTATAAAGTGACCACCTCTCAGTCCCTTCCCCCAGCCATCAGGCTCTGATCGCCAATGGCAAACAGGGAACCAAAGTGGGTGGTAGGGATGCGGGCAGCGCCATACACAGAGGGCAACGGGTGGCTGAGGTGGGGCCAGTGAGCGAGCCAGGAATGGCCGACCTCTTGGTCCCTCCCCCAGCCATCAGGCTCCCATCGCTGGATGCCAAGAGGGAACGGGGGGGGGGTGGCAGCGGTGGGCAGGACCAGCTGCCAGCACCCTGGGAAGGTGGCCCCAATAGCAGGCTAGGCCTGGGGACCATCCCCGCACACAATTTCATGTGCCAGGCCTCTAGTATGATTCAAGGTCCTTCCCTCCTCTGCCTGAATTGCCCCTCCTTGCTTGTCAGTTGAATGCATGCACTATAGAGAGTAAAAAATGAAAAAAAAAAAGGCTGGATGGTGAAATTATTGATCTGGATAAGTAGTGTAGGTAAAACAAGCTGCTGTGATTGATCACAACAGCAACAACAGAACTTAAATAAAATTTCCAATCACTAATATTTTCAAGAATAGTGGGCGACTTGTCTGGTTGATGTGGTTCACCTCAGCACAGGTGATTTGAGAAAATGTCCATGTTTTCTCTTAAAAGCAGTTGTTTAAGGAGCAGTGTCTTCCAGCTGGTGGAGCTGGAGCTGATAACTCCTTGTTTGTGCTGTTGTTGATGATAACTTGTGGGCAGAAGAAGTGCTGATGAGCTTCTGTGGAGTCTTGGGCTGATGAACCATTCAAACTCCTGCTGGGTCCGTGTTGGGTAAGGGAAATAGCAGCCAAGAAATCAGATTCCTTTTCTCTTAAGAACTTCTTCCTTTATATTTTTATATCCATGCCCACTGAAAAATGACTGTTGCTAGCTCCTTCCACCTTATTTTCTATTAAAGCTTTGTGAAATAAAGGCCATGGAGTCCTGTTCCCAATTTCCAGAGAGGCCACACTATCAGTGTCTTCAGGCAGATGAATCAGTTCTATCATGTGGTAACTTCAGTGAAAGTCTGGGCACAACTGTGTAATGGGTCACTTGAGAATCTGTTGACATTGGGGCGTAGGCATGTTTTTTCAACATTCATCGAAGGAAAACTACAATGTATTATTTTGGATCACAAAATTATATTTATTTTTAAATTAATTATTTAACGAATTAATTCATTAATATCTTTAATTGATTAAGTTATTCCATGTGTCCTTATCCCCTCATTGCCCCCTCACCCCTCGGCTCATACCCTCACCTAATGTCTGTGTCGTTGGTTATGTTTATATGCATGTGCACAGTCCTTTGGTTGATCTCTCCTCCTTCCTCCCACCCTCCCCTGTCTTCCCTCAGGTTTGACCATCTGATCGATGGTTCTCTGTCTCTGATTCTGTTTTTGTTCATCAGTTTATGTTGTTCATTGTATTCCACAAATGAGTGAGATCATGTGATATTTATCTTTCTTCAACTGACTTATTTTGCTTACCATATAATGCTCTCCAGATCCACCCATGCTATTGCAAATTGTAGCAGTTCCTTCCTTTTTATAGCAGCATAGTATTCCATTGTGTAGATGTACCACAGATTTTTAATCCACTCACCTGCTAATGGGCACTTAGACTGTTTCCAAATCTTAGCTATAAGGGTTTAATCTCCCAACATTTACAGGGAATTTATGCAACTTAACAAAAGGGAAATAAACAACCCAATTAAAAAATGGGCAGCAGACCCAAATAGATACTTTTCGAAAGAGGACATACAAAAGGCCAAGAGACATATGAAGACATTCTCAAAGTCACTAATCATCCAAGAGATGCAAATCAAAATGACAATGCGGTACCATCTCACACCTGTCAGAATGGCTATCGTCAACAAATCAACAAACGACAAATGTTGACAAGGATGCGGAGAAAAAGGAACCCTCGTGCACTGCTGGTGGGAATGCAGACTGGTGCAGCCACTGTGGAGAACAGTATGGAGTTTTTTTTTTTTAAAAAAAAAAGGAACTCCCATTTGACCCAGTGATCCCACTCCTAGGAATATATCCAAAAAAACTAGGAACACCAATCAGAAAGGATATATGCACCCCTATGCTCAAAGCAGCACAATTCACAAAATTATATTTAGAATTAGAGAAAAAAAAATCAGACTTTTATCTTATATTTAAAAATAGACATTTTGTTATATTGAGAAAAAAACATCTAGCTCTATCTTGTTATTTCTTTATCACAAAGAAGAGAGAAGTAAAATCCATATTTAAAAGGCTGTGGAACGTGGTGTATTTAAAGTACTCAGCAAGTTATTCCCTAAAGCACTCCATATGATATGTAAATCTTTTGATCTTTCACCAAATGCATGAATACTACAAAGAATAAAGAGTACAAACTTGGAAAATACAATATTGAGTGTCAATGTGGTGCACTTAGCCGCAATTATTATTTGTATGGCTTTTGCAACATAGCTGGAGGGACTATGTTAAGTTCATGCCAGGGCCTGCTAAAGAAGATTTAATTTTATAAGAAAGACTTTTTTCCCTTTCCTCTTCCTCTAGTTATTCTCTTTTTGAAACCATTTTCTCAAGATGGAAAGAGTCTTTTGTAAAGGTGGAATTATATACCCTGTTGCTATTAATTGACATATGATAGATAAACTAAGTTGGCTTTGGAAAGTATCTTTTCATGACACCCTGCGGAGAGACTAGTTAAGTAATGGTAAGCTGTCCTTTATTAAAAAAAATTTTATTTAAAAGTTCGTCTGGAAATCTAAATGAAGTTTTTATTCAAAAGTTACTCTGGCAATCTTCCAGTTTAGATGGGAGAAAAGTTAAATAGACATTCCTGAACATTTTAGAAATTGCAAATTCTGTTTGAACTTGTTCCATAGGATGTATTTGACACAAACAAACAAGTCACAATCTTTTTTTTTTTAATGTATCGTTAAAATTTTATATTTTAATCCACTTGGTTTTAGTCAAGGTAATGCGCAATTTTGCTGTGGTATGTATGATGGGATAAGCCAAATGCAGGGCTGCTAGTGAAGGACAAACAGCTCACTGGGCAAATGGCATGATTTGGGAGTAGTTGATATCCAAATGGGAAGGAAAATTGATTCCCATGATGAGGTATATGATCCCAAGATGCTAGTGTCTCAAACTACACAGGCACGTGAATGTATACAACTCTGCTTGATGCATGGAACTCTGTGGATTCATGGCCACATTAAACCCTTTAAACTTCAGTCTTTAAGAGTTTGTGAATAGATTTGACCTTAAAATTTGTATGGAAATTTAAAGAACTTAGATATTTAATGGGATATCTGGGAAAGAAGTACGAGTTTGGAGGTCTTCACTATCTGGTTTTATGGCTTATTATAAAGCTTCAGTCATTGGAATTATGTGATATTAGATACAGACATAAACAGGCCATGGAAAGAATAGAGAGCCCCATACTTTTGGTCATTTGATTTTTTTTATAAGGGCACCAATGTAGTCCAATGGAGAAAAAAAATATTTTTCGACGTAGAGTCCACTTTTCTGAGGTTTCGCTTCTTGGTTGGGTTGCCACAGTTGTATAATTTCTGCTTTTTAAAATGTACTCACAAAACCTGAAACTAGATCACATAACAGGACACAGGGTCTTGCCGAAACCAGTTTGGCTCAGTAGATAGAGCGTCAGCTTGCAGACTGAAAGGTCTCTGGTTCGATTCCTGTCAAGGGCACTTGCCTTGGGTGTGGGCACGTCCCCAGTAGGAGGTGTGCAGGAGGCAGCTGATCGATGTTTCTCTCCCATCCATGTTTCTAACTCTCTATCCCTCTCCCTTTCTCTCTGTAAAAGATAAATAAAATATGTTAAAAAAAAAAAAAGAAAAGAAAAGAAAAAGGGACTTCAGCATGCACCAGCCCTTTGAGTGGCTGCATATTTCTATCACAGGCAGCCGTCTGGGTATAGTTTTGCACCTAATCACTGGGCTAACCCCAAGGATATTCATATCAAGCCACTTGAATATTTAGAAAGATAAAAACAAATCCATCACTGCAACAATGGGGTATCAGACTTCTATGCTGATTTTTTCTGCTACTTTAAAAAATGCCTCATTATTACAGCAAATGCCACATTAGAAACTCTTTTTATTATTAGCAAGATGCAGAATGCTTCCTCAAGAAAATACAAAGAAATCTTATGCATTTCTGTACATTTCAATGTTTCCAGGAGTCAACTCTTTTGGAGAAGTCATCGTGTTTTGAGTGACAACTCCTAATTACACCAATAAGCACTACTGTTCAATTCAGCAACCAAACAGATGGATCCCCAGATGCACCTGCTGAAAATGCAAAAAGACCAAGATCCAAATTTCTCTGTGTTTTCGTTTGTTTACTTATTTTTAATTTTATTATCATTTGTCGTGGTTGATGGCTCTAATGCCAGATGAACCTGAATTTAGAAACCCTCAATAAAAAGTTTATTATAAGAAAACAAATTCTTGTTTCTAGATAATTGATCCTATTTTAACTTAGTCAACAGTTAATGTTACTTACAAATGTTTACTTTTTCCCCCAGATTATAGTTTGAGTGAAGAGTCTTTGATTAAAAACACCAGATGTTGAAATGTTGAAAGTAACAGTTGTAATTTAGAATTCATGATCAGGGTAAGGAAGGAAAATATTCTGATTATGTCCATGTTTTGCTTACTCAAACAGAACTATTAAGATAAAATGATATTCCAGCTCAAAAGTAGTTATACTTCTAATCTATTGTCATCTTTTCTGATATATTTGAGATGTTTAACCCATTTGAGATGGTTTTAGTTAGGGCAGATGTTAACTTGCTTTAACAAAGTAACTTAATTCTAGTGGCTTAAAGAAGATAGTCCTCGGGAGAATATTTGAAGGATGTAGAAAAGTTCTATTAAACAAGGTCATTAAGGAATCCTATCTTATTGGCTTGACATCCCTTAGGGCAATGGTAGGCAAATTGCGGCTCGAGAGCCCCATGCAGCTCTTTGGCCATTTGAGTGTATCTCTTTCACACAAAATACCATGACCTGGGCGAGTCTATTTTGGAGAAGTGGCATTAGAAGACGTTTAAGTAAAAAAAAATAATAATAAATTTCAATCGCTGTACTGTTGATATTTGGTTCTGTTGACTAATGAATTTGCTGACCACTGCTAGGGCATTGTCTTGTCTTCATAATCAAAGCTGAATTTGATTAATCAAAGCATGAACATGGCCGCATCCACACCCCAGCTCAATGGAAATGGGAAAGAGAGGTGCACTGGAACAAGTGGCTCAGCTTTAAAGATGGAGGTCCCAGAAGTTGCACACATTCCATGGCCTGGACTTAGTCACACAGCCACACTGGGTCGCAGGGAAGGCTGAAAGTGTAACCACTACTTGAGCATCCACATGCCTGGTTTAAACTCTAGTGTTATGGAAGGATGGGAGAACAGATTTTGGCATTTTCTGGTCTTCGTGGAACACTGATCGAAACATTATAATGCTGAACTTGGAAGCACTAGCTTCAAAAGGCAGGGTTTGTGGGTCAAACAAAAGTTGTACTAAAATTTATATTGCATAATAAGGGAAATAGAATGCAATGTATTCCAAATAGATATTTTGGGGAGCAGCAGTAATGCAGAACGATAGTGAAAGGCCCAAAGCTTAAATAAATACATCGAATAGGAGGTGCTGTGTTGCAAGACAAATGAAAATCAGTTGATTTACTAGGCCTCTATACAAATGAAAATAAGGTCACCCCTGATTCTGAGAGGTTCATATAGGAAAGGGAAAGAATTCTAATTAGGATTAAGAACATTATCTCTCTCCAAATGTCTGCAAGCATAGAATACTAGTTCTGTCTATGGCTATACCTATAATTTTGCAATATGACTTTTTTTTAAAAGTAGGAAACAATTTGGTAAACTGATAACTAATTTAGATAATTCTAATTGTATTGGGTACAAGATGATTAGGAAAGTTATGAAAGAAACCTCAAGTGTGCTCTGTGTGGGATATTTTTGAAAACATGAATATTGTGGAAAGCTGTTATCCCTTTCACAAAAGAGATGACTTCTGGATGTGCTTATATTGTACAAATTTAGAAGAGGAGGAGCTAGGGGCAGAGGTTGAGGGCATAGTGGTTATGCTGATTTTGCTATACTTTGCAATCTCTCTTGAATTCTCTTCTGACAATGGTGCATGCACACGCATACACATGACCCAATTGTATAACATTATCACCTGGCTTTATAATCACAAATCATACTTTGCATGTGGTTTACCAGTACAAATGTACTTTCTTCTCAGTTAAATGCAAATAGTCTTGGGTATTCAGTAAGCCCTCTTTATCTTAGCTATTCACACAACTTTCTGCTTTAGAACATTGTGGGACTTATATACCCCTTCCTGTGGAATGGTTGCTATCATCAAATCAGCTTTTGGAGGGTTAGACAAATATGTTTCCCATTTTAAGCAAACATGGTGTGATAGCCTCCACAGTATGGATTGCTATATAAAACCCGTTTGTCATTATTTGGAGTAACCATAGCTTCTTCATGTCATGTGATAGTCACCAGGAAAGAAATGGTGACTATCCCCTGAGCACTCCATCAAGCAAAAGGAATGTCCCTTATGAGATACAGCAAACATTCGTCTGCTTCTGAAACCTGAGTCAAGCAACCCTTCTGAGCTTGTTATTTTCTGTCCTTCCCTCCACACCTGCTGATTCATTCTCTACGTTTCTTGACTTTTCTTTGTGCCATGGGAGGATGACCCTTGTGGACCATGTCTCCTGAGCTGCCTTACTAGTGAACTTATCATTTGATTTGGCCAATCTTTAATGATCAGATGCTGAGGGTAAAGATTTGGGGTTGTTTTCTGGTTTCTTCCTTCCATGCTCTGTCTCTGGCAGCAACTGGTTTTCTCCATGATCACAGTTCCCATTGGACTGGTCTTTGCTCTTTCATCTCTCCTTGTGTTCCAGTACCTTAATTTCTCCTTTTTGACCCTTCACTTAGTAAGTAATAACAACTTCCTATTGTAGCTAGATCCTGGGTACCTCAACATTTGTTGTTTATTCCTTCAAACCAGGACACACCTCCATAAGTAATACTTTTCTTAAAGTTGCTTTATTGAAACCACCTGGGGTCAATTCTGTTTTCTGCCACAACCATGACAGGGCATTTGCTGATAAACCTTTGCATTAATCTGCATTCAACAGGTTCTGGAGTTATCCATGCTGTCTAATTTCTTTTCTTTATTTTTCTCTATGACTCATCCCAACAAGTCATTGCTCCATCATGCTATCAACTCTACCCTTGTCAAATAACCAGCAATGTTAATAATAATCCTACCTAATAAAAGAGTAATATGAAAATTGACTGTCACTCCAACACACAAGATGGCTTCCCCATGTGGACACAAAATGGCAGCCACAAGATGGCCAACAAGGAAGGGTAGTTGGGAGGGACCTGGCCTGCAAAAGGGGGAAGTTGTGGGTGATCAGGTCAGCAGGGGAGGGAAGTTGGGTTGGGGGGGGACCCAAGCCTGCAAAGAAGGGCCATTGGAGGGGACCAGGCCTGTGAGGAAGGGCAGTTGGGGGTGATTAAGCACTTCAGGGGTGACCAGGCTGGCAGAGGAAGGAAGTTGGGGGTGGCCAGGCCTGCAGGGGAGGACAGTTTGGGGGACCAGGCTTGCAGGGGAGGGCAGTTAGGGGTTACTAGGCTAGCAGGGAAGGGCAGTTATGGGTTACCAAGCCTGAAGGGGAGGTCAGTTAGGGGCAATGGGGCTGGCAGGGGAGCAGTTAGGCATCAATCAGACTAGCAGGGGAGTGGTTAGGGGTGATCAGGCTGGCAGACAGAAGCAGTTAGAAGCAATCAGGAAGGAAGGCAGGCGAGCAGTTGGGAGCCAGCAGTCCTGGATTGTGAGAGGGATGTCCAACTGCCCGTTTAGGCCCAATCCCAGTTGGACATCCCTCAAGGGACACAAACCTCTGTGCATGAATTTCGTGCACTGGGCCTCTAGTCTATATATATAAAAGCCTAAGTGATTGACTGACTGGCTGGTAGCTATGATATGCACTGACCACCAGGGGTCAGATGCTCAACACAGGAGCTGCCGAGTGGCAGCAACTTTGCAGAGTGCCCTGTCACACTCCAGGACCCCTCGGGGGATGTTGAACTGCCAATTTCTGCCTGATCTCTGTAGGCCAGGCCGAGGGACCCCACCAGTGCATGAATCCATGCACCTGGCCTCTAGTAATAATAATCATCATCTAGTGCCCAGTTCTTAGCCTGCATCTGCTTGATCTCTCATCAGCATTGGACCCAGTCGAGCAATCTCTCCTCCTTGAAATCTCTTTCTTTACTTGGCTTCATGGACATCATGCTCTACGGATCTTTCTCACACCACATTAGCTCATCTGTCTCAGTCTCCTTTGCTGGTTCCTCTTCGAGACAGAGCCTGGAGAGCTGCTTATCAAACATGCTTTCTATTTTTCATGAGCACTTGGTTAGACTGAATTTCTGAATCTCACTTGCAGTTTGGACAGGCGAAGGGATCACTTGTAGGTGCAATCACAAAATCTTCCCATGCACCACCCTCCTTGTTCCCATGTTCTTTTCCTTTCTCCTCCCATGATGCTGATGTTCACGATGACCTTGGAAACCATGTGTCAAAGACAGAGAAGCCCCAAAATGGAAGGAGAGTCACTCACCCATCAGAACATCCTTTTTTTTTTTTAACTTTATGTAAATGAGAAATATACACCTATTAAATTTGAACCTTTCTTTATTTCTAGTTTTGTTTGTTACAGCAGGTAGTATCACCTGGACTAATCTGGCATTTATCTGCCTGTTCCCTCAACACGGAGTGCCATGATTCAGTCCTTGGATCTCTTCTCTTACTACACTTTCCCCTTCTGACCTCATCCAGTCTCATGCTTTTAAAAAACACCTATGCCGAAACTGGTTTGGCTCAGTGGATAGAGCGTCGGCCTGCGGACTGGAGGGTCCCAGGTTCGATTCCGGTCAGGGGCATGTTTCTTGGTTGTGAGCACATCCCCAGTGGAAGGTGTGCAAGAGGCAGCTGATCGATGTTTCTCTCTCATCGATGTTTCTAACTCTCTATTCCTCTTTCTTCCTCTCTGTAAAAAAATCAATAAAATATATTTTAAAAACATAAAATAAAAACCACTTATATTTTTGTCAGCTTCATCCTTACAGTTACTCATAATAAAAACCATTCTTAAACCCCACATCTGACCAGTCAATAAATCCTGTTGACTCTACCTTCAAAATGTACCCATATCTGTCCCTTTCTCAACATCTCCACAAGGATTACACTACCACTCGTCTAAAAGCTCCACCTGGAATACTTCAATAGCCGCTTACTGGTCTCCCTGCTTCTGCCCTTGCTCTTTTGCAGTGTGTCCTTAGCAAAGTCCACAAAATGACTCAGAATGAAAGGTAGGTCATGTCACTCTTCAGCTAAAAGCCTTTACAGCTTTGCATCCCACTCTGCAGAAACACAGGAGCCTTTACAGTGGCTTACAAGGCCCTGCGTGAGCAGGCTATTACCTCTCTGACCTCATTTCCTATAGCTCTTCATATCCACACTCCTGCCACATTGGCCTCCTCGCTGTCCCTCCTTGCACATTCTCACTTCAAAGCATCTTTTCTTCCTATTTCTTCCCCCATGTGGTCCCAGGGCCTCCACTCATCACCTCCTTGACTCAAATATCACCTTATCAGTAAGGTTTCCCTCACCGCCTATTTACATTGCAACCCCTCCATACATTCTCCCTTCTTTCTTTTCTTTTCAGCTTTTTGCTATAGCAGTTATCACATTCATGCATACATTTCATTTTATTAGATTGTCTTCTTTATTTTGTCTTCCCTCCCTAGGATTTAGCTCAATGCAGCCAGAGATTTTGTTTGTTTTGTTCCCTGCGGCATTTCAGCACCTAGAACAGAGCCTGGCACACAGTGTAGAGCTCAAGAAATATTTGTGGAATGAATGAATGAATGAATGGGTGAGTGAATGAATTTTCCTCACTCCTTTTAAACCAGACAGGAAAATCCAAGTTTTCAAAGACTTATTTAAAAACAGATCGAGAGAGAGAGAGAGAGAGAGAGAAGAAGAAGAAGAAGGAGGAGGAGGAGGAGGAGGAGGAGGAGGAGGAGGAGGAGGAGAAGGAGGAGGAGTGGGAGAGAGGGAGGGAGGAAAGGAAAAGGGAAAGGAAGGGAGGGATGGATGGCCTCACACTACAACAGAAAATACTAACCGACATTTTTCTCAGCCCTCAAAATTGAATCCATCCCAATAATCATGCTGACAGAGCCATGTCTAGAAGATTGGGATCCTATGACTATCATTCCAACAACTCATGGCAAGTAGGCACTTGAAGCTAGTATTATTAGATTTAGCATAACAATATGTTAAACCAAATGTGTCTTTATTTTATGTAATATTACCAACTGCTTATAATTTTACACATTTCTAAATGTACTGTATTTATATTTATTTTTGTAAAAGTAGTATTCAGTGTACATAATTTGGAAAATGTAGAAAAGGATAAAATAAAGGTAAAAAGAGTGAAAGAGGAAGGGAAACATTGGGAAGGAACATTCATAATCACAAAGACACATACAATTAACAAACTGGGTGCATGACCTACAATCTTTTCTCTTTACATTTGTGAGAAAAGTCATCTTCCAATACCTTAATAAGTAGACTACATTAGCATGAACCTCTGTGCACATGGCACTAATCTCTTGTCCAATGCGGAACCAGAGCTGCTCTTGTTTCTTGTTGCACACACGTGGCAATCAGTTCCCACGTTCATAATTATCCTGTCATCAGCAACACTTAGCCACAGACAGGGCCATTCGGGCATTATAAACGGACCAACGTGCAGATTTCGGTTATCCTTGTTCTCAATGTGAAATAACAGCTCCATTTGTGTAGCAGTAATGAAATATTTCTTAGTGAACAACCCGGAGAGATTAAAAATGGCCTCTGAGTAATGATGTCAAATGATGTCGTGGGGGTAATTATTGTGAAGACTTAATTCCTGTGTCATCAGGTATTTGTAGAGATACAAAGTATTCTTCTGATTAAACGGCTTTCAAGGTGACTAAACATCGACGGTGATTGACAGTTTACAGCCCCAACAGACTAAAAAGATTAAATAACATTAGAAAGTGGCAGGTGACTTCTTCCCCCTAGGGGCATTTTTGCCCTGTGAGAAACGCTCGAGACTTTTAATAATATCGCCAACAAGTCAGTTCTGGACTGTTTGCTTGCAGCAGTCATATTCTGAGGAGGAATGCAAATCCTGTTATGCATCTTTTTCATCTCGGTGAGGTTGCAATGGCTATAAAAGTTAGATATATATGTATAACTTCCCTTGAGACTTAAACTACCTTGAACATGTCCAACTTCTAGGGCCAGATAATGTTTCAGAGCTGCTGGCCAAATCAATTTGGTTTTTATCTGATACATTCTCTCTCAGAAATAGAGTCAAGATGATCCCAAATTCATTATTCAGAATTCCAGCTAACCAACATTGCTTCTCTATAAAATGTCCCCTGTAGCTGAGCCTTCAGTTATATTACGCCAATATATGAAATTACACTGATGCATGAAATGCATGGAAGGGGCTCGGCCCTCTCAGCTCTTTGCAGCCTCAGCCACAGGGTCATCCAGATGGTTGTCTGGAAGGTCATCTGGACAGTCGTTCCGCTATTCGGTCTAATTAGCGTATTAGCTCTTTATTGTATAGGATGATTCCTAATGACATACCTGTGCATGCCTTACTTCAGCCTCTAGAGCAGGGGTGGGCAAACTTTTTGACTCGAGGGCCACAATGGGTTCTTAAACTGGACCGGAGGGCCGGAACAAAAGCAACCTGACCATACTGGCACTCTCATCTTGGGCTGCTGGTGAAGGAGCGGAGGGGAGAGCAAGAGAGCCTTCCGCTCTTTCGGCTCTGCGGGCCAAATAGAACAGCCGAACGGGCCATAGTTTGCCTATGGCTGCAGTCTAGACTTTTTTTCTTTCTAGAAGGTTCAGAGGATATTTTTCATCATACTCTCTTTTAAATGAATAATACGACTTCCTACAAGGTCATAATCATAAAACCTTATGTGCTTTGTGGTTCTTTGAACTTTAGGAAATATTTTTTTTCCTCTTATATCTCATGGGAATAGTAGCGCATATGCACCAGGGTTATCATGAAAACTTGATGAAAAAACGCAGGTAAAATGTTTAGCATACTGCTTGCCCATGGAACTTGCCAAATAATTGTAAACCATTTAAATTAACTAAATTACTCTATTACATCCCTATAATAGCCTCATAAGGCCTATTGAGGAAGCAGTATTATTTTTGTTTAATGCGTGCCTTTGACTGTAAGATATAAAGGTTGAGTGGCTTTCCTAAAGTCAAGAAACTTTGGGGGATCTGAGTTAAAATTAGAATCCAAAATTTGCTGGTTTCCAACCTCAGGTATATTCATTCCCTAGAGCAGCCATGGGCAAACTATGGCCCGTGAGCCAGATCTGGCCCGTTCGGCTGTTCTATCCGGCCTGCATTGCTGAAAGAGTGGAGGGTTCTCTTGCTGTCCCCTCCGCTCCTTCACCAGCAGCCCAAGATGAGAGTGCCAGCATGGTCAGGTTGCTTTTGTTCTGGCCCTCAGGTCCAGTTTAAGAATCCATTGTGGACCTCGAGTCAAAAAGTTTGCCCACCCCTGCCTAGAGTCTTCTAGATCACACCATTGCATTAGGTTGAGAGATGGCCCCCAGTTTCTCTATGCCTCTCCCTTAGGCATCATCCCAGCAGCTCCGTTAGGCTGCATTCCATTGCGTGTGTGCATTTGGTGCCCATTAAGAGCATAAGCTTTCTCCTTGACAAACCTGGACTGGAATCCTTGTTCTGGCTTTTCATAGCCGTGTACAAAAGGAACAGAGGTTTGCTGTGAGGATTAAAGAAAGTGAGGTATTGTCCTCATAGTTCCTGGCACGTGGAAAGCACTCCATAAGTGTTCATTTTTGCTTCTATGATTCCTAGATAAACTCCAGAGCTGTGTAGCTGTACCTGCTGCCATAGCCACGTCTCCACACCAGCTGTCTGCTTGGGTTCCAGCCAACCCTGGCTCGTGGCCTCCGCTGAAACTACTGCTCTTCCTGTCAATAAATCCCTCCCTCTGCCCAATCCAGGACCTCGCTCCTGCTTGGGGTCCTGTGCACTCACCCTCTCCATTGGCTGCTTTTCATGCTTGGCATCAGTGCACCCCACCCTGGTGGTTTTCCTCATACATGGCTCCCTCCTCTTCTAATGGTACCACTCCCCTCAGCCCACCCTTCTGAGCTCTGCCTATTCCGGCAGGCAAAGTCTTGAATTTACTATTCTCTTCCACTGTACCCTGCAAGGACCATGGCTCCACTTACCCCTCCGTACTGATTCACCATCTCTGCTTCTAGAGCAATTAGTTGGTTTATTCCCACGTCATGTACATAATTTTTTTTATACCTCTAAGGGCTTGGTGGGTTGAAGGAATGTGATTAACACTGCTGGAAGGAAGCAAATGAGAAAATGCTTATGCAAAAACCTGCATCTCTTCCCTCGGTACAAGCCTTTTGAGGGGCGGTCATGGAAGCCCCATGGGTCTCATCACTTTGGTGAGAGCGCCCAGTAGCACATAAGTGGGCAATTCTCCCTCCACCTCCTTTCCTTCCAATGTCGCAGCAATCTCTGAAAATGGTAGAAACTTATGAATAACCAAGGTGTATCTTCAGCTCTGATGTCCCATTTGGAGTCTCATCAAGGCAGTAAATTCAAACTCATATACATGCTCTTTCTCTGCTGGGCATCCTGGGACAAGTGGGGCATGGACGTCCTGTTTTAATAACCACTTCTGCTGCCACTATCTCAACACTCAGGAAACCGTTATTACCACTGCTCTGTGCAATCACATAGTGCTGGAAACTCTAAAATCTCTGAAAACCCTTCCACTCTCCTATCGTGCACACCTGTGTGCCATTGCATATCTCACCAGTACAACTGTCACTACTCTATCACCTGTCGTGGATTGGGTTGTTGTGTTGGCCCCCAGGCATTCTGGGTACCTTGTTACAAAGATACCAGTTCAGCAAAACTATGGCCATCAACACAAAGTGGTCCAATAAGGAAGCAATGTGAGGGGTAAAGGATAGAAGCTCCGGAGACTCTTCCTCCTTCTCTGGTGCTTGGAGAGCCCCCAGGTATGGTATAGACATGCATGTCAGTGCCCTTTTACACAGAAAATAGGAAATGAATTCCAAACAGTACTGGAAACAGCTGACCCTTTTAGCACAAATGCTTAAATATGCTAGTGCTGAGCCAAGACAGCATGTGCAGAGTAAATATTTTAATCCCTAATTAATCACTTTGGTTAGATTGGTAAAACACAAGTCTAATGAAAATAATTTAAAATTTCCTTCATGAATAATTGCCTTGTTCGGGGAATTGTGGGAAGAGTCAACTGACTGACCTTCCATTCTTACTCGGCCGTATTGCTCTGAGACTTAATCTGTGTCCTTCAACCCCTTCCAGTCACCGTCACGAGATTACAAATACCTTTGGTGCAGTTCAGCAGCAACTATGCGATATGACAGAGAGGTAAAGTACCAAGCGACTCCTTTGCTTCCTCGCCACGGAGCCTTACAGTACCCAGGAAAGGGGAGAGTGTCTTTGCGACCTTGCATTCCTTTATTAGGTGGTGAGCATGATGGATTGCTCCAGGTTATTGAACTGTTCCTGCTCCATTTTAATTAAAAACTTGAATAATAAGGTGCCCAGGGTTTGGGCATTTACAAAGGGGAGAAAAAGAATTTTCCAGCTCAGAGTGCTGATGAATGTTATCCTGATTAGCACTGTGCCACCAGATTTAATTACTTCTTTGAGTAAATCAAATCTTTCTTAGAGGGCAATGTTCCCGGGTGTGCAGGGACCAAAGGTTAAGCCACCTTACTAGTTACCTGTTCAGGCATGTTGGAACCTGTTAGATGTGGGTTGTGAGCGTGCTCCGTTCCATCCCTGTTCCATCCTGCTTGCCTGCCAGTGCTCCCTAACTTCCTCCCTTGTGCCCCTCAACCCCCTTCCGGCAATGAATCTATTGCTTATCTGGTTGGAATGTCCCTAGCAGTGATGACTGGCTCTGTGCCATATGGCTGGTGCACTCTGGCTCACACTGCAATCGTTGCTAAAAATTGCCTGGTCCACCAGTCAGTTTGGCCAATTCTGTGGACTGTCAAGGTCCACCTGGTGGACCATCTGCCACTTCCCCCTGGAGGTTCCTCTTCTCTTTTGTTTTCCAGTCTGGTCCTCCACCTCAATATTGCTCTTCTATTTGGGAGATTCAAATATTTGGGGGAATTTTGCCTCTCAGCAATCAGGGGGACATGATGTTCTTGGGCTGCTGGAATGCATTTGGATAATAGAACCTTAACTATTTGCTGTCTTGCATTTGCTTTGCACAATGGCCCATAACTGACTGAAGAAGCATGGATATGGGGTAGGAAAATGCCATTCAAGTGAAGAAGAAGCATAGAGGCAGGCAACTTGCAACCCAGGTGATCATTGAACCACATTATGGAGCGGATATTTTTTGTCTCTATGCACAAATGGAATTAACCACATTTCATGCCAAAAGGGCTATGGAAGTCCTCCTATTTTACAGGATTAGAGGCATAGAGAATTGGAAGCCAAACCACTGGTTTTCAATGTATTTTGACCATTGTGGGTGTGAGAGATGTGCATCCTACAGCATGGTATATAGTGAAGCACAATGAAGTGAAGGTACTGTTGTCCTAATGATCATCTTTTAAAATAGCTCTCAAGGATTTCTCCCTAACACTTTGACCGGCAGTCCTCTTAATCAAAGAATTTCAAGCAACAAGTGTAATCCAGAAGGAAATGGTAGAATGGGGACACTGAGCTGCGGCATGTGGCTGTCATCAACACTGGAGAGAATTTAGACTTTCTGTCTCTTCTCCTGCCCTGTTTGAATTACCCTGGTGATGCTTCTTCATTGACTGAGTTTGTACGCTAAGACTGGATATCTGACCCAGCACCAGAGCTGCCTCATGCACTAGGTAAACTCTGGGTCTTGGTTTGAAAGCCAAGAGGTGAGGCACTCTTGATGTCTCCTCAGCTTTTCATAATGATAGTTCCAGAAAGAACGCAGACCTTTACCCTTTAAAAAAAGATGTCCAATTTCCAGAACTAGATCTATTTTGGGGGAGACATATATTTACAGAATACTCTCTATCTCTTTTCTTTATTGAAATCTTAAAGGCAGTTTCTTATTGACTTGCTGCTTATTTTCATCACATGGCTAATGTTCAAAAAAACAATCACATGTTGGAAACCTCAAATAGTTTGGGAATGTGAAGTCAGGTTGCCATTAACAAAATGAAGCACATGATGCAGACACTGAGGACCCCCCCCCCACACACACACACTTTCCTTTGTTGTTGTCAGGCATTGTGAGAAACTGGGATTGGGCAGTATGAGGTGGGGGAAGGGGTGTGCTGTCAAGGACAGGGAGATTAAGAGAGTGGATTGGGGAATGAAGGGCAGATAGGACATCAGGTGGTTTGGGGAGATTGAAGGCTCCCTAGCTATGTTATTGCTGTGAAAAATGGTAGAATTTAGCTGCTTCATCCTCAGATCTGCTCTGGAGGGAATGGCATCATGGACTTTAAAATCCTGGGCCAATTTGTATCCTCTCTGGTTCATGATAGTGCCCTTGAGAACTTTATTTGGAAAGATCTGAGGGGAGAGGGGAAATCAGGGCCCCTGTGCTTGTCTTACCCTAAATGTAAATTGGATTTCTAGGGAGGCAGGTTGGCACTCAATATGAATAAGAATGTTTTGACAATTAGTAAAGATCAGTCAGCTGATCAAGGAACTGAACAAGAAGCTTTCTTCCATTGGAAATAAAAGGCTTAAAGACTATCTTTCAAGGATTCCGAAGCAGGTGTCTGTTTTGGATGAGAAGTTGGATTAGATGACTTTGAAGATTCATATAATTGAAAGGGCTGTGATTCCCAGAATACCTTTACTCACATAAGTCTATGTCATAAGAATATTACTTAATTCCACTTCTAAATTGGTTTATTAGTGTACACAGATGCCAAGGGCAAGGTCAGAATAGGCAACTGCTTCTAGGATTGGATTTTGGGGATCTCGGGAAGGCTCCATAGATTAGAAATATACATAACTAAAGCCTCAGCCTTTTGCTTAAGGCTGTGCCCATAGTCAAATGCAGCCAATCTGGGGAGAATCAAAGCACTAAGTGTTAGCAATCATCTTGTATGAGTACCCTGAGGTATAATGATGATGGTAGTTGTGTGATTAAGGCAACAAGCTTCCAGAGGAGACTTACTGGGTTGACATTTCTGTGTGAATTTTGGCAAATCCCTAACCTAGTCTGTAAAATGGGAATAAGAATAATGCATGGGGTTGCTGTGAAAACTAAATGACAATACATGTAAGATGCTTAGACCAGTGCCTGACAGAAAGTAAGAGATCAGGAGATACCAGATGTTGTTCACTTCTTGGCTTGAAGGATTTAGTCAGATTTTTGAGAGTAAGGTTAGCTATATGTAGGCGAAGGACAAGGAAGTATTTTTGCATTAGAGACAGTGGTTTTATCCTAGGCTGGAGATGGGAACCAAGAGGGAAGATGCTAAAGAAAGCAGAAACAGAGAGCAGGGGAGACAAACACCTTCTACTTCACAATGTTGCCCAACCTGGTGTCCCGAGTTTCCATGTGGATGAGTAAACTCAATATAAAAAAATGTAAAGAACTCAATTGCCTCTTAAATAATCAGACTTAAAAAATTCATAGGAAACCCACCAGATTTGTAGTCTAAGCTTTTTCCCTCCAAAGAAACACAAGTCCAAGGAGAATCAAAGCCCCCAAACAGAATGCATTTACCATAAGGGCCTAATCTACTTTCTGAAAAATTGTCCGCAAATTTTAATTAAGTTATTCTAAAGACCGGTGAACCTAGAGGGCTCCAGACAAAAGGGGAGAAGCAGACTGCCAGGTGGTGCTCTCCTGGTGCGCATTTCACCAGCTTCTCACAGACAGGTTAGGGTGAACATCCCCAACTCAGATTTTGCTCATGACTGGGCCCAGCTTCATCACAACATGAAGGAAGCTCATATCATGGGTTGAAAAAAATCTTCAGAACCTCCTTCAGTCGTTGTTTTAACAACATGAGACAGATGCCTTGCTGTTAGTTCTCTCCCCAATCTCACCCCACCTTCTACTTATGTGAGGTTTAGAAATTAATTTAGAATACATGAGATCAGCGGAACAAGGGCATTAGATGTTGTCCCCAGAAATGGACTTGTTGTACTCTGAAAATGTTCTTAGAAACACATGTGAGTTTCTTTGCTCTCAAATTAAGAAGGATTAAAGCAGCCAGACAGTTGTTGCTCAGTTCCTTCGTATCATGTGGCCAAGGCTGAAAGCCTTAAGTTGCTGGCATGAAAGCCTTAGGTTGCCTGATCTCCAAATTAATTTTTGAATTAAATGATTGTCCCCCTCCCCTTTTCCCCCCTCTAATTGAGACTTCCATTGAAAAATGCTTAGCAAACAGATGGAAAACCCCAGAACAAAAGGCCATTGTGAAATAACAAAATGGAGGTCATTTGAAACAGTTTTAGGTTAGTGCTGGAGGTGCAATTAAATCTTTCTTTTAATCATATTTTTATTAACTACAAAAATATTTTTAAATAAACCATAAGCACTGTAGATAGAACCTAAAGAATGTTGGAAAGAGCTTAGATCATTTCACTGTGTGAGTTTCTTCCCAAACCCACAGCAAAGACTTTAAGCAAGAATACCTTCATGTTTAATTTTTAGAATAACAATGACATTACCTTATAGATCTTAAACAGTGTTTTATGATCTGAGCACTTATAAAATGTTCCTATAGTTAAAATAAAAAGAGAGATAATTTTAAAATCCAAAAATGAGAAAGAACCACATACGTAACAACTGCGAGGACAACACATGTATTTTCATAAGGAAATGATAGTTTGAAAGTAAAGGGGAGAGAGAAAGAAAGACAAAGTTCAAACTTTAAGATTGTGCAAAAATTTCAATTAGAGTGAAGGCTTAGATTCAAAATGTCCAGTAGGAAACTTCATACTAGAAAAGGATGCAGCAATGTGTAGCTATTCATATTTCAAAAATGTTTAAAGGCACCTTGATCAATAAAAAATAATTTTAGTGAAATAAACAGTTTGCCCAAACCAGTCACTTTCATCAGAGTCATGATAAGACTCTTCATGTGTGAAGAGCTTGTGGTTTTAGTTTTATCACCCTGAGACCTTTTTATAGATTGAGAAAAGGTAAAGGAATAGGTGTGAACAAATACTGTTTCTGACTTGGGTGCTGGAAGGACTTCCTGTGGATTAATGAGTTGTAATCAAATTCTCAGCAATCTTAGGAGATGGTCATTACACTCATATAAGGTTAAGCCAAAGCAACTTTATTAAAGGAGAGTCATGGGTGGGTGAGAGGAAAGGACAAATCCTTGGAACAGCAATTCAAAACCAGAGCTGCTACCTAGACATGTCTCTTTCAAGGTTCTTTAATTGTGGGTCTTAAAATATTGACTATTGACCCCGTAGTAATTAACATCTATGCAAACACTAATAGATCCTTAATGGTTAACTTCTTTTTTTTTCTTGCCATAGAGAAGTTATCCCTTTGCTGGCCCATTACAGGGATGACTTTTTACCTGTTCTGCTTGCTTGTAGAAGATGACACTAAAGAGAACCTGAGATGGGTGAAGAGATGATGAGAATAGCCAGTTGCTCTAAGTGAGTTTGTTGGTGTCCTGACCTCCACTCTTTCATTCAAAAGTATTAATTGCATATCTATTATTTGCCTGGCACTGTTCTAGGTTCTATGGGTACCTTAGTGAACAAACCAGAAAAAAAAATCCTGCCCTCCTGAAGTTTACATTCTAGTGGGAGTCAGGAGAAGAACAGATAATAAGCAAGTATTGTTAATTATGTCAGAAGGTGGTAAGTGCTAAGAGAAGAAGGGAAGAGGGAATACTACATGGAGAGAGCTGATGATTGTGATTTTGAATAAAAAAGTCAGGAAAGAATAGTCCTTCTTATTTTGTAACTGCAGGGGACTGAGACCCCTTGGACTTTGGTGACCTCCATCACTGGAGACTGTTTATTTGATGGTTGATTTTGCTGTGCCGGGTACTTCCACTTGCTATAATTTTGTAAAACATATGCTGACTTTTCCCTTCCCCTCTTTTCCCTGGGAAAATAAAATGAATGAATAAAGACTTATTCCTACTGGAAAAAAACGTTAGGAAAGGCTCACTAAGAAGTGAATCTTCAGTGAAGGAGTATTGGGGGGGGGCGGGCATTCAAACAGACACCTTTACACATGACAAGTGCGAAGACCCTGCATTGGGATGTGCATGGTCTGTTCTAGGAGTTAGCCAGATGCAGAATCTGTGTTCAAAGATATCACAGTGGACCAACCCAAACAAGTTGGAATTTAACAGAAATGAACAAGAGTAGAGGTGGGGAACTTTTTTACTACCAAGGGCCATTTGTATATTTATAACATCATTCATGAGCCACACAGAATTATAAACTTAAAAATTAGCCTCCTATACTTGGTCAAATAATACAATGACTGTTCAGATTATTATGGCCACCTGATGTTTGTAGGCAAATTAGCCATAAACTGCATGGTATGGGATATGGAAGCCGAAGGCCTGTTCGAGCACCTTTGCTGTCTGCAGTTACCAAGATAAAACGTCTCCAATTCACACAGGAACATGAGGATTGGACACTCAAGCATTGGAAAAAAGGCATGTGGTCTGATGAATCATGTTTCCAGTTGCATCATGCAGACGGCAGAGTGAGAATTTCATGGAAACAGCATGAAAGCATGCACCCCACATGCATGAGTACAACCCTTCAAGCTGGTGTGGGCAGTGTTATGGTTTGGGGCATGTTTTCCTGGCATGATTTGGGCCCTTTAATTCATGTGAAACAATGTCTGAATAGCACAACATACCTAAGTATCATTGCTGATCAAGTTCATCCTATCATGTTGATGACGTATCCCAATGGAAATGGCTTCTTCCAACAAGACAATGAGCCATGCCATGGTACCTGTTATTCTGCAGGAGTGCTTTCAAGAACATGAGGGAGACTTTATCTTGCTTAGGTAGCCCCCACAATCACCAGATCTCAATCCAATTGAGCATTTGTGGGATGAAGTTAAAAGAGCCATCAGGCAGCTGGTTCCACAACCATCAACTATCACAGAACTGGACAGTGCTATTCATCAGGCATGGTGTCAGATTCCTCACATCACCTTTCAACATCTTGTGGAGTCAATGCCAAGAAGAATTTCCGCAGTATTGAAGGCAAAAGGTGTCCCAACAAAGTACTGATGGGATGGTCATAACAATCTGACCACTCAGTGTGTGTGTGTGTGTGTGTGTGTGTGTGTGTGTGTGTGTGTGTAGGAAGATGGAGAAATTTTTAAGATTCAAAAATGTTCCTCTATTGTATATCACAGAGACTGACCTAAGCCAGCAGTGTTCCCAAGTCCCTGTGTTGGCTGGCTTCCAGCTGGATTAGGCCAATGGCAGGAAAGTGAAGTATATTTCTCCCCTTTCCTCTGTGCCTTGCATGGCAGCTCTGGCAATGGCCACATCTCCTCTCTGGCTCCTCTTTTTACTCCTGACCCTGCCCCCTGAGTACTTCAGTCTATGATGGACAATGACTTCCTGCTATTGCTATTCTTGGTTGCCTTATTGTTCCCTAGTTGACCTCTCAAATCTTCCATTGTTAGTGAAACAAGTCCCCTCTATTAAATTCTCTCTGTCTTACATGTTCAGGTTGGTTTCTGTTTTCCTGGTTGAACCCTGACTGACACAGGGGTAATTTATGAATATCTCCCTAAAGGGGGGTTTAGACTCCATGTTACCAGACTCTTTTCTCTGTTTGCATCATTTTTATCAATAACTTGGATGATAATGTAATGGGTATGGTAATACGTTTGTAAATGGTCGAACGCTGGTTGGAAAAACTATTTGCTGGATGACAAAGTCAGAAATCTAAAAATATCTCAATGGACCAGTTCTAACAAAAAGAAATGTAGTAAGAGAAAAAAATGTAAAACCCTGCCCTTGGGTCCAAAAATTAAGTATGGGATAGGGATATTGTGACATAATAACACATGAGCGCTTCAGATATTTGAATCGACATCAAAATAAGGCAAATGTTTATAAAAAATTTTTAAAGCTATAGGGGACACTTGTTTTATTGATACTTTGATGTAGAAGCAAAGGGAGTTAACTAGACTATTCAGTTTTTTATCAGGCTGGCCATTCTTGGAAGTGTTACATTCCGTTTGCAGCACAACATTTTAAAAAATATGGATAAGGTATTTTGAGACACAGAAAAATGACAGAACCATATAAGGAAATATAAGTTGCTGAAGGAAACTAGAAAGAAGCAGTCAGAAAGAAGGTTAGGAATAAAAAGTTCCCATGTCTAAAAGAGGGCGAGGTCAACAGCATTTGTATAGAATGAACTGGTACCTCTTCTTTGAAAAGGCAGAGGCTGTATATTCACCTTCCATGGCATACTGTACTATCTTACATATTCATACCAAGAAAATGTTCCTCTTGTCTGTCCTGGAATTGTCTTGTTCTAGTGAAAGTCCCGATGCAGTCATTGTTAAAATCAGAGCTCAATTTTGCATTTAATCAATGGCTCAGGAATCAGTCTTATTCTAATTCTAGGCACTGACTCCCTTTGTGACCCTGGATAACTTATTTTTAATTGCCTCCATTTACACACACACACACACACACACACACACACACACACACACGGAATTTCCAAGTAGGCTCTGCTGCACATTTTGCAAATACTAGACTTCCAAAGCTCTGTAAAGCTTTCCCTTTTCTTTTCCTATTTCTTACTGTTTACATGTTTTGCAGAAATCAGAGGCACCATCATCCTGGGGTTGCTATGCAGATGTGCTGAAAAGAAATGAATAAGACAACTAGGACAAAGTAAAGAATGGCTGCCTTGATATTCCATGCAGGAGCCAGCCTCCAGCCTCATTAGAACCGCTGTCATTGTCATCAGGTTACTATGGATCTCTCACATGTTTCCACCTTTTCTTGAGTTGGTAGACTTTTTTTGTAAACTTGAATATTTAGTCTGCATTGTGCTCTAACAGAAACTTGAGGTAATTCTGAACACCAAGCTGCTTTTTCTTTGCACTCTGCTTTTTAGCGGTGGGGTGCCTTTGGTCTGGCTGGCATACCTGGTGACCACTTCCTTCTTCTTTTCCTTTGAGACGAAATTGAGAAATTGATTGACACATTTTCTGCACAGACAGAGTCAATCTACAGAACAAATAACTTAGAGTCAAGAATCAGTGTTTCCTGATGCCACCTAATAATGCTAAACTCATTAGCACTTACACTGGGTAGCATGGGGTGTTTAGCATGGACAGGTTAAAAGAAAAATTTTTAATAATGCTTAACCTGATATTCTATGCTATTTTGAGGGGTTTAGGAAAAACCATGGGTGTTGCTGCTCTAGCATGCTGTTCTTTTAATGTCTTTTAGGTAATATGAATTATTAAATTTTCTTTGTGATACAGTTGTCATGCTTGACAGCTAAAATAATATAGTTCGGTGACAAAAAATACTAAGTTTATATAATACTAGAGGCCTGGTGCATGAAATTCGTGCATGAGTAGGGTCCCTAGCCTGGCCAGCAATCAGGGCCTATTGGGGCCTTCTGGCTGCCTGCTGGGGCCTTCCTTCTTTCTGTGCTGCCCCCTGGTGGTCAGTGCACATCATAGTGAGTGGTCAAACTCCCAGTCAGTTGAACTCCTGAGGGGACAATTTGCATATTAGCCTTTTATTATAAAGGATATACCATTATTAGCTTTAAAATTTTGTAACCAGAGATACCTTAGTGATTATGCAATTTCTGTTACAGATAAGGAAATTGGGCCCAGAGAGGTGAGATAGGTCTCCTAGGGTTGCTGGCAAGAGTGAGACATGGAGTTAGAATCCTACGCTCTTCCATTGTACCAACCAACGGGAGCTCTGTTCTCTCCTGCCCATGTTCTCATGTGTGGATATAAAATGCTCATTGGTTGTTGACTGGATTATTGTGGTGACAATTTTGTAATATATACAAATATCAAATCATTGTGTTTCATACCTAAAACTAACATACTGTTATATGTGAGTTTTACCTGCATTAAAACAGTTTTAATACAGATCAGAAATAGTATTAGAATGCCATAGGACAATCAATACTTCTGTCAGCTCAGCCTTGGGACTTGTCTATGATCCTGGTCCAGTGAATAGAAAATGGCTGTGGATTTGCAGACATCACCTATTTCATGGGCACTCAGTTGTATGTTGCATCGTTATGAAACTTTATGTTTACGGAGCTTATATTTACTGCGAGGCCTCGTTTTGACTTATTTAGATACTGATTTCTAGAACAGTTTACTCTTGTGCATAAATGAAAAGAAGATATAAACAAAACTAATGGTATTTCTAAAACGTCTTTCTACACAGGTTCCGTTCTCCTGAATCACTTTTGGACTTGCGGTTTTTACTACATATCTTCCTTGCCTGGGGTTCTTGGTGCCATCAAAAGTATTGGAGACGCAGTATTTCTGAGAAGAGCGCTCCATTGCAGTCTTGGGACTTTTCTCCTGAGCCACAGGCACCCATTCTGCAAGTTTCGATGCACATGTCCAGGTAAAGACAACTGTGTCTCAACTGCCACCTGGTGACTGCATTATTAAGATACTTCCTGATGTTAGAGGTGTTAAAAGCTAAAAATTTTTAAAGAAAAATAAAGGAAGGAAAGAGGGGAAAAACAGAATATAATGTGATATATCATTAGGCATTTCTGGTATTCCGTTTGTTTAATATATGAATGTAGATGTGTGCATGTGTTTGGGAACTGCTGGCAACTACCTTTCACAGGCCCTTTGAGGCAGAACATTTTCCAAAAAAAAAAAAGAAAGAAAGAAAGAAAGAAAGAAAGAAAGAAAGAAAGAAAGAAAGAAAGAAAGGAAGAAAGAAAGAAAATGAATCAGGCCCACAGATAGTGGAAGGTAAATTAAGAGACAGAGAAAGTTTGAATGACACTTGCCCCTGAACCTACCTTCACATTTCTCATTTAAGCGAGGCAATCAAATACCTTTTAAGGCTTAACCTACTTTGACCTGGCCCTAGCCGGTTTGGCTCAGTGAAGAGATTGTTGCCTGCTGACTGAAGGGCCTTGGTTGGGGTGCGAGCAGGAGGCAACCAATCCATGTGTCTCTCTCACGTTGATGTTTCTCACTGTCTCTCCCTCTCCCTTCCACTCTCTGTAAAAAAAAAAAATGGAAAAATATCTTTGGCTGAGGATTTAAAAAAAAGGTTTTTGAATACAATAAACTACCTTGACCTGGCTCTGTTTCACTAGAATCCCTTCAAAGAGTCTTGACTCCTCCATGGAGCAAACCAATGCATATTCCAATATGTATTCTGTAGATTTAAACATTCATAGGACAGCAAACAAAAAAAATTAAGTCTGAATGTAATATCAGATAATTTTCTTCATGAACACGGACCAAAAAGAGTATTGGGGGAAAACAGGGAGGAGGGGAGGATCAAGACAAATGGCAAAAAAAGTTTATAAATAAGTCTGAAGTTCTGAAATTTAGTCGGGAAAGGACAATCAGAAACCAAAGTGTATCTGTCAGTAGAGCTAATGCACAGCCCCTCCTTCTGAGATGCTGCTGACCTGGGGAGAGGGGGCGGGGGGGGGGGGCGGGGGGGTGCATTCTGAGCAGCAGCACGGTCAAGGCTCACTGTCTTCCAGAGGGTGCTCCCACAGATACGGCCACTTGCTGGGGATGACACTACTCTGAAATCTATTTGCCATCCCAGGCTAACACGTCACAAGTAACTAATAAATGCCAGCTTGCTTGCTTTCTCCCACTGTCATCACTGAACATGATTTCAGAGGAAATATTAGAATTTAGAATCTAGGACCTCCTTTCACACCCATGGAAACTTACTGTATGCCTTGCCCAGGGTTTCTTGGGAAGATGTATCTTTTTTTTTTAAATGTGTTTTTATTGATTTCAGAGAGATAAAGAGAGAAAGACAGATAGTAACATCAATGATGAGAGAGAATCATTGACTGGATGCCTCCCGCATGCCCCATACTAGGGTCAGAGCCCACAAATTGAGCATGTGCCCTGACCAGGAATTGAACCGTGACATCCTGATTCATAGGTTGACCCTCAACCACTGAGCCACACCAGCTGGTGGGAAGACATATCTTTAAGGAAAGCTCAGGGTTTCATTGATAGTAGTGTGTGGAGTGTGTGAGTGTGTGTGTGTGTGTGTGTGTGTGTGGCGGGGGTGTACTCACCCAACAGCCAGGCCAACTATATATAATTTGTCCTCTTAAACAGGATATGTTTGAGACTGAAAGGGGACACTAGTAAATAAATACTCAAAAGCAACAAGTATATATGGACGCTTAACAGCTCTAACTCAGATAATGTTGTCATTCAATTTTATTTCCTCATTAGTCAAACTTCGGTCATCTATGAAACTATAAACCTTGTGAGGACAAGATTCAGATCTCCTCCATGTCCCTCACACAGTAGAGAGTACAGGTCTCAGTGAACATTGAGTATTGCAGAAAATATTGTGAGCAAGAAGACAATAGTAACAAATAACAAGTATGTGTAAAAGCAATATGCCTTCTAACTTTTTCAAGTGGTGAGTGGTCACGCATCCTTCAAGAGCAGAATGCTCAAAGGATTGGGCAGAGATAAGCATATAGAGTAGAAATCCACCTGCCACATTTACATATATGCATAGGCATGACTGTGATGCCTGGTCAATGGAGTATATGTGTGAATAGTTCATGTGACTCACACATATTACATCCAGCAGAGGGAGGGGGACATGAAGCAGAAAAGAGCTCTGAGACTTCCGCAGGCCCCTAAACCCAGATCCCAGATCCTGGTGTGGGAGGAAGGGGCCTTCTTTCTGTGAGGAGGGGCTGCCTGATCGATCCCTTGATGTTACTAGTGGGGAAAGGGAAGAGCCGAGGTGTTCAGACAATGCTGCTTTAAAGTAGAGCTGCCTCCTCTCCTTCCCTGACCCGTGAAGTTTCTTTCTTCATGGGCAAAAACAAACCAGAACCTGAGGGTCAGGTAGCCTGAACTTCAGAGCCACACACAGGGCATGCAGGGAGTGGGGGAAGGAGGGACTTGAGAAGCACCACTGAGCCATTCCTATCAGGGGTCTGCAGCACCTTTCCCTCCTCCACTCTTCTCCCTCCCCTACCATCTTCCCTTCAAACTTTTCACCTTGGTCTCAAAGTTACTTTCTACTCCAGCAAAATTAACCAATTTCTACCTTCTCTCATTTTTTTTCTCCTCTTCTCTTTCCTTCCCTCCCCTAAGGAAGTGAAAGATGAAGCAGAAAGGAGCAGGAGCAGAAACTGTGGTGAAAGTCTTGTGGCCCAACCCTCTCTTACGGATGGCTGGGGCGGAAGCATCAGGAAGAACCAACCCAAGTTCTCACTGAAAGCCACTGTTGCCTTGTTCTTGGCAGGGTTCCCACTCAACCTAGGTGGATTGTGGTGGGGTCAGACTCCCCTGTCACAAGAAGAGAGACCATGAGAGGTGGATTGACTGAACCAAAGGGAAGCTTTAGAAGGCCATGCAGGGGAGCCACTGGGAGACCCTATCTGAGGCTAACAAGAGAGCCCAGAGTTGAAGGGGTGAGTTAAGCCAGTGTTGATAGAGGCCCATAGAGGGGCTGGAGGAGGAAGGATGAGCATGGGTGTCATGGGACTGAGAGTTTGGAGCCAGTGAATAAGGGATTGAGGTTCTAGCAAGAGGCCAACTGCATTGGGGCAGAGGGTCTGGGTTTTGGACTCTGACTGCTTTGTGATTTTCCTTTATAGGCCAGGAGGATGGTTCAGCTGGTTTCTAGGTCAAGATTGGGTTAGCAAAGGAAGAAGCATAATTTAGAAGTAGGTGATGTTCTTTCTTGAAGCCCTCACTTCCACATATGGAGATGCCTTTATGATGTTTCTAGATATTCATTACCGTAGGCATCCTGGCTGCCAAGAATGCTTTGGAGTCCTTCATAAGCCTGCCCTTTCAGGAGAGGTCTTGCTTAAAGCTCATCTATCAGGTTCTGCTTCTCATCCTTCCCAGTCCTTCAGTTAGTGTCGTCTGCTGGTAAAAGTATAACCAGGCCAATCCATTTACTGTCCAGTGTTTTTAACACAGTGACATGTAGCTCTCAGGAAGATATTACCTGAAACATAAAGACACTTGGTACTGAAAAAACAATATGAATATTAGAGTTCAGCTGGCTGGATTAAAATTCTTATACTGGCTGTAGGACCCTGAGCACATTGTCTAACTTCTCAGATTCTACACCCATGCAACTGAGAAATTAATGTCTGTTCACTGGGGATTGTATAGAAATTGCTTACCATAGTGCCTGGTGCTGAGTAGATGCTAATTATCTGCTCCTTTCAAGTTCCTCAAAATCATAGATTAGTATTTCCCATTTAAAGAATAATAAACACAGTAGATTTCCCATTTAATGATTAGTAAACACAGTAGTTTTTAGTTGGCTAGAATTCACTTAAAGGAATAAGGTCAAATAATCTTAAACATCAGGTTAATTTTTAAAGTTCACTGGAAATTCTGCTTCAAATTACATTATTTTGATTATTTAATGTAAAACAATAGTTAACATTTAAAGTTTCACATATCAAATAAAAATGGATAATTTTATCTGTTTCTAATAAATTTTAATAGTAAAAACATCAATTAACTATGTCCTGTCATTAACAGAAGGTCCATCTGGCTGCTCTATAGCACAAATAACTGAGGAAAACCAAGGACGGTGAAGGTTTTCTAACACATGGAAAGCTAGTAGAGATCATGAATCGCAGTGGTTCACAGTTTATGAGTGTTAGAAAGGTTAAGGAAGGAACACAAAGATAATAAGACAAAAGTGGTCCAACGATACAAACTTCTGGTTATAAGTTGTAGGGATATAACGTACAACACGATGGCTTATTTAACACTACTGTGTGACATATTTAAAAATTGTTAAGAGTAGATCTAAGAGTACTCATTACAAGGAAAAAAAGAAATTATTTTCCTTTTCTTTATATCTAGAGGGTGTGGTAAATGTTAACTAAATTTATTTTGGTAATTATTTCACTGTATATGTAAGTCGAATGCCTTCCACCTTAAACTTATACAGTGCTAATGCCCATTATAGCTTAAGAAACCTGGGGGAGGGGGAGATTTTCAGGTATTTATTCATAAATAGAAAATCAAAACTCTTCAGGCACATGGTAACAAACAGGCCTCTGAGATCTAACTCTACAGTCCAAGGGCATCTTTCTTGTAGGGTTGGGCAGAACTTTACTTTGTTGGCATTTTTTTCTATTATGATTCCACACAATAGGTAGATACAGTATTATCTTCTTAGAGCAGGGCTAAGTGATCACTCCCCTGGAGAATTATTCAGTTACTTTTCCTGGGTCATATCTGAGAGCTGAGGGAATACAAGGAAAGAAAAGATGATGTAGAGACGGTTCTAGGAGGGTTGTGAGGGCGAAACTTTTACTCCTGACTTTCTGCAGCAGCCCATCCGGGATGGGGAGCAGAGAAAAACCAATTCAGTGCTGAGGAAATGTGGAGTGAACGTCTCAGAATCCCCTTCCACTGCCTGCATTAACCAAATGTGCACCAAGATGATAATAGAGAAACTACTGGGTTTGGCGTTGAGAGGCCTTGATTCTCATGTCCCCCCCGCCCCTCCTTGCCCCTCACATATAAAAAATTCCTTTTCCCTTTAACACAATTTCTTTTCCGAGAATGTTTTCAGTGGGAGATAATTTGCAGAAGGTGTACAATACCACTGGTTGTCAAAGAAAAGAAGCTGGGGTCCCTTCTAGTGGGTGGTAGGTAAGAATTACTAATCCAATCTCCTTGAATTAACTCAAAACACGGATTAGTGTAAAGTTCCAGAATATGTTAATCTTCCTTTATGGAAGTAAACTTCAGCAGTGCCACCAACCATGGTTTCTAGTTCCTGGGAACAATGAGCCAATTAAACTTGAGAGGGAAAAAGGACCTTGCCCAAGTTTACTGATTGTTACCTAATACTTTGAGTTGCTTTGATTCTTGGTTATTTGGCTTTGTGTCTCAGACACGGGGAATAAAACATCATTTATTATTCATTAGAATGTGCCTAAGTACAGTATACCTCCTAATTAAACACATACACTTGTGTACTGGTATTTTTCATCCCCTACCTTATTAAGGAGGCTGTTAAAAATGGCTTTTGCATATAGCTTGTAGTGTTTCACCAAATAGGTCAATATTAATAGACTTTAAAAAAAAACACATTTAGAGCTTACATGATGAATGAAGGGGGGAAAAACTGTAAATTGTTTGGATGGTGACCCATTTTGTAGAGATTTCCAAATGGAAAAATAGATTTTTATTTCCAGAGTTAAAATCATCGTAAGACAGACTGCAAAAATATCTCATCTTCTCTCTGCCAATCTAGTACTGTTATTTTGGGGAAACTTTAGGACCTACACCTGTTGGCATTAACTTAATTTTAAGAAGATTTTGATAGCTAAAAACATTTGGAAGTTATTTGCTTTTATTTGTGTGTTTTCCATAAATAACAATTGGCTTTATTTTATTGAAGTATAGGATCAGGAAGAGAAGTTATAGAATATCAAGGACTTTGGTCTTGAGTAGTTAGATCCTTACCTGGGAACTACTCTCACAACAACAACAATCTAAAATTTGCTTAACACGAAGTGCAAAGCCTTTGCATATACATATTTCCTTAAGCAATTTAAGTTCATTTTAAGTTTTAAAATTACTTTGCAGTTACCTTATAATAGGGATATACTCTTGTAACATCTCAAGAGATCCTGAGTTAGAGTAGGTGTTAACCTATTTTTTTATGAAAAAAAAATTTTTAAAGCTTAATGGCAAACTAATTGTTTTACTTAGTGAAATTTGCAAGTAGATAAATATACTTTTTATATTTTTAAATACCTTTCAAAGACATTTTCATTATTAATCTCTTTTAGACTACTTTTATCTAAATTTATTTTACATTGTTAGGTTAAATAATGACTTGACTTACCATTACTCACATTTTATTTTTCTGTACCAGGTTTTGTTTGTTTGTTTGGTTGGTTTGCTTTGCTTTAATTTTCACCATCAGAAAGTTAGAGAAATTAAAATTGAAAAAGTCACTAATTTAAATTTTAAAATTGTTTTGATTCTGTGTTCTCATTACTGCCCACGTGTAAACTCCCCACATATCAAGAGTAGGCTGACACGAGTGTGTTTTAAGAACGTGGACTTTGCGGTATAGAAAACCTAGCCATATTCTCGAAGCACTGGAAGTTGTCTACATTCAAGTATGTAAAAACTCGCCTGCCTTTTTCTTTTTAACTTTTGTATCTTATTTGCAGGAGCCATATGCAAATTTATTTATTCTAAATTGAGTCTCCTTAAAATGAAAATGAAAAAGCAGTATCACTTCTTTAATATGGTTCACTAACCCCGCTCACACTGAGTTACTGATGCTCAGTAGGAGTTTGCCAACACCGCTTCTACTCAGCCTTTGAAGATTTTGGAGGATTTAATTACAATTTAAAGTGTAAAAAAAAATAAATAAATAAAATCCAACCCCAAAACCAGTTTTGCATAGAATTTAATAATAGATAAAAGCACACAATGCTATAACTAACAAATGAAAAGAGTCAGCCCTGGGAAATAAGATTTCGGTCCCCGGCTCAATCCCAACTCCTGTGTAGGTGCTTCCTGACCTGGTTTCTTTCAGCACTTTCATGGCAAGGAAACCGGGTCTCACACCGAGGCAGGTAAACACATGATGAGATAAAGGCAGGCATTATAAACAATACAAACCGTGTGAAACAAAGGCCTACACAGGCTGCAAGCGACGGATTCTTCCTCTCTGGTATTGAAACAGAGGTTTCCCCACATCCAAAGCCTCCAGGTTTTAGATTCTTCCTCTGGGGCCTGCTATGAAATGTAAGGGGAACAGCCTTCCGTGGTCGCCCATGAAGTTGGAACAGCTCAGCAATGGCCTACCTCTCAGACGGGCCGCCTGTGTTTGCCATGTGCACCCACAGGAAAGCCCCAGGGAAGGGTAAGTGAAGTTTCCCAGACGTCCTTGTTTGGCTCGACTGTTGCAGTAGAGGATGGTGAGTGGGAGCCTGCTCTCTGTTTCATAAAAATAGGAACCTCAAGCCGAAATCGGTTTGGCTCAGTGGATAGAGCGTCGGCCTACGGACTGAAGGGTCCCGGGTTCGATTCCAGTCAAGGGCATGTACCTTGGTTGCGGGCACGTCCCCAGTAGGGGGTGTGCGGGTGGCAGCTGATCGATGTTTCTCTCTCATCGATGTTTCTAACTCTCTATCCCTCTCTCCTTCCTCTCTGTAAAAAATCAATAAAATATATATATTTTTTAAAAATAGGGACCTCAAGATCCATTGGAATAAAACATTAGCAAGTATTATTTAAGGGGTGGAGTACATTTCTGTTATATTGTCTTGCCGCAATAATCCGTGCTTTGAGAAATTTGATTTTGGGGGTTGTTTTTTAAAAATGGACTGTGATACGGAGGTCTAGGAAGTGGTGTCCACTTAACTCAAAGGAAAAGGCCACCGCTAAAATTTTAACGGGAGAATGTCCGAATTGCAGGTGTGTCTTACATATCAAACCCAATTTTCCTGTTGGCAGCCACTAAGATTCTGTGTTTAAGGGACAACTCTAAGGGTCCCCAGCCAGCCCCCTCACTGGGTTCTACTACAAATAAACAGTCCCCTCCCTCCCTAATGTCCGGCTACCCCCAGGGGAGGGGCCCCTGCCGGGGGCCTGGTCAGCTGACTCCCCACTTGGGGTAACACTGGTAATAGTGTAACTGTATTACGGTGCTGGAGTGAGGGAAGCAGCAGATCGTTTGCTTGAAAACATGACCTTTTAATTTAAACAAAAGGCTTGGAAAATAAAAGTGGGTCTTAACGGCAGTGTAATCAGCCGGGCGAGGGACGTCTAATGAAGCTGCCAGACGGATTTGGAGCCAAGCTGTCACCTCGGCCATCATGTCTGCAACTCCGGGAGTGAGATTAGCGCCGTGTGGAGGGAGGCACACATTCGGGCAAAACGTCCCGAGTCTGGGACGGCTGTAAAGTTGGACAATCTGATAGATTATTTTGTGGCAGGGATGATGGTTCGGAAAAGCTGACATGTAAGGATTCAGTTCCTTGACACCTCCCTTCTTTCCCCTGGACCTGAGAGTGTGACATCAATGCAACCAAGGACGCAGCCTTTGAAAAAATATATACGATATATACTATGCATTTTCATAGACCAAACATTGGTAAATGAATTTTTACATTTTCTTCATATGTTATTTCATCAAAGATTTTCAAAGGGGGAAAAAAGCCATTCTGGCCTATACTTCAGCTAAAAGTTCTTTCCAAAGATGTTTGGTTTTTTTTTTAACTGAGGAGAGGTCACTCATGTGTCAGTGTGATAATATCATGTCAGTGACTTCATAACCGTTTGCATGTCCATTGCATTGTGCCTTTTGCCATCAGAGAAGATCTGAGTGAGTTTTGGAAAGTCAGGCCTCTGTCGGTGCTTGACAAAATACTGGGGAATTTCAGGATGCCGGTATTCGACTGTGCTGGGGTCCTTTTGGAGCGCTATTACTACCGGTAGTAGACATGTCTCATTGCAATTTTCTCTTGAAACAAATATTCACCGAGTGATTAGTTCAAGACATGCCATTCGAAAGGGGTGTCGGGATATGTAAAGAGAATATAAACTTTCTGTTATTGTTTTTCAGAAATAATCTTTTAATGGAAGAAATGCAAGGAAAGGGGATTATTTCCCCTGGGGGGGGGGGAGAATAACATTTGCATTTCTTTTTTTTTAATTTGCCACATTTATTTGCTGCAAATGGCACGCAGTTGTGCATCAACACTAATATGATCCACTTTGTTTCCTCTTAATAATCTGGGGAGGCTTTAGCTTAATTTCTCACTCATTTCATGGCGAAAGCACAAATGGATAGCTTTTGTTCGACTACAGGTTTCATTCCATCTGTTGGAAGCCTCGTACGTCAATATTTATCGCATGTATAAGTTCTGAATCACTGGGGGGGAAAGTCACATGCGGGGAGAAACATACTCATCATTTTTTTTTTTAACTGATTTAAAGTTCCAAAGTCTTGTCTCCGGGATGTTGATTTAGCTCTTTTGAGCTAAAACCGTGCAGCTTGCATGACCTTTTTAATTACAAAAAAATAAAATTTAAACTGTGTACCAGCAAAGTTTTTCATTTCCCCCAAACCTCTGCGTAATTGCCATGTCATGATTATCATTTTCTTTCACTGTTGCTCTCTACGGAAGCCCCAGGAAAGAGTTCCTAAAAATTAAATTTCATGCTTGCATGTGTTTCTGTGATCTGCAGCGTGTATGATCTCCGAGTGGGAAACTTCTCTAAAAAATAAATGGATTACCCTTTTTACTGCACCGTCTGATGTCTCCTCCACAGATAGCACTGCTTCCCTGTGATCTCCACCCCGCCACAATCGACATGACAGGCGTTGAAATGGGAGCCTCACGGTGGCGCCCTCTACCTTTGCCGGCCCCTTCTGCAGCCAGGAGCGGGTCACTCCACAGAGCACCGGTTCTCAAACTTGAACAGCGGCCGGACCCCTTCTTACAGGGTAGGATCATTGTCACGCACCCCACAGTACATCAGAGGTGTCCACTGAAAATTGGACTTATTGGAAATATTGACTTAAAAATTAAGATCTTATTCTGTAACAGTCTTCAGTGGAGAAGTATGGATTGCGAAGGAAAGTTCTGTCTTTAAACTGCTCACCTCCCTCCTGCCATCGAAATAAAACCTAAACTCTTGGAATCCTGAGAACAGGTCCCGGAACCCGGTGGGAAATCCTGTTTCTCGTTTTGGAAGGGGATGCGTCACGCCTTGGCAGAAGCCCTGCCTCTGACCTTTTATAAACTGCTCTGCAAATATCACCGCTGCTTAGTTTGTAAAAGACTAATGTGTTTCCACTAACAAAACTGTCTTTTCCAGGGTTGCTGCTTTCTAGAATAATGCTTGTTTTCCTACCGGGCTTTTTATTGCTGGCGGGTGTTTTCTTACTTTTTCTTTTCTTTTTTTAAAGGCAACTAAATTTGTCTAAGAGATTGCACTTTGAGGCAATCCAAGGAATCTTAATCAAGAACCAGTTATTTCTTTGGGGGGAAAAAAGTCTCTACTGGGGAAAAAATGTGACAAAGTAGCAGATCTCAAAAATACTAAAAGTTGATTTTCTAATATCTGATGCTTTGACCATCATTTATGTTTTCTAAAACGTATTTTTAAGCAAATGTTAAAAGCCAGGTATTTTTTTTTATGGGGTCACTGCTCTTATATTAAATACTATCAATGAACAATGGCTTTTCTCTCCTCCTAGCCATCAACAGCAATCAAGAGGTTGGACTTTCTTGCACCAGAATCAATGAGTGAATTTCAAGGAAGTGATGAAGAGATGAGGTTTAAAACATTAGCATTCCCACAAGGTAATGCGTCTGTTCTTATTTGTACCAGAGGATGGAGATAAATGAATTAATACTTCTACTAATAAGAGAGCTTTGCATTAGAGTCTTTGTCTAGGAAAATCAGTCTACTTTGCTCAAAGGTACTAGGGCCTCCCTGGGTTCTTTACGGTTCTTAGAATTCTAATAAGCTTACAGCCCAGGTGAGGCCAACACTGTTGTCTATCTCTGAGCCAACTCACACGCCTCAAAAACAAAGATATATAGTTACTCATGTGCCATGTTGGGAACTCAGCGTAAAACCAACAGGAAGAAAAATAATAAACATGACATATAATAAGCACATGCTACGATGCGTAGCTTCAGGTTTTCAATAGCTGAGCTTACAATAACCACAATATGAACAGCTTTGGGAGACAGAACAATATGTCAACTTGTAGACCGAAAGGATTCATCACTCAAATGGCCTTCCTTTCAAAACACAGCTATCTGTGTTGAGCTAGAGTTAAGACTTGGCATGAGAAGAGTGTGTTCCTTCTAGTAGCTTCATAGAGAAAAATAAAAGTTAGTAAGTCTGGAATGGGTTGAAACTCATTTTTGATAAGTCAAAGAAGTTTTGTAAGTAACTCCTTTGTTATTAATCCTAGAAAAGTTTCTATGTTAGTTAACCTAATATGTGATCAGGCTGTTTGTTATAGATGACCCCGAGTAATCCATCCTAAAAGCCTAAAAATTAGGAAAATGTCCATTTCCTGCAAGGCTCAATATGCCCCTTATATAAGAATAAGAAGTAGTTTGTTGATGTGATTATTATTTGGTGGGCTTAAAATACTGCATTGAGAAAATACTTTAAAATTTGTATATGAATAACATTTTTGGCCTCCATTTACAATTGTGTTATTCCTAATTTTAAATATTCAGCAGTAATCCAGAAAAATGAACACATTAGCAATTTCTTTTAGTTAAAAATAGAATGCTATGAGCTAGTGTTATTTTATTAAGCCAAAATGTCATCGTTGGGAATGAGAATTTTGTTTTCTCTTCTCATGTATCCTCACACCCAGACCAGTGTCTGACATATTATGGTAAGTGCTTACCAAATATACGTTGAATGAATGAGTGAATGTTATGCTAAACCATGAGAAGCAGATATTTTAGTTAAGTTATTACATGAAGATTGTATTTATGGTTGTCACACTAAAAGCAGAGATTGCTTTTGGATGTCTGTATTTTCCTAAAAAAGAACAGGGAGCACCTAGCCCTCTTTAATATTATTCCTTCAAACAGAACCGATTCTTCTCTGACCTGGAAAACATCCTACTTCCCAAAAGGATTTTATTGGAATGAGTGCTCATCAGGAACTGTCTGCTTTGAAGAAAATCATAAGGAATCCATTTAGTTTGCATGATTGGAACTCTGGGTCTTTTCCAAAATATGTGTTTGCAAGTGAAATGGGGGGCCTGGCTTACCCAGGTTCTGCAGACTCAAAGGGCAGTATGTGCTTGCTATATAAGAAATCCAGCTTGGATGTGATATATTATCTACCTTATATTAGTCTTCAGGTGTCTGGGCCAGTTTGCTGGCGAACAATAAAGGCTTTCTCTACCAGACTTCCAGAAAAAGAGTTAATTCTATTAGAAATGTATTCTATTGTGAAATCCTAGTGCTCAAGTATTTATAATTTTTCCATACTTTTCTGTAGAAAAGTATGCAATACTGGGGGCAAAAGAATCATTGGCAGCAATTAAAATATCTGACGGTGCAGTCCAGGCAGAGGAGAGATAGTTCATCAACAAGTATTTGTACACAGCCTGTTCCCGGACCTGCGGAAGGCACTTGGGAGGAAAAGAAAGGACCTGACTTTAGGGACCTATTGCCAATGGAGGAAATGAAGCACACGTGCACACACATTAATAAGAGAATAATTAAAAACAACACATAAATAATAATACGAATTGCAAGATAGCAAGATTAAAAGCTTATTTAGAAGTCCATGAGTGCAAAGTGCTTTCTGAGGGTGGGATTCCTTGGGAAAAGCCCTCTGAAGTAGTGGGATTTGAGCAGAGCTTGCTAAATGCAATCTTTTCTGTTGCCTTCCATTCAACAAATATTTGTGAAGGGCCTCTGTGGGCTGTGTCCTGGGTGGGCTAGCGTCTGGGAGGCCAAGATGAATGAGGCAAAGTCATGTTGTCGAGTCTTGGTGTTCATTTTGACCCTGGCACATACTGTGTTCTGCGTCATCTGAGATTTTTCACTTGACCATTTCTAGATCTAGGGACTGATATTGACTTTCGGGTCACTGCAAAAGCAGGAGAAATTATACAAGAAACAAAGGCTGTTACCTAACGTGTATCATCAGGGCTAATGTGCAAAGGACACCCTAATATTCTGTACCCAAAAGAGCATAACTAAGGTCTCAGTCACACATGGACTTTTTAAAAAAAATTTAATATAATTTTTATTTATTTCAGAGAGGAAGAGAGAGGAAAAGTGAGAACCATCAATGATGAGAGGAAATCATTGATCAATTGCCTCCCTGTTTGCCTCCTACTGGGGATCGAGCCTGCAACCCGGGCATGTGCCCTTGACCAGAATTAAACCCAGGATCCTTCAGTCCATAGTCCGACACTCTATCCACTGAGCCAAACTGGCTAGGGCCACACATAGACTCCTTAAAAGCATCTAACAGTTTGGTCCAAAAGTATTCAGATCAGCTATATGCCATTTTGCTTACAAAAGAGTTGCTTTATTGAACTTTTCAATTAATGGAGTTGTTGGTGTAGAGATGCAGATTTAAATGGTCCCTTCAAATTTCTGCTGATTTTTTCCCATTTCTAATACTGATGACATTATGTTAAAATATTTTTACATTATTTTCATGAAGGAAGTTCTGGGGTTTTTTGTTTGTTTGTTCTTCCTTTTTTAAAAGCCTTTCTTATTGCCACATTTTAAAAATAAAAACTCACTATGAAACTGACCTCCCTCGTCCTTTGTGAGCCCCAATTTCTGGCTGCCACACCTGCCTCTGACACCTGCTGTGTGGGTTTCCTGGCTCCTCTCTCCCCAGATAACTTCTCCTCACTGCCCCTCATCCCTTGGTCTTTTTTGGTTGCTGTCTCTCCAAGATCTTTGCCTAGTTCTGCTGATGCATCTATCTGCCCTGTATCCCCCAAACCCACATTTCATTGTTCCACATCCAAGTATCAATGTATGCAATATGGAATTTACTAGTTTTTCTCCCAGACACGCTCCCTTTCCTACTCACCCAGTCTTTGTCGGAGTAAACATTCCTAACCTCCTGGCAGAGAGGGCCACCCTTCCCTGCCTTCTCCCCACTCCTTTCTCAGCCTCTCTTACAGATTCTCTTCTGCCACTCATTCCCCGCACATGAGTGTTTGCCACGGTTCTGGCCTTGATTCTCCACTGTTGTCACCCCACATGGTCGCCCAGGATGCACTTTCTCAAACCTGTCTCTCCAGCCCAGCTCCCCAGCTTAATGTGCTCCAAATCGTCTTCCTCATTTCTCCCCAATGCCCTCTTCTCACTAACCACGTTCCCCTTCTGCTTTCGGTGAATGTGGGCATGTTCACCTAGCTCAGCCGTGGGCAAACTACGGCCCACGGGCCGGATCCAGCCCGTTCGGCTGTTCTATTGGGCCCGCGGAGCCAAAAGAGCGGAGGGTTCTCTTGCTCTCCCCTCCGCTCCTTCACTAGTAGCCCAAGATGAGAGTGCCAGCATGCTTTTGTTCCAGCCCTCTGGTCCAGATTAAGAACCCATTGTGTTGCCCAAACTGGTTTGGATCAATGGATAGAGCGTTGGTCTGCGGACTGAAAGGTCCCAGGTTCGATTCCGGCCAAGGGCACGTACCTTGGTTGCGGGCACATCCCCAGTAGGGGGTGTGCAAGAGGCAGCTGATCGATGATTCTCTCTCATCGATGTTTCTAATTATCTATCCCTCTCTCTTCCTTCCTGTGAAAAATCAATAATATATATATATATATATATTTTTTTTTTTTTAAAAAAAGAACCCATTGTGGTCCTCGAGTCAAAAAGTTTGCCCACCCCTCACCTAGCTATTCACGAGCAAACTCTGGGGGTTACCCTTGACCCTTTCTCTACAGCACTTTCCACACTCAGTCAATCTGATGCTGCCATCCCTATTACCAATGCCTTCTCTCAGGCCTTCAGCATTTTCCTCTAGATTCCCAAGACACCATCTTAGTTAATACTTATGACAGCCCATTTTGCAGAAGAAAAAAACTAAGGTTAGTTTGATTAAAGTAACCGTTGCTTGTGATGACAATTGTTGCTACCAGGATTTCAAATTATACCGCTTCTTTGCAACTGTGTAGTCCAGGAACCCACACCATCACATCTCCTGGGACCTTGCTAGACATGCTGAACCCCAGGCCCAGTGAGTCAGAATCTGCGGGGCCTGGGAAGCCCTGCTCGGGTCCAGCTGCTGAAAGATGTAAGTGCAGGTAATTAAATCCAATGCTTGCCTCCTGCCCCTACTCCTTAATTCCCTCTCAAATGGACCTATTTGTGGTTTGAGGTGAGATTTTCCTCTTTTAAGACATAAGCACTTCTAACCAATGGCAATGCATCTTTCAAACACAGAGATGTGGGGAGCTTGGGTCACAGCTGTGTGACCTGGAGGATAGTTACTCCATGCCCGGCTGTGCCCTCCACTGTTTACTACCTATGCTAATGGGATAAATACAGGTACCGTATTTGCCGGCGTATAAGACGATTTTTTGGCCCTGAAAAATACGTATTTGCCGGCATATAAGAGACTGGGCGTATAAGACAACCCCCTAACACTTCCACTAAAAAATACAGAGTTTGTTATATACTCGCCGTATAAGACTACCCCCCACTTGGAGGCATATTTTTCAGGGCCAAAAAGTCGTCTTATACGCCGGCAAATACGGTATTTCAGGAAGGCTCGCTACGGAGCAGGGGAAACATAGCCCTGTCATAGGTTTATCACACTGCCTCATGGCCAACTCACGCTCACGTACAGTCATGAAAAGAGAGTGGAGAATAACTAAGGCTCAAGTGCACAGGGAGTTGGCAATAGAGGTCATCACAAGACCCAGGAGTTCCCAGCTCTGACTCCCTGGCTCTAGCAACGGGACCACACACGTGAAATCATCTTTTGTACTGATTATTGAGTCCTCCTTTACAAAGATCTTGCCCTGGAAACATCCGTCTCCATTTCTGAGGCCACGCACGTAGAGGAATTCATGAATGCCACCTGGCCCGCTTGTGGAGGGGAGATTTACTGTCTGTGTTTGCACTGACATCTATAGCCTGTGTGTTACTCTTCTTTGATGCCTCAGAACTATACCCAAAGGCTTCTATTGTCTTACGGCTCATATAAGAAAATCCTTATCTTGGCTTTATAATTAACACAGAAGTGGGTAAATGGCCATATGATGAGTCTGGGGAGAGATCCAGGAGGCTGGGGGAAATGTGAAAGGATTTTCTTTTTTTAAAAAAAAAGGCAGACTTAGCGAAATGTATAGCGCTGAATCCAATCCCATTAAAAGGGGGTGGTAAAAAAATTAAGTTTCCATGCTGTTAAGCTGCTTTCATGTGGCAGTGGCATCTCCGCTTGCAGCGTCTATGTTTGTGATGCTTTGGTTCCACATCACGCTGGCGTGGAGTAGACCTCAGATCCGCTGTCTCCACTCAGGGGTCTTCTGAGAGAAACACCCGCCAACTCAAGCTCTCTCTGACTAAGAGACGCTGGAGCCTTCAGAGGAGGAAAAAGGAAAAGTTGAGCCAAGCACAGTTTCCTAAATACCCGGGACTCCTTGTGAAGCCCTCGCCGCAGAAACCCGCCAGCGGAAGCAGAGGATGCTGACCTAGTTATTGCCAGAACAAAGGTAGGATTTACTTTTCTGGTAGTTGTGAA
Organism: Vespertilio murinus; assembly: GCA_963924515.1. Classification (NCBI taxonomy): domain Eukaryota; kingdom Metazoa; phylum Chordata; class Mammalia; order Chiroptera; family Vespertilionidae; genus Vespertilio; species Vespertilio murinus. Next base: position 184,101,305 of record OZ004704.1, on the reverse strand, counting down.
TTTTTCTTCTTTATGAAGGAGAGGAGTTTATTGCAATTAGGTCCTAAGGAAGCCAGAAGCAGAAGCGGAGGGTGGAGCCCTGTCTTCTTGATCCTCTATCTTCTCAGCCTGGCCCAGCCACCAGGCCCCAGCCACAACCTTTAAGACCCTTGTGTGTCCACTGAAGTGGTAGACTTCTTTAGCCTTTGACCTAAATTGTGTTTGAACCTTCATCTTGAGGAAGCAAAGTTTTGAACATTAAGCCACTAAAGACGTCAAAAACCCCTGGATTTTTTTTGTCCCGTTCTTCACCAAGCATCCCAATAGCCTTGTCTTTGACCGGCAAGCACAGTGGACCCTGCTCATCCCAATCCTACGAGTTACATGCTGGGTGAGGAATTCTCATCGGGAGGAGGGCATTTATTTTGCTTGTTTGCTTTTTTGTTTCTTATTTCTAGTTACAAAATAAATGTAAACAGAGTTTAGGAAAGACTTCCGGTTCTGCCTCCCAGAAAATGCCAACAGGCATCCTAAAAGTGAGCCGTGTCAGTGTTTTAGGATCCAAATTTAGAAAGTCCAAAGTTAGAATATCTTGAAATCTTTTTAGAAAAGGTTGCATTTGAAACAACAATGGCTGTGGTAATGGACTGCCCTCCACATCCCCAATCAAATTCATGGGGGATTTGCACTTAACCGTAAGCACGTCCCGATGAGGATATGCCTCAAAGCGAATATGGGAAGGGCAAAGTAGATCTGAGAGGATTAACAGCAGAATAAGCCCTGGATGAAATCAAATAACCAAGGAAAAATTAGTAGGAGAATAAGAAAGGTTTTAATGTTTGTAACAGGGAAATGTCATCCTCCGTGTATCAAAAAGGGAGGGACACCCAGCTGACTTAAATCAAAGTCTAAAACTAACTTTGATTCATATTTGTACCTCTTGTAACTTGGTCTTTAAAGAAAATAATTTACATTAGTTTTATTTGTCCTGTCAGTTAAAATACCCGAGGCTGCCAAAACACTGTCATTTCTTATAACTGATTACTCCCTCTTCCCATGGCTGTCATCTGGGTCTCAAGTGCATTTGTCTTTGGAATGTTGTGCCTTTATTGCCTTTTGTGGGACCTGTCTTACTCTGGCATTTTTACTGTGCTAGACACATTGCTATATTACAGTAGGCCAAAGGTCACCTACACAGCCATCAATTCTAAGAATGATTTTTTGGTTAATAAAACTAATTTTCTTAACGGAGGGCTGCTTGCTGTGAGAAAGATTTATATTTACCAGCTCCTGTTTTCTAGAAAGTGATAGAATGCCGACCACTAAACTATCATTTATGAAGCGATAGTTGTTTGTCAAAATGTTTCTTTTTTAGCATATGGGTTTTGAGTACAGTAGGAAATTTGAGATTATGTGTTAAGTGACACGACGAAGCAAATATGTGTTTTGGGAGAGTGTGTAATAAATGTTTGGTTTCCCTCTGGCTCAGAAAGCATGTAGGCAAAGAGAAGAAGGGTGGAGTGCTGATTAAGTCTTCTAGTCCACATCTCTGGAGCTCTAGAAATGTGGAATAGAAAACTGCCTTAGCCATCTGCAGTGATCTTAGACAACTTAATTAATTTATCTCAGCCCAGCTTTTTCACTCATTAAATTGGCATGGCAATAGTACCTGCCTTCTAGATTTATTTGAAAGATGAAATGGTATATGCATTAAAAGGTCTTAACTCTATAAAGTGTATCAGTCGGGCCAGGTTGCTTATACTGCATAACAAATAGCCCTGTATTCTCATGGATTTAAAACAAGTATTTCTTGTTTATGCTACATGTCCAATATAGATTATTGGGGAGGAGAAGTGGTATTCACACTAGTCATTCAGGTATTCAGGTAATAGAACAACCATCATCTCAGACCTTGCTGGGCACGTGCAGACAGAAAAGGAGCTCTCAAGGTTTTATGCCAGCAATGAAAGCCTTAACCTAGAAAACACACACATCTCTAGTCTTCAAATTCATTGGCCAGACCAGTCATATTTCCCCACCTACTCACAAAGGAGTCAGGAAGTACAGAGCTGAAAATATTTGGTAAATAGCACTAATGATTACCACAGATTGTTTTATACACCTACATATGTATGTGTATATGCATGTATACATGCATATCTATCTATATCTATCTATCTATCATCTATCTATCATCTATCTATCTATCTATCTATCTATCTATCTATCTATCTATCTATCATCTATCTATCTATCTATCTAGTAGGTGTGTGTGTGTGTGTGTGTGTGTGTGTACGTGTGTGTGTGTGTGTGTGTGTGTGTGCAGAGAGGGAATTCAATTCACTCTCTTTCTAAAGGTGAAGCAAGGAGAATTACTCAAGGAGATCAGTATCCAGGTAAGGACACCCAGACAAGCCACATGTGGCAGGGGCCACCCTACTGAATGCCCCAGGCAATTTAAGGAAAGAGGTGAGATCAAAAGGCCACTTAATGCATCTGAGCCCTTTTTCTAGAGAAGGAATATATTATTTCCTCTACAAGGAAGAAGCCTTTCTATCTTTCTTACTAGATATTCAAAAGAACAGTATTATTTGAAACAATCTTTCTTTCAGTAAGTCTATGTGGCACACATAAAAAAAAATTGGCAAAAATAAAAACAAGACTTCATGGGTAACCATCAACCAAAATGCCACACTGAGTTGAGTAATAGTGTACTCAGCTGCAGTCAGTGGGTTGGGGCTAAGTCCAAGTCCGGTGTGAAACTTTGCAGGTCACTTCAACTCCTGGGTCCCTAGTGTCCTCACATGTGTAGTGGGGAAAAGACCCGCCTCTGCAGGAGGTTTGGGTCACAGAGTACAGAAGAGATTACACGAGAACTCAGAAAGCACATTGCAGAGCCACTGGCACGCAATAGGCACTCAATAGTGTCCACCTGTTCATTCACTTATTCAGTCATTCAGTCATTCAGTCCATCCCTCAGACATCACAGATGCTCTCTCTCTCTGAGCTCTTTAAAATATGGGACATTCTTCTCACCTCAGTCCATAAAATCACTTTCAGAAGTGGAATTTCCTGATGTGCACAGAAGGGTAAAATGCCAAGGGCCTCACTAGGTCTGAGCCACTTGGGCATCCCTGAGCTCTGGGCCTCAGGTTGAATTTGCATTTCCCTCCCATCTGTGGGTCAGAACCCATCAGGGGAGACCCAGGGACATCCTGGAATTGAGTGTTTGGCAGAAAGTCTTGAGCTGGAAGTTGGCAAGACCTTGCGTTTATTCTTGACTTGGCTGCTGAATGACCTTGTTCAACCTACTTAGCCTCTCTGGTCCTCCGTTTCCTTTTGTGTAAAGTGTAGAATCTGAATTAGGTTGGTGGCTTTTCAAACTTTTTTTTCAGAACCAAGGGAAATATTATAGTCCCCAAGGTGAATAATAATAATAATAGCAATAACAACAACAGCAGCAGCAGAATTGCTCTGAATTCCAAGAGGGACAAGGTCCAAGGTCCCTCCTGACCTTACACATGTTCTCACTCTGAAAAGTTTCTTCAGCTTCTTAAATGTCTTCGGTGCTTTATGTAGAGACTTATGAGCCCACATCAGGATGTGAGGGGGCTCACATATAATCCATGTCCCTTTCGTTGGGACTTAATTGCTCAGCTTGCTTTCAGTCACCTCTGTAGAAGTTGAGAGAAAGAATATAAACCTAAAAATAAGACAAAGGGACAACCACCCGAGCTTCTCTGAGCACACCTGGGTTTCCCTCACCAGTGTCAGGCTCATGTCCAGAGGCCCCAAGGACCAGGGGGTTTAGAATGAGAGAGGAGGCCCCTGATGATGTCCATACATCCCAATTTTGCCCAAAGTCAGCCATTTCTTGTTTATTTGCTTGATGATTCCACATGTATTGAGCTCCTACCATAGTAGGGGCTATAAGGGAGAATAAATCCAACTCTCTGATTTCAACCAGCTTACCATCAGGTGAGAATTGATTCACCTGTTAAGGCCCTCCTGCTATGAAGCCTCTGAAGTTTCCCTTACTCTCTGCATCCCTGAGTATGCGTTTGCTGGTAATTAACAAAAAACTGAACCCAAACTGGCTTGAAAAGTAAAATCCAATGGTGGATTTAGGGTACTGAAAAAAATCTAGCATAGACTTCAGGGCTTTGGGTCTAATCTTCTCAGTTACTTCCTTTGCCCTCAGATCAACTTTCCTATTATATTTATTTAACAAAAAGGGGAGGGGACATGGAGGGCTAGTGCATTCCAGGTACTGTTCTAGGCCCTGGGGGTATATTGGGAAACAAAACTGATACAGATCCCTTCCCACATGGACCTTACGTTCAAATGGGAGAAGACACCATGATGAAGTTTATGGGGGGAGGGGAAACATAGTGCAGGATAAGAAGGATTGGGAGTGTGGGAAGAGGTGGGTTATAATTTCTATAAGGTGGTCAAGGAAAGCTTTATCAGGAAAATGAGCAAAGCCATGAAGATAGGAGAGAGTGAACCACGTGGATAGCTCCAGGAAGATCTTACAGGCAGGAAAAACAACCCCCACAGAAGTCTAGAGCAGGGGTGTTCCCAGCGTGTTGGAACAGTGTTGGGAGGCCAGTGTAACTGAAGAGAAGTGAGTAGAAGGTTAGCAGCTGGAGATTATATCATGGAACCAACAGAGGGCCAAGTCACGTGAGCCTCTGGTGAGGGCTTTGGTTTCTTATCTGCAAGGCTTTGAGTCAAAGAATAAATGATCAAACTCAAGTTCAAGAGACTGGCTGCTCTGTTGAAGGGAGATTGTAGAGGAGCAAGAGTGGAATCTGGGAAACTAGTTAGAAGGCTCTTTTAATAATTCAGGAAGTGCTAAAAAGAGCTGGATTAGGGGAGGTATTAGTGAGGTAATGAGACAAGGTAGGTTCTGGAAAGAGTTTGAATGCAGGGCTAATAAGATATTCTGACAGATTGGATGTGTGCAATGATAAAGGACTCTAGAATGACTTTCAAGATTCTTGACCTAAAGCCATTATCGAAGATGGTAAAAGCCCTGAGTAGAGCAGGTCTGAGAAGGAAGATCCAGGCTTGAGTTTGGACATGTTGAATGCTAGAGGCCTATCACCAGACATCCAGGTATAGATGTTGAATAGACAGAGGGATCTGTGAGTTTGCATTTGGGATAAAAGTCTAGACTGGCATAATATATTTCTGAACTATCAGCACATAGATAATATTTAAAGCTATAAGACTGGATGAATCACCAAAGAAGCACGAATAGGTACAAAAGAGAAGATCAAAGTCTGAACCATGGGGCCCTCAAAACAAAGAAGCCTGGGAGAGGAGGGGAAGCAGAAAAGGAGAACACGACTCATGATAGAAAGAGAAGGAAAGGAAGGGGGCTTTTCAAACTAAGTCCTAGGTTCCCCTGACTGGACCAATTTAGGTTTCTTGAACCAGTCCTGATAGCCAATGAAATTAATAAACAGACTCCATTTTTAAAAAATACCTATTTTTTAATTTTTAAAAATGATTTCAGAGAGGAAGTGAGAAGGAGAGAGAGATAGAAACATCGATGATGAAAGAGAATCATTGATCTGCTGCTTCCCTCCCCCCACGCATGTCCCCCTCATGCATCCCAAGCAGAATTAAACCTTAACCATCTGGTTCATAGGTCAACACTCAACCCAACCACTGAGCCACACCAGCAGGGCGACAGAGTCCATTTTCTTTTAGCTAATCACATGGAAAACGTCTTGGAATGGCTTACACATACGAAGACTCATTCTTGGAACTGAAATGGGAGACAATCCCTTGCAATCCTACCCAAAGGAAACACTGAATATCAGGAAGCAGCCAATAAAGTGAATTCATGATCTTTCCACACATCCTCCAGGGGAATTGTTTATTTGCTCTCATGCACTCCCAGAGCCCTTTGTTCATACTGATAGTTCCATAGTTATTATGTTGTTACACGGTTGGCTGTCTATTTACTGATTTCCTTTCAGATTGTTAGCTCCTTGAGGAAGAGCCATGTCTCGTTCATCTTCGAACCCCAGGGTCTGGCTTAGGTGAATATTTGTTGGAGTTAAGTGTGAACATGTGAAAGCATGTAGATTTTTTATCTTTCTGTGGGGACTCCTGGGTGATCTGAAGCCTTAAAGTTAACAAGAAAAACTTCTTAACCCTTAGAATAGTTTGATCAATCTGTTATATGACCACACAGACCTCTATCTGGTTAAACTGCTTTCATGAAACTATTTTTTTCATGAAATCATTGCTTAATAATTTGGCTGCAAGAACAATTAGTTGTTTTAAATATATATATATTTTATTGATATTTTACAGAGAGGAAGAGAGAGAGATAGAAATGTCGATGAGAGAGAAACATCGACCAGCTGCCTCTTGCACATCCCCTACCAGGGATGTGCCCGCAACCAAGGTTCATGCCCTTGACCGGAATCGAACCCAGGACCTTTCAGTCCGCAGATGGACGCTCTACCACTGAGCCAAACCGGTTTCGGCAACAATTAGTTTTTAAATAGCTTTGAAATAGAGAAATCTAAAAGATCTCTTTAGTAATTAAATATACACACAGCTAATGATTGAGAGTTCAAGAAAGGTGCCTAAAAACTCTATAAGGACCTATAAATTCATTGTATATATGTTATAATTACACATACAATTTGAGTATGGATTAATACTCAATTGATAATGTAGTTGGCCCAAGATAATATAGTGCACAAAGAAAGTGAAAGCCCTGGGAGGAAACCTAATAGGTAGCTGTATGCTCTGCTAATAAGGCTTCTCTTCTGTTGGACATGATTTGTCTCACAGCATGTCCGAATCTAAATAGTGAACTGTACTAGTGTATTACAAAAGTTCTAGTTAGCCTTAGCCAGTTTGCTCAGTGGATAGAGCATGGACTGAAAGGTCCCAGGTTTGATTCTGGTCAAGGGCACCTGCCTGGGTTGTGGGCTCAATCCCTCCATAGGGGGAATGCAGGAGGCAGCCAATCAATGATTCTCTCTCATCACTGATGTTTCTCTCTCTTTCTTCCTCCTCCTCCTCCTCCTCCTCCTCCTCCTCCTCCTCCTCCTCCTCCTCCTTCTTCTTCTTCTTCTTCTTCTTCTTCTTCTTCTTCTTCTTCTTCTACTCTCATATCAATAAGAATATATATTTTATGTGTTTGGCCACATGTAAAGCAGCCTAAATTTTCTTAGAAGAGAAAGGCCAAAACATTTTTCTGTCAAGTATTTGAGTGACAAAAAGAAAAAAGAATGGCAAAATATAAAATGTACGAAGTCAAAATATTATAAAGTATAGTATATTAATTCAATATATCATTGACTTTGTACTTTTTGGAAATATTTTCCAACTGTTACCTCTCCTCCCATAGATGTATTAGGATATATTTGTTCATATGGGTATTTTCAGAAGTTTAAGCACTAATATATAATGTCTTTAAGTTGCAAAAGATTCCAAAAGTTTGTTTGCTTATTTGTTTTTTTAAGATGATGGGAAAACCACTAAAACAGTCCTTTAGAATATTTGGAGGCCTTTGATACAACAAAATGTTTGATCCTTATCATATAAATTGTCGGCATTTACAATTTCCCTTTGAAGGCAAATTCTTTAGTTCTTATAAAAAGCACTGTTGGTAAGGATGAAGCCTTAAAGAAACACCACGCGCAGCCGTGGGGTCTGTCAGCTCAAGATGTACGGGGCCTGACAGTTCTTTGGATTAATAAGCACCAATTTTGTAAGGCTCTCTTTCCAGTGAAATAAAAAAGAGAGCCCACCTGAAAAACCAGATAATAGAATGAATAAGACATTTGGTAAATAAGAGCAATTAAAAATCAAAACCAGCACACATCTGAAAAAACAGATAATAGAGCAGGTAAGACATTCGGTAAATAGGACCAAAATGATGTTGTAAACCTCAACCTGAATCAGCTCTCCAGGATACAATCCTCCATTAAGTGATATTTTCCCTTCTTTACTTGTCTATCTAGATTTTTTTTTTAAATCAAGGTAAATTCCAAAGATCACAAAAAAAAAAAAAAAGTTGACTTGAAGTGTTCTCTTATCTAGGGTGAGGCTAGAAATGTGATGAGACGAGCAGGTGGGTACTTTACGGGTTTGTGTTACAGGCAAGTGGATGTTCCCTTGGCCTAGTCCCCCACTCTGTTTCTCTGGTGGGGACCCAGGAAAGGGGAAAGGGGAAATGGGAGAGGGTTCCCATGGAGAGGGCAGGGTAGATGCAATGGGAGGGCAAAGTTCTCCATGCAGTGCTCGCTGCCCTCTTGGTGGTGGGGACAGGGGCTCCATTTGGTGTTGTTATTGTTCTCTGCTCACTGGCAGAGCTAACAGATTTCTTTCCTGTTGCCCTTGAAAGTGACATTAACTGCTTCTGTGCGCATGCATTTGAGAAAGCCAGCACAATCGCCTATTAATCCGCTGAGCCACTTTCAACAACTTGAAAATGATCAGAGCATGGTGGATGACTGCGCTGGTCAGTTAGTGAGACTTTACAGAAAGGCCATGCGAGTCATTCCGTTTAAGGGATCTTCCGTTCTGTGGTCACCCAGGCCTCCTCTGCCCAACAGCTCGCCGGCGTTGTAGCCATCCTTCCAGCACACGGGGTCAGTGCGGGGGGCAGTCGCTGCCTTCTTCTCCCTCCAGGGAACAACTCCTCTTCCTAAGGATTCTTTTTCCCAGCAAGCAAAGATGACCTGGAAATTTGATGGTGCCAGAGTTACAAACTGTACTTTCTCAAGAGAGAAATATTACCTTATAGAAACTAGCTTTTATCCTGCTGAGAAACTGGACTGTGCTGTGGGGATTGTCTCTTATTAGAGCTGCGAGAGCTGAGGGAAGCTCGGAGGGCTATCTTCCCCACACCAGAAAGGCTGCTGGAATCGTGTATGACCCTGAGAAGAAACTGCGGTGTTACTTAAGGGGGGAGGTGGGGGGAGACAAAAATGTCAACGTAACCCAGCACATTCCTCGTGCAGAATGAGCTTGGATACTCTTAAACACTCCAGGATTACAAATGTCAAGGTTTCCAAGCTCCTAGGTGATGGTGGAGCTCTTGGCTAACTTCTTAGAGCATCATTAGGCATTATAAATGTCCTTCGAATCTGCACGGTCCCACAAGAGCAAAAACATTGTCATGGGGATTGTAGTATTTAATCTTCAGGGAGGATAAAGCCTTTATTTGCCATTTCTCAATAAAAGCAAACCATTATGTATAGAATAAGCTGCACAATATTGGGAAGTAGTTTTATAACAAAAATGGGACTCCATTAGTCAAATAATATTCATTGAGCACTTACTGTATGCCAGGCTCAATAGAGGGGATGGGGTGACGTAGTGACTACAAGCATGATCCTTGCCCTCATGATACTTATATTCCAGTGGCAAGACATGGTGATGAGCTAGCCATGCCTAGCAGAAATGTGAGGTTAGAACTTACAGTCTAGACTCTAAAGGTAAGTAATAAGGACAGCTCCTTGTAGGATTCAGTCATTTAGTATACTGGAAAAAACACAACTTTAAACAATGTTCATGATTCCTTCTTTCCCACTAATTTTCCCTTTGGACATGCAGGAAGTTGGACAACTCTTATTTCTTTTTAGGGAATCCGGATGTCTCAGTCATTCTTATGTGTCACCTTACAGAGAATGTGTGCTGTGTTGTAAGATGTTGAATATATATATATATATATATATATATATATATATATAATACAATATAAATATACACTATATAATATATAATGTATAATATATATATATCATATATATAATATATAATATATATGCTTTTCAGACATATTACTTTCCACGACATCTCCTCACAATCTGTTTTCACTCTATAATTATCCTTACTATGGGAAGGTAGGGGAGGGTGGAGGTAAGGTGGAGAGATCAACCAAAGGACTTGTATGCATGCATATAAACTTAAACAATGGACATAGACATCAGGGGGGAGGGCATAAGTGAGGGGATTGGAGGGCAATGGGAGGATAAAGACACATATGTAATGCCTTAATCAATAAAGAAAAAAATTTTAAAAAGAAAACACATGCAAAAAACATAAATAAAGTTTGTGAATAGGATAAAATAAAACCTATGTATACCTATAGGTTAAACTAAGAATTTCCAAATATCTATTTTCCCAGCCAGAGATATAAGATCTTAATTTCTAAATAAAAAGAAATATTCACATTAGAAAACTTGGACAGTGTCCATTTATACCAAAACTATGAGCAGTAACATTTTTTTCTTCAGCTGAAAATCTGTGCTAATAATTTAGCATTTTACCTTACCCAGTTTGGCTCAGTGGATAGAGCACTGGCCTGTGGAGTGAAGGGTCCTGGGCCCGATTCTGGCCAAGGTTACATATCTTGTTTGTGAGCTTGATACCCAGCCCCAGTTGGGCATGTATGGGAGGCAACCAATCGATGTGTCTGTCACACATTGATGTGTTTCTCTCTGTGTCTCTCCCCCTGCCCTTCCACCCTCTCTAAAAATCTATGGGAAAATATTCTTGGATAAGGATTAACAAAAGTAATAATAATTAAGCATTTTTAAAAATTTAATTATGGGTATTTTCAAACACCACAAAAGTGGAGAAGATAGTACCCCAATGTACTTCTCATTAAGCTTTAAAAATTTTGTCAAATATATTTCACCAATGTAGCTTCCTCTATCACACACACACACACACACACACACACACACACTTAAAAAAACATATCTGGAGTATTTAAAATCAAATTTCAGTCATTATATAATGTCACTCACAAATACTACAATATTAAAATCTAACAGTAATGGATATTTAAAATATAACAAGCCATTGCCACAACTAACAAAATTAACAAAAATTCTTTGGTATCATGTAACATAGCCCATGAAAAATTCCTAGTTTTCCTCCATGTCTGCCATTCCTTCAATGTACATGTTCCTCTGTATCCTGACCTTCTTTTCCTACTCGCTACACATGAATCTCTCTCTCTCACCCAGATCTCCTTTGTGAGTTTAAGTCTCACACAACTAATTTCCTCTGATAATCTCTACTTGGATGTTACCACACCCAGTTTAAAATGCTTCCCTCCCCCAACTCTAAACCTTACTTCTTTTTCTTCTAAGCTTTTTTTCTTTTCTTATAAACAAAATATTATTGTTTTGTTTTTTCCACTAATTTAACATTACATAACCCAAGTAAACTGAATGCAGTGCCTGATACATTGTGAGTTCTCAAAAAAGTTAGCTACTATTACTAACAGAATCTGAGTTTATAGCTGCATTTGTCAATTTCAACTGTATGCAGTCAGGGGGGGTGGGTTAACCTTATTAGCACCATAGGGTTGAATTCTTGATGAGTGTTCAATCAAACAACAAAGGAATGAAATAAAAGAAATCTCAACACACATATACTATGGGGTAAAGGTCTGATTCGTAGTCAGAGTCAAATGCTATAATGGGAATCAAGGTATGGCTGTTGTTCAGTGGTTCTAATGGCCTAGGATTTACTTGACTCCATTAGTTGCATTCTTGATTTCCAATGAAGTGAACAATTTATAAATACTTTTAAATGAACTGAATAAAACTATGATGAATGGCCTAGATTTTTTTTCTTTTCTTTTGAATTCTATTTAGTGCTAGATAGCATGTTTACTTGCCCACTGAGCGATGGGTTTGACCACTATTTAAGAATCAGCTCCAAGAATTTGATTTTGTAGAAACCTTCAGTACTTTGGCTGTATTGAGGCCAGTTCTTCTGTTCACTGGCTTTACCTGTCCTTCAGGTGAAACCTCCACCTGGAGTCCACTTGAACACTCCCCAAGACCCTGAAATTAATGCATTAGCACATAATTGATGATCCAATTAAAGTGAGACCTAATAGGACCGGGTAACAAGAAGTCTCTCTTATTATTCAAGCTTTCCCCTCTCCACTCACTCATGCAGACTTTCCAATATGAAACCAAACTTCTGTGTCTGCATAGAAACTTCTGCTTCTTTTAATCAACTAACAATAACAACAACAACAACAACAACAACAATAAATGTGGTCATTTACTAGCTTAAAACCTTTCCCCTTTTCTCTCATTTTCTCCCTTTTGTCTCAGACACTTTTCTGTCACTCTCCTACCATGAAAATGTTAACTACTATTACTAATAGAATCTGAGTTTATAGTTCCACTTGTCAATTCCAGCTGTACGTAATACCTTGGTCCCCATTATAGCATTTTGTGTTCCATCTCTTTATCAATTTAATACTTTTAATTTTATGTCTATGAATAGTTTAGACTCTTTTTAGCTGCCATGTGAAAATGTATTAGTTATGGTTGTATAATGTTTGGAAATGCATGTAAATGTTTTACTGTGGCTCATTTGACACTCTGACACAGGACTAGGCAAGCAGCACATCTTCCTGTAAGGACTGAGTTTCATCTCCGTGGAGCCCCACCTTTAAGTTCCTATATTTTATTAATTACAGTCCCTCTCATTCCCCCGCCCTCGCAGTGGTGGCTGCTTCCCTCGGTTGCTGTGTCTGCAAGAGCATGTAGGAGTTTGTTTTTTACCTGCTTAATTTATTTTCCTCGTTATTTTTGTGTAGCTAGCAGTTCTTTGAATTAACTTTTCTCTGTTCAAATACTGACGTGGTTTTGTCTTCTGAGTGGACTCTGACTGATACATATCCTAACATAAATTTCAACTCAGTTACTGAACATTTTAAAAATATTCTTGGAACAAGGTGGGTATGTGAATCTACATTTATCAGCTGTAAATTTTGTGAATTCTAATATTTCCTATTGAATTAGTGTTCAACTTAAGATGTGCTATAAGTATAAAAAAGACTGAAAATATCTCCTTAATAAATTTTATTGTGATTACACATTGAAGTGATAACATTTAAAATATATTGGGTAAAACAAAATATATTGTTAAATTGCTTGCACTTCTAGTATTTCTTTTTTTTAAAATGTATTTTATTGATATTTTACAGAGAGGAAGGGAAAGAGATAGAGAGCTAGAAACGCCGATGAGAGAGAAACACCGACCAGCTGCCTCTTGCTCACCCCCCTACCGGGGATGTGCCCACAACCAATGTACATGCCCCTGACCGGAATTGAACCCGGGACCCTTCAGTCCACAGACCGACGCTCTACCACTGAGCCAAACCGGTTTCGGCTAGTATTTCTTTTTAATGTGTCTACTATCAAATTTTAATTTGGCTCTCAATAGGATAGTGCTGTTCTAGATTTTTCCTACATTTTCATCATGTTTTACATGAGGATGAGAATCCAAGTAAGGGAAAAAAGGACTGCTAGAAGGTTGAGAGGAAGTAAAGAAATTTTTTTTAGTCTTCATTTTTAAATATACCTCAAGGTCACCATGCTTGAGCCTAGTTTTCAAGAATAAATAACATTTTGACATATTGCAGGAAGCCATCCAAATTTTCCTTTTCTACACTAATTTAATTTTTTTTTATATTATTTTCAATATCTGAGTCATTGGCTAGAGTGTCCTTAAATGGTTTTCAATTATATAGATTAATTTCTGCAAAAATTTTGACTGGATAGGCTTTTGGCAAGATATCTTTTCTTGTTTTGACATTTTAAAAAAGTACCAGTATATCCTGGTTTGAAAAACAAACATTTGAGCTAAGTCAGCATCTTGGCCACAGTGACAGTATAAACATTTATTTTCTTATCTACTTGGCATTATTTCTGGAGAGCTCTACTGGGCAGGGTGGTGTCATCAGTGTAACATGTCTCCGGGCACATAATCTCTGATAGTAACTCTTATTGTCAGGAACACTTGGGAAGCAGTGACCTGAATTTCCCTTTTTAAAAGAGTACTTAAGAATGCAATGTTGCCGAAACTGGTGTGCTCAGTGGATAGAGCGTCGGCCTGTGGACTGAAGGGTCCTAGGTTCGATTCCGGTCAAGGGCATGTACCTTGGTTGCGGGCACATCCCCAGTAGGGGGCGTGCAAGAGGCAGCTGATAGATGATTCTTTCTCATCGATGTTTCTAACTCTCTATCCCTCTCTCTTCCTCTCTGTGAAAAATCAATTATATATATATATATATATATATATATATATATATATATATAATGCAATGTAAGTGGATTTTGAACTCCGACTCTTTATCATTCCATTCATTTTCTAAGACTGTCCTGACATGAGGCAGTACGTTCAAACATTAATTTGTGGACTTCTGTTTCTAGGATCCTGAAGGCAGGATGCTTCCAATGCTGCCTTCAGAAAAAGGAGCGGTCCCCTCACTCCGGCTTTAGTGCCACAGTCAGCAGAAGTGCAGGCTGTGGGGAAAGGTTTGAAGGCAGACTACCTGCTTGACCTGTGGGACTGACCCAATGCAATATATATATATATATATATATATATATATATATATATATATATATATCCATGTCTATATCCATAACTATATCTTTATCTATGTATCTCTATCTATAGCTATATCTATACCTATCTCTTTTTCAAAGATGCTTAAGAATTTCAGGATGGCCCCAGCAGAGCATTGAACAGCAGAGTCCTTTAAGTGAGGGTCCTGTGTAATTGCAAAGGTTGCAGACCCATGAAGCCAACTCTACTTGAGGGTCCTAGTCAATCTCTTGATGTCTCAATGTCCTTATCTATAGGATGAGAGGCAAAGCCAGCTTTTAGTGTAACAAATACTAATGAGTTATTTGTGAAACTCCAGGTGCACAGGGGGTTCTCAGTTAAAGTAACCACCGTGTGACTCCCTAACAAGTGGTAGCCAGCAGTGAGAGCTCTGCACTCAGCCAGATGTGGATTCAAAGCCTGGTTCTGCCATTCCCTATGGCTAATTACCCAATGTCTCTAAACCTTCCATCCTTCATCCTACAAAGAGGAGACAACAAATGCATGCACTCCTGAAAGGTTATTTTGAGGATTAGGTGAAGGGATGCATTTAAAGTAATAGGACTCACTAATGCCAGCTGTTATGGCTATTTGCCAGCCCCAGGCTAATTGTTTTATATGTACTATTTCATTTAATCCTTACAACACCTTGATATTTAGGTAGCATTACCTTCAGTAAATTTAAACTGGGAGGTTCTGTGCTTTTCCAAATGTCACATTGTCACTATACAATGGGGCCATAATTGAGATCTCAGTTCTCTCTGATCCTAAAACCTGTGCTCTTAGCCACAATGCATATTCTTCCCATTCATTCTCACGTCCTCATGTCTGTCTGCCTTTCTGACCAACCAGTGATGAGGAATATAGCACACATAAGTAAGTTTTATCAAAATTAATCTATTTGGCCATTGTAAGATTCCTCTCTATGCACTCTATGTCTGTCTGTCTGTCTGTCCATCTGCCTATCTAGCTTATGAAAAGTAAAGGAGAAGTGATTGGCCAGGAAAGCAATGACACATTTAATGAGATGTGAACTCTTAAGACCGTTTGAGATTTAGAGATGCTTATCAAACTTCAGCAGAGCTGAGTTTGTTTACCCCTAATTACGTGTTCTTCATTTGGGTGTTTCTGAAACAATACTATGAAGGGCCTTTTATGTTTTTCTTCCCACTGAACAATTATCATTTTTCTTTTGAATATATGCTGCTAATTTCTTATGCAAGACTAGAGGTAACACCAGTCACATCCCTGTGTGGAACATCACCACAAAAGCAGTTCACATTGCAAAAGCTGAGATCAGCCTCTGCTCATTCACTCTGTTTCCTAATTAGCATGGGTGTTGCTGTTCCATTTTGTGTTCATGCTGGTGCTAGAGTTTGGCACTAAGTTTAGGGTCTAAGTGATATATGGAGCAGAAGCTTTTACCTTGGGCTGACCAGCTCTAGAACACTGAAAATATTTTTGTAGTCCTGAAAACTGCAAATGTCCAGATAATCAATACTTTTAATAACTTTTTCTAGATTAGTATATTTCTCTTGTCCTGAAATCAATCAATATTAAGGTAACAGCATAAACAGGAGAGTGAAAATAAACTTGCCATTTGTACTTTTGATTAATTAAATAGCAGACTTAAAACTAAATGCCTGCTGTATGCCTAGCATTGTACTAAAATTTAAAAAAAGGCTATGCCTAAATTTATTACTGTTAAATTAAACAGAATTATAAAAGAAGCAAAATTGTTGTTGACTGTTCCCTCTCTTCTCTTTAATTGGTTCTTGCTCCCTTCCTCTCTTACCCAGCTTTTCTTCTCCTAATATCCCCTAAAGAATGTATTCTGATAGGTATCAATAAGTGATTTGTGTTTAAGAGGTACAGCTCAATACTAATTTAGAAAAAGCTACACTGATTATAAAAGATTTTATAGAGTGTTTCTATGTACTGGCCAGGTGTTAGGTACTTTACATTAATTACCTCATTTAATTCTCCCAATAAACCTATGTGGTAGGGGCTACTATGATCCTCATTTTTTTCTATGTCACACAACTGGTGAGTAGAAAAGGCATGATGCAAGCCAGTCAGTTCCATAAGGAGTGTGCCATATTCACCTCCACCAAATCCAACGTGGCCTTCTCAGAGCCTTTAGTGTCCCACTGGGAATCTCCAAGGTGAGAATATAGACTGTGTCTCCCTGTTTATTTGTCTCCCTTTTCTATTTTTTTTTTCATGGAGGACTTTAACAGACTAGAATCCTGCAGAACACATTTTTAGAATATGGACCAAGATATTTGTGTTTCAATTAACAACTTGGAAGACCAAGATGATTTTAGGAACAATTCTAATAGTTTTCCAGAGACTCACGTGATAAGGAAGAGAGGTGGGTCTCTCTTCCAGTTGACCAGGAAGTCACATGATGTGCTCAATAGTTCTTGTTATTTAAAAGACTGGTGGGCTTTTTGAACTGTTTTTCTCTTGTTAAAGAAAAGAAACATGACAGTGTAACTCTAAGGATACCTGAAATTATATGATAAAGAAACACTTAAAAGGTATGAAAATAAAAAGTGAAAAGTCACAGTCATGAATTTCAACCAAGTAACTGAGTCCCTACTCCGTGTCAAATACTGTGCTGTTCTGGACCATCTACAGAGTCAAATAAGACACCAAGTCCACTCTCAAGCATAGAAAGATACACTGTTCTCAAAGCCCTTTTGTTTGTAGGTAACATAAACCCACTCAAGCTCTTACAAATAAAAGGCAATTTGTTATAAAGATCCAGTTCTTGCAGAATTCAAGGGCAGGGAATAAAGCTGAGTGCCGTGTTTTTAGCTCCTGCAAAGTCCTCAGGAATGAAGTCTGCTCTGCTCTGCTCTGTGAGGGCTGCAGAATCTCATGCCTTTATTTCTCTCTGGCATGTTCTCCATTTTGCCTTCTCCCCACTATTGACTGGCAGAGTATTCATCTCACATGGGAAAAACATGGCCAACATTCCTGTGTCCACATGGCCTTCCTGTGCTGGAACTACTCTTTTCATCTCTTGAATCAAATTCACAATGTGAAGAATTTGACTAGTTCCTCTTGATCAAATGGCTAATCCTGGTCATCAGCTGTGGCCATGGGATGGCTTCTTGTCATTTATGGCCTCCAAGCAGGGATCACACCCAGAGAAGCAATGACAGATGGATATGTCTAGTACAAATACTTAAAGAAACAAGGCAGTAAGCCTGAGAATTATTTCACAATAAGTCTAATCTTTATTCTCATTTGACTATCTTTTTATGGGTCTTTACAGGAAATAGCATTTAGGTACACCTGGAGGTATGTCATGAATATGCTTATTCTTTTAAATGAAAGACAAGGCTTCATAGAATTAGCAGCTACTTATCAATCTAGGACCTTCAATCGGTGTGTTTCTCTCACGTGTTTCTCTGAGAGAAAGAGAGAGAGAGAGAGATGGATAGGGAGAAACATCAAAATGACAGCACTGTAGGTAAGATTGGTCATCTATGCAATGAAAGAATGAATGGTATGAAGGGTCTGACTCCAAGGGTCCAACAGGATGCACAATAACCTAAAAGGTAGGCATACCACTTACTTTATACACATTTAGAGATGACTTTTATATGTCAGGCCCTTTTATTAGTGGTTCAATTGTATCAATTTATTTAATTCTTATATCAATGCTGTAAGCTAGATGCTGTCATTATACTATTTTACAGATTTAAAAAAACTGAAGCAGAAGGTTCTTAAGATCATGCAGTTAGTAAATGGTGGAATCATTATTTAAACCTAAGCAATCTGACTTCAGAGCATGTGTCTTTTGTTTCATTTTAACTGGAAAGCAAATTCTCCATTCTCCTCAAGATCTTTCTTTCTTCAGACCTTAGATGTTTGAAAAAAATCTACCAAAAATCCATCCTGGACAAGTAGCCAAGACTCAAGATGAGGAAAAATTGTGAGAATCCAAGGGCCTGACATATAAAAATCATCTCTAAACGTGTATAAAGTAAGTGGTATGCCTACTTTTTAGGCTACTATTCTTTCATTGCATACATGGCCAATCTTACCTACAGTGCTTCTCATGGAATTTATATACCATTGGGGGAAACAGACTTATGTAAGTAAACAAGTAAATATGAAGTCTGTTGGATAGTGATCAGTTCCATGAAAAAAATATATATATGGTAAGAAACTAAGCCTGTTAAGCAAATAGAATTGCACTAGATAAAACGTATGGAGAAGGCCTCCCTGTTTGCACTTGAGTGGAGCCCTAATGACATCCTCCTAAAGTTTATTCCTAATAAATGGTTCCTCTAAGAGACCATATCTTTAAAGACTTAGGATCTTAGGATGCCAATTATCCCCAAACGTATAGACTCAAAACAATAGCAATTGGCCATTCTTACAGAAATTGGCAAGTTGATCTTAACACCTATAAGAAAATGCAAGTGTTTTGGAATAGCCAGAGCAATAAAAAAAAAAATGGGAAGATATCACTACCTAATTTTAGCATATTTTAAAAATACAATAATCAATTAAATGTGGTACTGACTAAAATATACACACATAGATCAACGAAACAGAACACAGAGCCAGAAACTGACCACACATATATGGTTAATTGATGCTGCAACAAAGATGACAGGCAAATTCAATAGGAAAGGGAAAAGTCTTTAAAAGAACAGTTGGATATCTGTATGGGGGAAAAATAAACATAGACTTTTCTCTTAAACTATACACTGAAATTAACCCCAAATGGAGCACAGGCCTAACTATAAAAGGCAAAACTATAAAACCCTAAAACAATATAGAAGAAAAATGTTTGTGCCTGGAATATCCGGCTCAGTGTTTGAGCGCTTACCTATGAACCAGGAGGTCACAGTTCGATTCCAAGACAGGGCACATGCCTGGGTCTAGGGCTCAGTTTCCAGTAGGACATCTACAGGAGGCAGCCGATCAATGCTTCTTTCATATATATATATATATATATATATATATATATATATATCTCCATCCTTCTCCCTTCCTCTTTCTGAAACCAATAAACACACACAATATATATATATATATATATATATATATATATATATATATATATATATATATATATCTTAGAATAGATAGACAAAAGACTTGTATCCAAGCCAAAACCGGTTTGACTCAGTGGATAGAGCATTAGCCTGTGGACTGGAAGGTCCCAGGTTTGATCCCGGTCGCGGGCACATCCCCAGTAAGGGTGTGCAAGAGGCAGCTGATCAATGATTCTCTCTCATTGATGTTTCTAACTCTCTATCCCTCTCTCTTCCTCTCTGTAAAAAAAATTAATAAAATAGATTTTTTTAAAAGATTTGTATCCAAGATACATAAAGAAATCTTGCAAGTCAATTAAATTTTTTTTTCAATGAGCAAAAATTTGGACAAACATTTTACAAAACTAGATAGAAGAATGGTGAAAAAGCACATCATTCTTCACAGGGAAATGCAAATTAAACTACAATGAGATCCTACTACGTACTCAGTAGAGTAGCCAAAAATTAAAAAGACTGACAATATCAAGTGCTGAAGAGGGATATGAGCAACTGGAACTCTCATACATTGCTGGTGGAAATGTAACATGATACCATCACTTTAGAAAAAAATTTTGGCAGGTTTTATTTTTTAAGTTAAGCATACACCTACCACACCAGCCAATCATTCTACTGCTACGTGTTTAACCAAAAGGTAATAAAAAGCCTAAGTCCACACAAAGACTTGTATCTAGATGTTCATTGCATCTCTATTCACAAGAGCCAAACAATGAAAACAATCCTAATGTTCGTTAATTGGCGAAGAGATGAATAAAATGTGGTATATCCAAACAGTGGGATCCTATTTAGTAACAGAAAGAAATGAGCTACTGATATACGCAACCAACGGGGTGAATCCAATAATCTTTATACTGAATCAAAGAAGCCAGACCCAAACATGTCTATAATGTACGATTCCACTTACATAAAACTATAGAAAACTAACAGTGTGTTATACTGACACACAAAATCAGTGGTTGCTCAGGACAAGGGGGGGACAGAGGATCAACTAACTGCAAAGGACACAGGAAACATTTGAGGCTGATGAAAATATTCTGTATTCTGATTGTGGTGATGGTTTCACAGATATAGACACCTGTCCGGTTTGTACATGTGAAATGAGCACAATGCATTGTCTATAAATTATTCCTCAATACATTGAAACAAAAGCAGAAGTACTCTTTGGTACTATTTTTTTAACCTGTCTTGTATTTTTGATGGTGTCTTATTGTTGATCCATTTTAGCAATTTCCAAAAATGTTATGCTTGCGTGAATTTTGTACTCTATATCTGATAAATTCTGATCAGTGAGTCCTCGAAGATCCAAAGCTGTTGTTTATTGTTTCCGCCGACTCTCCCTTATAGGGGATTATTTTCCTGTGTGATGGGTGATCTTTGACTGGAAGTTTATATTTCATTAATCTTAATCCCTTGGAAACCTGGGGGTCTGACCCGATGGGGCCTCACTCCAGACAGGATTTGGGCTTGCTTTTGCAGGGGGCCGTGAGGATGACGGAGCCGAGAGCACACCGGCTTCTTTCCGGGTTGTCTGGCTTCATGGAGGGACTCAGGTCTAGCTGAACGCACCGGGGCCCCCCCTCAGAGAAACCTCACGGGCTCTTTCGACTCCTTTGCGCCATGCCCCACCCATGGACGGATTTCTCCCCTTCCCACCGCCAGAAGTTTCCCTCTCTCCCTGCGGCGAGCCCAGCCCCACGACATAAAGGTTAGGACACGGGATCAGTTGTTTCACAGCAAAAGGGACCCTGGGTGCATCTGCTGCGCTGCCGGAAGGGCCAGGCGTGTTTACCCTCCCTTTTTCGAGTCTCAGGGAAAAGGAAATAAGCCCTAAATGGTAAAATGATAGTCTTGGCCTTTGAAGGGTTTTGATCTAAAAATAGGTCTGATAACACGTATCGTGTACCTCCCCAAACCCAGGATCTTCCTCTAAATCTGATCGTGGGCAGCAAAGCTAAGTGCTGGTTACGCGTAGCTATCTGTTTTTTGGGGGCTGAGGCTGGGAGAGAAATGTTTGGGGCAGAGCTAACAAAACAGCTCTGCGGAGCACATCCCGGAGAACAGCGGACTCGCATGAAAGCCCAAGCTTCCCATGTGACCGCACCAACATAACCTAGAGAGAGGACGACCGTGGCTCTTCACTGGGGTCCATGTTTCCTTCCTTTCCCTCTGAATTTTAGCCAGACTGCGTTTTTATTTTTCCTTGGGAATTAAATCATAGTAGCTTTAAT
Source organism: Vespertilio murinus (assembly GCA_963924515.1). Classification (NCBI taxonomy): domain Eukaryota; kingdom Metazoa; phylum Chordata; class Mammalia; order Chiroptera; family Vespertilionidae; genus Vespertilio; species Vespertilio murinus. The sequence continues at coordinate 184,079,605 of OZ004704.1, read as the reverse complement.
TATTTGGATATTGAATATTCGTTCTATTTTGAACTTGATAGACTTCTTAAAATGACTGTCTCACCGGTGGGGGTTTCTGAGGTTGACCGCGGTGGAGAGCTGTGTCTAATTCGTGATCCCGGCTCACCGCCTGTCTTTACATGAGAAACTGTACAAAAAAAGTTCATTGAATGTTTAATGAGCATGCAAGCGGAGTCTTGAATCCCAAGGGGGGAACCTGAGACTGCTTTTAATTGCATCTAACCCAGGGTGATAAAAAGAATCAGATTTTGGGCAAGTCCAGGGTGAAAGATGTTTATTGTTGTTATTTGCAACAACAATGCGATCCGTTATTAAGCGCCCGTCGTGTGCCAGGAGCTGAAGGAACGGTTTCTTCTTCCTGATCAGCAGCACACGACCCCAGAGGCGGGTTGCTGGGGTGCATTGTTCTGGTCTATGATCTCGGTCTGAATTCAGGGGAAAGCGGCATCGTGCCAGCTTCAGACCCTCATGTCCTGTCCTCACAGACCGGACGGTTAACGGGGACGTGGGCCCCTGGGCGCCCCCTGCGTTTGAAGTGTGTAACCGACCTGCTCCAAAACACGGCCCCGGCTAGCCAATCAGGAGGCCGGAAATGGAGGGCCTGACCTCACCCGGCTCTGTTTTCCTGAATGAACCTGACCGAATCCCTCCCTGGCAGGCCCAATTCTTCCCAGTTACGGTCCGCATCACATACAAATGACGGGGCGGCAGGTCCAAATCCTCGCCAGCCTCCTCGGGTGTGAACTGAACTTCGGGACGTGACAGGACCTGGCCAAAGGGAAAAAAAAAAAAATGGAAATGCCTCCCCTGAAATTTTCGCTCAGGCTTTCTAAATTCACTTTCAGATAAGGGCAAGTGAGTTTGCTTAGGTGGGAAGTGCTGACAGCCACAGTGTCGTCGTCGTCGTCTACCACAAAATTCTTCCTGGCACTCTAATTATCCTTCCCTCCTCTCCTTCAGTATCACATGTAGCCATGTGTAGAATCATAAAATAATTATGCAGTGTACAAGCTTTCCGGGAGCATGTACCACTGTTTTCCTAATTCTTTATCTCTCCCATTGATCGTGGCGTGTGTGCATTGATCCAAGTCGGCCATCTGGTTAGGCAAGATAAGCGTGCTAGTGTCTTTGCATTGCACTGTCACCAGGGGAGGGGGCACATTTTGGCTGTAGGGAATTACGGGGGCAGGATTAGCCCTCTTCCTACGAGGAAGCTGAATTTTAAATGCAGCGCTGCAGCTGCATGGACCATGGTGCTAACTTCTGTTTTTGCCATGAACTGGGTCGATTTTTTTTTCTTCTTGTTCATATTGTCTCCAAAGGTATAGCGATGCCCTGTGTGAAATGGGGGAGCCGGTGTGTGTGTGTGTGGGGGGGGGACACCAGGATTGGAGAGAAGATTCATTTTCAGCACATGCTAGACTTGTCAGTGACGGATACGTTACAGGATTTCTAAATGGTGGGACTGCTTTCAAAGGACGACAAAAGGCTGCTGGATAAAAAAACGTTTTCAAACCCAGGCTCCTTGGGCTCCCCGCCCCCCCAAACAAAATTATTTTTAAGAGAAGGGAGAAATAGTTGTATTCACCTACACACAGAATTTTAAAAAAATAATAAGAAGAAATAAAAAGGGCCCTGAGAAGAGACACGGTGCGTGTACCACAGCAGAAGGAGTTACCGCAGGAAGCCGGGCTCAGGGCTGTGGGACAGCCTCTCCGTGTGTTTATCTCTCCCGTCCACATATTGACATTAATGTTCGCCCCAAGTTTACGGCCACTGGGACCGGCTGAATGCGCTCTTTACATTCAAGGAGACTTTTTCCCCAGCCCCGCCGGCCGCTGTTGTTTTTAAAATTTGATTGCAAGCCATTGTTGTCTCATATTTTGCAAATGTGTGGCAGACTCCAAAAGCTTCTCCTCTAAAATTGAACAATTCTGTCAAAAAAGATTAGTTCTATTTTGTCTGCCGGGTGCTGACTATTCATGAATGTAAAGAGAGGGGGGGGGGCTCGGGTATCCTGCTAAGTTGCTAAGGTGTCTGGATTTCGCCTATTGACTTGAGGATACCACACTGCAGCCCACAAAAGAGCAGCCAGAAGGAGAGGGCAGCGCGGCCTGCCATGTGTTGGAGCTATACCTTCTTTAGCTGCCCATTTATTTCTTTTGTTGCCAGAACTTTTATTGTCATACAGTTGGGGGGAAAAAAAATGTTAGACACCAGCTTCAGGCAGCACCAAGCAGAAAAAGGGATTAGCATATCACTAGGATCATCTTACACTGAACCAAATTCTTTTCAGGATGTATAATTAGCGAAAACAGCCCCCCACCCCCCACCCCCACCTCCCCACCTCCCCACCCTTTTTTTTTTTTCCTTCCTTGAGCCTATGGACAGAAAAAGTGAGTTCAGATCTTTGGCTGGAATATTGGGGGCAATAAAAGAGAGTTGCCAGTCTCAGACAGATACATACATAGTAACGGTTTTCTTTGCAGGAGGCTTGGCCGTGCCCTCCAGAACTGTCTGGTTGAATGGGGGAAACTTGCTATGAATCCGGGCCATTGTCTTGGGCTTTCTAAGAGGGCTAGATCGGGGAGTCGAACACGGTCAAAATTTGAGACCAGTGAAATCAGACTCGGGATTAAATGCATGTAGAACTCCTCTGGCCGAGGGAAGTAAAGGGAAGCGTGTGCTTTTCACACAATGGCATGTTACTCTGCACAAGGTACTTGGGCTGTAAGTTAAAATGTAATTGGGAAACTGAAGGCAGCAAAATGTGCATTGGGGGTCTAAGAGAGGATAATTCCGCGGGGCTTGCTGACAGCGGTCTAAAGCTTCACTTATAAATCGTGGGTGATAAATACGTTTATCTGAGAGTAAGAAAATGGGAGTCTTGGATCGAATCCCTTTTATCCTTTCTCTCTCCCCCCAAGAGTTGTGCATTTAAGCAGTTTTACATTCAGCATATAGGTAAAAGCAGATTTGTCCAATGGACTCATTTGAGTGGCTATCTATTTCTATGTAAGCTTCTGGAGAAGCACACATGGGGTGGAAGGGGAAAGAAGCTCTTTCCAAAGGTGTGTTTTTTAAGAATTAACAGAATAGTCACTAAAAGTAAAAGTGCTCCATCTGCATGTATTTCAGTTTCAATTTCTTGAGAGAGCTGATGTTTTTATTCCATCCCTGAGGTATTCTGAGGATTCGTGTTCTCCCAGACTTTTGGTTTTGAATTGTTAAAACTCCATATTTTCACTCTCCTGTGGGTTGGGTCATTCTATCGCACTGCCCGCCCCTCAAAATTAAAACACCCACAACATACACACACACACCCCAGTCTTGATTCTGGTTCAACTTCACTTTATATTTTCTGTGGACAGTCTCAGCTTATCTGTGTGGCAATTTTTAAAATCGGCTCATTTTAATTATTAACAAGAGGCAATGGATACTTAGGTCCATGAGAAGCAGTTTTCTTTAAGTTTTACAATTCTTCAGTTCACTGAGCTTTTCCTTGGAATTAGAGAGCTCGGCTCTGGCTCTTTCTTTTCATATTTCTCCTGGCCTGGAATTTTTGGTCAAACGTTGCTGTCTTGGCTAGAAATAAACCGTGGACGTAGATAGCACAGAGGACTCAATTGTGTCCTCTTCATTTAAGGAAAATCACTTTAGTTTGCATCGGTTATGTCTCCCTGTAGGACTGCGTGTGGAATCACCAACATGGCAAGAAAGAAAGAATAAAAGTAAAATTGTTGTAAAAAATGTGAATGCAAGATATAATTCTTTAACCATTTTCTCACTAATCATAATGGTACTTTTCAAAAAATCACTCTTTGCTATTTCAGTATTTGTAATTTTTAATAATTTGTAATATCTATACTTTTCTATTTACTGAAAGACAGGAATGTCAGTGACTACAAGAAACTAATTAAATTCACAACTTCTTTAATTTAAGACAACCTTACTTCTGGTAAATATCTAAGTTGTTTAATCAAACTTGTGATATGCTGTCCCCAAATCATTGGCTATTTAATTATTCACAAAAATATTTTGTTTTTCCACTGTTTTAGAGCACACCCACTGCCTAGATTCTTCTCTTACACACACACACACACACACACACACACACACACACACACACACACACAACATCAGAGAGGTAGACCCCTTCCAGGGCTCTTAGTAGTCTAGACTCTAAAGCAATGTTTAAATCTAGAGCCCAAATTGTTGAATTCAGATAAATATAATGTCAAACAAACAAAATACGCATCTCTGGGTAACCTGGAGTGGTGTGTGTGTGTGTGTGTGTGTGTGTGTGTGTGTGTGTTGTGTGTGTGTGTGTGTTTATGTGTGTGTTTAAGGACTTGAAAGCAAAAGCATGGCAATGTGGAGGCCTTTGTGTAAGGCAACACATAGGTTGTTCTGGACCCTGGAGCAGCATGACGTCAGCAGTGGGCAGGGAAAGGCAGAGCGTCGCCCAGAGTGAAAACTCAGCGCAGGGCGGAGAATCCACAGGGGGAACCGAGTGGAGGGAGACAGTGCAGGCTGATGCAAACTTCAGGTTTTGGGAACACCCAACACAGAAACAGCCAGACTCTTTTCCTAAAGATCAGGTTTGAGCTTTAAAAAGCATAATTTGTGATTAATCAAAATATACTGACTGCTAATCTTAACAGAATCTTTTATATGTTTTAGCTTGTCAATGTATCAGTAGCAGTGTGATATTTTTTTACACAGACTATTGCATATACAATTTACATAGTGTACATAGTGTTAGCATATTGTTCAGATTAACCTATTTGACTTTTCTATGATATATCGATAACATCTCTTTTAAAGTTTAACCTCCAGAACAGCAGGAGCTGTTCAATATACCATGTCATCAAGTCAACACAACACATTCATTCAATACCATGAGCTAAATAAATTTGGATTGCTATGATTAGAGGTAGGCTTTCAAAGTCACAAGTAAGATTCTCCAAAATGTGGCCACGTTAAATATGACTTTAGACCAACAAATCTTGTGTCTCCTGTTAGGAAAGAACAAAGAGTCTTAACATTTTAAACTTATAATAATGCTATAGTTCTCATTTTTAAACTATCTGTCCATTTTAAACTGCACTACTAAGCAAAATAGAGACAGACTCACAAAGAGCAGTCAGACAGCTCTGGTATGTTTGGTGGTGGGTGGTGCGCTGGGTGGGCGGAGAGATTGAGCAAAGAAGAAAAAAAGAGTGAACTAGTGGACATGGACAACAGTGTTGTGATTGTAGGGGGAGGGGCGAGTGGAGGTGGAAGAGGACATAGGGGGATAATAGTGATGGAAAAAGGAAAAGGAAAAAATAAAGTATTTGTCCATTTTAATGTAGACAGCTAGGATGTTTTAAATTGCTTTTGTAGCACAGAATAATTTTTTTTCTAAGTGGATTATTTAAGCTATATTACTAAATCAATTGTTGTTTTTTGACACTGCATGTGTATATAGCTATTAGGAGGAGAGTTTCTACTCTTGTAAGTAGGAACTGCTACGATGAAGATAAGCATGCGTAAATTTTTTATGGCACAATAAAAGTGTAGTGCCCTATCATGCATAGTTCTAAATGAAGGTGTTAGCCCACCTGGCTCAGTGGTTGAGCATCAACCTATGAACCAAAAGGTCACAGTTGGATTCCCAGTCAGGGCACATGCCGGTGTTGAGGGCTCAATCCCCAGTAGGGCATGTGCCAGAGGTAGTGGATCAATGATTCTCTCTCATTATTGATGTTTCTATTTCTCTCTCCCTCTTCCTTTCTCTCTAAAATCAATAAAAATATATTTTTTAAAAATATAGTTATTGTCCCCCCAAATTATAATATTATGAGTCATTTGTGTTTAACATGTTCCTGACTCATCTATAATGTGAAATTATAAGAGGCTCATTGAGTCCTCCTAATCCTATGAAATATTATTATACCACTAGAGGCCTGTTGCATGAAATTTGTGCATGGGGGGGGGCGTGGGGTACCTCAGTCTGGCCTGCACTCATAGGAATCAGGCCTAAACTTACAGTGGGACATCCCTCTCACAATCTGGGATCACTGGCTCCTAATCATTCACCTGTCTGCCTGCCTCATTGCCCCTAACCACTCTTCCTTCCTGCCTGCCTGATCGTCTCTACCCCCTCTGCCTGCCTGCCTGATCACCTCTAACTGCCCCTGTGTCACCTCCAGCCACCACAGCTTCGTCCAGAAAGACGTCCAGAATGATGACAGTCGTTCAGCTGCTTGGGCTAATTAGCATATTATGCTTTTTATTATTATAGATATTTATAGATGAGGAAACTGAGATTCAAGGAGGTCAAGTAACATGCTCAAGGTCATGCAACGGGGAAGTGGTGAAGCTGGAGCCAAAACAAGGTTATCTAATTCAAGTTTATTTAACCACTTCACACTGGTCTTTCACACATTTACTAGAATTGAAAATACCAACTTAACTCTAGGCTCACCAGGTTACTACAGTGGGATATGCCCAAGGAAACAGAGGAGGGTATAGATAGTCAATAGAACCACTAGACAAATAGACAGCAATTGTAATAAGATCACAAACTCCTCGTGAGGAGTTTTAGTCCAGACCTCTAGATGCATAGGATAGGAGAGCTGGAAAGGAGTTAATGGTTTATTATGTCTAACCCTTTCATTTTACAAACAAGGAAGCAGAGGCCCACCTGTGTGACTTACACTGTAAGAGGTAAAACTGGAACAAGAACTTCCAGTTCCCTTCCGACCCAAACCAGGACCCTTCCCAGTCCACCTATTAATAAGCAACTTCAGGATTCTCTGGGGAAGAGCAAAGTGGGCAAAAAGATATGCATGGAAGTGATGTCTGCTCCAGAACTCAGTGAAATGCCTTAGATTTGTGAAAGCAAGTGCCTATAGGATAGATTGGTAACAGAGTTCATATGAACAACAGAGGAAAAAGAAGGCTTCAAATTCAAATTTCAGGTGATGCTGAAATTGGGAAGGAAGACAAAGATAGAAAATAAGTTCCTGAATATTAGCATACTTGCTTTTTAAGATTTTTTTAATTGAATTTATTGGTATTAGATGAGCTAATAAAATTATATAGGTTTCAGGTGTACATTTCTATAATACATCATCTGTATGTTGTATTGCGTGCTCACTACCCCAAATAAAGTCTCCTTGCTTTTCATTGGAAACTGGATCTTTATGTGGGGATGCCCTAATGCCACGAGGAAGTCTGGGCATAGAAGGAGAGAAAGATTCAGGCCAGAGACACAGAGTCAACAGCACAAAAGCATTGGCATCAGAAGGTCCAATTAATAACACACGCGCGCGCGTGCACACACACACACACATACACACACACACACACTCGTCTGCACCTTTTTTTCTCTCTTTTTACTTCTTGCCACAAGACATCTTTTAGAGATAGGAAGATTCCACATTTCTTCTAAGTGAGGTTCACAGAAGTACATTTGGTCTGGAAAAACCTTCATAACCCTTTCACTGGAATAGATAAGAAACAGAACACAGTCTGAAAAGACAGAAGGCGGTGCTTTGGAGAGAAGTCCCGTGTTGCTTTTTCCATTTTATAAATTCTCATCACCATTTTTCAAAGTCACAAGCTTTTTTGTTAATGAGTGTTGTAGGATATTTAGCAATTTAAGCAATGTGTTGGACTGGCATTCACAAAACCTTTACCTGTAAATCTGCTGCCACTACATTAGATTGTATTCAAATAAAGAAAATTAACTGCAGTGCAAATTTCCCCCACCTATTGTCTATTTAAATTATTAAAAAAAAACTTGTCAAGGCAAATGATTGTGTGGCATTTTTTTTTTTTTTTTTGCAAAAGACATACCTGAATTATAAAATGGTTATATCAGCTTTGCATTCATGGGTACGTGGCTTGTTATCCCAACCATTTCCACGTTAGTTGAGTGGCAAAAGTTAGCATTTGCAGGGAAAAGTGGGCTTGCCACCAAAAAAAGGAGTTCTGTTTTTATTGTGGGGAGAAGGTAGCCTTAATTAGGTAAGCAGAGAGGTTGTTCACTGCATTTCACAAAAAGACCCATTTAAGTTTCCTTTTTGTTTGTTTTTACTTTTACATTCGTATTTATTGCACTGCTGTTCACAATAATCAAAAGACAAGAATAACCCAGTGTCCATTAACAGACAAATGGATAAATAAGACTTGAGGTGTATATACACACAATGGAATATTACTCAGCTACAAAAAGGGGTAAAGTTCAGATCCATGCTACAACATGGATAAACCCTGAAACACTACTGCCAAGTGAAGTAACACCGTAGCAATAGGACATGTATGCATGATTCTACCTATATGAAATATTTGAAATGGGCAAATCTGTGGAAACAGATAGTTGTGATGGTTTTACAACATTGTGAATATACTTTTTTTGTTGAATTTATTGGGGGTGGCATTGTTTAATAAAATTATATAGCTTTCAGGTGTACAATTCTATAATATATCATCTGTACATTGTATTATGTGTTCACCACCCCAAGTCAAGCCTCCTTCCTTCACTCCCCTATCCCCTTCCTGTCTCCTTCCACCCCCTTTTCTTAAGTTTCTTTTTAAAGAAACTGGAAAATATTAAGGAAATTCATTGGAGGGCACTCAAATGACAATTAATGAACAGGCTTAATTATCTTCTGACTAGTGTGTAGCTTAGGGATTTTTTTTATCTTTTATTTATGGCACTATCTAAAAATGGGGTAATGCCAACCCAAGTGGAGGAAGGCACATATTAAATAACACATTTCTCTATTTATATTTAAATAACCATCTGCATGAAATTATGCACAAATCATGGAATAATTCCTAGCAGAAATTACTGTTTAGAAAATAAATAAAAAATCTGAGCCATGGTGTGCTTTTCATATTAAATTGCCCATTTCCAGAGCATCGTGTGCATTTGCACAATGTACAAAGGCAGCGGTGCAGGCCAATACAGATTGCTCACAATGTTAATGAAGATGGATGGCGGAGGCTGAAAAACATTCATTTACAAGCAAGGGAGGAGGAGAGAGCAGCACTGTTCACTATCTCCACCTTAATGTTTTTTGCCTTGATAACATCCAACCCAGTGATGGTGACTTTCATAATAGAGCCCTTGGGAGGGTTTTTGTGATGAATTTCCATTTTCAGTCTTGAATGTGGCCTAATTTTTTTCCCATTTGGGGTGAAAATTGTGCATGTGAAGTTTGGAGGCTTATGGCTAAGCTGGGGAAAAGGAATCTTACTCTTTGAAGAATGATGAACATGGTAGACTAACTATAAAATTTAAATAACTTTTAAAATTGGAAAGAAAAAAAATGACTTCCTCATCCTTAAGTGACTCCCTTTCCAGCAGAAGATGAGCCAACTCCCCCTCCCCCCACCCACCCTCACCCCCATCTCCAGCCAAAATAAACCATCCATCTTTCTCAAACTTCCTTGGCCACGGGGCACCTATAGTTGAGTCTATGAAGAGTAGGGCACACTCAAAGGACAGGGAAACCTATTCTAGGACTACAGTGTCAGGACCTTCCTCAGCCTATCACAGCCTATCACCTTTTGCCTAAATTGCATAAAGTTAGGGAATGGACATACCTGGAGAAGGGAGGGGGGCACACTTTACCAATCAGTGAAGGAAGGTGAGCTAGGGATGATTTGAGGCTCATCTCCACCATGCCCACCAACTCCCTCCCACCACCCCCACCCCCCCATCCAGTATCATTCCTCAGCCAGGACCCCTTGATATTTCTGGCCAGCTCTTGGACATCCCTTTGCTTTGAAGGTAGAATCTACATGTTACAACTCACCTTAGGAGAGTGAAATAAAAGCACAGAGCCACTCCATCAAATATTCTGAAAGGCTGCCATTCCCAGGCCCCAGGAGAACTCTTTCTTCTTGAGTTCTCCTTATTCAACAACTCACCTTTGTTCATTTGTTTATTCGATAAATATTTATTGAATTCAGTCCATGCTAGATACTGAGAATACCACTGTGGACAAGAGAAATGCAGACCCTGGCAATCAAAGCTGAGAGACCAATGAGCGAAACAGAATGCCAAAGGTGAACAGAACACAGGCTACGGAGGGATTCCTGAAGGAGTGAATATCTAAGTAGAGACTTAAATTGATTGAGCACCAACTCTGCAAGATAGTAGATCTGAGGGTTGAAGACAGCTATGAGTTAGTCTCCCTAGCTGGGTGGAAGGGTACAAATAATAACAAGCCACTGTGTAGGAACAAAAACCACTAAGGTGTAGGGATCAATTCCAATTTGGAAGACAGAGAAAACATCATGAATATAATGGCATTCAAGGATACGTCTTAAAGAATGATTTTACATTAATTCAAAAGCATAATCAAAAGCCAGGCAGTCCAGGCAAAGGTTATATGAGCAGAAGTACAGAGATGAGAAATCCTGAGATATGTTGAAGGAACAGAAGTGATTGTGCTTGGCTGGGCTGTGGGAGGAATAAGAGGACACATGCTGAAAGGCCTTGGAGAAATGGACCATGTCCCTTGGAGAATGGCCGAGGAAGACAATGGCAGCACTGTCCTCTGGGTGATGCTCCACTAGCCTTCCTTCCCTGATGTCCCTGGAAGGGGAATGAGGTATATTTGGCCCAAACACATGGGGCTTAAGTTCCACTATGCTTACAGCTGGGTTCTGGATCACTTGAGTCACTCACAAGTCCTTGGCCCAGGAACCAGTGTTTCTCATTAAGCCCTGAGGCACATGCTCAGTAAGATCTCATAACAGAAGAGCTCAAATGAAGCATTGGACCCCCTTTCTGTTCCAGCCTCTGTACAGAGATGAAGAGATAGATATACATAGACCCCACCCTCACAGAGCTAATATTCAGTGAGGGCATAGCCATGATTTTTAAGAAACTATTTACAACACAATATAGAAATTGCTTAATGGAGGTTTTCATAGGGTGTAAAGGGAGCATGGAAGAATCATGGGGGTGGTAATGGGGAGGGTCAAGAACAGGAAGTAACAAAGTGCTGAGGCTTAAAGGTTAAAGAAACTTTTTTGAGACTACTAGGATATTCCTGATAGAGAAACAACATATCATGGAAACATGCCAGAATATAGTATGCTCATGAAATGCACATATACATACACAGATGGCATTCTCTTCAGGATGGCTGTGGTATAGAGTATGCAGAGAGGTGAACAGAATGTCAGGAGCCAACCTCAAAGCTCCTTGTATGTTAGGACACTTTGACTTTAGACAACAAAAACTCCTGAGTATGCAATAATGTGATTGAAGTGGAGAAGATAGAGGCAGGGAAATCAGGAAATATGATAATCCATCACCTAGTCCAGTTCCTCAGGAGGCCATGTCTGTCAACATGATAAATAGCATCTAGTAGCCATTCAAAAAGCAGTTGATGAACTGAATTAAACTGTATTGCTCTAGTGTTGTGGCAAGTCATGATGGAGGGAGGAGAAAGATGAAAACGCTGCTCAGAGGTGAAATAGACAAAGACTTGGATGAGTGAAATGCATGAGTGAAAGACCTGAGAATGTAAAGTCTAAGATTATCCCAAGCTATCCAAGTTTAGATGGATGGTGGTATCATCACAAGATAATGACTGGAAGAGGGGAAAACAGTTTTACCCAAGAAAGAGTCCAATCTTGAACATGTTCCATTTGAAATGAGAAATGAAATAAGGATTGGGGACTCAGAAGAAGATTTGGATTGTGGCATAGATTTGAAAGTCACTGGTGTATAGGGTTGATTGAAGCCATGGAAGCAGTTAAAATTGTCCAGAGAGAGTGGGTAAAGTCCAAGCACTATTGAGATAGAACCCAGGACAACAATGTTTAATAGCTGACTTCTGAGAAGGAGGAGCCTCGTCTTAGAATTGGGGGATCTGCAGGGACCAATGACAACTGTTAGGATAACTTATGGTTTGAGCCATAAGCCTCCTAGTGAACATCAAGACTTGTACACACCACAATAGTGTTACCTGGGTAAGATCACAGATCTTAGAGTGCTAAAATTTCCCCAAAATGGAAATTAATGAAATATGGAAACATGCTTAGCCATATTTCATAGATTTAGAGGCTCATAAAGGTTGACAGTTAGGACTGCTTAGCCTTGTCCCTCCTAGACTCTAGCCATACCAAAATGCTTATGGTTTCCAAATACACTATATCTCTGGGCATTTGCATGTGGCTTTTGTTGTTGTTGTTGTTGTTACCTGGGCGCCCTTTTCCTCAGCTTGCATCCCTACAACTCCCAACTCCCATTAGTAGTTGACCTTTGCCCTTTGATGCCCAGCTAAAGTAGCCTCTCCTTTGAGGAGCCTTCATCCCTCCTCCCCAACTCACCCCACTCCCAGATAACTTAGGTGTCTCTCCCTCTGAGTTTCTCTTCTGGGTTTCCAAAGCACCTTAACACTCTGGACAGTGAAGATTGATTTTTGGGGGGTCAGCTTCTTTCCCTCAGCTATGGATAGATAAATACATCTTGCCATACCCATACCCTCTTCACCTGATACAAACAATAGGCAATGTCTGACATACAGTAAGCACTTGTTAAATGCTATTGAAGGTGAAAGGTTCAAGATATCACTCCCTCACCTTCCTTGCATTTTCTTTTTTTTCTTCCTTTTAATGTGTATGCATTTTAATTTGATAGAGATTGAGAAAAGAGTTTCAAAATTTTCTACTGCTTATGTCAACTTCTCCCTTTACAACCTTTTTCCTTGTCCCCTTTGTTCACAAATCCAATCTCAGCCTGCCAGAATACCACACGCCTAATGTTTCTAATTCAGCAACCCTGGACAACACGCATGAGAGAGTCTGAATATCGTGTGTGTGATAGTTCAGAGGGCAGTGGTTGGTTCAGGGAGAGAATTGATGTTTATTGTTGGCCAAGTAGGAGATTTGAGCTCACATTAAAAAGATCACGAGGTGAAAAGGCCCCCAAAGTGGAGCCTGGATCTCTTGGGGGAATGGCTTTAATCCTGGAATCCAATGAAGATCCTGAGGCAAAGAACACTGTCTTTGTTGTTGTTTGGAAGTCGTGGGTGGGCACTGGAGTGATGGGGAGAGAGGAGAAAAGGATGGGGAGTTGTGAAAAGAAGAAGCAAAGTTCTCTGCTATTTCTTGTAGCCTAGGTAACTAATATGGAAACGCTAGCTGCAGAGCGAACAGGAGAGGACATAACCACTGGTCAAAACATCCAAGAGAGCTTCACCGTGAAGTGAGGTATTTAAAGAGAATTAACCACTTCTGGTGACTATTATTACACTTTGACATCCTTTGTGGGACCATTTCTGTCAGTGAGGAGGTCCATTCATACATATTTTAGTGTGTTCTCTCTCTCCAGGTATGATGATCAGGAAATCCCTGCTCTTACCCTAAGGACACTTTCTCTGGGAGACTGAGTTGGGTTCTCTGGAGCAAAAGCCATTGTGGGAAAACTCACCCATTGTCCAATTTTTACCAAGGCTTGTCCTTCTAAAAAGTAATAATGAATGGCTTATCTTCACGATCATGTGGGCCCTCAGCAGCCAATCAAAGGAGAGTGAAGTAGCACAACAAATCCAAAGAGCAAAGGGAAAGGAGGTGCCTTTTAAATAGAGGTCGGGCTGCAGAAAGGAGGCTACTCTGGCTTGGACAAGTTTCACAGCATCTGAAGACAGAATGGCTTGAGGCTTAGCCATTGTTTAAAGCCATTCCTCAAATTCCTTGTTTACTGTCAGCACGGAGAGTTGTGGACTCTGTGACTTTAGCAGTTAATGGGACTAAACACTTATGCCAACAGATTAAGCCTTGCTGAAACATTAAGAAAATTGGCCCAAACTGAGTTTGGATGGATTGTTGTTTAGTGGCTATTTCTTTGGGGGTGGGGGGAAGATGATTGTCCCAAGACAATGGCTTTGGGATACCTGTGGAACAGTGGCGATTGCTGAGAGTTTTCTGCTAAAGGAAAGAGATTGTTTTAAAAAAAAATGCAAACATTTAATTTTAATTGTTTGACTGCTTACAAATAATATAAATGAGATTTTCTAAAATTAAAAGGAATACTTTAAGGCCCATCAAAAATCTCAGAAAATTTTTGTTTGTTTATTTGTGTTGTTTTTTTTTAAGTTACAATCAATATCTGGGAGAAACGAAAAATCCCTATTTCTTTCATTGCTAAAAGACCCTCCAGGCTGCTGGATGATATTGAAGGTGGGAAGACTTTTCTTCGCTACACTTGTACTTTTAAGATTTGTCAAATCAATTTCTGGTCCCTGAAGAAAGGAAAAGTGCATGCACAGATGCATAGTAAATGTATTAAGCTTCAAAAATAATGTTCAGGTCTTTTATACACAAGAACCCCCTTCATATCTTCACTTGACATTCCTTCTTCAGCAAGGATTTTTTTTTAAAGTAGCTTTTATTTTTTAAAATATATAATAAATCTTTATTGTTCAGATTATTACAGGTTTTCCTCTCCTCTTCCCCCCCCCCCACCGCATAGCTCCCCTCCACCTGATTCCCAACCCCACCCCATGCCCTTACCCCCTCCCACTGTCTTCCAGAACAATTAAGGTTCCATTTGATGGAAAGGATTTTACATTCACAGTTAGAACACTGTTCTATTCTGGCTGTAATCAGAAAGATATATACACTAAAAATACTTCACATTAAGACTTCTTAGGTCACATTTGAATGGAAAGTTGATTTTGAGTTTGGAAATTAAGAGTTTACATTCTGTAACGGTTACTCTTTGTGTCCACACATCATGAAAAATACGTTGTGTATTTTGTTTGCTAGGAGGGAGACCAAATGACAAATGACTACATTATTCATTTCCCTAAATACTAGTGTTCAGAGAGGTGCCGAGATTTCTGCGATTCCGATGTCTTTGGAAACTTCAAACTTGACTTTGAATAACCGTGCTAACAACCAGGGTGCTTCTTTTTAGTTTTACTCTTAAACCAGGGCTGTAAGAACATGCTCATAATATTTGCTTTTCATCAGAATCAAGAAGGCAATGCTAAGCAAAAAAAAAAAAAAAAAAGTATTTAACAGTGCATATAGGATTGAAGTGATGATAATCAGAGACCCTGGTAATTGAAGCTTTTGGGGAGGGGAAGAGAACCTTTCTTCTGGATCCTTCAGTCTGTTTAATAGGATAAAATTAGCTTGAGTGGTCTGGTGTTTGAAGAGGATATGATGTAATTGGAAGTGCCTCCTGGGTTTGCTGCTGGACAAAGCAATCAGGTGGAGACTCAGGAGGGCACGGGACGCTCTGCCGTACGAATCCCGGCTTCCGCCGTCCTAATTAGCCTACATTAGCTATGCCAGTTTTCTGCTTGCTTTTGAATTTCCCTGCTAATGCTTCTTCGGGGCTGAAGGGAAGGAAATATGAAATGCCCACCAAGTTCCCCTCTAATAAGTGAATGAGGGTGCCCAAAACCCAGGGGTCAGGCTTCACGGGTAAGGCCTTAAAAAGTGAGCCACTCACAGGGAGCATGCGTTCCCCAGTGGGCACTGCAGCTTGTCCTGCGTGGTGAGGACGTTTGCAGAGCATATGTAAGAAATTGATGATTTTGAGAATTTTCTCCACGTCCCTATTTGACGTCAGATGAATTGGATTGAACTTCGAAGTCTGGGAGGGCCAGATGAGGTGGGTTTTTGTGAGTCTAGGAGCTACTGCCATTTAAAATGTTCCACTTCTGACCCCAATTAGTCAACGTTGTGCAGTGAGATTTGCAGCACATTTAAAGTAGTTTGAACAAATCTATTTTAATTGAAGAGGGATTTGCATGAAAATAAATAACATCTCAATCTTAAATCACAGATTTTAATGTCTTAGTTGTCTATGAATAAAAATACATATATAATATATATATATACCGAATAATAAAAACAAACGGGAAATTATTGCTTTAGCCATTGCCCAGAGTCATCCGACAAAAGCACAGGTCTCTCCCCGGGCCCCTTCAGTGACTCCCATAGAGGTCGTCAGGGTAAAATGCCATCTCTTCTCACTTTTAGTTAGGTAAACCCTGAACATCTAAAACCAAATGTTCAACATGAGTATTAGCATCTCTCTCTCTCTCTCTTTCTCTCTCTCTCTCTTTATTTTGTTTATTTAATTTGCTATATTAACAGTGAGCACTACAATGTGGAGGGCTTTGTGTGAGGCTCCGTACAGATGCCAAAATCCTTACGGTACCTGTGGACGTTTCTCTGTGGGAAAGGACTAGAGAAAGCGTTTTCAAGCCTCTCCAGGAGAAAGCAAAGGCTGATGGGTTCAGCGGACTCCATTATCCTAAGGACCTCTAAAAGTGAAGACCAAACACAGTTCAAGTGAAAAGATGTGCCACAGGAGGTACATGCACCTCAGTAATCAGAATTGGCATTCAACTTGCATTGTTTAATCATTTCCCTATAGCTTGCATGGAGAAGGGTGCCCTGCAGGGCCTGCAACCACATGAGCACCTCTTTAGGGAAAGGAGTCACAATGACCAAAACTTGCTCCCTCCTCCTCCTCCTCCTCCTCCCCGAGAAGGCATCCCTACAGGTTAGGAGTTCTGAAGCTGCACCTTCATAAGCTTCATCCTCAGAGGGCCCGCCATCCTTCCCCTGCTTCCTTTAGAGGATTTAATCTGATTATTTAACAAAACACTCTGTGAGCCCTTCAGAGACACAAACTTTGTGATTGGGAAGTATAGCATCATGATGCGACTTGATGAAGTAACCCGGGGAGTGACCAGGAGCCACTGTGGAGCACATAGCAGACATAAATTGGTTTGTGTTTGCAACAGTAGCAGACAGATCCTGGGAGGCTGGGGGTGCTGCGCGGGCAGTGTGACACGGGCAGCGCTCTTCGCAGTTCCCCCGGCGCCGCGCTGACCTCGGGCTCTGTTCGCTCCGGCCCCTACGGCCACTTCCAGGCTCCGGCCATCCGGAGACCGGCTGGAGCGGCAGGCGACTGGGTACATGAGAGCTCTCAGTTGTGAAATTGCGTGTTTGTAAAACACACCGGAGCCATGTGTTCCGTTAAGATCGCA
Organism: Vespertilio murinus; assembly: GCA_963924515.1. NCBI lineage: Eukaryota > Metazoa > Chordata > Mammalia > Chiroptera > Vespertilionidae > Vespertilio > Vespertilio murinus. The sequence goes on along the minus strand of OZ004704.1, from coordinate 184,062,551 downwards.
TATTGCTCTGAATGGCTCAGAGATTTTCAGGCTCCGGTTTAAGAAATGAAATTTTGCCCTCCCTGTAGTTAGAAATGAAAAGTTGGCCGACGCCATGACTTCTTATCAACCCAACTTGACTGAACAGTCAGTGATGTGGGACTCGGTGGCACTGCTGCTCCCAACACCCCAATGCGATACTTTTATTTCTCTTTACGCTTGGGGCAGAGCATCCTTAGTGTGGGGCAGCTTGAAGAGGGGGCAGCATGCCCTTCTCCATGCAAGCTACAGGGAAATGATTAAACCATGCGCTTCGAATGCCAATTCTGATTACTGAGGTGCCTGTACCTCCTGTGGCACATCTTCTCATTTAAACTGTGTTTGGTCTTCACTTTCAGAGGTCCTTAGCATAATGGAGTCAGTCCACTGGTTCAAGACTACCAGAAGGTTTTTTTGGATGCTTGATACAAACAACTGTGGACTTGTTATCTAATTCATGGGCTGTTGTTTAAACAGTGACCCCAGGACAGATAAATTAACGATGCATAGTTCTGCAAGGACTAACTTGACATTCATTTATTCAACTGAATGCCTGTATGTGACAGGACCAGGAAGATATAAAAGTCAACATAATAGAAGGGGTATTGCCTTCAAGGATTTCCAGACTAGTAAACTAACTAAAGAAAAATAAATGAGGCCATTTCAGATATTGTTAAAGGCTATGGGGAAAAAAAATAACCAGGTAAAATTTGATGTGATACCACTCCACACCTATTAGAATGGCTATAATAATAGCAATGACAAGTGTTGGCAAATATGAAGAGAAATTGGAACCTTCTACATTTCTGATAAGAATGTAAAAGGACCCTAACCAAGTTGACTCAGTGGATAGAGTATCAGCTTGCAGACTGAAGGGTCCTGGGTTCAATGCTGGTCAAAGGCACATACTTTGGGTGCAAGTTTGATCCCCAGGCTGCATTGGGAGGCAACCAATCGATGTGTTTCTCTCACATTGGTATTTCTGTCTCTGTCACTCACTCTCCCTTCCACTCTCTCTAAGAATCAATGGGAAATAAATACCCTAAGGTGAGGATTAACAACAACAGAAAAGAATGTAAAGCTGCTGTGGAAAACAATTTAGTGATTCCTCAAAAAATTAAACATAAAACTATCTACCATATGATCCAGCAATTCCACCTATTGCTATATACCCAAAAGAATTGATAGCAGGACTCAAACCAATGTTAACAGCAGAATTATTCAAATATTTAAAAGTTGATGAATGGATAGTCAAAATGTTTTATATATATTATATATATATAATAAATGAATGAAAATTTTGATATATTTTACAACCTGAATGATCCTAGAAAATATTAAGCTAAATGAAATAAACCAGACACACACACACACACACACACACACACACACACATATATATATATATGGCTAATAATGCTAAGTATCCATCCAACTGGTAGCTATGATGTGCACTGACCACCAGGGGGCAGATGCTCAGCACAGGAGCTGCAGAGCTGCAGTGACTTGGCAGCAGTGGTTCTAGGGTGATGCACCTCAAAACCAGAGAGGAAGGAGCCCTTTTCCTCATGGGGCTGCACAATTCTACCTTCAGCCTTGGGTTGTGTTGTTGCTGGGGAACTGTCGGACCTGAATCTGGTTTACTGCACACTTGTGTTTGTGTTCCACACCCTGTACAATAGTAACTTTGCAGAGTGCCCTCTTGCACTCTGGGACTCCTCGGGAATGTCGGAGAGCCATTTTTGGCCTGATCCTCAGAAGCCAGGCTGAGGGACACCACCTGCCAGAGGCACTCTGCTCACTCCGCAGATGCCCTTCAAACCACAGCACCACCCAGGTGTGGCCAGCTGGGGAGGGACTGAGGGGTTGTCTCCAGGGTGTGTCTGGCCTGTCTCACCCAGTCCTGCCCCACCAGCCACCTTCTAATTAATTTCTTTTTAATATGCACAAATCCATACACCAGGTCACTAGCATATTATATAAGCTACCTAGAATAGGCAAATTCATAGATACAGAAAGTAGAACAGAGATTACTAGGACCTGGAGTGGGGGTACGAGTAAGGGGAAAGGGAATGTTATTATTTAATGGCTACAGAATTTATGTTGGGGTTGATAAAAAAAAAAAAGGTTTGGGTATAGATAGCAATGGTGATTGCAAAACATGTGAATGTATTTGATGTCATCAAGTGCACACTTATGAATGATTAAAATGATCAATATTGTTATGTACATTTTACCACAATTCAAAAAATAATAACCAGGGAGCTTTGGTGGAGAATGATCAGGCGTGAGGTGGAAGAGCATTGCTAAGGCACTAAGGTAGGAGGAAGCTCTGGAGCAGAGTGCAGAGGGGGCCTGTTGCCAGAAGCGAATTGGCGGAGAAGCTAATAAAGGGTACACCTTCGTACTTCTCACTTGCGTAGGCCCCTTCAAGGACGCTGTACTTCATTGTACATTTGCGACTTTTAATTCTTCTTCAAGAAGGGCTGCGGGGGCCTGATGCAGCGAGGGCCAAACATGCTGGGGATCTCCCTTTTCCACATCCAGCACAGAAGGAGAGATGAGCAAACTGGTTCTAAGTGGAGGCGGCCAGGGATTGAGAAATAATGAAAGAAAGAAAGAAAGAAAGAAAGAAAGAAAGAAAGAAAGAAAGAAAGAAAGAAAGAAAGGAAGGAAGAAAGAAAGGAAGGAAGAATGGAAGGAAGAATGGAAGGAAGGAAGGAAGGAAGGAAGGAAGGAAGGAAGGAAGGAGAAAGAAAGAAAGAAAGAAAGAAAGAAAGAAAGAAAGAAAGAAAGAAAGAAAGAAAGAAGACAGCAGAAATAGATTTAAAGCTGGGAGCTGGGTGGACTGCCACTCTCTCTGATGGAGAGGCGGGAAGAAGATGACCTGACTTCTCCCAGTGCATTTATTTTATACCCCCAATACCAGGAAGTAACACCAACTTATTGTCATTCTTAAGTAGGCTCTAGCATGCCTGGATTGACAGACATATCTAGCTCCTGACAACACCTGGGCTAATATGAAGGCCAAGCTGATTACACTTTCCGCCATCTTGGGGAAATGTGTATCCTAGATGCGGCTCTGCCAATAGTCTAGGTCCCAGCTGACAACAATGAAAAGAAATGCCCATGTGCCTTCCTAGGTGGCCCTCTACCAAGGGCCCTTAAACTGGGTCAATATCTAGTGGAGAAAAAAACACATGGAAGCAATCATAATATGAAGTTTAAAAACATTTCTTTTGGACTTGTCCATTGTTGGCATAGCTGGAAAGCTGGTTGGTTGCAAGTGAAAATTTGTCAAATTAAAATGGAGCAGGAAAAAAAAGTGCAATGTCTTAACAAGGCATCTAAAAAATGCAATTCTAGAACCACAGGGAAACACCTAGCTTGACTCAAGTACCTGTAATGTGTCTCCCACATTTTTTATATGTGATTATGGTCTCACTGAGAGAAAAAAGAATTCGTACTGGGGACAAACATGGGGTCCCGGCATCAGACCTCATAGTTTCAAATCCTGGCTTTGCCACTTCCTGACTGTGGGCCCCGCCAAGTTATGTAATTTTTCTATTTCTCAGTTTTCTCATCTGTAAAATGGAATTAATAGTAGAAGTAAATGAGATACTCAATATAGTGTGTTGCACAGAATGTGTGTTCAATAATAACTTCTGCAGCAAAACATAATATTCACATTTAAGGATAATAGATCTTTGAGGAAATTAACAAGTGAAGGCAGTTGAGTTTTTCCTCTTAACCACCGTTTTCACAGATAAGGAAGCATCACAATCCGGGAGGTTGTAAGTAAAGGAATAAGAAAGGGGCAAAGAATATTTTTCAGCTGCCCTGACAGTTCTCTAGAAGCTGCCATGTGATAGATAATTCTAAAATCCAAAAGGACCTGGAAAAAAAACAAATTTGTAAATAACTTCTCTATAAAAACTAATTTGAAGGTAAGGCCTGACTTGAAATAACATGAGCCAACGGTCTTTATTTATCCCACTACAGCAGTGTTTCCCAAACTTTTGACATATGTGTACCCCTTCTATAATTTTCATAATGCTGAGTACCCCTCGTCAATAAAAAAGAAAGAATGTATTTTAATAACAATGAAAATATTTTTATTTTTTTATTTTTTTTGGTACATACACAAAATAATAATAAACGAAAAGTAAAATTATTCATAATAAAATATAAATAAAAATTATATTATAAATAACATTTATTTGCACACCAGACCATCTCATGCCTCACAAGACTGTCTTGACTTGACTCATGCGAACGTAGAATTAGGCGCAGCTAAGCACGGTGCAGTGCATATCCCCACCAAACTCCGGTGCAACACATACCCCCACCAAACTCTTCCCGTACCCCTGGGGGTACTCATACCACACTTTGGGAAACACTGCACTAGAGTAAATGGTATTATGACTTGCTGCAGGTGATGGTGAGTTGCTGTCTCCAGCTCCGACGGAGATATTCCAAAAGAAGTGGTATATGCATATCACCTTCAAAAATCTTTTTTTAAAAATACCTGAATTCTGATCCTCTACCCAAGGATTTGGGATGGAATTATAAACCTCTACTTTGCTTATATTCCATTGGCCACATTTAGTCATGGGTTCACTGCTAGCTACAGGGGCACCCGGGAAAAGCAGACTTTATCTGGGCAGACATGTACTCAGCAAAAATTCTATGACTATGGAACAAGGCAGATTAGACATCAGGATTCAGCCAATGGTCTCTGACACAGCCTCATCCCCCATACCCCACCCCACAAGCTTTCTCCTAACTCCCCCTCAGAACTCCCTGGATAGGACCAGAATAAATAGGAACTGGCCCTTTAGTCCTCTGTAAGCAGCTTGGACTGACTTCAAATGACTCAGTTCTGGCTTTAAAGACCCAGACATGGCTGACTATTCTTATTCTTACAGCATGCTACCTTGGATGCTTAAACAAATCTACGGTTTGTCATTCTTCCTCCTATGGAACCATCTAAACCTCATAGATGTGTCCTAGTCTTTTAGCAAATTCAGGACTAGATGTTTGGTTCCCCCTGGCCAGTGTCTCTATGAGCTGGGGACCCTCTTATGTTCTACTTCCAATGTCTCTCCAACCTTTCCTGGCAGGAGAGGGGGACATCTCCATAAGAATGGTGAAGAAACAACTTCCAAAGAGAAATTTCCAGATGCGAACATTTTCCATTTGAATTCATCAAACTCCATCAAATGCAAATTCTACTCTCAAAAAAAAAAATTATTCAAATTCAGTGAACTCAGCTCTAGCATAGAGATAGCATTGTGTTCCAGGAACCATGAAGAATAAAAGATGAGTGTTTTTCTCTGCTCATTGTTATTGGACACAAAAGAAGGAATTTTGGGTAAGTGTTGAAAGAAGGAAGACAATTTTAAATTATGTTTTATTTACAACTCAGATGCTAAAGCACATATTTAAAGAAAAGGGATGTGGATGGTATTTGATAATAACCCAAACCTAGTCATAGGCAAAATCTAGTATAAATGAAAAGCAAGATGAGCAAAAAAGAGGAAGTCACAAATAATAACAAAACAAGATGCAGCCACGGGCGTGGGTGCAGCAAAGTGTAAATAGACCAATGTTTTAGAGTTGTATGAGAGTTGCCTCATTGGCCTCTGGAATCCTACTTTATTTTATGCATTCCTTGTTGATTCCTGTAAGAATGTGCTTTTGAATGGCCAATGGTTAAATCATCAAACCGAGATGCCAAACTTGAAGTATTCCATGGGTTCTTTTTTAACTTTTCAAATGGCAGTTTGTACAACTGTTCCCAGTAAGTTTAAATAGAAAAGTATTCTGGGAAGTGTCAGTATTCTTCAAGCTCAAAGCTAAGTGTAACGGAAATAGAAAAAGACTGTACTTTGTGCATTTCATACATTTTAATAGCAAGTTACTATTGATTGCTGTGCTTTTTTGCAAGTTAAGGGAAAATTCACACATCACATTGTATGTTTCCTTGCAGTGGAAAGTTATTTTGATCACACCTTACAAATGATCCATACTGATATTAAGTTTACAGTGTGGGGAGGAGGAGAAAAGAGTGAAGTTAATTTGAATTTAGAAAGTCTCTAAATGATAATTGAATCACAAGTCTGGATTATAATTCTAAGGAGCAACACTTGACTTGGTCAAAATCACTGTTATGAAGAGATGCAATTTTTACACAGTACTTCACATTGATTAAGTAATTGTGAAAATGGAAAAAAAGTATTTGAATCTTAATCACAGTCATTTGCATGAAATAAAAGTCTGTGTCAGGGGAATGCACATTATAATAACTCTTGGGTGTTTTGGTTGCATCAGTGAGCAAAGAAGTTGTATGCATTTTTTTTCATGCTGATATACAAGAATTCCTTTTATATTTATTGTATCTTTGATTGTATGAAAATTTAGCAATATAGGATTTTGGCTGGTGAGAGACGGAAACTGATTAACTACCTGAACAATGGCTGTAATTAAAACAGATGTTTGATAATGCACGCGCCCGAATTAAACTGGGAACATTCAAAGAGAAAAAAGAGAAATAGGAATTTGATATGAACCTCATTCTCAGCCAGGCTCTCCAATAGATGGAAAGGTAATAAATGGGAAATAAACTTCAGAAAATTCTGCTTGTCTCTCTTCTAAATATTCCACCACCCCCTCCCCCACTGCTGTTTGGGATGCTTGAAATGTAGGAAACTGAACTGCTTGCTCTTGAGCTTCCCCTACCCCAGTCAGTTCTGCAAATATACAGATGCTATTTTTCTGCATTAGCACATATAATACTTCCAACTTCTTCACCACCCTCCCTGTTGGGACTCTTCAGAATCCCAAGTACCTTCAGACTCTGGAGCTAGACTCTCTCTTGCCTTCTTCAGACCCCTGAGTAATCAAAACCATCTTTTAATCACCTGAAATCTCCTACTTGAGTTGATGTACATTCCCTATAATGTTGAGTTAATTTTGAATCTTAGTTTGATTATCTACTAGTTTGAGGACACTGCTATTTGGGAATAAAGGAGATTTCCATTTCTGAAGCTATTTGTCTTCCCAGTTTTGTGGAGGAGAAGGAGGGAATCCTAAATAAAAGGAGAGTTTTGATTCCTGATGATGTTGAAAACTCCAAATGACAGCAGGTAGTTTCAAAATGTATAATTCTTATTTTTTGATCCAAGTCAGAGAAGAAAGTTGCCAGGAAGTTCTCTGCCAGACATGGTCCAAGGTCAGGGGCAAATGTAGAACAGAGAGACGGTAGGTGATGGATGCAGTAATGTGTTTAATTAGAACCAAATAATAGTAAAATTATAATGATAATAATAATGATAAATTTATTTTATTGACTAAACCTAAGTTAAAAAAAACAACAATAAAAAATATACTACTAAAAGAAAACAATTATGAGCTCCATCTCACCTTTGAAGGAGAAATAAACACTCCAAGCAAATGATGGTGTCCATAAAGTTTCAAAATGAGTGTGCTTAGTGCCCTGAAGTTACTACACATTCAAGAAATGAAGAAGCTTTCCTTCTCAATTATGGCACTCTTTCAAGCTCAGAACCTAAGAGTTTGCTTTGATTCTTTCTTCTTTATCTCCTAGTAGATTTCAGGTACTCCACAATATCTACTAAAAACAAAACAAAAAACCCTCTTTCCAACATCATAAAACACTTCTTTATTTAACACAAAAAACAAACAAAACAAAAAACCCATGACTCATGGATGCATGTCTTCCATCTTATACACCCATCACCAACCTGGTCAGGCCCTTGTCCTTCCCTCCTCCTCTTGGCCTCTCCAGAATCCCTTCCTTCCCTAAGGTTAATTCAAATTCTATCTATTGCAAGAAGATTTCTGTATGACTCTAGGCCACAGTGATTTCTCCCTTCCTTGTGCTCCTGTTCAGCACATAACACTCCCTAGGTCAGCACATAATTGTTCTTAGTGTTAGTTTGTAGTGTTTTTCCCGCCACAGTTGTAAACTCCTTGAAAATGGGAACAACATCTTGTCTTCTTTCTTCTCACCTTCCTTCCTCCTTTCTCTCAATAAATATGAATTTAGTACCACTCTGTGGCACACAGAGCACTTCCTGGGTTTCTCCTATCGCTTTTGGCAGTGTTATACCACGAGTGTAAGTACTCATGAAGCGCATGTACGAGTCCATACGGTTTGAAGGAGTTTATTGAGCAGCTCCTAACACCCTACATGATTCAACTTCACTCACCTGCTCCTTCCTCGCAGCATATATTTAAATCATTCTTTTCAACAAAAGATTGGGCCTTCAGTTTCACCATTAAACCCACCTAGTTCTTTCTGATAGAGGGAAGCAGAGAGATTGATGCCAGAGAAACAAAAGCCTGTTTGGGAAACCTGTTTCTGTCCCCCGGTCCACCCAACTTCGTGTGCACTCTTGCTCAAATTCCTTGACTTCCTTGTGCCATCCCTTCCCTTCTATGAAAGAAAGATAATAACACATTCTATGCCATCCCCAACACTTCCTAGGGTGAGGGTTAATAGGATAATGGCTGTAAAATACTTTAAGCTCATCCAAAAGAAAGGTGCCGCACGGTATAAAAATGCAAAGAGTTATTATGCAACTAATCAGATTCAAACTACAGGTTGCAAATAGACCCGTGGAGTGTTGAAATGAAGCCTCAATGAGAGATGCTAATGCTTAACTTGCCCTGCAGGCCCAGGCAGCATTTCCAGAACTTTCTCAGATAGGAATTAACTTCAGAATATACATTTTGAATCTATTTTTAAATGTTTTTATTGGTTTTTAGGGAGAGGGAGAGAAAGAGAGAGAAACATCAATGATAAGAGAGAATCATTGATAAGTTGCCCCTTGCATACCCCCTACTGGGAATTGAGACTGCAACCTGGGCATGTGCCCTGACTGGAAAGTAAACCCTGAACTCCTGGTTCATGGATCAGCACTCAACCACTGAGCCACACTGGCTGAGCTTGAATCCATTTTTTAGGGGGCGGGAGGTGTTTATGTTTGAGGAACAAAGATGAACTTGGACAGCCGGAGTCCAGATCCCTGATATCTGCTTCCATTTGAGGAGGCACCACCTTTGATATTACATACAGCCTGCAAGAATGCAGTCTCTGCATGGATGGGGAGCAAGTCCATCCTTTAGTCTGGAGGCTCTATAAGTTAAATAACAATGTATGTTCACTTGATTGCATGAATGAGTTTGTCTTTCTAGCCCCTGAAAGGAGAAAGGAAGCTAAGATAATTGGGTACCATGCCGGCCCAACACTAATTTATTTGAAGGAGCTGTGGAAATGTATATCACTCACTAGGCTGGCTGTGAAACAGCCACATTATGTGGGCATTTCCTCTGGCTGCTCAAACCTACAGGGCTAGCAGCAGGACCTAAGATCATTTTAACTCCACCTTTTGTTGGAACATGCAACTATGAGCATGCCAGGTATAAATAGGAAACACATAAAGACCTTGAGTATAGCGTTGATATGTGGGTTTAGGTGTTACTGATCTTTCAGCATTATAAAAATTTTGGTCATCTTTGCTACCAAAGGAAGCTTGTTAGCCTAAATTCATGAGTCAGAGCAGTCCCATAGGAGAAAAAGAATAAGATTCCTACTAACATTTCATCCCCACTAGAAGTTCAAAGGTATTATGTTATATCTGATAAACCAGAGTGTCTGCCGGAGGCCATGTTGCAAGAACAGAGAAACTCCGAAGAGGAAGCACAGCACCTGAGAGAAGTTCAGGTGGGCTGGTGACCAGAGTCCATGCCAGGGCTTGGATCATTCGCATTGTGCTGATTTCTGGCACAGACACGAGACACACACCCCGACGCAGTACTGTGCAGGTGCTTTGGAGGGAAATCTGGATGCTTATGAATTCAAAGAGCTGGAACATGCAGTGCCTTGGAAACTAGAAAGTGGTGCTGTTGAAATCCGCAATGTAGGGTGGCAAGGAGAACAGTCCTTTCTTAGTAGCAAATCACTATGTGTTTTAATGAAATGCGTGAAATACTTTACAACATGAACACTTCTAGAAACTATTTTTCACCCATTATAACCTCTCCATCTTGCACATATTCTTTGGGTTCAGCTACCACAACGTGCAGACTTATAGAACAGTTCTGATGTTTAGATATTTCCAATGTTTAGACTTCCGGATAAACTATCTCTAACTGATACAAAAGGCAGAGGCAAAAGAAGGCAGAAAGAAAGCACTGAAGTCATAAAATGTATCATTTGAAGACTTACACAAGGCCAAACACATGTGTTATAGCAATAAATATAAATGGTATGAACACCTAAAAACATCTAAAGATAAAAAAGCGAATTTATGTAGAATATTAAACAATTCTTACAATCCTGGGCTAATAAATTTGAAAACCAGAGTAACCTGAATCATTTCCTAAAAATATGTAGATCTACAAAACTTCAGATTTTGTTTTGTTAAAATGTGAGAGAAAATACGTATTGCTACTATAATGGAGGGAGCAGGAGAGTATTGTGCTGAGTGAAATAAGTCAGAGAAAGACAAGTATCACATGATCTCACTCATATGTGGAATCTAAGTAACAAAATAAATAGGAACTGAGTGAATCCAGAGACATGGAAGCATGGAACAGTGTGCAGAATCTCCGGAGGAAGGGAGTGGGAGGAAGGGGGGGGGGGGAGATGTGAGAGTGGGGGAGAGATAATCAGCCAAGGACCTTGTATGCATATATGCATGGCCCATGGATACAGACAATGGGGTGGTGAGCGTCTCCGGCAAGGTGTCAGTGGAAAAAGAGGAACATATGTAATACTTTCAACAATAAATTATTATTTTTTTAAAAAGAAAAGAGCTGAAACCGATTTGGCTCAGTTGATAGAGCGATGGTCTGCGGACTGAAGGGTCCCAGGTTCGATTCCGGTCAAGGGCATGTACCTTGGTTGCAGGCACATCTCTGGTGGGGGGTGTGCAGGAGGCAGCTGGTCAATGTTTCTCTATCATAGATGTTTCTAGCTCTCTGTCCCTCTCTCTTTCTCTCTGTAAAAAAATCAATAAAAATATATTTAAAAAAGAAAAGAACACATATATTGCTGCTACAAAGTGGTTAAAGAGCAGATGGCTTTCCAGTCACTGTTGTCTGGACTGGACTGCAGTCACTGTTATTTGTATTAGTTTAAGGAAAGAATTCTTCTTGCAAAGCCAGCATGACAATGAGACCAAAGGATTGCAAAAATATGGTATAGAAAAGAAAAACTGCAAACTAATCTCATCTATGAATAAGATCAAAATACCAAATAAAAGGTTAGCATATTGTACTATATGAATAGTAAAATGAAGAAAGGACATATGGTAATCAAGTGGGATTAATTCTTGATTTCTCAAGATAATTCAATAATAAAAATCTATGAAGAGACCTTATCTTATAAATAGGTCAGACAATTAGAACCACATGATTATTTCAATATTTACCACCATCCCCCTAAAAGAAAACCAACTTGACTTTTTAAGAGATCATAATATTATGGTAATAGAACAGAACATTTAAAGCCGTATATTTTAGAAGATACACATATCTTGTACATCACAAACTAACAGCCAGCATAACACTTATTCTTAAAAACCTAGAAGTGGTCTCATTAAAGTCAGGAACAAGACAAGGGTACTTGTTATCAGCACAATTATTTAATGATTGTTCTTGAAGTGCTCACCAACTTAATTAGATGAGAGAATGAGATAAGAAGCATAAATATTGGGTAGGAAGAGGCAGAAGTATCATTATTTGCAGATTATAAAGATTATAGTCTTGAAAAACCCAAGTGAATCATCTGAAAAGCTATTAGAAACATGAGAGAATTTAGTAGATTACCTGGTTAAAATACAAACGTACAAAAAATAATGTTTTTTACTTGTTAGAAAGTATGACAGATAAAGTAATTTTCCATTCACAAAAGAAAACAAAACAAGAAATGTCTACTATAGTAAGGACATTATAAAACTTTACAGAAGGATGTTGTAAATGTGGAAAGAAAAACTATATTAAGTGTTATTATAGAATAAACTAAGCTATAAATACGATACAAAAAAATCCAATTCCTTGCAGGTTTTTTTTTTTAGAGGGTTGGTAAAAATTATTCTAAAATTATTTGTAGAATTAGCATGTGAGAATAACCAAAACAGAGCTGAAAATAATGATTAAAATAATTTTGTTATAAACTAATAATTTTATTTATAATGATTAATTGATAATATATTAATAATTTAAATAATTTTCATTGATTGATTGATTTGAGAGAGAGAGAACAATTTGCTGTCCACTTACTTATGCATTGTTGCTCCATTCTTGTATGTGTCCTGACTGGGGATCAAGCCCATATCGGGATGACACTCCAACTGAGCCACCCAGTCAGGACTAAATTAATTTTTAATCAAGGATTAAAATATTATGATACTGGTCCAGTGACAGATAAATCAAAGAAACAGAACAGAAAACCCAGTAAATCTAAATTTACAAGGAAACAAAACACATGAGAAAGATGATGGCAAAAGATGAATCATTTAATAAATTATATCGAGCCATCTGTCTTAGGCCAAATCCATAGGCGCTCTCTATGCCTCCCTACCATCTCTTTATCCTTCTGTGAGTCCTTCTGGCTCTACCTTCAAAATTCACCTGAATCTGGTCACTTCTCATTATATCCACAGCTACCAGCACCCTCATTTCTTATCTGCATCTCTATAGCTTCCTAATTGATCTTCTGTTTTCTCTCTTGCCTTCCAACAATCCTCACATTGTAGTCAGTGTGGTCTTTCAAAAATAATCAAATTGTTTCACTCCCTTCCTCATGACCTCTCCATAGTTTCCCATCACACTTAAAAATCCCAGCTCTTTGGAAGTAAGTGGTAGACCTCCTCCTGCGGGGCTGGCCTGTGCCTAGCTCTCCAACCTCAGCTCCCCTCTCGCTCCCTCCTCTCCAGACACTCTAGGCTTCTGGAGTACATTAAACTTTTTTCCCACCTAAAATTCCCACACTGTCTTTTCCTTCTGCCAGAGTGCATCTTTCCTTAGGTCTTTTCAGATGGCTCATCCTTCACATCCTACAAGTTTTCCTGCACAAATGGCCGCTCTACAAGAGACCAGGCTTTCTCATCCTATCTAACATCCTACCTTTCCATAACTGTCTGCTTTATCTCCATATGTCCCCTTTTTCTCCCATTGAACCCCTCTAGTCAGCCCCCACCCTTTGTCCCAGGCCTTCACCACCCTATTGTCTGTGTCCATGGGCTATGTATATATGCACACAAAGTCTTTGGTTGATTATCTCCCACCTTCCCTTAGAGATTCCACACTTTGTTCTATTCTTCTATGTCTCTGGATCCACTCCATTCATCAATTTATTTTGTTAATTAGATTCCACATATGAGTGAGATCGTGTGATCTTATCTTTCTCTGGCTGACTTATTTCACTTAACTTGATACTCTCCAGGTCCCTCCATAGTTCCAAAAGGTAAGAGATCCTTTATTTTATACTGCTGCATAGTATTCCATGGTATAAATGTACCACAGCTTTTTTATCCACTTGTCTACTTATGGGCACTTGGGTTGTTTCCAGATCTTTGCTATTGTAAATTGTGCCACTATAAACATGGGGGGAGGCAATACATTCTTTCTGATTGGTGCTTCAGGTTTCTTAGAATATATTCCTAGAAATGAGATCACTGGGTCAAATGGAAGTTCTATATTTAATTTTTAAAGGAAATCCCATAATGTTTTCCATAATGGCTGCACTGGCCCACATTCCCACCAGTTGTGTACTAGGGTTCCCTTTTCACCACATCCTTCCCAGAACTTGTCATTTGTTGCTGGTAGCCATTCTGACAGGTGTGAGGTGATACCTCGTTGTCATTTTAACTTGCGTATCTCTGATGATCAATGACTATGAGCATTTTTTCGTATGTCTCTTGGCCATCTGTATGTCCACTTTGGAGGAGTGTCTATTTAGGTCCTTTGCCCATTTTTAAATTCAATTTTTGTCTTCCTTTTGTTAAGTTGTATGAATTCCTTAATATTTTGGATATTAACCCTTTATCAGATGTATCATTGCCAAATATGTTCTCCCATACAGTAGGCTCCCTTTTTGTTTTGTTGACGGTTTCTTTGACTGTGCAGAAGCTTTTTATTTTGATGTAGTCCCATTTGTTTTTCTCCTTAGTTTCTTTGTCCTAGAAGATGTATCCATAAACATACTGCTACACAAGATGTCTGAAATTTTGCTGCCTATGATTTTTTCTAGGATTTTTATGGTTTTCCATCTTACATTTAAGTCTTTTATTCATTTTTAGTTTATTCTTGTGTATGGTATAAATTGGTGGTCTATTTTCATTTTTTTTCATGTATATGTCCAATTTTCCCAACACCATTTATTGAAGAGACTGTCTTAACTCACTGTATGTTCTTGCTGCCTTTGTCAAATATTAATTTAGCATAATGTCTTGAGTCAATTTCCGGGGTCTCTGTTCTGTTCCATTGATCTACCTGCCTGTTCTTATGCCAGTACCAGGCTGTTTTGATTATGATGGAATTGTAATATAACTTGATATCTGGTATTGTGATTCCCCTAACTTTGTTCTTCTGTCTCAAGATTGCTGCAGCTATTCTGGGTCTTTTATGTTTCCATATAATTTTTGGTGTATTTGTTCTAAATCTGTGAAATTTGCCCCATCATTTGTTGTCAAAGTTTAAGGCATTTCTGGGGGGTTGGAGGGAAGCATAACTAAGAAACTTTGAGTTGGGTTTGATGAGCACCCCAAAATATCAATTTTCTTCTCGCTAATCCTGAGCCAACTAAAAGGAAATAAAATAGTAAAGCAAATAAAGACCAAATGTCACCTTTCGGAGAATATGGCTTTTTCTGAAGACCATACTTCCAAATACAGAGCACAGAGACAAACAGACCTCTTTCCTATACCCACCCACACTCAGAGGCCATGCTGGACAGCCAAGGCCCTCCCCGAGGGACAGGCCTCCTATCATACACAGTCCATAACAAAGGATGGAAGAGTTCTGTGCTAGGCACTCTCTCCTAGGAGAAAAGAAGGGGAAGGGGCTGGGTTTCACGGAGTCCCTAACGAGCCATCACTCGTTATTCATTAGTGACAGTGCAGGAGACCAGAATGTTATACTAGTGCAGTTCCCTCTCCAAAGAGGAAAACAGTTGGCTCAGTTCAGGGACTAGTGAGTCCTTCTTAGCATCCATCCCCAACCTGTTATCTGGATCATCTTTTACGCCACCTTTCACCTCTCACTTTGCTCTCAGTGCCTTCTCCACAGTGAAGTATAACTGCTTCCTTCCCCAGGTGGTTGGACCCTTAACAGGAATGCAAAACCTTTAAGTGACCCTGGTCAGTTTGGTTTAGTGGATAGAGCATTGTCCTGTGGACTGAAAGGTCCCAGGTTTGATTCTGGTCAAGGGCACATTCCAGGGTTATGGGCTCAATCCCCATTAGGGGGCATGGCATGCAGGAGGCAGCCAATCAATGATTATCTCTCATTATTGATATTTTTATCTCTCCCTCTCCCTTCCTCTCTGAAATCAATAAAAATAAAATAATTTTTAAAAACCTTTAAAGGAAAGAAATAAAGGTCCTGTAGTAGAATTAAGGGTGGCAACTTGTGTCATCAAAAAATTCTTTTTAGGGCTCCTGAAAATAATGCTGTCTTGGGTGATAATCTACTCGCCAATGCTACCAAGATATTTCATTTTGTCAGCTCAGGGCCTGGTATTGAATATTTATCTTCCCTAAAGCAACTTTTTTGGCACCCACAGAGCTCTCACTTTTAGGAAGACATGACTCTGCTGCTGCTAGCTCTTCTAGAGCATAAATTTTGCACAATGAAAATGCAGTTGGATAATCTAAGAAGAAAAATGAGACATGAGATTTGACTAATCAAGTGCCTCAATTTTCACCATTACCTGACTCCCACCCTGATTTTTTTCCTAATCCGCTTCAAGTAGCCGTCATGTAGGAGGAAGACCTCACCTTGGACCAGAAGATCTGGCTCTACCACTTTCTAGCCACAGGAACGCAGACACATGATAACTTCTCTGAGTCTCCATTTCCACATTAAAAAAAATGAAGCTTTACATTCAAGATACCCTTCAATAGGTGAATGGATAAACAAAGTGTCATATACCCATACAATGGAATGTTAATCCATGATAAAAATAAATGAGCTATCAAATTTTGAAAAAACATGGAGGAACCTGAGATGCATACAGCTAAGTGAAAGAAACCAGTCTGAAAAGGCTACATAACATATGATTCCAACTGACAGTCCTGAAAAGGCAAAGCTATAGAGACAGTTTTTAAAAAAATCAGTTGACAGTGGGTAGGGAGAAAAAGAAATGAAGTACATGGGATTTTTAGGGCAGTAAACTACTCTGGATAGTATTGCAATGGTAGATACATGACACTATGCATTTGTTAAAGACTTGCAGAACTGTACAAGGCAAAGACTGAATCCTTAATGTAAACTAATAATGCCATAGTTTACATTAGGATTCAGCCTTTATGTTATATAATTAACTAGAGGCCCATCCCGTGATTGAAATTACGCAGGAGTTGCGCTGCCTCCCTCAGTGCCAAGAGGCACCCCTCGGAGGGGCCAGGACCGTGCCTGACCCGCATAGTGCCAGCCCCTGTGTTGTGTACGCTGGGGTGAGGGCAGGCACTCCGGTGTGTTGTGTCTCCACTCTGGCCTGCCCCCAGCCCCAGCCTCCCCATCGCTGCTGCAGGAGTGGCAAGCAGTCCCCTCCTGCCCATCTGCCTATGCAGCTCCTTCTGAGTGGTCATGAAGCCCGACTAATTAGCATATTACCTCTTTATATAACGTACATAGATGATAAGGCATCAATACTGGCTCACTGATTGTAACAAATATATCATGCTAATGCAAGATGTCAACAACAAGGGAAACAATGTGCAGGGGTTTATATGGAAACTGTGGGAGCTCTCAGTACTGTCTACACACGTTTTCTATAAACCTCACACTTGTAATAAACAAGTCTACTAACTTTTTCAAATGGGGCTTTCACATCAGCCAATGTTGTCAAGGCACTAAAGAAGATGACTCTCGTGAGCATCCCTGGCTCCCAGCAACTCCTCTGTCAGAGGCCCTTGGCTCCAGCTGTGACCCCCTTCTCCTTCCTAACATCTTCAGGAAGTTTACTTTCCTGGTAGTGACCACACCTAGAACTCTTCACTTTTTTTTTTTCTTTTAAAACCCAAGCATCTTTATATATATAATTGATATTTTACAGAGAGGAAGGAAGAAGGATGGAGAGCTAGAAACATCGACCAGCTGCCTCTTGCACACCCCCTAATGGGGACGTGCCCACAACCAATGTACATGCCCTTGACCGGAATGGAACCTGGGACCTTTCAGTCCACAGACTGACGCTCTATCCACTGAGCCAAACCAGTTTCAGCTAGAACTCTTCACTTTTAATTTCTGGATATCACAGTCAGGTCCCCCAGAAATCTAGCTGGTTTTCAAAATGCTCATGTCTAGTTGTTGTTTTTTCCCCATTATGCCACCTTTTCCCTATCTTTTTCTAAGCAGCAGCTCTCACATTAGGAATCCCCATGGCAGCTGTGATGTGGTGGAGAAGAGTGTGAGTGCAGGAGCCAGACCCCCTGCATGACTCTCCCAGCTCCATCCTCCGCGGAGCAACTGAGTGACCCTGGGCAAGTTGTCAGAACTTCCTCCACCTCTGGTCCTCATCACTGCATTGAGATTGATAAAAATAATAACTCCTTCACATGCTTTTCTTTTTTGAGACAATTAAATGAGATGACCTGTGCAAAGCACTTTAAAACAGTGAATAGCATATAGTAAAATATTAATGTTATCTTTCTAAGTGAGCATTTATATGTTGGAGACTTTTCTTTATGCCCATTGTTTTTATATGGCTTTGCCCACAGTTACATCTGTGCCCCTGGGAAAGAGGTATATTCTTCCGCCCACATCCTGAATAAACCCTGGGATTTTGTCAAGCAGACAGTGAAGAAGCCCCTGTGTGAGTTTTTCTGCCTGAGCCCGTCAGATTCATGTTAGATTATCCCAGTGACCAGGCCCGCTTTTAGGATACAATCTGAATCCTCACCATTTCCTAACCAGTTCTGCATTCCCAGTGTCTTTTTAGATAATTCAGCACCCTAATGCAGTTAGGAAATGTGCTTTGTTTTACTTCTGTGTGTGCATTAATCCTTACCTATAAATATTTCCATTAATATTTTAGAGAAAAAGGAAGAGAGAGAGAGAGAGAGAGAGAGAGAGAGAGATCTATGTGAGAGAGAAACATCAATTGGTTGCCTCCTGCATGCACCCCATCTGGGCCTGAGGATCCAACCTGCAATCCAGATACAATGCCCTTGAAGAGGAATCAAACTCATGACCTTGAAGTACATGGGCCAACACTCTAACCATAGAGCAATACCAGCTAGGGTTGTTTTATTTTTTTCAGGAAGGAAATAAAGATCTTTCAGATGAACAATGGGATTGCATCTCCCTGTCCCCTTCCATCTCCATACCTTGTCCCTGGCCCCTGAGCTCTCCTGACGTGAATGGAGCTGCCATCCCTGAGAAGCGGAGCTTCATGAGAAAATGTGTGTTCGTTATATTGACGTTCAGCGTGTCTAGATCGGCAGCTTCATCTGGGACTCAGACCCACGATGGCGGTGGTGCAGAGAGCCAGATATTTAGTCACATCAAAGCAATTTGCTAATTGCAGATGCTTCCTTTCTGTTTAATGTTTCATGTGCAAGATTAGGTGGTTGATTTAACTTGTTCATAGGGCCTGTTTTATCTCATTAGCTATCTTAAAGGAAATCAAATCGTGTTCAATGTAGACAGAGGACATTAATTATCTGGAGAACTTAACGGTATAACCTGTTTATGAGTGTGAGTATGAGAGAGATGATTTAAGTCACTGCTAATTTCCTAACATTTTGTGCATATGAGAACTCATGTATACAAACATGTTAATCTCCCTGATTGAACCACATATGAATTATGTATCTATGTATGTCAATTATAATACATGTATTTCAACATACAGTTATCAATGAAATATACACATGTTTTATTTTAGCATAGATAGATAATCATTTATAAGTTAAACTAGGAATTCTAGAGCTTCTGCTTATTCTCATGTTTTTCTCATTTTCTTTTATCTTTAGCACTTTTTTTACATTTATTGATTTATTGATTGGTTGATTGATTGATTTTTATTATTTTTCTTGATTTCAGAGAGAAAGGGAGAGGGAGAGAGAAAAACATCAATGATGAGAGAAAATTATTGATCAGCTTCCTCCTGCACATCCCCTACTGGGGATCGAGCCTGCAACCTGGGCATGTGCCCTTGACCAGAATCAAACCTGGGACCCTTCAATCCACAGGCTGATGCTCTGTCCACTGAACCAAACCAGCTAAGGCTTTTTAGCACATTTTCAAGCATAATTTTAGGCAAATGTGCAGATAGCATTACTGCTGTTGCACCTATCTTGCTTCAACTACATCCCTGGTCCAAGCGTTCTTTTCATAGACTTTAACCTTTAATTTAGGGTGAGTATGCAACTGAAACATGTCGACCTGAGACAGAGAAGAATCATCATACCTGAAAGAAAAAAGTAATCATAAAATTTCCCAAGGAGAAAGAAAAGCTACAAAATCTGTACTTTAGAAATTCTTCTGATAGGGGAGAGATTATGCATGTGTGGGGACAGTGGGTGTATGGGAACTCTCTGTACTTTCTGCTCAATTTTATTGTGAACCTAAAACTGTTCTAAAAAATAAAGTATTTAAAATAAAAATTCTCTATGATGTTTGTATCAATACTACTACTATTACTACTACTACTACTACTACTAATAATAATAATGTGTTCACTGTAGTAAACCAGGCTTGTGCCTAGGTTAGGCTATAATAAGGACTAATGCTTGTATTGTTCATCCTGCCATGACACCAGCATATGGATACCACGATAGGCAATAAGGACTCCTTAGGGGATGTTTATCATGTCACTGAGCTTGGAATTCACAGAGCTTTCACCAAGCGCACCAGCCACTGAGAATTATCAAGGAAGAAATTATTCTTTTCAATGCTCTCCACTCTTTTACATGAGAGAGTACAGCAATCTGTGTATCGTACTGGCGTCTCTTAGTCTCTGAAAACAAATGAGGACAAATACAGACAGGAGTACCTTGAGACCCTGTTTGTCCTCTGTTTCGTCTTCCACTCCTCCCCTCAAATGAGCAAATTCTTTTCACTAGCTCTCAGGACCCGCTGTCCTAACCCCAGGCGTGTCTGTGGGTGTGAGTGATCCTTCATGGTTCCCAGCCTTTATCTCAGCAATGGGCTCAGCACTGCGCGGGCGTCATCGATGCCCTGGTCCTATCGCATAGACCTAGTCTACTTCCATTCGTGATCCCGCCACAAGGATTAAGGCAGATTGCATTTATGTTAATATTTTAATCAGTTCCTTAGTAAGTAGGAGAGACTAGTATAAGCTTTCTAAGTGCATATATATGAGGAAGGGAGAGAGATAGAGAGCTAGAAACGTCGATGAGAGAGAAACACCGACCAGCTGCCTCTTGCACACCCCCCACCGGGGATGTGCCCACAACCAAGGTACATGCCCTTGGCCGGAATCGAACCTGGGACCTTTTAGTCCGCAGACCGACGCTCTACCACTGAGCCAAACCGGTTTCGGCCTAAGTGCTTATTTCTTAAACGTTTTTTTCAGGCCACTAACCATAGTTCCCGCTCAGAGCTCCGTGTGCCCTCAGAAGCCACACGTCGGAGAGGCCAGCTGCTGAGCCTTAGCTCGCACAAAGCCGTCTAAAGGAAGGGCTGTTCCAACCCATTTAATTATAGAACATACTGAGGTAAAAAAAAAAAATTATAATAACTCCCAGATTTCTTTTTTCCAGTCAGAAAAAGGAATCTACTCCCCGGCGTCCAAAGGTGATGTCTGCTCTGTAAAGTTGGCTTTTTAGTTCTCCTTCCCACCCAAGGGACAGAGCATTGCCAGCAGCGTGAGTCTCCGGGCGCTCGGGGCCCATCGGATGTAACGGTCCCGATCGCACCCTCCGTGGCGGAGCCGATTTTGAAGATCCTAACCCTCCTTTCAGGGGGAAATCATGTCTTAAACGCGCTGGAGCGACATCCCTCTCCCAGCCATTTTCCTGCGCCGCAATTTTTCTCATTTGGCTTCCTTTGTGCTCCATTCAAGGTCTCTCCCCTGCGCGGAGACAATCTTCTACCCGTTTTTTTCTTCTCCTGCCTGCATCAAAGTGAGGACTTTGTTGGGGATGCTTTGCTATGGGCATCTGCTCCCTCTCTTTCTTAGGGGCTAAGGAGGAGGCCGCTGTGTGGCTGAAAAAGACGCTCATTCAGCCTGCAATCGCCTCCCTTTGCTCCCCTGTCACACTGTCAAGCTCAATCAGAACGCAGTGAAAGTGATACAGAGGCGAGGCTTTGCCGGCGAGACTTAGAACAAAGGCGGCTCCGCGGCCGAGTACAGATTTCACATCCAATTTAACTCTTTGGAAAAAGGATTTCGGGGAAATACATAGTCAGGAGTTGAAAAAATGGAGTTGGATGTACTATAAAGGCTAAAAGTATTATCCTGGCTTAGATAAGCTACAAAGATAGGTTGATACTATTTTCTACCATAAACCACATTAGCCGGCATTACACATGGCGCTTTCTTTACTCGTTAAGTTTGCAAGGAGATTTGAGAGGAATTTAGCAGCTACATAAAATGACTCTTTCATGATTCCAGGCTCTACCAGTCATTTTAATTGTACAAGGTGCATGAATGGCGCGGACCTAAATCATGTTGTTTAACAAATCTGGTATTAGAGGGTTAGTCTCAGTTTACTTATTAAGAATTTAGTTGAGTAAAGGATTTTGGGACTCAGTTCTTTGTGTAGATGACAATGCGCAGGCCAATACTTGTATTTTTTTTTGGGGGGGGGGGGAACATACATCAGCTGCACATGTTTGGAACTGTGCTGTTGGGCCCATAACTGATGTTCTGCATTGAATACATTTTTCCACAGGGAACTGACTGTAAAGAGCAACATTCACTGAGGAGGACACAGGTCAGTGGCGACCTCAGTGGCCTCTGCCACGACTTCCCCTCTGAAGCCGTTTCCACTCTATCTTACAAGAGGCGTGGATTAATTCTCTGAGTTTTTCAAGTTTAAATCATGACCCCAAAGACGTGTTATTATATTAGTGATTTGATTTTAATAAGAGCTCTCGTTTTCTCTTGGTGGGTTTGAAGCATGCCGAAAACCGGTTCACACCACATAGACCAATTGTGAATTTTAAACATTCCATACAACTACAGTAACACAGATACAATAGTGAGGAGAGTTTTCTACATTTAAATTAACTATTTTTATAAACTATTCTTTAAAATTGAGATGGTCATAGATATCACTGTCAAAATGCCAATATTTATTATTTAGACAATGCTATGTGTTTTTTCATGTTTATGTACTTTTATCATATCGAAAATTTTAAAATTTTAAGTGACTTTAGGTATACTTATATGCATGTGTTTTTTGTGTACACTCATCGAGACAGGCTGAAATTAGTTGACAGACACAATTGCATTTGAGAGGAGCACATGTCAAATAACTGGTGCGATCTCGTCATCTTAAAGGAGATATCTCTCTCTGGAAAATTTTCCATGAACAAGCGATGATTAGGAGCAAGCGTATGGTAGACACCAACATTTCATCTCTGCATGCAATTATGATACAAATTAGAAATGCTATTATGTTGGTGCTTCATAATTAAGTAAGCAATTAAAAACAAAACTAGTTCATTAACAAATTGTCACAGTGAGGCTGACAAGTGCCCAATGAGGTCACGGTCATGGCAATTGCATAAGATGATGACGAAGACTTCCAAAGAGCAAAAATCCCAACCAGCAGCAATGGTTCTATTCCTAATCCTGTGTTCTATAACTCGCAGCTTACAATGGAAAAACTGAAATCAACATTGTAGGCAAGTATTTATTTGTACTGTGGGCAAGAGGAGGAGCACCCTTTTGGTAAATCACCTAAGACATTTGTGAGAGTATGTTTCCATGTTAAATTGGAATGTTAGTTTTACTCAAAAATGAAAATTATGTCTCCTTTGATACTTGATACAGCTGTGGTTATCTTCTCCGAAGTCTTTGGCCAGGTGGCTGGCTCATTCAGTCTCTTTGCCTTTGGGAAACCAATGCTTCTATCTTAATGAAGATGGTGACCAGAGATTAGCAGTTACAGGCGGTAGCTGTGAGATCCAGGTATTTGCATAGATTTTTTTTAATGGTCAGTTCATAAGTATTTTCATTTTAAAAATTGTTTCCCATCACCCTGGCTGATGTGGCTCAGCTGTTGAGCATCATCCTGCATACTGAAAGGTCACCAGTTCAATTCCTGGTCAGGGCACATGCTCAGGCTGTGGGTGCAGTCCCCATTTGCTTACAGGAGGCAGCCTTCAATCTATGATTTTTTTTATATTGATATTTGTCTCTCTCTATTTCTTTCTCCTTTCTCTCTAAATCAATAAAAATGTATTTCTTAAACATTTTTTCACT